>JALAZF010000141.1:10000000-12400000 GCA_022829125.1 Lathyrus tuberosus
TTTTTCAATCTCAAACTTTGCAGACATTTTTTTCACTGAACTGGTTTACACAATTTCAATGTGAATAGCACAGTATACGTGAGCAGTATTGTATATTTTTACCGCACACTAGAATAAATCTAGTATACGTTAACAATCACTACAAAAGTATACAACCATACGTGTTAATAGTAACCGTATGCCGCAGCAGAAATAGAGACCGACACCAACATCTCTGATACCACTGTTGGGTATCAGAGTAGTAAGATAAATATCACAAAATTAAGAGATAAAGGAGTAGAAAATTGATACAGAATATTTATGTGGAAAACCCTCAACAAATAAGGGAAAAACCACGGGCACCGGTAGAAAAGATTTTCACTAAGTGGAAGAAATTACAAACTTCTCTATAAATACAAGGAGAGAACAAATTACACTCTCTCTTGTAATAGGAGAACACTCACTAAAAGAACCTTATAGGAGAAAATACAATACATTCTTTCTCTCTAAATTTTTTCTTTTATGTTATGTTGCAATGCTTTTTGTTGTTGTGTTAGGAATGAGAAATACACCTCTATTTATAGGTGCTCATCTTCACAAAACCATGGGAGTTGTTACAAAACCATGGGTGCAAAACTATGGGTGTTTCTTTCTTGGTCTACAAATTTTGACTTTATTCAACCACAATCCTTGACCATAATCTTTTACCATGACCACAATATTTGACTATGACCACAATCATTAACATAATTCACCTATGTTTGATTTTTTCTACTTTGTCTGCTTTAATTATAGGTAACATGGCTGACAAACTAAAATGATTGAGGTATGGTAGAGTTCCACTTCTAGAGTTCAGGTGTCTTTGATTTTGTCTTCCCAAAGGCAAGTGTCACCTGTTGCTGCCCTACCAGAAGCCCCACCAACCTAGGTTGAGACACCTGTTGCCGATGTTGTCGTTCTTGAGGAATTTGGAGAAGGTCGCTATGAAACTTCACTACTACCTCTGTATGCAAACCATGCTGCTAGGAACGTGTGGGCGGAGAAGTAAAATTTATCTATATTTATTCTTTGAAACACATGTGTTATAATATTCAAAATTTCTGACGATATCACTTAGCTATCCATGGTAGAAAGATTGCGAGGCTGTAACAGGCAGGGGAGATATTGTTTCATGATATCACTTAGCTATCTAGGCTGCAAAATTAATTCATGATTGGTTACACTGTTATTAACCATGATATGCAGCTAGTTATTTTTGAGAGATGACATTCAGAGACGTCATCTTTTCATCTTCTGCGTGGTGAGATGTCCATCATACTGAATGATGTGGCATCCTTGCTATGATGTGCCATCCCTACTACATATTTCGGTGAGATGAAGATTATTATACCACTTCACAATGGCAAGACCACTAGACACGATGATCGCCTATTTGGGAGCTGACCCAGAGGATGCCCTAAAGGAGATGAAAGACACTAGAGAGTGTCATGCTAGATTTGTATTTCTATAGAAGTTGTACATGTACCACCTAAGTTAGCAGTGGAGGCTGATGGTTATAATGCACAACATTGAGGTCATACCTCATGTATTTGGTTGGCACGTCCATATTTGTTGACAAAAGTGCTTATTATCTCGATGCGGTTTATCTTAGACACATAATTTATTTCAACTGAGTTCATGAGTACAACTAGAGGGCTAATTATTGAGTTCACACGTACTCGAAGTTAGACGAAGATTGTCTTTGGAAGACCAAACATATGACAACAAGTTGCACAGTGTTTATGGTAATATATTTGCACCTTTACTATTAGTAACATTTCATAACACTTAAGTTGCGCCATTACTAATATTTCATTTGTACCATTTTCAAAAATGGGTCCTCCAAGACTTTCCACACATTTCCAGCTAGTTATATATTGAGGATTACTCTAAGGATCAACCTTGTGCTTGCGCATTCATCCTATTCAGTGGGAATCAGGTGACCAAGCCCTTAAGAGTATTTATTGATCGTACTGCATCAAATGATATACTTTACACACCGAACGACGATCACCGTCAAAAGCGTCCAATGGATGACATAACCTTCTACTCTGGATGGTTGACTTGTGGGTCACATCTAATGTATCCATATAACCTTTTACTATGATGATTTCTATAATCATCTAGTACTAGAGGAAGCACAAAGTGTGGCATCTCCTCACCAATATAATAGTGCATCAAACTACGTATAATGGTATTTTAGAGTATCAAATCCTTGCATGATATAATATGCTCACGAAGATCCACCTAGGCCAGCGTATCAGGAGATATTATAGGAGGAACATGTTAGGGAAGATCATATCATTGATTTTTTACCTCCATTTCATCATATTATGGATATTGCATAAGCAAATATAGAGAGGGAGGAGAATTTCTAGAAGGCACTCATGTGAGGGATACTTCAGATGTCATTCTATCTAAAGCACATACAACATTGTAATACATGAGGCGGATAAGGATTAGGGAGGTTAGATATAACAAGTAGTATTTGATAGTATTTGTATTACAGATTCTGGATAGTATTATTGGTTTGCAATTTTCATTTTGATAGTTTTATGGATTCTGAATTGATTCCAATTGATGCTATTTAAACCTTATTACATTAGTGTATGATTTAATTGATAACAAATTTATTATGATTATTGTGAAAAACGATACTAGAATAACAAAGTATAATCGATTTCTTGATCATCAAGAAACCCACAAAGGTAAAAAAATGGGAAGTAAGAAGAACACAATGAAATTGGATATAAACATCTATTCTTTACTTTCTCTTTGAAACAAGATTACAAGTGTTACAGAATAGCAAATAAATTCTCTCACTCTAATTAGGATTTTCACCATATGTCAAAGATGAGAAACTAGCATGCTATTTATAAGAAAACTAAAACACTAACCTAATAGGCTTTTACACACAGACCCATTACACAAGCTAACTTAGAGAACCGGAAAACTTAAACAATTTGGGCATAAATTTTTTTGATGAAATTCATGCTTAATCATGTTGTACTATGTTTATGTGAGTGTTTGTATGTTGCATGAACATGTGGGTTTGGTGTTTTTGGCCATGAATGACTGTTGAAATTTATTTTCGGTGGGTTGTTTTATCATATCCACATGGATTGTGTTAAGATATATAGATGCTCAAAGTTCAATAGTTTAACGTTCTAAGAGAAAAGTTTTCAAAGAATTCTTGTTTTGTAATATAAGTTTTGTAGCAAAGAGTAAACTTAAAAATGGATGTTTTGTTTTAAGAAAAGCATGTCAAGATTAGATTTCGTTAACCCCTTTCATACGTATCTGGTTAATCAAGCATGTGAACTTAGTTTCGATCAATACAACCGCCATGGTTTCATTATCATACTCTTCATCTCAATTTCTTTATCTCCAAGATGAGTTCCATTAGTTAGTATAGCATTTGGGGAAGAAAATGAAAACATTGGTGGGTTAAGTTTTGTGTTGATGTTGAATTAAATGTTGTGTTCATGATGTTTTGATGAAATTCATGCTTAATCATGTTTTAATATGTTTATGTGAGTGTTTGTATGCTGCATGAACATGTGGGTTTGGTGTTTTTGGCCATGAATGACATGTTTTTGTGCTGTTGGAATCCTGATTTATATATGGGTAATATATATATATATATATATATGGAGAAAGAACTCATCGAAAGGGGAGCCATGGATTCATTATCATCAATTCCATCTTAATTTATTTATCTCCAAGGTGAGTTCCATTAGTTAGTATAGCAATGGGGGAAGAAAATGAAATCATTGGTGGGTTAGGTTTTGTTTTAAAGTTGAATTAAATGTTGTGTTCATGATGTTTTGATGAAATTCATGCTTAATCATGTTGTACTATATTTATGTGAGTGTTTGTATGCTGCATGAACATGTGGGTTTGGTGTTTTTGGCCATGAGTGACTGTTGAAATGTATTTTCGGTGGGTTGTTTTATCATATCCACATGGATTGTGTTAAGATATATAGATGCTCGACGTTCAATAGTTTAACGTTCTAAGAGAAAGGTTTTCAAAGAATTCTTGTTTTGTAATATAAGTTTTGTAGCTAAGAGTAAACTAGAAAATGGATGTTTTGTTTTAAGAAAAGCATGTCAAGATTAGATTTCGTTAACCCCTTTCATACGTATCTGATTAATCAAGCATGTGAACTTAGTTTCGATCAATACAACCGCGTATCCTCGCGAATTTGTTTATTTCTAAAACGGTTCTGTGGGTATTATTGTTTTAATCGCTAGATGATTTCTCGAAATAACAATCAAAACAATAAACATAAAGATCGATACAAAGCAAATATTAACTTTCAAATCTATATCTAGAGTTTGTTGGTTAATAGATGAAAAAATTAGATCAAGACTTGGAAAATCTATGTCTAGAGTGATTCAAACCATAAATACAACATTAAAAGCAAAGATCTTCATCATCTATTGATCATAAACCTTGTTCACATACAAAAGATAAAAAAAATACATAATAGAAAGATTAACTACCTCTAATCATGACAAAAAAGTGTTTAGCTACCCATCACCTTGGTAGCTTGATCAACAAGTAAAAAAGAAAGCTTTGCTTGCATCAAAGTCGAAGAATCGAGGATTGATGCTCCAAATATTTGATTCTCGCTCCTTCTTGAGTTTTTAAGCTTTTTTGACCTAAAAACCCTTTCTACTTTCTAAAATGCTGAAAAGTGTAAAATTACAAGAGTTGGTGAAAATATCTTCCAAGGAAGATATTTATAGCAAGTGCACAAAGTGCAGTAAGTGGCACCGCGCTAAGCGCCATAAGAAGCGCGCTAAGCGCGGTCAGCAAAGCAGAGGCAAAATCCCAGAAAGTGCGCTAAGCGCAGTTGAAGGCCTTAACTACTGCCTCAACAGTAAAAACGCATTGGAACCGCGCTGAAAAGTGCACTAAGCGCGGGTTACCGATGTGATCACCTCGAAAATGATCTTTTAGGCCTTCTTTCCATCAGCATATGTTCCTATCATCAAATATAAGCAAGAATACCTGTCAAAAAGCATCAAAATGATCATAATTCACGATATTTACAATAAAATCGGAAACCTGCATATTTACACTAAAACTAATAGATTTACTACTAAAATATCAAGGAAACCATTGGAAAGGGCCATAAAATATAATCAAAAGTATACACAATTTGGCCCTTAACAACTCTCCCCAACTTATTATTTTGTTTGTCCTCAAACAAAAGTGTCTCAAACTAAAAACGAACCTGAAAACCCGCACAAGAAATCAGAATCAACACAATAGAAGAATGACAATTTCATGGTTCAAAAAGTAGAAGTACAAACAAGATAACTTATCAAATTCTAAACACATCATGGAGATGAAACTATTGCTAAGTGCAAAACCACAATTCGAAACTTCTTGAGCAATACAAGTTCGAAATGAATCACACCTAAGCACACATTCATCAATGGAAGAAAACAATATGAGGCTTTATCACTCACCAAACAATCCTGCATACATCCGGAACAAATTGTGCTTTCAACAAACAACATGCATTAATAAGTGAAAATGAAGGAATCACAAGGTCTTCTAGGGTTGTAATTTGGATTAGCTACAAGGAAGGGTCATTTATCAAAGCCAGTGAAACAAAAATACCTATTCCTAAGAGAGCATTCTATTCTCACAATCCTATCACTTTAAGACCTTAACCTTCTTGTTTTCTTTTCTTTGAAGCACCATTACAACTTTGAGCTTTTTGTTGGAAATTCATGCCCAATTTCTTTTCTTTTTCAATTGTTTCTTTCTTTCAAGCTCTTTCATGATTCAAAACCACTTTATTTTCATGATTCCTCAATCTACCTTTTTCTCCCCAATTTTGAACACAACCAAAACATGATAATTAACAATGCTCTCACACATCTAAGGCAAGGAACAACAAAAGCAACCATACTTAAGGTTGGGCTTCAAAAGTTTCACAACAAAATTTCAAGATCCATTTCAAAATTCACTTATTTTCCATGCACAATATTTACGCAATTCAATTATTCACACGGATCTTGATACAAAGGCTCAATGGGGTTATTAAATACTCGCTCACTCGCAAGGTAGATTGATCATTCTTATTTGTTCAAGTGGTTTTTCTCAAAATGCACAAAAATTGCCTTGATCTTTTTCTTCCTTTTCCACAAATTAACACACATGCATGATTTCAACATAATACGAACGAGTTAAACAAGAATGTCGGTATCCCGCATATATTATACAATGAAAGCTTCCTCACAAAGGAAATGTTCTAAATGATTCATAATTGAACAAGTATTTCAAAAGAAGTAATTACTGCAATTTTTACACTCATCACAAGTTTAATTTCCATGCTTAGTTTAGAAAGAGATAAAAATGTACCTTGCACGATACCTTTACTCGATCATATCATTACCACTCAATTGCTCATTGATTCATCAATCTTGGCATTAGTCACAAGGTTCCTTCAAGTTTTCAACTTAGGAACAACACAAAATCAAAAATTTTCTACCAAAACTAACAATTGCAAAAACTACTCAAAATACTAAAACTTATTATCATAGTGCCAAAATTTGCGACACCTAAAACAATGGTGCCGCACATATGTTCCTCATCCTTTCAAGGATGGTACAAAATGATCAAGAAGTACAATAAAAACAGAACAACAAAATCTAGAAAGTTCAAACATAAATAAAATAAAAAGTAAACAAAAGATAAGATAAACTCAGGTTTAACTACTCAGAACTGGCCTCTGAACCAATCTCCCATGTGGTCTCCCCTCTATCATCATCTTCATCCGCAACCACATCACCCTCTGCATCTTCATCATCCCTAGCAGCCTCTGGCTGGGGAACCTAAGCATCCTGAGGCGGACCCTGCCCCCTCTGAAAAAGGAAAGGCTTGTCCCCAGGCCAAGCTACATAAGTGTCAAAGTCCTCCTGCGTCGAGAATGAATGCTTAACTTGTGGCTCACGAACTTGCAAATGCAAAGCTCACATGGATAAGTTCAAAAATGTAAAGGCCCTCTGATGAGCCATATGCATATCCCATGTGTACATGCACGCGACACGCTCATCAAATGTCGGATTAGCGGGTGGAACTTCGTCGTGCTGTTGTGGTGGCTAATCTGGGTGGGTTGGTGGTGGTAGTGCCTGGTCAAGTCTCGGCATATAGTGACTTTGGATCCAAGTGTCAGTCACTACCCCATTTATAGTCGTGTGGACCACACCCGGGATTGGGACACCCGCTTGCGCACACAGCCCCATAATAAGTCTTGGAAATACTAAAATTGCAAGGACCTCAGTACCCAAGCGATGTCTGCTAGCATCTATGGCTCGGATCTCATCAGAAATAATCCTAGCAACATCAACCTGCCTCTCCTGCATGATATAGTAAAGCATGCATGCAATGTCAAACGGAATGGAGGAGGTATGACTCCTTGGCTTGATGTTATGCAGGACAAGGGTCATCAGAACCTGAGCTGTAGTATTCATATCTCCTATCTTCAATATCTTCGGCCTTCCCGCTACATTTAACTCAAAACCCCATCCTGGATGTGCCAAGGCCAAGCACACATTCTCCAAATTCCAGTTCTTCCTAGCCACCCTCCTATAGTAGGAGCACTGTTCACCTTCGGCCAAAACCAATGGGTTGCCCAGATATTCATTAATCACATCTCTAGAGAACGACACCTATCTCCCTCCCATAAATGTCATAAAGGTGTACATATGACCCTCTGTGGGAATGGATTTTGCATAGAACTCACACACTATCTCATAGTTGAGCAGGGTCGTGGAGTTAAGAGAGCTTGCCAACCATGCGACTCAGTGATGTTCTGACAGCCGCGAAACTCCCCTTGCGGGTTAATCCTGAAAATACGCTCTATCCAAATACTTCTTCGGGTCAGCTCGAGGTATCGACCCTGCTGCTCAACCCCCAAAAATATGTGCGCATCATACTTTACAGGCAGCTGTCTCTGTTGTGATGATTGTCCAGTGCTAAAATGGGGACACTTAGGAGCCATTTGCAACCAAGAAAAAACAGACCAAAACAACACCAAACAAGTTAAACAACCAGCCAGGAAATTCAAGAAAAAACATAAGAAACCCCAGGTCAACACAAAATAGTCAAACAGTCGACAAAAAATTAAAAATAGAGGATTTTGATCCTAGGGGGCGCGCTTAGCGCGGTCAGGCATGCAAGCACAATGTGCTTTGCAGCCAACCTGCCCCAAACTTACATATCCTTCACAAAAATCATCAAACACCAGCATACCTAACACATTTTAATCAAAAACATCAGAAAAATGAAAATAACCAGAACAGGTCAAGATGGGCGCGCTTAGCCGGCTCATAACGCGCTAAGCGCGCCTGCGACAACAAGCAAAAAAAACTCCCTCTGCCATTAAAATGGAGCTGCACAACCAACAATCAATTCACCAACACTGAACACTAAGACATGCATTATCAAACTACCACAGAAACAATCACTAAACATCAAATAAACTAGTTTGTGACTTAACCCTAACATTGGTCAAATGGGTTTAGAACCTATTCTTCACAAACAAACTCTAATAATCAAATCCATCCTAATCCAATCAACACCCTCAAAGCATGGAAACTACTTTACCAGAATACATAAGAATAAAACTTTGCAAACCTGCCACTGAATGAGAGAAGGATGAATGAGGAGCTTGAAGAGCAAGAGTTGAGTTGAGGGAATGAAATGAAAGCTCAATGTTGAAGTAGCCATGAGAAGATAAAATGAGGGAAATAAGGGTTTTCTGGTTTTTTACCCTTTTAAACGAAACAAGCCCATGGCCCACTTCCCTCATTTTCCACTCATGCCCATAATTCATTGGTCATGTTCACGTGATCGCGCTAAGTGGCCTCAGCAGCGCACTAAGCGCGCTCAGTGAAACATAGCCAATGAAGTTTGGCTTCAGGTTGTGCTCTCCCTACTTTTCTGCCCGATAAAATTCAAAATACTAAAAAAATAGTAAATACTTACAATGTTGAGGTACCTCCCAAGAAGCACTTTGTTTAACGTCGTTTGAGCTCGACGGTCCAATAAGACCTCAAGGATCGCAAACAGGCACTGCGGTGGTATTTCGCTCGAAATCTCTACCAAGATAAACCTTTAGCCTCTGACCATTTACAGTCCAACTCTTATTTGACAGTGTGTCTTCAATGACAATCGCCCTATAGTGCTTGATCTCCTTAATCCGAAACGGACCGAACCATTTGGATTTCAACTTCCCAGGGAACAGTTTCAATCGCGAATTGAACAGCAAGACTAGATGCCCTTCCTTAAATTCTTTGGTCATAATCTTTTTGTCATGGTAAGGCTTCACTCTGTCTTTGTACAGCTTGTTGGAGTCATATGCTTGAAGGCGCAATTCTTCCATTTCATGCAATTGTACCTTCATTTTTTCACTGCTTAAAGTTGGATCAAAACTCAAAAATTTTAAGGCCCAAAATGCCTTATGTTCTAACTCCACCGGTAAATGATAGTTCTTACCATATACCATTTTGAAAAGTGTGAGACCAATCAGAGCTTTGAAAGCTGTCCGATAGGCCTACAAAGCATCATCGAGTTTGTTTGACCAGTCTTTTCTAGAAGCCGACACTGTTTTCTCAAGAATCCTCTTAATTTCTCGATTTGATACCTCCGCTTGCCCATTTTCCTGTGGAAGGTATGATGTTGCAACTTTGTGCTTTACACCATACTGCTCCAATACTTTTTCTAGCAGAGTGTTGCAAAAGTGGGATCCTTAGTCACTTATCAACACTCTCGGAGTACCAAATCGAGAAAAAATGTTTTTCTTTAAAAATTTTGTCACAGTTTTTCCATCCGCTTTAGCACATGCTATCGCTTCTACCCACTTGGACACATAGTTCACTGTGACCAAAATGTATTCATTGGAAAATGATGATGGAAATGGCCTGACAAAGTCTATGCCCCAACAATCAAACACCTCAACCTCCTGCTTGTTTTGTAATGGCATTTCATTCTGTTTTGAAATTCCACCACTCCTTTGACACTTGTCACAACTTTGTGTATGCACATGCACATCTTTGAACAACGAAGGCCAATGAAAGCCCGATTGGAGGACTTTTGTTGCCGTTCTCAAACCATTAAAATACCCTCCATAAGAAGATTTGTGACAATTCCAAAAGATGTTACTGGCCTCTTCTTTCGACACACACCTTCTCAATCCGGTCATTAAAGTATTTCCTCGTAGCTTGATTTAGCCTACAGTAATTAATGCACATTCTCCATCCGGTCACGGTTCTTGTAGGGATCAACTCATTGTTCTCATTTTGGATTATCGTCATCCCTCATTTCCTTGGTACCACTTGCACTGGGCTAACCCATGGACTATTGGAAATCGGGTAGATCATTCTAACATCCAACATTTTCACCACTTCCTTCCTAACCACTTCTTTCATGGTCGGATTCAAGCGACGTTGAGGTTGGGCTACCAGTTTGAAATCATCTTCCATGAGTATCCGATGCATACAATAGGAAGGACTTATTCCTTTTAAATCGGAAAGAGTCCACCCCATAACATCTTGATTCTTTTTCAACACACAAATCAATTTTTCCTCCTCCTTTTTGGTTATCTCCTTGCTTATGATCACCGGTTTATGCCCCTCATCATCAAGAAACACATATTTAAGATGAGAGGGAAACAACTTCAATTCAAGCTTGATTTCTTCATTATTTTCCTTTTTCAAAATTATCACCCTTTCTTTCAAGGGAGGAATCTCATCTAATTCTTCAAGTTCTCGTAAACACTTTTCGGTTTCTTTTTCTTCATTCTCATTGACACTTTGAAGATCATTTGTAAGAAATTTTTGTAATGGGGTAGGAACTTGTGATTGCCTTATTACTTCTTCAATCACCTTCTCCGTTGCATCGATTCTAAAACAATCACCTTTGTCCTTTAAATGCTTTATGGCTTCAAATAGATTAAAACAGATCTCCTCATCCTGAACTCTCACTTTCATGAGACTATCATCCATATCGATGACCATTCTAGCGGTCTTCATGAAAGGTCTTCCAAGAATCAAGGGAGCGTCTTCATCTTCTTCCATATCAATCACCACAAAGTCGATGGGAAACTATAATTTGTCTACCTTAACCAACACATCTTGTGCTACACCGTGAGGACGGGTAGTGGATTTATCGGCAAGTTGCAATGTCATTTGAGTAGCCCTACACTCCATATGTACCAACCTTTTCACAATGGACAACGGTATCAAATTGATACTAGAGCCTAAATCGATCAACCCATTGCCAACATAAATATTTCCTATTGTAACTGGCAAAGTATCTCATCCCGAATCACTTTCTTTCAGCAGAAGAGTCCGTTGAATGATCGCGCCACAACTAGCATCAACCATGATCGTTTCTTGATTTGTGTACCTTCTCTTCTTGGTGAGAATATCCTTCATGAATTTTGCGTATTTTGGCATTTGCTTCAATGCCTCGGAAAATAGAATATTAATTTGAAATTGCTTAAAAATATCTAAAAACCAAGCATAGTGCCTCACATTATCTTTCATCAACGGAGCATGAGGATAAGGCAAATTTTGAATCGGAATAGTACTCACTTGTTCCTTCCCCTTGCTAGTCTTTTTAGTTTTCTCTTCTCTCATTTTCTTTTCTTCTTCCTCACTCTGTTTCGTTGCATTTTCAACTAATTCTCCCTCAACATTTTTTTCTACTTCTTTCTCATCAATCTCTTTTTCTTTTTCAACTACTCCCTCTCTTTCCACAACTTCCTCACTTATGACCATATCAATTTCTCTACCACTTCTAGTAAGAATAGCCTTGCAATTCTCTTTTGGATACACTTGAGTATTCGCCAGAAAGCTTCCTTTGTGTTCGTCGGCCAATTGTTTAGATAATTTCCCCACTTGCGTCTCAAGGTACTTTATAGCCGCATCGGTGTTCTTTCGATTAGACATTGACATTTGCATGAATTGAGTGAGGGTTGTCGCTACTCGAAAAATAGACGACGTGAGGCAGAAAAGAAATAGAGTCGCCATCGAACTTTATTTATCTCAAAAGGGGAAGGGAAAACATTGAGAAAACCCCAAGAAAAAAGGATAAGATGGTCTCGCAACCAATTTACGGGTTCGGAAGTCGGTTATGCAAAGGGAAGGTATTAGCACCCCCCATATCCATTGTACTCGATGGGAACCATTCGCTTGTCTTATGTGTAAGGATGTTTGCCAAGGATATTGCTTGCTAAGGGTGTTCTAAGAGGGGGAGTAGGGGTTGGAAACAAAGATAAAGAAAAGAATAAAGGAAAAAAGGAAAAGAAAAGGTGGAAACAAAAAAAAAGACTCGATAGGACTTCGCAGTCATGTGCCTACATATTCCCTTGTGCAATGGGAAAGTCAGAGTCAACGTAGTTCGGAGGACTACAGGTGAAGAAAATATAAGTGTGCTCGCCAAGGATTGAGCCCCTTGGCCCTACGTATCTTCACTTAAAAGAAGTGAAGAATCAGAGCGTCTGTAGTTTGTGGGACTACGGTTTGTTGGTGTTTCTTATAGACGATGCTAACATGCACATTCTAGTTGTTAGGTGTATTGCAACTCGCTCGTGGAGTCTTATGTGTTACCTATTTGCGGTAGAACGAACGTAACATGCCCTTTTTGAAAAGGTTAATTTTCGCCCTCAAGGAAAGATGTCACATTTGATTTGTGAAGGTGGATTTTAGGGGTGAAATAAGTCCTCGGATAGGAACCCATGCGGGTAGTACCCAATTCTTTATCTCAAAAGATTTATTATGAAAATTGTGTGGTGAATATAGCTACATCTTCGTATTGATAGACGAATATCGAGACCACACACTCTAAATTGAGCATCCTAATACTCGGAGAGGAAGAATTCTTCACTCAATCCTCTCTCTTTAGTTCAATACAATGAGAACCTTATTCTATTATTTAAAGATGTTTTATTTTTAGATGATAAGTGCTTTACAACAGTGAACCCTAAAGGTAATGTCAAGCACTCGGGATAGGACAAGGCCTCCGCCTAACCACTCCACAACCATCTAAGTTTATTGAGAAAAGGTAGTTTGAAAATGCACTTGGTACAAGACCAAGGTTTTTAGACTCAAGGAAACAAGAGAGAGAGAGAGAGAGAGAGAGAGAGAGAGAGAGAGAAAAGGTATGAAAATAATGGGTGGTGAATAGAGCAAGATAGGTTGATGGCGATGCGCAAGGAAATCAACTTACAATGGTGTAATACATATAAGGTTAGTGTGGGGTTTAATGGAAGAGATAAGAGATGAGAATGAGAAGAGAAGAGAAACCTTAAGGTGTAAATCAAATTAATGATTTTTGAAAAATGACTTGACATTGGATCAAGCCTTATTTGTCCTTTATTTTAAAAATGGTGTTCTAACCTAGTTCATTTTATCTTTCTTAAAAAGCAAGCAAGCATGAAAAGCAAAAAGAACTAGACTATTACATTGCAATGGGGAGAGGGATACATGTAAAGTACACAGGATTGCGAGAAATAAAAGGTATCATTGTCAGGTAGCCCAAGAGGAAGCCATGTGTGTGCGAGGTGTCCTAAACTAAGCAATGAACAAAAGCTCAGACAAAAATCTCCTTGCTAGGGTTTCTGTACAAAGTCTAAACTCCGAATCTCAGAATAGTAACCACAGTCCACCAATTAAACGTTTTTTAGGTTTTCGATAATTTTATTGTGTTGTTGTATTTTTTGAGTCAGAGGAACAAGATAAGAATGATATGACAATAATATGAATAATATGACAAGATAATATGAACGACATGATAATATGAACAGTGATATATTGACAAAAAAGATAAAGTAAGAGTATATTGAACAGAAATTAAAGTCAATGGTTAATTGTTAATCATGAATCATCATTGATTGGATGAATCGAGCCCGCTTTAGAACTAAACCAACGTAGCATGATCTATGATGAAGATCAAGCTATAGGAGGTCGTTCAATCATGATGTTTGTGCTAAAACACGATAGAGAAACGATATGTAGATCGTTCTAAACGAATCGTGCCACACGGAAAGGAAAAGCAAACAGTCTCGTCTTAATCGCAAACTTGCGTCAATTAGTCGAAGGTAAACCTATCACGATTCCAAAGTATAGAAAATGATCTCAATGATCATTCACTACAGATTTGAAATAATAAAGGTTAAACAATCTCGATAACCAACATTCGCGATTCTAAAGACTTCATCGACCAAAGATAAAATCGAAAAGAAAATCGAAGTGAAACGGAATATAGAAAAGAAAAATAAATCTAAACAAAGTGATAACCAAAATGTAATTAAAAAAAATCCACAGAGCTACATTCGCTCAAGGGGGTGGTACCAGACCGAGAGAGCAGGGACAAATAAATGAAGGGAATCACAGGATAATAAGAAGAGAGAAGAACCAAAGCATCAGGAAGGAGGGCAAGAGTTATGCAGATGCGATTCGAGATAATGAAAAAGCAAAAAATGCGGAAGACATCAGAAACCAGAGGTATACAACAACAAAAGATGATCAGACATACCATGGTGGATTGTCAATCAACGTCAGCGAAGAAGAAATTAAATGGGCGAAAACAGGTTTCATTGGAAGAATAAGAAACATAGAAGAGAAGGCATTTATACAACAAAGAATGGTGGATGAAAGTTTCAATCAGATTCAAGCTATACCGATGGGAAGTGACATGGTGTTCTTAAAGGTGGACGAAAATGAGGACCTGAGATCTCTGATAAAGGAATCACCGGAAGTCTTTAACAGGTGGTTCTCAATGGTGAGAGAATGGGAAACAAGAGACGGTACAGGTGCGAGAACTATATGGTGCAAAATGTACGGAATACCCATACATGCGTGGAGAAGAAAGTTGTTCGCAGTGATCACAACACCTTTTGGAAGATTCATTAGAACAGATTCAGAAACCGAAGAACTTAAGAGGCTGGATATGGCTAGGGTACTGGTCAGAACACCATTCATAGAATTTATCAACAAAACCATCAAAATTCAAATCAATAATGAAATGTATAATATAAGAGTAATAGAAGAATGCCATGAAAACCAATGCTTCGAAAATATCAGAGGGCGCAGAGAATACAAGAGAGAATGTATGGGATATGATAGTGACTATTCAGATTCTTCATTCATTCCTCCATCCATGGCGTCCGATGAGGAGGAAGAAGACGTAGACAAAATTACGGCTAATTATGAATATTTAATGAAGGAGATAGATTTACTCGAAAGCGCAGGGCTCGAGGCAGGAATGGATAGAGACATCGAAGGACAAAAGTCAGCTGAGCAGAAGGACAAGGAAACAATAAAGATGAGGGAAGTTTCCTCAACGGAAGGTGTGGAGCGCGAGGTGGAAATCCTTGGAAAGGGAAAGACAGAAAATAGTGCAATAATTGAAGAGAACATGGAAATTCAAAAAGAAGGAAACAGAAGGACAGAGTTTACACATATCACGAGAAATGAAGAGACGGAAGCAATCCCTATAGAGACACCTACAAGAGATGAGCAAGAGGAAGTTCAAGTTGGACTGGGCCAAGAGAAACCTCTCAGCATACTACAAGACTAAACCAATAACCATGGGGGCCCAAGTAACAAATTCATTGACAAGAAAAATTTGATTCACAAAAAGGGTATAGTGGAAACGTCAACGGAGAGAGAAAATATTGAAAAGGAAAAACAGGAGGGCGAATGGACAGCTATCATAGACCAAAACACAGTAGACAAAAACATGGAGATCTCAAATCAAATTACAGAGCATCAAGAAAAGATTCAACTCCCAGAAGTGACAGAGGGAGTAGACACAAAAATTGCCCAGAAAGAAGAAGATATGAAGATCGGGATGAACAAATCGACGGCAAACAAACACACACGTAGCAAAGAAACCACTGAGGAAGGGGCAAGCTTCACAAGTTTACAAAGACAGGAGAAGTAGAAGATACGCTATACTCAAAGAAAAGAAGAGAGCGTGGAGGAAGAAGAAAAATTCCCTGAAGTGCACATGTAGCCAGCGCAATCAGAACGCAAAAAAGGTATACACCGACAAAAACCCCGATTGGATACCAAATGACAGAGAAAAAAGAAACTGGTCAATCCTACATGGAGAGGCAAGAGAAGTAGCAAAGGATGTCTGGGACTTAGGCAAAGAGTTCGGCTTAATTCGCAAGGGGGAAGAGGGTGAAATTCTTCAAGAACTAACAAGGGAAGTGAAGGGGAAGAAGGAGGCAAGGCAATAAAGGCCCGAAAATTAAGGCGGAATTAGGCGTAAAACAAGTCATAAATGAAACTTATCTCATATAATATTAGGGGGTTGGGAGGTCTTGCAAAGAAGAAGGATATAAGTAGGCTAATCCAATCCCACAAACCTACTTTGATAAGCATTCAAGAGACTAAGATGGAAACTTGTGATAGGAAGATCTGTTCTATGATGTGGGGTTCAGAGGATTTCGACTTCGCCTTCAAAGCATCTGTAGGAAGATCAGGGGGTCTTCTTGCAATGTGGGATGTTAATTATCTAAAGATTAATAGAGTAACTAAATCGGAGTTCACATTAAGTTTGGAGGGTGAATATATTGAAGATAAGAAGGGGGTCAATCTGATCAATGTATACGCCCCTTGCGATGGTAGGAGAAAAGCAGCTCTTTGGTCTGATCTAAGACAACAAGTCGAAGCGAAATGCGAAGAAATGTGGTGTTTGATGGGAGATTTCAACGCTGTCAGAGATGAATCAGAAAGAAAAGGGAGCAGTGTCACCTTCAGAAGAGAAAAAATCAGAGCATTCAACGAGTTTATAGTGGAATCAGAACTAATCGACTTGCCGTTACATGGCAGAAAGTTCACGTGGTCCAGGACAGGAGATATGGCGATGAGTAGGCTAGACAGATTTCTCGTTTCTGGTGCCTGGGAAAGGAGCTGGCCTACAAGTTCTCAATGGTGTTTAGACAAAGAATTATCGGATCATTGTCCGATTCTTTTAAGCGAAAGTCGGTTGGACTGGGGCAAGAAACCGTTGAGGATGTTAAATTGCTGGAAAGAGGTTGAAGGATATCGTAGTTTTGTCAAGGAAAATTGGAAGGAAATTCAAGTGGATGGTTGGGGGATGTATGTCTTAAAAGAAAAGCTGAGAAAGATCAAAGAAAAACTGAAAATTTGGCACAAAGAGCATACTCAAAACCTTGGAGAAAAGATATTGGAAGCAAAATCGGAGTTCAATAAATTAGAAATCAAAAGTGAATCGCAGGATCTATCGGAAGAGGAGCTGAGAACAAAAAGAGAGTTAGGTGTAAAGCTACACAAGTTATCCAGGCTGAAATGTAATATTCAATGGCAGAAATCTAGAATCCGGTGGTTAAAAGATGGCGATGCAAATACGAAATATTTCCACGGTTGCACAAAAAATAGAAGGAGAGATAATGAGATATTGGCCTTGGAAGAAAACAGAAGGATAATAAAGGGAGTGGAAGAAATAAAAGAGTCAATTTTTAATCACTTTCAGCAACAATTCTCAGCTCGTAGTTCTGGAGTGTTTCCAGAGAATATGAACTTCAGAAAAATTGAAGACGATAGCAAAGAAGACATGATAAGAAAATTCTCGCTGGAGGAAATCCGAACAGCGGTTTGGGAATGCGATGGTGATAAGAGTCCAGGACCAGATGGCATATCTATGAATTTCATCAAAGAATTTTGGGAAGAAATTAAATTGGACCTGTTAAGAGTGATGGAGGAATTTCACAAGCACGGAAGGTTCGTCAAAGGCGCGAACAACTCTTTTATGGTCTTAATACCGAAAAGAAAAAACTCATCAAAAATTGCAGATTTTCGCCCAATCTCTCTAGATGGCTGTATCTACAAGGTGTTATCAAAGGTGCTGGCTAATAGATTGAAAAAAGTGATCGGCTCGGTGATTTCTGACACCTAATCAGCATTCATCTCAGGAAGGCAAATCCTTGATGGAATAGTTTTCGCCAATGAAATTGTGGACGAGGCCAAAAGGAAGAAAAAGGAAGCTATCATGTTCAAAGTAGATTTTGAGAAGGCTTTTGATTCTGTAGATTGGGAGTTTTTGTTGTTTGTGATGTCAAAGATGGGTTTTCCCGACAAATGGATAAGATGGATATCTGAATGCCTCAAAACATCTCGTGTCTGGGTTCTCATAAATGGAAGTCCCTCTAAGGAATTTCATATGTCCCGGGGGCTTAAGCAAGGAGACCCCCTCTCTCCGTTCCTCTTTTTAATAGTATCTGAAGGTTTTAGCATGCTGATGCGGGGAGCTATAGATGCAAGGCTATTTCGGGGCTATAGATTCGACAGTGGTGACGACAGATTCAGTCTCTTGCAATACGCCGATGACACATTGATTATAGGTGAGAAAAGCTGGTCCACCATTAGAATAATCAAGGCAAACTTGCTTCTGTTTGAAGTTCTGTCAGGTTTGAAAGTAAACTATCATAAAAGTGTTATAGTCGGTATTAATATACCTCATTGGTGGCTGGAAGAGGCAGCCAACATTCTGTATTGCAAAATTGGAAAGATTCCTTTCACTTATCTCGGAATTCCAATAGGTGCAAACCCAGGTCGAATTGAAACTTGGTTGCTGGTTGTAGAAAAGGTTAAATCAAGGTTATCAGGATGGAAAAAGAAAGTTTTATCGATGGGTGGTCGTGTGGTTATAATAGAATCAGTATTACAAGCCCTTCCTGTTTACTACCTCTCCTTTTTTAAGGTCCCGGAAGGCATCATCTCAAAGCTCGATTCACTCTTCAAACAATTTCTCTGGGGTGGGGGCGAGGAGGAGAGAAAAATAAACTGGGTACAATGGCGTAAAGTATGCAGACCTGTCCTTGATGGTGGATTAGGCATCAAAAACCTGAAGGAATTTAACAGGGCATTACTAAGGAAGTGGGAGTGGAAAATCAAGTTTGAGAAGAGAGGCTTATGGTACAAGGCCTTAGCCAACAAATACGGGGAGGGTGAAGTCGGAAACTTGAAGATTAGCAAAGAAAGTTCGAATTGGTGGAAAAGTATCAGTAAACTGAACATCAGTGACCGGTTAAACGAAACAACATATTCGGTGAAGGACATGTATAAGGAACTATCGTCTCAAGGAGAAACTGTAGCAAATTAGGAGTATGCGAAGGCTTGGCATAAGGCAGCTCCGGCAAAGGTCTCATGCTTGGTGTGGAGAACTTTACAAAATAGAATAGCAACAAAAGACAATCTAATTAGAAGAGGTGTGATAAACAACGACACTGGAACTGGCCTTTGTGTAGGAGGATGCGGCAAGGAAGAATCGGTCCCTCATCTTTTCTTTGAATGCCCTACTTTTTCGGGAGTCTGGTATTCCATTTGCCGCTGGCTGAATATCACAACGGTTCTGCATCATGAAAGCTTGTCACATCTGGCTCAATTTGAAGGATTAGTAGAGGGAAGCAAGATAATAAGTTCTAAGGTTCGCCTTATTTGGCTTGCGTGTATTTGGAACATATGGAACTCGAGAAACGAAAACCTATTCAAGAACAAGGAAGTTGACATCGAAATCGTGGTAGAGAATGTCAAGATGCGGGTTTGGAATTGGTTAAAATTCAGGTCGAATGATCCATCTTTAAACATCATGCTCTGGTGTTTGAATCCTAGGGCCTCTCTAGGAGCGTTAGACCCCAGTTGATGGAACAAGGTCAGTCCTAGGATCAGAGCTTAGATCAGGAATACAGAAGTCATAGCTTGATCCTTGAATCTGCCAAAATTGGAGTGCTCCAGGTTCTGCATCAGAGCACATTTGGGTTCAGTTATTCTTCAAGAGGAATTCAGTCAGTAGCTAGTTTGGTTTTGCAGGTCGGGTGTTGTTTGTTGATTTTTGCTTCAATCCTTTTGGTTGTTCCAGCCTCAATTTTGGAGGAGAGTTTCTTGGCTGTGTTCAGGTTCTGGTGTAGCAGATCGGGTGGTTTCTTAGCATTTCTGGTTGGTGTATGTTGTTTGCTCTCAAGGGTTACGAGATCTGGTTTGGAGGTTGCCTCAATAGAATGCTGAAGACATGGCTATTTGCGGTTGAGCTAGGTTCAACCATTGCCGTAGTGTGGTTTTGATTCTTGTCTAGGAGTTGTTTTTTAGGAGAGTTTATGCGATTAAGGAAGTCTGTAAAGGTCTCTTTGAGCACAGTGTGTGTCTGCATAATTTCGAGTGGCAACAAGATCTTATTTTGTCTGTCTCAACGTTACTGTTTATGGGAGACTTCAGGGAGTGGGTTGGTCCATGTGGTATCAGTTTCTTACCTGTCAGCTGTTTCTGGTCTTGGAATGCTTCAGAGAGTGGGTTAGGCCCATGCGGTTCGTATTTGGGCAGTCATGTATTGTTTCGGTGATAGTTCTAGGAGCTATCAGTTAGTAGTTAGATTGTTGGGGGTGTTTGTCTTGGAATCTGAATTTCCGATTCTGAGTT
This sequence comes from Lathyrus tuberosus, assembly GCA_022829125.1. NCBI lineage: Eukaryota > Viridiplantae > Streptophyta > Magnoliopsida > Fabales > Fabaceae > Lathyrus > Lathyrus tuberosus. The sequence goes on from JALAZF010000141.1 coordinate 10,020,493, forward strand.
TAGTTTGTTGGGGAGTTTGTAATGTATCCTCAATTAGCCTTGGTAGCTCTTTTGCTTGGGCATCTCAACTGATTAGGGGCGGTAGTGGCAGTTTGAGCAGATGTGGTTACTATCTGGCTGCAGTCTATATAAATATTGTCTTGGCTGTTTTTTGCATTTGGAGATGGAGTCCTGAGGTGGTATCGGGTGGTTGTTTGGTTTCAGGTCAACTTTTGAGGCTGCTACTTGGTTCTTAATATCAATAGATCTTTGTTCGGTATGGAGTGGATTGGTTTTATTCATTTGCCTCGAAGGACACAATCTCTTGTTGGAAGAATCTGCTGCGGTGTATCTGAACTAAGGTTCTTTCGGTCCGGAGTTTGTCCGCTTTATCAGGAGATTAATATTGTGGTAGGTGAGTTTCGGATTGGATTAGTTATCAGCTGGCGAGGTTGTCTTTCTTGAGGCTTGATCGGTGCTGGTTTCCATCAAATCCTTCGTAGCGCCTCGTTTTTTTTCTGCTCAGAATTGCTGTCGTCCTTTTGGTTTCGGTGGCGGATCTCCCTATTTTGATTGTCTGCTTTCAGCATTCTTTGGTGGTCTCCATTGGGAGTAGCAGATTCTTGTTCTGTCTGGGGGGCTGTTATGGATTTAGGAATTGCTTATAGTCTATTTGGTGGTAGGCTTTTATGTATCAGTAGTTTTAATTTGTCTGTTATGGGATTCTTGTATCTGGGCAATCTTATGTTTTGCCTAGTAGGTGGTCTGGTGTTGTTAAGAACTATATTGTACCCTGTATTGGTGGTTCTCTTTCCTTGCATATCTTATGCTGAATAGAGTTAATAATTTAATTTTTTGGCTTTTTCAAAAAAAAAAAAACCCCAACTCATTAGGTCCACAAAAATAAACTTCAAACAAAAGCTCATCCTTCACATATCACTGTGAAGACCCACATCAGGTGCCCTTTAAAAAAAAGAAGAAAAAAAAGAAACGAGTGAACATAAAGAACAGAACGGCAACATCTTGTGTGATGTGTGGATAGTGTACAAGTTTACGTGGGCTTCAGAGCCCAAATTCACCACATGTGAAGCTCATAAAATAAAATAAAACTCTGTAGCCTTCACAACATGTCATCAGGCTTAGTTATGATGAGGTCAACAAATGCCAATTTCACAAGAATAGACCCAAAAGAGAGGACACGAACGAGCTGCCATTAAAATGGGAAAGAAGAACAAATGAAAATTAAATTGAAGTAACAAACTTAAAGCCAATCGCACCGTCCAACCTTCAAATCTGCTAGCTTCATTTCAAACTTCCTCGATTCCGTCTTTCACTTTTCCAGATCCGAAGTTAGTTCAGGTTTGTGCTCATGATTTATGGATTCAATTTGAATCGTGTCGTCTCACTCTCTCCTTCTCCTTATCTTCTGATTTGATTCTGGGTTTATTTGAAAACGATTTTGGGGTGTGTGGATTTGGAGAAATGAAGGCTTGTTATTACTGGGTTGAAGAGGATTTGATGAAGAGGATGAAGGTTTTTTGGAAGGAAGGTTGAAGGAAAGTTTGAAGGTTAAAGATTAATTTATTGGTTGAAGGTTTGAGATTGTTTCGTGGAAAGAAAAGCAGAGTATTCTTGGCTCAAAAATGGAGCTTTTTTCTTGTGACTGAAAACAAGGTAACTTTTATAGGAGAGGTTTTGAGATTTTACGTTGCCGTTTCGTGCGTTTTACCAATTTGTTGTTGTTGCTGCGTGAGTTTTAGACGAAAACCTCGTTCTATTTGTGATGCAATTGCCTTGTGTACGTTGCGAAATAGATTTGTCGGAGGGTTTTTTTTGTTGCAGCTGTAGTGGTATAGTGGTGTAGTGGTCTTAAATTTTGGCTGCGAGAAGTGTGGGTGTATAAGCAGGTCCGTGCAAGTTTGTGGATGTCTACGATTTGTAATGCGCTGTGAATGGTTCCTAGCTATGTGGAGTGGCTCTTTGTATGAATTCTGCCGGCTTTAGGTAGTGTGTGTTTATTGTTTGCAGGCTGAAGGTATTGTTCGGCGTGGTGCATCCGGACAGTACGATTTGCTTTTAACCAGTTTTGTGTACTGCAATTAATGGAAAGGGTGGTGTAGAAAATCATGAAAACCTTTGGTATGGAGTGACATGAGAAAGGCTTGGTTGTTGTGTATGTGGATTGTAGTGGCAGGATGCGTGATGTCTTGGCTGATACGTGAAATGTTTTTTTTAATGGATGAAACTTTGTGTGTGTTGGGGATATTGTTGTGTAGGCTATACACAAGGCTTGCGTGGGACCAGTTTGGAAAGCTCATGTGACCTTTGACTCGTAGTGTGATTCATGAAGATTTGTACTGGCTAGAAGTTTAGTATATTGCTTGGAGTTATGGCTCATTTCATGTGTGTAGTATTTGGATTATCATGTGGTAATCATGTGTCGTAGAAATTTCTTGCCATTGTTGGTTCATGGTTGATGTTATGTCATATGCTGACTTTTATTCAAGTGCACATTATGTATGAACTTTCGTAATGGGCCTTTACTCTTCTTTTTTTTTTGGAATTTGGGATTAATGGACTTGGAACACCTCTTTTTTTTGGTATATGGAATTTTTGTAATGAAATTTTTTTGTGAATATATGTGATGGACTTGTAAAAATGCAATGGGCTTTTCATTTGGTTTTCATGTGTTGGACTTTGAATGAAATTTGGAAATTGACTTCTAAAGTTTTACTTGCACTCCACACTTTCCATGTGAACCATGATACACTTCTAGTCAAATTTTCATGATTTGCAATTCTCAATCCTCTTTGAATCTTCATTTAAACTAAAGTCTTGAATCGTTCCTTAAATTTAAATCCACTTGAATCTTAATGAACAACAATCTTCACATTGAACCTTCTTGAACATGTCTTGGAAAAACGAGACACCGACGAACCAAATTTCTGAATAAACCAAAGCTTTCACGTTGCACTTTATTGAAATTAGAGAGCCATGACTTGAACTATGGATTGCAATACACTGCACAAAAATCCTAATTGAAATATGAACTAGATTCTGAATGATCTTCAACCATGAAGCACTGATAATTTGGTACAGTCTGATAACTTGATCCATACACAAACGACTTGAATTGGCACACAAACCCTAATTGCAACCTCAAATACACCACTTTAAATCTTGCATACCAAGTACTTGATCTTGAAATAACCCATGCGTGACCACGATCAGGTCAAACTTCCATTGAGTTTCAAACCACACCGCACACACCCTTGACCTGATAACTGCAAGCGAATCTGAATTGAACGACACCTCTTCTCAAACGACAAAGGAATAAGAGACCCTAATCTCCATGCTTTGTGTGTATACTGATGAGACAATGATTTTTAGGAAATTGATGAGAACCACACCCTGATCCAGAACCTCCCAATTAGGTCACCGATGAAACACTAAACATTCGATACCCTTGGTGAAATTCAGAGAAAACAGAATTGTGTTTTGATAAACCTCTGATAAAAGATGTCCATGGTGATTGAGAATCTAACTCCTGCTTCAAACTTGAATGAAGGTATCTAAAAGCAAATAGGGACCTTGATTCAAAGAACCACTTGATCCTGTGCCTTAGGGGATAAATGAAACGGATGATTGATTATGACCTAATGGGATGCATAGATGATGAAAATGCTATGATATGCATGTCAAGGGTTAGGGTGAAAATGAGGGTGTGACAAGGGTGTCTTCCATCTTTGAATTTCCACTTAGAGCTTATGGAGGTTGAGTGTAGTTTTGATATTGTTGTTGACGATTAGAAGTTCCGGCATCTTGAGACCTCCATTGTTGTTTATAACCTTGATTACCTCTTTGTTGGTAACCTTGGTTGCCTTGTTAGTAAGGTGGTCGAGGTTGATACCCTTGGTTTTGATTTCCCTCATAATTTGCCTCTTCCACAACCGAAGGACAATACCCGATAGGGTGATCTCCCTTACAAAACTCATAACTCGCCACTTGTTTGTTGTTGTTGTTGTTGGGAATTTCTTGCATTTCTTTGATTTGTTGTGGAAGTTTTGACATTTGTTGAGTCAACAACTCCACTTGTTGTGAAAGCAATTTGTTTTGTGCAAGAATGACATCATTTGTTCCGAACTCAATCATGCCCGACTTCCTTTGAGGTGTACCACGATTGTGATTTCCTTGGTGATCAATGAGTGCCTTCCTATCAAAAGTAGAAATTGCGCCTTCGGCGATCTTGGACATTAACAATCCACCCAAAGTAGCATCAAACAAAATCTTGTAGACCGATTGGAGTCTATTTCGGAAGATGTACACTTGAGTTCGTTCATCAAAACCGTGGCATTTGCATTTTTGTAACATGGATTTGAACCTCTCCCAAACTTCATTGAGAGATTTATTTTCGCCTTGAGCAAACACCAAAATTGCCGTCTTTTCTTCCATGAATCGATTGTGTGGAAAAAATCGTTCAAGGAACTTTTCTTCCAACAAATTCCAGTCCACCATAACCAAAGTGGATTGATCAAGATACCATTCCTTTGGCTTCCTGATTATGGAATGCGGAAATAGTCTCTTGAACAATAATTCTTCTTCAGCTTCCGGCGCTCCCGTTGCACTGCAATTTCATAAAATTTTGTGAGATGAGTGAAAGGATCCTCATGATCCATACCGGTAAAATAATTTTGATATAGAAGCGCAAGAATTACAGTTTTCATCTCACAATGCCTCCCATTGTGGCGTTGCGCGCAAACTAAACATTATGCCTTGGACTGTTGATACATGTTGTTGAAGCGGGAGGTGGTGGTGGAGGTGGATTTGCCATGATTGGTGTTTCAATTGGTGTGGATGAAGAAGATTCTCCTCGCTCTTGTCTTTCTCTAGCAAGTTGTCCTCTCCATCGTGTTCTGCTATTTAGCCTACAAGCGGTTCTTTCAATCTCAGGATCAAAAAGAATTTCTTCTGCAGGTACACTCCTTCGCATAAACAGATTCTACACACTTAGCCAAATAAATTAAAAAGCACAAGAGAATTACAGGTGTAAGAGATTCACAATACAAATATCTTAAAATCACTAAACTATTGTAATGCTTGCAATATCCTACTCAACAATCCCCGACAACGACGCCATTTTGTTGAAATGTATTTTCGGTGGGCTATTTTATCGTATCCACATGGATTATGTTAAGATATATAGATGCTCGTCGTTCAATAGTTTAACGTTTTAAGAGAAAGGTTTTCAAAGAGTTCTTGTTTTATAACATAAGTTTTGTAGCAAAGAGTAAACTAGAAAATGGATGTTTTGTTTTAAGAAAAGCATGCCAAGATTAGATTTCGTTAACCCCTTTCATACATATCCGATTAATCAAGCATGTGAACATAGTTTCGATCAATACAATCGCGTATCCTCGCGAATCCGTTTATTTCTAAAGCGGCTCCATGGGTATTATTGTTTTAATCGCTAGATGATTTCTCAAAATAACAATCAAAACAATAAACATAAAGATCGATACAAAGTAAATATTAACTTTCAAATCTATGTCTAGAGTTTGTTGGTTAATGGATGAAGAAATTAGATCAAGACATGGAAAATATATGTCTAGAGTGATTCAAACCATAAATACAACGTTAAAAGCAAAGATCTTCATCATCTATTGATCATAAACCTTATTCACATACAAAGGATCAAAAGAAATACATAATAGAAAGATTAACTACCTCTAATCTTGACACAAAAGTGTTTAGCTACCCATCACCATGGTAGCTTGATCAACAAGTAAAAAAGAAATCTTTGCTAACATCAAAGTCGAATAATCGAGGATTGATGTTCCAAAGATTTGATTCTCACTCCTTCTTGAGTTTTTAAGCTTTTTTGACCTAAAAAACCCTTTCTACTTTCTAAAATGCTGAAAAGTGTAAAATTACAAGAGTTGCTGAAAATATCTTCCAAGGAATATATTTATAGCAAATGCACAAAGTGCATTAAGTGGCACCGCGCTAAGCGCCATCAGAAGCGCGTTAAGCGCGGTCATCAAAACAGAGGAAAAATCCCAGAAAGCGCGCTAAGCGTGGTAGCAGGGCGCTTAGCGCGATTAAAGGCCTTAACTACTGCCTCAACAGTACAAACGCACTGGAACCGCACTGAAAAGCGCACTAAGCACAGGTTACGGATACGATCGCCTAAAAATGATCTTTTAGGCATTCTTTCTTTCACTATAGGTTCCTATCATCAAATATAAGCAAGAAGACCTGTCAAAAAGCATCAAAATGATCATAATTCACAATATTTACAATAAAATTGGAAACCTGCATATTTACACTAAAACTAATAGATTTACTACTAAAATATCAAGGAAACCATTGGAAAAGGGCATAAAATATAATCAAAAGTATGCACAATTTGGCCCTTAACAATGATATGTTTTCGTGCTGCTGGAAATCCTGAATTATATATGGCTAATATATATATATTTGGAGGAAGTACTGATGGAATGGGGAGCCATAGATTCATCATCATCAACTCCATCTAAATATCTTTATCTCCAAGGTGAATTCCATTAGTTAGTATAGCATAGGGGGAAGAAAATGAAAACATCGGTGGGTTAGGTTTTGTGTAGAAGTTGAATTAAATGTTGTGTTCATGATGTTTTGATGTAATTCATGCTTAATCATGTTGTACTATGTTTATGTGAGTGTTTGTATGTTGCATGAACATGTGGGTTTGGTCTTTTTGGCCATGAATGACCTGTTTTCGTGCTGCTGGAAATCCTGATTTATATATGTGTATTATATATATATATATATATGTTTGGAGGAAATACTAATGAGATGGGGAGCCATGGATTCATCATCATCAACTCCATCTAAATTTCTTTATCTCCAAGGTGAATTCCATTAGTTAGTATAGCATCGGGGGAAGAAAATGAAAACATCGGTGGGTTAGGTTTTGTGTAGAAGTTCAATTAAATGTTTTGATGTAATTCGTGCTTAATCATGTTGTACTATGTTTTTGTGAGTGTTTGTATGCTGCAAGAACATGTGGGTTTGGTGTATTTTGCCATGAATGACCTGTTTTCGTGCTGCTGGAAATCCTGATTTATATATGGGTGTGTGTGTGTGTATATATATACATATATATATATATATATATATATATATATATATATATTTGGAGGAAGTACTGATGGAATGGGGAGCCATAGATTCATCATCATCAACTCCATCTAAATATCTTTATCTCCAAGGTGAATTCCATTAGTTAGTATAGCATAGGGGGAAGAAAATGAAAACATCGGTGGGTTAGGTTTTGTGTTGAAGTTGAATTAAATGTTGTGTTCATGATATTTTGATGTAATTCATGCTTAATCATGTTTTACTATGTTTATGTGAGTGTTTGTATGTTGCATGAACATGTGGGTTTGGTGTTTTTGACCATGAATGACCTATTTTCGTGCTGCTGGAAATCCTGATTTATATATGTGTATTTTATATATATATATATGTTTGGAGGAAATACTAATGAGATGGGGAGCCATGGATTCATCATCATCAACTCCATCTAAATTTCTTTATCTCCAAGGTGAATTCCATTAGTTAGTATAGCATCGGGGGAAGAAAATGAAAACATCGGTGGGTTAGGTTTTGTGTAGAAGTTCAATTAAATGTTTTGTTCATGATGTTTTGATGTAATTCTTGCTTAATCATGTTGTACTATGTTTTTGTGAGTGTTTGTATGCTGCAAGAACATGTGGGTTTGGTGTATTTTGCCATGAATGACCTGTTTTCGTGCTGCTGGAAATCCTGATTTATATATGGGTGTGTATATATATATATATATATGGAGGAAGCACAGACGGAATGGGGAGCCATGGATTCATCATCATCAACTCCATCTAAATTTCTTTATCTCCAAGGTGAATTCCATTAGTTAGTATAACATTGGGGGAAGAAAATGAAAACATCGGTCGGTTAGGTTTTGAATAGAAGTTGAATTAAATGTTGTGTTCATGATGTTCTTATGAAATTCATGCTTGTTGGTGCGGTAAAGCAGCAAGCAAAAATCAATTAAGTACCCATTTTTGTTGTCTCCACAGGGATCGGTGCGAGGGAAAGAATGTCGTTCGACAATCTCTATATTTCTAAGCTTGTGGTGCAAAAGTTCTGGTTGAAAGATTTAAGGAACCATAAATAAAAGCAGAAAATGTAAAGACGGAAAATACAAAGTAAATACTGAATTATAAATGGAGCCTTGTTGGGATTTGATCTCATCAATTGATAACACATGCATTCTTCTAATCAAGTAAACACAAATCAATCATTCGTCTAATATCCTTACGTATCACTCACGATATACATATCCTCTCGGTCCCCGCATGTTGTGAGTGATTTTGTACCGATCAATAATTGCTCTCGCACATTACCAATCAATACAAAGTATTTAAAACCTACATGAATGTTAAGCCTACATCCATTTCTGGCATCTAGACCCAACAGATATTACTATAACATCCATATCTAACTAATGAGTAATTCATATACAAAGCTATGATCAGAATGCGTACATATAATTGACCCTTTTTACATGCATTCATCTAATTTTCCAAATTTATGTGAACATCGTTCTTCCTCACTATAATCATGCATCCTCGCAATACCGTTCGCCAAGCGTTATCGCGGTCTTTACCGTATTGATCCTACTCATGATACTTATGCTACTTAATCAACACAATAAAATAAATATGATGCAAATGAATATCAACACACAAAACCATGTCAAAAGTTTGCTCATTGATAGATGAAAATAAAAGACCAAAGATTTGAAAAGAGTTTTGTCAAGACCCACAAATAAACAATCAAGGATAACCAACAATAGAGAATCAAAACTAGTTCACATACATATATTAGATGAAATACATAAGGTATCAAAATATTACATCCAAACCCAATAAGAGAATGAAGATCTTACCTTCTCCCCCTTAGTGTTTGAGTTTCTCTCCCTTAAATATTCTTGAAATGAAGAGAGATAAAGTTCTATGCTGAAAAATATCTAACTAACTACTAAAAAGTGTGAATATATATAAATATATATATATATATATATATATATATATATATATATATATATATATATATATATAATACATTCAGGATCTGCCATGTTTGCACTGGGAACAAATTATTCGCCCAACGAACACCAAAATAGGCACCTGATGTGCCTCATGAATAGTTAAACTGCCTCTGCAATTCTGCATAAGTTCACAATGCGAATAATTATTCGTAAAGCAAACATTCGTTGGAAAGTTCGTAATGCGAACTTAGGTGCCTTTTCTTACTGTCTCAAGTTTGAGAGTATTCGCTGGAAAGTTCGCAAAGCGAACATTCGCTGGCAAGTTCGCAAAGCAAACTTTATGAAGTTTCTTCATTTCCTGGCAACTTGAATCTCTTTTCTTGTGTCTTACTTCTTTGATGACTTGATGCCTTTTTCTGCACAATAACACACAAATTAGAAGTACCAAAGGTATTTTCACAATAATTGAAGAATCACACAAGAACATGAATTAAATCTATGAAAACATGATAATTGAGTTGAAAAGTGCCAAGAAAGATGGTTCAATTTAAGTCAAAATTTGCACTTAATAATGCTTAGTCATGTTGTACTATGTTTATGTGAGTGTTTGTATGCTGCATAAACATGTGGCTTTGGTGTTTTTGGCCATGAATGACCTATTTTCGTGCTGTTGGAAATCCTGATTTATATATGTGTATTATATATATATATATATATATATATATATATATATATATATATATATATATATATATATATATTTGGAGGAAGTACTAATGGAATGGGGAGCCATGGATTCATCATCATCAACTTCATCTCAATTTCTTTATCTCCAAGGTGAATTTCATTAGTTAGTATAGAATTGGGGGAAGAAAATGAAAACATCGGTGGGTTAGGTTTTGTGTAGAAGTTGAATTAAATGTTGTGTTCATGATGTTTTGATGCAATTCATGCTTAATCAAGTTGTACTATGTTTATGTGAGTGTATGGATGCTGCATGAACATGTGGGTTTGGGGTTTTTGGCCATGAATGACCTGTTTTCGTGCTGTTGGAAATCCTGATATATATATATATATATATATATATATATATATATATATATATATATATATATATATATAAGAACTCCTGGAAAGGGGAGCCATGGATTCATGATCATCAACTCCATCTCAATTTCTTTATCTCCAAGGTGAGTTCCATTAGTTAGTATAACATTAGGGGAAGAAAATGAAAACATTGGTGGCTTAAGTTTTGTGTTGATGTTGAATTAAATGTTGTGTTCATGATGTTTTAATGTAATTCATACTTAATAATGTTGTACTATATTTATGTTAGTGTTTGAATGCTGCATGAACATGTGTGTTTGGTGTTTTTGGCCATGAATGACCTGTTTTAGTGTTGCTGGAAATCCTGATTTACATATGTGTATTTTATATATATATATATATATATATATATATATATATATATATATATATATATATATATATATATATATATATACACACACACACATACATACATATATACATACATATATGTATATATTTGGAGGAAGTACTAATGAGATGGGGAGCCATGGATTCATTATCATCAACTCCATCTAAATTTTATTATCGCCAAGGTAAATCCCATTAGTTAGTATAGCATTGGGGGAAGAAAATGAAAACATCGGTGGGTTAGGTTTTGTGTAGAAGTTCAATTAAATGTTTTGTTCTTGATGTTTTGATGTAATTCATGCTTAATCATGTTGTACTATGTTTTTGTTAGTGTTTGTATGCTGCAAGAACATGTGGGTTTGGTGTTTTTTTTTTGCCATGAATGAATTGTTTTCGTGCTGCTGGAAATCCTGATTTATATATGGGTGTATATATATATATGGAGGAAGTACAAATGGAATGGGGAGCCATGGATTCATCATCATCTACTCCATCCCAATTTCTTTATCTACAAGGTGAATTCCATTAGTTAGTATGGCATTGGGGGAAGAAAATGAAAACATCGGTGTAGCGTGGGATTTCTATCGGTGACGCGACCATCTTACCGCAATGGTTGGAATTGGGTGCTACTTTCTGATTTCTTATTTATCCTATAAAGCTGGAAAGGAAAGGGAAGTTATATAAAACTAACCTTGCATGTAAGTGTTTTCTTTAACAAATGCTAAGAGATAAGGGGTCCGGGGTCAGGTTATACAAAGGGAAGTTGTCAACCACCCAATGTATATATGGTTATCCATAGACCTTTTATGTCATGTTTCAATACTTTCTGGTGTTTATTTTCATGGGTTGGGAAAGTTTCTCCTTTGGGAGTGTTGAGAGAGTGTTTTTGTTGTTTTCGAGTTTTCTGTTGTTTTTGGTAAGGTATTGGACCTAAAGTTTTTTATTTGTGGGCTCGCTAAGATTTTGCATTCTTATGCCTACGTATTCCCGTTAAAGAAAACTGGGAAATCAAAGTAACCATAGTTCCTCCTATTTATATGGGAGGAAAATGTTTGGTGTCTTGTTCAAAGTCCAAGATTGAAGCTAGAGGTTATTTGTGTCTTGTTCAAAGCCCGAGATTGAAGCTAAAGGTTTGACTGGGAGAGAATTTGTCATCTCTAAAGAGAGGTATCTCACATATTCATCACAAAATGTTGAAGGATGGGTTATAAAGGGGAATTACTTTAACTGGAATGTATGGAATCCAGCAATGCCATAATTTCCTTTATAAGGGAGGTGTCCTAAAGGAATAAACTTCAACTCAGTGTAGAGCAATTCCATTTTTCCTTAGGAGTATTTTATGCTAAGAGAGGGACATTGGCTTGGATGTAAATAATCCAGAGGCTTGTCACTTACAGCAATTAGATGAAAGAGGAAGTTTACCAGGATAAAAGAGGGACCACGACTTGGATTTTTGAATCAACAAGTGTGCCACTTACAACAATTATTTGGAATTAAGGTTCTTTTGATTGTCTATTTTGATATGTGATGTATAGAGAAATGTCTTCCTACAGAGAGAACTCTTGATTTCCTCTGAGGGGATGTTGATTTTTATGTGCCTTGATCAAAGCCCAAGGTTAAAGCTAAAAGGTTGACTCTACTTAGGGAGTTTTATATCTGTCTTGTACAAAGCCCAAGATTGAGGCTGAAAAGAGATTAACTCCACTGGGGAGGTTTTATTTGTCTTGTACAAAGCCCAAGATTTAGGCTAAAAAGAGATTGACTCCACTGGAGAAGGTTTATATCTGTCTTGTACAAAGCCCAAGATTTTGGCTGAAAAGAGATAGACTCTACTGGAAAGGTTTATATCTTTCTTGTACAAAGCCCAAGATTGAGGCTAACTCTGCTGAGGAAAATCTTTATATAAAGCCTAAGAGGAGGCTGGTTGGGGAAATTCTTATATCAAGACTAAGAGGAGGCCGACTTCTGCTGAGGATTATTGAAATCCAGAGACAGGTTCAATAGGTATTGGGGAATCCAAAGGTTTTTCTCTTTCTGGGGATTTGGAGAAGAGTTAAAATATCAGAGACCATGAGGCTCTGATTTTACTGAGGATTTGTTGGTGGTAATTTGACCCTAGCTGGGGAATTTCTTAAAATGAAAGCTTAAAGATTGAGTTTGAAAACCTAAGGAGTATTTAGGATTTGTTGGTGGTAATTTGAACCTAGCTGGAGATTGGTATGTTGATGAAATGATCAGGGTTTTTCATGTGTCTTTAGGAAACTTGAGGGTCTCTGTGAGATTCAAAAGGATAGGAGACTTTCCAAGTCTGCTTGTATGAAGCCCAGGAGGGGGCTGAGACTGTCCAAGTCTCCCAAGAAGTGGTAGGCTCTGGTGTAGAGAGAGATCTTTGTATGATGCCCAAGAGGAGGCTGAGGTTTTAAGGGATGAGAAACAACCCTAGAATGGTTTGATGTTTTTGGAATTTTGATTCTCCAGAGGATTGAACTAATAGAGATGACTAAGTTCTGTCTTATACCTGTAGGAGGTCTTTGGGTCCTTGTACTAAGCCCAAGAGAAGGATGAGAACTTCTAAGAAGCCTGTGGGTCCTTGTACAAAGCCCAAGAGGAGGCTGGGGATGCTTTTAGGAAGCCTGTGGGTCAAAACCTAAGAAAATTTCAAGAAAGGTTCACCGGGAATAAGTCCTTTCTTTGCAGAACAATTCTAGGGTTTGAAGAAATTCAAAAGAGGTTTCACCGGGAATTAATCCTCTTTGGGTAAATGAATTTCTTGTACACATATATTTCTAAGTTAGGATAGTCTTGAGAAAATTTTCACCGGGAATAATGCATTTCTCTGTTCCTTATTATATAAGCCCAAAAGGAGGCAAGACTGTATCTGGAATTTCCTATGGGGAACTAGTTTTGATTGTGTTGAAAGAGTAACCACTGGTTTGATCTAGACCTAGACCTAACTGCTGGGGAAAACTCTAAGTAAATATATACAAGCATATACAGATGAAATATATAAACAAGCATATATTGTAAAGATAGTGGAACTTACAGTTGTGCAAGCCCAAGCATAGTAACTACAACTCTATGGTTAGTTATTCAAGAAATTGAAGAAAGTTTTGATAAAACTTTGAATTTTAATCTAAATTAAAGAGGAAAGTTGTTTTAAAAGGAAGTTTGGGGCTTATACTCAAGGAGAGACCCAGATGAATTCTTTTGAAAAGGGGACGACCGCGTCGTAGTTTTGAAAACCACATAGGGACTTATACAATGACCGAGGCTCAATTTATTGTATTTATAAAGAGGATGAGTCTTATACTCTATTAGAGGCCCAAGAGTTTATTTTTATACAAGATATGGGACTTATAGCTCAAGGAGAAGCCCAAATGAAAAACAGCGATCGCACCGTTTATTTTGAAAATCGTATCGGGACTTATACAATGACTGAGGCCCAAATTATTTATGTACCAAGGGGGGTTGGGTCTTACACTCTATTAGAGGCCCAAAAATGTTTTAAAAATGAAGGAAAATGGTACATACAACCAAAGGGAGGCCCAGATGAAAATTGTTTTAAAAACGGCGGTCGCGCTAAATTTTTAAAATCGTATCGGGACTTATATAATGACTCAGGCCCAAAAAGGTTTATTGACAAAGGGATGAGACTTATACTCTATTAAAAGGCCCAAAAATGTTTTGAAAATAAGTTTTGAGGGTGAAAACGATTAAAACCATAATTTGATTTAAAAATGCATTTTAATTTGAATAAAAATCAATTAAAATGATCAAAATTATCAAACATGTATGAAAAACAAGTTGGGATCTTGGATTAATGTTTGAAAAATTATGTGTTATCCATAGAATGATTTGAAAATCATTTTAATTTGAAAAATCAAGAGAAAGAAATAATTTTAAATTTTAAAAAACAAATAAAAATAAACTCTTTACAAAAATATTAAATATATAGACTAAATAATATTTTTGTGGAATTTTTGTAGAATAAAATATTTTAACATTTTTGTGAATTTTGAAAAAAAAAAGAATCAATTCAAAAACATTAAAATTCAGAGAGAAATTAATTTTTGAATCAATTAATAAAAAATATCAAAATATTCAAATATTCAAAATTTTGAAAAAGGCGCCAAGAACACCATGTTTGGTTCGCGCGAACTCTGTTTTTGCATATTTGCAAAACCTCTCATATCTCTCTGATTACTCAATGAAAATGACTTTTGTAAACATGAAACTTGCTCGTTTTTGAACAAGGATTACAACCATATAAATAATTGCAATTATATTAAGTGTGGAGTGAGAAATCAGAAGATGAACTCAAGAACCCTAATTTCTGCAAGAACACCATGAAATCCTATACACGATTCATACATAGCAATTGATTGAGGGGAAACACTCTATATATGTGCATAAACATGTTTGTAACTTGAAAACATATTTATGATGCATGAATTATAGAGTTTGAGAGTGTCGGGCTTACCTCTTGTAGCTGGTGATCGAATTTTATGTTGGAGGTGTTACAGATGTTGTGTAATGATCAGGACAACTTCAATGGACCTCAAGTAATGTGTTTGAAGACTTGGAATAGATTGAATCAGCTCAGAACTTGTAGTGGCACCTCAACTGCAAACAGGCTAAAAAGCTTGAGCAAATGGGGGCTAAAAACCCTCTTCTGAGCAAATGAGGGCTAAAAACCCTCTTCTATTTGAAAGCTAGGGCGTTGGAATAAGAAGAGGGAAAGTTCAATAAGCCAATCTCTCATATGTTTCAAGGTCTCCTAAGACATTTCTTTGGCTCAATACATCCATCCCAAGTATTCACTAGGTGGTTGAGGAAGGTGTTTGAATTCATCTGGTCAAGAAAGTCAATTGAGGCTACAAAAGCACAATCTCTGGCTTTGAGGGCTAATCAGGGGGTTTTCCAATAATATTCCATGATCTCATGTGATTGGATCAAGAGAAATCAAATAGAAACCATAAGATCAGGAGTTGTGGAATTAGGGTTTGGACCTGAGGAATTACAAAGGAATCTTGGTGTGATCAGTCAATGTTGAAGGTACGAGAAAGACACAAGAAAGGGGGGTTTGAATTGTGTATTTACTCTTTTAACAACTTTTCACTTCTTGTCACTAAGACGCCTCAAGTAACATCAGAGTTCGTTGAGAGACTCTGACTTACAAAGTTACATTCAGACTTGTTATGCATGAAACATAAGTACCAACAAGAGTCTGAACAAACGATACGTTTCCCAGAACTTGCAGTGCGGAAGCTTATCAGAGTTAAGTTGCAAGGTTCTGACTTGCTTATGTAAGGTTCTGATAATCAATAAGAAACATAAACAAAGATGTTAAACATAACAAGAGTAAAGAACACACGATATATCCTGGTTCACCACAAAGGATAATCCAGTCCACCCTCCTCAGGTGATTTTTCCTTGAACACAAGGTCTTAATCTACTATAATCAATCTTGATTACAGATGCACGGGCAATGCCGGTGACTAACACATAATGAACCGTTCAGGGATTCAACTCAATGAATAAAACGAACATTGACCTGCAGGTTCCAATCTCGCAAGATCTACTTCTAGAATTTCCACAGCTAGACGTTCAGGGATTCATCGCAATGAATATAACACTACTGACCCTATTTTAGGATTTACCACAATGACACCCAGCCATTGTCTTCTCGAGTCTCCGGTCACACTGACCATTCAAGGAATCCTAATTCACGAAGAATTAGTTCAACAGAAGATCACAAAGATGCTTCTTAACAAGCAGATTACTCCTAAGTTTAAGTACAAAGAACACACAAGTGTTCAAGCAAGATGTGAACAACAGATCCTTGCTAATCTAAGAAACTACAAGAATGTATATTGATTTGACAGTTATTGACATCTTGTAGATCTTCTTCTTCTTCGTCTTCTTGGGTGAGCAAGCTTTGAGCAACAACTCCTTGCTTGAGATCTTCAATGTAGTCCTGACGAGAAGGTGGTTGATGACTTGACTGATCTTCAATGTTGTCTTCTTCATCAACAACTTCTGTTTCAAATTGTTGTTGTTGTGTTGATTTGATCTTTGAGCTTCAACAACAATGGCCATGTGTAAATTTGTGACAGCTTTGGATATTCTAAGTGTTACAACGAGAACTCATCGTTGTTGCTATCTTCACACAATGAATTAGTTAATTCATGAATGATACATTCAATTGATGATTAATAGAATCCACTGAATCCACTGAATCAACTGAATTAACTCATCAGAAGCGAGAACTTTTTCCTTTAAATAGCCCAGTAGAAATATAGCCATTTGAAATACTGTTGGCTGTTGGAAAAGAGACGTTGTGTAATAATTAGCTGTACTGACACATCTCTTTTTTGCTGTGGGAGAAGTGACGAGATATCTTCTTGGGCAGTGTGTACAGTTGTTCACAATAGTAACATTTGACTTCCCAACTTCAGAGGCTTCTGATGGTAATTTGATGAAGCATGAGTAGAGCCTTCTTAATAAGATATCTGATACGTCAAGTCTTCAGTCTTTTGAAGAAGTCCATTAGGAATCTGTCTTCAGAACTTCAGCACTTGTCTTTAAGAACATTATCCTTTACTTATTCAGGTCTTCTGAAACTTCAAAACTTGTCCATTAGGAATCCGTCTTCAGAGTCTTCAGCACTTGACCTTTGGAGCCGTATTCTTCAGAACACATAAGTCTTCAGAGTCTTTCTGCACTTGGTCTTCAGAGCCTTCCGCCTTCAGAACTTCAAGTCATGAGAGTCTTCAGCACTTCGGTTCTCCAGAAGATTATCTTCTTCAGAAGCTTCGCTTTCTTCAGAATCTTAACCACTTTTAGAGAGCATCCACAAGATCATTGCAACAGCAATATCATCATCCTTCGATCTGACTGATCATGATCAGATACAGAAGCGTTCTTGCTTCTTGTGACTTGTGTCACACATAGTAACTTCGCATATAATCAATTACGCACATCTGGCTGGTGCTTGCTGGATCTGATATCTTATATGATTATGATCTATATACAACACACGTTAGAACATAAAATGGTTCTTTCACAAATACGTATTGTTATCATCAAAACATAGATTGACTTGTAGAGACAATTCTTGCTCTCACAATCTCCCCCTTTTTTATGATGACAAAACCAAGTATTTTGATTGAACATTTTATACAAGGTAATCACCAAACAAACATATTCAGAGTCTGGAACAGCAACTCCCCCTGAATGTGTTATCCTCAAAGTTTTATCTGTGATCATCTAGAATCTTATATGATCCAAAGACATACAGAATAACAACTAGAGTTGCCAGAACGAAGAATAGAAAAGGATTACTTCTCTATCTTGTCTTTAGGAAACAGAGAGTCTTTAACATCTGGACTAGTTCATCAGAACTTCCATCTTCAGATCTTCAGAACTCAGTTCCTTTGTAGTCGTATCAGAGCTTGTAATCTTCAGATATATCTAAAACATTTCTACTTTTCAGCAGATTCATTTAAGCATAAATAGAACAGTTCTTATCTAATAACATAGCCTCGCTATTCATCAGTGACAGACATTGTCTTTTGAGAAACTCCCCCTGAGTTTCAGACTTTGTGAAGATTTTAGATCTTGCAATTTCTCCCCTAATTTCAATAAGTCAGATATTGGGATCTTCAGAATTGTAATTCAGAATTGTAAGATTTTAATCACCAGTGTAGATCATGACTTTTTCAGAGTTTTGACGTTTGAACACAGGTCTTCATCTCAGAACCTTGTTACTGTCACAACTCAGTGATTCATCAAAGCTTGATTTTTTTATCAGATACTAATTGAAAGTTAATTTTTGTGATCAAACAACGCTTGATTCTGAAACTGGTGAACATGTTTTTTTCTAGTCTGATACTAAGTTATACCAGAGTATGTTGATTCTGAAACCAACTGATGTATTCTTCTCATACCAATTGAAGATATTCTTTAGTGTGCTGAGGTTGATACCAATGAAGGTATTTGACATTCTTTTACAGCTTTGCTCTGATTGATATCACTGCAGATTGAGTCTGATACCAATCTTTATATATATTGAGTCTAATTACCAATTGTTGATTTAGTCTGATACGAAATATTTTTCTTTTTAATTGGTTCTTGGTAAACATCAGAACTACTTCTTCTTAGATCTTCAATCCAGATCTTCAGACGGTTCTTTGACTTCTGATTTGCACAATTCTTCTGAATGAACATCTTTAGATGTAGATTTTTTCTTGAGTTCTTGACCTCTCATTAAGCATCTTAAAATGACGACTTTGTCTTTATAGCTTTCATAGTTTCGTTCTTCTGATTCTTACGTTCTGAATCTCATATTTTCAGACAGCTTACAGCTTCTGAGCCAAGTGAGACAGAGATCAAGATAAACTTTAACTTTCAGATAGTTCTCAACTTCTGAACAGTACTGGGTAGATCTGATTCTGAACACATGTTCACGAAGTGTACAACTTCTATCATATGAACAATCAGTTCATAAGAACTTTTAGCAAGGTTCTTCTTCCTTTAATCTTTTCTTAGAATGCCTAGTGAACTTTTTCAGAGTTCCTCGGATAAACATCAAACAATAAACATTAGTAGTAATACATTTCTATGATTGATTACTTGTTTAAGTTTGCATTCTCTTTCTGTTTTAAGATTTGTTCTTTTCCCAATCAAAATCATATTTATATTTATCCCCCTTTTTGACATCATCAAAAAGTTTAGAGCATTTAAGCATTTAAGCATATTCAGGATACATTAAGCACGTTTAAACATATGATTAAGAACAGTGATGAACATAGACTTAATGATACCATTTAAAGGTTTGGAACACCATTAGAGATTAATTATACCATTTTCATTGATCGACAGTTAGATGGAAACTTCAATATAAAACCACAAAATAGTTTTAAAATTTAAAGCATAGGTTGATTTTAATCCAAAAGAGTTCAAGGTAATCTAAACATAGACCTAATGGGGATAGGTTCCTAAGTATTAGGCTTTCAGAATCATCAGTTCTTGAGGCATGCAACTTTTCTTCTGCTTGAGTAATTGCCAGTTTCTTGCTCTTCACAATTTCCTCTGAGATCCATTCATGGAACTCAGTCTAGACATTTCTTATTTCCATGGGGTTCACACAAGAACTGGAAACATCCACTAAGCTTTGGAGTTTTGTGATGGCATTATCCTTAAAGGATGTTAATGCTATATAGATAGTTTTGTAAACATTTTGAATATGATTGCAGTTTTAAGATTTTTAATCATGATAAAGATTTTAGAAACAGATTTTAATGAGGATTTGAGTATAAATGACAAGGTAGAAAGTAGCATTGGTTTGTTCATTATAAGAGAAAAACATAACGGTTACAGACACATACTTGATAGATCAGTTCAAACTGATAACTTTAACCTAGTTTTAACTAGCAACTTATCTTATCCTATGAGAACCAACTGCTGTCAAAGGTTTCATAAAAATTCCTAACCAGAGCAGTATCGGGGCTACACCGAATCCTGCGAATTGCTTGCATAATTCCTGCTCTGAAGAGTACTTCTGATAAGACTCTTCCATAGGGAATGAGCGGTTCGTGCGTAGTTCTTGACAGAAAAATAGAATCCTTAAAATGGTCAAAGATAACTTGGGACAGATCTATAGGAGTTCGCCTGAGAAGACACGTGATGAGAAGCTTATCATCATGATACAGAAAATCTTTGTTTGTGCCGCGAGGTTTGATATTTGTCAGAATGAACTTAAACCATCCTCTAGCAATAGGCAGAAGTTTTTCAGGGTTCGTGGGTTCGAAGGCAAGGCTTTTATCAAACATGTAATGCATTTCAGCATTGGAAGTGCATTGAATGGATTCATAGTTAGGTGTGACGCCTCCTGGAGGACAGCCAATGGCTTTAGCGATCTTTGTGGTGTTGATGGTGACAAGAAGGCCATAAATGCCTGAAGAAATGGACAGACCATTACTATTGACAAAGGCATTGATCCAAAAGGATTTCAAAATGTTTGGATAAATTGAGCCTCTAAGCATATGTATGTACCCATTCCAATTTTGAAAGTGAATACCAAGATGGAAATCATGATCAGTATCCATTGGATTTGGTCATTTTTCATTGATGACTTCAAGAAGATCTTCGTTGCCATAGAAGGTTCTTGGAGTCATTTTTGATGGCGTTTAGAATGATAAGAAGGTTGGAGATCAAAGTAGAGAGTTCTTTTTGGAGTATGTTATGACTTTAAATAAAGGAATTTAAACTGAATGGGTCAACAACTGAGAGTGACTTAGAAAGACTAGAATTCATAGACTCTAGGGGTAGTCTAAAAGATGAGAACAGACAAGCAGTCTTTTATTCTAGGGAAGATCAAAAGGATACGCATGCGTTTTATTTTTGGCAGAGGTTAGGTGATTGAAGTAAATGCATTATGAAGTCATTGATTCGAAGTGAAGACAAAAGAACACACTTTTCTATTTTCAAGGTTTTTTTATTAATTATTAATCAGCGCAAAGCCAAGAAAGCAGGCACAAGGATTTTTCACTATTTCCAATACTTAAAGAGAATCCTAATTTCTCATAGTATGATCATACGGATTATATGCTATGCCTAGGAGATGTGCTATTTTGGCCAAGGTAGCATGTTTCCATATTTCGTAGCTGAACGGATACCATTCAATACGCGTATATCAAGGATATTTGGATGACTGAGATTTTTTTAAGTAAGGATTTGGACAGATTTTCATATATGAGAAAAATCAAAAGAGTGTCTTTTAATTTAATTGAACACCAAAGTTTCTAAGACTTAACTGAGTTAGATGGAGGGACTCTAAGAGAGAGAGAAAGAGTTAGATCTAGAATAGAAGTACTAGATGAAGTGCACTTATGGGTTATCGGATGTGGCTGACACAGAGTGATATAATGGAGAGAATCTTGCATATAAGACTTATTTCACTTTAACTATTCATAAAACATATGCAGACATATTCAGAGAGAGATAAAGGATTTTCTAAATATTTTTCTAACCAATTCTCACGAAACTAAGCATAGTATGACCAAAAACTTAACAAAGTATTTCAGGTTGTTATCATAAGTTTTAATAAGTCATAAATGAAAGAAGAATGGTACCTTAAAGGTACTGAGATCTTTTACAGACTTATCTTAGTGCTTTTCATCTTGACTCTGATCCTTTTTTCTAGAGAATTTGAAGTCTCCATGCCATACCTTTTATGAATGTATTCCGTTATGAGCTCTTGATCATCATCTTTCAGATCCTGCTTACTTCTGAGTGAACTGCTGTGGGTTCTTGGATTCTTTAAGATTTACTTGCATTCTGGTTTCTGAAGAACTTGAACATTTTCGAAACTCTGATTCTGGGCAGAGAGCTGGAATTATTTTAAGTACAAATTTTTTCCTTTTCCTGTTCAACCTCATTCATCTGATTTCAGAGGATTTTCAAAATTAGGAGGTTGATAGATTTCTTCTGATATTGAACCATCTAAGAGTGCACTCATAACATCCATGTGATATAAGGTGATGTTATGATTTACTGAAAAGGAAATTAATAATCGTATTGCTTCAAGTCTGGCGACCAGAGCAAAGGTTTTGTTGAAAACAATTCCTTCTTGTTGATTATATCCTTGAGCAACAAGTCGTGCCCTGTTTCTAACAACTTCTTCCTTCTCATTAAGCTTGTTTCTGAAATCTACTTGGTTCCAATTACATGAACATTCTTAGGTTTTGGAACTAGATCCCCAAACATCATTCCTTGAGAATTGATTAAGATCATCTTTCATAGCCAGAACCCAGTCCTTGTCTGTAAGAGCTTCTTATTTTCAGAAAGTCATTGAGATCAAGGTTTTTAACATGAGCCGTTGAGAGGTTATGTGTTTAGGGATACAGAAATCTTCTGTAGAGATTCTTTACTCAGATCTTACCATAACTTCTCTAGCGTCTGACGGAAGTAACATTTGGAACTCATAGCAATTTTGACTTGTTTCTTAAGCCAAATGCAAATCTTGTTCAAAACTAGGTATCATCAAGCATGTACATAACACTAGACATAGTTTCCATGATTTTCTTGATCTCAAAATGCTAATCTGACTAGTTCACAGTTAATTCATCAGAATTTAACAACACATATACTTCTAAACAGAATGTTAACTGATTTCTTCCTTCTGAAGGACATCAGTAACTAAAATTCTTTTTAACTTTAAGTAGACAACTTAAGTGTCTGGTTTGGCATCTTCTGATTCCAGTGCTTGAGAGGTTCTGAACAATTTATCAGATAGTGATCTTGATCACTAACATTTGATTCAGCTGAGAGATAGTCTCAAGTTATCAGAACTTAGTTATGCTGAGTCAATCAAAACTTAAGAGTTCAATCTTGATTAAGTACTTGATGAATCTTTGACATTCTTCTTCCTGAATATTCTTTCAGTTTTCTGCATAGCTCTCCATGAAAACAATATTCAGTTCTTCATTGAATCTTTTAACTTCTAATCATTCAAGATTCAGATGTTGAATCATTTCTAAGAATTTGAATTCTTCAGATTTCTTACTTCAACAGATTTCACTCTGAAATTCAAAATCATAGAATAAAAATCTTTCTTCTTTACATGAAGAAGTTTTAAATGAGTTTTAAACGAGAAAGTCAATGGGGGACCTAATCTGTTTCTTGAAAACATCTCAATACTCATAAAGAAATAATCTTCAGCAAACAAGACTTCTTGTTTTCTGATGATTCAACTTTGAACAAATACGTGGTTCATCCACACGTATCTTCCAAGATAAGTATTCAACTGATACTACTTCTTATCTGATGAATCTATCTTATCAGCTGATTCTTCAATCTTCAACGAAGCTTTGAGTGAGGAAGGTTTAGTTGGTTGACCACTGCAAAACTTCCAGAATCAGTGATTTGCTCATGTACTCAGATTGATTACAATTTTGTACATGGTCATCTTCTGAACTGTTACAGAAATTGTAAGTAGATTTCGATCTCACCCAGAGTATTTCTACGCACCACATCTGGATCTTTTTCTGACACTGTTAAGTGTTTGATATCCATCAATAACAGAACCAGAGCTCTGATACCAATTAAAGGTACAAGAAAGACACAAGAAAGGGGGTTTGAATTGTGTATTTACTCTTTTAACAACTTTTCACTTCTTGTCGCTAAGACGCCTAAAGTAACATCAGAGTTCGTTGAGAGACTCTGAATTACAAAGTTACATTCAGACTTGCTATGCATGAAGCATAAGTACCAATAAGATTCTGAACAAACGATACATTTTCCAGAACTTGCAGTGCGGAAGCTTATCAGAGTTAAGCTGCAAGGTTATGACTTGCTTATGTAAGGTTCTGATAATCAATAAGAAACATAAAAAGAACGTTAAACATAACAAGAGTAAAGAACACACGATATATCCTGGTTCACCACAAAGGCTAATCCAGTCCACCCTTCCCAGGTGATTTCGCCTTGAACACAAGGTCTTAATCCACTATAATCAATCTCAATTATAGATGCACGGGAAACGTCGGTGACTAACACACAATGAACCGTTCAGGGATTCAACTCAATGAATATAACGAACATTGACTTGTAGGTTCCAATCTCACAAGATCTACTGCTAGGATTTCCACAGCTAGACGTTCAGGGATTCATCGCAATGAATATAACGCTACTGACCATATTACAGGATTTACCACAATGACACCCAGCCATTGTCTTCTCGAGTCTCCGGTCACACTGACCACTCAAGGAATCCTAATTCACCAAGAATTAGTTCAACAGGAGATTACAAAGATGCTTCTTAACAAGCAGATTACTCCTAAGTTTAAGTACAAAGAACACACAAGTGTTCAAGCAAGATGTGAGCAACATCTCCTTGCTAATCTAAGAAACTACAAGAATGTATATTGATTTGACAGTTGTTGACATCTTGTAGATCTTCTTCTTCTTCGTCTTCTTGGGTGAGCAAGCTTTGAGCAACAACTCCTTGCTTCAGATCTTCAATATAGTCCTGGCGAGAAGGTGGTTGATGACTTGAATGATCTTCAATGTTGTCTTCTTCAATCAACAGCTTCTATTTCAAATTGTTGTTGTTGTGTTGATTTGATCTTTGAGCTTCAACAACAATGGCCATGTGTAAATTTATGATAGCTTTGGATATTCTAAGTGTTACAACGAGAACTCATCGTTGTTGCTATCTTCACACAATGACTTGGTTAATTCATGAATGATACATTCAATTGATGATTAATGGAATCCACTGAATCAACTTAATCAACTAAATCAACTCATCAGAAGCGAGAACTCTTTCCTTTAAATAGCCCAGTAGAAATATAGCCGTTTGAAATACTGTTGGCTGTTGGAAAAGAGACGTTGTGTAGTAATTAGCTGTACTGACACATCTCATTTTTGTTGTGGGAGAAGTGACGGGATATCTTCTTGGGCAGTGTGTATAGTTGTTCACAACGGTAACATTTGACTTCCCAACTTCAGAGGCTTCTAATGGGAATTTGATGAAGCATGAGTAGAGCCTTCTTAATAGGATATTTGATACGTCAAGTCTTCAGTATTTTAAAGAAGACCATTAGGAATCAGTCTTCAGAACTTTAACACTTGTCTTTAAGAACATTATCCTTTACTTCTTCAAGTCTTTCGAAACTTCAGAACATGTCCATTAGGAATCCGTCTTCAGAGTCTTCAGCACTTGACCTTTGGAGCCGTATTCTTCAGAACACATAAGTCTTCGGAGTCTTTCTGCACTTGGTCTTCAGAGCCTTCCACCTTCAGAACTTCAAGTCATGAGAGTCTTCAGCACTTCGGTTCTCCAGAAGATTATCTTCTTCAGAAGCTTCGCTTTCTTCAGAATCTTAACCACTTTCAGAGAGCATCCACAAGAGCATTGCAACAGCAATATCAACATCCTTGGATCTGACTGATCATGATCAGACACAGAAGCGTTCTTGCTTCTTGTGACTTGTGTCACACATAGTAACTTCGCATATAATCAATTACGCACATCTGGCTGGTGCTTGCTGGATCTGATATCTTCTATGATTATAATCTGCACACAACACATGTTAGAACATAAAATGGTTCTTTCACAATTACGTATTGTTATCATCAAAACATAGATTGACTTGTAGAGACAATTCTTGCTCTCACAAATGCTTTGATTGGTTCTTCAACCAATTGAGCTTACATACATTCAAGAGGCTTTATTCATCAATAAATCAAGTGTGTTTGGCTCCCATCACAAGTGCAATGAGCCCCAAGTTCATCTGGCCCCAGATTAGGGTTTTGTCAGGAAAAGTCAACCATGCCTTTGACTTTTAGTCAAGGCATGATCCCAAGTCTTGGGACATGATTCCATATGTTCATGAACATCCTTGGAGGCCCTCTATGGTGTTTGAAAAGTTTTAAGAAGCAAGATCATCAAGGATCACACAGTTGAATTCCTGAAGAAATTAGTGTTTTGACTGAAAAGTCAAACCTTTGACTTTTGATATTTTTTATCCAAGATGAAGTATTCAAGACATGTTTGATTTTTGAGTTAGAGCATGAGAAATCAGGATTTGAGAGGTTTCTTGCAAAAGGGGTAAAGTTTGGCCTTTAAAATTTTCTAAGTATGGAAGAATTCACTCCTTGTGTGAACTTTGAAGAGTCATAACTTTCAAACCACACATCCATTTTTTTGTGGTTCAAGCTCAAATTGAAGCTCTCATCATGAACTTTAAAATGTATTAGAGGGTCATTCTTCAAAAAAGGCTTGGTTTTTAAGTTAAGAAGCTTGGAAGTTCAAGACAATTTATGACTTAGTGAAATTTCACTCTTTTTGCCCTAGTTTTCGGCCAACTTCACCTCCATTTTCATCATGATCCCTTTTGGTTCATAACTTGGAGTGAACATGAACATTGTAGAGAATACTTGGGGCTTTCCAAAAAGTACAAGAACTTTCTAATCAGATGTGTGAGTTGTGAGTCTCGAATCCATGAAGTTAGGGTCACTAACTTGATTTTTTAGGTCATGACATGATGTTTCAACTTGCAAGATCACTCCAAATCCTCATGATATCCTGTGGCAGACCTCCTTGCTTAATAATGTGGCTTAAATCAGATAAGTACAAGTGATTTTGAAGTATTATCCAAGTGGTTTAGGCATTGTCTCATGAACTTTTCCATTTTTGGCACAAAGTGAGCATTGCCATTTACATAAAGCTACTTTTGGCAATGTCAACTTATCTTGAGCTGTGTAATGGTTCCTCTACACTTAAAAGTCTTGTACTGAAAGGCCAAAAGCTCTGCACACTTCCAACAACCCTAGAGCAGCATGGTACTTGGCTTGGGGAATGACAAAGTATTTAAAAATCCAAGTTACATTGCAACCAAGCCATGAGGTGGGAAAATCAACCATCCGGTTAGCTTCAAAGCTCCACCCTTTGCCTATAAATAGAGGGCTCAAACAAGCCTCAAAAGGACAAGAACTTATTCTGAAAACCTTCCTATCTCTCTCTCCCATAGTTTTTGCAAGAACTCTCCAAACTTGCAAAACCACTGTCCAGAACCAATCCACTCGTGCAACTCACAAACAAACTTCATAAACCATCCATAAACACTCCATAGAACTTGTTTAAATCATCAAACAAGTTCTGTAACACCTCATTCACTATCCACCATTTTCGAACTTCCATTTGCATAAGGACACTGGTTTGAAGTTTGAAGTTGTTTCCAATCATTTCAAGCACTCCAGTCATCTTTTCTAGTGTCAACAAACCTAAAAGAAAGCTCATTTCATCTCTACAACACTATTTGAAGAGGCCTTGGACCTGCTCCAAGAGGTAAGCTTCTTTGAAACCCTAGGCTCAGATTCTTTGCATCTCATTGTCTCATACCTATAGCAAAATGTAGTCTACTTTGTGTACAACATGTTTGAGCACTTGCTTGCTTTATTTGGTTTGAATGTGTGTTGTTTTGTTCAAGTTTTGTTTGGTGGTGTTACACTGTTAGGGTTAGTTGTGTGAAGCACATGGTTAGTTTTAGGACCAGACAGCATGACCATTAGATTCCTTGCAAGAAATGCTTCAACTTTGGTTTTTACAAATTGTAAAATGGTTGAGAAATGAGTGAGTTGTGTGAAGGTGCGAGAAAGACACAAGAAAGGGGGGGGGGTTGAATTGTGTATTCACTCTTTTGTAACTTTTCGCTTCTTACCGTTAAGGCGCTTAAGATAACATCAGAGTTCGTTGAGAGACTCTGACTTGCAAAGAAACATTAGACGTGGCAATGCTTAAAGCATGAGAACCAATAAGAGACTGAACGCTATATGCAACATTCAGGTCTTAATCCACTATAATCAATCTCGATTACAGATGCACGGGCTAACGCCGGTGACTAACAGAGCAATTGAATTTCTCAAACCAGAGCAATTTCATCCAAACCAATGATCCAAACACATCACATACATCATGTATGAGTGATCCAAGCACTTAAACAACTTTTGTAACATCAGAATCATCAACTCATACCCCATTTACTCAAAATACATCATAAGTTGCAGTTGAAGTCGAGCTCATCAAACCAGAAGGTTTCAATCAATTCCAAGCACATCAACACATTCCTTGAGGTCTAGGGAAGTTCTCCAGGTTATCATTTCACATCTGTAACACCTACAACTGAGGATTCAAATTCCTCTTGCACAGGTAAGCCTGAACTTCCCAAACTCCATGAAATATGCATCATTTTTTATATTTCAAGTTACCAACATGTTTATGCGCTTATATAGAATGTTTTCCCTAAATAAATTGCTATGTATCAATCGTGTATAGGATTTCAAAATGTTCTTGCAAAAATTAGGGTTCATCACTTGATAACTCACTCCACATTTAAAATAAATGAAATTAATTGGTACCATCGTGTTCCTTGTTCAAAAGCGAACAATTTTCATGTTTACATCGTGCAATTTAATTACGAATTGAGTAAGATGGGAGGGGTTTTGCAAATCTGGGTGGCAAGAGGAAGAAGATGGTGTTCTTCGCGCCATAATTCAAATTTTTGAATTTTCAAATATTTTTAATATTTTCATATTATTTTCAAAAATTATTTTCTACATCCAATTTTAATTATTTTCAAATGAATTTTTGCACAAATATTGTTCACATATTTCAATAATTTATTCACCAAAAAAATCAAAAAAATATTTTATATTTGATATATTTTTAATATATTATTTTTAATTGTTTTAAAAATAATTTCAAATATTGATTTTTCTTATCAAATTAATTATTTTTAATCCCAATTTTTTCACACATGTCATTTAAATATATTATTATTTTAACCCCCAAAAAATCACAAAAATAATTTTTATTTGATATATTTTTAATATATTAAAAATATTATTTTAAATGTTTTTAAAATGATTTCTTTTCTTGATTTTTCTTAAACCAAAATGATTTTAAATATTCATGTGGATCAAATATCTTTTTCATAAGCCTTAATCATTGTTTATGGCATGATTAATGAATTCATTTGATAAATTATACATTTTTATTGATTTTTCTTTGAAAAATATCTTAAAAAATGAAATTAGGGTTTTACTTTGATTCTATTTTTCAAACTTCATTTCAACACTCATGGGCCTCTATTAGAGTGTAAGACCCAACCCTCTTTGTAAATAAACCACTTCATGGGCCTCTGCTATAGTATAAGTCCCATCGCGCTTTTCAAAATCACGGTGCGATCACTGTTTTCACAACAATCTCTGGGCCTCTGTTAGGAGTATAAGTTCAATCCCTTTGTATATAAACTTTGTTTTAAACAATCATTTGGGCCTCTTCTAGGAGTGTAAGTCCCAACCTTTTTCTTTCAAAATCATCCTCTGTTTTTTCAAAACAAGATAAACATCTTAGGCCTCTGATAAAGTGTAAGACCCAACACCCTTTTTGTAAATAGTAAATCTTTTAGCCTCATTTATCCTGGGCTTTGTACAGGATTCAAAATATCATCTTGGGCCTCTATTTAGAGTGTAAGACCCAACACCTTTGTTTCTCTCTTACTTAAGATCAAGTCATCTTCAAATTCAAAATTTTCTTCAATTTCTTCAAAACACTAATCCAATCTTGAAGAAAACATCTAATCAATCACAATACACTTGGTCTTCTATCCAGAGAACAAGACCCACCACCTTTCTCAATTTAATTCATACTTGTTTATATACTTGTTCATATATCTGTATATATACTTGTACATATTTTGTTGACATTTAAATCATCCTTAATAGACTAGTTCAAACAATAAGATCCTTTCAATCAGTATAACTTAGTTCAAACAACTAGTTTCCCCCTGTACAAAGGAATTCTTCTTCCCAATACAGTCAGCATACCTGTGGATCTGCTGATACCCTATACCCTGCTTAATCTCTGGTCTCAGCCCATTCTCAAACTTGAGACATTTAGACATCTCAGCGTCAGCACGATTATAGTGCGGACAGAACTTCACCAACTTCTCAAACTTCGCGACATACTCTGCCACAGTCATATCTCCTTGCTTCAGCTCAAGGAATTCCACTTCTCTCTTTCCACGAGCATCTTCTGGAAAATACTTTCCCAGAAACTCTTGCCTAAACACAGCCCAAGTTATCACTGTACCAACATCTGCAAGTTTCTGACGGGTGTTATCCCACCAGTCCTCAGCCTCTTCTTCCAGCATATGCGTTCTGAACTGAACCTGTTGCTCATCAGAACACCCCATCACCCGGAAGATCTTCTCGATCGCCTTCAGCCACTTGTGCGCACTTGCTGGATCATGCGTACCCACAAAAGTCGGTGGATTGTTCCTTTGAAACTTCCCTAAAGCACGAAACTCATCAGGAGCTCCACCATTTGGATTCAGCTGCGCCACCACATTAGCAACCGATTCCAACGCATCAGCAATCGCACGATCATTTCTTCCAGTCATCCTGTACACCACCAACAAGGTTAGAAGAACTAAAAAATCGACAGTGTACACACACTCGTCGACTGACAGGGACATACATCAAGTAAAAACCTGGCCGGACGGACCGACCTGCTCTGATACCACTAATGTAACACCTTTTTCTGCCCCTAATAATGTTGCAGCAGAAACAACTTAAATATCAGAGTAAAGCATAAAAATTCCCTCAAAGGGTGCACATTTCTCATTAAATCAAAATAACACAAATGCCCTGTAAACAAAGAGTTTTCCTCAAAATAAGTAAAAAGCCTTCACATGGCAGCGGAACTCAAAATTTTCAAATAAAAGGTTTTCGACAAACGTCATAATAGTCAAATTAAAACCATATCATCAAATGACAACAAAATAGGGAAACAACATAGTTCGACTCAAAGGACCCTAACCTGATGTTACACTATCAGAGGAAGACCCTCTAAATCGACCAAAAGCAAATAAACTTCAAGGTCCTCGAAAGCATCCAAGCTAAACTTGATCACCTGCATGTTACCCACGTGGAGGCAACATTCAAATAGACAGGGTGAGTAATCACAATTCATAATAATCATTATAAAACAAGATATACATAAAATGACATTATCTTCATATACAACATCAACAGGGTCATCATCAAGGAAAACACCAGGAAGCACCATATCACAATTCATTAATGCCACATAAAATGCAATGCATAACAAGACTCATGCATGTGGTACCAATCGTCATAATAGATGGACACTAGGCCATCAACCCTCCAAAGATCCCCGCCAATAGGATCGACCCCGAAATCAGAACCGGAGCACGTCATAATTACCTCATATCCGCACAATGGGAATGAAGCATCGTCACAGAGTATGCATACGAATGTATGATACACAACATCACTAATCATCATCATCAATAAACATCATTATGTGCATCGTCATTCATCAATTCTCATACAAATTATGTCATCATATATTCAACAAAACATCACAAATCAGCACCTAAATATCATCAAGAACATCATGGTAAATCATCATAAATATCACAACATCAAACACCAAAACGACACAGCAACAGAAACAGAATTTCGTGAAACAACAGTTATTCGCTCCAGGGTTCGCCTAGCGAACCTGTTCGCTGTGGACTTCGCTTAGCGAAGCAGCCAGCGAACCTCACAGACACCACACTCAACACCATACTCATCTGTCATGCTCGCTAGTTTGTTCGTTTAGCGAACCTACTCGCTGACTCCTTCGCCTAGCGAGACTCCCAGCGAAGCCCACCTTTCCTCTCCAAAATCATCTCAGTACTCACTCCCACATTATCGCGCATTTGCTGCGCTGCTCGCTTAGCGAGCCTTGGCGAACATTCGCCTAGCGAACCTGCAATTATAGCAAATCGCAGCTACGCATCAGTAGCTCCATAACCTCCAAAGCACCTGCGATTACAGTCCCAAACGACCCAAAAACATTCCTACGACAGTCCTAACACATCACAGAAATTAAAGGCCTAAAACCTACGTCTGTTGGGTCGATTCGTGACCCTAAGGGAAACCTTAAATCCCTTAAACCTTCAAAACTCTCAAGCTTCATATAAACTCCATCAATCCTTCACCACAGGGTTAAAACTACAACAATGGGGAAAGCTGCCCCAAAGGTCTATTTTACTGATTATTTTAACTCTTAATAATCGACCTCACAAAATGCCTTCAAAGTCATCAGTTTACCTCAAAACCCATATACCCTTAAAAACCCCACAATCAACTTTAATCAATCGAATCCTATAATGAAAACAATGAAAGGCAATTACTCCCCATACCTTAGATTGTCGATCCGATGTGTTCTCTCTTGAGCCTTTGGAAACCTTTACGAAAATCCTCGCCTTTTCCTCTTTTCCTCAGAGCTCTCCCTTTTCCTGCTTTTCACGGTTACTAAAAGTGAACCCTATTCTCAAAATTCTCCTTTTATATTCACTCTAACCCTTGGGCTTCTAAATTTGGCTTTCTCCATAATGCCCTCACTAATCCTCCTCAAATGTCCACTTCGCCCTTAATTCCTCTAATAGTATTTTAAATTAATAATAATACTAATATATTCATATTATATACTATTATTTAATTAAAATAACCAAAACTCCACCAAAGATACCGACACCGACACAGACCACCAAAATTCACCGAAAATTCACAAATTTCATATTTAAATGAATTAAATAAATATTCTCTTAAATTTGGGGTGTTACAACTCTCCCCCACTTAAAGAATTTTTGTCCTCGAAAATTACCTCAAAGAAATAGAGTCGGATACGACTCCCTCATCTGATCTTCACGTTCCCAAGTCCAACTTTCGCCAGCTGGTCCACCCCACAACACCTTCACCAAAGTTATGTCTTTACCCCGTAATTGCTTCGTCTCTCGACCATCGGCAATGCTTCCACAGTCAGATTATCCCTCACTCGTACATCATCCATCTGAATCACGTGCAACGGATTCGGAATGTACTTCCTCAACTGAGACACATGGAACACGTCATGCAAATTCGCAAGTGACGGTGGTAAAGCAATTAGATAGGCTACCTCTCCTATCCTCTGCGATATCTGATATGGACCAACAAAACGTGGAGTGAGCTTCCTAGACTTCAAAACTCAACCCACACCAGTCACTGGCGTCACCCTCAAAAACACTTGATCTCCCTCTTGGAATTCAAGTGATTTCCTCCTCTTATCATGGTAGCTCTTCTGACGACTCTGCGAAGCTTTCATCCTCTCTTGGATCTTCCTAATCTTCTCAGCCGTCTCTTGCACAATTTCAGGTCCGAGTACAGCACTCTCGCCCGACTCATACCAACACAACGGAGTCCTACACCTTCTCCCATACAAAGCTTCATAGGGCGCCATTCCAATACTAGCATGAAAACTGTTATTGTACGTGAACTCAATCAATGGCAAATGGCTATCCCACGATCCTCCATGATCCAACACACAAGCCCTCAACAAATCCTCTAAAGATTGGATAGTCCTTTCTTTCTGACCGTCCGTTTGCGGATGATAGGCAGAACTCATCCTCAACTTAGTACCCAAAGCATCTTGCAAACTCTTCCAGAACCTCAATGTAAACCTCAGATCTCTATCTGGCACAATACTCGAAGGTACCCCATGTAACTTCACAATTTCCTCAATATACATCTCGGCTAGCTTCTACATAGAATGATTAATCCTCATCGGCAAGAAATGAGCCGACTTAGTTAATCTATCCACGATCACCCAAATTGAATCATTGCCCTTAGTAGTCTTCGGCAATCCCACCACAAAATCCATGGAAATACTATCCCATTTCCATTCTGGAATCCTCAACGACTGCATCATACCTAAAGGCTTCTGATGCTCAACTTTCGACTTCTGACAAGTCAAACACGCATAAACAAACTCTGCAACATCCTTCTTCATACCTGGCCACCAAAATAACTTTTTCAAATCTTGGTACATCTTCGTAGCACCGGGATGAATACTCAACCTACTTCGATGCCCTTCTTCTAGAATACTCTTGTTGATTTCTAGAACATCTAGAACACATACTTTGTCTCGAAACCTCATCACACCATTCTCATCAATCCGAAAGTCACCTTCGTTACCTTGGTTAATCAAAGTTAATTGGTCGCCAACTTTAAATCGGATTGTTGACCCGCTCTGATTTCTTCCAGAATACCACTAGTCAACTTCAACATTCCCAACTTCACACTGTCAGGAGTCGCTTCACATACCAGACTCAAATCTCTGAATTGCTCAATTAGTTCCAACTATTTTACCATAATCATCGACATATGCAATGACTTTCTGCTCAACACATCGGCCACTACATTTGCCTTGCCCGAATGATAACTCAAATCAATATCAAATCCTTCAACAACTCTAACCACCTTCTCTGCCTCATATTCAATTCCTTCTGATCAAATAAGTACTTTAAACTTTTATGATCACTGAACACCTCAAATTTAGAGCCAAACAGATAATGTCTCCAAATCTTCAACACAAACACCACATCGGCCAATTCCAAGTCACGCGTAGGATAATTCCTCTCATGAACTCGCAATTGTCTCGAAGCATAAGCAACAAATTATCCATTCTGCATCAATACTCCACCAAGACCCATCTTCGACGCATCACAATACACCACAAAAGATTCACTCAGATTAGGCAAAATCAACACTGGAGCAGTCGTCAACCTCTTCTTCAATTCCATAAAACTCTCTTCACAAGCTACATCCCACACAAAAGTTTGACCCTTTGAGTCAACAGAGTCAAAGGTAATGCCAACTTAGAAAAGCCTTCAATAAACTTGCGGTAATAACCCGCTAAACCCAGAAAACTTTGTATCTCAGTAGCAGACTTCGGAGTCTCCCACTGTAATACAACATCAATCTTAGAAGGATCAACAACAATACCACCACTTGAAATCACATGGCCAAGGAAACTCACTTCCT
This sequence comes from Lathyrus tuberosus, assembly GCA_022829125.1. Taxonomy (NCBI): domain Eukaryota; kingdom Viridiplantae; phylum Streptophyta; class Magnoliopsida; order Fabales; family Fabaceae; genus Lathyrus; species Lathyrus tuberosus. The sequence goes on from JALAZF010000141.1 coordinate 10,055,429, forward strand.
TCAACCAGAACTCACACTTCGACAGCTTTGCATACAACTTCTTCTCTTTCAACACTTGCAACACAGTCCTCAAATGCTCGGAATACTCTTCTTCAGATCTAGAATATATCAAGATGTCATCGATAAACACCGCCACAAACTTATCCAAATATTCATGAAAAATCCAATTCATATACTCCATGAACACACCAGGTGCATTAGATACACCAACCGGCATCACAGTGTATTCATAGTGTCCATACCTTGTCCTGAAAGCCGTCTTCGGAATATCATCAGGCTTAACTCGAATCTGATGATAACCCGACCTCAAATCAATCTTGCTGAACACACAAGTACCTACTAGTTGATCCATCAAATCGCCGATTCTCGGTAGTAGATACTTATTCTTGATAGTCACTTTATTCAGCTGCCGATAATCAACACACAACCTCATACTTCCATCCTTCTTTTTTACTAACAACACAGGAGCACCCCACGGAGAAACACTTGGTCGAACAAACCTCTTCTCAAGCAGCTCTTCCAACTGTTTCTTCAATTCACTTAACTCAGAAGCTGACATCCGATAAGGAGCCATCGACACTGGACTCGTACCTGGTATTAAGTCCACTGCAAACTCCACTTCATGCTCTGGAGGCAAATCACTGATATCATCTGGAAACACATCTGGGAATTCACAGACAACAGGCAACTCCACACTTACAGCTTCACGATCAATTTGCAACGATGCAAACATTGCAAAAACCAAAGCTTCGTCTTCTTGAAGTTCGTATACTTGCTTAGCAGATAAGAACATCAATTCCCCACTGTTATCAATCTCAGGAAACTCTACAGTCTTGTTATAGCAATTGATATGAACACGGTTGAACTCCAACCAGTTCATTCCAAAGATCACGTCAATTTGGTGCAAGGGTAGGCACACCAAATCCATCACAAAACTCTTCTTAAAGATCGTCATAGGATATCTCAAACACACAAGGGTAGTAGTAACAGAACCATTAGCTGGAGTTTCTATTACCATATTCTCATTCATATCAGATAACTTCAAACTCAATCTATTAGCACATTCAAGCGAGATAAAAGAATGAGTAGCACCAGTATCAATAATAACAACCAACTCGATATTATTAATAAAACAAGTACCTTGAATCAGGTTGTCCTTCTCTGGAACTTCTGCACCATGTAACGCCCCGATTTATTTAATTGTATTTATTTATTTCATTTATGTGAATTTTGTGAAATGTGTGAATTTATTGTATTTTACCTGCTAATTGAGTTAATTAGTTAATTTCCCTGATAGGTAAAATATTTGCATTACATTATATTTTTCTTTTTAACTTTTATTGCAAGATATGTTTTTCATCGGTATGTTTATGTTTTATCGCATTTTGAGAGCGTTTGGGAGATATTTGGGCGTAAGGGTAAAATGGTCATTTGATTAGTTAGATATTTTAGAAAAAATTAGATATTTTAAAAATAGAGATTTGAGAGAAAAAGAGAGAAAAGAAAGAGAAAAGAAGAGAAAGAGAAAGAGAAGAGAAGGAAAATGAGAGAAGAGGAGAAAGAGGAAAAAGTGAAGAAACTCTGTTTCAATCGCGATTAATCGGGTAAGGGTGAGAAGTTCCAATTATATCCTGCTTGTATATGTATACGTGTGTGGTTGTTTGGTTTGATTTTGATTGAAAATGTTAGGTTTTAACATTTGATAGAAATGGTAAATCGAGTGGAAATTGATGAAATGCATGCCTAAATGTGTTATAACATGTTGTTTTGGGTCATTGGGTGCAATAAAATCACGTGGGTTGAAGGTTTTGATCATTTTTAGGTCCCAAACACGTTTTGGGGGAATTCTAGTTCGTCCAGATTCGCCAGGCGAGCTTGAGGCGAGTCTGCTTCGCCAGGGACTCGCCAGGCGAAATTGTCTGGGACAACAAAAATATTGTTTTCGTATTTTCGTCATAACTTTTGAACCGTAAATCCGTTTTGACCTCCGTTCGAAGCGTTGGAAAGCTAATGAAATATTCTTTCTATTTAAAACGGTTTGGAGGCAGTAGATGAATTATTTAAGTCGTGGTTTTGTACAAGTGTTGGGTTGTCGGGTTTTTATCGCGTTAAATGCGTGCGGTTGGTGTTTTACCGTGTGTTGTGCTATTGTTATATATCGTGGAGCTTTTATGTGGTTTATATGATGTTGATGCATGTGATAATTATGTTGTTGTGTGGTAAAATACATTGTTTGATTGAATATCAATGTATGTTGTTATGATGTTTTGTGGGATTGTTGTGGTTTATATATGATGTTGAAGCATGTGATAAGTTGTTGTAATTGTTGTGGTTGATGGTGAGTAATTCTTGATGTGAAGTGATATGAGTGTATATGCTAAAATGCTAATTGTTGTGGTTTGTGGATTATGATGAAATGCATTGTTTTGGGTTTGATTGCAATGCATGATTATTGATGTTGGAATGGTTCACATGGATGTGTATATGTATGCATTTGATTGTCATGAGTCATTGTATGCCAAGCATCATGATATACATTCTTGTGATGTCGTGTGCCCTAGTGGGTGTGAGTGACAAAACGATTCTAGAGGGAATCTGCTATAACGGTCGTGAGCCTTATACAAAGAGGACCTAAAGCGACGTTATAGATGATCCTGAGCCTTATACAAAGAGGACCTAAAGCGATCGGACCGTGAGCCTTATACCGAGAGGACCTAAAGTGATCCATAAACGTTGTGAGCCTTATACCAAGAGGACCTAAAGCAACGGGGAACATCGTTTGCCCGACGGGGAGTTACACTAAGTAACAAGCGATGATTCCAATAATTCCTGAGTGAATTAATGATGATGAGAATGATGGATGGATTGGTACCGCATTGTATTGCATAGAGTCGTTGCGTCGGTCACTGTGCATTTGCATAAATCATAAATGGATTGATTATGTATGAGAATTTATAAATGGATTGATTATGTGTGGGAATTTGTGAATGGATTGATTATGTGTGGGAATTTGTGAATGGATTGATTATGTGTGGGAAATTGTGAATTGATTGATTATGTGTGGATCTCGTGATAGCATTGGTGATTTTATATGCATTCGTGATAAATGCATTGGTTGTGAATAATATGTTTTATGTATAGACATATGCTATGTGATGTGGTGGTGTGTTTCCATATGTCATAACTTTGGTATGCATTATGTGTGAATATGTTATTATGTTGGTATAATTGATATATGCTATGTGTTTGGATTATTAGAAATATGTTATGTATCTGTGGCATGCAATATGTATTAGTATGTGATGCTTGTGGTGAGAATAACTATGCATGTGAATTTTTATGTGTTTGCATATTATTATGCAATCTTGATTTAGCTGTTATTTCTCACCCTTCTACTGTGGTTTGTTGCTCTATGAGGCAATTGCAGATTAGTATCTTGGAGGCTTTTGTGAAGATTAGTTCTCCATCCTTTTGTCGGTCTGTCTGCTCTGATACGTAACACGAGAGTCTGGGGAACGCTTTTGTTATATATGTATACATTTGTTGGATCTATTTTGTATTACCTTTGTATGAAGATTTTGATGTTATAAAATAATTTATTTTGTAAAACAAGTCAGTTATGGATCTTTCCGCTTTATTCCATAATTGAACTTTCCTTTTGTATGGAAAAAGTTTCCCTTTTATGTTTATTCCATTTTGTGTTATGTATCAAATTTATGAGCAGGGATTGTGTTTTCTTTCTTTAAATGTGGCATCCTTGTTTCTATCTAAGGAATAAATTTTTATTCACTCTGATTTATTTAGGTATTATTTATTCGTGATGGGAATTGGGATGTTACACACCACTCAAAGCAAACACACGGCCACTGGTCTGGGCAGCAGTAGCAGTCTTCTTCGGCTTCTGACATTGAGTACTGATATGACCTTTCTCACCACAATTGAAACAGGTCGGACCTTCATCTTTGCAGTCAGTAGCTCTATGCCCCTTCTTACCACATCGATAACACCTCACCACACTATTAGTGCACACATCAGCACGGTGACCTTGCTCACCACACTTATGACACTTTCCAGAAGCGGGAGCTGCTCCCCCACTTGTCTTTTTCCCATCTGAAGCCTTCTGCTTCCCTTTGTCAGTGGAAGTTGTATAAGGCTTACCCCTATACTGCCCTTTCTTCTCACTCAACTGCTTATAGTGAGCAGATCGAGCTCGGCTATCCTCATCGTAGATTCTGCTCTTGTCAACCAACTCAGCATACCTGCGGATGTACTGATACCCAATACCCTGCTTAATCTCTGGTCTCAGCCCATTCTCGAAGAACTTCACCAACTTCTCAAACTTCGCGGCATACTCTGCCACAGTCATATCTCCTTACTTCAGCTCAAGGAATTCCACTTCTCTCTTGCCACAAGCATCTTCTAGAAAATACTTTCCCAGAAACTCTTGCCTAAACACAGCCCAATTTATCACAGTGCCAACATCTGCAAGTCTCTGACGGGTGTTATCCCACCAGTCCTCAACCTCTTCTTCCAGCATATGCGTTCCGAACTGAACCTGTTGCTCATCAGAACACCCCATCACCCGGAAGATCTTCTCGATCGCCTTCAGCCACTTGTGCGCACTTTCTGGATCATGCGTACCCACAAAAGTCGGTGGATTGTTCCTTTGAAACTTCCCTAAAGCACGAAACTCATCAGGAGCTCCATCATTTGGATTCAACTGCGCCACCGCATTAGCAACCGATTCCAACGCATCAGCAATTGCACGATCATTTCTTCCAGCCATCCTGCACACCACTAACAAGGTTAGAAGAACTAAAACATCGATAGTGTACACACACTCGTCGACTGACAAGGACAGACATCAAGTAAAAACCTGGCCGGACGGACCGACCTGCTCTGATACCACTAATGTAACACCTTTTTCTACCCCTAATAATGTTCCAGCAGAAACAACTTAAATATCAGAGTAAAGCATAAAAATTCCCTCAAAGGGTGCATATTTCTCATTAAATCAAAATAACACAAATGCCCTGTAAACAAAGGGTTTTCCTCAAAATAAGTAAAAAGCCTTCACATGGCAGCGAAACTCAAAATTTTCAAATAAAAGGTTTTCGACAAACGTCATAATAGTCAAATTAAAACCATATCATCAAATGATAACAAAATAGGGAAACAACATAGTTCGACTCAAAGGACCCCAACCCGATGTTACACTATCAGAGCAAGACCCTCTAAATCGACCAAAAGCAAATAAACTTCAAGGTCCTCGAAAGCATCCAAGCTAAACCTGGTCACCTGCACGTTACCCACGTGGAGGCAACATTCAAACAGGCAGGGTGAGTAATCACAATTCATAATAATCATTATAAATCAAGATATACATAAAATGGCATTATCTTCATATACAACATCAACAGGGTCATCATCAAGGAAAACATCAGGAAGTACCATATCACAATTCATCAATGCCACATAAAATGCAATGCATAACAAAACTCATGCATGTGGTACCAATCGTCATAATAGATGGACACTAGACCATCAACCCTCCAAAGATCCCTGTCAATAGGATCGATCCCGAAATCGGAACTGGAGCACGTCTTAATTACCTCATATCCGCACAATGGGAATGAAGCGTCGTCACAAAGTATGCATATGAATGTATGATACACAACATCACTAATCATCATCATCAATAAACATCATTATGTGCATCGTCATTCATTAATTCTCATATAAATCATGTCATTATACATTCATCAAAACATCACAAATCAGCACCTAAATATCATCAAGAATATCATGGTAAATTATCATAAATATCACAGCATCAAACACCAGAACGACACAGCAACAGAAATGGAATTTCGTGAAACGACAGTTGTTCGCTCCAGGGTTCGCCTAGCGAACCTGTTCGTTATGGCCTTCGCTTAGCGAAGCGGCCAGCGAACCTCACAGACACCACACTTAACACCACACTTATCTGTCATGCTTGCTAATTTATTCGCTTAACGAACCTACTCGTTGACTCCTTCGCTTAGCGAGACTCCCAGCGAAGCCCACCTTTCCTCTCCAAAATCATCTCAGTACTCACTCCCACATTACACGCATTCGTTGCGCTGCTCGCTTAGCGAGCCTTGGCGAACATTCGCCTAGCGAAGCAACGGTTCGCCTAGCGAACCTGTGATTACAGCAAATCGCTGCTACGCATCAGTAGCTCCACAACCTCTAAAGTACCTGCGATTACAGTCCCAAACGACCCAAAAACATTCCTACGACAGTCCTAACACATCACAGAAATTAAAGGCCTAAAACCTACGTCTGTTGGGTCGATTCGTGACCCTAAAGGAAACCTTAAATCCCTTAAACCTTCAAAACTCTCAAGCTTCATATAAACTCCATCAATCCTTCACCACAGGGTTAAAACTACAACAACGGGGAAAGCTGCCCCAAAGGTCTATTTTACTGATTATTTCAACTCTTAATAATCGACCTCACAAAATGCCTTCAAAGTCATCAGTTTACCTCAAAACCCATAAACCCTAAAAAACCCCACAATCTACTTTAATCAATCAAATCCTATAATGAAAACAATGAAAGGCAATTACTCCCCATACCTTAGATTGTCGATCCGATGTGTTCTCTCTTGAGCCTTTGGAAACCTTTACGAAAATCCTCGCCTTTTCCTCTTTTCCTCAGAGCTCTCCTTCTTTCCTGCTTTTCACGGTTACTAAAAGTGAACCCTATTCTCAAAATTCTCCTTTTATATTCACTCTAACCCTTGGGCTTCTAAATTGGGCTTTCTCCATAATGCCCTCACTAATCCTCCTCAAATGTCCACTTCGCCCTTAATTCCTCTAATAGTATTTTAAAATTAATAATAATACTAATATATTCATATTATATACTATTATTTAATTAAAATAACCAAAACTCCACCAAAGATATCGACACCGACACAGACCACCAAAATTCACCAAAAATTCAAAAATATCATATTTAAATTAATTAAATAAATATTCTCATAAATTTGGGGTGTTACGCTTTGATCAAGGCTCAAAATCCACCATCCCCACATATGAGACCACGAGTCCTCTCTGTAGGAGGATATCTCCTCTGTACATCACATTTCAAAACAAGCAATTAAACCTTTTTTCCAGATAATTGATGTAAGTGGCACACTTGTTGATTCAAAATCCAAGCTGGAGTCCCTCCCTTATCATGGCAAAAGATCTCTTTCATCTAAGTGGTATAAGTGGCAAACCTCTGGATTCTACACATCCAAGTCAATGTCCCTCTCTTAGCATGAAAAGATTCATAAAGGAAAAACTAGCATTGCTCTACACTGAGTTAAAGCTTCTTCCTTCATGACATTTCAATTCTCCTATAAAGGTAGATGTGGCATTGCTGGATTCTACACATCCTAGTTAAAGCAACTTCCCTTATAAATCAATTCTTCAATGCTTGTGATGAATAGGTGAGATATCTCCTTTTAGAGATGACAAATTCTCTCTCAGTCAAACTATTTTAGCTTCAATCTTAGGCTTTGAACAAGACACAAATACTCTTTTAGCTTCAATCTTGGGGCTTTAAACGAGACACAAATACTCTTTTAGCTTCAATCTTGGGCTTTGAACAAGACACAAATACTCTTTTAGCTTCAATCTTGGGCTTTGAACAAGACACCAAACATTTTTCCTCCCATAGAATAGTAGGAACTACGAACGCTCTTATTTCCCCAGATCTCTTTACGGGAATACGTAGGCATAAGATTGTTAAATCTTAGCGAGCACACTAATCAAAATCTTAGGTCAAGTACCTTCCCAAAAATAATAGAAAACCCTAAAACAACAAAAACATCTCCTCAAAGGAGAAACTTCCCCAATCAACAACAAATGGATTTAAGCAACTAAGCAATTCAACAGTAGAAACATATGCAAATAAAGGTTCCTCCGGGTGTTAATAGCTCCCCCTTGTATAATCAACCCCCGATTCTAGATCTCTTCGCATTTGTAAAGGAAAACATTTTCACGTAGGGTTAGTTTAATATATCTTCCACTTCCTTTTAAGCTTCATAGGATAAATATAGAAATAAAAAAGTAGCACTAAATGCGGTAGTGGTCGCGTCACAAAAACCGAGCTACAAGAGGGACATAGTTCAAGAGGAACCAGATACATGGGCAATTAGTAACATACTTCTGACCCCAAAAGCCCGGTACCACATGTATTTTGATGTAGGAGTTGGTGGCATTAGCATTTGCATTACTATTTAAGTCATGCTTGTATTTTGTGTGAATGACATATTTGTGATTGTCGTTATTTACCATCATGCTGCTATTTTTCACCGTTATCATTTGTAAGGTGTATTCTCACCCCCTTTTTGTTGTCTTGGAGTCTATGCTCGTCTAGAGTATAGTTAATCAGGTAATCATCAGGAGTAGTTGCTTGTGAGTTGGAAGGTAGCCTTGGAGCTTTCTTCATTTATTTTATCGCCTATCTCTATTTACTTGGTATATATGCTCTTATTTATAACATCGAGATCTAGACATATTATTTGTTTTAAGTTGGTGTTTGGAGTTTATTTCTTTGAGTAATTTCCTTTAATTAATTCTTTGTGTTGAGGTATTTTGAGTTCCATTGCAGGAGTTTTGAAAAATATTCATGAAGTTGTATGTTTTGTTTTGAGTAGCATCCTAAGTTGTGAGATTTCTCTTTTATATTAAGAGTTGGGGTTTAGGGTGTTATAAGAAGGGTGGACGAGTAACTTGTCTTGAGTCTAGAAGGGTGGACTCGGGCTTTAGAAGAGTGAACCTAGTTTGTATGAAGATCCGTCTTTGATTGGTACCGCATGCATAATGTCGATGTCGTGAGTCACATTGCATACATATGTATATATAATGATGGAAAAGGTGTGAGATTGTAATGGTGTGGCTTGTGTATTGAATGTGTGATGTGTTGTGTGTTTATCTACCATCGCATTCTTTACGCTGTTTTATATCGAAGCTTATTCTCACCCCTTTTGCATTATGTTGTCCACCACAGACATTTTGCAGATAATTAGGAGTAGAGTTTTGTTGCTGTGAGTTGAAGATAGCTTCTTGGAGTTTACCATCTTTTATTTATCATTCTATTGTATTTTAGTAGTATAGTGCTTTGATCTTGTAACATCGGGGACGAGAAGCTTTTGTTATGTTTTGAGTTGGTGTCGAATTGTGATGTTAAAGTTTAACACTTTATTCGAGAAGTTCAAGTTGAATTTGTTATTATGTTAATTTCAGCTGCATATTGTTAAATGTTTTTGAAAGCTTTGTTGGTTGGTTGTCAAAGTGGCACCTTAAATTGTCGAGTAATTCTTTTTATATAATTTTTGGGGTTTAGGGTGTTACAGCTCTCGTGTTTAACTATATAAATTCACATATTTTTCAAAGCAATTGTAAGAGTAAGAGTAAGAACATGCAGTGTAAAGTGCCTTTCCCTAATAATGATTGGGTAGCTTAGCTTTAGAGAGCATACTCTGAAATCTCTCAATTAGTGTTTGATTCATCCTCTCTACTAAACCATTCAATTTAGGCGTTTTAGGAGGAGTCTTTGCATGTTCAATACCATGCTTATTGCAATAGGAATCAAATGGTCCACAATACTTACCACCATTGTCAGAACAAACACATTCCACCTTCTTGTCTGTCTGCCTCTCAACTAAAGCATGGAATTCTTTGATCTTTTCCAAAACTTGGTATTTTCTCTTCAAAGTATAAACCCATAGTTTTATAGAATAACCGTCAATAAAGGTAACAAAATAAATTTCACCACTAAAGGATTTTACCTTTAATGGACCACAAACATCAAAATGTACCAATTTAAGCAACTTTGAATTCTTAGAGGGAGGGTGTCTCTTGAAGGATACTCTAGTCTGTTTACTAGCCATGCAATGAGAACACTTCTTTAAATCTGAATTCTTTAATCCTGGAAGAACATCCTTTTTAGCCAAAACATTTTAGCCTTTTTTCACTAATATGACTAAGTCTTTGGTGCCACAAAGATGCTTCCACGTCAATAGCATTCAAGTTACCTTTGCTAAGTTTCAAATTTCCATAACCAATGTGATTGTAATAACCACAATCATCAAGCATATGCATAGAGATCAAATTAAAGTGAACACATAGAGCATTTATGACACCTCTAAGCAACAATTACATCCCCGCGTTGATTTGCAAGGAAACATCACCAACACTAATTACCTTAGATACACCATCATTTCCATCTTCAACACTCCAAAGTTATCAGAATTATAAGTTGTGAAAAACTCCTTCCTTTGTGTAACATGCAATGTAGCACCACTGTCAACTATCCACGTGCTCTTATTTGAGACGAGATTAACATACTTGTGATCACGTAGAATAACTTGTTCGTCATTAGTAGAAATAGTAACATGATCACCATCATGATCTTCACGATCTCTTTATTTAGACTTGCCCTTCTTGCCTTTGTTATCCCTTTTACACTGATATAAATACTTCTATACGTGTCCTATTTTATGACAATAATGACACTTCAAATTCTTGTATCATGGTTAGGACTTGCTTCTATTATTCTCTCTACCACCCTTCGGTTCTTTTTTGTGACTTCTCCTCCTATTTTCAGTGACAAATACCTTAGATTGAGATGAAGAACCCTATGCCTTCCTTCTCATTTCCTCATTAAGAATATCACCCTTAGTTATTTCCAAAGAAATGACAACTCTAGGAGAAGAACCCTATGCCTTCCTTCTCATTTCCTCATTAAGAATATCACCCTTAGTTATTTCCAAAGAAATGACAACTCTAGGAGAAGAACTTGTGTTAGAAACCAAAAAAACTCCTAGGATTATGGTAAAGATAGCAATAGAAATAGTCCCAAAAGTTCATCATCAAATTTGATACACATTCATGGCATCGGATCAAGAAGCCCTCTAAATTCACTCAAGTGATTTGAAATAGAAGTCCCCTTCTTATACTTCAAACTTATGAAACAATTCAACAAGAACAATTTATTATTCCGCATGTGTCTCATTAGCAATATGATTATAACATTATCTTATACATATTGACAAATAAAACCACATACATGTTGATGTTCAAACTCTCATTCTTCATCACACACAAAATGCGGATTTGCGGAACTAAAAATCGGTAAGTCCAATTTCTTCACTAATAGTAAGTCTTTCGTCTTTCCCTTCCACAAATGGTAATTAGAACCATTCAAAAATACCATCTTCATATTTGTATTTGACTCCATTATTCAAACCAGTAAAATATCCCTTAACCATGAGCTCAGATGCCACTCTTATGGGAAACTAACACGTAATAATGAACTAATACTCAGCGGAAATAAAATTCCCCAAACTTGTAAAAACATATGAGGATCAAGAAATAGGAAGAGAGCTTTGTTGTTATTGTGTTCTTTTATTTTCTATATGTTGGTTTTCCCAACAACTAGTATTAGAGCTTTTGGTTCGATCCAGGTATTGTCGTTATTGGTATTCGTTATGGTTGAAGAAATTGAAGGGTGGTGTTATGAAATAGTTGTTGAGCTACAGTCACAAAATCCGTTGTGTAGCTTGGGCTAGAGAAAATTGATTTAAGAACTGTTTTTAACATATGGAAAGCTCAAGACAAAAAGTGTTGATACAATGAAGATTACACAAGGTGTACTATGAGATTATGTCAGTTGTTGAAGAGCTTCTTGTCAACATGGAAGTTGCACCATAAAACTTTAAGTGAAATATATTCTTTATGATATAGTATATGATTATTAGTGATGACAATGCGAAATTCTTAGAGTAATTTAGCTTCAAGTGAACTATATTTTTCATGGTAGAATACAATAGTTTTTAACTATAATTATTTTGAAGACAATGTAAATTTTTTTAGAGTGATGTAGCTTCAAGTTACTATACTTTTTATGGTGAAGTGTGATAGTTCTCTGTGAATTATGATTGTTAGTTAATACAATGAAAGTTGATGTAGTGTTTTCAATCAAGGTGGAGATTTTGGGGTTGATTGAAAACATACATGTTGAAGAAGTTATGCATCGCTTAGTTTTGTAAAGGAAGAAGGAGTTCAAGGCTATATATAAAGGAGTCAAGTTCTTCATTACAAAATGTACCAGTCAAAAGCACTTTAAGTTTGTATTTGACTTTTTATATTTTCTCTTATACTCTTGTGTTACAGTGTTATGAGAGGTAGTTAAATATTTTCTTTGGATAGTATGGGTGTATTATGGTCCTGGGGTCGTTGAGGGTAGTCTATATGTCGTAACAATTTTCACATAGTGTTATTCTCTTATTGTTATTTGACAATGGTCGTGGTTTTTTCTCTATTTTTTTAGTTTTCACATTGAATTCTTGTGTTGTTATTATGTTCCTCTGTTTCCATATGCATTTGTTTTTCCTAACATGAATTTCTCCTATCATATTTCAATAACGTCAACACATTGCATGAATCACAATTTCACAAGTTTAATATTCAAACCAGGTTGCACAATTCACAATTATTCCACACATAAATATCATATATCATGTAATTTACATATCTATAGGAATGTAAAATATACAACACTTTAAAAATATTTCTAAATTCACATTTTAGGCATCAGTTATCAATAATCATATTTAATCAGTTTATTCACTCAGTTTTTTTCATAAATCCATGAACATGAGGTTTATAAGGAACAAAATTATAGGGTTGGTTTCAGATATAGGAACAAATGAATAAGTGGAACAAGTGAAATGGGTGATCAGACAACATACTGAAAGTTTCTTTAAGGAGCGTAATTCCAGAAGAATGGTTTTGAGGGGAGTGTCCTTTGAGTAATTAAGGGTGGAAGATAACATTTTTATAGAGGCTTCGTTCTCAAAAGAAGAGGAGAAAAATGTGGTTTGGTTGGGGGCTAAGGATAAAATCCCTAGACCGGATGGATTCAACTTGTAGTTTTATAAGATTTATTGGGAGATTATCAAAGGAGATTTAATCAATTTTGTGTTTGAATTCCATGTAAATGCCAAAATCCCTAAAGCTATTACAACAACTTTTCTTACTTTAATCCCAAAGCAGACAATTCTCAAGGCCTTGATGAGTATGATATGATATGTCTTGTTAATAGTTTCTACAAAATTCTTGCTAAATTGCTTAAGGCTAGGCTGAAAAAGTTGATGGGCAGATTGATATCCAATTGCCAATAAGCTTTCTTAGGTCAAAGACAAGTGCTCGATGGAGTTGTGGTTTTGAATGAAGTTATTGATTATGCAAAAAGATACAAGAAAGATTTCTTGTTGGTAAAAATTGACTTTCAAAAAGCTTTTGATTGTGTTTCGTGGAATTATCGGAGGGTCATCATGAATGGAATGGATTTCAGATCACTTTGGATGAAATAGATGGAAGTTATGGTTTTCACTAGTTTAATGTGGGTCTTAATGAACAGGAGTCCAAATTTGGATTTTAAAGTGAGTCATTCTTAGCGATTATGATGAACCTTGGTGAATGTTAAACAGGCTAGTGGTGGAAATTTCTGTGGCGATTGGCGGCGAACTGGTGTACCAGCTTCTTTACCAGCTATTGGTAGCTATTAATGGAAGCACAAGGAAGACCCATGTACCATCTGAGGACGACATCTCTGAAACTTCCTGATGACAACTTGCATTTCAAAAATTATGGTGCTCCTATGATAGCCATTTGCGTGTTTGTGGAGGCTACATGCTCGTAGGAATCGTTGTGTCTTTCAAACTTGGCCAAGGAGAGAGGTTTGAAATCCTCAGGAACAAGTGCCCATCATATTTCGTCTGAGAGTGATTGGGGATTTAGTAGTTCCACCTCTTCTAAGGGATTGACCTCTTGTTGGTGTTGTCTGATATTATGGATGTCATCTTCTAATGTCTGGTTATGGCATCGTAGTTTGTCCATGGCGGTGCGCATCTCCACCATGGAGTCGGCATCACCGCTACCGCTAGAGCCTTCCGGCGTAAGGGATGGAGCTCACCTAGCAACCATAGTTAAATGTGGCTAAATGGAGGAATGAAGGATCACATTGGGAAGGATGGTGGTGACAAGAGACAGTTTGACCCAAGTTAGTTTTATCGGGGTCCCACAGTGGACGTTACTGTACTGGTAAAAATGTACAGGTGTATGTGTTCCCCCTGCAATGGCAGGGAGACTCAGAGTCCTTAGTAGGTGTATAACATGTTTTGATGGTGAGAGCTTACTCACAACGACGAGAAGCTCTGCACAGTAGTTTTTTAGGTTGTTTAGGGGAGCAGCTCACGTGAGGTGAAAGACCCTGTTGGTGGCTGGCGTTGCTTGATTGCAGGATGATGGTTAGGATAATTGGGTGTTATGGTTACATGGAGCGTGGTGCTCTTTTAGATAGTAGAAGATGGGTGTGACTTAGAGTTTGCCCTTTTTTCTTTTGAGAGGTGATGTATTTCTAAGGGTCTCTAAGACCTTAATTTTTTCCCTATATGTGGTTTTAACCATTTCTTTTTACTACGGGGGAGTTATTGACCACCTATCTTCTATGAGTCAATGAAAACTCCCTCTTACTTAACTCTCACGTTTGAAGAATTTCTCAAACGAGTCCCTTAAATCGTGTCTGGACGATTCAATTGTGATGCAAAGACGTACTAATCTAGAATTTTAACAAATATAACACTAGATATTGATGCTAAAAATTAAGTTAACCTCTGTTAAAACTTGTGTTAACATATAAAAAAATTCAAAAAAATTTATTTTTAAAATATACTAAAAAAATAGACAATTTCCAATTACACATTTGATTCTTTAACCATCTATTTTAAGTCATAAGCTAACCTTTTCTTTACACTAAAGCCATGTGATGCAAGATAATTTTAGAATAATTTAGAAAAAGACAAAAGCAACATGATAAAGGAGTTCCTTCATGGAGGGAGAAGATATATTGCTTTTCCCATCACCATACAATACACAACCATACAAATATAGTAATATCTACTGGACACACTCTATCCAAAAAGAAAGACAAGCAGAAACACAGACAGCAGTCTATTTATTCAAATGACTATGCAATAAACCAACCAACCACCACTGACACCCAATCTTCAAACTCAACTCATCCCTTAAACTATTCTACTTCAACCTTTTCCTATCTATCACTCACTCTTATGAACTGAACAACAAGAAAAAAAAAATGGTTAATATGAATATTAACTTTGCAACGCTACTTCACAATATCAAAGCCAAAAAGTCAAACAAATTGTTGACCAATCTTTATTTTATCACCTTTGCAACTTTTCTCTGCACCTTCTTTTACCTCTTTGGTCTCTGGCATCATTACCCTTCCACCACCGTTATCTCCGCCACAGGTTACTCTACCACCACCGCCTCCGCCGGAGCTTCATTAACATGCTTTCAGCATGACAACACCACCGAAGCCAAATCATCACCATCACCACCACCACCACCATCATCATCATTAGTCAAGCTAGACTTCACCGCTCGTCACCACCTCCCTGATCCACCACCAACGACAGCGCGTGTATCTCACCTCCCTCCCTGTGATTCATCTCTCTATGAGTACACTCCCTGCGAGGATCAGAAACGGTCCTTGAGGTTTCCTAGAAATAAGCTAATATACCGGGAGAGACACTGTCCGTTGCCGGAGGAGAGTCTCCGGTGTAGGATTCCAGCTCCGTTTGGTTACAGATTACCGTTGCGGTGGCCGGAGAGCCGTGACTCGGCTTGGTACGCTAACGTACCGCATAAGGAGTTGACTGTGGAGAAGAAAAAACAGAATTGGATCCGGTTCGAAGGGAACCGGTTCAAGTTCCCCGGTGGCGGAACCATGTTTCCACGTGGCGCAAGCGCGTACATTGATGATGTTGGGAAGTTTATCAATCTCAAAGATGGGTCTATCAGAACCGCTATCGATACCGGTTGTGGGGTACGTATCTTAATTCTTGAACCGTTTTCCGTTTCTGTTTTCCTGAACCGGTTTTTTATCTTCTATTTTAGACATTATTTTGCCTTTCATGCGTGTAGGTTTTTCTATTGGGTTTATTTCTGTGGTTGTACGAACTGGTTTAGTTGAACCGGATGGTTCACTTAACTATTTACCTATGAGGCTATGCCATTTTTCGGGCACAAAATGTTTTGGGGTAAACTTCGAAGTTGATCTAATTAACTCAGATATCTCAATTTTTGTTTTTGTTTTTCCTCTTTAATTAACTTCGAAGTTTATTTTATTTATTTAATCATGTAAGATAGGAGGAATAAGAAATTACTAACTTTAATGGTTTTTGGTTTTTTTCTCCTGGTGGAAAGGAATAAAATAACCAAAGAATGAATTTTTTTCTTCAAACTGTGGGATAAAAAGTTATGCTTTTGTGTCATTAATTAATTTGCAAGCATGAAGTTTTTTTCTTCATTAGTGATTGATCTTTTTATACAAAATTCAATGATGGAATTGGCTAGACTTTGCATTATTAAACTACCAAACTTGTTTTTGATTTATTTGGAGCTCTAATATTCTGATTTACCTTTTTTTTTCCTTTTGCTTTTGCTTTTGAAGTTGTGACCTTTTTGACATACTAGAGTATAATGTACAATCCAACCTTCACAATTATGTGCCTCTATTTTATCTATTTATGTATTATTTAATTAATATTTTATTTTAGGACATGTTTGTTTTAAGGTTTCAAATCATATTTTTTCGAATTATATTTTTATGATTATTATTTTCAGGAATATTGTTCTTACTTATGTGTTTGGTAAAAATTAAAGTTTCTTAAGAATAATTGTAAAATTATATAATTTAAAATTAAAAAAATAAAAAATAAAAATAAATGTGATTGGTAATAGAAAGTTATGGTTGGTTGAACTTATTTCCATGGAAATATTATATTCCCACCATTTATGTCTTAGAATAAAAATAGAAGAACCATGTGTAAATATAATTCTTGAAAATAAAAAGTACTTTGGAATAATTTTTTAAAACTTTAATCAAATATAGGATTATTGCATTCTCATTATCATATTCTTGAGAATATTTTTTCTAACCTTAAAACAAACACACCCCTTACTCCTAAATAATAATAATAATTTAAAAAAAATTAAAAAAAATACTTAATAGTACAATATTAGATTTTTTTTTTAATATGACTTGTTTTTTCAAAAAAATAACCAAAAATACCCTCTTTTCAAAATATTTATGAAACTGGCATGTTTTTGAAAACCCTTTAAGGTGGCGCCATATGGGATGACGCCTCAGTTAAAGGCGAAGAGCCAAACCATATGGCGCCTCAGTACAAGCAGATGTCCTAAATTTTTTTTCCAAATTTTTTAAGGGTGGCGCCATCCCAGATGGCGCCTTAGTGTATTTCTTTTTTTTATTTTATTTTATTTTATTTTAAGATGGGAAAATAAAAAAAAACAACATTAATTTTTTAATTTTATTTTATTTTATTTTAAGATGGGAAAATAAAAAAAAACAACATTAATTTTTATTTTATTTTATTTTATTTTAAGATGGGAAAATAAAAAAAAAATAACATTAATTTTTTTTTAATATTTAGTACAGTAGTACAATAGTTGGATACCAAAAAAAATCAATGATTGTGCCTATTTAAACGACCATCAGTCCCACAATCAGGGGCTCTTGTTTGACGTCTCTGTCTAGCACCACGAGGTTGTTGAGGCGTGGCTGGTGTAACAGCCCGAGCTCAGCGGACCCTACAGGAGTCATGGCCGGCACTGTTACTCATGATCTACTCTCCCCCCCCGACTCAGAGGATTCTATCAGGAATCATGGTCGTCGAAGAGTTTTTGCCCTCCGTGGGAATCGATCCTTGTACCTAGGGGTTAAGTACAATTTTCATGTGATTCCCACTACCAATTGAGAATCACATGAAAATTGAGCTACTCAATTGGTAGTGGGAATCACATGAAAATTGTACTTAACCCCTAGGTACAAGGATCGATTCCCACGGAGGGCAAAAACTCTTCGACGACCATGATTCCTGATAGAATCCTCTGAGTCGGGGGGGAGAGTAGATCATGAGTAACAGTGCCGGCCATGACTCCTGTAGGGTCCGCTGAGCTCGGGCTGTTACAGCTGGTCTCTGTGTTTGTTGAGATGGCCCCGACGCATCAGACAATGGCCCCAGAGCATGAGACAAATTCTGCAGCATCTGTCCCCAATAGCCAGGGGGTTGCCGCCGACAGCACTTTCATAATCCAGCTGCATGCGCATGTTCATGTAATTTGTATGAGGGGGTTGGGTTGGTTCCATACGGTATGGTTGGCCAAAATGATGCATTGATGGATGTTGGTATTGATGCAGTGGTTGATGTGGGGTTTGATAGTTGAAAAGAGGGGGGTTTGTTGGGTGTATGATGATTGTGGTTCTGAGTGGTAGGAAGATGGTGTCATCATTTGTGGGGGTTCATTTGTGAGGGGCTTGGGTGTGCGTCGGTAGGTTCGAAAGACTCGTCAACCCTATAGTAAGGGTTTTGTTGTTGTGGTGGGGAGGTTGGTGAATGATGTTGGGCATATTGCTGGGAGGAAGACGCATGTTGGCGGGGGTCAACTAGATACGTCGGCTGAGAGAGGAAAGGTTGTGGTGTGGTAACAGACCTAAACTAACTCATATATAGTTCCGTTGGCCGAGCAGGTTGTACAACGGGGTCTGTTAAGACGAGCTGGTGTCGCATCTCCCACTGGTGGCACAACGCTGCTGCAAAGTTGGTCCACACACCATCCTTCCACTGCGTGTCGACTCTGCGCAGGTGCCACTTTCCCAAATTAGTAGGATCCACCGGAATGTCCTGATGCATACCGAATTGTAGTTTCACTCGGTCGCTTTGGTGCATCTCAACAGTTGTGAACCGAATTATTGATGCTTTAGAAGTCCACACAGCAGCATCATTTGCATTGGACTGGTGGTCGAGATTGTCGTAAGGCCTCCAGATAAACTACAAGAAAAATTGTTTAATGAGTAAGTATACAAAATGTTAGAAATATCTATGGAAGAAATGTTACAAAAGTTGTAGGAAAATATACGTCGTCAGGGCCAATGTGGTCTAGCAGGTTGCGGTAGACTGTTATGGCGTTCCTGAGGTTTCTATCGTAGTTCATTTTCGGAACTGCCCACCTGAAAATGTGAAGGGGTTAGAAAATGAATTAGTTACACCTGAACATATCAGTATAGGCCATAGGCGCAGGGATGTGTATAGACTTACCGTAATGCGTAGGGAATGTGAAGGGGTTCCGGTTTATTGGCGTTAGTGTTGGCATTCTCGACCAACCCCACGCCTGAAGGAGATAGGCGCAACCATAAAATGTACACGCATTTTTTTTGGAATTTTTGCAGAGTGCACTATACAGATGTGCCAGGACAGCTGACCCCCAACTATATTCGTGCACACTGTTAATGTTAAACAATAACGGGAGATACATAATATTTACACTGTTTCCAGTGCTCTCTAGAAACAAAAAACGACCGAAGCAACAAATAACATCTAGTTTTTTGTACTATGTGTAAGGGGAGGGAATCCTCATCTAATACGATAGAGTCATGGTATTCCCTAAGGTGTTTTAAGTTAATACCTTGCCCCCTAGGTTTACCGTCGGGTGAAGACTCAGCTTCTTCAATATCTAGGGGGTGCCCAACAAATCGAAGCATACTTGGCTATTTATATTTACGGGGTCGTTGACGGCCATGCCATCTATGCGGAGGCCCAGTAACATATACACGTCTTGGAGGGTGACCGTGCATTCACCAAAAGGAAGGTGAAATGTGTGGGTCTCCGGCCTCCATCTTTCTAGCAAGGCCAGAATGAACTTTGGGTCTACATGGTATGATGGGATTTTAATCACATCTCCAAATCCACATCTTGTTAGATATGATTCAGTGATAGGGTCGTGAGGGAAGTATGCGTGTCCACGACAACGGAACCTTCAAACTTTCCTGAAAAAAAAAACCAGCAACATTACTAAGACAATAAAAGACATCAAGGTTTAATATTGTAAAATAAAATAATACAGGAAAACTTACGAAGTCTTCAATGTTTTCCGGCGTTCCTCGGTGGTTGCTTCCCATCGTGAGTGAGTAAAGCCATTTTCGTAACTGGTTGTGAGATAATGGAATGGATGCAAAGGTTTGAACAGAAAATAAGAGAAGAAGAGTAGTTTGGGATGAGATGAAAATTGTGACATGTTGAGATGGTTTTTATAATGGTGTAAGGGGGGAGTCACATGAGTAGGCATGTGTTCTCTTGCATGCTTCTTAGCCTTTGCAGTCTGTCATGTGTAGGCATGCTTGTGTAGTCATGTCAACAGTGGCCTGAAACAAAAATAATGAAGCAGAGGCATGCAAATGAATAGTAGACGCAGAGTATATGGCTGTAGATTCATCAGTCTAGAGGCATGTGAATGAATAGTAAATATTTTAAAATTAAAAAAAAAACATCTCAACTGAGGCGCCATCTGGGATGGCGACTCTCAGTTGAATTTCAAAATCACTTTTTCGTTGGCCAAGACACCTGAGGCGCCATATGATTTGGCTCCTTGCCTCTTAACTGAGGCGCCATCCCATATGGCGCCACCCTTATAGGGGATTTTCAAACTATGTCACTTTAGTAAATTGTTTCAAAATTTGGTGTTTTTGATAATTTTTTTTAAAAATACATGTTATTTTAAAAAAAAATTCACAATATTAAGTTCAACAACCTTTACTGTTTAATAAATTGTATCATACACCAACCTAACGTGTATTCCATCAAAACACACAATTTTTCAAAACAAACCAAATCAACTTTTATGTTTTTGATTACTAAAAATTGCGTATCACATAGCACCTCTCTTTTATTAAATCAAAAAGGTGTTATCTGATACAATAGTTTTAAATAATAAAAAAAAAAAATTGATTTTACTTGTTTTGAGAAATTATGGCGGATCATTGTTTTGGTGGAATACATCTGTATAGCACAATTTATTAAATATTAAAGATTACTGCCCGATGTGTCCTATCGTACTATTTAGTATTTTTTCAATTTAAAACTGGAGTTTTTGTTTTACATATTTGTTTTTGGATGTCAAATATATTCTATGAATCTATGTGCTCTTTATTGGATCTATTAATATTTTGTGTATAAAGAAATGTACTCACATCTATTGACATCACGGGAACACCAAAAGTGCACGAGAATTTGTACATACCATGTGCTCATCCAATCCAACGAAAAATTCTACACAAACATTAATGCGTTTGAATAATAGAGGCTCATTATTTTGCATGACAAGTTGCAATTTATTACACTATATCAGGTTGCAAGTTGGGGAGCTTATCTTCTGTCACGTGACATATTAACAGTGTCATTTGCACCAAGAGATACTCATGAAGGGCAGGTTCAATTTGCTCTTGAACGAGGTGTTCCTGCATTGATTGGAATTCTTGCTTCAATCAGACTCCCTTATCCTTCAAGAGCCTTTGATATGGCTCACTGCTCTAGGTGCCTCATTCCTTGGGGCCAATATGGTACTACAACCATGTTCGCGTTTTTAAGCGTCTAGTTGGTGTGTGAATGTGATATTGAATTAGTTTTTGTTTTGGTGATGTTGATTGGCAGATGGAATGTACTTGACTGAAGTTGATAGAATACTGCGTCCGGGTGGATATTGGATTCTGTCAGGGCCGCCGATAAACTGGGAGAGACACTGGAAAGGATGGGAAAGGACTAAGGAGAGTCTCAATGATGAACAAGATGAAATTGAGAATGTGGCGAAAAGTTTATGCTGGAAAAAACTGGTACAAAAGGGTGACCTTGCTATATGGCAGAAGCCTACCAATCATATGCATTGCAAAATTAAGAGAAAGATCTTCAAGACTAGACCCTTCTGCGATGAGGCGCAGAATCCAGACATGGCTTGGTAATAAGACTTTTCTTTTCTTTCATAATTGACATGTTCGGCTGATAATTATGAGGTTGTAGGTACACAAAGCTAGATACCTGTTTGACGCCACTGCCAGAGGTAGACAACGTCAAAGAAGTTGCTGGTGGTGAATTATCAAAATGGCCAACGAGACTAACTTCAATTCCCCCAAGGATCAGTAGCGAAAGTTTGAAAGGAATAACATCAGAGATATTCCAAGAAAACACTGAGTTATGGAAAAAGAGAGTGGTACACTACAAGACACTGGACCCTCAGCTAGCAGAACATGGAAGATATAGAAATATTCTTGATATGAATTCTCACATGGGAGGCTTTGCAGCTGCACTAGTTGATGATCCTGTGTGGGTCATGAACATTGTTCCTGTTGAAGCTGAAATCAACACCCTTGGTGTCATATACGAACGTGGACTCATCGGAACCTATCAAAATTGGTATGTATATCTATAACTTTTTATATAATCATGGACCTACCACTAATAACTGCTTAATGGATAAAAAAAGTAGTTCAATTATTGTCACATTATCTCTTACACAAAAAGTTTCTATCATTATTTTTGTCTACAACTTTCACAGATTCTATTGTCTAATATAGTATTCAAAGTAAAATTTAAGGCAAACATTTGTCTAAGCATCATGTGGTAGTTAAAAATGATTACTTACTACTTTTGTCTTCTGTTAGGTGTGAAGCCATGTCCACTTATCCTCGAACGTATGACTTCATACACGGCGATTCAGTTTTTAGCCTCTACCAGAACAGGTAATGATAGGAATCAATTAAATGAACTTATAACATAAGCATTTGCGTATATGAAATAGCATACTACATATTTATCAAATTAATTTATCACAGATGTAGTATGGAGAACATTCTTCTAGAGATGGACCGGATTTTGCGGCCACAAGGTGGTGTAATTTTGCGCGATGATGTAGATGTGTTGACGAAGGTGAAGAGCATTGCAGATGAAATGCAGTGGGATGCGAGAATTACAGACCATGAAGACGGACCTTATGAAAGAGAAAAGATACTTGTAGCGGTCAAGCAATACTGGACAGCTCCGCAAGCAGAACAATAACTAGTTTGCTCATATTCTTGTCAAATTTTTCGTAGGAATTCAATTCTTTCATTGCTCAAATTTTGCTAACTGTGCTTATAAGTGAAATTTATTCATTAAATTATGGCTCCACAACATTCTGAGGCTTATCGGTCATTTTTAAAACTGTTCAAATATAAAAGTTAAGTTTGTAAATAACACAGATCAACATTCAGCCTAATACCCACTTTTCAACCCTTACTCTATTATTCTATGGAAGACCTGTTAATAAAATAGTTGAACCCGTGCAGATTTCATCTAGTAAAAGATAAGGTGTTAGAAGAATGTTAGAGATGGAAATGTCAAGTAGTTCTTTTGCCGAAGCCTCCAGCACTCATCAAATAAAAAAAGCATCCAATCAAAAGTTTTTTTTAGTTAAATCAGCTTCCACTTTGTTGCAAATTCATGTGCAGCTCAAGATTTCTAATAAATTAACAATGAAAAGTTTAAATACTTACTCAAATTGTTAGTAGATATAATTCAATGCTCTGTCGAAAGCTAACATTTTACTATGTCGAAATTGTGAGGGCTGAGGTCTCTCATTTATTTTGGTTTTAAGGATGTCAATCAATAAGAGTGAGGGCTGAGGTCTCTCATCTATTTTGGTTTTAAGGATGTCAATCAATAAGAGTGTCATTAAATTGTAATTTGAGCGGTATCACTTCATTGTCAGGCAAATTGCATCTAACCATCGTTTTTCATGCGTCCAAACATATAGGAAGAGGTCTTACCTAAAATTACATATGCATGATCATAATATTGATGTTTGGTATGTTTGTCTTAGTCTTGGTCAGCTACAATGTGTAGAAAAATGGATTTTTGAAAAATATGCAGGTTATGAGTCGACCCAAAGTAAGCATGTGTCGATGCATGCTAGTTTGAGCAAGTTTTTGAAACGTTCGGGAAAGCGCACGCTGACCCCCTGGGATTCATGAGTCGACGCATGATTCTGGAAACTTAAATTTCTGCAAAATCTGCAGGCTTGCATCGACGCAAGGTCCTGATGGGTCGACGCATGGTGTCAAAACTTGCGTAGATACCCCTACGGGATAGCTCACGCCGACCCCTACGTGTGGGGCGGTCGACTTACGCTGCCTGAACCAATTTTTTCTGCATTTAATTTTTTCTGTTATTTCAGTTATTTCTTTTTGTTGGTCATTTGTGCTATTCATTATAAATAGTTGGGTCTCTCACATATCAATATAACAAGAAACGTGAAAATCTATACCAATCTTTCTCTTCATCTTGATCTTCATCCTTGAGTCAACCAACAATTACACATAATCATTTTTGCTTGTGTTGTCCATTATTTTGAAGTGATAACGTTCAGAATTAGGAAGTGTTGTGATCTTCATTTCTGGGTTGAGAATTGGTAGGTGTTTCTTGAATAAAACCTTAGGTTTTATCCTCCAAGAATCAAAGAAGATTTTGGGGGTTTTTGGCACAAACTGTTTCGTTCTACAGGGATTCAGCCGTGCGAAGGTAACCGAAGAACAGAGTATTCTTTCGGTTTAGTAGCTACAGTAAGAGGATCGTAGAAGAAAGGTTTGGGGATCGAATTGCGGAGAATTGAAATCGACCGAGTGAAGGTGACTGAAGAACGGTGGTTTCTTGCAGTCTAGTAGCGTGAGACGGTGACTTGTTCAACCGAATTCGAGGCACTTGATTCGTCTTGAATCAAGGGGAGAGAAGACTCTGCATCAACAATCAAAGACGTTTGAGAGTTTGGATGTTCATAGTTCTTCTCTTGTACAAACAATTTGCAAAAAGCAACTTATATATATATATATATATATATATATATATATATATATATATATATATATATATATATATATATCAATTCCAATTGTGGAATTTGGGGCAAAGGTACCCAAAGCGAGGACGATTGGGAAACTGCCTAATCAAATCGTGTTTGTTCTCTCTCTCCCTTAACTCTTTACGTTTGATATCATTCGAATTTGCGAAGTTTAGATTGATCGAAATTTCTGAGCTAGTGTTATATTGAGCTGTTAAATTGTTTTGTAAATTTGATACAATTCCTTGGATTGTATTTAGGAGCAGCTCAACGTCACATTACTTTGAAATCTGCACTTAGTGTGTTAACGCACACCAAGTGTTCGATAATTTTGTTTCAACGCAAAATCGAACGTATTCGCAATTAATTGTTTGTCGATTTACCTCGTTGGGTTGGATTAACTATCAAGCAAATTAAACATTGTTGATTGCGTTTAAACTGTGTTAATCAATCTGGATTTTTGTCATCCATAATTCATTCCCAATATTGTCGTGCATATCTGATCCCTCTAGTAGAGGTTCGTTGTAGACGTAATTCAGTGGCCGCTTCCGTCAAACTTTTAAAACTAAATTTTTGGAAAGTCATTTGCGTGTAAAACTCGAAGGATCTATTCAACCCCCTTCTAGATCCTAGCCACCGTCTAACAAAAATAGTTAGAATTCAATGTTATGTTGAAATAGCTAGTTTGAGGTATAAGTACGATTTTGTCGAATACAACATTTAGTCGGCATCTCGAAATATTTTGGGCATGTGTCGAATGGTATAGTTTTTGGGTCTGAATTTTAGTTGCCTATATAAAGAGCTTTGTATGATGTAAACAAGTAGAAATTCACTCAATACGAATCGTAATTTTCTCAATTCAGTTTATAGTTTTCTCTCTTTTCTCTCTTATTCTTCTTCTTTTCATCTTTCTTGAAAATCATTTTGTTCTAACAAATTGGTATCAAGAAGCCCGGTTGCGATTCAGAAAGAATTTGTAATGGCAAATGGAATAACAACATCAACGCAATTTTCAGTGAATCCACGGATTTTCAAATGGGAGAATTACAAACGGTGGGTTGCGCAGATAAAGGTCATCTTCAGATTTCAAGATGTGTCTGAAATTGTGAACGATGGAGTACCGGCATTGAAAGCGAATGCAAATGATGTTCAGCAAGCTGCACACAAAGAATGATGAAAGAAATAAAGATGGAAAAGGTTTTTTCTTGATTCACTAGTGTGTGGATTCTAATGTGTTTGAGAAGATTATTGAAGAAAAAACGCTGAAAGGAGCATGGACAAGTTCAAGAGCTTGTACGGCGGAGATGAAAAGCTGAAGAGGGTGGAGTTGCAGACATTAAGAAAGCAATTTAAGATGACTCAGATGAAAGAAGACAAATCATTCTCAGAATATCTTTCACGTGTGGTGGTGTTAGCGAACCAGATGAAGTCATGTGGTGAATCAATCAATGAGTTGCAGATGATTGAGAAATTGTTGAGATCTCTAACTGCGAAGTTTGATTAGATTGTAGTGTCAATTGAAGAGTCAAAGAACATGACTGAGATGAAGTTAGAAGAACTTCAAGCTTTATTAGAGGCTCATGAGATGAGGCTGAAGCAGAGAAAATCATAAAGGGAAAAAGTGACTGAACAAGCACTACAAGCAAGATTCATCAAGAAATCTGGGAAAGAGAAGGGAAAGAATCTTGCTAATGATAAGAAATCAAGCAAGAACTCAAAGAATCACTCTAATTCGATCAAGAAAGGCATGGGCAACAAGTATTCTACATGAAGCAGGTGCAGTGTTACAACTATCAAGGATTTGGTCACTATGCTCGAGACTGTCGAAGAAAGAATGAAGCACGGGCGAAAGATAGTGATGAAGTACAGTACACACATGTTAAAGATAGTTATTCTGATGATGTACTACTCATGGCCAACACTTAGTTGAACACTGAGTAAACCAACATGTGGTACCTGGATTCAGGATGCAGTAACCACATGACTGGTAATAAAATCTGGTTCACCAAGCTAGATGAATCAATTGAGAAAGTGATAAAGTTTACATATGGAAGATACTAGGGGTGGTAAAATGGATGGATTGGATTGTTAATGGATGTATCAAAACAATCCACTAATCCATTAACAATCCATTAAAATTCTCTTTAAAAAAATCAAATTCAATCCATCCATTAAGGATCTAATCCATCCAATCCATCCATTAACAATTTTTTAATGGATGGTTATCCATCCATCCATAAAATTAATTTAATTTAATTTATTTTTTTACAACGATTTGTATAATGGATGAATTGAATCCAATCCATTAACTAAAATTTTATGTAATGGATGGATTAGATGGATAATTGCTTAATGGATTCAATTGCCACCCTTAGCAGATACATCACATTAGATGGAAAATGAGATATTTCTGTTGTTAGGAAGGATGGTCGAAAATCCATCATCACTGATGTGTTGTATGTACCATTGGTGACAAGTAACTTGATAAGTGTAGGTTAATTACTTGTAAAAGGGTATAACATGAAAGTGTCTTGTTTTGACTACAGAAGAAGACCAGAATTGGCTATGACATCATAGGTATTGACATCTAAACTTCAGAAGTTTAGGTATGCTCAACCAAAAGAAGATTGTGTATGGCTTACCTCAGGTGAAAGAACCAAGTCAGGTGTGTGAGAAATGTTGCAATGCAAAGCAGACTAGGAAATCATTCAAGCATGACTTGCTAATGATGTTGGAGGAAAAACTAGAGTTAGTTCACTCTGATGTGTGTGGCCATTTGAAGTGAGGTCGAATGGAGGTAACTATTACTTTTTAACCTTCATAGATGACTTCACTAGATATATGAAGATTTATCTTATTGAAAGGAAGAGTGAGATATTCACAAAGTTCAAGAAGTTCAAATTGCGTGTCGGAAAGCAAAGTTGATGCAAGTTGAATAAATTGAGAACTAATGGTGGTGGTGAATACACTTCTGTAGAATTTGCTAGATTTTGCAATGAAGAAGGTATAGAGCATCTGGTCATTGCACCCTATACACCCCAGCATAATGGCTTATCTGAAAGGAAGAATCGAAGTATACTAAATATGACTATGAGCATGTTGAAAGCTAAAGATATGCCAAAGATATTTTGGGCTGAAGCAGCTTCAACAACAGTATACATTCTAAATAGATGTACATCCAAGAAGATGGTCGAGAAGACTCCTTATGAGCCTTGGACAGATGTGAAGTTGAATGTTAGTCATCTTAGAGTCTTTGGATCAATGTGCTTTAGGCATGTACCTAAACTGAAATTCTGGTACCAGACATGTGATGTTAAGGTGCGATGTCACAACAACACACTTTGCATAATGGACAGCAATAACAGTAAATAAATCAACACAATAATTTGTTCACCCAGTTCGGTCTAACTACCTACGTCTGGGGGCTACCAAGCCAGGGATGAATTTCACTACTTGTAGAATTAAATTACAGACTCAACAACCCAGTTGACAATCTCCTAATCTTAATTCCTACTAGTGACTTTCTACCTAAGAAACCACTTAGATATGAGAACACTACTCAATCCCTTAAACCACTCAAAGAACAACCTCTTTGAGAAACCTTGATCTTGCTTCCTAGCTTCGATCAAGTCACACAACTCTCTTTGCTTCACAGCTTTAGAGAGGACAGAAAACGACACAGCAATTCACCCTAGATTCTGGTTATACACCTTGTACAAAATACTCAAGACACTCAGCCTCTGCTCTTGATCTTCTCTCCGTATTTCTGTACTTTTTCCTTTGGCCTTGTGCGCTTTATATAGCTCCTGAATTGGGCTTGGACTTGTCACAATATTTGATCAGATTTGTTAATTAAAACTGAATCTTCAAAACAGATTTTATCCCCAAAATCTTTTTAAATCTTCAACCTTTTAATTCTCCAACAGACCTGCAATCAAATCTCTCATGTAACAGAAAATATCTATCCCAAGATATTCTCATCCAATGAGTCAACCACTCTCCACAATTCCAGCTAACACACGTGCCCTAATAACATATCCTGCTGTTGTTAATTCTGCAGATCTGATGTTACAACATCACCTGTGTGACATCAGACATCCAACTTCAGCACTTAACTACTTAACACAGCCCAGTGTTAAGACTTCAATGTTGCAACATCAGCACCTTGACATCAACATTGAATATACTTTGTTTTACCAAAATTCCAGCCAATCCAGGAACTAACAATCTCCCCCTTTGGCTAATTTTGGCTAAAACACTTTCTGCACTCTGCAATCAACTTCTGCACTCTGCACCTTCAGAGATTTCAGCAGCACTTGATAACTGTACTTCTGCATCACAACTAGCAGCACTTGACCTTCCTTGATACTCTTGACTCTCTTGGCTATTTCTCCCCCTTTTTAGCCACAATTTGACAAACCTCAACAAGTAAGTCCTATGATACCCATTGCTGCAAAATCCATGGACAAGTACTCCCCCTGTCATGATTAACAAATGATCTAGATGAATATGAACATTTGAGCACACTTGCTGAGCACATTCATTTTGGTACCACTGTCCCTTTTTCCACAGACAGTCATTCCCTATCATAATCTTCATCTTCAGACTTCCTGATCAACTTCAGTCTTCTCTACATTCTCCATCCAAGGCAAACCTTCTACTTCATCATTCTCCCGTATGACTATGCAGATGCTCCTTAGATATAATGTAAGCACTAAGCTTCAGATCCAGAACAAAGACATCCTTCACCAAGGATACTCTTGACACTCTTGACACCAGGGTATTACATATGCTCCACTACTGGATTTACTATCAAAATAATCCAAACTCAACACTGTGTCACAAACTCCACAAATTCTCAGCTTACTTAAAAGCTTTACTGAGATCCAGACTCTTCAAGAGATAATGATCAGATCACAATACCTCTACCATTACATCCACCAGTAGTTATTGATACTAGTGAAGTCTTCAAAATCAGTAGTCATGCTAAACTTCACATTCTAATTCACATAAACAGAAACACTTCTTCCACATGTCCAATCTTAATCATCTTCCAGATATAACCACCAGCAAACGTGATGTTACAACATTTTTTGGGACATCAGCTTCACCATCCAAAGGACTCATTGCACAAAGAAGTCCTTCAAGAAGCTCCCAAAAAAAAACACAGTCAGAGCAGCTTGGTCAGGTTAACATACACACCTGAATACCATAAGTTCCCACACCCTCTCTGAACCATATCCTAGCAAACTCAACCATATCCAGAGTATCTATACCAAATTCTTTTTCCAGAACATACTTCCACCATTTTATGAAAAACACAGGAATGTTATCTAGTATGGCCTTTTGAATTTTCTCAGAAGTTCTAACACCAACGGCTTCCTTTATTTGAGAGATATCCTGGACATTTTCATCATACTTATCTCTTATCTTCCTATTTCTGGAAGAGATGAACACTTTACTCCTGGATTTTGTAGTACCATCCACATAGATCTTCTGCTTATCAGTTCTCATCTTTGGAGGTGACTCAATAGCTTTCCTCTTCCTTGATTTCAGTCGTTTAGCAACCCTATGAACCACTTTTATAATTAGTTCATCATCACTCTTCTTTATTTTAAGGCTAGAAGTACCTTTCTTGACTTGATATGTTTTAACATCAGCTCTAGCATCTGCATCTACCAACCTACGGATTGTCAATTTGTGAAATTTTTCTTCTGAACTATAGGAGTCATTAGTCAGGTTGTCATATTTCTTGGCCTTGTAAGTATTCAGCTCCCAACACTTCCTAAGGCCACAGCTTTTGATCCTTCCATCAGCATTGTTGACTCCTTCATCTTGCTCATATAACTGACTACTCAAGTTGGCTTTTAACACATCATCAATCTTAGGAGTACCAGCACCATAAGTCATTAACCCAGATTGACTTTTCACCATACTATCACACTTGATGTCACCATCTAATGTTACATCATTGACTTCATCATCACCAGACTGGTTTTCAGTTTGAGGAATCCACTGATAGCAATTGTCTTTAGATCTTGCCCCAGTCATTACAGCCTCACCCTTCTCATTAGTTACAACACATTTATCTTTAGTATAGCTGACTAAGTAACCATCATCACATAATTGGATGATGCTTATCAGATTTACATTCAAACCATTGACAAGATAGACATTGTCAAGTTCAGGTCCTTGTACTTTTCCAATACCTTCAACAACTCCTTTATTCCCCTTACCAAAAATAACTTCAAGAGAGGGGCAAGGGCTAAATTCAGCAAACATGGATCTATATCCAGACATGTGTTTGGAATACCCACTGTCAAAATACCATGTTCCTTCTTTAAACTCTTTGTCAGCCATGTGAGCCAATAAGCACTTCACCTTCTCCTTAGGTACCCATTGTTTAACAACTTTGGGCCTGTACTCTCTCCATCTGTTTTGAGGCTGAGGGTATCCATGCAGCTTGTAGCAAGAGTACTGCATATGTCCAAACCTTCCACAATAATAGCATCTCACCCTTTCATCTCTGAATCTTCTGCCATGATGAGATTGCTTAGGCTGCCATCCATAATGTGGTCTCCTCCTACCATAACTGGCCTGCCTTCTATTATGCTGGCATCTTCTTCCATAAGGAGGCTGAGAATGTTGTTTCCTGGATTGTCTCCCATGATGGTGTGGCTTTCTTCTTCCATAGATATGAGGAACAGCATTGGTGTAACCATACCCCTGATGTTGAGACACCTGATAAGACATATGCTGTTTGAGCTGAGCAGCTTGCATGCTCTTGTGGTGTTGTGGGGGCATATACTGACTAGCTCCTTGTGGCTGCTTTCTCTTCTGATTAGGACCAGTCCTTTTCTCAATCTTCTTAGGTTGTGAAACATCAGCTTTCTTAGGTGTAGGATCCTGCTTCTTTGGCTGATGTTGAGACAAAGGTTGTGACACTTCCTTCTTTGAACCTGAAGTGATTGCTTCTGAAGTTCCCTTATCCTCAGCCACATAACCTATCCCAGCTTTGTCTCCAGCAGCTTTTTCTGACTGTAGTATCTTATCAAGAGTGGCTGTCCCACTATTCAACATTCTAACAGATTTAGTCATATGATTAAGATGAGCTTTGACACATAAGACTTCTTTTTCCAATTCAGCTTTGTCATTCTCTAGCTGAGCAATCTGTTTCTTCTGTTGATTCCTCTCCTGACATAGTTCAACACTCTTTAAGTACAGCTCTTTGTAGGTTGAAGCTAGCTCATCATAAGTGACTTCTCCATCACTATCATCATCAGGTTCAACAATTCCTGTTAAAGCTGTAACATGCTTTGCTGACTCAATTTCACTTTCACTATCAGAGTCAGACCAGGAAACTGTCATGCCCTTCTTCTGCTTCTTTAAGAATGTGGGACACTCTTTCTTGACATGTCCATACCCTTCACATTCAAAGCACTGAACTCCTTTACCTTGGGCAGTCTTCTCTTCATCCTTCTCTTTTGCCTTGCTGTTGTCAGAAGAGATGTTCCTGACATTAGGCCTGGAGTTATTGTTCATCCTCTTGAACACTTTGTTGAACTGTCTTCCCAACATAACTATGGCTTGAGACAGATCCTCCTGAGACTCATCATCTGTAACTTTCTTAACTTCTGCAGGAGTGGTAACCAAGGCTATACTTTTGGGCTTCTTTTCAGGTTCTTCCTCATTCAAACCAAGCTCAAAAGTTTGAAGAGATCCAATGAGCTCATCAACCCTCATCTTGCTGATGACTTGTGATTCTTCAATGGCAGTTACCTTCATCTTGTACTTCTTAGGAAGAGACCTCAGGATTTTCCTTACAAGCTTTTCTTCTGACATCTTTTCTCCAAGGGCACTGGATGCATTAGCCAGCTCAAGCACACTCATATGGAAGTCATGGATAGTCTCCTCTTCCTTCATCTTCAGACTCTCAAACTTCGATGTTAGAAGCTGGAGTCTTGACATCTTAACTATAGATGTTCCTTCATGAGTGGCCTTTAAAATATCCCATGCTTTCTTAGCAACCTCACAGGTATTAATTAACCTGAAAATATTCTTATCCACTCCATTGAAGATTGCATTTAAAGCTTTGGAATTTCCAAGGGCAAGCTCATCTTCTTCCTTGGTCCATTCTTCTTCCGGCTTTAGCTTTGAGGTGCCCTCTTTATCTTTGCCAGCATCATCTTCTTCAAACACCACAGGAGCTTTCCATTCTTTAATGACAGCCCTCCAAGCTCTGCTGTCCAATGACTTTAAGAAAGTAGTCATTCTAGGCTTCCAATACTCATAGTTTGAGCCATCCAATATAGGGGGTCTGTTGACAAATCCTCCAACCTCTTTGTCCATCTTCACACCAGAAAGTATCTTCCCCAGATCTCACCCAGAGCCAGACAGGATGCCTGCTCTGATACCAATTGAAATTCTGGTACCAGACGTGTGATGTTAAGGTGCGATGTCACAACAACACGCTCTGCATAATGGACAGCAATAACAGTAAATAAATCAACACAATGATTTGTTCACCCAGTTCGGTCTAACTACCTACGTCTGGGGGCTACCAAGCCAGGGATGAATTTCACTACTTGTAGAATTAAATTACAGACTCAACAACCCAGTTGACAATCTCCTAATCTTCCTACTAGTGACTTTCTACCTAAGTAACCACTTAGATATGAGAACACTACTCAATCCCTTAAACCACTCAAAGAACAACCTCTTTGAGAAACCTTGATCTTGCTTCCTAGCTTCGATCAAGTCACACAACTCTCTTTGCTTCACAGCTTTAGAGAGGACAGAAAACGACACAGCAATTCACCCTAGAATTCTGGTTATACACCTTGTACAAAATACTCAAGACACTCAGCCTCTGCTCTTGATCTTCTCTCCGTATTTCTGTACTTTTTCCTTTGGTCTTGTGCACTTTATATAGCTCCTGAATTGGGCTTGGACTTGTCACAATATTTGATCAGATTTGTTAATTAAAACTGAATCTTCAAAACAGATTTTATCCCCAAAATCTTTTTAAATCTTCAACCTTTTAATTCTCCAACAGACCTGCAATCAAATCTCCCATGTAACAGAAAATATCTATCCCAAGATATTCTCATCCAATGAGTCAACCACTCTCCACAATTCCAGCTAACACGCGTGCCCTAATAACATATCCTGCTGTTGTTAATTCTGCAGATCTGATGTTACAACATCACCTGTGTGACATCAGACATCCAACTTCAGCACTTAACTACTTAACACAGCCCAGTGTTAAGACTTCAATGTTGCAACATCAGCACCTTGACATCAACATTGAATATACTTTGTTTTACCAAAATTCCAGCCAATCCAGGAACTAACAATCTCCCCTTTGGCTAATTTTGGCTAAAGCACTTTCTGCACTCTACAATCAACTTCTGCACTCTGCACCTTCAGAGATTTCAGCAACGTAATAAACTTCAGAAATTTGAAACTCATTAGCAGCAGTTTGACAATCTTCATAGTCTTCATTACTAGATCTGCTGCAGCACCATCTTCATTATTGACAACAGCCAATTGGTGCTCCCCCTCAAAAACATGAACCAGCATCACAGCTGTTCAGTAGCTCACAATATGCAGCACTTCTCCCCCTTGATGTCTTCCTGGCTGCACTCTTCAAATGCTATGATATCTTCACTAGCAGCTCAGTCTAAACTCCCCCTCAATAACTGTACTTCTGCATCACAACTAGCAGCACTTGACCTTCCTTGATACTCTTGACTCTCTTGGCTATTTCTCCCCCTTTTTAGCCACAATTTGACAAACCTCAACAAGTAAGTCCTGTGATACCCATTGCTGCAAAATCCATGGACAAGTACTCCCCCTGTCATGATTAACAAATGATCTAGATGAATATGAACATTTGAGTACACTTGCTGAGCACATTCATTTTGGTACCACTGTCCCTTTTTCCACAGACAGTCATTCCCTATCATAATCTTCATCTTCAGACTTCCTGATCAACTTCAGTCTTCTCTACATTCTCCATCCAAGGCAAACCTTCTACTTCATTATTCTCCCGTATGACTATGCAGATGCTCCTTAGATATAATGTAAGCACTAAGCTTCAGATCCAGAACAAAGACATCCTTCACCAAGGATACTCTTGACACTCTTGACACCAGGGTATTACATACGCTCCACTACTGGATTTACTATCAAAATAATCCAAACTCAACACTGTGTCACAAACTCCACAAATTCTCAGCTTACTTAAAAGCTTTACTGAGATCCAGACTCTTCAAGAGATAATGATCAGATCACAATACCTCTACCATTACATCCACCAGTAGTTATTGATACTAGTGAAGTCTTCAAAATCAGTAGTCATGCTAAACTTCACATTCTAATTCACATAAACAGAAACACTTCTTCCACATGTCCAATCTTAATCATCTTCCAGATATAACCACCAGCAAACGTGATGTTACAACATCTTTTGGGACATCAGCTTCACCATCCAAAGGACTCATTGCACAAAGAAGTCCTTCAAGAAGCTCCCAAAAAAAAACACAGTCAGAGCAGCTTAGTCAGGTTAACATACACACCTGAATACCATAAGTTCCCACACCCTCTCTGAACCATATCCTAGCAAACTCAACCATATCCAGAGTATCTATACCAAATTCTTTTTCCAGAACATACTTCCACCATTTTATGAAAAGCACAGGAATGTTATCTAGTATGGCCTTTTGAATTTTCTCAGAAGTTCTAACACCAACGGCTTCCTTTATTTGAGAGATATCCTGGACATTTTCATCATACTTATCTCTTATCTTCCTATTTCTGGAAGAGATGAACACTTTACTCCTGGATTTTGTAGTACCATCCACATAGATCTTCTGCTTATCAGTTCTCATCTTTGGAGGTGACTCAATAGCTTTCCTCTTCCTTGATTTCAGTCGTTTAGCAACCCTATGAACCACTTTTGCAATTAGTTCATCATCACTCTTCTTTATTTTAAGGCTAGAAGTACCTTTCTTGACTTGATATGTTTTAACATCAGCTCTAGCATCTGCATCTACCAACCTACGAATTGTCAATTTGTGAAATTTTTCTTCTGAACTATAGGAGTCATTAGTCAGGTTGTCATATTTCTTGGCCTTGTAAGTATATTCAGCTCCCAACACTTCCTAAGGTCACAGCTTTTGATCCTTCCATCAGCATTGTTGACTCCTTCATCTTGCTCATATAACTGACTACTCAAGTTGGCTTTTAACACACATCAATCTTAGGAGTACCAGCACCATAAGTCATTAACCCAGATTGACTTTTCACCATACTATCACACTTGATGTCACCATCTAATGTTACATCATTGACTTCATCATCACCAGACTGGCTTTCAGTTTGAGGAATCCACTAATAGCAATTGTCTTTAGATCTTGCCCCAGTCATTACAACCTCACCCTTCTCATTAGTTACAACACATTTATCTTTAGTATAGCTGACTAAGTAACCATCATCACATAATTGGCTGATGCTTATCAGATTTGCATTCAAACCATTGACAAGATAGACATTGTCAAGTTCAGGTCCTTGTACTTTTCCAATACCTTCAACAACTCCTTTATTCCCCTTACCAAAAATAACTTCAAGAGAGGGGCAAGGGCTAAATTCAGCAAACATGGATCTATATCCAGACATGTGTTTGGAACACCCACTGTCAAAATACCATGTTCCTTCTTTAAACTCTTTGTCAGCCATGTGAGCCAATATGCACTTCACCTTCTCCTTAGGTACCCATTGTTTAACAACTTTGGGCCTGTACTCTCTCCATCTGTTTTGAGGCTGAGGGTATCCATGCAGCTTGTAGCAAGAGTACTGCATATGTCCAAACCTTCCACAATAAAAGCATCTCACCCTTTCATCTCTGAATCTTCTGCCATAATGAGATTGCTTAGGCTGCCATCCATAATGTGGTCTCCTCCTACCATAACTGGCCTGCCTTCTATTATGCTGGCATCTTCTTCCATAAGGAGGCTGAGAATGTTGTTTCCTGGATTGTCTCCCATGATGGTGTGGCTTTCTTCTTCCATAGATATGAGGAACAGCATTGGTGTAACCATACCCCTGATGTTGAGACACCTGATAAGACATGTGCTGTTTAAGCTGAGCAGCTTGCATGCTCTTGTGGTGTTGTGGGGGCATATACTGACTAGCTCCTTGTGGCTGCTTTCTCTTCTGATTAGGACCAGTCTTCTTCTCAATCTTCTTAGGTTGTGAAACATCAGCTTTCTTAGGTGTAGGATCCTGCTTCTTTGGCTGATGTTGAGACAAAGGTTGTGACACTTCCTTCTTTGAACCTGAAGTGATTGCTTCTGAAGTTCCCTTATCCTCAGCCACATAACCTATCCCAGCTTTGTCTCCAGCAGCTTTTTCTGACTGTAGTATCTTGTCAAGAGTGGCTGTCCCACTATTCAACATTCTAACAGATTTAGTCATATGATTAAGATGAGCTTTGACACATAAGACTTCTTTTTCCAATTCAGCTTTGTCATTCTCTAGCTGAGCAGTCTGTTTCTTCTGTTGATTCCTCTCCTGACATAGTTCAACACTCTTTAAGCACAGCTCTTTGTAGGTTGAAGCTAGCTCATCATAAGTGACTTCTCCATCACTATCATCATCAGGTTCAACAATTCCTGTTAAAGCTGTAACATGCTTTGCTGACTCAATTTCACTTTCACTATCAGAGTCAGACCAGGAAACTGTCATGCCCTTCTTCTGCTTCTTCAAGTATGTGGGACACTCTTTCTTGACATGTCCATACCCTTCACATTCAAAGCACTGAATTCCTTTACCTTGGGCAGTCTTCTCTTCATCCTTCTCTTTTGCCTTGCTGTTGTCAGAAGAGATGTTCCTGACATTAGGCCTGGAGTTATTGTTCATCCTCTTGAACACTTTGTTGAACTGTCTTCCCAACATAACTATGGCTTGAGACAGATCCTCCTGAGACTCATCATCTGTAACTTTCTTAACTTCTGCAGGAGTGGTAACCAAGGCTATACTTTTGGGCTTCTTTTCAGGTTCTTCCTCATTCAAACCAAGCTCAAAAGTTTGAAGAGATCCAATGAGCTCATCAACCCTCATCTTGCTGATGACTTGTGATTCTTCAATGGCAGTTACCTTCATCTTGTACTTCTTAGGAAGAGACCTCAGGATTTTCCTTACAAGCTTTTCTTCTGACATCTTTTCTCCAAGGGCACTGGATGCATTAGCCAGCTCAAGCACACTCATATGGAAGTCATGGATAGTCTCCTCTTCCTTTATCTTCAGACTCTCAAACTTCGATGTTAGAAGCTGGAGTCTTGACATCTTAACTCTAGATGTTCCTTCATGAGTGGCCTTCAAAATATCCCATGCTTTCTTAGTAACCTCACAGGTATTAATTAACCTGAAAATATTCTTATCCACTCCATTGAAGATTGCATTTAAAGCTTTGGAATTTCCAAGGGCAAGCTCATCTTCTTCCTTGGTCCATTCTTCTTCCGGCTTCAGCTTTGAGGTGCCCTCTTTATCTTTGCCAGCATCATCTTCTTCAAACACCACAGGAGCTTTCCATTCTTTAATGACAGCCTTCCAAGCTCTGCTGTCCAATGACTTTAAGAAAGTAGTCATTCTAGGCTTCCAATACTCATAGTTTGAGCCATCCAATATAGGGGGTCTGTTGACAAATCCTCCAACCTCTTTGTCCATCTTCACACCAGAAAGTATCTTCCCCAGATCTCACCCAGAGCCAGACAGGATGCCTGCTCTGATACCAATTGAAATACTGGTACCAGACGTGTGATGTTAAGGTGCGATGTCACAACTACACACTCTGCATAATGGACAGCAATAACAGTAAATAAATCAACACAATGATTTGTTCACCCAGTTCGGTCTAACTACCTATGTTTGGGGGCTACCAAGCCAGGGATGAATTTCACTACTTGTAGAATTAAATTACAGACTCAACAACCCAGTTGACAATCTCCTAATCTTAATTCCTACTAGTGACTTTCTACCTAAGAAACCACTTAGATATGAGAACACTACTCAATCCCTTAAACCACTCAAAGAACAACCTCTTTAAGAAACCTTGATCTTGCTTCCTAGCTTCGATCAAGTCACACAACTCTCTTTGCTTCACAGCTTTAGAGAGGACAGAAAACGACACAGCAATTCACCCTAGAATTCTGGTTATACACCTTGTACAAAATACTCAAGACACTCAGCCTCTGCTCTTGATCTTCTCTCCGTATTTCTGTACTTTTTCCTTTGGTCTTGTGCGCTTTATATAGCTCCTGAATTGGGCTTGGACTTGTCACAATATTTGATCAGATTTGTTAATTAAAACTGAATCTTCAAAACAGATTTTATCCCCAAAATCTTTTTAAATCTTCAACCTTTTAATTCTCCAACAGACCTGCAATCAAATCTCCCATGTAACAAAAAATATCTATCCCAAGATATTCTCATCCAATGAGTTAACCACTCTCCACAATTCCAGCTAACACGCGTGCCCTA
This sequence comes from Lathyrus tuberosus, assembly GCA_022829125.1. Classification (NCBI taxonomy): domain Eukaryota; kingdom Viridiplantae; phylum Streptophyta; class Magnoliopsida; order Fabales; family Fabaceae; genus Lathyrus; species Lathyrus tuberosus. The sequence goes on from JALAZF010000141.1 coordinate 10,094,818, forward strand.
ATAACATATCCTGCTGTTGTTAATTCTGCAGATCTGATGTTACAACATCACCTGTGTGACATCAGACATCCAACTTCAGCACTTAACTACTTAACACAGCCCAGTGTTAAGACTTCAATGTTGCAACATCATCACCTTGACATCAACATTGAATATACTTTGTTTTACCAAAATTCCAGCCAATCCAGGAACTAACATAAACAATTAAGGAAGAAACTAGATGATCAAAGTTAGATTATTGTGCTCATATGTTATCATTCGATTGGTGCATACAAGCTGCATTCACCAAATGATGATAAACTTGTGATCAGTCGAGAGGTTCTAATGGATGAAATCAAAGGGTTGGATTAGAGTCATGGGTCAGTTTGACAGGAGTCAGATACAATTACAACTGTGTTTGAAAAAGATCAACAAACTGAACCCCCAACCAATCGAAATGAAGTATCACCTACACAAAATGTAAGAAGATCGACTAGAACAAGAACTGAGTCGACAAGGCTAGCTGGATATGAGAGATTTCCATATCAAACAGTCGATGTAGATGGTTATTTAATAGAAGAAGCAATGATGATGGCTGAAGCAAAACCAATCAATTTAGATCAAGCCATGAATGATTTGAATTGGTTAGTAGCCATGAAATAAGAACTCAAGTCAATCGAAAAGAACGAGATCTAGGAGCTTGTCGAAAAGTCAATCAAGAAGCCAATTGATGTGAAGTGGGTTTACAAGATGAAACGAAGGCTGAATGGAGAAATTTCCAAGCATAAGGCAAGACTAGTAGTGAGAGTTTTTTTGCAAAAACCTGGTATTGATTTCGACGAAGTCTACGCACCTGTTGTAAAGCTAGAGACGATCATAATTGTTTTGTTAACAGCAGCACGCAGAGGGTGGAAGATACATCAGTTGTATGTAAAATCAACCTTTTTGAATGGACCTCTGGAAGAAGAAGTCTATGTCAATCAACCACCAGGATTCAAAATCAAAAGGAAGGAGTCGAAGGTTTAAAGATTGAGGAAAGTTCTTTATTTTTTGAAGCAAGCTCCAAGTGCTTGGAATAAGAGAATAAATAACTTCCTGATCGAAGCAGATTTCACAAAGTGTTTCTCCAAACAAAAAATGTATGTCAATGATGCAGACATGGTCAGTTGAATCATCATATGCTTGTATGTAGATGATTTGTTGATTGCAAGTGCAGATGAAGCAAAGATAAGAAAAGTCAAGTCGAAGCTGGTGCAAGAGTTTGAAATTTCCGACATAGGGAATTTGTCATATTTCTTAGGGATGGAGTTCAAAGACACGTGTGAAGGAGTGTTCATGCATCAAAAAAAGTATGTCTGAGATATCTTGAAGAGGTTCAAGATGAGTAACTGTAATGCAACTACTACGCCATTAGAAATTGGAGCGATGTTAAGGGAGGAGACAAATGATGAGTCTGTAAGTGTGATACTGTACAAATAAATCATTGGATCCTTGAGGTATCTTTGCAATACCAGGCCAGACATTTGTCAAAGTGTCAGATTATTAAGTATATTCATGGAGAAACCCCAAGCATTCCATCTCACTGCAGTTAAGAGGGTGTTGAGATACATAAAGGGTACGATTGATCATGGTGTACATATACCAAGGCAGAAGAAGACCAGCAGAGATGTAGAAGTATATGGCTACACTAATTGAGATTTTAGTGGAGATCAAGACGAAAATAAGAGTACTTCGGGCTACATTATCATGATTGAAGGTGTTCCAATCTCATCGAGCTCAAGGAAGCAAAGCATTATGGCTTTTTCATCATGTGAAGCTGAGTATGTGGTTGCATCATATGCAACATGCTAAGCAGCATGGATAGAGATGTTGCTCTAAGAGCTCAAGATAATGGAACCTAGGAAAATGAAGTTGTTTGTCGACAATAATTCAGTTATCGATCTGGCGAATCACCCAATGTTTCATGGTCATACTAAGCATATAGAAAGAAGGTATCATTTTCTAAGGGATAAAGTTAACAAAGGAAAACTTGAACTTGAGCATTGCAAGACAGAATAATTAGCTGACATATTCACCAAACCCTTGAGGAAAGTCAGGTTTGACGAGATGAAGAGAAGCATCGGGATGAGAAGTCTCGAGAACATGAACTAGGGGGTGTGTTAGAAGTTGTAATTCAATGTTCTGTCGAATGCTAGCATTTCACTATGTCGAAGTAGTTAGAATTCAATGTTATGTCGAAATAGCTAGTTTGAGGTATAGGAATAAGTTGTATACGAGTTTGTCGAATACAGTTAGGGATGTCAATTTGCATCTGTTAATGGGGATCCCTGTGGCAATTTTATGTGCGGAGCTCTGAATTCAGAGATTTTTTCCCGGTGGGGACGGGGATGGAGAGAAAAGTTCCCCCGATAACACTTCGGGCAGAGATCGGAGAAGTACACTTTGCCCCGCAGATTCCCCGACCCCGACCATATTATTTAACTTTTTATATATAATAGTTGCTGAAGATTTTGATCAAGAAACCACTGAGGGTTTCGTCCAGATTCTTGGAAACTTCAACTACAAAGTCACTGAAGACTTCGACAAAGAAACCACTGAGGGCTTCACTGAGAAGGTCACTAATGACTTTCAAATTGAAACCGGTGAAGGTTTCATGAACGAAGGTGATGAAGGCTTCGATAATGGGACTACTGAGGGTCCCAACGAAGTGATTTCGATATGTGAAACTTCGGATGGTTTCATACAGATAAACAACGAAACTAAGGCCACTAAAGGCCTTTGGATGAAATTTCAAGAAATGGATATCTCTGCAGGTACTAATCTTGGAGTTAACATGGTCGAGATAACCAACAAGTCTGCAATGGAAGTGGACAAATACACTCTCCAACAAGAAGAATATGCCAAAGTGGCATATCCAAAATAAGAAGAAAATCTAGTCGAATTTCTTCACAGATGTCAGCGGAAGAATTCCTAAGTGATGTTGTGTCCCAAATGCAGTGTTGTCTTCGACCGAAAGGCTGTGAAGAATATCCAAGGGATTCGACGCGCGAAAGATAGGAACAATTGGAGGAGCTCAGACAAACATGGCGCTTTCGACCAAAAGGGAGCACCAAAAGGATATAATCAACATGGACCAGGGGCACATGGCAACAGGCCATCGACCTTCAAGCCCACTTCTGATGCCCCAAAGAGCAAGTGGGTGAGACCAATGAAGAAAGGAGAGAATGGCCAGAAAAAGTGGCAAAATTTCGAAGTCGAAAGAGGATATTCGATAGCATATAGAAGGGAGTTCCAAGCATCCAAGAAATCAGTCTGGCATTCAAAAAACTACAAAGGGAAGAATCCAATGACGAGGTCTCAGTGGAGACATCAGCAAAGGAAACGTAAGGCTGAGAGAGAAGCGGCGGAGAAAGAGAATGTTGAGTCTAGTAGCAACGTACAGATAAAAAAGGACAACAATAAAGACAGAAAACCTGTCAAGAGGAAAGTTGTCGAAAGAAAGTTGTTCACAGACCAGCAGGAAGATATAAAAGAGAGGTCTGACCAGATACTAGCAGACGATGACACCATGACGGATGATTTTGACTCGAGATCAGAGCCATCACTCGAAATTATCTGTAATGTCGTATCCGTTCTACCTCGGGAGTATGACAGGATGACGAAATTGGAAGACCCGAAAGATGAGGTCGAACAAGAAGTGGCCTGTCAAAGGCCAGTGTGTTACTACATTTTGAACAATGGCTGTGTCGAGGAACAAAATGCGTTCTTCGAAATACCAGATGAAACCATGAGAAACCACTTAAAACCTCTATTCATTAGAGGAAAGATAGAGAACGTGGATATCAATAAGATACTGGTAGATGGAGGAGCGATAATGAATCTTATGCCACATTATATGTTAAAAAAGATTGGCAAAAGTGATTCCAACACGAAACCACATAACATGGTCCTTTCGAATTACGAAGGGAAAGTTTGAACAACCATGGGAGTCATCCAGGTAGACTTAACTGTTGGCACGATTACTAGGCCAACAATGTTTATGGTGATCGCATCCAAAGCGAACTACAACCTACTCCTTGGAAGAGAGACGATCCGTGGAATAGGTGTGGTACCTTCGTCACTTCACCAAAGGATATCCGTCTGGAGGAGTGATGGAATTATTGAAAATATTAAGGCAGACCAAAGCTATTACATGGCTGAGGTTAATTAAATAAGTGGGCGTCACTTTGATAAAAATTTGGCCCACATAGCACCATGTAACCCTGCAGGTTTTAATTTTACACCTGTAGACAATGCCTTATGTTCCTTGTACTTGCACCCCACCCACGAATTTTAGTGGGATATGGAGGTTGTTGGCGAAGAAGACTATGTCTTCAGAACAGACGGAATCCAACCAATTGGTTGGGGTAGTGAATTCAGTGACAATGACTGAGTCATTGGCACTCAAAAATATTTCGGCTTATAAAGTTGAAAACAAATTGAAAGCGGCCTTAGAGGTCGAAGTAAAATATATGGATGTCGAAGCCAAAGATGACGAAGAGCATTTCAAAGGTCCTGGGAAGGACTTCGACCCGGAGCCACCTGACAAAGATCCAGTCAAAATGCTAAGCCAAAGGCTAGATGCCATCTACGATGATGAGCCTTTGGGCTTTGAGAAGGATCCGCTAGCAAGCAACATTAAAATGTTGGTGCAAGATCCTCTGGAAGAGATCGACCTGGGAGGAGGGACAACGAAAAGGCCAAGCTACATTAGTGTCAACCTTGACCCACAACTCAGAGTTGAAGTAATTCAACTGCTGAGGGAGTTTAGAGACTGCTTCGTGTAGGATTAAGACGAAATGCCTGGTTTGAGCAGAGATCTGGTCAAACTGAAGTTGCCAATAAAGCCTGGGAAGAAGCCTATCAAGCAAACTCCAAGGCGTTTTGCACCTGCGATTCTCTCAAAGATCAAAGAGGAGGTCGAAAGACTTTTGAGATGTAAATTCATCCGTACGACCAGGTATGTCAAATGGATTGCCAATATTGTTCTATTTATTAAGAAGAATAGAACTTTAAGGGTTTGCATAGACTTTAGAGATCTAAATGTTGCAACCCCAAAGGATGAGTATCCAATGCCCGTGGCGGAAATGTTAGTCGCCTATGCTACAGGCCATGAGTATTTAAGTATGCTTGACGGATATTCTGGCTACAATTAAATTTTCATTGTTGAGGAAGACGTGTCGAAAACGGCATTTCGATGCCCTGGAGCATTAGGCACTTTTGAATGGGTAGTAATTCCCTTTGGCCTGAAGAATGCTGGGGAAACTTATCAAAGAGCAATGAATGCTATTTTTCATGACTTTATTGAAAAATTTATGCAAATTTATATTGATGATATTGTGGTTAAGTCAGTTTCAGGAAAAAGTCATATAGACCATCTTCGACAATCATTTGAAAGAATGAGGAAGCATGGTCTCAAGATGAATCCTCTTAAGAGTGCTTTCTGTGTGTAGGCGGGGGATTTTCTAGGCTTCATGGTCCATAAAAAAGGAATAGAGATCAATCAGAATAAGATCAAGGCCATCATGGAGGTGAAAACGCCTTCGACAAAGAAGGAGTTGCAGTCATTGCTACGAAAGATCAACTTTCTAAGGAGATTCATTTCCAATCTAAGTGGCAAGACTCAAGCCTTCTCGCCTCTACTTCGACTCAAGCAAGAAGGTTTAGAGTAGGGCAAGCACAGCAAGAAGCGTTTGATAAGATTAAGGAGTACCTTGCTCACCCTCCAATTCTGGCGCCTCCTTGTAGAAATAGGAGTATGTGATTGTACATATCTGCATCTGACAAGACCTTAGGGTGCATGTTAGCTCAAGAGGATGAAAATGGCGTCAAAAAAGCCATTTATTACCTTAGTAGAGTCTTGAATGATGTAGAGACTAGATATAGTATAGTCGAAAAGTTGTGTCTTTGTCTATACTTTTCTTGTAGAAAATTGAAGCATTATATAAAGCTAGTGGAAGTTTATGTTTCATTTCATTTCGACGTTATTAAACATATGCTTTCTAAACCTATTTTGCACAGTCGAATTGGTAAATGGGCTTTAGGTTTAACAGAAAATTCTTTAACTTATATGCCTTTAAAGGCTGTTAAAGGACAAGTGGTATCCGACTTTATAGTTGACCATTCTATAGTTGAAAACTCCCTAAACTTTGTAGAGCTCGAACCTAGGAAGTTATACTTCGACGGTTCTAGTCATAAAGATGGAACGGGAGTAGGAGTATTAATTATTTCTCTTAACAAAATTCCAAAAAATTCAAGTATAAGGTCGAAGGCCTTTGTTCAAACAATGAAGCTGAATACGAAGCTTTAATTGCCGGACTTGAAATATTGTTTGAATTGGGGGCAACTCGAGTCGAAATAATGGGAGACTCAGAGGTGGTAATAAAAAAAATTACAAAAGAATATAAATGTTTCAAGGAAAATCTTATCATGTACTTTGTGATAGCCAATAGGTTGTTACGAAGATTCGAAATGGTAAGTATTCGACATATACCTCGACTTGAGAATCAAGAGGCCAATGACTTGGCTCAAATTGCTTCAAGATACAAAATTTTAAAGGAAAAATTACAAGATGCAATCGAAGTCAGAGGAAGGGTTGTATCAACCAAGCTATCCCCAACAGATTTGGAAACAATGAAGCTAAGATATGCTGACGAAAAAAGTTTTGAGATATTGGCTATAGATAGTTTGATAGACGAAGATTAGAGAAAGTCAATAGTAGACTACTTGCAGAATCCAACAGCTTCTGCCGAACGTAATGTCAAGTATCGGGCCTTAAGTTATGTTCTGATGAGGAATGAATTGTTCAAAAAGACGCCTGAAGGTGTCTTACTCAAATGCCTTAGCGAGTATGAGGCATATTTAGCTCTTTCTAATGTCCATGGTGAGGCATGTGGAGCACATCAAGTGGGCCATAAGATGAAATGGTTATCATTTCAACAAGGAATGAATTAGCCTACAATGCTTAAGGATTGTATTGAATTCACCAAAGGATGTCAAGAATTCCTAGTACATGGAGGCATTCAACATGTTCCTGCAAGAAAATTGCATTCCATAGTAAAACCTTGGCCCTTTAGAGGTTGGGCTTTGGATTTAGTTGGTGAAATTCGACCAACATCATCTAAGAGTCAAAAATACATTTTAGTGGGAATAAATTATTTCACTAAATAGATTGAGGCTATACCACTGGTAAACGTGGATCAGGATGCAGTGATCGAATTCATTCAAAAGCACATTATCTACAGGTTTGGAATCCCATAAACTATTACAACAGATCAGTGATCAGTTTTTACTGGTTGAAAGATGCAAGAATTTGCTAAAGAAATGGGATTCAAACTCTTAACATCCACGCCTTATTATGCTCAGGATAATGGTCAAGTCGAAGCAGCAAATAAAGTGGTGATTGGGTGAATAAAGAAGCATGTGGGGAAGAAGCCAAGAAATTGGCATAAGACGTTGGACCAAGTTTTGTGGGCTTGTCGAACCTCCCCTAAGGATGCTACAAATACTACACCCTTTCGACTGACGTATGGTCTTGATGTTGTTTTACCAGTCGAAATATATTTACAGTCGACCAGAATTCAGAGGCAACATGAGATTCCATCTGATTCCTATTGGAATATGATGTTAGATGAAATGGTTGATTTAGACGAAGAAAGACTAAATGCCTTGGAGTTATTAAAAAAGAAAATGAAGATAGTGGAAAAATCATACAATAAAAAAGTGAAAGTTAAATTATTTTCGACTAGAGATTTAGTTTGGAAAGTGATTTTACCAATGGATCAGAAAGATAGAACTCTGGGCAAGTGGTCCCCTAAGTGGGAAGGTCCTTTTCAAATTATTAAAGTATTTTCCAATGGTGCATATGAGATCGAAGAGTTAAACGAAGATAGAAGAATCTTGAAGGTAAATGGTAAGTATTTAAAGAAATATAAGCCTATACTTCAAGAGGTAAAAATAAATACAGAGTAATCCATTAGAAGATAGTCGAAATCAAAATGGGAATTAAAATGTAATTTTCCAAAATGGCTAAAATCATTACAATCCATGCCACAAAGGGCTTACAAATTACAATCGAAAGAAACAAAGTTCAACAATAATCAAGTCAAAATGGGAGAGAGCTTTTCATATTCTCATATTTGGATTTCTGAAGCATTAGGCGACGTTCACAGAGAGTCTTGTTGGTCGAGAGGTCTTCGATTTCCTTTCCAAATTTTTGGGCCTTGTCGACATGATACTTTCCAACCTTGAGTTCTTTGGCCACTTCTTCTTGGTCAAACTTGAGAAGTTCGTCTTTACGTTTCTTGGCCTAAGAAATTTTTCTCTGTAAAGCCTTGATTTGATTCTCCCATTCTTCGACATTCTTATCACAGCTTTTAATTTCTTTCTTATTTTGCTCAGAGACCTTTTCCAAATTTGAAACCTTCGTGGTGGATTCAGAGGCTGCATCCCATTCAGCCAGCTGGGTCTCTGATTTATTGTTAATTTTGCCTAAAAAATCTCTAAGACAAATTAGATCAGCAATGATAAGATCAATCAATGTGCCCAACTCCATTATGGCATCAACAACTTCTGAAGAAACCTTCAAGACATTAACTTGCTTCAAGAGTTTCTTGATCCCAAAAAGGGCAGAAGTATCTTTTTCCAAAATTTAGAACAAATCATCATTGAAAACCTTCTCTTTGATTTAGGGAAGCAAGTCATCCTCAAGCTTATTGGATGACTGATTGCCTGAGGAAGTCGAAGTGCTGGTACTGTTATCACCAAAGCTATATCTGGAGCTGATCATGGCTTTTAAATATTCCAGTGGCCTCTGCACTTTCAAGGACTCTAACTCTTCATGAGAAAGGCTGGTAGAGTTCGTGCCAGTCGAAGCATCTGGATGTGGGTCAGTTTTCAATTGATCTTCTCACTTTTCTTTTTCTTCTTCATTTTCAGTTTTGTCCTTTTTTTCTTCTTCGCCTTCGTCCTCCATGACAACTTCAGTTTCAAAATCAAACATAGAGTGATCCTCTTCCTCATCCTCTTCACCCTTTTCGTCGCCACCATCTTGTTGATTGATTGAGGAGCCATCTTCAGATTTGTCTTCGAAAATTTGTTCTGCAGACGGCATTTCAGTATCTCCTGCAACATTAGTTAAGACTTCCTCCCTTGTTGGTCTTTTCTCTTAATCAGGTGCATTGGTGTGTGAGAGCTCAGTAGTGGCCTTGAGCGGTGATTTCTTTTTATCACCAGCCAGTTGACTCACTTCGTCAACAGATTCCTTTGTGGAATCCTTAGAAGAAGTCTTGGAAGGGCTTGTCGGATGATAGGTAAGATCACTGCTTGTGGTAGGGATAATTTGTTGCATAATGGGATGCCCCTTGTTATCTTTGGTATCCTAAGAAGAAGAAACCAAGAAAAGATTAGAAGCATGTTAGTCGAAGATAATCATAAAACTCAAAGACGAAGAAGAAATCTATGTACCTTAGGATTCTCAGTCCCAGGGCTAGAGTTATCACTTTTTACCTGATATGGGTTCTTCTTGTCGACTGGTTTCTTGTTACCAGGGGTAACATCAGTTTCTAGCACCTTTGGGGTAGGAGGTTTCTTCTCAGGTGCTTTGGTTGATTTTTGCTGAGGTTGAAAACCAGCATCAGTAATTTTCATTTGCTTCTTCTTCTTCTTGGTGTGTTTAGATTGGTCTGGCAAAAGGTCACCATAATCGGATTCAATTACATGAACCTCAGGTTCTTTCTACTTTCTCTTTTTAGGTGTCGGAGGTGGTTTCCGACTTCCCTGCAAAAACATTATATTTTAAATTTTAGATTAAGAAGGCAATATGTAATAAAAAGGAAGAAAAAAATGATAAGCACAAAGATTTACCTTGGTTGTGAGTTTCTTGGTGTCCGACAAGCCCATAACACTTGACTTAACGTCTTATGCCAGTTCTTTGGCTTGTTCGCAACGTGCTTTTTGATTAAGCCAATTATTATCTTGTTGGCTGCTTCAACCTGACCATTCTCCTGAGCATAGTATGGCGTCGAAGTGACCAACTTGAAACCCGTTTCTGCTGTAAATTCTTGCATCTTCTGCCCTACAAACACAGAACCCTGATCTGTTGTGACTGTCTCAGGTATCCCAAATCTATACAAGATATGATTCTGGATGAAGTCTATCACGACCTCTTGATCCACTTTCACCAAAGGCAGAGCCTCTATCCATTTAGTGAAATAGTCTATTCCTACGATGATAAATCTTTGTTGTTTTGAGGAAGCTTGCCGGATCTCTCCTATTACATCCAAAGCCCATCCTCGAAAAGGCCAGGGTTTGACAATCACATGTAATTCACTGGCTGGGACATGCTGAATGTTGGCGTGTTTTTGGCAATCCTGGCATCCTTTCGCGAAATCTATACAATCCTTAAGCATGATGGGCCAGTAAAAACCTTGTCGAAACAAAAGCCATTTCATTTTTTGGCCAACCTGGTGAGCCCCACAAGCCCCACTGTGAACCTCAGAAATTGCCAAATATGCATCAGTGTCTCCCAGACACTTGAGCAATACCCCTTATGGAGTTTTCTTTAGTAACTCGTTTCCCACTAGGACATAGCTCATTGCTCTATACTTGGTCTTTCGATCGGTGCTTCCCAGTGGGTTCTCCAGATACTCTATAATTGTCCTTCGCCAGTCTGTTGGTGGCATATCGTTAACGAAAACCTCGCAACTTTCTAAACCTTCGACCAAGCCCATCGAGACTTTGGATATCGACCAGCTTGATGGTTCATGTACATTCGACACCATCTTTTTCCTAGTTTCGACGAAGCCTTTCAACTTACCTTCCGACACTTTATACCCAGAAGCAATTTGTGCCAGCTCGTTAGCTTTCTGGTTTTCCATCCTTGGCACATGCGAGATGCTGACAATTTTGAAATGTTCCAGCAAACGCTTCGCCAGCGAAAAGTAACTTAAAAGATGTTCCCTTACGCATTTATACTCTCTTATAATTTGTTTAATCACCAATTCTGAATCTCCTTTTATCTCCAGCTCTTTGGCTCCCAAGTCTTTGAGTATATTAAGACCAGTAATTAAGGCTTCGTATTCTGCCTCGTTATTTGAACATTTGCCATCGACTTTGCATTTAAAGGTAGTCGGAATTCCCTATGGGGAGATTATTAGGACTCCAACACCTTCCCCGTTTTTATGGCTCGACCCGTCAAAGTACAATTTCCATGGAGCGACGCCAATGCTATGTATCGAGGTTTCGATTACAGCGTGGTCGACAATGAAGTCTGCCACTATTTGACCCTTCATCGCCCTTAAAGGGACGTATGTCAGGGAGAATTCAGTTAACGCTAGTGCCCATTTCCCAATTCGACTATGCAAAATAGGTTTGGATAGCATATGCTTAATGACATCAAAATGCGACGAAACATAAACATTAACTGGTTTGATATATTGCTTCAATTTCATACATGAGAAGTACAAACATAGGCACAACTTTTCAATCATAGTGTATCTAGTCTCAGCATCTATCAATATCCTACTAAGGTAATAGATGGGTCTTTCGACGCCACCATCATCCTTTTGTGCTAACATACTGCCTATGGTCGTATCCGACGCTGCAATGTACAACTTCATGCTTTTATTTATACTAGGTGGTAATAGGATTAGAGGCTTCGTAAGGTATTCTTTGATCGCGTCGAAAGCCTCTTGTTGTTCCTGCCCCCAGCAGAATTCACTTTCTTTCTTGGTCTTGAGTAGTGGTGAAAACACTTTCGTCTTGCCACTTAGGTTTGAGATGAACCTCCTCAAGAAATTTATCTTCCCCAACAAAGACTGGAGCTGTTTCTTTGTTGTCGGAGGCTTGAGATCTAAGATTACCTTTGTTTTGTTCTGGTTGATCTCGATGCCTCGCTTGTGGACTACGAAACCTAGGAAATCCCCTGCACGAACACCAAAGGCACATTTTAGTGGATTCATTTTTAATCCATATTTTCTCATTCGCTCAAATGAGCGTCGGAGGTGGTCGAGGTGACCATCCTCTGATGACGATTTTATGACTATGTCATCAATGTATACCTGCATGAAATTCTCAATAAAATCATGGAATATAGCATTCATAGCCCTTTGGTAGGTTTCCCCAGCGTTTTTCAACCCAAAAGGTATCACCGCCCATTCATATGTCCCCAAAGCTCCAGGGCATCGAAATGCGGTTTTGGGGACATCTTCTTCGGCTATGAGAATTTGATTGTAACCGGAATAGCCGTCGAGCATGCTCAAATACTCAAATCCCGCAGCTGAGTCGACTAGCATCTCTGCCACGGGCATTGAATATTCGTCTTTAGGAGTAGCGTTGTTCAAATCCCTAAAGTCAATGCATACTCGAAGGGCCCCATTTTTCTTAATAACAGGAACTATGTTTGCTATCCATTCTACATACCTCGCAGTTCTGATGAACCGACTTTTGAGCAATCTTTCAATTTCTTGCTTGATCTTCGACGTCACTTCTGGGGCGAAACGTCGAGGGGGTTGCTTTACTGGCCTTTTGCCTGGCTGGATTGGGAGACGATGCTCAACTACACTCCGACTCAAACTAGGCATTTTGCCATAATCCCAGGAAAAACAGTCCTTGTATTCTTTCAACACTTTAACCAGTTTAGCTTTGATCGTTGGTCCTACCTTGGTACTCACGTAGGTGGGCCTTTTTGTTGTTCCACCCCCTAAGTCGACTTCCTCAAGCGGGTCCTGGGCTTGCATTCTCTGCAGTTCATAATCTGGCCCCTTTTCAAACCCTAGAGGCTCATCATCATAAATACCATCAAGCCTCTGATTTTCTTTGTCATGGTCGGCTCCCTTAGTTGCTCGGAGAGTCTCGTCTTTTTCGAGTGCCGACATTTTTCTGTTTTCAGCCAGATAGGCCGAAATCCGAGTCATACTTTCTGACTCAGCAGTCATCTTCGCCAGTAGTGGACCACCCTGTTGGTGGCATTTACATTGGCTCCATACCTTCCTCGGCAGCGTCCCAGATGAACCAATAGTCGGGGTCTAGGTTCAGGACAAGACCCGTGTCGACGGAGGTGTAAGATCCTGATTCGTCATCACAAGGAGCCACATTGGCTAAGTGTTGGTCAAAAGATTTCTTAGTACCCTTAGCTTCGTCGACTTTGTAATAGCTTTGGTCTGCTTCAATATTTTCGACGATGCCATCCTTCTTCTAAATGATCAACCTCTGGTGCATAGTTGATGGTACTGCCCCAATTCCATGGATCCACTCACGTCCCACCAACAGATTGAAGTTTGCCTTCGATTTGATGACCATGAAGAGTGTTAGCCTGTTGGTTGTACCCATTGCCAAGTCCACTTGGACAACCCCCAGGATGTTACTGGTCTTGCCTTCGTAGTTGGACAAGACCATGTTGTGTTGTCGGAGGTCAGCCTCCGTCTTTCCAATTCTCTTAAACAAACTGTGAGGCATTAGGTTCACAGTCGCTCCACCATCCACAAACACTTTGTTGACAAACACCCCATTAATCTTTGCCTTTATGAACAACGGCTTCAAATGACACATCATCCCAGGGGTAGGACATTCAAACATAGTCGTTTGTTCCTCGACCACGCCACTGTTCATCACATAATAACATAGTGGCCTGTCATCCGCATTTTCCCCTGTGATAAAGTCTTCTTCAGTCTCAGAGATCTCAGATACCACATCATACTCAGCCGGTAGAACCGACACGATACCACAGTTTACCACAAAATCTTCGCCATAGGTGTCGTCATTGGTGTCGTCGTACATGTCTTCATCAAAATCCCCTTCAGGTGATGGGTCATACTCTTCATCGGACTGAGGAGAGTATTTTGGCTCCTCTTCATCTGACTGAGGAGTATACTCTGGTTCTTTCTTACTTTCTGCCAACGAAGTGCACTTTGAGCTCTGGGTCGACACCACTTCCTTTTCTCCTGAAGCGTTCACAGTTACTGCCATGGTCTGGTTCGTCCCCATCTTGTTCTTTTCTACCCATCTTCCTTTTGGGTACTGGCGCTTCTGTACAGATATTCTGACAGTCTTCACTTTTGAAGTTGTAGCCTCTCTTTCAGCCTTCTTATTGCGCTGATAGCGCCTCCACTGGGTCCTAGTCATAGGGTTCTTTCCTTTGTAGTTGGGGGACACCCTATATCCTGCTTGTTCGACCCTTTCATCAGTGACATTCGTCTCCTTCTCCAAATCAAGAGCTTTCCACTTTGGTCTTTTGCTTCCTTTCTGATTTACCGGTGCCATCCACCTTTCCTGTGGGGAGTCTGATGGGGGCACAAAAGTTTTAGGCCTTGCCCCTTGGAACAGCTTTCTGTACTCTTCATTTCGACGAGGGACCCCGCTCCTGTCGAACACAAACCTTGGGACAGGTGGCTCGCTCTCTGGCAGCACTTCTTTCTTGCTTGCCTCGTACCTTTCAGCAGCTTTCTCATCGAACACGGCATTGTACCTGGGGCGTAGCGCGGCTTTCGAGCCGCTTATCCTGCACTTTTCCTGAAAATCCTCCAAACTTTCACCAGCCTGGGGGTACACTGCTTCGAGTTTTCCCTTTGCTTTCTTGTCGGAACCCTCAGTAGTTTCGACCATCATGCATTCTACCACTTCAGCCATTGGTGGTTTGTCGAGGCCCTCAGCAGCTTCGACCATCAAACATTCGTACACTTTCGAATACAAAGCCTCTTCAACCTTCAGTGGGTCGGTGTCAACCTGCATCTTCGGCTTCTCGCCAAATTGGAGTCGACCCTCCTTCAAAGCCTTTTGCACCAAATCCCTGAAAAGAACACATTGAGCTGTTTTATGACCAAGGAAATTATGAAACTTACAAAATCCCCTCTTTTTCTTTTGTTCTAGAGGGGGATCTTTCAAACCAGATGGAATAATAATTTGACCATCTTTAACCAGTAAATCAAATATTTCATCACATTTTGAAACGTCAAAAGTATAAGTTTTAGCGACGTATTTATCCGTCTTGTTAGTTTCGGTGGGATTTTTCCCATTCGATGGTTTCAACAGCTTGCATGTATAGGGAGGTCCTGGCTTAAGCTCAGCCATGTGGATCTCACTTTTGTCGACGGATTCTTCATCGTCGGACGAGTATTCATCAGCAGCCACATAAGCTACTTTTTCTTTTTTACGATATCTGTTGGACTGGGCTTTTTCAGCTTTCAATCGTTCGACCTGGCGAACCCGATCAGCCAGTTGCGCCATATCTCTAAGATATTGCGTGTCCAACTTCTTCCTGATCGAATAGTCCAGGCCGCCAGCGGCCATTTCGACTAACTCGTGTTTAGGGACTTGAGTAAAGCAATGTGCTTTCAAAAGTCTAAACCTATTTAAGTACTGGTTTACCGACTCCGTGGCCTTGCGTTTGACGCTTGCCAATTCTTTCAAACTTATTTTTGACTGTCCCATATAGAATTGTTCGTGAAATAGCCTCTCCAATTATGCCCATGTGTGAATGGACTGAGGGGGCAACGTGGTGAACCACGTGAACGCATTCTTTGTGAGGGAACTTGGGAAATATTTCATCAAATCCTCATTGTTCGCTATGTCGCCCGCTTCGGTTTGATACCTAGCGACGTGTTCGACGGTGGACTCTTCTGTTTCCCCAGCGAACTTGGTAAATTTTCGCACTTTCCATCCCCTGGGTAACTCTGTTTGTAAGACAAAATCTGGTAAAGGGGATGTATATGTTGGCTGTCGAAGGCCAGGGTTCACCCCATTACGGACCATGATACGTTCAACCACAACTTCCAAGTTATGTTCTCCAGCCAGGGCGTCCTGTCGAACCTGTCGGACAACAAAATCCGGATCTTGGTGCCTATGGACAATCACAGGCGGCCTTTGAACCCTCCTAGGAGTTTCTTCAAATTCGCGGGGTTGTTCCATAGTTTCGTCGAAGGCTTCATCCTGACGAAGGGGCGTCACCGGTCGCGGCGGTGGGGTTTGTCGACCCTGAGCCCTAGGGGCGCCTAAGAAGTCACCGATTCGTGTCATCTGAGTCGCCAATTGCTGGTAACTCTGGGTTGATTCTTGTATCCGTGGTCTTAATATTGTACCCATCTGTTGAGTCAACATGTGAACCATCTCATGATTACTCTCATCCATTTGTTGCCTCAAGATCGCGACGGAACTAGAGGTAAAGGTCGATATGGATTGAGAGGACAGGTTGAATCCTGGAGGTCGAAACATCTGGTTCGACAAGTGTCCTGTCCCTTGATAAGTCGAAAATACTGGGGACGAACTTTCCCCAAACAAATGTCCGCTAGAATGCACACTTGACATGAACTCTGGTGGCATTCCATACGATCTAGGTATAGGCATGGTGATACTAGGCATATATTGCCCCGTAGTCCCAGCCATTGTCGATCTTGGGTCGTTTTGACGCGGTGTTGTGATTGGTCCGCTAGGGGAGGTTGACACTGCTGATATGGTACCAGAGCCAACATCAGTTGTGTGTATCCCCACCGCGGTTTCCGTCGGAGACGGTTCTTCGTTTGGTCGTGGTATTACCATCTTACCACTACGCAAAAACATATACTTAATTCACACGGGTCCCACCGGGTGTGCCAGTTTATTCGCCGTCGCGAACAACCACTGGCCTTCCGTCGCAGGTTCGCTTGCGGGATCGGCCAAACAAATCCCAGAACAAGGAATTGAAAGCGTATGTTTATGCTGTGTTTCAGTTTGTCTGTTTGTTTTTTAGTGCAAGTGTCACACTGAAGTGACCTGGGTGACGCAAAGGGTTTCTTAACAGTTGCGAGTTGGGTGCAAAAACAAAGAAATGCAAGGAAAAGCTGATAAAAAACAAACAAGAAAAGTAAAGACTTTAAATTATATGCGGAAAATAAATTGCATTAAGTAAGATTTGGATGCAAGTGTACATTTGTTTGCGGGAGTGAACTCGTTTCTCTCTAAGCTTGGTACTTTGAGTATTTTCCCCTTACAATGTGAAAAAATGCGACCTCTAAAATGAAAAGAACAACGCCTTATATAGGCCTAAAAAATAACTATTTGTCTGCCAAACATTTTCTGAAGCTGACACGTGGCACCCCACTCTCTTTTCAACTTCCCATAGTCTTGGAAGTTTCAAACTTTTCCCGCTTAAACACTTGTTCCTTGAAGTTGAAATCAGCTTGTCACCTCATTCTCCTTCGACGCCAAAGCTTGTCGATGTTTCTCCGACACGCCTTTCTGCTGGCGTCGACTCGACACCTTATCGTACCTCTTTTGCGCCGACACGCCCTGGGAGTCTCCAGACCCCACCGCCAGTCGAAATCCAGTGTCAACAGGTGGTAAACCTTATAATTCAGTCAATATTTTTGAATTGTCCTCTAAAATTGGTTGAATCCAAGGTAGGGTGGCAACTTCTGAAACCATGTCATAAGAGATTAGAAACTTTTCCCTTTAGTTGGAGGATATGGAGTGTTGATTCTGCCATCGTTTCAATAATTGGGGTTGACTCCTCATCGTCATCTCCCATAAGTATGACATGAAATTATTTGTTGACGCACACATGACCTAGACCAAAATTTTCATCACAGTGAAAACACAAATTCTTGGCCATTATATACTGCATTTTCGTGTTTATAAGGCATCCAAAATTGCGCCTACGAGAAGTTGTTGCTGGTTTTTGGTTAGATGTCTCTGTTGTGGCAACAATAGATGTTTTGGTGTTGTGTGCCTTGTTGGAGTCCTCAAGTAACACTGCGGTTAGAAGGCTAACCTTTGGTGAAAATCTTAGAGTGGGTGTTGGAGGAAGTTCCTTTATCAAGGAGGACATTCTTTTTATCAATTTTCTTGGCGAAATCCATCATCTCGACAAAGATTGTAACATGTGTAGTTTCAATTATGCTTTCACAACATCTTTTAACCCATTGAAAAAAATTCCATTAAGATAATCTAGTTTAGCACTTCTAAGTGAACCAGCATACAATTCAAATTTGTCACGATAATCTTTCGTCGATCCATTTGCTTATGGCGGTTGAGTAGTTCATAGAAACTTTGAAGCATTGACGGTTGAAAGCATTTGAACAAACCAGCCTTGAAATCATCCCCATATGGTGATTCTGAATATTCATGATAGATACAACAGCAGTTACAGACTACTCCCTCCATCCCAAAATATAAGAGAAAAACTCAAAATCACACTTATTAAGAAAAGTAAAAACATAATAATTTGACTAAGATTTTGTTGAAATAATTTCTTTGGAAGATGTAAAAACAATTCTAATTGGTTGTTGGTTATAGAAAAGATGAGAGAGAAAGCAAATTAAATGCAATTTACATTTAATTTTACCTTGAAAAAGATGAAAGTTGTTTTTTTTTCTTATATTTTGGGACAAGAAAAATGTATTTTTTTCTCTTATATTTTGGGACGGAGAGAGTACACAATTCAACCACTAGGATTAGAGAGCCTAGTCTCTCCCAAACCAAACCAGCTAATTAATAATTGAATGAGAGACTTTTTCATTCTTTATTCTACCTAAATATATGAGATCTAATTATATACTTTGGACCTAATTTCCTAGGTTTTGGGCCTACGCTTAACATATACTCCCTCTGTCTCAAAATAAGAGTCTTTCTAACATACAAAATTTGTCTCAAAATAAAAGTCTTTTTATGTTTTCAAGACAATAATAACTCATTCTTACCAACTTTATCCCTAATAAATATTATCTACACAACTTTCAAGATATCATATCACATTACACTTTTATGACAATCAATAGTAACTAAGGACAGTTTTGTAAAAGTGTTACATTTAATTCTTTAATCATTACTTTTCTTAATCTATATGCAATAACCTTAAACGACTTTCATTTTGAGACGGAGGGAGTACATTAACAATTGGAGGTCTCCTAACAATTAAACCTCTGTGAATATTTAGATTAAGATTAGGAAGATTCCTCAAACTGTGCATACAGCTAAGCCTCATCAAGATTGTCAATTACTAGAATTCATGCAGGCTAGACTAGGTTTGTCAAATTATCCTCATTCTTGCTCTCATGTGCGCCCACAGCCTAAGTTTGATCGTTTCTTGTTTTCCAAGCAATTCAGTTTCTCTTTTCTGTTTTATTGATCTATGTAGGGATGTTTACGGTATAATTCGCTAAGAGAATCAAACCATAACAAAAAATGGGAAGAACCGAACCGAACCGTTATAATTTATTTAGAACCGAACTGAACCAAACAATTAGTTCGATATATCGGTTCTTAATTATGAACCATACCAAAAATGTTAGTAACCATATTTTAAGAAAATTGTTATAGTGAAGAGAACCATTATATTTTAAAATCAACCATTACTCATACCATTTACTATCGCTGTCCCAAATTATAAGTCATTTTGCAAAAAATATTTGTCTCAAATTATAAGTCACTTTATAATCCCAATACAATATTAATGACATTTTTTCTAATATACCCTTAACTATTTATTTCTATTTCTTCTTTTGATTCTATTAATTTATTTTTCCTCTGTAATTAATGAAGGACAATAGTGTAAAGTCATATATAATTTTTCTTTCCCATACAACATTGATTATTTTTCTTAAATGGTGTGAAATGCCCAAAACGTCTTATAATTTGAGACGAAAGGAGTACATCCTCTTGTTATGTATTATTTGTTAACATAAACTCATATTTCTATTTATATACTATTTGTTAACAATTTTAATTTATCAAATAAAACTGAGTTTATATTAATCAACCAATTATATACTGAACCGTTATATTTTATAATCATATTTCCATTCCTATATTATTTCACTATTATAAAAAAGAACAGGATTGTTGTCTTTTTCACTAAATAAAAAGAAATTGTTTTTTAAAGTTATAAAATATAATAATGAGTTTTCATTTTAATGATCCTTTTTAAATTAATAAACTTCATTATTACAGTATTCTTGTATGTTTGATTAAAGAG
The DNA here is from genome assembly GCA_022829125.1 of Lathyrus tuberosus. Lineage (NCBI taxonomy): Eukaryota > Viridiplantae > Streptophyta > Magnoliopsida > Fabales > Fabaceae > Lathyrus > Lathyrus tuberosus. The sequence goes on from JALAZF010000141.1 coordinate 10,114,778, forward strand.
AAGAAAATCATGAGTAAAAAAAAGTACACAATTTATCCAAAACAATATTATTATTACTAAAATTGATTTTATTTTATCAACAACACATTATCAATTCTTAAAATATTCACGTGAAAAATAAACTTTTTTAGTAATTGATAGAATATTCCGTCCATTTTTAATTACACTTTCCGTCTATTTTTAATTACACTTATCACACGCATGAAAAATTAAATAGTATTACCATTTAGATAAAAAGTTCATTTAAAAAAAAAAAAAAATCATATTTAAAATAAATTTCAATTCAAAAAAATTAAGTTGGAAAAAATACCAATAAACTAAAGTTCCAATATAACCGAGCAATACCATACCATAAGTATGGTTAGTTAGTTAATTACGATTCGGTTCAATAAATTTTGATTTGGTTAACTATGGTTCAGTTCGGTTATCAAACTGTTTTGATAACATATGGTTCGGTTCATAAACGGGAACGGTTCGGTTCATAAACAAGAACGGTTCGGTTATTTAGAAACAGTTCGGTATAGTTTCAGTTTTATAGATTTTTTTAACAGTCCTAGATCTATGGCAATGACCTCATATCATCCTGAAATTTTTCAATTGCCATAAAGAATTGCATCATGCTTTCAAAATCAAAGATTTGCATTTATCTTAAATTTCTCAGGCATGGAGGTTTTACATTCTCACCTTGGCATCACTATACATAATGCCAAAGAAAAATGCATTAGCCATTTTCAAAATTTGGCTTGCTCCCACCTCTTCATCCAACAACTAAGTCAACTAAGTCAGTTCATGGTTGCTCGCTCCAACCTCAGCCCATCTCACAGTGACCAAACCAATCTGAAAGATCCCATAAGCTAAAACCCACTGGAAACTGGGCTCTAATCACTCCAAATTATGATCAATGATGCACAAAGAAATACAATAAAAATAAAGCTCGATTAAATGGTAAAGTACGTTTACAAACAGCCAATTCTTTCGAACTCAAATATAATAATTGACGAGTAGCAAGATCTGTACAGACAAGGACAACAACGGCCCTGTTGTGTTCGACAAATATCATCTGTCTTAAAGAGATTGTTTGTCCCTCAAAAAGCCAAGTGCACGCCCTGATAATTTTCTGGGTTCTAATTAAGGACCAAGGATACCTAAAAGGAAAATAGGAACACTAAATCAACTCCAGAAACAAAGCCTCATTCTTGTTGTTAAGGCCTACTTCATTCAAAGTAGCAGAACTATCATTAATACTGTATGCACGCCGCGGATACGATTTTACCTGTTGAAATAGACAAGCAGCGATTGTTGATCAATTATGCATCTCAGTCAAATAGAGATCATGTGCTAGACAAATATAATCAACGACCAAGATAATAGTCTCCAAGATGCCAAAATCATATACAATTGTATGAAAAACAAACACTTGACAACAGATTATGCCACTACTGGACAACACCTTTTGCAACGCCATGTCATAGTAAAATAACATAAAGGTTTAATCCATAAATCAATTTTATAGGACCAGAAATACTCACAACTCTATAGGTGCCGGGCTTCACTGCTCCATAAATGTCTATGAAATCAAAAAGAAGCTACAAGGTAGCAAAATAACAAATTGTTAGCAATAACAAGTATCCGTATTCCGAAATTCCACAGTAATGTAAAATCGACATAGTAGCCTACTTCATAACTTTATAGATAGCAAAATAACTTTTATGAGAGAATCTATCAAGTGTTTAGTAGTGAAAAAGAAACCCTTGGAGGAGATCTTGTCAATTTTGCAACCTTCAAATTCCAACACAGTCTTTACCTGAAGCTTGTCGGTTTTGAAGAAGCGTCGTTCACAACGACCACCGTCTGGCATTCGCACAACAATAGTTATTGCTTTTTCATCACCTAATGGTGGTTCATTTGCAAGCATAATACTTTTTGTATCAAGTATTTTCTCCAATTCCTGCAAAGAGGTAAACACAATTCAGTACTATTCTAAAACCAATTGGAAAGAAAATTTCGGTCAAAGCAATATGAGAAAAAGCCATAAGAATCGTATCCATAGAAAGAACACGGGTTGGAGGCAAATTTTGTCATACAATAAATTTATTTAACTCAAATTTAAATCTTTATGGTCACGTTCTCTTATAACACAAGTGTTGGTGACACGATTCCAAGTGAACTGTGCATGTTCAGAATACAATGATCAATTTTTGAGAGTAGCTAATCTTAACCATTCATCTTGCATAGCTAAACCAACAGCGGGGAAAATTAAGTTACAAACTCAGCAAATGTATTACCGTTCTTTCAAGCATCTTTTTGTGTGATTCTTCTTCCTTTGAAGAATGGGTTTCGGCTTTTTTGAGAGAATTCAATTCTTTTTGTCTATCAACTAGGAGTGATGCTAAATAGTCAGCATCCTGCATAAAAATGTTGACACGTTATGTTACCCTTTCATGGACATTGATCATACAGTTACTGCAGACTAGAATCTAAACCTGTTGTTTTCTTAGTAACTGAGTCTCGGATTGAGATGCTGAACTGGATGAACATGGCTTCTTGGGATCTGCTTGTTTTTCTGAACTATGTTGCAGGTCAGGCAAAGATGAAAATTTGTGAGAACTGTGATTGGGAATTTCACTAAAAAATGCAGTTTCAATCAGCAATGCTTCATTGAGCTCGTCGGAAGAAATACCACCCCACTACATTGAAAAATAAGGACAGAAGTCATTAACACATGGGTCTTGCGCGTGTATATGAAAAATTGCATAAAGTTTATGAAATACAAATACCTACCTCTGGTCTGATTCTGCTGGTGTTGGTCTTCTCTCCCTCGGCTAATTGATTACGAAGTTGTTTCACACGAAGCTCGCGTATTGCTTCCTCTTGCTCTGCAGTCTAAATTCAACGCACTTGGAAGAATCAGAAAGAAACATTAGGACAGTACAACAAATTGAGGTATAGGATAGGAATAATAAGAAAATTCTAAAACCTGTAAGGACAATGATATAACATTAGCCAAATCATCATCTTCTCGTTGAAAATTACTTTGACGAAGCCCGTTGTCGGACAAATCCTGAAACAATATTTTTCTCCAAAGAGGTGAAAACCTTAGAAAACATAAATAGAATAAAAGTAAAAAATTATGGTTAAGCTTTATGCTATGTTACGTTAGAAGCATTCAATGAAGAGCGCTCTCTGCTCTCCTTCTTCGAGGCTTCTATTGCAGCTTGAATCATTGCCTCCTCTGGATCTTGATCACGAACATTTAAAGCATTTGACTGCGCTGAAGGGTAGTCATTCTGATAATCATTTGTTCCATAATATCCCTGACCATGAGACGATAAATTTCCATTCCTGTAAGCACCTTCATGGCTCAATCCTGGTTGATAAGGCGACACATGTGGACTATTAATCCCTGAGGGAACTCCCAGCACCTCTCCTTGAGGGTAAACAGGCAGTGATGCACTACTCGAAAGCGTAGTGGCACCCAACCCATTACATAGATCTCTAAGTTCTCTCCTATAGTTTGAGTCAAGTAGTAATGAAGGTCTAAATCTTCTAGCAGCGTTCAACAGCGGCAAAATTCCACGTGACCCAGCACGGTTTTGGTTGTTTTGATTATTTGCTTCGGAGTAATTGTAGTGTGGGGTTGCAGTAGTAGCAACAGGATTTTGCTCCTGGCTAGATAATTTAGTTACAAGAAATAGAAAGGAAAAAAAATCAATCTAAAGGCATTACCAATGAGAGGATATGAAAGGAAATAAAAGAAATTCTTGTATGAACCACATTGCCATACATGAGCCTGTTTCCTTCAATAAAGTGCGCATTCACAGCTTCGTTTAGATTGCCTCCATATTCCTGCAGACAAAAGTTTGAAAAAAAGTTCCAATAAGTTCTCTTCTTTCGATTTCTTCAAATTCAATAAACACTACACCAACAAACAAATATTGTATAGTATATGTAATGCAATATTCTATAAATATTGCTTAGTTATTTGGCCCCCTCATGATTTTTTACCAAATGTAACGATCATAATTAGAAGGTAAGAATGTAAATAAGACTGGAAAAAGCAAGGTAGCGACGGTTTTGGTCTAAAGATCGGATCAGAAAATTGGAGCGCATGAATGTGAAGTGGAAGATAAGAAGATGAGATATGAGATATGAGATGACCTCTAATTTCTGAACGGCGACAAACTCCGTGGCTCCGGTGATTCGCATGAAGGTTGCGACTGCTTCCGGTGTCGGTGTCGGCGTCGTCATTGCGCTCAAAATGTGGAATTCGGGAAAGCTTGTTTGTGAGGGAGGAAAGGAGAAAAGATGGAGAGTGTGTAACAAGCGCGCGTAGGACAGTGAAAGTGTATAGTGTTATCGATGTGCGCGCCCCTTTATTTGATTTATAATTGATTTTCCTTCGGTATGGATCATTTTGTCAGACTCTTGTTGACAAACCCGGCATTCCACCGTATAATGAGTGAAGTTACTTTTTTTCTTAATACTCCCTCCCACTTACAATGACTGATCCGCTTAAAATAATAAGGTGTTCTAAAATAAATGACTCATTTTAAATTACGATACAAATTAATTTCTTTTTTCTAATTGTACCATTTAAGTATTATTACTTTTACCACTTCCAATACATAATAAAGGCTACATTAGTGAAAATATCATTTTCTCTCTAATTATTACATTTTTCTTAATATGTGTAATAGTCAACTGAGTCACTCATTGTAGAACAGAAAGAGTACAATAATTGTCTTTTCAACAAATTATTCTTAGTTTAATTTTTTACACATATCAATAAAATTAATAATTATAGTTTTTTTTAATAATAATTATTTTATTTTATTTTTAATTTTTTATTAATTTATTTCATTTTTTCTCTCTTCGTAATAAATAATTATAAATAATTTTAACAAAACAACAATCAAAGTATTTTAAATTTTGAAATGACACTTAAAGAAAATAAATTTTTTTCTAAAAAATAATACTTACAAAAGAACGGAAGGAGGATTGATAAAAAATATCTCACACACACACACACATATATATATATATATATATATATATATATATATATATATATATAATTGCCAAACTAAATCAGTCTAATATAAAGTTCTGTTAATTTAAGCTGATGAACATGTGTACTCTTGTTAGGGATCTCGCACAACATACAACTACCGCTTTTATCTCAATTGTTGGACGTCATCCAACAGTCCCCCGCATAAGATGTTGTGTTCATCGGAATTGGTTATAACATTCGTTCTTGTTATGTATAAGTGTGAGTTGGAAGTCTCATATTATTTAGAAAAGTGGAGGTTGAACACTTTATAAATGAGAGGACACATACACCTATCACCTTAAGGTTTTGGGTGAATATGTGGTGTCTCACTCACTTGTGTGTTGCTCTTGACCCAATGCGGATGCTTCTCATAATGACCCAACAATTCTTACATAAGTGTAAGTCGCACCAAAGTACAACTCATTACACACTTGAAGTTCTTACATAAGTGTTACTTTATGTCGCACCAAAGTACAACTCATTACACACTTGAAGTTCTTACATAAGTGTTACTTTATGTCGCACCAAAGTACAACTCATTACACACTTGCAAGTTTCTACTATCGAACTTTGTTAACTTAAATATTTGTGTGCTAACCTTGCAGGTACACCCTTTTATGTTCCACTTTGGAATAATGGCGCTATTTGTCGAGACCCTCTCTTGATTCTCGCGAATTTTCATGTCAGACTTGTCTAGTTTTATTTATTGTGTCATAGTAACCATTTTTGTTAACCGATATGATCATCGTTAACTTCTATATACATCAGAAGTTGCATCTTTCGAATCAACTTGATTTGTCGTTCATTGCAACATCATCTCTACGACCAATGTCGTTGCAATGGTCCTTGCCTTCGCGTATGAAGAGACATTTCCTCCTTTTGAGGCGTGTGGTCTGCTCTTGATCACTTCTTCAATTGTTTCCTCTCGCTAGATTCTAACCTTTGAAGTGATTGCACATGGAACACTTCAAGTCATATTATCATTTCAATCGTTTCAACAACAACTCCAAGTTCAAACGTCAAAACAACCTCTGCCCATATCACAGTTGCAATTGTCGAAACCATAAATGTCTCAAAACCTCTAGTGCCTCTAGGACACACTATGTATGCAAGACACAAACGTACTTATAACAATCATCTATAACCTGATGTAGTGCCAAATTATGGTTCTTCTCAACGAGAGACCTCTCCATATAAAATGAAACCAACAAAAGACTTCATCATGAATTGCTACTCAACTAGAGTGTTATAGCACGATAACCTCAAGGCCACTTCGAGGGCCTTTCTCGATGACACTGCATCGGTTTCTAAGATAGCAATTGAATCATCGGGGCGTCACCACCATTATCGTCGTAACTCTCATTATCATGATTTAGGGGTGATGATGAAAGTCGCACTCTTAATTGCCATCCTAGGAGATCCCCTTCACACCACTCTAAAAGAAGAAACGATTAAGGCATTGCCTACCAAGCTTTCTCTTAACACTGAAAAAATTCATTCGTCATGCACATTGTTGATTGCAAACATCTAAGTCTTTTAAGAAATTGCCAAAGCTGGACAATTACAATGAAATAGAGGATTCAAATGAACATGTAGAGCATGTGGACTAGGAGTTGCAAACGAGCATACCCGCCCCTTTAGTGTGTAAGAGCAAGAGTTATCTCTGCAAGTCATCTCTATGTTTTGATGATAACAATGAGTATTTGTGAAAGAACTATTTTATGTTCTAATGTGTGTTGTGTGCAGATCATAATCATAAAAGATATCAGATCCAACAAACACCAGCAAGATGTGCGTAAATGATCATATGCGAGTTACTATGTGTAACACAAGTCGCAAGAAGCAAGTATGCTTATGTGTCTGATCATAATCAGATAGATCCAAGGATGTCGATATTGCTGTTGCAATGCTCTTGTGGATGCTACTCTGAAAGTGGTTATGATTCTAAAGATAGCAAAGCTTCTGAAGAGATAATCTTGTGGAGAAGCGAGGTGCTAAAGATTCTCATGACTTGAAGTTCTGAAGCCTGAAGGCTCTGAAGACCAAGTGCAGAAAGACGCTGCAGACTGGAGTGTTCTGAAGATTAAGATTCAAATGATCAAGTGTTGAAGGTTCTGATGACAGTGTTCTGAGTGAACAAGGTTCTGAAGATTCTGAAGACTTGAAGCATTGAAGATAACGGGTTTCAAGACAAGTGCTGAAGCTCTGAAGACAGACTCCTAATGGACAAGTTCTGAAGACTGAAGACTTGAAGTTTCTGAAGACCCAGTTATAAAGTCTCTACTCATGCTTTAATTAATTACCATCAGAAGCCTCTGCAGATTTGAAGACAAATGTTACCGTTAGCAATGACTGTACACCGTGCTAAAAAGATCTATCCCATCATTTCTTCTACAGTAAAAAGAAGATATGGCAGTACAACTTTCATCATTGCTTAACGACTCTTTTCAAACAGCCAACAACTCTTCAACGGCTATATTTTACTTGGCTATTTAAAGGAAACATATATGCGCTTCTGAAAATGTCGATGTGATGATAGTTGCAACGATCAGTTATCATTGTTACACTAAACATTTAAAGTTATCACCATTAACACACAACCATTGTTGTTGAAGCTTAAAGATCATCATTCAACACAACAACAATCAATTAGAACAGAAGTTGTTGATGAACAAGACAACATTGCAAATCAATTAAGTCATCAACCAACTTCATCATCTGGGCTATATTGAAGATCTGAAGCAAGGAGTTGTTGCTCAAAGCTTGCTCAACAAAGAAGATGAAGAAGATCTACAAGATGTCATCAAACTGTCAAATCAACATACATCTTTGTAGAATATAAAGATAGCAAGGAGCTGTTGCTCATATCTTGCTAGAACACTGAGTGTTCATTTGTACTTAAAATTAGGAGTTATCTGCTTGTTAAGAAGCATCAATGTAATCTCCAGAACAACTAATTCTATGTGAATTAGGATTCCTCAAGTGATCAATGTGATCGGAGACTTGAGAAGACAATGGCTGGGTGTCATTGTGGAAATCCTGAAATATGGTCAATGATAGTCATATCTCAAAGAGGACCAATTGTGGGTTAGACTCTTGTGAGATCACTGATGAAACTCATTGAAAATCCTGGAAGAATGGTCAGTAAATGTTATATCCGTTGAATTGGATCCCTGAACGTTTAGCTATGAAATCCTGATAGTAGATCTTGCGAGATTGGAACCTATTGGGTCAATGTTCATTATATCCATTAACTTGGATTCCTGAACGGTTCATTGTGGGTTAGTCACAGCTGCGGTTGTGCAGGATGTTAGTCACCGGCTGTTGCCCGTGCATCTGTAATCGGTTTTAATTATAGTGGATTAAGTCCTTGTGTTCAAGGCGAAATCACCTTGGAAGGGTGGACTGGATTAGCTTGCGAATGGCTCAAGTGAACCAGGATATATCATGTGTTCTTTACTCTTGTTTATGCTTGTTTTATTGTTTATGTTTCTGTATCAATTATCAGAACCTTGCATAGCAAGTCAGAACCTTTTAACCCAACTCTGATAAGCTTCCGCACTGCAAGTCTGATTCAAGCATTGCTAATTCAGATTCTCCTTGTTGCTTATGCTCCAACCATCGCACAATCTGAATGACGCTTAGCAAGTCATAGTTTCTCAACGTAACTCTGATATTCTCTTAGTATGTTAATAATAAGAGGCGAAAAGTTATTAAGAGTTAAAACACAATTCAAACCCCCCTTTCTTGTGTCTTTCTCACACCTTTAATTGGTATCAGAGCTCCGGTTCTGTTATTGATAGATATCAAACACTTAATAGTGTCAGAAAAAGATCCAGATATGGTGTGTAGAAATACTCTGGGTGAGATTTCAATCCACTTATAATTTCAGTATCAGTTGAGAAGATGACTGTGTACTAAATTGTAATCAAATGGATCACCAGAGCAAGTCACTGATTCTTGAAGTCTTGAAGTTGTCAACAACAAGATCATCCTCATTAAAGCCTTGAAGAAGATTGAAGAATCATCTGATAAGATAGATTCATCAGATAAGAAGTGGTATCTGTTGAATACCTATCTTAGAAATACGTTTGGATAAACAATGTATTTGCTCAAGATTAGATCATCAGAAAACAAGAAATATTGTTTACTGGAGATTAATTCTTCATGAGTTTCTGAGATGTTTTCAAGAAACGGATTAGTCCACCCTTGACTTTCTCATTTAGAGCTCATTAAGAATTTCTTCGTGTAAAGAAGAAAGATTGTTGTTCTATGATTTTGAACTTCAGAATGAAGTCTGGAGAAGAAGCCAGAAAATTGAAGAATTCAAACTCTTAGAAGTAATTCAACATCTGAAGCTTAAACTAATCAAGCAGTTAAAAGATTCAACGAAGTATTGAATATTGTTTCCTTGAGATGCCTTGCAGAAAATTGAAGAATATTCATAATGAAGAAATCAGTAGACATTCTTTTCAGAAGCAGATATCTTGTCAATCCTTGATGGACTAAATCTAAATAAGTTAGATCAGCATTGCAAGAACAAGATTGTCATGCAAACTATGTCATGTGTTACACACATGTTTGATGATACTTGTTTCTGAACAAGCTCTGCATCTGTTCGAAGAAACAGGGCCATAAGATATTATGAAATGGAAGCTTGATGAAAGATAGACGTTCTGATAATCAAGATCAGAATCTCTGAAGGTTGCTCTCAGAAGTCAGATGAATGTTTCTAAACAGAAAAAGGGAAAATATCATCTGAAGAGAAGACCGAGTCTAGTTCTCAAACTAGAGATCAGAGTTCAGAAGACACCAATATTCTTCAAACGTCACAATACCGAGAGTTTCTGAAGAATACAGGAATCAAAAAATATTCTCAGATCACTCTGAAGGGAGCAGAAGCTGAAAGATGATGATCAGAAGCTCAGAGTCAAAATGGAAAGCACTCAGATATAGAATCCCTGTAAAAAGATTTCAGAATCTCTAAGGTATGTTTCTTTCTCATTCATGGCCATCCTTATTCTCTGGATTTAAAATAATAGCAATATGTTGAATCTCGTCATAACCGCTGATCATTCACTGACACATTAGGTTTCATAAGATTTATTGAAAATATAATAAGATTCTCACGCATGTATGATTCGACGAATATTGAGAGTAAAATAAGCAGTTATGATTACTTTGTGTCAGCCACTCCCTTACGGCTCATAAGTATACATCTATTTGTATCCTTATTTGTGATCTGCTCTAACAACCTCTATATATAGAGTCTATAACATGTCTTGTCGTCTTAAAGCTGACCTCCATAGCTACTCATAGCTATTCTAAAAAATAATGAACCCTGCCTGTTCCAGTTCATTAAATAGCTATTGATCCTAAGTCCTTCCCATATCATTTCCTCTATTCAAAGAAGAACCACTCTTTAACTATCTCATAGTTTAATTTCTTTCTCTCTCAAACAAAATCACTCCTATTCAAAATGACTTCCCACAACATCAGAGGAGAAATTTCTGATCTTGAACTCCTGAAGGAATACACTCTGAATTTAAACCTTCTGCCTCAACTCAACAAAACAAGTATTCTATCTGGAATTGAATTTCAAAACTGGGAAAACTACTTCAGCATGCTTGTTGGACCTGTCTTTCCTGCGCTTGTAACCGAGTTCTGGGCAAATGCTCGAGTACTAGAGTATGACTATGGCAAGAATGCTTTTTTGTATGTGGTTACTGGCTGTCCAGTCTTGATCAACCCTACCATCATTGCTAAAGCCATTAGGTGCGTTGAAGATGGTGTGACTGTGGAAAGAAATATCAACAGTCATAGCTTCGACAGGCATCTGCATGCCATTTTTGAGACTGAAGGTCATCCCACTCAACCATGTACCCTCACTCCCGTAGCTAAAGATTGGTACAAGCTAACGGTAACTAATTTAAGACCAAGAGAAAGAGGAGCAGGATGGTTATTTGACAAAGAAAGATTATTTATTTTCTTCTTAGTTTCTAGGATCAAAATAAACCTACCCCAATCCATGTATAATCATCTAAAGGAAGAAATTAATCTGTCTAGGGAAGACACAGTCTATCAAGTTCCCTACTGCAGAGTTATCTCCCACATTCTTGATCTTCAAGGAGTAGTTAGTCATTGCAGGTGAAATGGAATGACTGAGAAGATTCTTCCTGAGTTCGGTCAACTTATGACTTTCTTAGTCTAAAATAGGAAGTTAAATTTCCTAGAGTCATAGTTTTTCAAGGTCTTTGCTTGTCTGACTTTTTGTTTTGAATTCGATTTGTATCTCCTTGATCAATTAATGAAGTAACTCTGATTGTGAACTGCCTATCTTTAGGAATGATTAATTTTATGTTCATCTTATCACGATGCATTATTTAAATTTACATTCCATGAATTTACCATAATTTAGAATAAAATAATTAAGCATTATAATCAATTACATGCATCTATTATTCGTCACACGAAAAGCCTTAGGATTATCAAGAAAACTGCAATATCTCCTTAAATCATAAATGTGCGACGGTTACTCTCACCACTCATAAGAGAATAGTTATGATTCATGATCGGTTAATTTTCCTTCATTAAAGAAACCAATCATCCACCTTCTTTTCCACGTCTCTTACCAACCTAGGAAAGATCAATAGTTACCCTTTCAAATTCTTAAGCCTTACTCTCCTCATTATTCTATAAATAAGATCAACCTTAAATTACTCTTCACAGTCTTCACATCATCTAAATCTTGAGTAAACTCTGTTAGTGTGTTTCACCTTCAACAATGGCCTCCTTCTGTCAAAGTGTATTATGCCCCATTACCACAAAAACACTAGTTGAAAAACTCATTGTCAAGTCTGAAACAATTGTGAATTTCAAGAGTTTGAAAGCAAACGGATGTGATGTGACTCACTCCATGAATAAAGAAAGATTGAGCAACTACTTCAAAAGGTTGGAAGGACCAACCTATGCTTGTCTGATCAAAGACTTATGGATTCATGCTACCGCGTGCACAATTGTCATTGTATATTCTGTGTTTGGAAGGAAAATAGTTATATCTGAAAAGACTCTCTCAGATTTACTGATGCATGACAATAGCGGATTAAGAATCACCAAGGATCAATTAAGCAAGGAAAGAGAAGCAAAAGTCTTGGCTTCTATTTTTAAAGAAGTAAATGTGGTTAATACGGAAGATCCAACATTCTCAAGTCTGAAGGACTCACTACAAGTGTGGTTTAGAATCCTGCAAGGAAATGTGTTTCATCATCTTTCCTCAGATTAACTCAATGAGACTCAGAAGTGTGTCCTATTCCTTCTTCTAAAAGGAATCAAGATGCATCTTCCAGCAATTCTTTTCAAACTTCTGAAAGAATCTATAAGGGAATCCAGAATGGGTTCTGGCACGAAAATCAGACATGTTCCGTATAGGAGACCCATCTCTGATATTCTGGTGGAATCAGGAATAGTTGATGACATCCTGGTCAACGAAGGAGAATCAAGCAAACTTCTAAAAAGCGCAGGAAAAATTCTCAGATTTAAGGATCTAAGGAAAAAGAAAGAAGGCGTTGATCTTGATGATACATCACTAAGGCAAGTGACAATGGCTATAAGAGTTCCTGTTAAAGGATTTCCTAACTTCAACAAAACACATGATCAAGTAGAAGTGGTGAACTATCTGCGAAAATTCAAAGATGAAGACATTGGTGTATGGATTGATCTGGAGAACATTACAGATATGCTTCAAGAACTCTCAGAATGGGAGAAAAAGGTAAAGAAGCAGAAAAGTGCCGATAGCGAAGAACCTTCTTCGAAAAGATCAAAGACTGTTAATGAAGAATTAACATCCTTCAAGGATAATGCTATCAACAGAATCCAAAACTTAATAGATATATCAAGTTCCAGCTTAGATCCCACTGCTATGGGAAATATCTGGAGTGAATTTCATGGATGGATGTCTGAAGAAATTGTGAAGAACAAGCAGTTGGCAATCACACAAGCTGAAGATAAATAGATACATGCTTCAAGAACCGACGATTCTGGAAGCTCGTCTTCCACCTCCTCTCTATCCGTAGGCACCTCCTAAACTATCCCCTAGGAATCTGTTTTCACAGCCTATGTTTTGATCGCTCCAAACTACTTAGGGTTAAGAATAATCTATATACTGTTATAGATGAAATATCCTTAACTATTCGAAATTAGCATATTTTCTGATAAATTGTTCATTATCATATTAAAAATGCATAAATGCTCTAACTTTTTTATGATGTCAAAAAGGGGGAGAAATAGAAATATAATTTTGATAGGAAGCAAAACTCAAACAAGTAACATAATGATATAAAATGAGTTTTCCACTAACGTCTATTTGATGTTTAACTAAGGAACTCTAAACAAGTTCACTAGGCATTCTTAGAACAGGTTAAACTGAAAGAACTTTGTTAAAAGTTCTTATGTAATGTTTGTTCATATTATCGAAGTTGTACACTTCGTCAACATGTGTTCAGAATCAAATTGACCCAGTACTGTTCAGAAGTTGAGAACTTTCTGAAAGTCAAAGTTATCGTGATTCTTGTTTCACCTTGTTCAGAAGTTGTAAGTTGTCTAAAAATATGATATTCAGAACATAAGAATCAGAAGAAGAACTGAGCAAATCAGAAGTCGAAGACTGTCTGAAGATCTGGATAGAAGATCCAAGAAGAAGAAGTTTTGATAAACCAAGAATTCAACTCAGCAGAAAATGAATTGGTATCAGACTAAATCTACAATTGGTATCAAACTCAGCAGACTAAGAATCAAAAGTACGCTGGTATCAGATTCAGAATCAAGCTTCGATTGATCACAAAAATATATTTTCAATCTGATCAAGAATCAAGTTGTGATCTTCCAACGAGTTCTGATTGAAACATGGTTCTGAGATGAAGACCTGTTGTCCAGTCAAACTCTGAAAAGTCAAGATCTTAAATGATGATCAGAACCTGTATGACCAAATCAAGAATCTGAAGATCATCAAGTCTGAAACTCGGGGGGAGTTTCTTACGACAAAAGATAAGTTTAATTCTGATAAATAGCGTGGCTAAGTTATTAGAAGAGAATTGTTTTGTGCTAAAATGATTCTGCTGAAAAGTAAAAACTGCTTCAGAAGACTCTGAAGATTATGAGCTCTGATACGACGACCAAAGGAACTGAGTTCTAAAGATCTGAAGACAAAGGTTCTGATGAACAAGTCCAGATGCTGAAGAATTTTGTCTACTTGAGACAGATAGGGAAGTAGTCCTTCTTTATTCTATGTTCTGACAACTCAAATTGTTATTTTGTGAGTCTTTATATCAGATAAGATTCTAGACGATCACAAATAAAATTTTGGGGTTAACACATTCAGGGGGAGCTGTTGTTCCGGACTCTGAATATGTTATGTTCGGTGATTACCTTGTATAAAATGTTCAATCAAAATACATGGTTTTGTCGTCATAAAAAAAGGGGAGATTGTAAGAGCAAGAGTTGTCTCTGCAAGTCATCTCTATGTTTTGATGATAAGAATGTGTATTTGTGAAAGAACTATTTTATGTTCTAATGTGTGTTGTGTACAGATCATAATCATAAAAGATATCAGATCCAACAAACACCAGTAAGATGTGCGTAAATGATCATATGTGAGTTACTATGTGTAACACAAGTCGCAAGAAGCAAGTATGCTTCTGTTTCTGATCATAATCAGATAGATCCAAGGATGCCGATATTGCTATTGCAATGCTTTTGTGGATGCTACTCTGAAAGTGGTTATTATTCTAAAGATAGCAAAGCTTCTGAAGAGATAATCTTGTGGAGAACCGAGGTGCTGAAGATTCTCATGACTTGAAGTTCTGAAGGTTGAAGGCTCTGAAGACCAAGTGCAGAAAGACTCTGAAGACTGAAGTGTTTTGAAGATTAAGATTCAAATGATCAAGTGCTGAAGGTTCTGAAGACAGCGTTCTGAGTGAACAAGGTTCTGAAGATTCTGAAGACTTGAAGCAGTGAAGATAACGGGTTTCAAGACAAGTGCTGAAGCTCTAAAGACAATTTCTTAATGGACAAGTTTTGAAGACTGAAGACTTGAAGTTTCTGAAGACCCAGTTATAAAGTCTCTACTCATACTTCAATTAATTACCATCAGAAGCCTCTGCAGATTTGAAGACAAATGTTACCGTTAACAATGACTGTACACCGTTCTAAAAAGATCCTTCCCATCACTTCTTCTACAGTAAAAAGAAGATATGGCAGTACAACTTTCATCATTGCTTAACGACTCTTTTCAAACAGCCAACAGCTCTTCAACGGCTATATTTTACTTGGCTATTTAAAGGAAACATATATGCGCTTCTAAAAATATCGATGTGATGATAGTTGCAATGATCAGTTATCGTTGTTACACTAAACATTTAAAGCTATCACCATTAACACACGACCATTATTGTTGAAGCTCAAAGATCATCATTCAACACAACAATAATCAAGTAGAACAGAAGTTGTTGATGAACAAGACAACATTGCAAATCAGTCAAGTCATCAACCAACTTCATCATCTGGGCTATATTGAAGATCTGAAGCAAGGAGTAGTTGCTCGAAGCTTGCTCAACAAAGAAGATGAAGAAGATCTACAAGATGTCATCAAACTGTCAAATCAACATACATCTTTGTAGAATATAAAGATAGCAAGGAGCTGTTGCTCATATCTTGCTAGAACACTGAGTGTTCATTTGTACTTAAAATTAGGAGTTATCTGCTTGTTAAGAAGCATCAATGTAATCTCCAGAACAACTAATTCTATGTGAATTAGGATTCCTCAAGTGATCAGTGTGATCGGAGACTTGAGAAGACAATGGCTGGGTGTAATTGTGGAAATCCTGAAATATGGTCAATGATAGTCATATCTCAAAGAGGACCAATTGTGGGTTAGACTCTTGTGAGATCACTGATGGAACTCATTAAAAATCCTGGAAGAATGGTCAGTAAATGTTATATCCGTTGAATTGGATCCCTGAACGTTTAGCTATGAAATCCTGATAGTAGATCTTGCGAGATTGGAACCTATTGGGTCAATGTTCATTATATCCATTAACTTGGATCCCTGAACGGTTCATTGTGGGTTAGTCACAGCTGCGGTTGTGCAGGATGTTAGTCACCGGCTGCTGCCCGTGCATCTGTAATCGGTTTTAATTATAGTGGATTAAGTCCTTGTGTTCAAGGCGAAATCACCTTGGAAGGGTGGACTGGATTAGCTTGAGAATGGCTCAAGTGAACCAGGATATATCATGTGTTCTTTACTCTTGTTTATGCTTGTTTTATTATTTATGTTTCTGTATCAATTATCAGAACCTTGCATAGCAAGTCAGAACCTTTTAACCCAACTCTGATAAGCTTCCGCACTGCAAGTCTGATTCAAGCATTGCTAATTCAGATTCTCCTTGTTGCTTATGCTCCAACCATCGCACAATCTGAATGACGCTTAGCAAGTCATAGTTTCTCAACGTAACTCTGATATTCTCTTAGTATGTTAATAATAAGAGGCGAAAAGTTATTAAGAGTTAAAACACAATTCAAACCCCCTTTTCTTGTGTCTTTCTCACACCTTCATTGTGTAACCGTCCCTTGTGACTCTTTAGATGATATCCTAGCATTAACATCTAAATCGACCTACATGTATGAAGTTGGCCCCGATGTAGTTGTATTAGTGTTCCTAACCGGATTCAGATATACTTGCTTCTTCATATGGGTTCATAACTAATGATGACCTCGGTCTATCTGGGTTCACAACCCAACACCATGGCAACTTCTATCTTCGTCTATTACCCAACTTTTACCTGAGTCATCCCTATTTCATCATAAGTTTCTCCAATTTAATACCTTGGCGGGTCAAACAATTTATGGGATGTACATAAGCCCCCCGAGCATGAAATCTAAAAACTTGAAATGTTCGGACAAAAAAAGCCTGAAAATTTGATTTTCGTCTAGGATCAAGGTCGAGATATTCTTCAGCCTATCATTTTGTTATCCCTGTTTTTAGTGACGTGGTCAATCAGGACAGGCGTGAGAGCGTATCTTTTCCAGATTCTCTTTTTCTTCAGTAATGTTGACTTTATGGGAAATTGGTCCTCTTTAGTGTTCTGAAACGCTTCATTTCTTAGAGTTGTTTTAAAAAGGACTTCTTCCCTAATTAAAGTCATCCCTCCTTATTTTTTCTAATCATTAACTGGAATAACTTATTCCTTTCTTCAAGACAATCTCAAAGTTTCCATTTGTTCTTCAAGGTCAGGTATATTTGTTTTTTATCTCTCTGTTGTGTTCTCTTCTTTTAATCAATGACTATTGTTCGTGAATGTGATGATAATGCCATTGTATTAATAACCTAAGTATTCAAGAAAGGAAAAATCTTTGGGAATTTTGTGTGAAAGGACGTAGGGATACATTAAGCCAAGCTGACTTTAATAGTATTATAAAGGAGGCTTATAGCAATATTTCCACCTTTTTTAGCGATTTTGATTTTGATTTTTCCTCATCAAGTTCGTCAGTAGAGGTGTTGGTAGAAATTGTTGACTCCTTTGATCAAGAAGTGATGAGGTATGATCATAGTTCCATTGATGAAGTAAAGATTGCTAAGCTCCAGCCTTTGAAGAATATTTCCTCTACTGGACATGAAGATGATGTCATTTTAGATCCTTGTATCCTAGGGGAACGTGTTTGTATAGTTCATCCTCGAGGTTCAAAGATGAGTCACTACTACGGAAAACCCATTTAACAACGGCTGAAAAATACATATAATCACACAGATCAAGGCGTTGTTATGTAGAGTGTTATCGTAAACGCGCTACTTATAAACACGGTCCTGGGACCGTTGTTGTATTCTGGAAAGCGCTCGGTATATCACAATGGTTATGCTTAACAACCGTTGTGATATATACGGTATTGGGCTTGAAACCCAACAACAGCAAATAAATTACATTAGATCACGGTTAATGTAGAAAACCGTTGTGGAACGTACCCATAGTTTATTATATACCAATGTATATTGCTTGTTTTACCATACACCTCATTAAAAAAATACAACCATTAAAATTGGTAGAGAACTATATAATCTGAAAATTAAACTATTCTTGAAAACCAACTTAAACACACCACTATATTCTGAATTGCATGCGTCTCATCATGCACATTTTATGTTCTTTAACACATATATGGTTCAATGGTTAGATTCCTTCAATGCATCAATATCTTTTATTATAGTTTACCTTATAATCGCTGTTTATCATCGCGATTGTTATGATGACTTATCATCATAACAATCATGATCTTAACAATCACGGTGATAAGCGATGACGACGAGGTAAAGTAGAATTATAGATATTGATGTACTAAAGCAAACAGACCATTGAATCATATATTATGTGTCAAAGAACATAAAATGTGCAGAATGAGATGCATGCAATTCATAAAACATTGATTGATATAGGTTGGTTTTCAAATACATCTTAATTTTCAGATTATAAGTTTTTATGTCAATTTAAATGATTTCATTTTCATTAAAAGGTTAGTGAAACAAGCAATATACATAGTATATAATAAACTAAACTTCATCTACTGTCAACATGTATAAGAATTAAAAGAACAAAACATTACTAAGTCACAAGAAGCCTTTTTCTTGTGACTTAGCAATGTTTTTTTCTTGTTTTAAGAACATTTGTCAACAACAACAACACAACAAATCCATGCAACACAATAAAAAAAACATACATTATTTTAGCAACAAAACACTAACAGCATACTATATCACAATGACTTCATACTTCTTGTATTTTTTTCCATTGCTACACAAACCATATGTACCTTATCAACTCATACTATACGTTTGCTACCACCACCATCATCACTGAAATTCTGGCATAGCAGATAGCAGATGTCCTAACACATGTCACGACATTGTTCCCTGCATAACTTTAAAACAAGAGTAGAATAAATAAGCTAATATTCAGAATATCAGCAACAGTAGCAAGATAGATGTTTCGACATCTGTTACAACATGTTAATCAAAACTGAAATGTAAATTGATGAATGATAAACAACACAGAATATGATGACCCAGTTCGGTGCAAATTACCTACATCTGGGGGCTACCAAGCCAAGAAGAAGAATTCACTATCAGTAGTATAGTTTTATGTAAACAACCTCTGGTTTACCTATCACTACCCAATGAAAACTTTATCATTAGAAGTCACATCTAATTGATAAGATAAACCCATCTCACTCCCTAAATCACAACCTGTGATTATCTAACAATTATAGTCACAATAACTATATCATCCTAATTGAAAGACACCTCTTTCAATACAAAGTTCAGTCAAGCATTCTCGGCTAACAACACAACTTGGATTTGCTTCAAAGCTTCATCCAAGAACAATACATGATTCATTACCTACAGGTTTTTGAATCTGTACAAAAGTGGGAGACTTACAACGCAAGAAAGCTCACGACTCTCAAAACCCTAAACCCTATTTTCTACTTTACAAAAGTGTTACAATAGGATTCCTAAGTCTCTGTCGTTCTCTCTCACCTTTTTGCCATAGGACTTGGTCTTCTTTTATAGCCTTCTTCTGCCTTGGGCTTCAAATCTTCTTTCTTTGATCAGTTTCAAAACTGCGCCTTAAATCTTGGAACAGATTTAAAACCTGCTATATCAGTCCAGATGTCGAGTCTTCGTGCTGGGACATTTCATCCGACATCTTTATTTTCTGGAAGAATTCTTCATGTTTGATCATCTTGTTCTTCATCAAGTTTTAACCAAAATTTAGTCAAACCACAGGAGCTTTCAATCTCCCCCTTTTGACAAATTTTAGCTAAAACTCCTTTTGGACAATAAACTTATGATGCTCATGTCGTCTCTCCACCCTGAGTGGCGGTTATGATTGGAATACTGGTGTGACTCCACTCATGTTGGTGTACATGAGGAAGAGGATGACAAACATTTCACCTTACCCCCATGAATCTATACTTCTTCACTTGGGGGGAAAAAGTTTGTTACTGAAGCAACCAAACACCAACGTGGGTAACTCAGAACACATGACACGACAGTGTTTATAACTCAGATCACAGGACATGAAGGAAGGACTCAGAACATAAGGGAAACTTGAGACTCAGACAGAATGTTAGAACATTCTGTCCAACATCCTTGCAGACCAACTGCAAGGACAGACTCAACCTCTGTACTTTTCACCCCCTTTTTAGCCAAAAATTAACAAGCATGTCTAAGACAGATCCATACCCAAACTGAACAAACCCAAAAGCGGATAAAACCCATGAGAACCCAGCACGACAGAAAAGACAACCTGAGACAAGTCGAAGCCAAGAACCCCCTTTATATACCAGAGCATTTTCCTTAGGATGTACCGAACCATTGAAAACAACGAAGGTCAATTCAATACGAACATTAAATGAGGAACGAAACTTCCAAAAAGAAAGCACCAGCCAAAATAATTTTGACTGTTTCTTCTTTTAAGGTGAACCGTCCAAAGAATGCGCATGTCTCAAGACACATGTTTGACACGCCTTTTCTAAGGCACACTCTCCGCCGTTCAAGACAATCAGTTTGCAAACAGTCACATGTCCTAAACAATGTTCTAACACCATGTCAGACTATGTTTAGTCCCTCTTGTAACCTGTGATGCATAGTCACAATGCCTTTCAAAGAACCCCAAGAATAATCCTATAACACTGACCAAGATGTTAAGACATTTCTTCAAACATCTCTCAGATAGCAGCAAAGACTTCCAAGACGCTTTATCTACTTCTGCAGAGAAAAATAAATTCTTCCAGAAATAAGCAATATCTCTCAGGACGCTTGAACAACTCTAATTCAATCCATTGACACACAATAAGAGAACCAAAATTAACCTATCAAGTCCTCTCAGAACCATAACAATAACACAATTTTATGACATCTTGTCTGACATTACACCCTCACCAGAGGTATCACAAACTGCTTGAAACCACAAACAATCTTGATAAACAACTGCACTACTGCAGCAACAGATCCAAAACAGAAGTCCAGCGCCCCTATCAAGGATAACCAGTGCTCCTTTTCAAGAAGAACACCTTAAAGTGAATGGAAAACATAAGACTCATCTTCATGTCTTCAAGAGCATACCCCTTGTTCAACACACATGCTGAACGCATTCACTCAAAGCTTGATCCTCAAGCAATATATGTACCATACTAGTACACTTATCAGACAGAAGTTCTCCCCCAATATTTCATAAATGATGCTCCTTCCAACAAGAAACACCCCAAAATCACCACATGATATCCCATGACAAACTTCATGATCATATAGTGAGAGAGACCAGGATCACATCAACAAACTCTTGGATTGAGACCAAAATCACCATTGATCCCTCTCATCCAGAAACCATCCATATCTTGTACAAATCCACCTTGAATTTTACAGCCATAGATATCCTTGCTCCTTGAGAATAAATCCAATTGAATTTGTAATGCTTCACATTCCTCAAAGAGACATACAGAGTCCCTTAGTTTGTTAGCTCGCCCAGATGTTCTTCACACTTAAAGGACAACAAATTTATGCTCCAGAAATCCTTAGCTTACTTGCTTCACAAGCACCAAACTGATCCACTTCTCTAGCATGACTTGTAGTAGAAGAAACCACCTCTCCACAAGCATTCTGACCTCAGCAAGATTCAGTCATCCAGATAAACACCCCATGATTCAAGACACTCTTCACTTCATCATTCTCCCATATGATAAATTAGAACACTTCTGATTCAACTGGCGAATATCAGCTTCCACAATCTGAACTTTAAGTTCAGAAAGCATGATGATGTTCTAACATCAGTTAGGACACCCTGATTATATCACAGACACCATACACTATGGTTCTTGATACAATCACCACTGGACTTACTATTTGCATAGTAATCCAACTGAAGATCTTCAGAGAACATAGCTCCACCAGCTTGATCAATAAGAACTCGAGACACCCAAAGAGAGAAATAAACTCTCATACATCTCCCAAAAGAAGGTAATCTTCCATAAGCAACTTAGGGCTTCTACCACAAGCTCCAAGATATAAACAGAACCAGAACCACCTTTGATTTTTAACCAACTACCCTTATGCACAAGAGTAATTAGTTCCAAGCACACTATTTGAATTCACATTAGAGATCAACTAAATGCCACTGTTTGGTTAATCTTATCTTTCTTCAGAGCTCCAGAAAATCTTCTGATCCACCAATGAAACCTAATCTTTAAGTTAAATGTTCCACCTACTCCATAGCAAGCCATATTAGATGCACCGAGACTCAGACATGTATCATCTACTCCTTCTTGCAGCTCCCGCAAACTGCATGAGATAGATCTTTTTGAAGCATTAATTCCATTTATTTTTGAGAATATCAACTTATCTTACGATGATACGCCACAACATCAACTAAGTCTCTGAAGTTTTCGCTTGATGTCACAACATCTGATCAGACATCTAGCTGGAGAGTTTAGTTCTTCATTCTGTCACTTAGAAGAACCTCATCCCTATAACAGAACAAGAGTTCCACGTTCTCATAGACTTGATTAATGATATCAAGTTAGAGTAGACAACCTTCATCCTGCTATACTGTACTACAATAACCACCTCATCTTTAGAGAAACCAAACATGCCAAAGCTTGATTCTTCAAAAGAGATCAGTCACACAAGATCTTTACAAAAGGAATCCCACTTTCCTTAAGTAGAGACTTCTTTAGAAAGTCAGAGATAACTGTCACTTATCCTTAACCTCCAAGATGAGCAAGATCACATGCTTCTAGAGTGGAGACAGGAACACACCTGCTGCACTCCAATGCACCTAGATCAGAATTAAATTGATCCAAGATAAATGTCTTCATCTTTACTTCCATCAGCCCTACATTCTAGCCAAGTTTCTTTCCAGGAAACTTTCTAGTCCGATTGCGTGCCTTTGCAACACCAGAATAAAGACAGATCCAACCACACACGTGTATGGTATCAAGATCATCAGCTACAACTCATTTGCTTCAGAGAATCACTCCTTGAATCAACAGGATTTTGTACATACTCCACTGCCAAGATGTTTCATCATCTCATAGAACATCAATTCCTTATCTTGACTATACCCATTCTCCAAAGAACAGATCCTTGAGCAGATGCAACAAGAGATGTTGCACTTCCTGATGTACCAACTTGTCACCAATAATCTTGTACTCCAAAATACAAGGATAATTAATTAAACATTTGTGAATTCTACAAATAGCAATTGATCTTAAATCATTGTCCATAAAACCATACATCCTGTAGGATATATGATCTACCAGATATCAACACAAATCAAGGATTTTTGTGTCAACATCTTTCTAGTCAAACAGCATATTGAGACATCAAGTCTACCACCCTTGACTCAACCTGCTTATGACTTTCCTTTGCTAATAGAATCCGTGTAAATCATGAATGGTGAAAATAAATCACCTCTCATTAACTCCAAGTTGAGTAACATCCATAAGCACTAGAGATCTTCATAAGTCCATCTTCAGCATGAGAACCATATTATTGTTCTGAAATAGCTCTTAAACACGGCCAGAGATGCCTTTATGAGTGAACTTGAGTGGAAACTCAAGTATCTTTGGCAACTTTGTCGAAAAGAATATTTACCAAATTCATAAATTTGATAAACACGATCTCAATTCACTTTCTCTTCAAGCTGACTTCAAGATACAAGATGGAACCAAACTTCCAAGTATCAAGTCAACAAGATAGAAATCAACCAACAACTCTCTCCATTTCATTGCTCCCGACTTTGGAATGACTAGAGCTTTCATAGATGCTGATATCTTCAAGAATAGAAGCCAACAGTCAAGATCTTCCACCATCTTTCTTCTATCACAACTCTAGAATCCCATAAATACTAGAGTTCTTTCATCAGAAATATATGCAGCAGGACCACCAAGGATCATCTTCAACATGCCCTAATACGATTTCAAAACATCTTATAAGACACCATACAAGAGAACTAGCCACTCCTCTTGTAGTTGCTGTAGAAACTCCTCAGAAAACTTGAAAAACCATCAGTAGTTGTTACCTTTGATCTAAAACATACATCCCATTCATTAATACCCTTGAGTATGTCCGAGTGAATGATATGATCTCCCAAACTCCTCCTTGTTTAAAGCGCCAGAAAGTATCTCCCAGGATCTCATCCAGAATCAGACAGGATGCTTGCTCTGATACCAATTGAAATTCTGGCATAGCAGATAGCAGATGTTCTAACACATGTCACGACATTGTTCTCTGCATAACTTTAAAACAAGAGCAGAATAAACAAGCTAATATTCAGAATATCAGCAACAACAGCAAGACAGATGTTTCGACATCTGTTACAACATGTTAATCAAAACTGAACTATAAATTAGAGAATGATAAACAACATAGAATATGATGACCCGGTTCGGTGAAAATCACCTACATTTGGGGTCTACCAAGCCAGGAAGAAGAATTCACTATCAGTAGTATAGTTTTATGTAAACAACCTCTGGTTTACAGTAAACAACCTCTGGTTTACCTATCACTACCCAATGAAAACTTTATCATTAGAAGTCACATCTAATTGATAAGAGAAACCTATCTCACTCCCTAAATCACAACATATGATTATCTAACAGTTATAGTCACAATAACTGTATCATCCTACTTGAAAGACACCTCTTTCAATACAAAGTTCAGTCGAGCATTCTCGACTAATAACACAACTTGGATTTGCTTCAAAGCTTCATCCAAGAACAATACATGATTCATTACCTACAGGTTTCTAAATCTGTACAAGCATCTATGTCTACCACAATGTATCAAACTGATACAGAGGGAGACTTACAACACAAGAAAGCCTACGACTCTCAAAACCCTAAACCCTATTTTCTACTTTACAAAAGTGTTACAATAGGATTCCTAAGTCTCTGTCGTTCTCTTTCACCTTTCTGCCCTAGGACTTGGTCTTCTTATATAGCCTTTTGCTGCCTTGGGCTTCAAATCTTCTTTCCTTGATCCACTGCAAAACCGCGCCTTGAATCTTGGAACAAATTAAAAACCTGCTATATCAGTCCAGATATCGAGTCTTCATGCTGGGACATTTCATCCGACATCTTTATTTTCTGGCAGAATTCTTCATGTTTGATCGTCTTGTTCTTCATCAAGTTTTAACCAAAATTTAGTCAAACCACTGGAGCTTTCAATCACCATGTATCATCTTTACTATACAACTTCAGCTATTTCAAATAAAATAAAATAGTTAGTATTCAAAACAAATTCTACTATAGTTGGAACAAAACCCTAAGTGGGACTGTAACAAATCAAGATACATTGAGTCAATAACGCACCTCTTATTGAAAATAATCGTGGAACTGTAACAAATCAAGATATATTAAGTTCATCTAGTTTGTGATGCTATAAAGAAAAAATATAAGGTGGATGAAGTTTATACAATAACTTCATACTTCTCATATTTTTTTCCATAGCAACAAAACCATATGTACCATCACCATACTATATGCTTGCTACCACCATCATCATCATGTATCTACAAGGAAACACAACAAACTTCAAACTTAAACCTAAAACATCAACAACATAATGTTTTCCACATCATCCTAAAATCAAACCTTAAAACAATAATCATAAATTCTAAACATCAACAGCATCCAAAAGAAGAGTAGAAAGAAGAGAGCAGGAGAACATACCATCTTCGCCGCCGTAGGAGTTTGTGTCGGATGTTACTCCCGTCAGATATCCTTTAAGCTTCTTTTTGCCATTCACTTGTGTGATACGGTGGAGAACTGACTTTTTAAGTTTGTTTTCGCAAAACATGTTGCGGTTAGCAAGAGTCGCCACCGACTTTTCTTTTATCCAATTTATTTAGGAAAGGTGAAAAGAACAAGAAAGACCTTTTTGAAAAGATTTTGAGTTCGGGGGGTAAGTTATGAAAAGGGAAGGTGTTAGCACCCCTTTTCATCCGTAGTTATCTACGGGCTCTTAATTGCTTGCTCACTTTAACTTGCTTTTTTTTTTGAAATGTGGTGTGTGTTTAGAAAATATTTTGTAAAAGTTGACTTTGTAATAATTCGTGTAAGAATGTATACAAAGTGTTTGTTTTTTGAAAATATTTTTGAAAGTGTGAGGTGTGAAAAGTATTTGTTTTTTTTTTAGTTGGGAGCAAGCATTTAAAAGTTACTTACCCTTAATTTATAAGGTCTTTCTTGTACTTATCCTTTTCTTTGAGAGATGGTACTATCCATACCATTAGTGGGTAGGTAGTCCTATCTATTGGATGTGAAGGGACGGCGAAGGGTCATCGAATGGTCATAGAAGGCAACATGTAAGGATACCTTAGCAATTCGAAGGGACTATCATCATTTTTCCGTAAGGTCATCGAGGGACAAGATCATCTTTTCGTAGGCAACTTGAAGGGTCATCGAGGGACTATGATCTTTATATCGAAGGGACTATGATGATATTATTCGTAAGCGTTTTTTGCTAAAGTATCCCTACGTTCGAGGGACATGACCATTATTTCGTAAGGCAAACGAAGAGAGGTTACCCTAGAGGTGCATGTGTGTGCATTAGGTCGATGGTGATGCTAAAAAGCAGTCGACTTACAGGGTTAAAAAAAAAGGGCTCGATTATTGAATCGAGAATTGTTTGATATTTTTGAAAAAAAAGGTTTTAATACTGTAGCAAGATATGAGCAAAATAAAGGAAAGCAATAAAATTATTTTACACATCATGGGAATTGGGATACATTTTGCCAATGGGGATAAAATGAGCGATAAATATATAATTCAAACACGCAATAATTCAACAGTAATTAGCAAAAGTTTTAATACAAACGTAATAACCAGATTAATAAGAATACCAATATTTAAATCTAAATTCAAATAAGATTAAGATTAAAATTGAAACAAAATTAACATGAAAAATTAGAAAATGAAATCAGAATTATTCGAGAATTAATAAAAGAACATCGCTAACGCAAAAGGTGCGATCATCGCAACATGGATCCGAATTGTACAGATCTAATTACTAAAAGAGAAACGCAAAGAAGAGAAATGCACGGATTATAATCATGACGCAAGGATGCGAACCAAAGCCGCGTATGCGAAGACGTGCAAAGGTTACCGCGAGAGATTAGATCGGATCTAATAATAACAATGTTGGATCAAAATTAGTGCAAATTGAAGAAAGAAGGCAAATTGCTACCGCGTAAGCGGTCATCGCAAATCGGATCAATAAACCACTACATAATAAAATTAAAACACAAAGTTGCAGATCGAAACACGAATTGGTTGGTGAACAACGAACGGATTACCGCTAGACCAAACCATCCGACGTGTATACAGAATCGAAATGCAATGATAATCAATTTAAAAGAGTAAAAGAAAAAAGATTCGCAAGTAAACCGATAAAAATTAATCAACAACTTGCTACACTTAACGTGATCATCGCAACCGGATCCAAATTGTGAGGATCTAAATATAACTAAGAGAAACGCAAAGAAAAAGAATTTTTAAAACGTGATAAAAACCTAACAATGTTGCTAACGCAAAAATGTAATCATCGCAACCGGATCCAAATCGTGAGGATCTAAAATTTTTTAGAGATAGAAAATGTATAAAAAAAAAAGTAAATTTAACGTGCGAAAAAAATATCAACAATGTTGCTAACGCAAAAAATGCGATCATCGCAACCGGATCGAACCAAAGTGAATGTCACGCATCATGCACACCAATATGCAAACTGCGTATCGACACGATTCGATCCAAATAATTTAATAAAAAATAAAAATTGAAAATTAATAATGTATAAACATAACTTAAAATGCATAACATGATATTATATATATTAAAACAATTTAAGAATACACTTTCGTACAAAAACGTTTTGTAACATAATGATAAATAAAAAATGTTTTGTAAAATAATGGTAAATAAAAAAAAAAACGTTTTGTAAAATAATGGTGATGGTTAATTTATTAGAAACCGTAAGATATATTATTTATATTTGACAAAACATTAGTTTATAATAAAATTATATGTAACAAAACGCATCATGTTTTTTTAAGAAACATTGAATATGAGTTAGTAACATAATGCATCTAACAGTGGCGGCGGAATGCATCGGAAACAAGCCACGGTATAACCCAAACATATTATATATGAAAAACTATAATCCAAACACATTATATATATGAAAATTGTATGTATGCAAACTATGTATAAGTTGAACATATTTATATATTGTTTAGAAGTGTACCGGCAGATCTTTCTACAAGCAGCCGCTAATGCAATTTTTCTTTTTTTTCCGATCCCCCTGTTATGTGTAAAACAACCTGTATTTATAGATCTAGAAAATTAGGTTAAAAAGTTTAAAAAGGAAAATATAATCAGTCTTAATTCATATTGATCAAATAACATCTGAATAAAATCATATAGTATCTGATTTTTACTTGGTCACCAAGTAGACTAAGTATGACACAAAAATGACACAAACTGACCAATAGAAAATGAGTACACAAGAAAGGAAATATTTTTTTGTATCTATTATGATTTTTGCACTCCTTTTTGGTAAAAAGTACATAAAATCAAATAAATAATTATTTTTCAAAAATGCCTTAAAATTAAAAACGAAAATTAAAAACAAATAATAAAAAATACAATTTTTGTGATTTTTTGAAAATAATTTAAAATGGAAAGAAAGTAACAAATAACAGAAACAAATTCAAAATGTAACATGTGAGATTCAAACCCGCGACCTCATACTTGCAAGCCTTATCTCCTTTCCAATTGTGCCAATTCATTTATTCAAAAGAAAAATGCACTTGAAAGCATATGAAGGTCAAACAACTATTTGTTATTTAAACAATTTAAAGTAAAATGTTACCTATTTTTGAATAAAAATTACTGTTAAAATGTTAGTAAAATTGAACAAAAACTTATAAAATCAAAGTTAAAAATAAATTAAATGTCAGAAATAGGGCGGGCAAATTTTGGGGTACAACAACTTGTTATAGTATTGGTTAAGATTCATGAGAGGAGAGGGTTGTGTTAGGGTTTTCTTTAGAGAGAAACGACTGCTATGAACCGGACAACAGATACTTTCGTTTATATATTAAAAAATATCATTTTTCATCATAGTTTACAAGAATAATCGTAATTATATTTTAAATAATATCAAATTATATCACAACGTTTACTCATAATAACCGTAGTGATATCCCTTTTATTATGTATTTAAAAATAAATAAAAAAAGAAAGGAGCGCCTTAAGGTTAAATAAATAAAATTTTTGAGAGCGCTGAGGTTCAAACCCATGAAAGATTGATTGTATCATATCGGTTATAACGTCAATCGTTATTATACCCTAAAAATTTATAATTAAAAAATAAAATAAAATTTTAGCGCCTGAGTTTAGAGATGGCACCACGGTGTTTGGAAGAACTGTGGTGACTTGGGCGTTGTTGTTTGCGCGTTTTGTAGTAGTGAGT
Organism: Lathyrus tuberosus; assembly: GCA_022829125.1. Taxonomy (NCBI): domain Eukaryota; kingdom Viridiplantae; phylum Streptophyta; class Magnoliopsida; order Fabales; family Fabaceae; genus Lathyrus; species Lathyrus tuberosus. The sequence continues at coordinate 10,144,399 of JALAZF010000141.1, forward strand.
ATTTCCATTTCTATGTCGGGGTACTAGAGAATTTTAAAACTCATCTTCCCTTTACCAATTTTTAATCTGATATGTTAAGAACCCTAAACACTGCCCCTTCCCAACTTCATCCCAATAGTTGGGGGTTTATTAAGGCTCTTGAGATAGTATGTGAGGTCGTAAACATAGAGCCCACTACATGCTTATTTTTCTCCTTTTTTGAAATTAAGGGTGTTGAGAAAGGTGGCTGGGTTACAGTTAGCAGCCTTCTTGGCAAGAGTTTTCTTTAAGTCCATACTACCAATTACAAGGGGTTCAAAGACTGGTTTCTTTGAGTTAAGTGTGGACTGAGATGTCCTCAAGTAATGTATGCGTTAGACAGATCTCACTGTTTTCCCATCCATTGGCTAAATCACCAAGAAATCAAGTATTTAGCCATATTAGATTCCTTTCATATGATGAAGGTCCGGGATCTATTGACATTACCTGCAGAACAAGTTCTTCCCTTTCTGGGTAATACTCATTTATTTTCTTTTTGCATTATTCTTTGCACCACACTTCATTCTCCTAATCTTTTTCCCATCATTTTTGTCAAAAAAATGACTGCTTTATCCGTGAAGGAACAAAAAGAACCGATGTTGGAAGCTCGAGCGGCGAGAAAAATAGCTGGCCAACTTACTGCTACGTCAGACTTGTCCGGTTTAGAAACCCAGATACTTAAGAAAAGAAAACTAGCCCTAAGCAAAACAAATCCAAGTATTCTTGAGCCCCATGCCTCCACCATTTTGCCACTGAGAGACTCTTGTTTGAATTACCCAAAGAAAATGAAAACTTTGATGAGTGATGAGGTTGGCAAAGCCGACTGGGAAATTTTTTCCTTGATGTAAGTGGCTGGTGGTAGCGATCAAACCAAACCATCTAATGAGTTTTAATTCTGGAGTAACAACTTTGACTGATTTAGATTCCTCTATGACCATCTAAATGCAACAAAGAATGTAAACAAGGCGAAGATAATAGGTCAGCAGAAATTAACCCAAAACATCAGTTCTTATCATATGGGGTGTGTTGTCCTAACAAAAGGGTTATTTGAATCCGGGGATGATTACGAGAAAAATAAAATTAAACTTACTCAAGAGATCACTCAACAAGAGGAAAAGCAGAAGATACAGACTGATAAAATATCCGACCTAGAGAAATAATTGTTGGATGAGAAATCAAGGAGGGAAAAATCGGAGGCTGAGAACCAAGAGTTGCAGTCCACTACCGCCAAGAAATCTGCAGAGATCACATCAGCTCAGGAGTTGAATGATCAATCGCATAGGGACTTGCAGAAAGCTCAAATTAACGCTCTTGCAGTTGGTGATGACACTTTTGATAGGGAAAAAGCTCAAGCTTTGTGTTTTAACCCGGGTTGGACTTGTCCGAAATGAACTTTTTCAAAGTTGTGATAGATGGTCGTCTTGTTGACATGGAAGAAACTGAGACTTCTTCGGATGATGATCTATTATCTTTTTATCCGTCATCCATTAGGATGCGTTTTGTAATATTTTTTGGGGTATGTTATCCCTTCAATTTTCTATCTGGATCTTGATGTGATTCGCAACATCTAAGATAATATTGTATTTTATTCTATGTTACTGGTTATCCCTTTAAATTTATCGATATAATTTATTTTCCGAGTTAGATTTAAATTTTACTATTTTGATGTATCACTCAGGTATCTTTATTGAATATACCTTGGAACATTTATACAACCACGATTAGTTCATAATTTCAAAACTTCGGATGATATTTATATCTGATGATTTTTTGGCAAGTGTACCGATATTTTCGAAGTAATAAAAGATCGAATCCACAGGGACTGTGTTCGAACAAGATAATAATTGTGCAATGTAAAAGAAAATAGTAAATAAGGGGGGTTCAAGTTTCAGAGCGAAAAACTAAATAAGAGTTTTAAAATAGAAATATTAAGACGGTCAGATTATGTATTGAATCCCTTTATCATGTATTGTTGGTGTATGATGCCTTGTGTTGTACCCCAAATTTTACCCCTTAGATGTCATATCATTTTGCACTTACATTTAGGATTCAATCATCTATGCATTGTTAACTAACCACTTCATTTTGCAAGTTAGTTTCTTTTGCAAGCCAGGACTTATACAAGGAAGAGGGAAAAGTCTCTTAAGCCAAGCTCTCACATGATTCAAGGTCTTCTAAAACACTCTTTGACTCCATACAATCAATCATCACAAGTATCTTGAGCCACAAGTTCACTATGCCTCAAACTAGGGTTTTATCAGCACCAGTCAACCATTGCCTTTGTTGTTCATCAAGACATGCTCCCAAGCCATGAGACATGATCCCATGTGATAATAGACATCCCTGGAGACCATCTATGAGTCTTGGAGGAGATTGAAGGAGCAAAATAGCTAAAGATTAACCAGTGGTATTCACAAGTGAAATTAGGGTTTTGACTGAGGCTTTAACCTTTGAGATTTTGATCCAAGATGAAGCATCCAAATCCTCAATCCATCATGACATGTCTCATTGATGAGTTAAGGCATGAGAAATCAAGTTTTGAAAGGTTTCTCGAAAAGAGGGCAATGTTTGATCCTTGAAACTTTCTAAGTGTGGAAAATTCACTTCATGTGCAAAATTGGGAAGGTCATAAATTTCAAACCACACATCCAAATTGAGTGACTCAAAGCTCAAATGGGAGCTCTTTCCATGATCTTCAAAGTGTATTAGAGGACCTCTCTTCAAAAAATGCATGGTTTTTAAGTTATGAGACTTGGAAGATGAGATGTCTTTGGTACTTAGTGAAATTTTCAGCATTTTCACCTTAATTTTCATTCAACTTTAACTCAATTTTTCACCTAGTTCCAAACTTCAAATAAAAAATCTTTGGACATGAAAGTTGTGCCTTGTTCTTCAAGCTTTCCAAGCATGTGTAGAACTACTCATTTGGATAAACCAATCTCAAGTTATGATGTTCTAAAGTTAGGTGTTTCAAGTTGTGAAAATTTCATAACTTAGATTTTTTTTTCTAAGTTTCTTGGACAGCCCTTTGTGCATAACTTCATGGATGATTTTCTAATGATTCCAAACCTCATTTCAAGAATTCTTCCACATGAAATTTGTTCTATCAAATGCCTATTTTGCAAAGGATCAAAAACCTCATAAATTGGAGCATTGATCATCAAGTTATGACATGCTAAAGTGGGGATGTTGAGATTTTTGTCGCACTTAGAAAATTCAGATTTTTATACACCAAACTTTGCCTTGACTTGTCATGAATTTTAAGCACCATTTCAACTTATCAATGACACTTCCCCACGCCATTTACTCCAAAGGACAACATTTGGTCCATTCTTGAAGTTATGTCGTGTACCAAAAGAGAGAATCATGCGCTAGTTTCATTACACTAACCAAGTTTCATTTTGAACTAAATGCAAGTACAAACCTACTGACTCCTTTCTTGCCACCAGTTCATAATATGCTTGGTGCGTTGTCTCTCCATGGGTGATCCCAAACATTTCCTCTTTAAGCTCTCATTCTCATGACTCACCAAAAGGTACTTTAGGACATAACTTTGTTCAGCATAAGGACTGTTATCTTTGCGCATATCTCCATGTGTAATCCCAACTATTACCTCTTTTAATCCTCTCTCTCATGACACAACAAAAAGGAGCTTTTGAGACATATAATGGACTATGAAACATGACAAACCTGCACCCTATTCTCTGAGGCTTTTGTGCAGCATTTGAGGCATATTTTTCTCCAAGGATTGACCAAGTATGAAGACTAAAAGATGGTCCTTGCAAACCCTAATCCTTTCTCCTGTGGGCAAGGCATTTGTCCATTCTATCTCAAGGAATTAAACCAAACCTCTCAGGCTATAAAAGGAGAGGTATTCCTACTTGATCAACACTATCAATCCACACAATACCCGAAATTTAAGAGCTCCTAACTTGGTGCATTGCTTTGACAAGTGGAGAGAAGGAGAGGGATATTTGCAGCAGCTGCAATCTGAAGATAAAGGAACTCAGTTATTTAAGCTTTAAAGACTCATACCTTTGAAGAGGCAGTGGATCCTCTTCACTAGGTATTCTTCTTTCCTTTTTTTATTAGTCCATGTCATAAATGCCATGATCATGCTACCATTTTGCCTTATTTTGCACTTAAGATGAATAATCATATGAATAAGAGTGTTAAGTTCATGTAATAACCTTTGGCACTGTCAGTTCTTGGTATTCTAATGATCATATCTTTAGCTGTTGAAAGTGTTACTTGAATGTGTGTTAACATGATAAATGTTTGCTCTCACTGTCTCTCAACTCATAACACCATGTTAGAATTCATTGATCACATAACCAAATCCAGTTGAGTTCCATATTGATTATGTTACTAAAGCCTTGATGTTGGGTCTACATGTTGTTCTTAAGACTGCCAGTTTTGGATGGTATAATATTCATGTCTGTGTGATGTAGTCTGAATGTTTGAAGGTGTTCACGCTGTCTATATTATGGCATGAGGGTCTTGGTTGAAAAACATATAGTTGGGACAAGTTTTTGCTCTCTTTCACTCACACTGTTTGAATCATAATTCCATGATTAAAAACATCATGATCATGCTGTTATTGTTTTCTTTTTTAAGGCAAGCAAATGATACTGCTGAATGTATGTAATGTTCTTGACATTACCAGCTCTTGATGCTATGTAGTTGTTATGCTAAGGCCATCATCATGTCAGGGCTGTAGGTTCACGTGTTCAGAGTTGTAGGTTTGAAATGTTAATGTTAAAATTCACATAATGCATTCTTGACACTGTCTGTATTTGATGATACAATGTTTGTTTTCCCATGATAAGTTTGCACGTTTGAAGCTATTCATGTGTTGTCTATTATGTGTTTAAGTCTATGTTAAGTGATATGAGAATGGTTTTTGGATCTGGATTTGGTTTCAAGGCATGATGATAGTATGTTTTCTTTACTGAACACACTTGCTTTGGTGTTATCTTGTTGCTTGTTCATGTTCTTGTCTCGAATGTTTTAAGTTCATTTGTTGCTACGTGTCTGGAGTTATCACTAAATGATGTTCATGTTCCTGGTTTGATCAAGTTTTGAATAGATTTTGTTTGAACAAGAGCATATACCCCTGCCTTCATTCACGATAGGTTTTTTATGGTGTTGTTGCACGTTTGCATGAGTGAAAAGAGATTGGAATAGATGATTGGTCCATGCGTGGGGTTGTTTTTGGCAGTTAGTGACTTAATGGTGGTTGGCCAATTAATAATACCACCACGTAGCAGGCTCTTCATTTGTTTTCTTTCCAAATATTTTCATTCGCCTGATTTAGTTCATATATTATTAGGGGTGGCATATACAATGGATGTATAGCCACCCCAGTGGTAGAAGAGGCGCACTGTGACTAGGATGTCTGGGGTTCGAATCCCCCTCGCCCCAGACACCCTTTTAGCTGTTTTATTTTGTTTTCCCTTATTTGCTTCTAACATGGGCCTAGCGAAATTACTTCTCACACCACCCCAGAAATAGGCCCATACGCCGCCCAAACACACCTCTAGTTCATTTTTTTCAATTCCTAATACACCTCCCTTCATTTTTAGTTTAAAATGTTTTATTTTTATTCCTTTTCTTTCTATTTTTTAACTCACTAAATATTTTCTTTTCCTTTCACTTAACAAAGACCAAAAAATTTCATAATTGCTTTTCAATGCTTAATTTTTCCATAATTTAATTGTAATTTTTATTTTATTTTAAATTAAAAATTTACAAAAACATGTATAAACTTTTCATTTAATTTTGTTTTCCACTTGAAATTACTTCTTGCCTTGAGATTTTCTTGTAATAGTTCTTGGTACATGAGAGAGCTATTTAGTGAGAATTCTTTGACCTTGGATAGGTTCACTCTATTAGGGTTTTTGTTTGTATCTCTTGGCTTTATCATTAAGTCCTTTACCTTGTATATCTTTGCCTTTGATTTCACACTTGAATGTTTTCTTTACCATATGTATGTGTGGTAATTTGTTTATGATTGTTGTACCTTATTATCCCTTGCCATATATTGATGTTTGAATCATTGCTTTTTTAGCTTAATTATGCTTGATGTTTGTACTTTCTATTTGAATTCTTGAACTTATATTGTTCATTTCAAACTCAATTCCCTTGTAACATTCTTGTTCATAAGAAGTTGTTACCTCCCCTCCTTCCAAAGGAAAGCCTCTCTATTGACCTCAAAGTCATAGATAACTCATTATCCCCCTCCTTGACCTCATAGTCATAGGATTCCCTCTTGACCTCATAGTCATAGAGCCATTTCTTCACCTTGACCTCATAGTCATAGGCGTACCTTTGACCTCATAGTCATAGACATCCATCTTCCCTTGACCTCATAGTCATAGGATATTTTCCTTTTGGCCTCATAGCCACTTACATCACAACTTAGGATTAGAGAGTTTCTTAAACTCTATATGAGCTCATACTCATTCCCTTTGGAACTTTGGCCATAGTCAATGGTTCCTCTCTCACCCTTAGTTAGGCGAACTACGGTTGCTCTGATTCTTTAGTCAGGATACGTAGGCACGAGATGCGACGTCTTGGCGAGCAAACTTAGTGTACATACCCTTAGGTCTTTACCTTTACCTTAGCATAGATATCTTAGCAAGCAAACTTAACATAACACAAATACTAAGAAGAGGTTCCTGTAGAGTACTACAGATACTTAGGGTGCTAATACCTTCCCTTAGTATAACCAACCCCCGATCCCCGATCTCTTAGCTTTGTTTTCACTTAGAGCAATTAGGGTTTCCGATCTTTTCCCTTTCCTTTGGATAAATCAAAGTTCGGTGGTGAATTCAAAGATGTGTGATACAAGTTAAGTAATAGCTTGTTATCTGATTCTCACCGCAGCAGAAATGACGACTTCACTGGGGAATATATTTTGAGGGTTAAACCCACCTTGTTTTATATGTGTTTATTGCATGTTTTGCTTGCTTATTTGTACATATATCTGTATATATCTGTCTACTTGTTTGGGTTCTTCTGTTTGGCAGGGTTGCTACTATTGAGTGGTGAGATAAGTCCTAACTCGGACTTGAGAGCACATATATGATAGGATTATGGTGTAATCAATAGTCGGTTGTTGGGAGTAGTCCTAACCATTTATGGCATATGATGACCACGCTCAGTTGAGGCCCTTTGGGATTGCCGATGTATGATGTGAGTAGTCGCATTGATGTCATTCTTCCCGATTTGAGAGCCAGTGATTCTGAGGACCGTAGTTACCTTTACCATACTTGGCCTTTTAGGATGTAGTGCGGTGGCTATGAGGGAGTAATCCCAAGTAGTTGTTACGCGATGCTACACTCAGACGATTTTATCTTGAGAATATTATTAACCCGCGTGAGTAGTCACGTAGGCCGATAATATCCGAAGGATTTACGTAGACTCTGGGAACTTTTAGAACCATGTTCTACAGTTGATGAACCTATAGTACACACCTATTGGGATAGGTATACCATGGCTCCACTCTTGAGGCCCCTAAACCTAGGGCTTGTGTGCTTTGTTGTATGTACATATGTTTGTACGTGTTTTGTGCATTGCATACGTCTCATTGCATCTATTGTTGGTTTCAAGGAATTCAGACGTTCTTTCCTTTGCAAGGATCAATGGAGATCATGGTTTTAAAAATGAAACTCTTCAGTTTTTCCAAAAAAAAATTGCAGCTTTTCTTTGAGCCCCTTGAAACCATTTGGCTTGCATTTGCATTTCATGCGCATCTCATTTGCAATTCTCAGTCTTGAGTCTCTTCTTCTTCTATGTCTGAAGGATACCTAGCACCATATTCAAGACAATGGCAACAATGAATGAGATTCTGAAGAACCATGAAGATTTGAAAGAGGAGGTCAGAACCCTCAAAGGCCAGATGAATTGGGTTTTGGAAACTTTGCAAGCTCTTATGAAAAAAGAGGAGCACGCTGACCCTGTTACTCCTAGAGAAGGTGGCAGTTCATCGCCTCTTGTGGTTTCTCTAACTCAAGGACCTCCTCAGTATCAAGGGTCAGATCGCCGTCAGCCGCGCCAGCATGCACGACAAAGGCCAAGAAAGCCAGAGAGGAACTTCACTCAGCTACCAATGTCATACAGTCAGTTCTTACCAGACTTAATAAAAGGTGGATTGATAGCGCTAAAGGAGATAGAGTCAGTGCCTTTTCCATACCCGCCAGGTTTTGACGCCAACACTCGATGTGACTACCATGCTGGGGCACAGGGGCATTCAACTGAAGATTGTAAGGTGCTCAGGAGTAAGATTCAGACTTTGTTAGACTCTGAGAGGTTCTCATTCACGCCTCAACAATCCTTTACCATCTCCTGTGGTTCTCCCATACCAGGGATTTGCCTTTGGGAAAACTTCATACGAGCCAACATTTGGTCTTGGTCTTGCACCAGAATATCATCAGGTGTCTACCAAAAGGGCGTTCCATCCTCCAACGGTTGTTTCTCCTCGAGGTTCTCGAAACCAAGACAAGAAGAAGTACCCTGTCGAAAGAGGTCAAGTTAACTGGCAGCCTATTCCTGTGCCATTGAGCAAACTCTTCCCACTGTTGATGCAGAACAAGTTGGTGACTCCTCAACTTCTTAACCCTGTGCCAGGACCTTGGCACAATGCAAACCTAACTTGTGAATTCCACAAGGGAGCCGAAGGGCATGACTTGGACGGTTGCTGAGCCTTAGAAGCTACTGTGCAAAAGCTGATATATGACAAGGATCTGATCCTTGAAGAAGATCCCCCAGAGATTGAATGCAAGTCCCATACTGGTACAATGGGGCATTCTGTTGAGGAATGCAAAGAGTTCGAAGCAAGACTGCTAAGCCTGCTAAAGACGCTGACACCTCAAGAAGGGGAGTCAGATGCCAATGCCTTGATTTCTGAAGCAAAAGGCAAAAGACTTGTGAGGCCTCTCAAGGTTCTGTATCACAAGGAACAAGTGATTAATGGCGAAGGTGTTCCCCCGCTTGGGTCCGGAAACTGAAATCTTTTGAAATCAATTCGCCAAGGCTGGCTGTATTTTGTTCATTTCAGTATTTTCAATTGTATTTTCCATTGCATGTTGAATTTGTATTTGCTTAAAAGCTGTTGTACTTCCAAATTGGCAATATTAATGAAATGTTTGTGCAACTTTTGATTAAGTCCATTCGTTTCACTCATTTACTTTTATGTTCATAAAAGCAAAAAATATATCTTTATCTTGTTTCATTCCACTTATCAAAATTGTTGTTAAGTAAAGATTGGGGAGGATGATGAAAACATCATATCCATAATTGATGTGGCATGCTTTCAATTAAACTTTGCCGATGATGTAAGGCATAGTTTCAATTCCTAAACACTGGAGAAATAAGGAAGATAATCCCTCGTTAACCCCTTCGAGCCTAGAAGTAGGAGTTTTCTTTCCTTACAAAATACAAAAACCCTTAAATCTTAAACCTTGGGGTGGGTAGTTCTCAATTTAACTTGGTTAGGCATTCTAATGCAAGCGCTTCATGCAAGACACCAGTCAACTCTCTCAAATCAAATGACAATAAAAAAGAAGAGGTCTCATAACCTCAGTAAAGACAAAAAGAAGAGGTCTCAAAACCTCAACGAAAGACAAGAAGAGGTCTCAAAACCTCGGTAAAGACAAGAAGAGGTCTCATAACCTCAGTGAAGACAAAAAGAAGAGGTCTCAAAACCTCGACGAAAGACAAGAAGAGGTCTCAAAACCTCAATAAAGACAAGACGAGGTCTCAAAACCTTAGTAATGACAAGAAGAGGTCTCATAACCTCAGTGAAGACAAAAAGAGGTCTCAAAACCTCAGTAAAGACAAGAAGAGGTCTCATAACCTCAGTGAAGACAAAAAGAGGTCTCAAAACCTCAGCAATAAAGGACAATCAAATGTTGCAAGGGAGTAGTGACTACCAAGGTGTCTGAATTGTCATCAACTATCATCAGTTCAATTTTTAGCATATGGGAACTTGAATGTATAGCTTGAGTTAACTGAGCGTAGGATTGGAGTTCATCACGAAGTTTGGGTGGGGACAAATAAACTTTGAGCCTTTTATCCTTTGTTTCATGAACTGTGAACTAAGCCACGTTACAACCCTTAAAAGACCTAATTGAGGTAAGGTTGTTTTGAAAGCATACTACAACAAGGTTGATTAACCTGACTCCTAATGATCTTTGCTAATTGCGTGTGTTGATCACTTCATCTGTCATGCCATAAATGGCTAGATCCACCTTTGTTTTTTATTATTTGATCATCCCACCATGTGTGTTTTCATCATTAAAACTTGATTTCAAAAGCTTGCATTAATGTTGCATTGAATTTGCCAATTTTTAAATGAACAATACCTGTTTGCAAAACAATTCAATATCAAAGAAATCCCAACAAATGCAGCCAGCTAGGGAATTTGACTTGATAAAGGAAGCCCAGCCGGGGGCAACCAAGTGGAAGGATTTGCCAATCCACCATTCCAAGAGCTATTGAATTAGGGGCAGAACTCTTCAAAAGTTCAGAATATTGGGGCAAGCCTTCTTGAGGTCATCTTATGACAAGTTTGCTTCAAGGCAAGGACTCCAAAGACCTACCAACAGGGGCAAGTTTGTTCCCTAGTTGTTTCTACCACAGTCTGAGTACTTTGTATCGCGAATACAGTTGAACTAGGGGCAGTTATGTCGAGGTTCATTTCTCTTCAAAAGTTTGAAGATATTGAAGCATCTGGTATGCCAATTCTTCTGTAAAATCCTTTTGATGACTTATTTTCACAGATAAGCTAATCATAAGTAGTCAAGTCAAGATTCGGTAAATCTCTAAAAAGTCAACGACATCTCCTTCACAGATCAACCAAGCTGTCAGGGGCAAGTTTGTTCCCCAGTTGTCAACAACCATTCTGAAGAACAAATTCAAAGACATTGTTGTGTAAATACAGTTAATCTAGGGCATTTATGTCGAAATTTATGAATCTCTCCAAGTGTTTGAAGATATTGAAACACCTTGTGTGCCAATTCTTCTGTAAAATCCTCTTGATATTTTCTTCTGACAGACCATGTACTCTGGGGCAGATGAGTTATGCAGAACTACTCATCTTTTGTGATATCTTTTGCTAGCTCCCCAGTAAGCTGTTACTTCAGCTAATCATGGCAATTCTCCTTGGATTTCCTCCTCCAGTAAAGAAATCAAGCTCATGATGGCAATCTTGGTGAATTCATGATGCTATACCAAGTGGAGTACTCTTCTTACTAGAGAAGGTTGTAATCTTGAAGTAGAACTACTGATTCTGCAAGTTCATCCCCAATAGTGGTCCAATCTGATGAGGTTGGCTGGGTATCCTTGTCGAGATGTTTATTTCATCTCCAGTCTCGCTTCCTTTTGTCTGTTTTGTCAGCATAAGCATAAGCATTCATATGCATAGCATCTTAGCATTTTGCTACCCCTTTCTGGTGTTTACCTATTTTGTTCACTTTGGCGTTTATCTCCCCAAGTGTCTGGGTTTGTCTATTCTCTCCAATAAAGTTATCAGCCCTAGGCATAAAGTGCCCATCCTTTCTTTCTAGAGTATCATCATGTCACATTTGGACTTGATGATCTATCATTCTAGATACTGTAGCGCGATTTTTGTGGTCCTGAGTCACGATCGCTTGGGTACTATAGTTCGATTCATTTTTTATCCTATTGAGCTGATTAAGGAAGGGAAATAGATGTCTCCAATTAACCCTGCTTGCATACTGAGTTTGAACAACGGTCTGTTAGGTTACAGATGCGATTAAGATGTGGGTCCTTCTTCGGTTATATTTTTTTAAAAATCAGAATGTCTGGATCATTTGCGAGGTTTTTGGTAGGGTGTTAGGACTTGGTGCTTTTGGGTTGATATATATGGGGGTACTGGATTTGGGTCTTTGATTAGTATGCTCGCTAAGATTTTTGTAATCTTATGCCTACGTATTCTCGTTTAATGAAACAGGGAAATCAGAGCGATCGTAGTTCCTCCTATTCTATGGGAGGAAAAAGGTTGTTTTGGTGTCTTGTTCAAAGCCTAAGACGTGAAGCTAAAGGTGGTTTGTATCTTGTTCAAAGCCCAAGATGTGAAGCTGAAGGGTTATTTGTATCTTGTTTAAAGCCCAAGATATGAAGCTAAAGGGTTTTGACTGAGAAAGAATTTGTCATCTCTAGAGAGGGACATTTGGTTTGTTGATCACAACTGTTGGGTGACTGATTATAAATGAGAATTACTTTAACTGGGATATGTGAATCCAGCAATGCCATAATTTCCTTTATAGGGGATTTTTTAACTTGAAGGAGAAGACTAACTCAGTGTAGAGCAATGCAATCTTTCCTTAGGAATTTTTCATGCTAAAAGAGGGACAGTGGCATGGATGTAAATAATCCACAGGCTTGCCGCTTACAGCAATTAGATGAAGGAAAAGGAGTTGTTGATGTTTGTATGCTGTGAGCATGGCATACATTTGATGCTAAAAGGGTTGATTGGCTCAACCGGGGTTTCCTTATACAAAGCCTAAGAGGAGGCTGGAATTTTGACTTTTCTGGGGAAATGTTCTTTCTGTCTTGTACAAATCCCAAGATTGAGGCTAAAGAGAAGTTGACTCAACAAGAGAGTCTTTTATACTCAACAAGAGAGTGTTTTTATATGTTTTGTACAAAGCCCAAGACGGAGGCTAAAAGGTGATTAACTCAACAAGAGAGTCTTTTATACTCAATAAGAGAGTGTTTTTGGTATCTCGTACAAAGCCCGAGATGGAGGCTAAAAGGTGGTTGACTCAACAAAAGAGTCTTTTATACTCAACAAGAGAGTGATTTTGGTATCTCGTACAAAGCCCGAGATAGAGGCTAACAGGAGACTGACTCAACAAGAGAGTCTGAAAAGGTTAGCTCCGTTAGGGCGAATCATTTGACAATTTCTTTGACAGTCTGAGAAAGGGTTCACCGAGAATGCTGCCTTTCACATCTCCATATTGTTTAACCCCAAGAGGAGGGAAGACTGTATCTGGAAATCCTATGGGGATCTATTTTTGTTTGTATTTAAGAGTGACCAATAGGGCTTTACCTAGTGCTAGACGTAGTTGCCGGGGAAAACTCTAAATAACTATACTAGTATTATACAGTGGATATTGGACAAGTATATATAAGTTTGTGAAAGAAGACTTACAGTGAAACAGCCCCACAATACAGTTATATACATATGAAAACGATAAATGAAAGCGGATAAACACTTACCCGTTGTAGAGCTTCCATGTTGTTTGGTTAGTTGTTCAACAAATAAAACTTTGATATTAATATTATATTCAAAATCAAAGGAGAAAGTGCTTTGAAAAATTTGTTGGGGCTTACAGCTCAAGGAGAGGCCCAAGTGTAACGATGATTGCACCGTGGTTTTGTAAACTGTACAGAGGGACTTATACAATAAGTGAGGCCCACAAAGTTTTGGTTTTAAAAGGGGATTGGGTCTTACACTCTATGAGAGGCCCAAAGAGTTTGAAAAGAAATGAGGCTTATAACACGAGGGTAGGCCCAAGTTTTAAACTGGCGATCGCGCCGAGATTTTTCTTTTAACGCAGAGGGGCTTATACGATATCTGAGGCCCAAAAAGGTTTTGGTTAAAAGGGGATTGGATCTTACACTCTATTAGAGGCCCAAAGGTTTATTTTAAGGAATGGGTCTTATAGCTCAAGGAGAGGCCCAGGGTTTTGTTTTAAAAGGCGGCGATCGCGCCGGAATTTTGAAAATACAACGGGACTTATACAACATCTGAGGCCCAATAAATGGTTTGAATTTACAAAGGGTTGGGTCTTACACTCTACTAAGAGGCCCAAAGAGTTTGAAAATGATTGATGAGGGTTGAAATCAAAGAAACCCTAATTTTGTTTTTCTTTAAAAGTAAATATTCAAAGAAAATCAATAAAAATGATAAAAATACCAAATGAATTTGAATAAACCATTTGTGATTTTTGTTTAAGGTTTGAAAAATGAGGTTTTAATCACTAGATGAATTAAAACTCATTTGGTTTTGATTTTCAAGGTAATTATTCACTTTTAAAATGTTTAAAAATAATTAAAAATGACTTTATTCACAAAAATACCAATTATATTAAATAAATAATATAAATTTGATTTTTTTGTGGAATAAAATATTTCAACATTTTTGTGATTTTTGCAAAAAGAACCAATAAAAAATAATTAAAATTGAGGGAGTTATTAATTTTTCAAATCATTAAAAATAATAAGAAAAATAATAAAATATGAAAAAGTGGTAAAAAAGAGGATCTGGGGTGAGGGGGATTCGAACCCCAGACCTCTTGTGTACAGGGCGCGCGCCTTACCACTGGGGTGGTGATACATCCGTTGATTGAAACAAAACCACAAATATACAAGGCTTGCCTTGTTTTCTAGGCCTGACCAAGGCAAGGCAAGGCAAGATTTTGGTCAGAAACGTGAAGGCCATAACTTTCTCATTTCTCCATGGATGGAGACAAATTTTATATGTATCTGGCCTAGAATTTCACAAGGAATCCAATAGTGGTGGTGGTTTTTCCAGAAAATAAACCCTCATCGAAACCTGATAGTAGTTTTGAAATAGGCCATGTTTTGCATTTTCTGTGCTACCTCTTGGTACAGGTATGAATTACATGATAAATTGGTGCAAACACAACACATATAACATGTATAAGAGATGCATGATCAATGGACTTCAAAGCAAGGCATATTTCAGAGAGTTCAAGTTGTGATACTTACCTCTTTTTGGAGCTTTTAGGCTATCTGCCAAGTGCTTTGTTCCAAAAATGTTTTGATGCTTTGAACAATCTCAAATGATCCCTTAGAAGCTTTTAGAGTGGTTGGAACCAGCTGGAAACCTCAGGAATGGAAACTGGCCCTTTCTTGCAAAAGGGGTAAAAGTGGCCAAGATAGCAACTCTCTCAAATGGTGTTCCAGATGTGTGGAACCATTTGGGACAGTTCAAGGATGATATTTGGAGTGTGTTTGAGGTTTTATCTGATTTGGAAAGTGATTGAATCAAGACATGGCTTGAAAAATGCAAAAATGCCCTATTTTGAGGTTTTGGGAGGGGACTTTGAGATTTTGGTGTTATAGGTCACTTGTGAGAGTTTGGACAACTTAGATATGACATATTGGATCTGTTTGGATCATGAGTTGTGATGGAATTGCTCTCTAACTCAAAAACTCAGAGTTACCTTGCTAAAGAAGGCATTTTTGCCTAGAGAAAGAGATTTTGAGGAAAGCAAGTGTTGTAGTGCTTTGGTGTACTTAAATTGAGCACAAATAAGCTCTATTTATAGTAGAGCAAGTTTGTTTTGGCTGTAATAGTGAATGGCAACTGCTGCAGAGGTTTGGCCAATGTTGATCAATGGGAATCCAAGTCTCCTCTAGCCATTGACTAGAGGTTAGGGCACAGGCTGCTGGTTCCCATGGTCTTGGATAAGTCTTGACTGAATTCAGTTAGAAATGGCTCAGTCCATGCCACCTTGGTGCATCCATTAAATGCTCCAAACCAAAATTGGAGTCTTGTCCCTCTTTTAGGCATTTCTAGGTTTGGCATGCTATTTTTGGTTCCAAAGACTTGGGAGGCTGATGGATCAGTGTCTGTCCCTCCTTGGTCCCCCCTTGAGGTGTTCAGATGGATAGGTTTGTTTGCCCTTTGCAAAATTTGAGCAAATCGAGCAAAGTTCCCAAATCTGCCTTGCCATGACAGTTTGTAGCAAGGTATATTGGCATGGTCATATCTCATGGCTTAAGTGGAGTTTCATGGAGTTCTTGGCCATTTTGGAAAGCCCTCATATGATACAACATGTATGTGATCATATTTGGTCTTGATACCTTTGGATCCAAGTGAAAAATCCCCATACTTTTGGGAAAAAAGCAAGACAAATTCTGACTTAGTGAAAATTTCACTAAAGTGTTGGAAAAAGTGGCATTTCATGTTTTCAGCCATTTTGATCATTCCATAACTCAAAACCCATGATGAATTAGAATGAGGTGTAGTTGAAGCTTTTGTAAAGGGCCATGAGAGCTACAAATCCATATTTGAATGGGGAAAATGGCCTTGTGGTTTAGGAGTTATGATCCTCCAAAGTTGGTACCATAGCCACTTTGTTCCATAATTTAGAAAATTTCTAAGTTTTTATGGTTACCCCTTTTACAAGTTATCCCACTTTTCTTGATTTTTATTGATAAATGATGATCCCAATCACACATTAACATCATTTTAGGGTCAAATAACCATAATTGTGAAAAATCTCAAAAAGTCAAAGTTGACTTTTGTGCACAGTTGACTTTTTGTCAGATGAATTCCAAACTGTGCGATCCTCTATGAAATCAAGTCCTTGACCTAAATAAAACTTGATGGATTGGTTTTATAGGTGTTGTAGGGTGTATTGAATCATGTCCCAAGGTTTGGGAGCATGTCTTGGTCAAAAGTCAAAGGCACAGTTGACTTTTTCCGCGAAACCCTAATTGTGGTTCTGATGAACTTGAAACTTGTGAATCAAGTTTCTTGGATCAATCCATTGTTGCAAATGGATCAATGTGGTTTGTTAGAGACCCTCAAATCATGTCTTGAGGTCTTGGCTCATGTTTTGTCCCAAAAAGTCAACTTAGGGGTGAATTAGGTCAAGAAACCATAATTCCTGATTTTTTATGAATGCATCCCCTGAGGCAAAATTGACTTGATAATTGGGTCCATGAGGTCCCATGGAGTATCTTAGGTTATGCTTTGAAGCATTGGCTTATTCCCAGAGGAAAATTTCCATCTGGAGGCCTTGGTCGACCAAAACCCTAATTTGGTGACACTGGCGATCTTGAGGCTTGATCCACCTGGAATGCTGCAACCTTGTGCTTGATTCTTGCCGTGGGAGTCCTCTTGATCCATTGTGGATGTTTGAGAGGTTAGACAAGTTGAAGATTATGTCATTCCTTGGTTGATCTTTTGTCTAAGGCTCTGAGAGGGCTTGAAACCCTAATTTTTGATAGTAGTGAATGCTCACCCATCTTTGGGGAGACTGATGAGTATGAAAGGTCATCCATATTGTGATTATGATTTGCCCAATGATGGGAAATCTAAGTGGTCAAAATTTGGGGTATGACAGATGCCCCCATTTAATCTTCTTGGACCCGAAGGTGTGAATGGCAAAATTTTGATGGTGGTTAGGAATGGTAGTTCACGCATCCTTCTTCTTTTACTAAGCAATGATGCTTAGAAAAGGTAAAAACTTCTCCTCGATCCTGGTCTTCAACCAAGGAACTGGTCTCAGTTTCTGAAATAAACTTCCCCTCGATCCTGGTTTCCTACCAAGGAACTGGTCTAAGTTTCTGATGTAAACTTTCCCTCGATCCTGGTTTCCTACCAAGGAACTGGTCTAAGTTTCTGATGTAAACTTCCCCTCGATCCTGGTTTCCTACCAAGGAACTGGTCTAAGTTTCTGAAATAAACTTCCCCTTGATCCTGGTTTCCTACCAAGGAACTGGTCTAAGTTTCTGATCTAAACTTCCCCTCGATCCTGGTTTCCTACCAAGGAACTGGTCTTAGTTTCTTTTGTCAATAAACTTTCTTTACAAGGGACGCTATGTGTAGCGGTTTTCCTCAAACTTCTCGCCAAATTTTCCAGGGGAGATGCCATTTGATGGAAAAATATTTGATGTCAGAGTTGTTGGGGAACCCAGTCGTCTGAGTTGTAGAGGTGTGCAAACTTCTCTGTTGGAGATGCCATTTACTGACTCTACTGGGGAAAAACGAGTCTCTTAAGAGACTGCTTTCGCTTGGGGTATTACATCATACTTTTCTCGGGATCTTCTTGGAGAAATGCCATATGATGTGATCCAATTTTGAGGTGCTGATGACCTTTTCGTCAGCGGATTTTTCGGAGAAAAACTGCTGTATTACTGAATCTCTGATTAAGAGGCTTTCTCTGGGGATTTTCCTTAATCCGGGAAAGCGAGGATATCATCTTCAACGGCAAAGAGTGATGTTTGTCGAAAGTTTTCTAGTCTTTCAGAGGTTCAAGTTATCAAAGGGGTCGAGGACCAACTCTAATCCAGAAATAAACTGGAGGAGAGAGATAGTTTGGACGCAACATTTCCTGACGAGGCAAGAACTGACAACTCGATTGAGAGGACAATTATCACTACGGGATAAGACCGACTAGAGTAATAGTGATGCAATATGAATGCAAATAAATAATGCATGATGTATGTATGTATATACTGACAAAACTGACGCGACATACAAACCGAGGGATGAACACAACTGGATACTCGACCACTGCTGGGGACGAAGAGGTATCGCTGGTCCAAAAGTAGCAATTCTGCTTTGGTTAGGAGAGATAGTGCCTGTTGGGAGCTATGTTGGTCGGACTTAGGAGGTAAGAACTCTGCCGGGGGTATCAGATGAGAAAATCACATCTGATATAGTTGATCCTTCATTCAGGTGCACTGGTTTAGAAGGAGTACTTTGATTCTGCACTTTGAAGCTCGATTACTTCTGGAGAAGCGAGCGACGTTTTTTCGATGTTCAACAGTCAAAAGAAATTTCCATCTTTATTTTAAATGCAGAAAAAGTTTTAACAAGTAAATTCATTTTTGTTTCGTTTCAAGAATCATTAATCATGTTAAAATGTCATTCTGTAAAGCTAAAACAAATGAGAATTGCAAACAAAAGCACAAGGGCTCAAATTTTATTGATAGGATGGAAATCAGCCAAACGCGTGATTCCATGGAGTATTTACAAAATTAGAAAATGGTAATTTAAGGGAAAAAGGCTGCATTGAAACATAACGAACATTATCCTTCTACCAACTTTGAATTCTGGGCATCCCGAGCTTCTGTCAAAGATGACCTTGACTGGAGTTTTCTGATGGATGGCATGACTGCTACTGGGGAATTTTCCCCTGTTGGACGTAGTTACTTGCCATTATCCCTAACTTTTGCCTGGATTGTATTTTGAGATTTCCAATCCACCGGGATGATTTATGCTTATGTCTCTAATTTTTGCCTGGACCGCCCTTTCAGGTTTTTAATCCACCGAGACGTTTTTTAGGTGAAGTATTTCTTGACTACGTCAACATTTGTGGGGTAGGCAAATTCCTCTCCGTCCATGGTTGCAAGTCTCAAGGCACCGCCTGAGAAAAATTTCTTGACCACATAGGGGCCGTCATAATTCGGAGTCCATTTGCCCCGGGAATCAGTGAGAAATGATTGTATCTTCTTGAGCAGTTTGAAGATCGGTGCGCATGTCGTGGTCATGAGGAATATGAATCTGGAAATGTAGTTCAACTGTCCCAGGAATCCTCTGACTTATTTTTCAGTCTTTGGAGAAGGCATTTCTTGAATGGCCTTGACCTTGTCAGGATCAACCTCAATTCCTTTCTGGCTGACGATGAACCCTAAGAGTTTCCCTGAACGAACACCGAATGTGCATTTGTTAGGATTCAAGCGGAGTTTGTATTTTCTAAGCCGCTCGAATAGTTTTGACAGGTGGGTCACATGCTCCTCTTCTGTTCTAGATTTAGCAATCATATCATCGACATATACCTCGATTTCCTTGTGTATCATGTCATGAAACAGAGTAGTCATGGCCCTTTGATAGGTTTCCCCGACACTCTTCAAACCGAACGGCATTACCTTGTAGCAAAAAGTGCCTCATGGGGTAATAAATAAAGTTTTCTCCATGTCCTCCGGCGCCATTTTTATCTGATTATAGCCCGAGAATCCATCCATGAAGGAGAAAATTTTGAACTTTGTTGTACTGTCAACCAGCATGTCAATGTGCGGTAAAGGGAAGTCGTCCTTTGGACTTGCCTTGTTTAGATCCCTGTAATCCACACACATTCTGACCTTTCCATCCTTTTTCGGGACTAGTGCGATGTTGGCTAACCATTGAGGATATTCTGACGTGGCGAGGAAACCCACGTCAATCTGTTTCTGCACTTCCTCTTTGATTTTGATGGCCATGTCCGGGTGAGTCCGTATCAACCTTTATTTTACTGGCGGACATTCTGACCTTAACGGTAGATGATGTTCCACGATGCTGGTATCCAACCCTGGCATGTCCTGATAGGACCAAGCGAATACATCGGGAAACTCTTTGAGAAGCTTTATCAAACCCTCTTTGGCAGTTGGACTGAGCAATGCCTCAATCCTGACCTCTTTTCTCTCTTTTTCCGAACCTAAGTTTACCATTTCCAACGACTCTTTGTGAGGTTCGATGGACCTTTCCTCCTGTTTGAGTAGTCGGGAGATCTCTTATGGAATTTCATTGTCAACTTCTTCTTCACCCCCAAATACCGGGAATTCAAAGTTGGGAGAAGGCATCAGATCGTATGTTTCAATGGGGTTTACGACAAACAATCTGCATGACGTGATGATTCGTGTTTAGAAGAGATAGAGAAAATGCAAGAGTGTGTGCAGTGTTTTTTTTACTGCTTGTTTTTATTATTTGAATTATTTTTTAGGATTACCATTTTCTGAAAAATGAAAAGAGAAAACCACAATTAATGCGGAAATTACAGAACGACATTATTTTATTTATGAACAAGTCGATTCTTGAAACTACAGCCATATAAAACAAAACTCTGTCGCTTTGGGCAAAGCGAAGAGGGATATTTACAGAAAGTGAGCCCTATAGAAACATCCGTTTCACCTGGGCAGGGTGAAAGGTTAAAGACGGCAATTACTTTGACTTATGAACAATCTTCGGAACATCGACAGCAACCCATTGGCGGCGAACTCCTCGGTGAATCATAAAGTTTGGTACCTTCCTTGATTTGTCTTCAGAAATAACGCTGATTTCTGGTGGAGCAGGATCATTGGAATCTGTATCCCAGGCAAAGTTGCCGTAGGAGGATTCCTCAGTTGTATTTTGCAGAGTATTTATGCTCTCAGGTGGATCTCCCCACCCAGTTGGCTGAATGTCTTTGAGCCAGATATGAGAGCTTTCAGGAGCTGTGTACTTGACCATATAGTCGTATTTTCCACTCGGTTGTCCTAAGGTGTCCCACACTTCTTTGGGACTGGAGGAGTCATCTCTCTCGATGATGTTGACCTCAGGAAAAGCATAGTTGATGAACTCTAGTCCTGCATATTTTGCAAATTCATCGTCGTGCTAGATATTTTCCGAATTACCTGAGTGTTGATCCCATGACATAGTGGGGACACAGGTATTCTGTTCACTGATGCTTAGCTGATTTTCATTGTTCGGCTGATTTTCTTGCCCCAAGTCTCCTGGGTACGGCTGCCAGATAGGCAGACCATCCATCGGGCTATAATAGTCGTGGTCAAAGTTGTCCTTCATCAGAGTGTCTTCCTCTAATGAGTTTGGTGGAGCACGACATCCTTCCGGATCACAATCTCTGTATATCATTTCGACGTCTGACCTCAGTATAAATCTCGAACTCTGTGCGGGATAGCAAAATGGCGTAGACACCTCTTCCTGAGACATATAGTCGTCCTTATTAAGATAAGACTTCCATTCCTCATCTGTATCGGAGGAATCTCCCTCGTTGATGGTATGAACTTCTTGAGACACTGGGTGAAGGAAACCTCCACTATGGAAGAAATCCTGAATGGGATGAATACTTTCATCGTTAGCAGCTGTCTGGGTACAGGTTGAGGAAAAACCAAGACCCTTCTTTGTTTTGTTATCGGTAGGAATGACAAGCTGTCCCCATCCCTTTGTGTTGTTACTTTTGATCACTTCGAGAACATCTTTGAACGAGGAAAACGATGTTCCTTTTCCTGATTGACTCTCATTGCTCACCGAAAGTGCCTGGAACTGAGTTCCAACAACCTCCTCTGGTTCTACACAAGTAGATAATGAAAGGTTACTCACGATCAAGGCTTGTTCTCCACAGACCGTGACGAGTTGGTCATTCTTGACAAACTTTAGCTTCTGGTGAAGTGTCGAAGTTACTGCCCCAGCCTGGTGTATCCAAGGTCTTCCTAATAAGCAACTGTATGTTTCCCGGATGTCCATGACCTGGAAAGTGACTTGGAAAGTGTGAGGACCGATAGTTATGGGAAGGTCGACTTCGCCAATAACTGCTTTCCTAGATCCGTCAAAGGATTTGACGATGACCTCACTGCCCCTCATCGGGGATCCTTTGAATGATAGTCGCATTAAAGTGGACTTTGGCATAATGTTGATGGCCGATCCGGTGTCTACCAGTACACTGGCTAAAGCATTGTCCTAGCAGTTAACTGTGATATTGAGCGCCATGTTGTGACTTTTGCCTTCTTCTGGCAAATCCTCACCACTGAACCCTAAGTTATTGCTGGAAGTGATGTTAGAGATGATGCTATCGAACTGTCTTATTGACACATCCTGCTCAACAAAGGCCTGCTCTAAGACTTTCTGTAGAGCCTCTCTGTGGGCTTCGGAACTGAGTAAAAGTGATAGCACAGAGATCTTTGAAGGAGTTTGTAACAGCTGATCAACAATGTTGTATTCACTCCTTTGGATGAGCTTCAACATCTCATCTTTGTTTTTTGAAAGGTTGGGATCACTAGATTAACCGACTGGTGGATTAGGAACTTCTGTTTGAGGTTCCTTTTCTCTACTGGGTTCTCCAACTCCTCTGTTTAAGATTCTACCGCTCCGTGTTACTTGACTAATGTCTGCAATATTCACGACGGAGGGTAATGGAATTTCCTTCCCATTCTCAACTTTTGTGGCACCATATTTGTAAGGGATCGCCTTATCGGATTTATACGGCACTGGTCCCGATAGATAAATAACTACAGGAGCCTTCTGATTTCTTTGACTGTCGTAGGTAACTTCAATCAGTTCCTGGTTAAGAACCTTTGATTCGTCAAGTAGTGGAATGATGGTACAAACATCTTTGGCCCTTTCATGATTAGAGATTACAACAACATCTTTAATTTGATCAGCGAAGTAGTTTGGCGTCCAGTTAATAGACCCCGAAACCGAATATTGTTGAATCTCTTTGCGGTCCAACTGGCTCTGAAGGGCTACCCGCACGAGGTAGTGTCATACCCCAAATTTGTCCTACCTATTGTATGTTTTCTACACCAAATGTTCGTGTTGACTCTAAAATTTAGTTCATAAGGGTTTGGCAAGTGTTTGATATGCTTACTAGCTTATGTTGGGTTTGCTATGATTTCAAGAAGGGATAAGGAGGATTGAGGTTCTAGTTTTATGGTTATTCAGTCAAGACATGATCAATTGGCTTCAAACTAATTTTAAGCTATAATCAAGAAGTTTTTTTTAACCATATTCCAAGTGTGACACTGAGGCTGTATGGTTAAAACAAGCTAAGAAATGACATTCATCTTTAGGTAATGTCTGATTTTAATCCTCGTGAATTGGCTTTTAAGGCTTATAAGGAATTGTAACTTAAGAATAAGACATATCTCAAGGGGCTCCTGATATGATCAAGGTATGAATGAGATCTATGTGCAAGTTTGGGTAGTGTTCAAGTAAGAATTATCTTAATGCAAACAGGGAGATCCCTGATTAAATATTCAAGACGACTTAGACATTATTGAGCTTGTCAAATTATTCCAAAATACAATTGTACCTTTTGCAATTGTGTTTTAAGTTAATACAAAATCATGATATGAGTTCATTTTTAACCCATTTCCAAACTTCAAACAAGAGTTGGTTTCAACGAGACTTGGCTTAATTTGTCCCACATTATTTTTGAGTCATGAACGAGAGTTTTCAAGACACAAGTGGACAAAATCAATGGAGTTATGAATGAAGTGTCTCAAGCCATGATTAAAAGCCGTGTAGGCTTAATTGGTTTCAAGATATAAGAACTTATTCCCAAAGGTTGATTTGGATTATTCTAAGTGTTCAAGCCCATGATCCATTATTATCAACATACAGTAGGCTCCAAGCACCATTGTAAGTTGGTAAATTTGCACTCAAAAGTAATTATACTGAAGTCTTTTTAGTGCCATACAAGATACTTTCCCAAGCCTTGTTCAGATTAACTCAAGCCAACTTGCCAACCATGTGTATTCACGACTACAACAACAGTACTGACATACAACAATCAATATGAAACCAATACTCACATCCTTATCCCAAATGACAAAATCATATAACCAATCCCTAAAAATACCTCATTCCATACATTTGAATAACCTCACACCATCACCATATTCAACCATCCAATGATCACTAAAAGAAACTCAGAAAAACTAAAGTTATGACTCAATACATTTTAAAGGATTACAAGGAGGTTCTAAAACTACAAATCATACAAAGTTCTACAAGGAAATGGAATTTCTCATAGACCACAAGTTACTAAGAGATAATATGAAGAGCGCCAGCAGGACATTTTGATCGCTGCATGAATGAATAAACCTTCAACAGGTTCTGGAGCAGCTTTATTTGCTTTCATCTTGCTTCTTCAATATTGCATCTCTTGCAATGTGAGGCATCAAGTTCAAGATAACACAACCTGCATAATAAAAAAGGATCACGCATTAAGCAAATATACTTGTTCCTATATGGCTTTCACAAAGTAGCAGGTTACCAACTCATTACATTCTGAAAACATGAAGACATATATACTTAAAGGTATCAGTGCTTTCTTTTCTGTTGGTCAAAATGGGTACTCGTGCCCGACAAGAAGAGGAAGAGAAAAATAGCAGTCACTCATACAAGACATTTGAAAATCACGACATGGACTCGTGTAATGATTCAAGAAAAATCCTCCAAGAGTTCTGCAGGGTCTGCCAGCAAGAAGGAATATCTACTAAAGCTTAAGCAAGGAGCTCAAACCTGGCTGGTCTCTGTAAACGAGAGTAGATTGGTGACCTTATGGATGCTTCAACCTCTATAGCAAAACCAACAACCATTAAGCAGCAGCAACACGTTCTTATCCACAATGATTCGCGCATCAAAGCCAGTCCCACCAAAATTTCCACCACGTTAACCTGCAGAGCATAACCAACCATTAAAATTCTAGCCAAAACCAAACTTTCTACACAAGAAACACTTTCCAACCAAATTCAAACAAAGGCCTACAGAGAATGAACATGGCAGCAATAAAACAAAGCACTGAAAGGGTTCAAATGCATAAATAAGAAGGCCACAAGCCATGATGTCAGCAGCAGTAGCCATAACAAGGATTAAGTGCACAATTCAAACTCAAATAGAGCAATATTTAGTGGACAATATTCAATAGAAGTTCATGCTATCACAATTTAAACAGAAATTCAATATGAGTTATTTAACACATGGGTGATGAAGAATAAATGTAATTCAGAGTCATACCCAAGAGTACACAATGTTATTCACAAGATACACATCAATGGCAAGAATAAAATTCAGAGTATTAACATGTAGTGATCACAATAAATCAAACTACATTAGCATGAAAAAGATGATGAACAAGGCCCACGACAAGCGAATATATTGGTAAAGACGTACCATGCATTGTGGCAAGTTCCATGTCAAGATCATGTATCCTCTGCCATACTTCTTGTACCAAGGCCATGGCTCTCATGCTTCAATCGGCATCTACGTAAAAAAGGCCAAAAGTGAGTAAATGTAAGTCAGCTCATCAAAATTATAAAGATGAGAGGAAGGAACCATTAATGACCTGCTACAAATACAAGAACTCAGAAATAGGAATCTTACCAAGAGGTTTTAAGCCAAGCCATGCCTCATTTCTTCTTGACGCATCAGGTCGTGTAGCTGCCCAACTTGCAGCTTTCCATGACTCCAAGCAAACCCCAAACGAGATCCCATTTTCTTGGACGAACTCACCTGTCATAAAAAAAGAGAGCAGTCAACAAGCAGTAAAAATAACAAATCACCCACAGTGAAAAATCAATCAGAAATCACGTATTCTAGAAACATTTTCTCACTCACTACAGACAAAAGAAAAAGAGTGAGTCATTCTTGAGGGTCCCCACAAAACCCCACTACGAAAATCCTTTCTAACGGTATTACAAATCGCCAGCTCAAATCCTCACACACTCAAAGGAATATTCCTCTGAGAATTCCCTGAATCACATGTACGAACCCATCCCAAACTCCCCTATAAATATGGCTAATCATTAGCAAATGGTGGGGACAGAAAACCTAGCGAAGCTCTGCAGAAATCAATAACCTAGAAAAACCCTAAAAGATACGGCTGCGCAATATTCACAAACCTTATTCACTAAAGCTCTAAAAACCTAATTCTACTTCAAGTTTCTCATTGAAATTTGAAGGAAGAGAGCTAAGCCTTACATCCTATTCCTAACAGCAACAAATTCATCTTGGATTAACAAGAAAAGGGTAGAGTAGAAGAGGAAAACGCTAGCAGCAGAGGAAGAAGTTTGACGAGTTACCTTCGCCGAAAAAGCTGCCGATCGGAGTTGCTCCGATCTAAGTACTCCTTTATCCCTTTGAGGTTTCTATTATTTGATCTGAACTTCCCATGTGCGATGACCTCGTATTCTTCTTATGATTGCCTAACTTCTCCTTGATTTATATAGATCTAGTTTTTTTTTTGTGGTATTCATTTTTGAGGGTTTGTGGTTTGTTTGAGAGAAAACGGAGGGTATATTTGGATTCAGAGGGCGTTTTTATGTGGGTTTAGGGTCTCTATTTGGTGTTTGGCCGGAGAAGAGGGGCGGCGCCGCCGCCAACCACCTTCTTCCCCGGCAGGTTTAGGTTTTCGGCAGGTCGTTTTGTGAGAGATAGAGACGTGAGAGAAGAGAGAGGAATGGAGTGAGGTTATGAACATTTTTCTCATTTTTGTTGGTTATCACGTGAGTGCAAAGGAAGGTGGTGGAGTGGTCGTATCCACCGGTGACATGTGTCACCAGTCACCCATTTTTCATTGTATGCGATATGCAATACTTCCCCACCGTATGCATGCTATTATCAGCCGTTGGATGGAGAGTAATCACCAACCCTATCTTGATCAGACGTCACAGATTCAATAGGACGGTCAAACAAGTTGACCATGGTCTATGATAGACCTTCCTTTCCTGCGTGGGCCTCATCATTATTGGGCCTGAGGGAATTTTTTAAACACACCCTTCTTTTTACTAATCTTAGGCCCATTTCTCTTTTCTTTTTTTTAATATCATTCTTTAGTTTTCATTTTAACATTACTTTTTAACATTACTTTTTGAAAACTTTAATTATTTTTTTAGAAAATAATAAAATTTATTTACTAATTTATTTTATTGTTTTTTTTATTAATTAATATTTGATTTTAATTAATCCAATTTCTCTATCCCTAAAATTATCATAAAATATTTTTTAATTAAATTAAAAAAATCACAATGCATTCTAATTAATATTTCTAACACTTTTTCTTAACTCAATAATGGAAAGGTGGGCTTTTGGAGTCTAGCACTCCTTGGGTCCTTGGACGATCGCTCTTAGGGCGCACGCCTTGGGTTGTGATCGTTCCGTTTTCCATTTCTAAAATAATTAAAAAAAATTGCATTAATTAAGCACTTAATCTTTAAAACACTTTCTTAATTCAATAATCATAATTCAAAGAAAATTACTTAATCTTTTTGCAAATATTCTTTTAATCAAAAGTACATCTTAACCACCTTAAAATACTTAACCCTTAAGATACTTTCTATACTCAAAATATTTTAAACTAACTAAAACATTCAACTTTAATAAAACGTTTTTGACTTATAAACCTTAATTCAAATTTTAAAACAATTACTTAATCTTTTTACAAAATTTATTCTAACTTAAAATCTTAATCAACTTTGATATACCTAAATTATTTTCTTATATAACATATTTTAATTAATACTTCTAAAAATCTATTTTCCTAATTAAATTGTGGAAGTAGTGGGCTTTTGGAGTCTAGCACTCTTTGGGTCCTTGAACGATCGCTCTTGGGGCGCACGCCTTGGGTTGTGATCGTTCCATCTTTCATTCTAAAAAACTTAATCCACTTAAACTCTCATACTTAAGACATTCAATTCAATTAAAACTTTCAATCTTTTAAAACACTTTCTTAAGATCATAATTGACGCTCTAATACTTAATATTTTCTTATAAAATATTTAAATCAAGCTTCGTAAACCGTTCTCCTAATTAATCGTGGAAGTAGTGGGCTTTTGGGGTCTAGCACTCCTTGGGTCCTTGAACGACCGCTCTTGGGGCGCACGCCTTGGGTTGTGTTCGTTCCGTCTTCCATTTCTAAAACACTTAAAATACATAATCTTTTTAAAACACTAACTCCTAAAAAACTCTTAAGTCGTTCAAATCCTAATTCAATTAACACGTCTATTAAGATACATCAAATTCAAATCTTTTTCTTAATCAAACTACGAAAGTAGTGGACTCTTGAAGTCTAGCACTTCTTGGGCCCTTGAATGAACGCTCTTGAGGCGCACACTTTGGGTTGTGTTAATTCTGAACTTTCTTCCTAAAACACTCGCCCTAATTACATGGACAAAAAAGCCAATTGTCCAACAAATACACTTTCATAATTAATATAATGAAAAAGGTGTCGTTGAGATCTAGCATCTCAGTCATGCCCCGATTAATTGGTTGCGAGGCCGACGTCTCGTTTATCGAAGAATCATCATTCTCACTCAAAATACTTAACAAACTAAACGCTTCCTACACAACCAAAACCCTAAAAAGAAAATACATACGCAAATCCAAACTTTTTTCTCAATCAAATCTTAACACACTTAATCCAATTCCAACAACTTTCAACAAAAAAGAACATTGTTTAAATCCATTCTTCCGCGCATATGAACTAGTGCTTCAGCCTCCTATGACGAGCAGACAAGCCAACGTTTAGCAGTTAGAATGCGAATTAAACTCTCGTTCGCCTAAAAAACACCAACCAACCGTAGTCTCACGAACTACGAATGCTCTGACTTTCCCATTGCACGAGGGAATACGTAGGCCCAAGGGTTCTAATCCTTGCCGAGCACAATAATAAAAAACCACCCATTTCCCCTTAGAAAGCAATACCTACCTTAGAATAAAACAAACAAACCAAGCTAACTTATCTCCCGAATCGAATCAAGAGGTTCCCGTTGAGTACAACGGACGTAGAGGGTGCTAATACCTTCCCTTTGCGTAACCGATTCCCGAACCCGAATTTGGTTGCGATGACCATTTTCTTATCCCTTTAAAGGTTTTATCGATATTTTCCTATTCCTTCCTTGGAATGAATAAAGTTCGATGGCGACTCTGTTTCGAACAGTTTTTATTCCGCGTCCATCGCGAGGATCGTATTTTTTGAGGTACGACAGTTGGCGACTCTGCTGGGGATTGAATTGCCCTATGCTAGAGAGAGTCAAGCCTAACTTGACTCGATTCGAGAGTGTTAGCTTCGCTCGTTTGTTTTCTTGTTTGTTTTTTCTTATTACTTCTTTATTTGCTTTATGTCGCTTTCTCTTTATTTTATGTTGATTATCATACTTGTCTGTTGGATTTTGGGATGATATCACAAGTAAGGCTCTATACCCGAGTCTTGGAAAAAGAAGAGAGAATACTTAGTTAGATTTTGGAAGTCATTAGTGTTAGCCCCCAAGGACTCGCTCCTTGTGTGCCTAGCATAAAAGCTTCCCCTAGAGTAGACCTTTTCGTAGATCTTGTTGTAACACAGCTAGCCTGTCGCACGACTTGATTCATGAAGGGTCCGTGACTCTGTGACCCACTCTTAGCACCAGTTTTCATCTTGGTGGTCGTTAGTGTTAGTCTCCGAGGACTCGCTTTTCGTGGGCCTAGCATGAAGACTACACTCAGGATAGACCTTTTCGTATCCCCGTCACAATGCAGCTAGCCTGTTGCGTGGTGTTAACGCGATTAGTGTCCGAGACCCTGGGAACCATATCCATCAACATAAGAGCTATCCCGTGAGTGGGTTTATGGGTAAAGAATCTAGAACTATCCTTATAAAGCC
This sequence comes from Lathyrus tuberosus, assembly GCA_022829125.1. Taxonomy (NCBI): domain Eukaryota; kingdom Viridiplantae; phylum Streptophyta; class Magnoliopsida; order Fabales; family Fabaceae; genus Lathyrus; species Lathyrus tuberosus. The sequence continues at coordinate 10,174,323 of JALAZF010000141.1, forward strand.
TACCTGTTATGAGGGTTGGAAAGTTACTTGTGATATCCTGGATCCTGGATCTTCCTGCATTGCATTTGTTTGCATATTATTGCATTTGCATCTCATTTGCACGACATGCCAAAACTCATCTGATCCTCTGTCCATTTCCTGCCAGCTGATTTCCCGACGCTCATATTGAACCTGTGGTAGCTGCAAAGCATTTGAATCAAGTTCAAGCAGAGATAAAAGGAGCGTAGATACTTTGAAAGTTGTGATGGCTATGTCAGAGGATAGCTTTCAACATGTTGGGATGGAGGATTTTACCCCCTCATCAGGTTTTACTGTGACGACTAACCCATTATATGATCGTCTACCTGGTGATCATCCTCCACAAGTGAACATCCCTGCTCAGTCTCAGATGATATCTGATTCCATGGAGAAAAGGTTTTGTGCCCTCGAAGAGAAAGTTCAAGCTATGAAAGCGCGCGATACTTCTGGGCTCGATGCTGTTGATATGTGCCTAGTGCCAGACTTGGTAATTCCGCCAAAATTCAAAGTACCCAAGTTTGAGAAGTACGCTGGTCTCAGTTGCCCAAAGCGTCATTTGGTGATGTTCTGCCGAAAGATGACTCCTCATGTCCGCGATGACAAGTTGATGATTTACTGCTTTCAAGACAGTTTAAGTGGCGCATCTTTGAATTGGTACATGGATTTAGAAAGAAGCTGTATCCAATCATGGAAAGACTTATCCAATGCTTTCCTAAAGCAATATGAGTACAATTTGGACATGGCTCCCAGTCGCATGCAGTTGCAAAGCCTATCTCAAAAGAGCGGTGAATCCATTAAGACCTATGCACAACGGTGGAGAGAGTTCGCAGCCAGGGTACAACCCCCACTCTTGGACAAAGAACTGATTGACATGTTCTTGGATAGTCTGCATGCCACCTATCTTGGAAGGATGATTGGCAGTTCATTCTCAAGCTTCTCTGACCTTATAATAGTAGGAGAATGCATCGAGAGTTACCTCAAGGCTAAACAAGTCCAAGACGTCTCGAGCAACCAAGATGGCGAGACTGAATCCTTCAGCAATCCCCAAGAGGAAGAGGATACTGAAATTGATGCAGTCATAGCAAATGCTGAGTATTCTCAAGGTGCACCAGCAAAACTTTATGGTCCCTCAGTTTCTAGGAAGTTATCATTGTCAGCGCCATATCATCCTTATGGGCAACCTGTCAATCATAGGGCGTCATACCAGAAACCCATGAGTTCTCGTACAAATCAGCGAACCCGTGGTCGAGGATTTCAGAATCATCATCAGAATCAACATAGGCCTCGAAACAACTTGGAAAGAAGGACTGCTCCTCTTCACCTAGTTCCTATGTCATACAGCCAACTTTTGCCGCATCTGGTCCAGAACTCACTGGTAGAGCCCAAAGCTATCAAGCCTTTGCCAGAACCATACCCGCCTGGGTATGACCCCAATGCGCATTGTGGATATCATGCTGGATCAATGGGGCATTCGAATGAAGATTGCAAAGCATTTCAAGCCAATGTACAACAGTTGATTGACAAAAAGTACATATCATTTCTAGAAGGGAACTTGGTTGTGCACGTCAGCTTCTCGCCCAAATAAGTTCCAAGACTTCAAGAGGCAGCTAGTGGGCCAGACAAGAAGACTTCCTCAGATACTGGCAATCATTGGATTATTTTTATCATTTGCATTTGTAATTTCTTTATGATTAAATGCTACTTGTTTCGAACATTGTTTATTCTGAATGGTAATATTAATTAAGTGATCATGCATTTTTTGAACTAATCACGTCGCATTCGCTCATTTTTATTCACTTATATCAAAAAGCAAAAAATATGTTCATCTATATACCTCTCTTCCTTTTTTCTTTACCAAGTTGTTTAGCAAGTATTGGAGGGAGGATGATGAAAACAAGATACCCATAATTGTCGATGGTATGCTTTCGGATGGAATCCTGCCAAGGATGTACAGGCATTGTTCCAATCCCCCAAACACTGGAGAGATAAGGAGTTAGTCCCTAGTTAACCACTTCGAGCCTAGAAGTAGCAGTTTCCTTCGGATATTCAAACCCTTACACTCAACCTGGGGCAGGGTAGTGTTCAGTTAACCTGATTACGCACTCAGTTCACAAAAGCAAAATCCAAAACATGATTGTTGTTCATCAATTACCCATGACTTGGCAGTCACAACCCTCTGACAAAATAAAAAAAAAACAAAAGCCTGCTAACTCGAACACCTCAAAAGGAGACTTAGGCAAAAATCAAGGCAACCCCTGATGGACTCGAAAATCAAAATCAGTCCATGCAAAAATTAGGGATAAAAATAAAAAAAAGCAAAAGAGGTCCTCAAATCCTCAGAAAAACAAAATAAGATCCAGTGACCACCATACCAAATCAAAGGGTCACTGACACCCATCAAAACAAAATAAGGTGACTACCATTTCGAGCAAACCTTGAATCATTCATCGCTTACACTGTCACCCCATTTGGAGGACAAACATGTGCAGGGTCAACTGAACGTAGGACTGAAGATCATCACGAAGAAGGGGTGGGTACAAATCAAATTTTGAGCCTTATATCCTTTGTTTCTATAACCGTGAACCAGACCACGTTACAACCCTCAAAAGACCTAATTGAGGCGGGGTTTAGTCTGAAAGCATACTACAGCAAGGTTGCGTAAACTGACTCCTAGAGATTTGCTAATCTTCTGAATTGGTGTCATATTCTTGCTATATCTTTCACACCAGCTAAATCAGCATCACGTTTGGACTAATGGTCCATCCGTCACACACTATCACATCATTCCAATAATGACTGATTTTCAAAACTTGCATGAACATCGCATTAAAATTACCATTTGTGAACGAACAATTTTGACTACAAGTCAGTGTTTGACATCAAGGAAATTCCAACAAGGAGCAATCAAAGAGAGTTAGATCATTCAACAAAGTTAATTTGAGCTAACAACACCTCATAACCCTATGGATCAGGGGCATTGACATCCAATGATTACAGAATCAGTCAGTTTCAAACAAGTCCCCGAAGCATTAGTTGATTATGGGGCAAATCGTTCAAGAACAGGTTGAGCAGAGTAAATCATCTCTAGAATCTACCAACCAGGGGCAGGCCACCCAGAGGTTCTTTTGATTAAAGGAAAACCTCTCCAATGTTCAATCAGCACAAGTTAAGTCGCTCCAGCGCTCATTCTGAGGCAAACTACCTCAAGGGTACTTCAAAGCCAAATACTCCAAGAGCCAGTTAATCAAGGAAGAATCCTTTCACGACTTGGAATTCTGGGGCAAGCCATCTCGAGTTCATCTCATGGTACATCTGCTTCTGAGTTTTCCTTTCAAGGACAAATCCTTTCACGACTTGGAATTCTGGGGCAAGCCACCTCGAGTTCATCTCATGGTACAGTTGTTTTCAATTTCCTGTCAAGGATAAATTCTTTATAGACCCAGACTGGGGCAGGATGAGCCACACAGGGGAAAATCTCTCCGTTGCTTTCAACCTGCTCAAGCGAACATTATCAAGTGACCTTTGAGTTCAAGACGAGTGTCGGGGAATCATGTTATCACCTCACAAATATGTGTTCGCCCTTCAAACAAGAACCTTTCTGCGAAGGAACCTATCCATCCCTTATCTTGGGGCATCTTTGGAACCTTTCATATCATCGCTCATATGCATTAGTCATGTCGCTTCGCTCATTGCATATACATGCATATCATATCATTTCTCGAGCCTAACCTTCCAACAAGACTTGACCCAAAAGTCCAACTTAGCTTGGCAACCTAAAGTTCAATTTCATTTGGCACATATCCAAAGTCCAACTTAGCTTGGCAACCTAAAGTCCAATTTCATTTGGCACATATCCAAAGTCCAACTTAGCTTGGCAACCTAAAGTCCAATTTCACTTGGAAATTCCTAAATCCAATCCCTGATAATACCCTCGACAAGGAAACCTATCCCCAGCACGCCCGATCATTTGCATCGTCATATGCATGGCATGCTAGAATCATAATCATATCTGGCATTAGCATATTAGTCTTGTGCATTCGTACGTGCATTAGATTCCCTAGCAGTTGCATTTTTGTATATGTTTCAGTGCGTCATGTAGTGCATGGCATATCCATCCCCAGCAACATAGCATAACAGGATCCAGGATCAGTTTATAAGCATCTTGGCCAGTCCTCCATCAAAGTCGGCAGTATTCTGAAAAAAAGTTTTACTCCACCCGTACTCAAGGAATTCTATTCCCCAGCAAGTCATTCTTTAACCAGGCAATTAATAATGACAATCTCCAGCAGTTATTGTTATTCTAACTCCCCAAGCAGAGGATATCCTAGAAAGTTTCTTGTGAGCTTTCCCCTGCAGAGCCAGCACATTTCCTCCAACAGGAATCTTGCTCAACTATTCCCTCAGCAAATTTACTTCAGAGATACTGCTTTGGTATCATCGAGGAACCTTAATGGATAAGGGACTGCTTCGACGACCCATAGAATCGTCTGCCTTTCAGAGATACTACTTTGGTATCATCGAGGAACCTTAATGGATAAGGGACTGCTTCGACGACCCAGAGAATCGTCTGCCTTTCAGAGATACTGCTTTGGTATCATCGAGGAACCTTAATGGATAAGGGACTGCTTCGATGACCCAGAGAATCGTCTGCCTTTCAGAGATACTGCTTTGGTATCATCGGGGAACCTTAATGGATAAGGGACTGCTTCGACGACCCAGAGAATCATCTGCCTTTCAGAGATACTGCTTTGGTATCATCGGGGAACCTTAATGGATAAGGGACTGCTTCGACGACCCAGAGAATCGTCTGCCTTTCAGAGATACTGCTTTGGTATCATCGGGGAACCTTAATGGATAAGGGACTGCTTCGACGACCCAGAGAATTGTCTGCCTTTCAGAGATACTGCTTTGGTATCATCGGGGAACCTTAATGGATAAGGGACTGCTTCGACGACCCAGAGAATCGTCTGCCTTTCAGAGATACTGCTTTGGTATCATCGAGGAACCTTAATGAATAAGGGACTGCTTCGACGACCCAGAGAATCATCTGCTTTCAGAGATACTGCTTTGGTATCATCGAGGAACCTTAATGAATAAGGGACTGCTTTGACGACCCAGAGAATCGTCTGCCTTTCAGAGATACTGCTTTGGTATCATCGAGGAACCTTAATGAATAAGGGACTGCTTCGACGACCCAGAGAATCGTCTGCTTTCAGAGATACTGCTTTGGTATCATCGAGGAACCTTAATGGATAAGGGACTGCTTCGACGACCCAGAGAATCGTCTGCCTTCAGAGAAACTGCTTTGGTATCATCGAGGAACCTTAATGGATAAGGGACTGCTTCGACGACCCAGAGAATCGTCTGCCTTTCAGAGATACTGCTTTGGTATCATCGGGGAACCTTAATGGATAAGGGACTGCTTCGACATTCCAGAGAGTCTTCTGCTTTCAAGATACTGCTTTGATATCGTTGAGGAACCTTAACGGATAAGGTACTGCTTCAATGTTCCAGAGAATCTTCTACTTCCAAAGATACTGCTTTGGTATCGTTGAGGAACCTTAACGGATAAGGTACTGCTTCGACGCTCCAGAGAATCTTCTGCTTTCCAAGATACTGCTTTGGTATCGTTGAGGAACCTTAATGAATAAGGGACTGCTTCGACATTCCAGAGAATCTTCTGCTTCCGAGATACTGCTTTGGTATCGTTGAGGAACCTTAACGGATAAGGTACTGCTTCAATGATCCAAAGAAATTCGAGTTATTTCTGTTCATTCGGGACCCAGCCTACCAGTTCTTACGCCATAATACATTACCTTTTGGGAGACAAATTTTGGGGTCTTTTTATATCTAATTGACTTCCACCCTAAAAATGAACGCCATGCAGCAGTTCATTCTCTCGGGTTCAAGACAATTAGATAGGGGCATCTGTCATACCCCAAATTTGTCCTACCTATTGTATGTTTTCTACACCAAATGTTCGTGTTGACTCTAAAATTTAGTTCATAAGGGTTTGGCAAGTGTTTGATATGCTTACTAGCTTGTGTTGGGTTTGCTATGATTTCAAGAAGGGATAAGTAGGATTGAGGTTCTAGTTTTATGGTTATTCAGTCAAGACATGATCAGTTGGCTTCAAACTAATTTTAAGCTATAATCAAGAAGTTTTTTTTAACCATATTCCAAGTGTGACACTGAGGCTGTATGGTTAAAACAAGCTAAGAAATGACATTCATCTTTAGGTCATGTCTGATTTTAATCCTCGTGAATTGGCTTTTAAGGCTTATAAGGAATTGTAACTTAAGAATAAGACATATCTCAAGGGGCTCCTGATATGATCAAGGTATGAATGAGATCTATGTGCAAGTTTGGGTAGTGTTCAAGTAAGAATTATCTTAATGCAAACAGGGAGACCCCTGATTAAATATTCAAGACGACTTAGACATTATTGAGCTTGTCAAATTATTCCAAAATACAATTGTACCCTTTACAATTGTGTTTTAAGTTAATACAAAATCATGATATGAGTTCATTTTTAACCCATTTCCAAACTTCAAACAAGAGTTGGTTTCAACGAGACTTGGCTTAATTTGTCCCACATTAGTTTTGAGTCATGAACGAGAGTTTTCAAGACACAAGTGGACAAAATCAATGGAGTTATGAATGAAGTGTCTCAAGCCATGATTAAAAGCCGTGTAGGCTTAATTGGTTTCAAGATATAAGAACTTATTCCCAAAGGTTGATTTGGTTTATTCTAAGTGTTCAAGCCCATGATCCATTATTATCAACATACAGTAGGTTCCAAACACCATTGTAAGTTGGTAAATTTGCGCTCAAAAGTAATTATACTGAAGTCTTTTTAGTGTCATACAAGATACTTTCCCAAGCCTTGTTCAGATTAACTCAAGCCAACTTGCCAACCATGTGTATTCACGACTACAACAACAGTACTGACATACAACAATCAATATGAAACCAATACTCACATCCTTATCCCAAATGACAAAATCATATAACCATTCCCTAAAAATACCTCATTCCATACATTTGAATAACCTCACACCATCACCATATTCAACCATCCAATGATCACTAAAAGAAACTCAAAAAAACTAAAGTTATGACTCAATACATTTTAAAGGATTACAAGGAGGTTCTAAAACTACAAATCATACAAAGTTCTACAAGGAAATGGAATTTCTCATAGACCACAAGTTACTAAGAGATAATATGAAGAGCGCCAGCAGGACATTTTGATCGCTGCATGAATGAATAAACCTTCAACAGGTTCTGGAGCAGCTTTATTTGCTTTCATCTTGCTTCTTCAATATTGCATCTCTTGCAATGTGAGGCATCAAGTTCAAGATAACACAACCTGCATAATAAAAAGGGATCACGCATTAAGCAAATATACTTGTTCCTATATGGCTTTCACAAAGTAGCAGGTTACCAACTCATTACATTCTGAAAACATGAAGACATATATACTTAAAGGTATCAGTGCTTTCTTTTCTGTTGGTCAAAATGGGTACTCGTGCCCAACAAGAAGAGAAAGAGAAAAATAGCAGTCACTCATACAAGACATTTGAAAATCACGACATGGACTCGTGTAATGATTCAAGAAAAATCCTTCAAGAGTTCTGCAGGGTCTGCCAGCAAGAAGGAATATCTACTAAAGCTTAAGCAAGGAGCTCAAACCTGGCTGGTCTTTGTAAACGAGAGTAGATTGGTGACCTTATGGATGCTTCAACCTCTATAGCAAAACCAACAACCGTTAAGCAGCAGCAACACGTTCTTATCCACAATGATTCACGCATCAAAGCCAGTCCCACCAAAATTTCCACCACGTTAACCTGCAGAGCATAACCAACCATTAAAATTCTAGCCAAAACCAAACTTTCTACACAAGAAACACTTTCCAACCAAATTCAAACAAAGGCCTACAGAGAATGAACATGGCAGCAATAAAACAAAGCACTGAAAGGGTTCAAATGCATAAATAAGAAGGCCACAAGCCATGATGTCAGCAGCAGTAGCCATAACAAGGATCAAGTGCACAATTCAAACTCAAATAGAGCAATATTTAGTGGACAATATTCAATAGAAGTTCATGCTATCACAATTTAAACAGAAATTCAATATGAGTTATTTAACACATGGGTGATGAAGAATAAATGCAATTCAGAGTCATACCCAAGAGTACACAATGTTATTCACAAGATACACATCAATGGCAAGAATAAAATTCAGAGTATTAACATGTAGTGATCACAATAAATCAAACTACATTAGCATGAAAAAGATGATGAACAAGGCCCACGACAAGCGAATATATTGGTAAAGACGTACCATGCATTGTGGCAAGTTCCATGTCAAGATCATGTATCCTCTGCCATACTTCTTTTACCAAGGCCATGGCTCTCATGCTTCAATCGGCATCTACGTAAAAAAGGCCAAAAGTGAGTAAATGTAAGTCAGCTCATCAAAATTATAAAGATGAGAGGAAGGAACCATTAATGACCTGCTACAAATACAAGAACTCAGAAATAGGAATCTTACCAAGAGGTTTTATGCCAAGCCATGCCTCATTTCTTCTTGACGCATTAGGTCGTGTAGCTGCCCAACTTGCAGCTTTCCATGACTCCAAGCAAACCCCAAACGAGATCCCATTTTCTTGGACGAACTCACCTGTCATAAAAAAAGAGAGCAGTCAACAAGCATTAAAAATAACAAATCACCCACAGTGAAAAATCAATCAGAAATCACGTATTCTAGAAACATTTTCTCACTCACTACAGACAAAAGAAAAAGAGTGAGTCATTCTTGAGGGTCCCCACAAAATCCCACTACGAAAATCCTTTCTAACGGTATTACAAATCGCCAGCTCAAATCCTCACACACTCAAAGGAATATTCCTCTGAGAATTCCCTGAATCACACGTACGAACCCATCCCAAACTCCCCTACAAAAATATGGCTAATCATTAGTAAATGGTGGGGACAGAAAACCTAGCGAAGCTCTGCAGAAATCAAAAACCTAGAAAAACCCTAAAAGATACGGCTGCGCAATATTCACAAACCTTATTCACTAAAGCTCTAAAAACTTAATTCTACTTCAAGTTTCTCATTGAAATTTGAAGGAAGGGAGCTAAGCCTTACATCCTATTCCTAACAGCAACAAATTCATCTTGGATTAACAAGAAGAGGGTAGAGTAGAAGAGGAAAACGCTAGCAGCAGAGGAAGAAGTTTGACGAGTTACCTTCGCCGGAAAAGCTGCCGATCGGAGTTGCTCCGATCTAAGTACTCCTTTATCCCTTTGAGGTTTCTATTATTTGATCTGAACTTCCCATGTGCGATGACCTCGTATTCTTCTTATGATTGCCTAACTTCTCCTTGATTTATATAGATCTAGGTTTTTTTTTGTGGTATTCATTTTTGAGGGTTTGTGGTTTGTTTGAGAGAAAACGGAGGGTGGATTTGGATTCAGAGGGCGTTTTTATGTGGGTTTAGGGTCTCTATTTGGTGTTTGGCCGGAGAAGAGGGGCGGCGCCGCCGTCAACCACCTTCTTCCCCGGCAGGTTTAGGTTTCCGGCGGGTCATTTTGTGAGAGATAAAGACGTGAGAGAAGAGAGAGGAATGAAGTGAGGTTATGAACATTTTTCTCATTTTTGTTGGTTATCACGTGAGTGCAAAGGAAGGTGGTGGAGTGGTCGTATCCACCGGTGACATGTGTCACCGGTCACCCATTTTTCATTGTATGCGATATGCAATATTTCCCCACCGTATGCATGCTATTATCAGCCGTTGGATGGAGAGTAATCACCAACCCTATCTTGATCAGACGTCACAGATTCAATAGGACGGTCAAACAAGTTGACCATGGTCTATGATAGACCTTCCTTTCCTGCGTGGGCCTCATCATTATTGGGCCTGAGGGAATTTCTTAAACACACCCTTCTTTTTACTAATCTTAGGCCCATTTCTCTTTTCTTTTTTTTAATATCATTCTTTAGTTTTCATTTTAACATTACTTTTTAACATTACTTTTTGAAAACTTTAATTATTTTTTTAGAAAATAATAAAATTTATTTACTAATTTATTTTATAGTTTTTTTTATTAATTAATATTTGATTTTAATTAATCCAATTTCTCTATCCCTAAAATTATCATAAAATATTTTTTAATTAAATTAAAAAAATCACAATGCATTCTAATTAATATTTCTAACACTTTTTCTTAACTCAATAATGGAAAGGTGGGCTTTTGGAGTCTAGCACTCCTTGGGTCCTTGGACGATCGCTCTTAGGGCGCACGCCTTGGGTTGTGATCGTTCCGTTTTCCATTTCTAAGATAATTAAAAAAAATTGCATTAATTAAGCACTTAATCTTTAAAACACTTTCTTAATTCAATAATCATAATTCAAAGAAAATTACTTAATCTTTTTGCAAATATTCTTTTAATCAAAAGTACATCTTAACCACCTTAAAATACTTAACCCTTAAGATACTTTCTATACTCAAAATATTTTAATCTAACTAAAATATTCAACTTTAATAAAACGTTTTTGACTTATAAACCTTAATTCAAATTTTAAAACAATTACTTAATCTTTTTACAAAATTTATTCTAACTTAAAATCTTAATCAACTTTGATATACCTAAATTATTTTCTTATATAACATATTTTAATTAATATTTCTAAAAATCTATTTTCCTAATTAAATTGTGGAAGTAGTGGGCTTTTGGAGTCTAGCACTCTTTGGGTCCTTGAACGATCGCTCTTGGGGTGCACGCCTTGGGTTGTGATCGTTCCATCTTTCATTCTAAAAAACTTAATCCACTTAAACTCTCATACTTAAGACATTCAATTCAATTAAAACTTTCAATCTTTTAAAACACTTTCTTAAGATCATAATTGACGCTCTAATACTTAATATTTTCTTATAAAATATTTAAATCAAGCTTCGTAAACCGTTCTCCTAATTAATCGTGGAAGTAGTGGGCTTTTGGGGTCTAGCACTCCTTGGGTCCTTGAACGACCGCTCTTGGGGCGCACGCCTTGGGTTGTGTTCGTTCCGTCTTCCATTTCTAAAACACTTAAAATACATAATCTTTTTAAAACACTAACTCCTAAAAAACTCTTAAGTCGTTCAAATCCTAATTCAATTAACACGTCTATTAAGATACATCAAATTCAAATCTTTTTCTTAATCAAACTACGAAAGTAGTGGACTCTTGAAGTCTAGCACTTCTTGGGCCCTTGAATGAACGCTCTTGAGGCGCACGCTTTGGGTTGTGTTAATTCCGAACTTTCTTCCTAAAACACTCGCCCTAATTACATGGACAAAAAAGCCAATTGTCCAACAAATACACTTTCATAATTAATAGAATGAAAAAGGTGTCGTTGAGATCTAGCATCTCAGTCATGCCCCGATTAATTGGTTGTGAGGCCGACGTCTCGTTTATCGAATAATCGTCATTCTCACTCAAAATACTTAACAAACTAAACGCTTCCTACACAACCAAAACCCTAAAAAAAAAATACATACGCAAATCCAAACTTTTTTCTCAATCAAATCTTAACACACTTAATCCAATTCCAACAACTTTCAACAAAAAAGAACATTGTTTAAATCCATTCTTCCGCACATATGAACTAGTGCTTTAGCCTCCTATGACGAGCAGACAAGCCAACGTTTAACAGTTAGAATGCGAATTAAACTCTCGTTCGCCTAAAAAACACCAACCAACCGTAGTCCCACGAACTACGAATGCTCTGACTTTCCCATTGCACGAGGGAATACGTAGGCCCAAGGGTTCTAATCCTTGCCGAGCACAATAATAAAAAACCACCCATTTCCCCTTAGAAAGCAATACCTACCTTAGAAGAAAACAAACAAACCAAGCTAACTTATCTCCCGAATCGAATCAAGAGGTTCCCGTTGAGTACAACGGACGTAGAGGGTGCTAATACCTTCCCTTTGCGTAACCGACTCCCGAACCCGAATTTGGTTGCGATGACCATTTTCTTATCCCTTTAAAGGTTTTATCGATATTTTCCTATTCCTTCCTTGGAATGAATAAAGTTCGATGGCGACTCTGTTTCGAACAGTTTTTATTCCGCGTCCATCGCGAGGATCGTATTTTTTGAGGTACGACAAGTATCATCCTTGGTTATTTTCTAAGCAGACTCTACAACGCTCGTAGTTATGTGGTGGCACCTGGCCACATCCGCTTTGAATACAATGCAACCTTACTAGATCTATTTCTATTGATCGAACATCCTGACTTTGATGCCGCGTAGGGTTCCCGTTAACCACACTGACTTGTTGCGTGTCTTCATCCATATAGATCGGAAGCCACCAATGGTTCAACAAGTGTTGCAAAGTTCTTTGAACGAGAGCACATACTTGGTTATTCTCACGGCATACTGTACAGCTCAGATAATCATGTGAAGTGAGAAAACCAAGTTGGACCTGCTTGGCATGTAACATCACCAAGCTGGTATTCATTAAACGAATATTGAAGATCTGAATCATGTTGATCTGATAAATATTTTTATCATGGTAGTCTTGGATCCACCCAAGATCCATCTGACGCTGGAGGGCCTCTTGTACAAAAGAGCATCCCTGTTTGTTTATCGAGCAAGTCAGACAGGAAATGTAATTGTGCCGTGGCAGATTATGATACTGGCTTTGCCTTGAGTGCATTTCCACCAAGTTGACATTCATCGCGCGGATGTCGTGGTTCTGAATGATGTTAAAATTCGTATAAGTCATGTTGACCCCACGAATTCGGTGCTCTTGGATCCATCCGAGATCCAATTGTTCCTGTAGAGCTGACTGCACCACAGAACATCCTTGATTGTTCTTAGAGAAGATATCAGACTGATGATAATTATGAGGTGGTATATACCCATATCCGCTCTGTCTGAGATGCATCTTGACCAGATTGGTCCTCAATAAGATTACATCATGAATTTGATAGCTGTTGTTAGACTCTCCCTCTATCAAATTGACTGTAACTTTCTCGTGTTGAGGCAGCGGGTTCGTGAGAACATTCAGATTCATATCTTTGAAAGACAAGACCCGGCTCCTAACAAGCTTTTGTACGTCGGATTTGAAACTGAGACTGTTCTCTATGTTATGCCCTGACCCCCTGGATGGTAAGGACAGGTCTGATCCGCTTTGAACCAAAAGGTGGATTTTCCGGTACTGTAAGAGGAGACTTGGTTTGGACATGCCCCTTGATCAGTAATAACGGAAATAGTTCTGCGTACAACATTGGTATAGGGTCGAACCCTGGTGGTCGCGTTGTACGGTTGTTGTTGTACTGAGGACGAGCCTGCTGAAGAGGCTGTTGAGTCCTTTGCTGATATTGCTGTTGATTTGGTTGGCTTTGCGCAACCTGAGGTTGATACGTAGGAACAGGCGCAGGATTGATAGCAGGAGTTACAGCTGCTACTGGTTGGTATCGTCGCCTTTGCTTTCCGAGAGAGATATTCCCAATATCATGCTCTTTTTTCTTAGGGAGAGCACTACCGTATCGTTTTGTATTACTTGATGATCCAGCGTCTTTAACTAAACGTCCTTCCTGGACCGCTTCCTCAAGACGAACTCCCATGCCCACCATCTTGGTGAAGTCACTGGGAGCACTGGCAACCATTCTGTCGTAGTAAAATGAGCTCAAGGTTTTCAAGAAGATCTTTGTCATCTCTTTTTCCTCAAGAGGTGGACAAATCTGGGCGGCGATTTCATGCCATCTCTGAGCGTATTCCTTGAAGGTTTCCTTATCCTTGTGACATTGACCTGAGCTGATCTCTGTCTGGTGCCATGTCCAAATTGTACTTATATTGTTGAACGAAGGCAGTGCCAAGATCTCTAAAAAAAGCGATCTTAGCGCGGTTTAAACCCATGTACCACTTGAGTGCGGCACCGGTTAAACTATCCTGAAAGTAGTGAATCAGTAGCTCCTGGTTCTTTGTCTGAGCTGACATTCGCCGAGTGTACATCACTAAGTGACTTTGAGGGCAAGAGTTACCCTTGTAATTTTCAAAATCATTCACTTTGAACTTGTGCGGAACTTGCACATTAGGGATCAGACAAAGGTCTGCATCGTCTTTTCCAAATAGGTCCTGACCTCGAATGGCTTGCAGTTCCTTCTGCATTTCCATGAATTGTTCCTGGAACTCATTCATTCTGTCGAACATACTTTCGTTCCCACCAGAGGGTAAATGGGGAATCTGTCCTTCTGGGACAGTGTGTACCACGGGCGGTGATATAGTCATCATGGCAGAGACTCTTGGTGTCTCTCGAAGTTTGTAACCTTTAGGAGTTGTTGTCATGCCCCTGGCATCTTCGCTTTCCCGAAGTTTGTAACCTTCAGGCCCAGCGGCTCCTGCTGAAGTTTCCGGATCTTCAGTGATCGCCGGAATATATCCTTCCGAGATATAGTTAATAGACACGCCCCAGGGACGATCTTTCGACATTTTGTACCTAGGATCATACTTTTCCACTATGGACGTTGATGTGATCTCTGAGATCACAGTCCTTTGTTGTTGCATCTGAGCTTCTGCTAGAGCTTGCATGTCGTTATGAAGCTTTCTCAGATCTTCTTTCAGAGTGTCGATCTCTTCCCTCAACTCTCTGTTCTCTTCCTCGAGATCATCCATCTTTTTCTGACGATTGGCCCGAGTATTATACGAATGAGACACTTTGACTCTAGAATCGAAACGCAAACGTGAGATTCGTAGGTAAGAAGATTGCGTTATGCGAGAATGATGAATGATATGCAATGATTATATTAATTATATGCTTTTGTTTATTCAAAGTAAACTTCAATAATTAGATTGCAAATATCAAACAGTGTCGAAACCCCGTTTTATTGAATTCAAAGGATTGCGGAAATGGAAATACAGTAGATTACAAAGTTCTGAAAAAGGAAATCTAAGCTAATGGATCCTGAGTCCTCTCTGAGGAGAGCTCAGGTGCTGGTTCTGGTGCTTTCCTTTTCTTTGACCGGGGCTCTTCGGCCGTTGCCGGGTTGTCATTCCTTTGCCAAGCAAAAGGAGCGAGCAAATTCCTTTGGTCATCCTGATTCTCTACAGCATACTGCTCTAAAATCTCAATCAGAGCATCCTTTTATTTTAGCAATTGCTGTATTTTCTTGCACTCTACATTGAGAATACGATATTTGTTCCTCCAAGACCTCTTCTCCTACTGAACTTTGCTGAGAGTAACCTGAAGCTTTTTCGTCTCAGACATAAAATAAAGGGCAGAGTCCCTTAATGGAAGAACTTCCTGACGAGGGTAAGGCATCCTCAGCTTGAGAGCTCTAGTTTGTACCCAGTGGAGATAAGGCTCCATCGAGACACAGTCTGGTTTCCCTAGAGACTTTCTTCCTTTCCTATGAACGTGTTTCCAGGCATGCACTATTTCTGTCTTTAGTGCCCTGTCATTTTCTCCTTCCTTGAAGAAAAGACCTTCCAGATGAGCACTCCGCGGGACATGCCTCATAGGGTATCCAAATTGATGACGAACTAACACAGGATGATAATTGATTCCTCCCTTAGTTCCTATAAGGGGTACATTTGGTAAATTTCCACAGCGGTCAATGATTCTGATCCCGTCATAGATTCGATTATACCAATCGATGTCAGAGTTGGTAAGAGACATGATTCTCTGCGACCAACGTAAAGTATTCTTTTGATCCCAAAATGCAGCAGACTTTGGCAAATGGGAAGTGAACCATTTGTAAAGCAGGGGGTACACAACATGTGATCATTCCTCCATTATACAAATTCCTTACGTGTACAGAATGATACGGATCCACGAGTAAGGTCGGTACAGGGTTTCCAATCAGAAAAATCTTAATGGTGTTGATATCTACAAAGTTATCGATGTTGGGAAACAAAAATAACCCGTAGGTGAGCAAAACAAAGATGCTCTCGAAAGCGGCCACGTTCCCTATACTAACAAAGTATAGAGCTTTATTTGTTAAGAACTGGGCTGGAAAACCTTGGATGCCACCCTTAGTGGTCATGTGAGTCCTGACTTCTGACTCGTCTAAATAAATTGCTCTTGCAATGGTCTGATCCTTTGGAATTTCTTCCAGTCCAGAAAAGGGAGCGTGATCAGTGATATGTAAATCAGTCAGGTGAGAGTACTCCTCCAGCGTTGGTGCTAGCTGATAATCCGGGAATGTGAAACAGTGATAGACCGGATCATAGAACTGGATTAGTGTGGACAGGATTCCTGCAATTACATGGACCCTTAACAAGGACAACAACCCTCCGTAATTGGCTCTGAAAGCCTCGTGATTGGTTATCATCCTCGCCAGACTTCTCAAATCCTCTAGTTTTGGAACCTTGAAGGTGTACTTATGAGTTTTCCTTCTACCGAAATCCATTAGCGCAATCTCCTTTCTCTGGTATTTGCAATCATTGTCTTAGTTTAATTTGAAAAAGAGAGACTAGAAGAGAAGATTTTTCTTTGTTTTAATGTTTTTTAAATGAATGTATGAATGCAACACACAAAAACATAGAAAAAACATGGGGTTAAAGGGTCGGTGTCATGAAGTCAAGGCTCTACCCCCCCCCCCCCCAAAGGTTTATACTGGTGATATTTTGTACCTGTCCGCAAAATCATTGACCCCCATTGGGATGACAACATCAAGCGGATCGCCAGCGAGTTGAAGTATCCTAGAGTGATCTCAAATGAGGGTAGTATTGCGTGACAACTATTTCTGATAGCTTCCCCACTACAAAATGGTTTCAGCCTACTAAAAACCTCAGCTTCTCAGATAACCCAGTCGACCACACTACTTTCACCAATCGAAGTCGTATAGGCAATGTATCTGCAAAGGGAGTCTCCACTAAGTTTAATGGTCGATCAGGGACTCTTAGCTGGAATTCACTCCCAGTAAGATTACCCGTATTGCCATCACCTATCTTAGGTGTATACTCAATCTTTCCACATGCGGCATCACACGCATTCCCATTAGCAGAAAAATGAACACAGATATCAATTAGGAAAAGCAGTATATATATTCGTCTTAATCATCCTAGACCTCTAGTCTTATAATCCTATACAGATAATGGCTCCCCAGCAGAGTCACCATTTCTGTAGCACTTTGTTGAACTTAAAGTTTCCCACCGAAGAGTGTAAGAAAAAGAAGAAGGCCCCACGATGGGCGCCATTTTTCTGTAGCGCGATTTTTGTGGTCCTGAGTCACGATCGCTTGGCTACTACAATTTGATTCATTTTTTGTCCTATTGAGCTGATTAAGGAAGGGAAATAGATGTCTCCAATTAACCCTGCTTGCATACTGAGTTTGAACAGCGGTCTGTTAGATTACATATGCGATTAAGATGTGGGTCCTTCTTCGGTTAAATTTTTTTAAAATCAGAATGCCTGGATCATTTGCGAGGTTTTTGGTAGGGTGTTAGGACTTGGTTATTTTTGGTTGATATATATGGGGGTACTGGATTTGGGTCTTTGATTAGTATGCTCGCTAAGATTTTTGTAATCTTATGCCTACGTATTCCCGTTTAACGAAACAGGGAAATCAGAGCGATCGTAGTTCCTCCTATTCTATGGGAGGAAAAAGGTTGTTTTGGTGTCTTGTTCAAAGCCCAAGACGTGAAGCTAAAGGTGGTTTGTATCTTGTTCAAAACCCAAGATGTTAAGCTGAAGGGTTATTTGTATCTTGTTTAAAGCCCAAGATATGAAGCTAAAGGGTTTTGACCGATAGAGAATTTGTCATCTCTAGAGAGGGACATTTGGTCTGTTGATCACAACTGTTGGGTGACTGATTATAAAGGAGTATTACTTTAACTGGGATATGTGAATCCAACAATGCCATAATTTCCTTTATAAGGGATTTTTTAACCTGAAGGAGAAAACTTTAACTCAGTGTAGAGCAATGCCATCTTTCCTTAGGAATTTCTCATGCTAAAAGAGGGACAGTGGCATGGATGTAAATAATCCAGAGGCTTGCCGCTTACAACAATTAGATGAAGGAAAAGGAGTTGTTGATGTTTGTATGTTGTGAGCAAGGCATAAATTTGATGCTAAAAGGGTTGATTGGCTCAACCGGGGTTTCCTTATACAAAGCCTAAGAGGAGGCTGGAATTTTGACTTTTCCGAGGAAATGTTCTTTCTGTCTTGTACAAATCCCAAGATTGAGGCTAAAGGGAAGTTGACTCAACAAGAGAGTCTTTTATACTCAACAAGAGAGTGTTTTTATATGTCTTGTACAAAGTCCAAGATGGAGGCTAAAAGGTGATTAACTCAACAAGAGAGTCTTTTATACTCAACAAGAGAGTGTTTTTGGTACCTCGTACAAAGCCCGAGATGGAGGCTAAAAGGTGGTTGACTCAACAAGAGAGTCTTTTATACTCAATAAGAGAGTGATTTGGGTATCTCGTACAAAGCCCGAGATGGAGGCTAACAGGAGACTGACTCAACAAGAGAGTCTGAAAAGGTTAGCTCCGTTAGGGCGAATCATTTATACAAAGCCCAAGAGGAGGTTATCTTATTGTTGTGGATTCTGGAGATTCGGAAGCGAGTCCAAGTGTGGGGAACTCTCATGAGAGAGACTGGGTTTCTGCCTATGTTTGAAGGGAACTTGAGAATGTCTTTGAGACTCAAGGGTCTTAGACTGTCCAAGTCTAGAGTTTTATCTTTTGTACAATGCCCAAGAAGAGGCACAGACATTTAAGGGATGAGTATCAACCCTAAAGTGGCCAGAGGTTCGACATTGGAAAGACTGCTCTAGCAAAGGATGACTAAGTTCTGTTTTATACCTTTAAGAGGTCGTCAGGGTCCTTGTATTAAGCCCAAGAGAAGGCATGAGAAATTCTAAGAAGCTGAAGGGTCCTTGTACAATGCCCAAGAGGAGGCGGGGATGCTTTTAGGAAGCCTGTGGATCCCCAAACCCTGAGAAGTTCAAGACATGCTATTCACCGAGAATAGATCAAGCCAGGAAAGTCCGAGAATTTGGAAGAAACTCAAGAGATGCTATTCACTGAGAATAGATCAACTCTGGGGAGTAGAGTTTCTTTGACAATTTCTAAGAGTGACAGTCTGAGAAAGGGTTCACCGAGAATGCTGCCTTTCACGTCTCCATATTGTTTAACCCCAAGAGGAGGGAAGACTGTATCTGGAAATCCTATAGGGATCTAGTTTTGTTTGTATTTAAGAGTGACCAACAGGGCTTTACCTAGTGCTAGACGTAGTTGTCGGGGAAAACTCTAAATAACTATACTAGTATTACACAGTGGATATTGGACAAGTATATAAAAGTTTGTGAAAGAAGACTTACAGTGAAATAGCCCCACAATACAGTTATATACATATGAAAGCGATAAATGAAAGTGGATAAACACTTACCTGTTGTAGAGCTTCCATGCTGTTTGGTTAGTTGTTCAACAAAGAAAACTTTGATAACAATATTATATTCAAAATCAAAGGAGAAAGTGCTTTGAAAAGTTTGTTGGGGCTTACAGCTCAAGGAGAGGCCCAAGTGTAACGATGATTGCACCGTGGTTTTGTAAACTGTACAGAGGGACTTATACAATAAGTGAGGCCCACAAAGTTTTGGTTTCAAAAGGGGATTGGGTCTTACACTCTATTAGAGGCCCAAAGAGTTTGAAAAGAAATGGGGCTTATAACACGAGGGTAGGCCCAAGTTTTAAACTGGCGATCGCGCCGAGATTTTTCTTTTAACGCAGAGGGGCTTATACGATATTTGAGGCCCAAAAAGGTTTTAGTTAAAAGGGGATTGAGTCTTACACTCTATTAGAGACCCAAAGGTTTATTTTAAGGAATGGGTCTTATAGCTCAAGGAGAGGCCCAGGGTTTTGTTTTAAAAGGCGACGATCGCGCCAAAATTTTGAAAATACAATGGGACTTATACAACATCTGAGGCCCAACAAATGATTTATATTTACAAAGGTTGGGTCTTACACTCTACTAAGAGGTCCAAAGAGTTTGAAAATGATTGATGAGGGTTGAAATCAAAGAAACCCTAATTTTGTTTTTCTTTAAAAGTAAATATTCATAGAAAATCAATAAAAATGATAAAAATACCAAATGAATTTGAATAAACCACTTGTGATTTTTGTTTAAGGTTTGAAAAATGAGGTTTTAATCACAAGATGAATTAAAACTCATTTGGTTTTGATTTTCAAGGTAAATATTCACTTTTAAAATGTTTAAAAACAATTTAAAATGACTTTATTCACAAAATACCAATTATATTAAATAAATAATATAAATTTGATTTTTTTGTGGAATAAAATATTTCAACATTTTTGTGGTTTTTTGCAAAAAGAAACAATAAAAAATAATTAAAATTGAGGGAGTTATTAATTTTTCAAATCATTAAAAATAATAAGAAAAATAATAAAATATGAAAAAGTGGTAAAAAAGAGGATCTGGGGCGAGGGGGATTCGAACCCCAGACCTCTTGTATACAGGGTGCGCGCCTTACCACTGGGGTAGTGATACATCCGTTGATTGAAACAAAACCACAAATATACAAGGCTTGCCTTGTTTTCTAGGCCTGGCCAAGGCAAGGCAAGGCAAGATTTTGGTCAGAAACGTGAAGGCCATAACTTTCTCATTTCTCCATGGATGGAGACAAAATTTATATGTATCTGGCCTAGAATTTCACAAGGAATCCAATGGTGGTGGTGGTTTTTCCAGAAAATAAACTCTCCTCAAAACCCGATAGTGGTTTTGAAATAGGCCATGTTTTGCATTTTTTGTGCTACCTCTTGGTACAGGTATGAATTACATGATAAATTGGTGCAAACACAACACATATAACATGTATAAGAGATGCATGATCAGTGGACTTCAAAGCAAGGCATATTTCAGAGAGTTCAAGTTGTGATGCTTACCTCTTTTTGGAGCTTTTGGGCTATCTGCCAAGTGCTTTGTTCCAAAAATATTTTGATGCTTTGAACAATCTCAAATGATCCCTTAGAAGCTTTTAGAGTGGTTGGAACCAGCTGGAAACCTCATGAATGGAAACTGGCCCTTTCTTGCAAAAGGGGCAAAAGTGGCCAAGATAGCAACTCTCTCAAATGGTGTTCCAGATGTGTGGAACCATTTGGGATAGCTCAAGGATGATATTTGGAGTGTGTTTGAGGTTTTATCTGGTTTGGAAAGTGACTGAATCAAGACATGGCTTGAAAAATGCAAAAATGCCCAATTTTGAGGTTTTGGGATGGGACTTTGAGATTTTGGTGTTACAGGTCACTTGTAAGAGTTTGGACAACTTAGATATGACATATTGGATGTGTTTGGATCATGAGCTGTGATGGAATTGCTCTCTAACTCAAAAACTCAGAGTTACCTTGCTAGAGAAGGCATTTTTGCCTAGAGAAAGAGATTTTTGAGAAAGCAAGTGTTGTAGTGCTTTGGTGTACTTAAACTGAGCACAAATGAGCTCTATTTATAGTAGAGCAAGTTTGTTTTGGCTGCAATAGTGAATGGCAACTGCTGCAGAGGTTTGGCCAATGTTGATCAATGGGAATCCAAGTCTCCTCTAGCCATTGACTAGAGGTTAGGGCACAAGTTGCTGGTTCCCTTGGTCTTGGATAAGTCTTGACCGAATTCAGTTGGAAATGGCTCAGTCCATGCCACCTTGGTGCATCCATTAAATGCTCCAAACCAAAATTGGAGTCTTGTCCCTCTTTTAGGCATTTCTAGGTTTGGCATGCTATTTTTGGTTCCAAAGACTTCAGAGGCTGATGGATAAGTGTTTGTCCCTCCTTGGTCCCCCCTTGAGGTGCTCAGATGGATAGGTTAGCTTGCCCTTTGCAAAATTTGAGTAAATCGAGCAAAGTCCCCAAATCTGCCTTGCCATGACAGTTTGCAGCAAGGCATATTGGCATGGTCATATCTCATGGCTTAAGTGGAGTTTCATGTAGTTTTTGGCCATTTTGGAAAGCCCTTATATGATACAACATGTATGTGATCATAATTGGTCTTGATACCTTTTGGATCCAAGTGAAAAATCCCCCTACTTTTGGGAAAAAAGCAAGACAGATTCTGACTTAGTGAAAATTTCACTAAGTGTTAGAAAAAGTGGCATTTCATGTTTTCAGCCATTTTGATCATTCTATAACTCAAAATCCATGATGAATTGGAATGAGCTGTAGTTGAAGCTTTTGTAGAGGGCCATGAGAGCTACAAATCCAGCTTTGAATGGGGAAAAATGGCTTTGTGGTTTAGGAGTTATGATCCTCCAAAGTTGGTTCCCTAGCCACTTTGTTCCATAACTTAGAAAATTTCTAAGTTTTTATGGTTACCCCTTTTACAAGTTATCCCACTTTTCTTGATTTTTCTTGATGAATGATGATCCCAATCACACATTAACATCATTTTAGGGTCAAAGAACCATAATTGTGAAAATTCTCAAAAAGTCAAAGTTGACTTTTGTGCACAGTTGACTTTTTGTTAGATGAATTCCAAAATGTGCGATCCTCTTTGAAATCAAGTTCTTGACCTAAATCAAACTTGATGGATTGATTTCATAGGTGTTGTAGGGTGTATTGAATCATGTCCCAAGGTTTGGGAGCATGTCTTGGTCAAAAGTCAAAGGCACAGTTGACTTTTTCTGCGAAACCCTAATTGTGGTTCTGATGAACTTGAAACTTGTGAATCAAGTTTCTTGGATCAATCCATTGTTGCAAATGGATCAATGTGGTTTATTAGAGACCCTCAAATCATTTCTTGAGGTCTTGGCTCATGTTTTGTCCCAAAAAGTCAACTTAGGGGTGAATTAGGTCAAGAAACCCTAATTCCTGAATTTTTATGAATGCATCCCCTGAGGCAAAATTGACTTGATGATTGGGTCCATGAGGTCCCATGGAGTATATTAGGTTATGCTTTGAAGCATTGGCTTATACCCAGAGGAAATTTTCCATCTGGAGGCCCTGGTCGACCAAAACCCTAATTTGGTGACACTGGCGATCTTGAGGCTTGATCCACCTGGAATGCTGCAACCTTGTGCTTGATTCTTGCTGTGGGAGTCCTCTTGATCCATTATGGATGTTTGAGAGGTTAGACACTGGAAAGACTGCTCTAGCAAAGGATGACTAAGTTATGTCTTATACCTTTAAGAGGTCTTCAGGGTCCTTGTATTAAGCCCAAGAGAAGGCATGAGAACTTCTAAGAAGCCGGAGGGTCCTTGTATAAAGCCCAAGAGGAGGCGGGGATGCTTTTAGGAAGCCCGTGGGTCCCAAACCAAGAAAAGTTCAAGAAATGCTATTCACCGAGAATAGATCATTTAGTGAAAGTTCTGAGGTTTGAAGAAACTCAAGAGATGTTATTCACCGAGAATAGATCAACTCTGGGGAGTAGAATTTATTTGACAATTTCTAATAGTGACAGCCTGAGAAAAGGTTCATGAAGAATACTGCCTTTCTCTTTGTTCCATGTTGTTTAAGCCCAAGAAAAGGCAAGACTGTATCTGAAAATCCTATGGGGATCTAGTTTTGACTGTATTTAAGAGTGACCAACATGGCTTTACCTAGTTCTAGACCTAGTTGTCGGGGAAAACTCTAAATAACTATACTAGTATATATACAATTGATATATGACAAGTATTTAAAAGGATATGAAAGAAGACTTACCGTGCGCAGCTTCCCACAATACAATTATATTTATATATAAGCGATTAAATGAAAGCTGTTAAAACTTACAGGTGAGCAAGCTTCCATGCTGTATTGTTAGTTGGTCAAAGAAATTAAAGAAAGTTTTGATAACAACATATATATATATATTTAAACCTAAATCAAATGGGAAGTTGTTTCTGAAAAGATTGTTGGGGCTTATACTCAAGGAGAGGCACAAAAGCTTAACAGTGATTGCACCGTTGTTTTCGAAATCGCATCGAGACTTATACAACAACTGAGGCCCAAAGAGGTTTATTTACAAAAGGGTTGGGTCTTACAACTCAAGGAGAGGCCCAAGGATGTTTTGAAAAATAAAGATGGGACTTACAACACGAAGGGAGGCCCAGATGATTTTGTTTTAAAAGGCGACGACCGCGCCGAATTTTTGAAAATATACAGAGGGATTTATACAATGTGAGGCCCAAAATTGTCTATTTACAAAAGGGTTGGGTCTTACACTCTATTAGAGGCCCTTGAGTGTTTTGAAATATTTGATAAGGATCAAAAATCAAAGAAACCCTAATTTCATTTTCCTTTTAAAAGTAATCCTTTTAATAAAATGAATAAAATGACAAAAATACCAAATAAGTCTAAATAAGCTACTTGTGATTTTTGGTTAAGGTTTGAAAAATGAGGTTTTAATCACAAGATGATTTAGGACTCATTTGATTTTGATTTTCAAGATGAATATTCATTTTTAAAAGGTTTAAAAACAATAAAAATGAATTTATTTACAAAAATATCAGCTATATTAATTAACTAATATAAATTTGATTTTTTATGGAATAAAATATTTTAACATTTTTATGATTTTTTGCAAAAAGAACCAATAAAAAATAATTAAAATTGAGAGAGAAATTAATTTTCCAAATCATTTAAAATAACATGACAAATATTAAAAAAGTGGAAAAAATGGTAAAAAAAAGGGTCTAGGCGAGGGGGATTCGAACCCCAGACCTCTAAGTCACAGCGTGCGCCTTCTACCACTGGGGTAGTGATACATCCGTGTATCAAAACCACCCCATGAATATATAAGGGATGCCTTGTTTTAGGCCTGGGCAAGGCAAGGCAAGGCCAGCTTTTGGGCCAAAAACGTAAAGGTTGTAACTTTCTCATTTCTCCATGGATTGGGACAAAATTTAGGTCTATCCTGCCTAGAATTTCACAAGGAATCCAATGGTGCCCTTGGTTTTTCAGATGAGGTCCCCATTTTAAAACCCGTTGGTGTTTTTGAAATAGGCCTATAATTGCATTTTCTATGCTACCTCATGTTACAAGCAAGAATTACATGGAAAATTGGTTCAAACACAACATATACAACATGCATGAGAGGTGTATGATCAATGGACTTCAAAGCAATGCATATTTCAAAGAGTTCAAGTTGTGATGCTTACCTCTTTGGGAGCTTTTTGTGCTATCTGCCAAGTTTCTTGTGCCAGAAGTAATTTGATGCTTTAGACACTCTCAATTGATCCCTTAGAAGCTTTTAGAACGGTTGGAACCAGCTGGAATCCTCAGGAACAAGTTTGAGCTCTTTCTTGCAAAAGGGGCAAAAGTGACCAATAGGGCAACTCTCTCAAATGGTGTTCCAGATGTGGGGAACCATTTGGTATAGTTCAAGGATGATATTTGGAGTGTGTTTGAGGTTTTATCTAGTTTTGAAAGTGGCTGAATCAAGACATGGCTTGAAAAATGCAAAAAAGTCCAATTTTGAGGTTTTGGAGGTGGACTTTGAGATTTTGGTGTTACATGTCACATGTTAGTATTTGGACAACTTAGATATGACATATTGGATGTGTTTGGATCATGATTTATGATGTAATTCCTCTCTAACTCAAAAACTCAGAGATACCTTGCAAAAGAAGGCATTTTGGCCTAAAGAGAGGGATTTTGAGGAAAGCATCAGTTTGGGTGCTTTGGTGTACTCAAACTGATCACAATTGAGCTCTATTTATAGTGGGTCAAGCTTGTTTTGGCATCAATAGTGAATGGAGGCTGCAGCAGGCCTTTGGTCAATGTTATGCAAAAGGAATCTCAAGTCTCCTCTAGCCATTGACTTAAGATTAGAGCACATGCTTTGTAGCTTTGGTTCAGAGATAAACTTGGACTGAATTCAGTTGGAATAGGCTCAATTCATGCCACCTTGGTGCATCCATTGAATGCTTGGAAACAAAATTGGAGTCTTGGCACTTTTTAGCTCTTTTAGGTTTGGCATGGCTACTTGTAGATTCTTGGACTTGTGAGGCTTAGAGATCAGATCATCCCCCTTGGATTTGATCCTCAGATGTGTCCAAATTGATGACAAGGCTTGGATTTATCAGATTTGGACAAATCGAGCAAAATGCACAAATTCTGCCTTGTAAAAACCAGTTCATGATGCCATGTTCCAAGGGTTATATCTCCTTGATCAAACAGAATTTGGAGATGATCTGGTACTTATTGGAAAACCCTCATGGCATACTTCAACTTTGATGTTTACCCCTAGACCTGGTTTGACTTGGATCAAGGTAAAAACTGCCCCTACATTTTGGAAAAAGTAAGGCAGATTCTGACTTAGTGAAAATTTCACTAAGTGTTGGAAAAATGTCATTTTCATGTTTTTAGCCATTTTGATCACTCCATAACTAAAAATCCATGAAGAATTGGAATGAGATGTAGTTGACACTTTTAAAGTATGCCATGAGAGCTACAAATCCAACATTGGACCATCCAAAATGGTTGTTTGGATCCCAAGTTATGGTCCTTGGAAGTTGGTACCCTAGCCACTTTGTTCCATAACTTAGAAAAATTCTAAGTTTTTTATGGTTACCCCTTTTACAAGTTAGCTCACTTTCTTTGATTTTTCTTGATGAATGATGATTCAAATCACATATTAACATTTTTTTAGGGTCAAGGAACCATAATTCTGAAAAACTCCAAAAAAGTCAAACTTGATTCTGTGCACAGTTGACTTTTTACCAGATGAAATCCAAACTGTGCGATCCTTTGTGAAATCAAGTCCATGACCTAAATCAAACCTAATGGATACATTCCATAGGTGATATAGGGTGTATTGAATCATGTCCCAAGGTTTGGGAGCATGTATTGGTCAAAAGTCAAAGGTACAATTGACTTTTCCCTCGAAACCCTAATTGTGGTCCTGATGAAATTGAAACTTGTGGATCAAGCTTCTTGGATCAATCCATTGTTACAAATGAATCAATGTAGTGTATTGGAGACCCTCAAATCATGTCTTGAGGTCTTGGCTCATGTTTTGTCCCAAAAGTCAACTTAGGGGTGAATTAGGTCAAGAAGCCCTAATTCCTGATTTTTTTGATGAATGCTTCCCCTGAGGTTAAATTGACTTGATGATTAGGTCTATGAGGTCCCTTGGAGTATCTTGGGTTGTGATTTAAAGCATTGGCTCATGCCCACAGGAAAATTTCTATCTGGAGGCCTCATTCGACCAAAACCCTAATTTGGTGACACTGGCGATCTTGAGGCTTGATCCACTTGGAATGTTGCAACTTTGTGCTTGATTCTTATTGTGGGAGTCCTCTTGATCCTTTATGGAGGTTTGAGATGTTAGACAAGTTGAAGATCATGTCATTTCTTGATTGATCCTTTGTCATTTCTGGAAGATCATGTTATTTCTTGATTGTAGTGAATGCTCAACCATCTTTGAGGAGATTGATGAGGCATGATGGTTCATCCATATTGTGGTAATGATTTACAAAATGATGGGAAATCTTAGTGGTCAAAATTTGGGGTATGACAGATGCCCCTATTTAATCTTCTTGGACCCGAAGCTGTGAATAGTGAAGGTATTCGGGCATTTAGGGTGCAAGAGGATTAAATATCGGAATACCCGAAATTTTGATGGTGGTTATGAATGGAAGTTTCCTCATCCATCTTCTTTTTCTAAGCAATGATGCTTAGAAAAGGGTAAAAACTTCCCCTCGATCTTGGCTTTTAGCCAAGGAACTGGTCTTAGTTTTGAAATAAACTTCCCCTCGATCCTGGTCTTCAGCCACGGAACTGGTCTCAGTTTCTTATATAAACTTCCCCTTGATCCTGGTCTTCAACCAAGAAACTGGTCTCAGTTTCTGATATAAACTTCCGCTCGATCCTGGTCTTCAACTAAGGAACTGGTCTCAGTTTCTAATATAAACTTCCCCTCGATCCTGGTCTTCAGCCAAGGAACTAGTCTTAGTTTCTTTTGTCAATAAACTTTCTTGACAAGGGACGCTATTTGTAGCGGTTTTCATCAAACTTCTCGCCGTATTTTCTTGGGGAGATGCCATTTGATGGGAAAAAGTTTCGGTGTCAGACTTGCTGGGGGAACCTATTTTTCTGAGCTGTAGGGGTGTACAAACTTCTCTGTTTGGAGACACCGTCCGTCGATTCTACTAGGGAACACAAGTCTCTAGAGAGACTGTTTCGCGCTTGGGGATATTACATCATACTTTTCTTCGAGATCTTCTCGGAGAAACACCATGTGATGTAATCCAATTTTGAGGTGTTGATGACCTTTTTATCAGCAAATTCTCCGGAGAAAACTGTTGTATTGCCGAATCTTTGATAAAGGGGCTTTCTCTGGGGATTTTCCTTAATCCGGGAAAGCGAAGATATCATCTTCAATGGAGAAGAGTGACATTTGTCGAAGGTCTTCTTGTCTTTCAGAGGTTCAAGTTATCAAAGTGGTCAAGGGACCAACTCCACTCCAAAAATAAACTTGAGGAGAGATTGTTCAGACGCAATATTTTCTGACGAGGAAAGAACTGACAACTCGATTGAGAGGACTTTTATCACTAGGGGATAAGACCGACTAGAGTGATAATGATGCAATATGAGTATGAATGTAAATCAATAATGCATGATGTATGTATGTTTATGCTGACAAAACTGACGTGACATACAGACTAATAGATGAACACTACTGGATACTCGGTCATGTTGAGTATGATCAAATGTAAGTATTGTGTTTTATCGTATCCACAGGGATTGGAGCGATATCAAAACCGTTCAATATTCTCTATGATTCTAAGAAGAAGTTTCAAGATTGTTTGGTTTGTAAGTAACGAAAAGTAAATGCGTATGATAAATGAAGATAGTTTTCAGAGGAATAGGCTTGTTGGGAATTGGTGTTCATCCATCGATTCAATATGTATATCACAAATCAGTTATACACAATTTAAGCATATTTCGATATTATCACGTATTGCTTACAAACAAAGTTCATGTCTAAACTTTGATGAGAGTTCTACCTTATAGTTTAATCGATGATTTCTCAGCCTATTAAATAATATGGTAGCATTAAGATTCGATACTTTTTGTGAATATTAAACCTAAATCTATGTCTAGCATTTAGGGTTTAATAGATGTTATCTTACATCGAGATTAGAATCGTATTTGTCAATATCAATTCAATCCATGAAATAAACGGTAAAACAAAGATAACATCAATAACGATTCATACATAAATTGCATATAACGCCATGATTAAAGATAATACATACTGTTTCGGTGAACTATGACCAATCCTAACAAGAGAGGGATTTAGCTACTCATGGTAGCTTGAAGCACAATGGAAGAATTGAGTTGAACGAGCATCAATGACGATTTCCCAACTCTTGATGCGATTCCACTCTTCTCCTCTAAACCTCACTTCTATTCCTATTACAAAGTATTCTAAAATATTAAAATTACAAGATATCTCATTTGCAGTGCCTCTGATCTCCTTTTATAGTGTTTTTGGCCGCCTACTTTCGCTATGCGAACTCCCGTTTCTTCTTTGACCGCCATACTTCGCTATGCGAAAGATAGTTCGCGTCGCAAAGTCTGACTATTTTGATTCTGTTTTATTTCGCTTCTTATCGCTTTCTACCGCTTTCGGTCGCTTCCTGTCACATCGCGAACTTCAAGCGAAGTCTGCTAGATTTGATTCTATTTTGCTTTGCCTGGCTCGCCTTCTGTCGCTTTCCTTCGCATAGCGAAACTTCGCGTAGCAAAGTCTTTGGTCGCGAAGCGAAAGTTGCAGGGCACAACTTTTATTTGTTTTTTCTTTGATGCATTCTTTAGCCTTTTCCTGCACAAATGTAAACCAAACCAAGAAGACTTTGCACCATGTTACTTTCATTCATTAGTTGAGGTATTTATGTTAGAATCTTGTCATTCAAGTAAGATAAATGCCCCATTTTATGTGCTATTTTATCATGAATAAAACACTTATCAAACTCTCCCCAACTTGAATATTTGTTTGTCCTCAATCAAAGCTATATAAAATCAAGAGTTTCTATACCATTTGTCACATGATTAACCAAAAATGTTTCAATGAAGTACATGGTTCCATGGTGAATTCCACATCCAAGTTTTTATGCACTACTACTTTCCAAGCATTTAGACATGTTTATGAAACAAGTTTTCCACATAAAGTTCTTTGCCAATCAGTCCAAGCAATAAACATGTCTTATCATGAATCACAACTATCACACTTTTTGTACAAATGGAAATATCAAGGTCTTTTGAACTCTCACTTGATAAACTTGCTAACATCTAGATTAATTCATGCATTCATCTTAAGCACAAAATGTCGATAAGCAAAAACATAGATCACTAAGGTCTTTTTAAGGTTGTAATGTGGCCAAGGTACCAAGGAAGTGTCATTTCTAAGGCTAGTGGAAACAAAGTGGGTTTTAAATTTTTCTTTTTTTTTTTTTTTTTAGAAGAGCATTCATAGAATTTGAGTCTTTGTACCATATTACTCCTTTAAACCTTCCTTGTTTCTTTCTTTTGAATCTATCCATCTTTTGGTATTTGCCTTTTTCTTTCCTTACTTTTCTTTTTCTTTCATATTTTTCTTGATTTTTTCATTTTCTAATTTTTCTTTTCTTGACAAAGGAATTTTTCTTCCTCTCCCCAACTTGAGTAAAACCTTTCTTTTTACTTTGAATGCTCTTCAAGATTTGGCAATGGTTTCAAGGGTTTAATTCAAGAAGATTGTGAATCTATCATGGATGAACTTTTATGAATTTTCAAGATGTGGAACAATATCCATTAAGTGGTTTACTTAATGCATTGCTCAGTTCATCAATGATTGATTCAATGTCATATGGCTCAAAAGGGGTTGCAAATGCTCACTCACTCACAAGGGACAATGGGGCTCCATTTGGTTTACTAGTTATGCTCACTTTGAAGAATTTCCTTGATCCTTTCCATGTCTCCACAATTATTAACATAAGTGCAAGATTAAGCATGAACCAAACGAGTTAAAACAAGAATGTATCAGTCTCTTAAGCATAAAGTAATCAATGAAAGGTTACCTCACTTTTTCTGGTTTTGGCACTACATGATTCACAATGAACATATGTTATTGCATAAGCTTGATTGACTTGATTTTATGTAGACTACTCATGTCATAATCATGCTAAGTTCTAAGAAAGCAATAAATAAGTACCTTGGATTGTGTGATTCTTCCAAATTTTGTATCATTACCATTGTACCTTTGTCGATTCATGTGAATGTGATCATCCACTCTTTTGCTTTTCCAATCTTATTTAGAGGACAAGTATCAAGTATATGGATTGGTCATATAACACCCACAACTGAACCAAAAGAAAAACATTAAAGTGAAGGAGAATGGCATGAATGGCATTTTTGCTGATTCTGCTACGTTCGCTATGCGAAGTATATTTCGCGATGCGAAATCTGCAGAATTTAGTTTTATGCAAAATTTTCTTTTGGCTCATTCATGCTATTTTCTTCCTACCATTAAAACTAGTTATGCAAAAGGAAACAAACATAAACAAATAAAAAGGTTGGGTTACCTCCCAACAAGTGCTTGTTTAACGTCGTTAGCTCGACGTCTGTTTCGCGTAAAATCATGGTGGCTTGTATGAATTTGCCAAAGCATCTATGCCACCATCTTCTTGCCTTTCTTTGTTACTCTCTCTTCAATTTCAGGCCTATTTCATCATGAGCCTCAATCTTGGAGTAGTCATCCTCTTTGTGTTGAAACAATTTGAAGTTGGCTTCTTCATCTTTGTACCTCACTTTCATCTTGCCTTCATCTACGTCAATCATCATTCGGGCTATTTTAATGAAGGGCCGCCCCAAAATCAGAGGTGTGTCTCTATCCTCATCATTGTCCATCACTAAAAAATCTGTCGGGAATAGAAAGCTTTCGAGTTTCACCATTACACCTTTTACCATGCCAATTGGTTTTGTGATAGATTTGTTAGCAAGCTCTAACAACATTGTTGTAGG
Source organism: Lathyrus tuberosus (assembly GCA_022829125.1). Classification (NCBI taxonomy): domain Eukaryota; kingdom Viridiplantae; phylum Streptophyta; class Magnoliopsida; order Fabales; family Fabaceae; genus Lathyrus; species Lathyrus tuberosus. Next base: position 10,206,273 of record JALAZF010000141.1, read on the forward strand.
CTCTATTTCAGGTTTACCAATCTTTTTAAGAACGGATAACGGAAGAAGATTGGTGCTTGAACCAAGATCAACCAAGGCTTTATCAAAGTGGATTCTTCCAATGGTAACTGGTGCGGTGACTTTTCCAGGATCAACATTGTTTTCTACCTCATTTTTCTTATTTTTCTCTTTTTCTTGATTTTTCTCCACCACCATCTCTTTTGAATTCTCCCCAACTTTGTTTTGAACCGTGTCACCACTCTTCGTCGTAATTGCATTACAAGTTTCCTTAGGATTATTTTGAGTGGTAGCAGAAAACATACCTTTTTGTTGCTCATTCAACTGTTTTGCGATTTGCCCCACTTGCGTTTCCAGATTTCTGATCGATGCATCCGTGTTTTTCTGGTTTACCATGGACATCTGCATAAATTGGTTCAAGGTATCTTCTATCTTTGTAAGCTTGTCTGGCTGGGTGTAGCTTTAGTATTGGTTCTGCCTGTTTTGGCAATAGCTTGCATTGTTGTTGTAGGAATACCCTTGATTGTTTTGGTACGGGGCCTGCCTCTGCTGCTGGTTTCCCACATAATTGACCTCTTCATTAATCAGAGGACAAAAATCGGTTGGGTGGTCTCCTGTACAAAGTTCACACATGGCTACTTGTTGTGGTTTGTTGGTTGAACCGTGCATTTCCTTCAGCTGTTGTGGAAGTTTGGATAGCTGTTTTGTTAATTCTTCCACTGTTTGAGTGAGTATTTTGTTTTGTGCCAAGATTGCATTATTGGTGCCTGACTCCAGGATTCCAGGTTGTCTTTGTGTTGTGCTACGATTATACTGCACCTGATGATCATTCAAGGCCATACGATTGATGATAGATACCGTATCCTCCGCGCTTTTAGATAACAAAGATCCATCTGCGGTTGCATCGAGTAAAAGCTTAGGTTGTGGCTGAAGTCCATTTCTGAAAATTTGGATCTGTGTACGCTCATCAAATTCGTGATTAGGACACTTCCGCAACATAGATTTGTATCGCTCTCAAGCCTCGCGCAGAGTTTCAGTTGCACTTTGTGCGAACGAGCCAATTGCTGCCTTGGCATCCATGAACATATTATGTGGGAAGAACCTATTCAGGAAGTGTTCTTCGAGTACATTCCAATTGGTCATGATGTCCGTAGGTTGGTCCAAGTACAAATCCTTTGCTTTGTCGATTAAAAAGTGTGGGAACAGTCTCATGAAGCCTGCCTCTTCTTCAGCTTCCGGTGCTCCTAATGTACCAGCTAACTCGTAAAACTTGGTGAGATGGTTGTACGGATCTTCATGATCTAAACCTGCAAAAGGGTTAGCATAAATAAGTTGTAGCAATCCCGTTTTCATTTCAGCTCGTCGGTTGTTTGGAGTGGTGGTGAGACGAGCCAATAGTCTCGGACTACTCCGACAAGGTTCATTGTTGACAACTTCAGCCATTGTTTCTTTTGTTGGATTTGTTGAAGAAGTTGATGCTAAAGCTCCTTTGTGACTTTTCTTCTTGGATAGTTGTTTCTATTTCTTCTTTTGTCTTTTGTTCTTACGGATGGTTCTTTCGATCTTGGGATCAAAAAGAAGTTGTTCCTCCGAACTCTTACCTCGAAGCATAAACAGAAGTTTCACCACCTATCCAACAATTGAACACACGTTGCGAAAAACAAATATATACAATATATAACAACTTAGAAGTATAGAAACTATTGTGATGTTTTAATATCTTAAACGCCAATCCCCGACAACGACGCAAATTTGATGTTGAGTATGATCAAATGTAAGTATTGTGTTTTATCGTATCCACAGGGATTGGAGCGATATCAAAACTGTTCAATATTCTCTATGATTCTAAGCAGAAGTTTCAAGATTGTTTGGTTTGTAAGTAACGAAAAGTAAATGCGTATGATAAATGAAAATAGTCTTCAGAGGAATAGGCTTGTTGGGAATTGGTGTTCATCCACCGATTCAATATGTATATCACAAATTAGTTATACACAATTTAAGCATATTTCGATATTATCACGTATCGCTTACAAACAAAGTTCATGTCTAAACTTTGATGAGAGTTCTACCTTACGGTTTAATCGATGATTTCTCAGCCTATTAAACAATACGGTAGCATTAAGATTCGATACTTTTTGTGAATATTAAACCTAAATCTATCTCTAGCATTTAGGGTTTAATAGATGTTATCTTAGATCGAGATTAGAATCGTATTTGTCAATATCAATTCAATCTATGAAATAAACGGTAAAACAAAGATAACATCAATAACGATTCATACATAAATTGCATATAACGCCATGATTAAAGATAATACATAATGTTTCGGTGAACTACGAACAATCCTAACAAGAGAGCGATTTAGCTACTCATGGTAGCTTGAAGCACAATGGAAGAATTGAGTTGAACGAGCATCAATGACGATTTCCCGACTCTTGATGCGATTCCACTCTTCTCCTCTAAACCTCACTTCTATTCCTATTACAAAGTATTCTAAAATAGTAAAATTACAAGATATCTCATTTGCAGTGCCTCTGATCTCCTTTTATAGTGTTTTTGGCCGCCTACTTTCGCTATGCGAACTCCCTTTTCTTCTCCATTAAGTCTCTGAACTCTTCAAACCGCCCTTCTTTGACCGCCATACTTCGCTATGCGAAAGATAGTTCGCGTTGCGAAGTTCTTCGCTTTCTGTCGCGTCAAGCGAAGTCTGACTATTTTGATTCTGTTTTATTTCGCTTCCTATTGCTTTCTACCGCTTTCGGTTGCTTCCTGTCGCATCGTGAACTTCAAGCAAAGTCTGCTAGATTTGATTCTGTTTTGCTTTGCCTGGCTTTCCTTCTGTCGCTTTCCTTCGCATAGCGAAGCTTTTGGTCGCGATGCGAAAGTTGCAGGGCATAACTTTTCTTTGTTCTTTCTTTGATGCATTCTTTAGCCTTTTCCTGCACAAATGTAAACCAAACCAAGAAGACTTTGCACCATGTTACTTTCATTCATTAGTTGAGGTGTTTATGTTAGAATCTTGTCATTCAAGTAAGATAAATGCCCCATTTTATGTGCTATTTTATCATGAATAAACACTTATCACTCGGCCACTGCAGGGGATGAAAAGTATCACTGGTTCAAGATTGCAATTCTGCCTTGCTTAGGAGAGATAGTCCCTGTGGGTAAAACCGTTGGTCGGGATTAGGAGATAAGAACTCGGCCATGGATACCAGATGGAATATTTGCATCTGACACAACTGATCCTTTATTCAGGCGCATTGGTTAAGAAGAAGTACTTTGATTTTGTACTTTGAGGTTCGATTACTTCCGGAGAAGCGATCGTTGTTCTTTCGACGTTCAACTGTAAAAAGAAATTGCCATCTTTATTTTAAAAGCAGAAAGATTTGACAAGTAAATTCATTTTTGTTTTATTTCAAGAATCGTTAATCATGTTAAAAATGTCGTTCTGTAAAGCTAAAACAAATAAGAATTACAAACAAAAGCACTAGAGCTCAAATTTTATTGATAGGATGGAAATTAGCCAAACGCGTGATTCCATGGAGTATTTACAAAGTTAGAAAATGGTAATTTAAGGGTAAAAGGTTACATTGAAACATAACGACCACTATCCTTCTACCACTTTGAATTCTGGACATCCTGAGCTTCCGTCGAAGATGACCTTGACTGGAGTTTTCATGATGGATGGCACGACTGTCGCTGAGGGATTCGCCCCTTTGTTGGACGTAGTTACTTGCCATGAATCCCTAACTTTTGCCTAGATTGTACTTTGAGATTTTCAATCCATCGGGATGATTTTTGATTATGTCTCTAATTTTTGCCTGGACCGCCCTTTCGGGGTTTCAATCCACCGAGATGTTTTTTATTTTATTTTATTTTATTTAGGCGAAGTATTTCTTGACTACGTCAACATTTGTGGGGTAGGCAAATTCCTCTCCGTCCATGGTTGCGAGTCTCAAGGCACCGTCTGAGAAAGATTTCTTGACCACATAGGGGCCGTCATAATTCGGAGTCCACTTGCCCCGGGAATCAGTGAGAAATTATTGTATCTTCTTGAGCACAAGGTCTCCTTTTCTGAAGACGCGAGGTCGGACCTTTTTATCAAACGCTTTCTTCATCGTTTGTTGATACAACTGACCATGGCATAGGCCGTTATTCGCTTCTCTTCGATCAGATTCAGTTCATCGTGTCGACTTTGACACCATTCTACTTCTGTTAACTTAGCTTCCATCAATAACCGAATTGATGGGATCTCTACTTCTATGGGAAGCATTTCCTCCATGCCATATACTAGAGAAAAAGGGGTTGCCCCTGTTGAAGTGCGGACAGCTGTGCGATAACCGTGAAGAGTGTAACACCCTTTTCTACCCCCAAGTAATGTTGCAGCAGAAACAACTCAATTATCAGAGTAAAGCATAAGAATTCCCTCGAAGGGTACACATTTCTCATTAAATCAAAATAACACAATTACCCTGTAAACAAAAGGGTTTTCTTCAAAATAAATAAAAAAACCTTCACATGGCAGCGGAACTCAAAATTGTCAATTAAAAGATTTCCAAAAAACGTCGTAATAATCAAACATAAAACCACATCATTGAATAACAACAAAATACATAAACAACATAGTTCGACTCAAAGGGCCCCAACCCGATGTTACACTATTAGAGCAAGACCCTCTAAATCGACCAAAAGCAAATAACTTCAAGTCCTCGAAAGCATCCACGGCTAAACCTGATCACCTGCATGTTACCCACGTGGAGGCAACATTCAAACAAGCAGGGTGAGTAATCACAATTCAATATAAATCATATAAAGAAAAGACATTAACAGGGCAACAATTATTTTCATCAAATACTACAACAACTCACCCAAACATCATATAAAACATCACATCACCAACATCACTCATATGCAATCATGCAATGCCACCAAGAATGAAATGCAACGTCATAAAAATGCATATGGTACCAAATCGTCATAATAATGGACACTAGGCCATCAACCCTCCACAAGGGAGCACGTCACAAACACCTCAATCCACACAATGAGATTGAAGCCACTACTGGACCGAAGTCCTAACATCATCAATAGACCGAAGTCTAAATGCTATGAATGCATGATGCACAATGTCAATATCATCATCATCAATAAAAGTCATTACGTGCATCAACATTCATCAAAATCGCATGCTAATCCATATCACCATTTAATCATCAAAACATCATGAATCGTCATCTCATAATCATCAATGTACTCATGGTACTTCACATCGTCATTTTATCATCAAACATCACATATAAACATCTAATAATCATCAATAACATCATATCATCATCTAATCATAAAACATCATTTTCATCACTAAATAATTCATCATATAACACGTCAACACAAAGCAGAAATTCACAGCAACATCACCGCATTAATATAATATAAAACAGATATTTTTCATGAATTTTAAATCAATAAAATAGTATTTTTTCCAGTTCTAGGCCGCGCTAAGCGCGCCCCTCCCGCGCTAAGCGCGCTACTCATTGCCTCAAAGAGGCAAAATTTCTTCAGACCGCGCTAAGCGGGCTCTGCGATTTCTGCAGAAAAACCCTGCGATAACAACACTCCTCCATCTGAGATCTTGTACTCCTAAACTAGTTTTAAACTCATATTTTTCACATATTATGTTATTATAACCTATAGCTATCACATATACATCAATAACAACAACCATCATCCCTAACCTCCAATTTCTAGGTTTTCCCCCAAAACCCCAATCACCCACCAACACCTAATCTTTATATCAAATATATTGCAAAGTGATACTCCCCATACCTTAGAATATTGTCTCCTTCGACCTCTCTTGAAGTTTCGCCGGAATTCTTCTATGCCCTAGCCTCCCTCTCACTTGTTCTTCAGAGCACCTTTGCCTCTTCCTCAAAATAATACGAATAATGAGTTCCTTTCACTATTCTCTCTTAAAATACCCCTAAATGTGCTCTTCCCATTAAATCCTCACTTATTCTCCTCAAATGTCCACTTTACCCTTACTTCCTCTAATTTTATTTAAAATAAATAATAATACAAATATATTCGTATTATATACTATTATTTAATTAAAATCACCAAAACTTCACAAAAATCACCGACATCGACACGAAACACCAAAATTCACAGAAAACCACGAATATAATATTTAAATAAATTAAATAAATATTCTACGAAATTTGGAGCGTTACAACTCTCCCCCGCTTAAAGAATTTTCGCCCTAAAAAATTACCTCAAGGAAATAGAGTCGGATACAGCTCCCTCATCTGATCTTCACGTTCCCAAGTCCAACTTTCACCAGCTGGTCCTCCCCACAGAACTTTCACCAAAGCAATCTCTTTACCTCGTAGTTGTTTCATTTCTCAACCATCAACACGCACCGATAACGCTTCCACAGTTAGATTATCCCTCACTTGTACATCATCCATCTGAATCACATGCGACGGATCCGGAATGTACTTCCTCAATTGAGACACGTGGAACACGTCATGCAAATTCGCAAGTGACGGTGGTAAAGCAATTCGATAGGCTACCTCTCCTATCCTCTGCGATATCTGATATGGACCAACAAAACGTGGAGTGAGCTTCCTAGACTTCAAATCTCGACCCACACCAGTCACTGGTGTCACTCTCAAAAACACGTGATCTCCCTCTTGGAATTCAAGTGCTTTCCTCCTCTTATCATGGTAGCTCTTCTAACGACTCTATGAAGCTTTCATCCTCTCTTAGATCTTCCTAATCTTCTCAGTCGTCTCTTGTACAATTTCAGGTCTGAGTATCGCACTCTCGCCCGATTCATACCAACACAACGGAGTCCTACACCTTCTCCCATACAAAGCTTAATAAGGTGTCATTCCAATACTAGCATGAAAACTATTATTGTACGTGAACTCAATCAACGGAAAATGGTTATCCCACGATCCTCCATGATCCAACACATAAGCCCTTAGCAAATCTTCTAAAGATTGGATAGTCTTTTCTGTCTGACCGTCCGTCTGCGGATGATAGGCAGAACTCATCCTTAACTTAGTACCCAAAGCATCTTGCAAACTCTTCCAAAACCTCGATGTAAACCTCGGATCTCTATCTGACACAATACTCGAAGGTACCCCATGTAACTTCACAATCTCCTCAATATACATCTCGGCTAGCTTCTGCATGGAATGATTAATCTTCATCGGCAAGAAATGAGCCGACTTAGTTAATCTATCCACGATCACCCAAATTGAATCATTTCCCTTAGCAGTCTTCGGCAATCCCGACACAAAATCCATGGAAATACTATCCCATTTCCATTATGGAATCCTCAACGACTGCATCATACCTAAAGGCTTCTAATGCTCAACTTTTGACTTCTGACAAGTCAAACACGCATAAACAAACTCCGCAACATCCTTCTTCATACCTGGCCACCAAAACAACTTCTTCAGATCCTGGTACATCTTCGTAGCACCGGGATGAATGCTCAATCTACTTCGGTGTCCTTCTTCAAGAATGCTCTTCTTAATATCTGGGACATCTGGAACACACACCCTGTCTCTGAACATCACTACGCCATTCTCGTCAATCCGGAAGTCACCTTCGTTACCTTGGTTAATCAAAGTCAATTGGTCAACCAACTTTAAATCAGATTGTTGTCCCGCTCTGATTTCTTCCAGAATACTACTAGTCAACCTCAACATTCCCAACTTCACACTGCCAGGAGTGGCTTCACACACCAAACTCAAATCTCTGAATTTCTCAATTAGTTCCAACTCTTTCACCATAAGCATCGACATATGCAGTTACTTTCTGCTCAACGCATCGGCCACTACATTTGCCTTGCCCGGATGATAACTTAAATCAAAATTGAAATCCTTCAATAGCTCTAACCACCTTCTCTGCCTCATATTCAATTCCTTCTGATTAAATAAGTACTTCAAACTCTTATGATCACTGAACACTTCAAATTTAGAGCCAAACAGATACTGTCTCCAAATTTTCAACACAAACACCACTGTGGCCAATTCCAAGTCATGTGTAGGATAATTCCTCTCATGAACTCGCAATTGTCTCGAAGCATAGGCAACAACTTGTCCATTCTGCGTCAATACTCCACCAAGACCCATCTTCGACGCATCATAATACACCACAAAAGATTCGCTCGGATTAGGCAAAAATCAACACTGGAGCAGTTGTCAACTTCTTCTTTAATTCCACAAAACTCTTTTCACAAGCTACATCCCACACAAAAGCTTGACCCTTTCGAGTCAACTGAGTCAAAGGTAACGCCAACTTAGAAAAGCCTTCAATAAACTTGCGGTAGTAACCCGCTAATCCAAGAAAACTCCGTATCTCAGTAGCAGACTTCGGAGTCTCCCACTATAACACGACATCAATCTTAGAAGGATCAACAACAATCTCGCCACTTGAAATCACATGGCCAAGGAAACTCACTTCCTTCAACCAGAACTCACATTTCAACAGCTTTGCATACAACTTCTTCTCTTTCAATGCTTGCAACACAATCCTCAAATGCTTGGCATGTTCTTCTTCGGATTTAGAATATATCAAGATATCATCGATAAACACCACCACAAACTTATCCAAATACTCATGAAAAATCCGATTCATGTACTCCATGAACACACCAGGTGCATTAGATACACCAAACGACATCACAATGTATTCATAGTGTCCATACCTCGTTCTGAAAGCCGTCTTCGGAATATCGTCAGGCTTAACACGAATCTGATGATAGCCCGACCTCGAATCAATCTTCCTGAACACACAGGCACCTACTAGCTGATCCATCAAATCGTCGATTCTCGGTAGCGGATACTTATTCTTGATAGTCACTTTATTCAGTTACTGATAATCAACACACAACCTCATACTCCCGTCTTTCTTCTTCACTAACAACACAGGAGCACCCCATGGAGAAACACTTGGTCGAACACACCTCTTCTCAAGCAATTCTTCCAATTGCTTCTTCAATTCACTTAACTCAGAAGCTGACATCCGATAAGGAGCCATCGACACTGGACTCGTACCTGGTACTAAGTCCACTGCAAACTCTACCTCACGCTCTGGAGGCAAATCACTGATGTCATCTGGAAACACATTTGGGAATTCACAGACAACCGGTAACTCCACACTCGCAGCTTCATGATCAATTTTCAACGATGCAAACATTGCAAACACCAAAGCTTCATCCTCCACAAGTTCATCTACTTGCTTGGCAGATAAGAACATCAACTCCCCACTGGCATCAATTTCAGGAAAATCTACTGCCTTGGTATAACAATTGATGTGAACCCGGTTGAACTCTAACCAGTTCATTCCAAAGAGCACATCGATCTGGTGCAAGGGGAAGCACACCAAATCCATCACAAAACTCTTCAAAAAATCGTCACCGGACATCTCAAACACACAAGGGTAGTAGTAACAGAACCATTAGCTGGAGTTTCTATTACCATATTCCCATTCATATTAGATAACTTCAAACTCAATCTATTAGTACATTCAAGCGAGATAAAAGAATGAGTAGCACCAGTATCAATAATAGCAACCAACTCGATATTATTAATAAAACAAGTACCTCGAATCAGGTTGTCCTTCTCTGGAACTTCTGCACCACTCAAAGCAAACACTCTGCCACCGGTCTGGGCAGCAGTCGCGGTCTTCTTCGACTTTTGACATTGAGTACTGATATGACATTTCTCACCACAATTGAAATAGGTCGGACCCTCATCTTTGCAGTCAGTAGCTCTATGCCCCTTCTTACCACATCGATAGCACCTCATTACGGTATTGGTGCACGCATCAGCACGGTGACCTTGCTCACCACACTTATGACACTTTCCAGAAGCGGGAGTTGCTCCGCCACTTGTCTTTTTCCCATCTGAAGCCTTCTGCTTCCCTTTGTCAGCTGAAGTCGTATAAGGTTTACCCCTATACTGCCCTTTCTTCTCACTTAATTGCTTGTAGTGAGCAGATCAAGCTCGGTTAACCTCATCGTAGATTCTGCTCTTGTCAACCAACCCAGCATACCTGCGGATCTGCTGATACCCAATACCCTGCTTAATATCTGGTCTCAGCCCATTCTCAAACTTGAGACACTTGGACATCTCAGCATCAGCACGATTGTAGTGCGGACAAAACTTCATCAACTTCTCAAACTTCGCGGCATACTCTGCCACAATCATATCTCCTTGCTTCAGCTCAAGGAATTCCACTTCTCTCTTGCCACGAGCATCTTCTGGGAAATACTTGCCCAGAAACTCCTGCTTAAACACATCCCAAGTTATCACAGTGCCAACATCAATAAGCCTTTGACGGGTGTTATTCCACCAGTCCTCAGCCCCCTCTTCCAGCATATGCGTTCCGAACTGAACCTGTTGCTCATCAGAACACCCCATCACCCGAAAGATCTTCTTGATCGCCTTCAACCACTTGTGTGCACTTGTTGGATCATGCGTACCCACAAAAGTCGGTGGATTATTCCTTTGAAACTTCCCCAAAGCACGAAACTCATCAGGAGCTCCACCATTCGAATTCAGCTGCGCCACCACATTAGCAACTGATTCCAACGCATCAGTAATTGCACGATCATTTCTTCCAGCCATCCTGTACACCACCAACAAGGTCAGAAGAACTAAAACATCGACAGTGTACACACACTCGTCAACTTACAGGGATAGACATCAAGTAAAAACCTGGTCGGACGGACCGACCTGCTCTGATACCACTAATGTAACACCCTTTTCTACCCCAAGTAATGTTGCAGCAGAAATAACTCAACTATCAGAGTAAAGCATAAGAATTCCCTCGAAGGGTGCACATTTCTCATTAAATCAAAATAACATAATTACCCTGTAAACAAAAGGGTTTTCTTCAAAATAAATAAAAAAAATACCTTCACATGGCAACAGAACTCAAAATTCTCAATTAAAAGATTTCCAACAAACGTCGTAATAATCAAACATAAAACCACATCATCGAATAACAACAAAATACGGAAACAACATAGTTCGACTCAAAGGACCCCAACCCGATGTTACACTATTAGAGCAAGACCCTCTAAATCGACCAAAAGCAAATAACTTCAAGTCCTCGAAAGCATCCACGGCTAAACCTGATCACCTGCACGTTACCCACGTGGAGGCAACATTCAAACAGGCAGGGTGAGTAATCACAATTCAATATAAATCATATAAAGAAAAGACATTAACAGGCCAACAGTTGTTTTCATCAATACTACAACAACTCACCCAAACATCATATAAAACATCACATCACCAACATCACTCATATGCAATCATGCAATGCCACTAAGAAAGAAATGCAACGTCATAAAAATGCATGTGGTACCAAATCGTCATAATAATGGACACTAGACCATCAACCCTCCACAAGGGAGCACGTCACAAACACCTCAATCCACACAATGGGATTGAAGCCACCACTGGACCGAAGTCCTAACATCATCAATAGATTGAAGTCTAAATGCTATGAATGCATGATGCACAATGTCAATATCATTATCATCAACAAAAGTCATTACGTGCATCAACATTCATCAAAATCTCATGCTAATCCATATCATCATTTAATCATCAAACCATCATGAATCGTCATCTCATAATCATCAATGTACTCATGGTACTTCACATCGTCATTTTATCATCAAACATCACATATAAACATCTAATAATCATCAATAACATCATATAATCATCTAATCATCAAAACATTATTTTCATCACTAAATAATTCATCATATAACACGTCAACACATAGCAGAAATTCACAGCAACATCACCGCATTAATATAATATAAAACAGATATTTTTCATAAATTTTAAATCAATAAAATATTTTTTTTTTTTAGTTCCAGGTCGCGCTAAGCACGCTACTCACTGCCTCGAAGAGGCGAAATTTCTTCAGACCGCGCTAAGTGGGCTCTGCGATTTCTGCAGAAAAACCCTGCGATAACAACACTCCTCCATCTGCGATCCTGTACTCCTAAACTAGTTTTCAACTCAGATTTTTCATAGAATATGTTATTATAACCTATAGCTATCACATATACATCAATAACAACAACCATCACATAGCAAATCATCAAAATCCATCATCCCTAACCTCTAATTTCTAGGTTTTTCCCCAAAACCCCAATCACCCACCAACACCTAATCTTTATATCAAATATATTGCAAAGTGATACTCCCCATACCTTAGAATATTGTCTCCTTCGACCTCTGTTGAAGTTTCACCGAAATTCTTCTATGCCCTAGTCTCCCTCTCACTTGTTCTTCAGAGCACCTTTGCCTCTTCCTCAAAATAATACGAATAATGAGTTCCTTTCACTATTCTCTCTTAAAATACCCCTAAATGTTCTCTTCCCATTAAACCCTCACTTATTCTCCTCAAATGTCCACTTTACTCTTACTTCCTCTAATTTTATTTAAAATAAATAATAATACAAATATATTCATATTATATACTATTATTTAATTAAAATCACCAAAACTTCACAAAAATCACCGACATCGACACGAAACACCAAAATTCACAGAAAACAACGAATATAATATTTTAATAAATTAAGTAAATATCCTACGGAATTTGGGGCGTTACAAAGAGCAAAGGGTAGCATCTCGTGCCAGTCTTTGTAGGTTACAACCATCTTTTGAACGATCTTCTTGATGTTCTTGTTAGCTGCTTCTACCGCTTCGTTCATCTTGGGTCGGTTGGGAGATGAGTTATGTTGTTCGATCTTGAACTCAGCACATAACTCCTTTATCATCTTATTGTTCAAGTTAGATCCATTATCAGTAATGATCTGGCTTAGAACACCATAACGGCATATGAGATTGTTTTTGATAAAGCGGACTACCACTTGTCGGGTCACATTGGTGTATGACGTTGCTTCGACCCACTTGGTGAAGTAGTCAATGGCTACCAGGATAAACTGATGTCCGTTTGAAGCCTTGGGTTCAATCATGCCAATCATGTTGATCCCCCATATGGAAAAAGGCCATGGGGAAGAGAGAACTTTCAGATGTGTTGGCGGTACATGGATTATGTCCGAGTATATCTGACACTTGTGACATCTTTTCATGTACTTGTAGCAATCGGATTCCATGGTCAACCAGTAGTATCCTGCTCTCATAATTTTTCTTGCCATTGTGTGTCCATTGACATGAGTGCCAAAGGATCCTTCGTGAATTTCTTTTATCAGCATGTTTGCTTCTGGTCTGTCTACACATCGGAGCAAGACCATGTCAAAATTTCTCTTATAGAGTGTATCACCGTTCAGGAAGAAACTGCCTGCTAGCCTTCTGAGGGTTTTTCTGTCTTTTCTTAATGCCCCAGGTGGGTATTCTTGTTTCTGAAGGAAGCACTTGATATCAGGATACCAAGGTTTGTCGTCTATGACTGCTTCAATCGTGAAGATGTAAGCGGGCCTTTCTAGGCACATTATGTCAATCTTAGGCACGTCGTTCCATTGACCTACACTAATCATGGAAGAGAGAGTGGTTAATGCATCAGCCATGTGATTCTCTTCACGAGGGATAAGATGAAACTCGACTCTATCGAAGAATGGTAACAACCTTCTCGCGTAGTCTTTGTAAGGAATCAGTCCTGATTGGTATGTGTTTCAATCTCCTTTGATCTGATTGATAACCAGGGCTGAGTCGCCATATACGTCCAAGTTCTTGATCCTTAAGTCGATCGCTTTTTTGAGACCCATGATACAAGCTTCGTATTCGGCCTTGTTATTTGTACACTTGAATGTTAATATGGCAGTGAAAGGAATGTGGGTACCCTAAGGTGTTATGATGATTGCCTTAATTTCGTTTCCATAATGATTGACAGCTCCATCAAAGATTAGTCCCCATTGGGAACCTGGTTCTGGCCCTTCACTGGGTAGCGGTTGATCGCAATATTTCATTTTCAAGTACATGACATCTTTATCTGGGAAGTCAAATTCGACTGATTCCTGATCGTCAATTGGTTGATGAGCCAAATGATCGGCTAAAATACTTCCTTTAATGGCTTTCTGAGCACGGTACTCGATGTCGTATTCTGATAATAACATTTGCTAATGGGCAATCCTTCCCGTGAGAGTAGGCTTTTCAAAGACGTACTTGATTGGATCGATTTCGGAGATTAACCAAGTAGTGTGACAAATCATATACTGGCGAAGATATTTAGCTGCCTAAGCCAAAGCACAACAAGTTTTCTCAAGCATAGTGTACCGAGTTTCACAGTCGGTAAACTTCTTGCTCAAATAGTAGATGGCAGACTCTTTTCTTTTTGTTTCGTCTTGTTGGCCAAGCACACAGCCCATTGAGTCTGCCAAGACTGTTAGTGAAATTCTGGCCTATGTAGACAGCAGATGTCCTACCACATGTCAAGACATTGTGGTGCATAATCTTTTAAACTTGGAGGTGCAACAGCAGAGTGATACCTTGAATATCAAAACTGCACACACACAGATGTCACGACATCTGATCCAACATGTCAGTCAAGAACATTAACAAAACCGTAAATTGCATAATGTTAAAATAAGACAGTAATTGTTAACCCAGTTCGGTGGAATTCACCTATATCTGGGGATACCAATCCAGGATGAAAACTTCACTATCTGTAGAACTGTTACAAAGCTAAACTCCCATGTTTACAACTTTATACCTAACATCTACCCAATGAACATCTTTGCCAAGGCTAAACTCAACCGTTTAGAACCCTGATCTGAGATACCCCACTCACATCCTAATCACAACCTGTGATGTCTCTGTCTTCTGTCAATTCAGAACTGTCGCGGTTTCTTGACCTTCAAGTTATCTTGGACTTGCTTCAAAGCTTCGTCCAAGAACAATACAACAACCATTACCTACAGGTTTCTGGTTGTGTACAAGCACCTATGTCATCCTCTCTGCATCCCATATTACAGAGGGGAACTACAACCCTAAGAGCCAACGACTCTCAAAACCTAAACCCTTATTTTTTACAAAAGAGAACTAGGTTACAATTGTTACATAAGGCTGCTAACCCTAGGTCTAAGTCTTCATATATATAGTCTTCTGTCTTGGGCTTTCTATTTTTGATCCTTGATCCAGTATTAAAAAGCATAGCAAATCTTAGACAGATTTGTTACACATTTAAATCCTGCTATATCAGTCCAGGATGTCGTATCTTGCTGTTAAGATATCTTCTTCGACATCTTTGATCTTGGCAGTTTGTTCATCTTTATTGTTGATATGTTTTACCAAAATTTAGTCAAACTCTAGGAGCTTTCAATCTCCCCCTTTTGACAAATTTTGGCTAAAACATCTTCTTCTGTATTCTGCCACCAGCAAGACTCCTCCATCTTGAGAATTGATTGGAGTTTGAAGAAATCTCCCCCTCAACACATTTCTTTTTCCTTCCAAGAAAGATCCAGAACCAGTGTAGAAGACTCCTCCAGAAAAGAAACACCAGTTGCAACCTTTGTAAAACATAGTACAAGAATTATGTAACTCAGGTCACAAGACACAACCTGTTTCACAACTCAGATCACAAGACACAAAAAAACATAAATTATTAAGTTAAGATGATAAAACATCTTCCTCCAATATTCTTGCACTGCCACTGCTCGAATGAACCCAAACACCAGAACACAATTCTTCTCCCCCTTTTTAGCCAAAACTTGGCAAAAGTGACCAAGACAACTCCATATCCAGACGCAACTCATCCAGATCTTGAAGAATGCCATCTAACACTCTCTTGGAAAGGAATAATGAGACCAAGGAGTGTCACAACAATCCTATTTATAGCAGATAATTTCCTTTGAAAGAAACGAACCATCGAACAAAACGTTGGTCAATTCAAGGTGCCAATAACTCTACTAAATGCTCACCGGCCAAGACTGTTGACTGTTTCTCCTTTTAAGAACACCGACCAAGCAACCCATTGCATGCAGACATATTTATAACAATGTCCTGACATCATGTCAGACATTGTCTATTCTTCTAGGATTCTTCTTCTGATTTGACCATACAGATAATTCTTCACAAATATATGATCCCAGTCTGCAAGAGAAAAATAAATTCTCCCACACTCAGTCAATGATTCTTAAGCATCCAATAAGAACCATTCAAACATGCATTGCCAAGTTTCCCACAACTTGCAACAATACTCTAATGTCAAGACATCCTCCTTGACATCTCAGTTTGCTTGACGCACAAATGCAAACTAGAACTTCAACAATAATGTCAAGCCATCTTGACATCTCAGTTTGCTTGACGCACAAATGCAAACTGGAACTTCATCTCAGATCAAGAGGCCTCTCCCCCTGACTAAGGTAACTGGTGCTCCTCCACTGAACACCCAAGCTAATGACTAGAAAACATAAGACGCATCTTCATGTCTTCAAGAGCGCACCCTCTATTCGACACACCTGCTAAACGCAACCATTAACTCATTATTGTTCCCTCTGACAAGAAACAATAATTACTCACACATGATCAAAGTCATGCATCCCATGAGTACGTGTATACCAACCATAACAAACTCTTGGCTTGAGATCAAAGTCCCATTGATCCCCCTCATTCCACAACCATCTTATACACCACACAAACTCCTCTTGAATTCTCATGTATAGATATCCCGTTGCTTGAGGCACAAACCAATTGAATTAGAATGCTTCACATTCCTCAAAGAGACGCACATGGCCTCTTAGTTTGTTATAATGATGTCTACTATCATATGCATGCTCCAGAACTTCACAGTTGCTAAACTGATCCACTACTAGCATGACTTGCTCCAAGGGCTCCAATTCCGTATGCAAGATTTTCCACTGACCTCTCCCAGCCAGCAATAGAGATAAACCCCGCAATCCAAGATAGTCATTCCTATCATTCTCCCGTATGATAATCTGGAATACTTCTAATTTATGGTGAATCTCCACTTCTGAACGCATTCAGGAAACAGACTTCCATGCAATCAACACATAATCCACTTCAGTCTTCACAAATACTTACATCCTCCTTCCAAGGGACCCTTCTACTCCATCATTCTCCCGGATGATCATGTAGATACTTCTTGGACACGATGCAAGTAACTAGTTCATCACAGAACCTGAAATCCTTCACCAAGGATAACTAACCCAAAGATGTTCTAACATCAGTTGGGACATCTTCCACACATCACAGACACCACACATCATGGTTCTTGATATGTTCCACTACTGGACTTACTATCAGCATAGTAATCCACACCGAAGATCTTCACACAACACTGACCCACCAGCTTGAACAAAGAAGTCTTCAGGAACCCAAAGAGAAATAAACTCTCAACCACCAAGAAGGTATGCTTCCATTCTCAGCCCAGAACTTCTGCCACAAGCTCCCAGAGAACCAGAACCTTCAATAATTTCAACTAACTACTCTTCTACAAAAGAGAAATCAGTTTCAAGCATCCTGCTTGAACGCACATTGTGAAACCAATCAAATGCCACTTTTTGATTGACCTCACCCATCTTCAGAACTCCCATAAGATACCCTGATCTACTAATGAAATCAGATCTTCAAGTCACACGAACTACTTGTTCTATAGCAAGACATCTTGGATCCACCAAGCCTCTTAGTCATGTAACATCTTCTCATCCACAGCTCCCGCAAACTGCATGAGATAGACCTTTTTAAAGAATGCATCACTCCCATTCTCCTGTAGATCACCTTATCTTAAGCTGATGTGCCACATCACCAGCTGAGACTTCTGATGTTAGGCTAGATGTCAAAACATTATGACATCTAACTGTTGAATTCAACTCTTCCTTCTGCCACTTAGAAGAACCTCCTCCCTTTGCAGAAACAGATTTCCGCGCTCTCACAGACTTGATTCAACAACCAAGTTTTGAGTAGACAACCTCAATTCTGCTTTGAAACTTCAAAGACTTTAAACCTGCCACATCTGAATCTTTAGAAAATAAGTAGTCCACGACTACCCCATAGCAATACCAAAGAATGCCACTTCCCTGGGTAGAGCCGTCAGTAGAAAGCCAGAGATAACTGCCACTTATCCTCGACCTTCACAACCAGAGCAAACACTATGCTCCAAAGCACCTAGATCAGAAATAAATTAACCCAAGCTATAACCATCAAGATTATGATGTCTTTACAGTCTTCCATCTCCATCTTCAACAGCATCACCATCTGGACAAGTCATTCACAATACTTTCCAGGAGCAGACGCTAAGCCAATAATCCCAGGTCAACACCTAGGAGACTTTTGAGCGAATGCAGAACCCCTCCCATGATTCTCCAAACCTCTGATGAAAGGATGTTAGAACATCTAACAGAACATCCTCAATCTTGACTTTCAAGGATAATCAATTAAATACTTGTGAATTCCATAAATAGCAATTGATCTTAAATCCTTGTGCAATAACCCTTATCCAAATCCAGTATATTCTGAATATCCCAAGATATTCCTCATCATGTTGTCTTCTTCAGTTTGTGCAAGTTGTTAAGATATCAAGGATACCCCCTTGACTCAAGCTCTTAAGATTCTCTCTGAACGAATCCTAATTGCCTCAACTGTGTGAACTCATTCTTAGGGTTGAAAGTATGAGTTCTTCCTTGCACATTTTTGTGAATGGTGAAAATAAATCACCTTCACGGTCTTCACTTTGTGTCTCAAGGAAATACCTTCTAGTCAGAAGAGTAACTAGAAGACTCCAGATACACGACATAGATGTCTTTATGAGTGGACTTGAGATAATTCTCAAGTATCTTTGACAACCTCGCCGTTCAAACATCTATCAAACTCCTAGAGCAAGAACCTGATAAACTTTAACTCAACTCCTCTCCTCTTCAACTGACTCCAAACTGCACTAAGAAACCAAGCTTCCAAGTACCAAGTCACCATACCAGATATCTATCCACAACACCTTTCACTTCATCGCTCCCGACTCTAGAATAAAAGAACACAGATATCTTCAAATATATAGAGGCCGACAATTGAGACCTTCCACCAACTGTCTTCAGTAACAACTCCAAAATCCCATAATTCTAGAGCTCTTCCATCAGAAACACATGCAGCGGAACCACCAAGGAACAGATCCTGCTTGCCCTAATAAGATGTCATAACATCTTATAAGACACACCAACAAGAGAACTAGCCACTTCTCCTGTAGTTGTTGTAGAATCTCCTCAGCAACTTGAACAACCTCCGGGTTGCTCCCTTCGATCTAGAACATTCATCTCATCCATTAATACCCTTGGGTATGTTTGAGTTGATTGATCTGATCTCCAAAACTCTTCCTTGTTTAAACGCCAGAAAGTATCTCCCAAAGATCTCATCCAAAACCAGACAGGATGCCTGCTCTGATACCAATTGAAATTCTAGCCTATGCAGACAGCAGATGTCCTACCACATGTCAAGACATTGTGCTGCATAATCTTTTAAACTTGGAGACGCAACAGCAGACTGATACCTTGAATATCAGAACTGTACACACACAGATATCACGACATCTGATCCAACATGTCAGTCAAGAACATTAACAAAACTGTAAATTGTAGAATGTTAAAATAAGACAGTAATTGTTAACCCAGTTCGGTGCAATTCACCTACATCCGGGGGATACCAATCCAGGATGAAGACTTCACTATCTGTAGAACTGTTACAAAGCTAAACTCCCCTGTTTACAACTTTATACCTAACATCTACCCAATGAACATCCTTACCAAGGCTAAACTCAACCGTTTAGAACCCTGATCTGAGAGACCCCACTCACATCCTAATCACAACCTGTGATGTCTCTGTCTTCTGTCAATTCAGAACTGTCGCAGTTTCTTGACCTTCAAGTTATCTTAGACTTTCTTCAAAGCTTCGTCCAAGAACAATACAACAACTATTACCTACAGGTTTCTGGTTGTGTACAAGCACCTATGTCATCCTCTCTGCATCCCATATTATAGAGGGGAACTACAACCCTAAGAGCCAACGACTCTCAAAACCTAAACCCTTATTTTTTAAAAAAGAGAACTAGGTTAGAATTATTACATAAGGCTGCAAACCCTAGGTCTAAGTCTTTATATATATAGTATTCTGTCTTGGGCTTTCTATTTTTGATCCTTGATCCAGTATTAAAAAGCATATAAAATCTTAGACAGATTTGTTACACATTTAAATCCTGCTATATCAGTCCAGGATGTCGTATCTTGCTGTTAGGACATCTTCTTCGACATCTTTGATCTTGAAAGTTTCTTCATCTTTATTGTTGATATGTTTTACCAAAATTTAGTCAAAATCTAGGAGCTTTCAGTTAGGTAGATGATCAGTGGTCTTCCTTCCACTGGAGGTGATAGAATAGGTGGATTCAACAGGTATTCCTTGATACTGTCGAAGGCGGTTTGGCAGTCTTCTGTCCAAATGTAGTCCTGATTCTTTTTGAGTAATTTGAAGATCGGCGCACATGTCGCGGTCATAAGGAATATAAATCTGGAAATGTTGTTTAGACGTCCCAGGAATCCCCTGACTTGTTTTTCAGTCTTTGGAGAAGGCATTTCTTGAATGGCCTTGACCTTGTCAGGATCAACCTTAATTCCCTTCTGGCTAACGATGAACCCTAAAAGTTTCCCTGAACGGACACCGAATGTGCACTTATTGGGATTTAAGCGGAGTTTGTACTTTCTCAACTGCTCGAATAGCTTTGACAAGTGGGTCACATACTCCTCTTCTGTCTTAGATTTGGCAATCATATCATCGACATACACTTCGATTTCTTTGTGTATCATGTCATGAAACAGAGTAGTCATGGCCCTTTGATATGTTGCCCCGACATTTTTCAAACCGAACAGCATTACCTTGTAACAAAAGGTACCCCATGGGGTGATGAACGAAGTTTTCTCCATGTCTTTCGGCGCCATTTTTATCTGATTATATCCCGAGAATCCATCCATGAAGGAGAACACTTTGAACTTTGATGTACTGTCTACCAGCATGTCAATGTGTGGTTAGGGGAAGTCGTCTTTTGGACTTGCTTTGTTCAGATCCCTGTAGTCTACACACATTCTGACATTTCCGTCCTTTTTCGTAACTGGTACTATGTTGGCTAACCATTGAGGATATTCTGATGTGGCGAGGAAATCCACTCCAATCTGCTTCTGTACTTTCTCTTTGATTTTGATGGCCATGTCTAGATGAGTCCGTCTTAGTCTTTGTTTTACCGGAGGACATTCTGATCTTAATGGTAGGTGATGTTCCACGATGATGGTATCCAACCCTGGCATGTCCTGATAGGACCAAGCGAATACATCGGGAATCTATTTGAGAAGCTTTATCAAACTTTCTTTGACAGTTGGATTGAGCAATGCTCCCATCTTGACTTCGTTTCTCTCTTCTTCTGAACCCAAGTTGACCATTTCCAACGGCTCTTTATGAGGTTCAATGGATCTTTCCTCTTGTCTGAGTAATCGAGAGATCTCTTCTGGAATTTCTTCGTCATTTTCTTCTTCAGCCTCAAATGCCGGGAATTTAAAGTTGGGAGAAGGCATTGGATCATATGTTTCAATGGGGTTTAAAACAAGCAATATGCATGACGTGATGATTGTTTTTTAGAAGAGATAAAGAGAATCCAAGAGTGTGTGCAGTGTAACTTTTGAAAAATGCTTGTTTTTATTATTTGAGTTGTTTTTAGGATTACCATTTTCTGAAAAAGCAAAAAGAGAAAACAACAATAAATACGAAAATTACAGAACGACGTTATTTTATTTATGATCTTGTCGATTCTTGAAACTACAACCTTATAAAACAAAACTCTGTCGCTTCGGGTAAAGTGAAGAGGTATATTTACATAAAGTGAGCCCTATCAAAACATCCATTTCACCTGGGCAAGGTGAAAGGTTAAAACAAAGACGGCAATTACTTAGACTTATGAACGACTTTCGGAACATTGACAGCAACCCATTCCTCGGCGAATCACAAAGTCTGGTACCTTCTTTCTTGGCTTGTCTTCAGAAATAATGCTGATTTCTGGTGGAGCAGGATCGTTGGAATCTGTCTCCCAGGCAGAGTCGTAGTAGGAGGATTCTTCAGCTGTATCTTGTACAGTGTTTGCACTCTCCGGTATATCTCCCCATCCAGTTGTATGGATGTCTTCGAGCCTGATACGAGAGCTTTCGGGAGCAGTGTACTTGACCAGGAAGTCGTACTTGCCACTCGGTTATCCTAAGGTGTCCCACACCTCTTTGGAATTGGAGGAGTCGTCCCTTTCGATGACGTTGACCTCGGGAAAAGCATAGTTAAGGAACTCTTGTCCTGCAATCCTCGCAAATTCATCGTTGACCTGGATATTTTCTGAATGCCCTGAGTAATGATCCCATGATTCAGTGAGGATGCAGGTATTCTTTTCAATGATGCTCAGCTGATATGCATCGTTCGGCTGACTCTTTTGCCCTGAGTCTCTTGGGTACGGCTGCCAGATAGGCAGGCCATCCATTGGGCCATAATAGTCGTGGTCAAAGTTGTCTTTCATCAGAGTTTCTTCATCTAATGAATTTAGTGGAGCACGACATCCTTTCGGATCACAATCTCCGTATATCATCTTGACGTCTGACCTTTGTATATATCTCAGACTCTGTGCGGGATAGCAAAATGGCGAAGGCACCTCTTCCTGAGACATATAACCGTCTTCGTTAAGATAGGACTTCCACTCTTCATCTGTATCGGAGGAATCACCCTCGTTGATGGTATGTACTTCTTGAGATACTGGGTGAAGGAAAACTCCACTATGGAAGAAGTTCTGAATAGGATGAAGACTTTCATCGTTAGTAGCAGTCGGGGCACAGATTGAAGAAAAATCAAGAACTTTCTTCGTCTTGTTATTCGTAGGAATGGCAAGTTGTCCCCATCCTTTCGCATTGTTACTTTTGATCACTTCGAGATCATCTTTGTACGAGGATATTGGCGTTCCTATTTCTGATTGGTTGTCATTGCTCACTGAAAGTGCTTGGAACTGGGTTCCTACAACCTCTTCTGGTTCTACACAAGTGGATGAAGATAAGTTGCTCACGATCAAGGCTCGCTCTCCGCAGACTGTGACTAGTTGGTCGTTCTTGACAAACTTCAGTTTCTGAAGCGTCGAAGTGATCGCCCCAGCCTCGTGTATCCAAGGTCTTCCTAACAAACAGTTGTATGCTGCCCGGATGTCCATAACCTGGAAAATGACTTGGAAAGTGTGAGGACCGATAGTTATGGGAAGGTTGACTTCGCCGATAACTGTTTTTCGGGATCCGTCAAATGCTTTGACGATGACCTCACTGCCTCTCATCGGAGATCCTTGGTATGATAATCGTATCAGAGTAGACTTGGGCATAACATTCAGAGCTGATCCGATGCCTACCAGTACGCTGGCTAATACATCGTCCTGGCAGTTGACTGTAATGTTGAGTGCCATATTATGATTTTGGCCCTCTTCCGGCAGTTCTTCATCACTGAACCCCAAGTTGTTGTAGGAAGTGATGTTGGAAATGATGCTATCGAATTGTCTTATTGTTACATCTTGTTCCATGAAGGCTTGCTCTAAGACTTTCTGTAGAGCTTCTCTGTGAGCTTCGGAACTGAGTAAAAGAGATAGCACAGAGATTTTTGAAGGACTTTGCAACAGTTGATTAACAATGTTGTATTCACTCTTCTGGATGAGCTTCAGCATCTCATCGTTGTTCTTTGAAAGGTTGGGATCACTGGATTGCCCGGTTGGCTGATTGGGAACTTCTGTTTGAGGTTCCTTTTCTTTGTTGGGTTCTCCAACTCCTCGGTTGAAGATCTGATCGCTCCGTGTTACCGACTGATGTCTGCAATATTCACGACGGAGGGTAACAAAGTTTCCTTTCCATTCTTAATTGTTGTTGCACCGTATTTGTAAGGGATGGCCTTATCGGATTTGTACGGTACTGGTCCCGGCAAATAGATAACTACAGGAGCCTTCTGATTTTTCTGACCATTATAGCCAGCCTCAATTAGTTCAAGGTTGAGAATCTTTCCACTATCAAGAGGAACTCTTGATTCATGGAGTAAAGGGATTATGGCGCATACATCTTTGGCCACTTCTCGTTTAGGGATTAAGACAACGTCTTTGCCTCGATTGGGAAGATAGTCTGACATTATGTTAGTCAAACCAGAGCTTGAACATGGTTGAACCTCTTTGTGGTCTAACTGACTTTGAAGGGCTGCTCGCACGAGGTAGCATCCTTGATTATCTTCAGAGCAAACTCTACAACGCTCATAGTTGTGTGGTGGCTCCCGGCCACATCCGCTTTGTATGCAGTGTAACCTTACTAGGTCTGTTTCCATGGAACGAACGTCCAGACTTTGATTCCTAGTAGGGTTCCCGTTAATCATACTAACTTGTTGTGTGTCTTCATCTAGATAGATCGGAAGCCACCAGTGGTTTAACAAGTGTTGTAGTGTCCTTTGAACGAGCACACATCCTTGGTCACTCTCTCGACACACTTTACAGTTCTGATAGTCGTGCGAAGTCAGAAAACCGAGTTGGACTTGTGTATCGTGTAATTCCACCAAGCTGGTATTCATCAAGCGAATATCAAAGATTTGAATCATATTCACTTGATAATGACTTCTATCGCGGTAATCCTGAATCAATCCAAGATCCATCTGACGCTGGAGGGCCTCTTGTACAAAAGAGCATCCCTGATCGTTTATTGAGCAGACAGGACAGGAATCATAATCGTGTCGTGGCAGATCATGATGTTGGCTTTGCCTCGAGTGCATTGCCACCAAGTTAACATTCATTGCCAGAATGTTGTGGTTCTGAATGATGTTGGAATTTGTATAAGTCATGTTGACTTTATGAATTCGGTGATCTTAGATCCATCTGAGTTCCATTTGTTCTTGTAGAGCTGACTGCACCACAGAACACCCTTGATTGTTTTTAGAGCAAATATCACACTGGTGATAGTTATGAGACGGTACATGACCATATCCACTTTGTCTGCAATCCATCTTGACCAGGTTGGTTCCCAATAAGAGTACATCGTGAATTTGATAGTTGTGCTTAGACTCTTCTTTTATCAAATTTACTGCAGCCTTCTCGTGTTGAGGCAACGGGTTTGTCTGAACGTTTGGATTTGTATCCTTGAAGGATGGAACCCCGTTCCTAACAAGCTTCTGCATATCGGATTTGAAGCTGAGACAGTTTTCTATGTTATGCCCTGGTCCTCCTTGATGATAAGGGCAAGTCTGATCCGTTTTGAACCAAAAAGATGGATTCTCTGGTATTGCAAGAGGAGCCCTGGTTTGGACGTGCCCTTTGACCAGTAGTATCGAAAATAGTTCTGTGTACAACATCGGTATAGGGTTGAACCCTGGCGGTCGCGTTGGACGGTTGTTGTTGTACTGAGGACGAGCTTGTTGAAGAGGTTGTTGTGTCATTTGCTGATATTGTTGTTGATTCGGTTGGCTCTGAGCAACCTGAGGTTGATACGTTGGAACATGCGCAGGGTTGATAGCAGGAGTTACAGCTGCTACTGGTTGGTACCGTCGCCTTTGCTTTCCGAGAGAGATATTGCCAATATCTTGCTCTTTTTTCTTAGGGAGAGCACTATCGTATCTTTTGGTACTGCTTGATGGTCCAGCATCTTTGACCAGACGTCCTTCTCGAGCTGCTTCTTCAAGACGAACTCCCATGCCCACCATCTCAGTAAAGTCGTTGGGCGCACTGGCGACCATTCTGTCGTAGTAAAATGAGCTCAAGGTTTTAAAGAAGATCTTTGTCATCTCTTTTTCCTCAAGAGGTGGACAAATCTGGGCGGCGATTTCACGCCATCTCTGAGCATATTCCTTGAAGGTTTCCTTATCCTTCTGCGACATGGCTCTAAGTTGATCTCTGTCTGGTGCCATGTCCAAGTTATACTTATATTATTGAACGAAGGCAGCGCCGAGATCTCTGAATGTGACGATCTTAGTGCGGTTTAATCCCATGTACCATTTTAGTGCGGCACCGGTTAAACTATCTTGGAAATAGTGGATCAGTAGATGTTGGTTCTCTGTCTGAGTTGACATCCTCTGAGCGTACATCACCAAATGACTTTGAGGGCAAGAGTTACCCTTGTATTTTTCAAATTCGGGCACCTTGAACTTGTGCGGAATTTTCACATTGGGGACCAAACAAAGGTTTGCGGCGTCCTTTTCGAATAGATCGTGACTGGAAATGGCATGCAGTTCCTTCTGCATCTCCAGGAACTGTTCCTGGAACTCCTTCATTCTGTCATCCATACTTTCGTTTCCACCAAAAGGTATATATGGAATCTGTCATTCCAGGACAGTGTATACCACGGATGGTGGTATAGTCATTATAGCAGTGACTCTTGGTGCTTCCCTCTCCCAAAGTTTGTAACCTTCAGGAGTTGTTGCCATGCCCCTTGCATCTTCGCTTTCCCGAAGTTTGTAACCTTCAGGCCCAGCGGTTCCTGCTGTAGTTTCCGGATCTTCCGTGATCGGCGGAATATATCCTTCTGAGATATAGTTAATAGGCATGCCCCAGGGACAATCTTTAGGCATGTTATACCGAGGATCATACTTCTCTACTATGGGCGTTGATGTGATCTCTGAGATCACAGTCCTTTGTATCTGAGCTGCTGCCAGAGCTTGCATCTCATTGTGAAGTTTCCTCAGATCTTCTTTCAGAGTGTCGAGTTCTTCTCTTAACTCTCTGTTCTCTTCCTCGAGATTATCCATCTTCTTTTGTCGATTGCCCCGAGTATTGTATGAATGAGACAGATTGACTCTAGAATCGAGACACAAACGTGAGATTTGTAGGGAAGAAGAATGCGTTATGTGAGAATGATGAATGATATGCAATGATTATATTAATAATTTTTTGTTTAATCAAAAGAAACTTCGACAATTGGATTGCAAATATCATACAGTGGGGAAACCCCATTTTATTGAATTCAAAGATTGCGGAAATGGAAATACAGTAATTTACAAAGTACTGTAAAAGGAAATGTCTAAACTTATGGATCCTAAGTCCTCTCTGAGGAGGGCTCAGGTGCTGGTTCTGGTACTTTCCTTTTCTTTGACCGGGACTTTTGAGTCGTTGTCGGGTTGTCATTCCTTTGCCAGGTGAAAGAAGCGAGCAAATTCCTTTGGTCATCTTGATTTTCTACAGCATGTTGCTCTAAAATATCTATCAGAGCGTCTTTTCCTTTTAACAGTTGCTGTATTTTGTTACACTACACATTGAGAATACGGTACTTGTTTTTCCAAGACTTCTTCTCCTGTTGAACTTTGTTGAGAGTAACCTGAAGTTTTTCCATATCAGACATAAAATAAAGAACAGATTCCTTTAACGGAAGAACTTCTTAACGAGGGTAAGGCATCCTTAGCTTGAGAGCTCTAGTTTGTACCCAGTGGAGATAAGGTTCCATAGAGACACAGTCTGGTTTTCCTAGAGACTCTCTTCCTTTCCTGTAAACATGTTTCCAGGCATGCACTATTTCCGTCTTTAGTGCCCTGTCATTTTCTCCTTCCTTGAAGAAAAGACCTTCCAGATGAACATTACGTGAGACATGTCTCATCGGGTATCCGAATTGACGACGAACTAAAACTAGATGATAGTTGATTCCTCCTTTAATTCCTATGAGGGGTACATTAGGGAAGTTTTCACAACGATTAATGATCCTTATCCCGTCATAGATCCGATTGTACCAGTCTATGTCAGAGTTGGTAAGAGACATGACTCTTTGTGACCAACGCAGAGTACTCTTATGATCCCAAAAAGCAGCAGACTTAGGTAAATGGGAAGTAAACTATTTGTATAGCAGGGGTACACAGCATGTGATCATTCCTCCGCTGTACAAATTCCTTAAGTGTACAAAATGATAAGCATCTACAAGCAAGGTTGGTACGGGGTTTCCAATCAGAAAAATCCTAATGGCGTTGATATCAACGAATTCATTAATGTTGGGAAACAGAAATAACCCGTAGGTGAGCAGAACAAAGACGCTCTCAAAAGCAGTCACGTTCCATATACTAGCAAAGTACAGTGCTTTCTTTACCAAAAACTTGGCTGGCAAACCTTGGATTCCACCCTTAGTGGTCATGTGAGTCTTGACTTCTGACTCGTCCAAATAGATTGCTCTTGCAATGGTTTGATCCCTTGGAATTTCTTCCAGTCCAGAAAAGGGATCTTGGTCAGTGACGGGTAAATCAGTCAGATGAGAGTACTCCTCTAGTGTTGGTGCTAGTTGATAATCCGAGAATGTGAAACGGTGATAGACCGGATCTAGAACTGAATCAGCGTAGCCAGGATTCCCTCAATTACATGGACCCTTAACAGAGACAGCAGTCCTCCGTACTTAGCTCTGAAAGCATCAGGGTTGGTGATCATCCTTGCCAACCCTCTCAAATCCTCTAGTTTTGGAACCTTGAAGGTGTACTTGTGAGTCTTCCTTCTACCGAAATCCATAACGCAATCTTTCTCTCTGACATTTGCAATCATTGTCTTTGTTTAATTTGAAAAAAAGAGAGACTAGAAGAGAAAATTTTTTCTTTGTTTAAAGTTTTTTAATGAAATGAATGCATGAATGCAGCACACAAAAACATAGAAAAAACATGGGGTCAAAGGTTCAGTGTCATGAAGTCATGGCTCTACCCATCCCCAAAGGTTGTACTGGTGATTTTTTGTACCTGTCCTCAAAATCATTGACCCCTCTTGTGATAACAACAGCAGGCTGGCTCACCCGGGCGAGCTGCAGTACCTTAGAGTAATATCAAATGAGAGTAGTATTGCGTGACAACTATTTCCGATAGCTTCCGCACTACAAAATAGTAACATGGTCTCAGCCTACTAAATCCTCAGTTTCACAGACACCACAATTGAACAATCTGCTTTCAACAACCGAAGTCGTTTAGACATTGAATCCGCAAAGGGTATCTCCACTGATTCGATGGTCTACCGGGGTCTCTTATTTGGGAGTCAGTCCCTGTAAGATTACCCGTCTAATGCCATCACTTATCTTAGGTGTCACTCAAACTTTCCAGATGCGGCATCACCCGCAGTCCCATTAGCAGAAAAATAAACACGGATATCAATTAGGAAAAGCGATATATATATATATATATATATATATATATATATATATATATATATTCCTAAAACTAACATCCTAGACCTCTTAAGAGCTATAATCCTAGTCCTATACAGATAATGACTCCCCAACCAAGTCGCCTTTTTACTGTAGCGAGCAATTTTTGTCGGTGACGCGACCACCTTATCGCTGGGTTTTCCTTACCGTAATGATAGGAGGGGTGCTACTTTCTGATTTCTTATTTATCCCATGAAGCTGGAAGGGAAAGGGAAGCTATCTAAAACTAACCTTGCACGTGAATGTTTAACTGAACAAACGCTTTAAAGAGATTGGGGGTTCGGGGTCAGGTTATACAATGGGGAGTTGTCAATTACCCATCATATATATGGTTATCCACAGAATGTTAGCTTTAGGTTTCGCTTTGTACTTGATGGTGTTTATCCGTTAATGGGTTGGGAAAGTTTCTTGGGAAATATGAGTGAGTGAGTGAATTTTTGTTGATGTTTGGGTTTTCCCGGTGTTTTTGGTAAGGTACTAGACCTAAGTTTTGATTGATGTGTGAAGGTACTGGACCTAGAGTTTTTGATTAGTATGCTCGCTAAGATTTCGCAATCTTATGCCTACGTATTCCCGTTTAAGCAAAACAGGGAAATCAGAGCAATCGTAGTTCCTCTTATTCTAAGGAAGGAAAAAGATGTTTTGGTGTCTTGTTCAAAGCCCAAGACTGAAGCTAAAAGGTTTATTTGTGTCTTGTTCAAAGCCCAAGATTAAAGCTAAAAGGTTTGACTGAGAGAGAATTTGTCATCTCTAAAGAGGGATTGTTGATTTTTGTGTGCCTTGATCAAAGCCCAAGGTTGAAGTTAAGAGGTTGATTGACTCCACTGGGGAAATCCTTACCCATAGCCTAAGAGGAGGCTGGATAAGACCGACTCAACAAGCGATGGTATATATTGGTGTCTTGTACAAAACCCAAGATTGAGGCAAAAAAGAGACGGACTCTTTGAGGATATCATTATACAAAGCCTAAGAGGAGGCTGAAAAAGGTTTTGACTCTGTCGGGGAGGTTTATATGTGTCTTGTACAAAGCCCAAGATTGAGGTTGAAATGGGAAATTTAAGTGACTCTGGTGAGGATATTTTTATGTGTCTTGTACAAAGCCCAAGATTGAGGCTGAAATGAGTTTGACTCTGCTTGGGAAATCATTCCTCAAAGCCTAAAAGAAGGTTGGGAGGAAATGGCTCTGCTGGGGAAGATATTTGTCCCAAGCTTAAGAGATGAAGATTTATGTCTTGTACAAAGCCCAAGATTGAGGCTAAAAGGGTTTGACTCAACAAGAGAGTGCTTTTATCTGTCCTGTACAAAGCCCAGGATTGTGGCTGAACAAGCTGGAGAAATCATTCTACACAGCTTAAGAGGAGGCTACCTCCTGCTAGGGGAAATCATTATACAAAGCCTAAGAGGAGCCTGGAAAAAATTGACTCAACAAGAGAGTCTGAAAAAGTGATTGACTCAACAAGAGAGTCTAAAAAGGTGATTGACCCAACAAGAGAGTCTGAAAAGTGATTGACTCAACAAGAGAGTCTTGAAAGTTGATTGACCCAATGAGAGAGTCTGAAAAGGTTAGCTCCTCTGGGGAGAATCATTGTACAAAGCCCAAGAGGAGGCTGACTATGCTGAAGATAGATCGTTATACAAAGCCTAAGAGGAGGCTATCTTTCTGCTGGGGATTATTGAGATCCCTAGGCAGGTCCAAGTGGGGAATCAACTCTTGCTGAGGGTTCCAAAAAAGTTGAGATATCAGATACCTTGAGGTTCTGATTTGGGATAGTGTTATCCTGATGATAAACTGACCCTAACTTGGGGATTTTTAGGAGAGAGACTGGGTTTTAGAACCCATGGGTTTAACTCTACTGGATATCGATTCAGAATGATCAGGGTTTCTTTCTATGTTTGTAGGGAACTTGAGAATGTCTTTGAGACTCAAGGGGTTTTTAGACTGTCCGAGTCTACTGGTGTGGAAGAGTTTTATCTTTTGTATGATGCCCAAGAGGAGGCGGGTGTTTTAAGGGATGAGAATCAACCCTAAATTGGTATGAGATTTAACACTGGAAAGACTGCTCTAGCAAAGGATGACTAAGTTCTGTCTTATACCTTTAAGAGGTCTTCAGGGTCCTTGTATTAAGCCCAAGAGAAGGCATGAGAACTTCTAAGAAGTCGGAGGGTCCTTGTATAAAGCCCAAGAGGAGGCGGGGATGCTTTTAGGAAGCCCGTGGGTCCTCAAACCAAGAAAAGTTTAAGAAATGCTATTCACCGAGAATAGATCATTTAGTGAAAGTTCTGAGGTTTGAAGAAACTCAAGAGATGCTATTCACCGAGAATAGATCAACTCTGGGGAGTAGAATTTCTTTGACAATTTCTAATAGTGACAGCCTGAGAAAAGGTTCAAGAAGAATACTGCCTTTCTCTTTGTTCCATATTGTTTAAGCCCAAGAGAAGGCAAGATTGTATCTGGAAATCCTATGGGGATCTAGTTTTGACTGTATTTAAGAGTGACCAACATAGTTTTACCTAGTTCTAGACCTAGTTGTCGGGGAAAACTCTAAATAACTATGCTAGTATATATACAGTTGATATATGACAAGTATTTAAAAGGATATGAAAGAAGAATTACCGTGTGCAGCTTCCCATAATACAGTTATATTTATATGAAAGCAAGTAAATGAAAGTTGTTAAAACTTACAGGTGAGCAAGCTTTCATGCTATATTGTTAGTTGGTCAAAGAAATTAAAGAAAGTTTTTAATAACAACATATATATATTTGAACCTAAATCAAAAGGGAAGTTGTTTCTGAAAAGATTGTTGGGGCTTATACACAAGGAGAGGCCCAAAAGTTTAACAGTGATTGCACCATTGTTTTCAAAATCGCATCGGGACTTATAACACGACTGAGGCCCAAAGAGGTTTATTTACAAAAGGGTTGGGTCTTACAACTCAAGGAGAGGCCCAAGGATGTTTTGAAAAATAAATATGGGACTTACAACACGAAGGGAGGCCAAGATGATTTTGTTTTAAAAGGCGACGACCGCGCCGAATTTTTGAAAATATACAGAGGGATTTATACAATGTGAGACCCAAAATTGTCTATTTACAAAGGGGTTGGGTCTTACACTCTATTAGAGGCCCATGAGTGTTTTGAAATATTTGATAAGGATCAAAAATCAAAGAAACCCTAATTTCATTTTCCTTTTAAAAGTAATCCTTTTAATAAAATGACAAAATTACCAAATAAGTCTAAATTAACTACTTGTGATTTTTGGTTAAGGTTTGAAAAATGAGGTTTTAATCACAAGATGATTTATGACTCATTTGATTTTGATTTTCAAGATGAATATTCATTTTTAAAAGGTTTAAAAACAATAAAAATGAATTTATTTACAAAAATATCAACTATATTAAATAACTAATATAAATTTGATTTTTTGTGGAATAAAATATTTTAACATTTTTGTGATTTTTTTCAAAAAGAACCAATAAAAAATAACTAAAATTGAGAGAGAAATTAATTTTCCAAATCATTTAAAATAATATGACAAATATTAAAAAAGTGGAAAAAGTGGTAAAAAAGGGTCTGGGGCGAGGGGGATTCGAACCCCAGACCTCCAAGTCATAACACGCCTTCCACCACTGGGGTGGTGATACATTTGTGTATTAAAACCACCCCATGAATATATAAGGGATGCCTTGTTTTAGGCCTGGGCAAGGCAAGGCAAGGCCAGCTTTTGGGCCAAAAACGTAAAGGTTGTAACTTTCTCATTTCTCCATGGATTGGGACAAAATTTAGGTCTATCCTTCCTAGAATTTCACAAGGAATCCAATGGTGCCCTTGGTTTTTTCATATGAGGTCCCAATTTTAAAACCCGATGGTGTTTTTGAAATAGGCCTATAATTGCATTTTCTATGCTACCTCATGTTACAGGCAAGAATTACATGGCAAATTGGTTCAAACACAACATCTACAACATGCATGAGAGGTGTAACACCCCTAATCTATACCCCGAGTAATTAAAGCAATAACAAATAATCAGAGTATAATTAAAACATTCATGGCATAGATGGGAGCGTCACATCACAGTAATGAATTATAACAACCTGCTCATATAGATATGCAATAATCAGGTATCAACATAAACAGAGGAACTCAGATCCTAACACCCGTAATTCAGATATAGAATAAAAGCAGAAAATCTGCAACTGAAATCTCATATATAAACATAGAAGTTTGTCTGTCATATACAGAGTCATACATGTAAAATCCAAAAAGATATATATATAAACACATAACGATCTCCCCGACTACCCGGTGCTACATATCAGAGCCGACCGACAAAAGAATGAAGACATAATCTTCACAAAAGACCTCCAGCATCTAATCTACAATGCCTCATAGAGCATTCAAAACAGCAGAAGGGTGAGAAACACAATTATAATATAGTTGCATACAATTATGTAATAACATGAAATACGCATGCAAAAGCATTCTCACCACAACGTATACCATAATTCAAATACAAAACAACACAATTCATAATTCATGCATCCATCACTAAGGCATATCAATCATGCTCAATACATTTATCACCAATATATATATATATATATATATATATATATATATTAACTCATCAATCACATTCACAATTTCCCACACATAATCAATCCATTCATGATCTATGCAAATGCACAGAGACTGACACAACGACTCTATGCAATGCGGTACCATTCCATCCATCATTCTCCTCATCATTAATTCACTCAGGAATTATTGGAATCATCGCTTGTTACTTAGTGTAACTCCCCGTCGGGCAAACGATGTTCCCCGTCGCTTTAGGTCCTCTTTGTATAAGGCACACGATGTTTATGGATCGCTTTAGGTCCTCTTTATATAAGGCACACGATCCGATCGCTTTAGGTCCTCTTTGTATAAGGCACACAATCATCTATAACGTCGCTTTAGGTCCTCTTTGTATAAGGCACACGACCATTATAGTAGATTCCCTATGGAATCGTTTCGTCGCTCATACCCCACAAGGCCACACGACATCACAAGATGCATATCATGATGCTTGGCATACTAATGACTCATGACAATCATGAAAACCATCTCAACATCGATAATCATGAATTGCAATCAAACCCAAGACAAGGCATTTAGTTGCCATAAGGCCACAAACCATCATCACAACATTTCATCACATGCATTCACATCATATAACAGCACACAAGCTATACGTTATATATATCAAAAGCATATCGCATGATAACACATCAATAGCACACAATTACGACGATAAAAGTCGACAAAACGACACATTTCCAAATTCCTGACACAATTAAATCGGCCACTAATCTCAAACCCATTTTTATAAGAAATAACATCTCATTAGCTTTCCAACGCATCCGACCGCGCCTCAATCCAAGTTACGAATCAAAAGTTATGAAGGATACAAGATAGAAAAATCCATCACGTTCGCTCCAGTATTCGCTAGGCGAACACCAGCGAACCATGGCAGAGAAAAACCAGCATAAAGTTCGCTAGGTGAACGTCGTTAGCGAACATTCGCTGACCTTTGCTGACGGGTTCGCTAGGCTAACCCTCGAAAGCTGTTCGCTGGGCTTCGCCCCAGGTTCGCTAGGCGAACCCTGGAAAACTCAGAATCCCAGCAGCGCTGTTGTTCACCCCAAATTCAATATTTCCTCCACCAAAGCACTACCAAACCATAACATAACAACCAAAACATACCCCAATCATAACAACAAGTATTCTACAACATTTATATCACATTCCAACCGTGAAAACATCGATTTCTATTCGTTTTTCTCATTTCAACCTAGAATTGAAAAACTATGAAAAACCGAGTTTCGCACCCTTACCCGATTAATCGTGCTTCGAAGTGTCGGTTGAATCGATTTCTTAAACTTCAAGCTTTCCTATTTTTCTTCTTCTCACTCTCTATTTCTCTTAACTTCTTTTTCTCTCTTTCTAATCTCTATGTTCTATTTTAAGAAAAACATTAATATCTAACCAAGCAAAATGACCAAAATATCCTTACACTCAATTTTCTCGCAAACGCTCTCAAACGCGATAAAACATAATAACGATAAACATAACATAT
This sequence comes from Lathyrus tuberosus, assembly GCA_022829125.1. Lineage (NCBI taxonomy): Eukaryota > Viridiplantae > Streptophyta > Magnoliopsida > Fabales > Fabaceae > Lathyrus > Lathyrus tuberosus. Next base: position 10,241,568 of record JALAZF010000141.1, read on the forward strand.
TTACCAAATAAAACCAGGAATAAAATAATATAAAAACAAAAATAATTAAATCGACTTGATTAAATAAATCTAACAAAAACCAGGGCGTTACCACTCTCCCCCACTTAGAAATTTCCGTCCTCGAAAATATTACCTGATACGAACAACTCCGGATACGATTTCCGCATCCGACTCTCCAACTCCCAAGTCAAATTACCCTCAGCAGTGCCCCCCACGCTACTTTCACAAGCGCAATATCCTTGCCTCTTAACCGCTTCCACTCGCGGTCCAAACTCCTCACCGGCAATGCCTCAACCGTAAGGTTCTCCCTTACCTCAACCTCATCCATCGGAATCACATGCGACGGATCTGGAACATACTTCCGAAGCTGCGAAACATGGAACACATCATGTAAATTTGAAAGATTCAGTGGCAACGCCACCCGATAAGCCATAACACCCACTCTCGCGGATATCTGATAAGGACCAATAAATTGAGAAGTAAGCTTCTTCGAATTCAACGCACGTCCAACACCCGTCACCGGCGTAACTCTAAAAAATACATGATCGCCTTCTCGAAACTCAAGATCTTTCCTCTTCAATCATGATAACTCCTCTGCCTACTTTGAGAAGCCTTCATCTTCTCACGAATAAGTTTCACCTTTTCCGTAGTTTGTTGAACTAACTCCGGTCCAACCACCGAACTCTCACCAGATTCATGCCAACACAAAGGTGTTCGACATCTTCTTCCATACAATGCTTTAAAAGGTGCCATTCCAATACTCGAATGGAAACTGTTGTTATACGTGAACTCAACCAACAAAATATAACTATCCCAAGCACCACCTTGCTCAAGAACACAAGCTCTCAGTAAATCTTCCAATGACTGAATAGTTCTCTCGGTCTGACCATCCGTCTGAGGATGATAAGCAGAACTCAATCTCAACTTGGAACCTAACGCCTTTTGCAAACTTTCCCAAAATCTGGAAGTAAACCTCGGATCTCGATCTGAAACAATACACAATGGAACTCCATGTAATCTCACAATCACACGGATATAAATCTCAGCAACCTCTCCAAAGAAAAACTGATGTCAATCGGAATGAAATGCGCTGATTTAGTCAGCCTATCCACAATCACCCAAATGGCATTATGTCCCCTCTGAGTATTCGGCAACCCTGTCACAAAATCCATAGAAATGCTGTCCTATTTCCACTCGGGAATATCCAACGGTTGATGTTCTACCTTTGACTTCTGACACGTCAAACACGCATAAACAAACTGAGCCACGTCCCTCTTCAATCCGGACCACCAAAAGATCTTCTTCAAATCTTGATACATTTTATTAGCTCCCGGATATATACTCAAACTACTCCGGTGTCCTTCCTTTAAAACCATCTTTTTCAATTCCGAATCATCAGGAATACAAATTCTACCACCGAATCTCAAAACACCCTGATCATCCACTTTAAAGTCACCATTCACACCTTTATCTCCAACCGTCATCAAATCAACAAATTTCAAATCTAGCCTCTGTTTCTCGCTAACGGTCAACAGAAATTCATTAGTGATCTTTAACATGCTAAGCCTCACGCTATCAGATGTCAATTCACACACCAAACTCAAATCTCTAAATTCTTCCAAAAGTTCCCACTCTTTAACCATCAAAGCAGACATATGCAAAGATTTCTGGCTTAACACATCGGCTACCACATTAGCTTTACCAGGATGGTAACTCAAGCTAAAATCGTAGTCCTTCAAAAATTCCAACCATCTCCGTTGTCGCATATTCAACTCTTTCTGATCAAACAAGTATTTTAAACTCTTATGATCACTAAAGACTTCGAATCTTGCACCGTAGAGATAATGTCTCCAAATTTTCAATACAAAAACCACCGCAGCTAATTCCAAATCATGAGTAGGATAATTCTTCTCATGATCCCTCAATTGTCTCGAAGCATAAGCCACAACCTTACCTTCTTGCATCAACACTCCACCTAAACCACTCAAAGACGCATCGCAATACACCACAAACGGTTCACTAGGATCCGATAAGATCAAAATTGGAGTTGTAGTCAATCTTCTCTTCAGCTCACTAAAACTCCCCTCACACTGAATATCCCAAATAAACGCTTTACCTTTACAAGTCAGCTGGGTCAAAGGAAGTGCTAACTTGGAAAAACCTTCAATGAATCTTCGATAATATCCAGCTAAATCCCAAAAGCTTCTAATTTCAGTAACAGATCTAGGAGCCTCCCATTGTAGAACTGCATCTACTTTGGATGGATCCACAGCAATACCATTACCTGAAATCACATGCCCAAGAAAACTCACTTCTGACAACCAGAACTCGCACTTGGACAACTTAGCATAAAGTTTCTTTCCCTTCAAAATTTACAATACAATACGCAAATGTTCCGCATGTTCCTCCCGGGACTTAGAATAAATCAAGATGTCATCAATAAACACAACAACAAATTGATCCAAATGCTCATGGAAAATGCGATTCATATGCTCCATAAACACTCCCAGCGCATTAGAAACCCCGAACGGCATCACGGAATATTCGTAATGTTCGTATCGTGTCCTAAAAGCCGTCTTCTGAATATCTTCCTCCTTCACTCTAATCTGATGATAGCCTGACCTCAAATCAATTTTACTAAACACACACGCACCTACCAACTGGTCCATCAAATCATCAATTCTTGGAAGAGGATACTTATTCTTAATCGTCACCTTATTCGGCTGGCGATAATCAATACACAATTGCATACTTCCATCTTTCTTCTTCACCAATAAAACTGGAACACCCCAAGGCGATACACTCGGCCTCACTAACCTCTTTTCTAATAATTCATTCAACTGCTTCTTCAACTCAACCAACTCAGATGCCGACATACGATATGGTGCCATAGATACAGGTCTAGTGCCAAGAACTAGATCTATAGAAAACTCCACCTCTATTTCTTGCGGCACATTAGAAATATACTCCAAAAACACCTCCAGAAAATCACACACGACTGGAAACACATCAATTGCAACTTGACTATCCACAGTCAACGATGCAAACAACCCGAACAACTGAGCATCATCTTCCAAAAGTTCCTTCAACTCTTTGGTAGATAAGAAACTCGATTCCTCATCTTCTTCAAGAGAAGGAAATCTTACCAACTTATGATAACAATCGATATGAACTCGATTGAACTGCAACCAATTCATTCCCAGAACTACGTCTAAACCCTCCAACGGCAGACACACCAAATCCATAGCAAAATCCTTACCATAAATGGTCAAAGGACAACTTAAACACACCAGAGAAGTAGTTACCGACCCCAAAGCTGGAGTATCGATAACCATCTCTCCACCCATCGATGACAACAAAAGATTCAAACGCCGCACACACTCGGACGAAATAAACGAATGAGTCGCTCCGGTATCAATAATAGCAACTAAAGGCGTACTATTAATAAAACAAGTACCTCTGATCAGACGATCTGCACTAGTAGTCTGAGTTCCTGCCAATGCAAATACTTTTCCTCCAGCTTGAGCTTGCTTTGGTTTCGGACACCTCGTACTAACATGACCAGGTTCACCACAGTTGAAACACTTCACCACATTTCTCTTGCAATCAGCTTCTACATGTCCTATACCTCCACAATTGGAACACTTCCTCATATCCTTTCTACATTCAAACTGACGATGTCCTAAGTCGCCACACTTAAAACATCTCAGAGGATTATACATGCCTCCCCACTTGGCCTTTTATCAAAATTAGCCCTTTGCTTTCCCTTGTCAGCTGGAGCCACATAAGGACCACCACGAAGCGGTTGCTTTCCTTTCCTTTCGTTCACACTCTTATAATGAGTAGAACGAGCTTTGCTATCCTCCTCATAAATTCTACAACCATCCACCAAATCTGAAAACCTCCTAATTCTTTGATAACCAATTGCCTGTTTGATCTCGGGACGCAACCCGTTCTCAAACTTCACACATTTGGAAAACTCCGCAGTTGCTTCAGCATAATGTGGATAAAACTGAACCAGCTCCACAAACTTAGCAGTGTAATCAGTAACAGACATGTTACCCTGTTTCAACTCCAAGAACTCTATTTCTTTCTTCCCTCTAACATCTTCAAGAAAATACTTCCTCAAAAACTCACTGCTAAACAAAGCCCAAGTGACAACTTCACCTGTAGCCGATTACGCCAGAGGCTTCAAGTATCTTGGACTTCAGTTAGGCCAGAGGTTATAATTTACTTAGTCCGGCCGCAGCCGATTATGCCAGAGGCTTTAAGTAGCTTGGACTTCAGGTAGGCCATAGGTTTCAATTTACTTAGCCTGGCCGTAGCCAATTATGCTAGAGGCTTCAAGTAGCTTGGTCTTCAATTTGGATCGTGTCCTAGGACCGTCGTACCTATTTTATACAATATTTGTTCTAACTATGGGTGCCTCATTAAAAACCCTTACCCTTGCAATGGAAGAGAGTGTGTTCCCATAATTTTTACTTATGGAGTTTATTACAAAGTCTAGCTAAGATAAGACTTAAAACTAGTTACATTCCAGGTCCTAGGTATTTTAACATCCTCTAAACTTTCTAACTTGTAAGCCCCATTATTCAACCTCTGACGAATATGGAAAAATCATTCCCAATTCAGAGATAGCTTGCTTTCTTTTGGGGGTCCGACATCCTTTTTACCACCAGGTCCCCTTTGTGAAATCTCCTTTGCCTCACTTTAATATTAAACCTCCTGGCAATTCTCCATTTGGCTGTGAACTCTCTTATGTGGGTTGATTCCCTAACTTCATATAATAAATCATCCGAATTATCCAGACACTCCAGGTTGACGTTTTCATTAAAAGCAATATATCTCCAAGTTGGAGTGTTGATTTCGACTGATATCGTTGTATCAGCTCCATAAACCATTCTGAAAGGAATTTCTCGAGTAGCTGAATGAGGTGTAGTATGATAAGACCACACAATTTCATGCAGGTACTCAGCCCATAACCTCTTGGCTTTATCTAGCTTTTTCCATCCCAGATGAGATGATCTTGTTTGCCGCCCCTACCTGACCGTTTGCTTGAGGGTGTTATACAAAAATAAATCGATTTTGTATTCCTAAATCTTTGCAAAACTATATAACTAATGAGTTAGAAAATTACGCAACGTTATCTAACACCATAACCCCGGGAAGGCCAAATCGACATACTATGTTTCTCTAGTAGAATCGGTGCACTCTTTCTATTGTGATTTGTGCCTCCACCCTTTTGGTGAAGTAATCGACAACCACTATTAAGAACTTTATTTTTTCGGCTGCCGCGGTAAGTAGACCCAAAATACCTGACCACCACTGATAAAATGACCAAGATGTATATAGGATCACACGCTAGATGGTGACAAACTAGGTTTGGGTCAATTCCGGGCATGTCTATTGGTTTCCATGCAAACAAGTCTAGGTTCTCCCTCAATATTTTGATGATCTCGATTTCCTCCTCCGAAGATAGTCTAGAGCCAATCTGAGTTGTCTGGGATGATTTGACACCATTATGTACCTTTTTTACCTCTCCAAGGGTCGTCAAACTATTCTAGATCTTATCTGGGATCAAAATCAATTAGGTTCACTTTTAAATGATCATCTTTTAGTTCATCAGTTTGACCTTTCCTTTTGAGTTTTAGACTATCTTTATAACATTTCCTTGTTATCCCCTGATCACCTTTTACTACTCCTACCTGGCCATTTTCAAGAAGATATTTTAGTGTAAGGTATAAAGTGGATAACGTCACTTCCAAAGCATTGAATGATGGTCTACTAGTAATAATATTGTATAGAGATGCAACATTAATAATTAAATACCTCACCTTAACACTTTTTCTATTGTCTCCATTTCCAAAAGTTGTCATCACAGGTAAATGCCCTAGCACCTATACATTCTCTCAGGAGAATCCAACCAAAGTACGTTTGAAAGGTAACAACTCGATAATATCAAAATTCATCCCCTTGAATGCATCCCAATATAAAGCATATGCTGAACTTCTCGGATCTACCAAGACTCGTTTCACGCTCCAGTCCCGGATCTGTACTTTGATTACCATTGGGTCATTTTCTAGAGAAACTGATCACAACCATATTTTCTTCCCCCCTCTGAGGGGGACTTTTTCCTGACATGCATCACTGACTAAGTGTATCTTTTCCTAGATGAACTGGTTTCTCCTCCTCCTGAGAATCCCCCCGCAGTGGTGTTTAATGTATGATGAGTTACCCAGGCTTCGCGGACTTCCTCTGTATTCTTTCCCCTCTTCTGTGTTAGGTTTTCCGAGCTAGTATCTTCCCATAGAGGGCTTTTTTTTCCTGTCTGTCCTTCAAAATATTTATCATAGGATAATAGTCAACCTCTTTGAATTAAAATTTCAATTTCTTTTTTTAGCTTATGACATTTCTCTGTGTGGTGTCCACAGATTCTGTGGTACGCACACCATGCACTCTCGTCTTTTCCCGTCACAACATGGACCCCTTTTGGGTGCCCTGGAATGAGAGGTAGTTTGAGGTGATAAACTTATCTCAAGATATCCTCTCGACTGGCATTCACATTCAAATATTTTGATCCCTATTTTTCTGTTTTTACTTTTTACATTAACTCATATCAAAATGGCAATGTGTTTTCTTGTTTGTTGCATTCATAATAAACATATATCATCAATCATGCAGGTTTCTTTGTTCAGATTCCACCAATCATGATTCAACTATGGCTCGGTATGACTTCGACAATCCTATCTATCAGGCTGAAGAAGAGACTGACGAAGATTGCAACTTACCTAAAGAATTGGCCAGATTGCTGAAACAGGAGGAAAGGGTCATTCTACCTCATCAAGAGGAGATCGAGACCGTTAATCTTGGAATTGAGGACGCAAAAAAGGAAGTAAGGATTGGGGCTGCTTTGGAAGACACGGTCAAGGGAAGATTGATTGAAATGCTTCGAGAGTATGTAGATATCTTCGCCTGGTCTTACCAAGACATGCCCGGGCTTGACACTGACATTGTGGTACACCGGCTGCCGCTCAAAGAAGGTTGTACTCCGGTTAAGCAGAAACTAAGAAGGACGAAACCGGATATGGCTGTCAAAATCAAGGAAGAGGTTCAGAAACAGTTGGATGTTGGGTTTCTCGCTGGACAAATTATCCTCCGTGGGTTGCTACTATTGTGCCTGTACCTAAGAAAGATGGCAAGGTCAGGATGTGTGTTGACTACAGAGACTTGAATAGAGCAAGCCCGAAAGATGATTTCCCGCTCCCCCACATTGACGTGTTAGTGGACAACACTGCTCAATACTCTGTATTTTCCTTCATGGATGGCTTCTCTGGGTATAACCAAATCAAGATGGCCCCAGAGGACATGGAGAAGACGACGTTCATAACACCATGGGGAACGTTTTATTACAAGGTAATGCCCTTCAGATTAAAGAATGTTGGGGCAACCTATCAGCGGGCAATGGTGACTCTCTTTCATGATATGATTCACAAAGAGATTGAAGTCTATGTTGATGACATGATTGCGAAGTCACAATCGGAGGAAGAACATTTGGTGAACCTTCGAAAGTTATTTGAAAGGTTGAGGAAGTTCAAACTGAGGTTGAATCCGAACAAGTGCACCTTCGGGGTGAGATCTGGAAAATTGCTGGGGTTTATTGTTAGTGAAAAGGGTATCGAGGTCGATCCTGCTAAAGTAAAAGCCATACAAAAAATGCCTGAGCCGAGAACAGAAAAAGAGGTATGTGGTTTCTTGGGGAGGTTGAACTACATTGCTAGGTTCATCTCTCATCTCACAGCCATGTGTGAACCAATATTCAAGTTGTTAAGAAAAGATCAAGAGGTCAGGTGGAATGAAAATTGTCAAAAGGAATTTGAAAAGATAAAGGAATATTTGCAGGAACCTCCGGTCCTCATGCCGCCAGTGCCAGGAAAGCCATTGATTATGTATCTTACGGTTCTTGAGAACTCAATGGGGTGTGTGCTCAGTCAACACGATAAGTCAGGTAAAAAAGAGCATGCAATCTACTACCTGAGCAAGAAGTTCACTGATTGTGAGTCAAGGTACTTTATGTTGGATAAAACATGTTGTGCACTCGCTTGGGCCGCAAGGAGTTTGAGGCAGTATATGTTAAACCACACAACCCTATTGATTTCAAAGATGGATCCGATCAAGTATGTGTTTGAGAAGCAGGCACTTTCTGGAAGAATAGCCCGTTGGCAGATGGTTTTGACAGAATACGATATTCAATATGTTTCCCAAAAAGCCATTAAGGGAAGTGTTTTGTCAGAATACCTCGTCGAACAACCGATCAAGGATTATCAACCAATGAAGTTTGAATTTCCAGATGAGCATATCATGTTTTTAAAGATGAAGGATTGTGAAGAGCCTTTGCCTGATGAAGGACCTGAGATTGGATCTCAGTGGAAATTGGTTTTCGATGGGGTCGTCAACTCATATGGTAACGGAATCGGGGTAATCATTACAACTCCAAGGGGTTCTCACATGCCCTTCATTGCCCGGTTAGCGTTCGTATGCACCAACAATGAGGCAGAGTATGAAGCATGCATCATGGGATTAGAAGAAGCAATTGATTTGAGAATCAAGAATCTCGATGTGTATGGTGATTCTGCGTTGGTAGTTAATCAGATTAAAGGAGATGGGAAACTCGTCAGACAAATTTGGTGCCTTACAACAACTATGCCAGAAGGTTGTTACCCTTCTTTGACAGGGTAGAATTTCATCATATACCCCGATCAGAAAATCAGATGGCAGATGCGTTGGCAACATTGTCTTTAATGTATCAAGTGAACCGTTGGAATGAGACTCCCTCAATCAGAATCATGCGTCTGGATAAACCAGTTTTCGTGTTTGCAGTTAAAGATGTATCAGATGGTAAGCCTTGGTATCATAACGTCAAGTGTTTTCTGAAGAGTCAAGAGTATCCAGAGGGTGCGGCTACCAAGGACAAGAAAACTCTGAGGAGGTTGGCAGGAAACTTCTTTTTGAATGAAGATGATGTGTTGTATAAGAGGAACTTTGACATGGTCTTGCTACGTTGTGCTGATGAACACGAGGCATGCCTGTTAATGGAGGAAGTTCACGAGGGATCTTTCGGTACTCATGCCAATGGGCATGCTGTGGCTAGAAAGCTGTTGAGGGCAGGGTATTACTGGATGACTATGGAGTCCAATTGTTTTAAATACGCCAGGAAATGCCATAAATGCCAGATTTATACTGATAAGGTGCACGTATCGCCTACTCCTCTAAATGTACTGTCATCTCCTTGGCCTTTCGCCATGTGGGGCATTGATATGATTGAAAAGATTAAGCTGACTGTGTCCAATGGGCATCGTTTCATTCTGGTTACCATTGATTACTTCACGAAGTGGGTGGAATCAGCCTTGTATGGCAACGTCACCAAGCAAGTGGTAGCCCGGTTTATAAAGAAGGACATCATCTGTCGTTACGGGGTCCCGGAGAGAATCATTACTGATAATGGTTCAAATCTGAATAACAAGGTGATGAAGGAGCTATGTCAGAGCTTTAAGATTGAACATCACAATTCTTCTCCCTATCGTCCGAAGATGAATGGGGTTGTTGAAGCAGCAAATAAGAATATAAAGAAGATTGTGCAGAAAATGGCGGTAACATACAAAGACTGGCATGAGATGTTGCCTTATGCCCTACACGGTTATCGTACTTTGGTACGTACATCAACTGGGGCAACTCCTTTCTCACTGGCATATGGTATGGAAGCAGTTCTACCATTAGAGGTTGAGATTCCTTCTTTGAGAATTCTGGCAGATGTGAAGCTTGATGAAGCTGAATGGGTGCGTTCCCGGTTGAATCAGTTGAATCTTATCGAAGAGAAGAGATTGGCAGCCATTGCACATGGCCAGTTGTATCAGAGCAGGATGAAGAAAGCCTTTGATCAGAAAGTGCGTCCTTGGTGTTTTCAGACAGGCGAGTTAGTTTTGAAAAGGATCCTTCCTCCTCATACAGATCACAGGGGCAAGTGGACTCCAAACTACGAAGGGCCATATGTAGTAAGAAAGGTTTTCTCTAGTGGAGCCTTATTACTCTCAATAATGGATGGCGAAGACTTTACATCCCCTGTGAACGCAGACGTAGTCAAAAAATACTTTGCATAAAAAAGACTCGCTGGACATAAAAAGAAGATTCAGGCAAAAAAGGGCATCACAGCGAACCATAAAAAGAGAAGGTTCGGGCAAAAATTAGGGATAAAAAGAAAAAGAAGAATAAACCCGCAAAGTTGAAAACCTGAAAAAGGCAACTTTGGAAAAAATGGGTATCCAGGTGGATTGAAAACCCGAAAAGGGCGGTCCAGGCAAAAGTTAGGGATTTGAAAGCGAGAAGATGCGGTCCGCGTTCGATCTGTAAGCAATTTTGACACTTGGGAATTTCAAAGGAAAGAAATCAGTCCAGTCAGTCTCTTCGAAGGTCAAAGCATCTGTGGATAAGCAAGGCATATGAGTCATAGCTGAATTGAATCATGGTGGATATCTGTTCCCACATTGCCGACATGTGTATTTTCTTTTTGCTTTTTGCGCAATTACCTCTTTTCAGGAATTGCTTCCGAATGTAAATGCCTATTTACAGGCCAACTCATTCAATAAAATTTTCATTTCACTCAAAGAGCTTTCCATTTATGTTTTTACTTTTACTATTTTTTTTTGTGAAAACGTCCGATATTTTGATAAACATTGCATGTGAAAATGTTAAGCTTTGCGGAGCATATCAGAAAACAATGGAAATTGCTCAGGCAACGGATATTGTGGATGGTAATCGAGATAGCCATTTTTGCATATAGAACATTCTGTTGTTATTGTGTGCAGGGTAGCAAGGTTTCTCCCCAGTAGAGTTACTCTCCATAGCTTTGAGATTTCATCATCCTCAGCAGATTGTTACTCTCTCCAGCCAGAGTATAGAAGATTGTTTCCCTAGCCAGAGTCGTGATTGATTTATTACTCCCCAGCAAGCATTCAGGTTGATGTTGTTGTATCCCCAGCAGAAGATTGGTGGAATATCTTCCCGGGCAAAGATGTTATCTTCCCCACAGAGTCTTGGTGTCTGCTTTCCTCAACCGGTCAGGAAGTGTGTTCTTCACGAGCAGTATGCTCTAATCCCCAGCAGGGTGAGGGTAAAGTTATTTCCCCAGCAACAGGTTAAGTTCAGTGATATCCCCGGGCAGGTTCAGTATTGTCGACTTATTCCCCAAGCATAGTTTGGAGGTGATCCTCGTAGCAGTTTGTTCAACGGTGGTTGACATCATCAGTAGGTTTTAAGCCTAATGATTATTGGCACCGTATTTCGTAGCAGATCTTTAGGTTCCATCTTCAATAGTTGTTATTCTTAATCCCCAATAGAGGGGAAGTTCTCTTTGGGTTTCATCTTCAGCGGAAGTTGTTAATCAGAAAAGTTGTTCAGTGTGGTTTTCCTCAGCAGGGTTTTGTTCTCGGGGACAATTTAGTTTGTCATCGCCGGTGGAGTTGCCTTCGTCTTCAGCATTTATTTTGCTGAAGCGCTTCCTTTGCATTGCATGAGCATTTTTGCATGGCATCCTCCCAAAAGCGTAGCATTTCCATTTCATACGGAGCATTACGCCATAGAAATATTCAAACATATGCATTCGAAGCATAAGCCATGTTTAAGTTCTCGTTTTCCAGGTTTTTCCCCAGCAGGGAATGCAAGAATTCAGGAAGTATCATCCAACTTTATACCCCAAGCAGTGGACCTGGTCATTTGGAGAGACTATTTAATTTATCCCTTCAGAGTTGTTAGCGTTAAACACTCGTCTGTGTTCTTTCAACACCCGTCCGTGTTCTTTTTCATTTCCTCAATACATTCGTCCGTATTGATTCTAAACACTCGTCCATGTTCTCTAGACACTCGTCTGTGTTCAGTTTAGCATTTCAATCCCCAGTGAGGTCACCTTATACCTTTTTAGCCAATACCCGTCCGTATTAACCTTTGACACCCGTCCGTGTTCTTTCAGCACCCGTCCATGTTTGACCTTTGACACCCGTCCGTGTTCTTTAAGCACCCGTCCGTGTTTGACCTTAGACACCCGTCCGTGTTCTTTCAGCACCCGTCAATGTTTGACCTTTGACACCCGTCCGTGTTCTTTCAACACCCGTCTGTGTTTGACCTTTGACACCCATCCGTGTTTGAACCTTGAGACACCCGTCCGTGTTCTTTCATCACCCGTCCTTGTTTAAACCTTAGACACCCGTCCGTGTTCTTTCATCACCCGTCTGTGTTTGAACCTTTTGACACCCGTCCGTGTTCTTTCAGCACCCGTCTGTGTTTGATCTTGAGGCACCAGTGTGTGTTCTTTCATCACCCGTTCTTGTTTAAACCTTTTGACACCCGTCTGTGTTCTTTCAGCACCCTTCCGCGTTTGAACCTTTGACACCCATCCGTGTTCTTTCAGCACCCATCCGTGTTTGACCTTAGACACCCATCCGTGTTCTTTCAGCACCTGTCCGTGTTTGACCTTTGACACTCGTCTGTGTTCTTTCAGTACCCGTCCTTGTTTGACCTTTGACACCCATCCGTGTTCTTTCAGCACCCGTCCGTGTTTGACCTTTGACACCTGTCTGTGTTCTTTCAGCACCCGTCCGTGTTTGACCTTCGACACCCGTCCGTGTTCTTTCATCACCCGTCTGTGTTTGACCTTAGACACCCGTCCGTGTTCTTTCATCACCTGTCCGTGTTTGAACCTTTTGATACCCGTCCGTGTTCTTTCATCACCCGTCCGTGTTTGACCTTTGACACCCGTCCGTGTTCTTTCAGCACCCGTCCGTGTTTGACCTTTGACATCCGTCAGTGTTCTTTCAGCACCCGTCCGTGTTTGACCTTAGACACCCGTCCGTGTTCTTTCATCACCCGTTCGTGTTTGACCTTAGACACCCGTCTGTGTTCTTTCATCACCCGTCCGTGTTTGAACCTTTTGACACCCTTCCGTGTTTGAACCTTTGAGACACCCACCCGTGTTCTTTCATCACCCGTCCGTGTTTGACCTTAGACACCCATCCGTGTTCTTTCAGCACCCGTCTGTGTTTGAACCTTTTGACACCTGTCCATGTTCTTTCAGCACCCGTCTGTGTTTGAACTTTAGACACCCGTCTGTGTTCTTTCAGCACCCGTCCATGTTTGACCTTTGACTCTCGTCCGTGTTCTTTCAGCACCCGTCCGTGTTTGAACCTTTTTGGAACTCGTCCATGTTTACCCCTAGCGAAGTCAGCGCTTGTCCGTATTTGTTTCAATCCATGTCAATACTTCGTCCGTATTGATCTCTGACACTCGTCCGTATTTTGATCTAACACTTTCTATTACTTGTTCCCCAGCGGAGTCGTCTCTCCTTTTGCAGGATGCAAATTTGTGCGGTTATTTTGGTATTCAATCTCCATGTATCCCGATTGTCTGGAAGCCTTTGGCTTCCCAACCCTTGGATCCAAGAAGTTTGAATAGGGGCAGCTGTAACACCTCAAAATTTGCCCCCTTGTTTCTAACCTTTTTTGGCTTATGCTTCATTTCATTAGCATCGTCATTTCTGCATTCACATGGTTCTTTTGGGCATGGGATCAAGGTATTTTCCAGCAGCTCATGGCGTTATCAGTTCCAGTTTGATCTTCAGCAGTATTCAGAGCCAGGCAAATAGCTTTCAAAGTCTTTTTGAGCATTTATTCTGCTCATTAGATGATTTGATAATCAGAAGCTTCGGCAGTCATTTTGATCAAGCGATCCGGTATCAGACGTTATTAATTCAGCAGGATATTTTAAGGTGTCAGCAAGAATTCGTGTTTCTTTTCAGGTGTTACTCAGTAGTAATATTAAGTTTTGAGTTTCAGAGGCTTAACGGGGTTCAAAACAGCTGTCAGCTGTCACTTTTCCAAGTTTCCCTCCAAAAGGCGCCAAGATTCAAAATTTGGACTATGTAACCGGTTAGCAGTTATGCTGTAACCGGTTACACTGGGCGCATTTTGAAAAATGGGTTGAATTTTAGCATTTGTGATCATGTGCTTGGCTTGTGCATGTGTGGGAATGATCTAGAATTGATTTATTTTCATCATTTTCCACCCAAAATTCAAATTCCTCCCAACATTTTTCCATTCTAATTCCACATTCTTTTTTTCAAATTTCATTCCTAATCTCCATTCCACTCATTAACCCACACTCCAAACCACATTTGAATTCCTAACCTAGCTTCTATTTAAATCAATTCATTCCAAACCTCACATAACTTTGATCCATTTTCTGAATTTTCTACACATCTCACTCCATTTTCTCTCAACTTTTCTCTCATTTCAAAACCCTCACTCAAAGTTCCTTCATCAAAGTTCAACAAATTTTGCATTGAAATTTGTTGATCTTGGAACTAAACCTTCATCCATTCATCAATTCTTGAAAGAATTCTGATTTTGCTACTGTTTTGCTTCTGGATCTAAGTTCTTGGAAGTGATTTTTGGAGAAGCTAGAAGCAAGTTCATCACATTGCATTTATTTTGCATTTTCTCTTGAAGATTGCATTGGATCTCTGAATTTCTTGCTTAGATTCATCAATTGCAGTTTATCAACACTCACCAAAGCAATTCTCAGCTTTGTAGGTTGGTGAATTTTAGATCTACTTTTCATTTTAGCTTATTTTGCTTGTTCATGATGTAGATCTTGAGTTTATTGAGTTTGATCCATTGGATTGTTGATTTGATTGTTGTTGTTTGTTAATTGATGTGTGTTTGCTGGTTTTGAGATGTAATTTTCGTGCACATTGAGTTATCCTAACATGCAGGTGATTAGAGAAATGATAAGCTGCTGAAAAGTGATTTTGGAAACTGTATTTTTGAATTCTGTTGCAGAGTAACCGGTTAACATGTTGTTTTTTGCGTATTTTCAGGCTGTATTAAACTAAGTAACCGGTTACAGCATGACTGATAATCGGTTACCACTGTTGCAAAATGTGATTTTCTTGCATTTTCTTGTTTGATTGAGATCCTTTGCATGTCTAAACTTCATGGATTAATATGTTGATGATTTGTGGATTAATCATGAGTTGTTTCACCTCACACCATTGCATGAACATGATTCTTCGACACGCGATTCTTGGTTTTCATCAATGAATGTTTATGTTTGCATTGTTGATTAATTGATACGATAAACATGATGCACACACATTTGAATTGTGTTAATTCTTGATTGATGCTCAACTTGCTGGGCATGTGATGCGTGATTGTTGTTTGTTCCCGTGGTTGCTTATGCATGATGTTTTGATCAATGTTTGAGTTGTGCACCTTTGTTGAGTAATTGTTATTAGTTTGTAAACATGGTCATGCTATTCATTCTTGATGCTTGCAACCTTTATGATCGGTTTGCCATGCTTTGTACGTCTATTTGCAATCGTTGCTCACATGATTATTTGCTTTCAAATGCATGGTGTGCTGCCCTGTTTTCACCGCTGTCTTGGTGCATATGTGCTGTTGTATGTGCTGTTGTTTGGCTTTTTACACCTCCTTTTGTACTGAACTTGAGCTGTTAAATGTTGTTTGGTGTATTAGCTGGAATTTACCGATGTGCAGGTGCTGGAGCGCTGCTGTAGCCGCTGTTTTTTTTATCGCTTTGGTTTGCCTTGCTTTTGCTTGCTCCCTTAGGCTCCTAGTCCGACTTAATTTTTTATTAAGCTCGGAGTAGGATAGACATTAGGTTCGAACCATGCATGCTAACATGGGTAGATGTTTCCCCTTCGAACTCAACCTTAGGGCTATCTTTTGCATGACAACATTAGGATAGAATTCCCATAGCATTTTCTTTTCGACTTGAGTCCTCTCTTCTCATCTCATAACGATTCTAAAATACTTAATAAAGGTAACGTGTATTGGGCATGAGCCTTGTATGTGGGAAATGAGGAATGAGGGGTTTCCTCTCATCTTTCTAGAATGTTTAGCGGACATCCTATCTTAGGACGATTTGCTATGCATTCGTTCCTATGTCATAGACTTCGGTGCAATGCAAGTTACGAACTAACTTCAATCCACTTCTGTCTAAAAAACACAAAACAAATTCAAATAATTTTTATCCTTCGGGATTGTTGAGTTTCAAATCGTTTTCAGAAAAAGAGCTCGTCGCTCACGTAAAAAACACATACTGACCTTGTTAGGTCGAACTACGTCTGCTCTGACTTCCTCTCTCTCGTCCGATTGAGGATACGTAGGCACGAGATGTGATATCTTGGCGAGCACCCTGTAACACCCCAAAATTTGCCCTTTTGTTTATATACTAATTGGCTTATGTTTATTTTCATTTCTTGCATTTGCATTGTGCATAACATTGGTTCTTAGCATGGGATCAAGGTACTTGGTCCATTTTCTCAAGTCTCAAGCTTCAAGGTGGCTCATGGGGTTCATCATATCTTCATAAGGTCAAGCATGGCAAAGGATTTGAAGTGGATATTTTCTTCCTGATCAGAGGGACCAATTAGGGTTTGTGAATCAAGAGGACTTCTTGAAGGGCTTTGTATGTTCAAGCATGATGCTATGAGGTCTATATGCTCACAAGTGTTCATGGATGAGGGTTTGGTTATTGATTTATTGTGGAGGATTTTCAGTGGATCAATTGCTTGTGAAGTAAGCAAAAGTCAACTGTAAAGGAGAAAGTCAACTGTGGAATTTTGAGGTTCTTTTCATGGTTTTCAAGGTCTCACATCCTCATATGGTCTTCAATTGTCAAGTTTCATGCCATTCATCAAGAATCAAGAGTTTGTGCAAAAGTTACTAAATTTGGAAAATGACCTATAATGAGAACTTTCCATTTTTGGCAGTTTTTTCACCACATTCAACTTGACTTCTCATCATCAAGGAAGCTTCAAATGAATTTTCCTCCAACATGAAAGTTGAAGATATTTCTCTCCCATTTCCAAAAAGTACTAGAACATCTCCATATCATTTGTGGAACTCTAGTTATGGTCAAAACAATGCAAGGTGCATTTCATGGATTTCTTATATGTCAAATTTTCCACCATTTGCATTTTCACTCAAAAGGACTTGTAATGTTCCCAATTGCTTCATGTCTCATTACAACATCAAAATACAAGTCAAGAGGATCATTTTTGGCCTTTGAATCAATTCATTCCATGACTTATTTCTCACTTATTTCACATTATGCAAAATTGCAAATGGATTCAAATCTCATGAACCAAGTCATTGCAAGGCCCAAGTACAATTAAGAGGTGATCAATAAGTAAATTGGAGGTGAATCATGGTGATTACATGGCTCTTGCACGTGTGGTTTAGTGGATACAACTCAAAATGCAAATTTGCAAAATTCATCCAAATCTCATTAACCAAGGTTCTAATCACTTGCTAATCCTAATCAGGGGAATAATCAAGAGTATATAAGCTAACTCATACCCTCACAGCTAGGCCATGCACTCACTCTTGCTCAGAATTCAAAATTTCATTCTCACTTTCTCTTCTTCGATTCTCTCTCTCCACAAGGTTTTCTTGAGTTCTTTCTTCATATTCTTGATCAGTGAGTTGAAAGGAGCACGAATCATCCATTGTTTTAAGCTGAAAGTGAGGTTTTCATCAAGTTCAGTTCAAGAGGGATCATCTTCAAACTTCTAGATCTAGCCAGATTCAAGCCTCTATTTGCATTTATTTTGCAAATAGAGTTCAAAAGAGGAAGATCTGCAGCTTTTGGAGGGATTTCTTGGTGGATTTCAAGTTCTACAAGGTTCAGGTTAGTGTGAAATTCATCATCATAAAACTCAGTTTTCTTGTGTGCATTATGATCTATGATGTTCACTGATCATTCTGATCTATTTTGTTTGAAATTTGGACGTGTGAATTGTGTGTATTGTGAGTTTGAAAGTTTTGGATCTAAACTTTTCTCCTTCGATTTGCTCTATGTGTTGGTTGTTTGATAAATTGGTTTGCATATTCTTAATCCTCATGAAATTCTGGTTGAAATGGTATACTCATTTGTCATTTCTGGAAAATTTTGGTGTTGGTGCTCACCGGAGGAGACGACCGGAGCTAGGGCTCCGGCGTCTGGTTTTATTTTCGGCCAGTGGAGGTTTTTGTGAGGAAGACGCAATCACCATCGTCCATCACTTTGATCCAAGGGTCCTGGTGTTGCCACGTTATTTGATTTCTGAGTTTATTTTTATTGTTTGGGTGTTTGTTACCCCATGGTTATTATTGTGTGCGTGCTATCATGTCCTCTCATCTTGCATACTTATTTGATTTGTTGACTAATCTGATGCGTAGGATAGATCATGTGGTTGATATTCTGACAACACATTAAAAAAGACATGTGCTGCTCACGTGGGTTATATTGTGTGCTGAGTGGTTGTGTGTATCCGTGTGCATCATTTTTACCGTGTGTTGATTGATCTTGCATGTTGATCTTGAATACTGGTGCTTTGGTTAACTTGTTGTGGAGCGTATGATTGATCATGTGGTGTGTGTGAGTCTTCTGAGTTGACTGGGTTCCATTGTTCATCTTTGACCTTCGCTAGTTGACCATTGGCCTTGGGCCTTGCTTTTTGCACCCTTCCTTTAAGCCCATGTCTATTTTACAACGTGATTTCTTTGCTGTTTGCACCCTTGGTTTTTTATTTTCTTTTTATTTCATTTAATTGTTGCATTTGCATTTTATTTTTTAAAATCATTTTTATGCATTCAAAAATTATGAAAAAAAAATCATGAAGCTTGTTTTTAGTTTTATAAAATTTTTCCAAATTTTATTTTCCTTTTTTATTTTATTTTTGGCATCTGAATTAATTAATTGTTTAATTTCTTTATGGTTTGTCTCATTTGTGCACACTTCTACTTGTAGAATTTATTTCTCATCATTTATACATGATCTTGAACTTATTCTTTTTGCATTTGTTAGATGACATATTGAAGTGCATAAAAACATTTTTGTTTCATTTTTAAAAAATTTTCATATTGCATTTTGGTCCCTCTCTTTTGCATATTGAATCATGTTTCCTATGTGGTCTTTGCCTATTTGTTTGAGGTGCTTAACTTGTGAATTTTTGTGAGACCCTTTGGCATGTGATTAGTATCTGACTTAGGTCATTTGTGTTTTGATTTCTCAATTTTGGAATGTCATTTGATATATGCTTGATTATTTGTGCTTAAGTGACTTATACATGATTATGTCTTGACACCTCTTTGCACAAGTTGACTTGCCATGTCCATTTACTTGAGTTTCTTGTTGGTTCTTTACATGTGCATTTGATATGATGTCTACCCCTGGTTGAGGTCCTTTGAGACTTAATTTTACACTTTGTGGATCTTGTTTGGTGTTGCCTAAGTGTTGGAACTTTGAGCTTACTTTTGTGGACTTTCTTTAGTACATATTGCTCCATGTTTTGATCTTCTCTTGCATATGTGAATTGTTGATGATAATATGATCTTGGTTCTGACCTTCCTTCATCTTCATCTTGCCTCTCTCATTTCATTTTGGTATGAAGTCCATGTGTGCTTAATTGTGCATTTCATACAAGTATGCTTGCATCCTTTCATGTTTATCTTTGTATGCTTACTTGAGTGGTTTTGCATTAATTTTTGAAACATGTTGGTTGATTTGAGTTGGACATTTATGGTATGATGTGCTTACTGCCATTTATTGTATCTCATTTTTTCCTTCTCATTCTTCTTCTTCTCTTTCACTCTCTTCCTCCCATGGATCTCAAGACTTGTTTAAGTCTTGGATTCTCTCCCTTTAAAGCTACCTAGTCCAACTTAATTTTTGATTAAGCTTGGACTAGGATTAGCATTAGGTTTTAGGTAGTCGTTCCTCCTAAGCCTCACTAACCATAGGACATCCATGCATGATAACATTAGGGCTCTTAGTTTCCCTTTAGAGTTTCCTTTGTGTCGTCTCTCTTCTCATCTCAAAACTTCTTCAAAATACGTAATAAAGGTTAACATGTATTGTGCTTCAGCCGTCTATGTGGGAAGTGGGGAATGAGGGGCTTCCTCTTATTCTTCTAGGATACCTAGTGTACATCCTGTTGGGGACGATGCGCGAAGTATTCGTTCCTGTATTTAAGACTTTGGTTCAATGCAAGTTACAAATAACTGTAAAAAACACTTCTTGTTAAAAAGCTTCAAACAAACACTAATGTCTTTCCTTCGGGAATTCTTTTCTCATCTCACTCACTCTCAACGTACGAACGTGCTCCTACTCGTTCTCTTGCAAGACGGTAACGCACTCGATTCAGCGAGTCGGAAACACCTGATGGCAGTGCCATACCCTATCCCTTCGGACTTTGACATGAATGCTAGGTGCGAGTTCCACTCGGGAACGTTTGGGCATACAATTGATAATTGTAATGTATTCCCGCACAAGGTGCAAGACTTGATCGACTCAAAAGTCATCATGCCAGATGGTACCCCTTTGGAGTGAAGCTTCTTTGTCAGAGTAAGCACCAGATTGCAAGACGTCATCAGAAGCAATAAGTCCAGACGGAGTCAAGTCTCCTCAACAATGACAATCATCAGCTTCCTTTACTGCATTTTCATATGTAGCTTTCATTTGTTTGTTTAAACATTATCTGCATGTAAAAACTTGTTTGTGTTTGAATGTTGATTTTAATGCAATGATGTTTTGTTCCTGAAGTATCTTACTTTTATGCACTCATGTTATGTTTATATGCACTGCAATACTAACTTTTCTTGCCTAGACTCTTGGAGGGAGGATGACGAAATAAGAGCGCAAATTTCTAATGGTACGCTTTTGGATAAAACCCTGTTAAGGATGTACAGGCATTGTTTCCAATTCACAAACACTGGAGAGATAAGGAGATAGACCTTTGTCAACCCCTTTGAGCCTAGTAGTAGGAGTTCTTTCTGAAAATGAAAAACCCTCAATTTTAACCCAGGGGTAGGGTAGGCGTCAGTTAGTTTGACCAAGTGTTCAACTTTTAGAACGAGTGTACATCTGAGGATCCATTACCTTTCATTCCACTATCAAGAGGTTAAGAGGTGTAGAACCACAATGGTTACTCCTCACCAACCGAAGAGTGAAACAGTCACAGCCCTTTCAAACAAGTCAGGAAAAACGGTGTCACACAACTTGTTCAAAAAAAAAAAAGAGAAAAGAAAAAGCCTGCTAAGTCGAAAAACTTGAAAGCAAGTGACTTAGGCAAACGTTAAGGCATCCCGCTGGACTTCAAAATTGAAAACTCAAAAGAGTCAGTCCAGGCAAAAATTAGGGAACAAAAAGCAAAAGAATGAGAAAGCGAAAAGCCAAAAGGATTACAAAGAAAATCCTCGATAAGAACGAAATCGTGTGACTATAGACACAAAAGACAAAAAGGGGCGACTGTTAGTCCAAAACCTCATCAGGTGTCGAATCACCAGTTACATGGATTCCCTAGAAATCGGGAAACCTTTTGAGAGACGAGCGCTTGTGTCAATTTAGCTGAACATAGGACTGGTGAATATCATGAAGAGTGGGTGGGTACCAATAAACTTTGAGCCATAAATCCTTTTTTCTCAAACCGCGAACCAGGCCATGCTACAACCCTTAAAAGTCCTAATTGAAACAGGGTTTAGTCTGAAGGCATACTTCAACGAGATAGCGTTCCTGACTCCCATGAGTTGTGCTAATAAGATTTTTGTTGGTGTTGCATGTGCGTATTGCTTTCTTCTCAAAAATAAGTGTCGTAACTCGGTTGTGTGACATATTTTCAATAAGGACTTCAAGATTAACATATGTGTTGCATTTGAATAATCATTCTCAGAATAAATATTTTCTGCTTGCATACATTTTTTTGACATCAAAGAAGCTTACACGATGAACATCAGTCGAGAAGCTTAAACTGGCCAAGTTGAGGTGCCTGAGACTCCAGAGGACATGTTGCTGAAAGATTATGTGGGAAAAAGGCGTTCCCAGCCATTTGTGTTGAGATGTAGCCAATCTGGGACAATCACACCGGGTAATCTCTTTAAAATGTAGCCAAGTTGGGGCATTCAAGTTGAGAAGGTCTTTTCAGAGTACAATCAACCATGGGGCATTCATGGTGAGAAAATTTCTTCGAACTGGGGCAATCACGTCGAGATCCGATAAATCTCTCCACAAGCGTGTAAACTGGGGCAATCACGTCGAGATTCAGTAAATCTCTCAAAGACTAGTCGGTCAGAGACAAATGTACTGCAAGGCTTGTACTGGGGCAGGTCACTTCAAGGGCGCGAGAAGTTTTTCCCTTCAGAACACAGTCAATCAATAGCACTTCCGCAAGGTTCAGAATACTGGGGCAGAACATTTCAGGTCATTACGAACCCTCTCGAGGTGGCTTACTTCACGAATCATGAAGTATGGGACAGTTATGTCCAGACCGGATACATCTCTAAGAGTTTGAAAACCCTGGGGCATTGTTGAACGCCAGGTTTTTTGTAAAATCCTCTTAAGATGATTGCTTCAAGTAGACCCTGTGGTTTGGGGCAAGGTGGAGAATTAAAGGAACTGTGTTTCGCTCTTGACAATCAGCACTGAGTTGTTCCCAGTATGGGACTTTTGGAGTCTTTTCCCTCCAGCAAAGAGCCAGAGGTTATCTGTTTCCCGCAAGGTGTGGGAATTGTTATTCTTCCTCAAGCAGAGAATTGTCCTATGTTCGAAAAGGGCTTTTATGAAGGTTCCTTATCTCTAGCAGTACAGATGGAATCCTCACTCTCAGTAAGGTAAGACGATAGAATATCGCCAAGAAGATGATGAGGAGTCAGAGTGTTCTCTTCCTCAACGGTCAGACCTAGTCATCTCAAGTAATTCAAAGTCCAATCTTCATTGGTACCTCCCCAGTAGAGCTGCTCTCCCCAACTTTGAAGTCTGATCGTCCTCATGCAGTTTATTACTCTTCCCCATCAGAGTATCAAGGATCGTCTTCCTCAACAAGAGTATAATGGAGTAATTCCCAAGCGGAGTCATTGAGGATCGTCTCCATCAGCAGGGTATAAGAGGTTCACCCCGGCCAGAATTGTGATTTGGCTCATCTTTCCTCAGCAGGTAGCCGGGAGTTGTTATTGCTGTAAGAGATTAATGGAGCATCTTCTTTGATTAAAGATGGTGTTTCCCCACAGGGTATGGGGCATTCGTTTTCCCCAGCTAGTCAGGAAACAGGGGGCTTATCCCCTAGCAGGGTGGATGTTGACAACTCCTTTTCTCCCAAGTGAAGTCGTTGAGGATTGTCCCCCTCAGCAGTGTACAAAGGATTGTATACCCAATCGAAGTTGTGTTTGGATTACTATTCCCCGGCAAACATTCAGAAGTTAATTGCTCTAAGGTGGATGTTGTTGTATCTCCAGCAGGCAGTTCGTGGACAAAGATGTTATTATCCCCACAGAGTCCTGGTGTCTACTTTCCTCAGTTGGTCAGAAAGTATAGTCTCAACGACAACGGCTTGATCTAATCCCCAGCAGGATAAGGGTAAAGTTATTTCCCTAGCAGCAGATTAAGCTCATCTCCCCAAGCAGAGTCTGGTGGTGATTAGTATCCCCAGCAGGTCTTAAGTCCAATCCTTTTGGCAGGCGTCAAATCCAAGTTCTGAAACAGTTGGTCATTCCCAGTGGAGGAGTTTCCATCTTCAGTTTTCATCTCTCTACCCAGCTGAATGGGTATCCTCTCGGAGTTCCGTCCATCTCCAGCAGAGTTGTTGATCCTGACATTCCCCAACAGAGTGGGTATCCTCTCGGAGTTCCGTCCATCTCCAGCAGAGTTGTTGATCCTGACATTCCCTAACAGAGTGGGTATTCTCTCGGAGTTTCGTCCGTCTCCAACAGAATTAGTGGTTTTGTTCCTTCCCAGCAGGGTGAATTATACCTCATCAGGATCTCTTGGTTAAGAATGACATGTCGGTTTGCTATACCCCAGAGCTGCCTTTGTCCTTAGCGTTTATTTCGCTAGGACGCCCTTTTTGCATTGCATAAGCATCTTTTGCATGGCATCCTCCCAAATGCGTAGCATTCCATTTCGTATGGAGCATTACAGCAAAATTCAAACATATGCATCCGAAGCATAAGCCAAGTTTGGTATTTTGTTGTAGGGTTTCTTTTACCAGCAGAAAAGGATACGCTCCAAGGGATGTTGTTTAACGACGCAACTGCATCTGGTGATTTCTTCACTATTGTGCTTCCCCCGCAGAGGTTGATGTTTAGGTCTCTCTCATGTGAAGTCAGGTTGAAGATTTCTTATTGTACTTCCCCCACAGAGGTTGATGTTTAGGTCTCTCTCATGTGAAGTCAGGTTGAAGATTTCTTATTGTGCTTCCCCCGCAGAGGTTGATGTTCAGGTCTCTCTCATGTGAAGTCATGTTGAGGGTTTCTTATTGCACTTCCCCCGCAGAGGTTGATGTTCAGGTCTCTCTCATGTGAAGTCATATTGAAGGTTTCTTATTGCGCTTCCCCCGCAGAGGTTGATGTTCAGGTCTCTCTCATGTGAAGTCATGTTGAAGGTTTCTTATTTCGCTTCCCCCGCAGAGGTTGACGTTCAGGTCTCTCTCATGTGAAGTCATGTCGAAGATTTTCTTCTCCAATTCCCTCTATCAGCATGGATGGTGTTCTTTATGCAAATTTCAGGTTTCTTTTAGTATTCAATCTCCATGAATCCTTTGAATGCATGACAGTCGTTGCTATCATACCTTCAGGACCAAGTTGATTGAATAGGGGCAGTTGTAACACCCCAAAATTTGCCCTTTTGTTTATATACTAATTGGCTTATGTTTCTTTTCATTTCTTGCATTTGCATTGTGTATAGCATTGGTTCTTAGCATGGTATCAAGGTACTTGGTCCATTTTATCAAGTCTCAAGCTTCAAGGTGGCTCATGGGGTTCATCATATCTTCATAAGGTCAAGCATGGCAAAGGATTTCAAGTGGATCTTTTCCTCCTGATCAGAGGGACCAATTAGGGTTTGTGAATCAAGAGGACTTCTTGAAGGGCTTTGTATGTTCAAGCATGATGCTATGAGGTATATATGCTCACAAGTGTTCATGGATGAGGGTTTGGTTATTGATTTATTGTGGAGGATTTTCAGTGGATCAATTGCTTGTGAAGTAAGCAAAAGTCAACTGTAAAGGAGAAAGTCAACTGTGGAATTTTGAGGTTATTTTCATGGTTTTCAAGGTCTCACATCCTCATATGGTCTTCAATTGTCAAGTTTCATGCCATTCATCAAGAATCAAGAGTTTGTGCAAAAGTTACTAAATTTGGAAAATGACCTATAATGAGAACTTTCCATTTTTGGCAGTTTTTTCACCACATTCAACTTGACTTCTCATCATCAAGTAAGCTTCAAATGAATTTTCCTCCAACATGAAAGTTGAAGATCTTTCTCTCCCATTTCCAAAAAGTACTAGAACATCTCCATATCATTTGTGGAACTCTAGTTATGGTCAAAACAATGCAAGGTGCATTTCATGGATTTCTTATATGTCAAATTTTCCACCATTTGCATTTTCACTCAAAAGGACTTGTAATGTTCCCAATTGCTTCATGTCTCATTACAACATCAAAATACAAGTCAAGAGGATCATTTTTGGCCTTTGAATCAATTCATTCCATGACTTATTTCTCACTTATTTCACATTATGCAAAATTGCAAATGGATTCAAATCTCATGAACCAAGTCATTGCAAGGCCCAAGTACAATTCAGAGGTGATCAATAAGTAAATTGGAGGTGAATCATGCTGATTACATGGCTCTTGCACGTGTGGTTTAGTGGATACAACTCAAAATGCAAATTTGCAAAATTCATCCAAATCTCATTAACCAAGGTTTTAATCACTTGCTAATCCTAATCAGGGGAATAATCAAGAGTATATAAGCTAACTCATACCCTCACAGCTAGGTCATGCACTCACTCTTGCTCAGAATTCAAAATTTCATTCTCACTTTCTCTTCTTCGATTCTCTCTCTCCACAAGGTTTTCTTGAGTTCTTTCTTCATATTCTTGATCAGTGAGTTGAAAGGAGCATGAATCATCCATTATTTTAAGCTGAAAGTGAGGTTTTCATCAAGTTCAGTTCAAGAGGGATCATCTTCAAACTTCTAGATCTAGCCAGATTCAAGCCTCTATTTGCATTTATTTTGCAAATAGAGTTCAAAAGAGGAAGATCTGCAGCTTTTGGAGGGATTTCTTGGTGGATTTCAAGTTCTACAAGGTTCAGGTTAGTGTGAAATTCATCATCATAGAACTTAGTTTTCTTGTGTGCATTATGATCTATGATGTTCACTGATCATTCTGATCTATTTTGTTTGAAATTTGGACGTGTGAATTATGTGTATTGTGAGTTTGAAAGTTTTGGATCTAAACTTTTCTCCTTCAATTTACTCTATGTGTTGGTTGTTTGATAAATTGGTTTGCATATTCTTAATCCTCATGAAATTCTGGTTGAAATGGTATACTCATTTGTCATTTCTGGAAAAGTTTGGTGTTGGTGCTCACCGGAGGAGACGACCGGAGCTAGGGCTCCGGCGTCTGGTTTTATTTCCGGCCAGTGGAGGTTTTTGTGAGGAAGACGCAATCACCACCATCAGTCACTTTGATTCAAGGGTCCTGGTGTTGCCACGTTATTTGATTTCTGAGTTTATTTTTATTGTTTGGGTGTTTGTTACCCCATGGTTATTATTGTGTGCGTGCTATCATGTCCTCTCATCTTGCTTACTTATTTGATTTGTTGACTAATCTGATGCGTAGGATAGATCATGTGGTTGATATTCTGACAACATATTAAAAAAGACATGTGCTGCTCACATGGGTTATATTGTGTGCTGAGTGGTTGTGTGTATGCGTGTGCATCATTTTTACCGTGTGTTGATTGATCTTGTATGTTGATCTTGAATACTAGTGCTTTGGTTGACTTGTTGTGGAGCGTATGATTGATCATGTGGTGTGTGTGAGTCTTCTGAGTTGACTGGGTTCCATTGTTCATCTTTGACCTTCGCTAGTGGAACATTAGCCTTGGGCCTTGCTTTTTGCACCCTTCCTTTAAGCCCATGTCTATTTTCCAACGTGATTTCTTTGCTGTTTGCACCCTTGGTTTTTTATTTTCTTTTTATTTCATTTAATTGTTGCATTTGCATTTTATTTTTTAAAATCATTTTTATGCATTCAAAAATTATGAAAAAAAATCATGAAGCTTGTTTTTAGTTTTATAAAATTTTTCCAAATTTTATTTTCCTTTTTTATTTTATTTTTGGCATCTGAATTAATTAATTGTTTAATTTCTTTATGGTTTGTCTCATTTGTGCACACTTCTACTTGTAGAATTTATTTCTCATCATTTATACATGATCTTGAACTCATTATTTTTGCATTTGTTAGATGACTTATTGCAGTGCATAAAAATATTTTTGTTTCATTTTTAAAACTTTTTCATATTGCATTTTGGTCCCTCTCTTTTGTATATTGAATCATGTTTCCTATGTGGTCTTTGCCTATTTGTTTGAGGTGCTTAACTTGTGAATTTTTTTGAGACCCTTTGGCATGTGATTAGTATCTGACTTAGGTCATTTGTGTTTTGATTTCTCAATTTTGGAATGTCATTTGATATATGCTTGATTATTTGTGCTTAAGTGACTTATACATGATTATGTCTTGACACCTCTTTGCACAAGTTGACTTGCCATGTCCATTTGCTTGAGTTTCTTGTTGGTTCTTTGCATGTGCATTTGATATGATGTCTACCCCTGGTTGAGGTCCTTTGAGACTTAATTTTGCACTTTGTAGATCTTGTTTGGTGTTGCCTAAGTGTTGGAACTTTGAGCTTACTTTTGTGGACTTTCTTTAGTACATATTGCTCCATGTTTTGATCTTCTCTTGCATATGTGAATTGTTGATGATAATATGATCTTGGTTCTGACCTTCCTTCATCTTCATCTTGCCTCTCTCATTTCATTTTGGTATGAAGTCCATGTGTGCTTAATTGTGCATTTCATACAAGTATGCTTGCATCCTTTCATGTTTATCTTTGTATGCTTACTTGAGTGGTTTTGCATTGATTTTTGAAACATGTTGGTTGATTTGAGTTTGACATTTATAGTATGATGTGCTTACTGCCATTTATTGTATCTCATCTTTTCCTTCTCATTCTTCTTCTTCTCTTTCACTCTCTTCCTCCCATGGATCTCAAGACTTGTTTAAGTCTTGGATTCTCTCCCTTTAGAGCTACCTAGTTCAACTTAATTTTTTATTAAGCTTGGACTAGGATTAGCATTAGGTTTTAGGTAGTCGTTTCTCCTAAGCCTCACTAACCATAGGACATCCATGCATGATAACATTAGGGCTCTTAGTTTCCCTTTAGAGTTTCCTTTATGTCGTCTCTCTTCTCATCTCAAAACTTCTTCAAAATACGTAATAAAGGTTAACGTATATTGTGCTTGAGCCGTCTATGTGGGAAGTGGGGAATGAGGGGCTTCCTCTCATTCTTCTAGGATACCTAGTGTACGTCCTGTTGGGGACGATGGCGAAGTATTCGTTCCTGTATTTAAGACTTTGGTTCAATGCAAGTTACAAATAACTGTAAAAAACACTTCTTGTTAAAAAGCTTCAAACAAACACTAACGTCTTTCCTTCGGGAATTCTTTTCTCATCTCACTCACTCTCAACGTACGAACGTGCTCCTACTCGTTCTCTTGCAAGACGGTAACGCACTCGATTCAGCGTGCCGGCAACACCTGAGCTAGAACGTGAGTCGTTCCCTAAAAAACACAACCACCGCTAGTGAGGGGAACTACGTCGCTCTGATTCTCATGCTTCCGATGAGATACGTAGGCACTGGGGTAAGGCCCATGCGAGCACTTCTTTTATTTTCCCTACATTTATTTCTTCGTTCTCCTCCTTTCCCGTTCTCGTTCTTTCTCCGGTCCAGTAGCAGTGGAGCTCCAGACGACGACGCCCTTTGATGCAGACGACAAACGTGGATCCCATAGAGTACGATGAACGTGTTGGGTGCTAACACCTTCCCTTCGCGTAACCGACTCCCGTACCCATTTCTCTTGGTCGTGAGACCGTGTTCTTTCCCTTCTCTTCAGGTTTATGCAGTGTTTCCTTTCCCTCTCTTGGGATAAATACACTTTGCTGGCGACTCTGTGTCTTTTGCGCTACTCTCGCGTTTGTACCGTTGGATGCGAATCTTTCGGGAGCGACACACCCTTCCCCCCTTTTTCTACCCGTCCGTCGAACTACGTTGACTCTGATTCTTCGTTCGTCCACGAAGATACGTAGGCATTGGATTGCGATAATCCTTGCGAGTCCGTCTTAGTCTCCCCCCTCCCCCTTTTTTTTGTTCAGCCGTAGACTTTAGGAAAGCTCACCCTTTGATTAGACAACAAGCGTGGATCCCATCGAGTACGATGGACGCGTGGGGGTGCTAATACCTTCCCCTCGCGTAACCGACTCCCGAACCCGGACTATGGTTGTGATGACCATGTCTTTCCCTGTTTAGGTTTTCTTCAATCGTTTCCTTTCCCTGCGTCGGGATAAATAACGTTCGGTGGCGACTCTTCTGTTCTAGTTTTCTCGCCGGTTGTTTTTTTCGCAGTTGCGACAATATGCTCTGATCTGTAACATCAAGAACGAGGCATTTCATTTGTTTTGAGTTGATTTTTGGATTATGTTATTTTAATTCAATATTTTCAACTTGATGAGATAATTGAAGTTATGTTATTTATTTGAGTTTCGCTGCCAGTTTTGAACATATTTAGAAGTATGCATGTTGTGTTTGAGTAGCATCCTAAAATACAGATTTTATCTTTTTAATTATGAGTCCGGGTTTTAGGGTGTTACAATCCACAAGCCAACCATCTAAAATAGAAGGTTATGGCGTCCAAGGGACACATCTGACGGTGATTGTCGTACGGCAGAAGCATATGTCATATGCTATATTGCGGTCAGTAAACACCCAAAACGACTTTATCGCCTAATTCACTATGAATAGGGTAAAGGCGTAAACACTTGGTTAATCCTTAGTGTAGCCATTCTTAAGATTCCAGCAGGATATGCGAGGAAAGTGAGAGATGATCCACGCCTGAAAATGTTTCAGATAAAATATTAGTAACAATAAGTGTAACACAAGTGTTATGAAAATATTAGTAACACTAAAGGTTGCAAATATATTACCGTATACAACGTGCAGCTTCCTGTCATCTGTCATGTTTTCCAAAGATAAGTTTCACCTAGTTTGAAGTAGATATAAACCCAACACGCGCCCCCAATTATACTCATGGATCCGCTGTCGATGAAGTATGTCAGGTATACTACATCGACACATGATGCATTTTTTCCATAAATATTATTGTGTCAACCAAGTACCGGAAGTATGACCCCAATGCACATTGTCTATGGAACAAAACCTGCTCATCATCACCTTCGGCATCAACTGGCGCAACCAGGTGGTATTTGTACAGTTTCGCCAAGTATGAAAATCAGGCATGTGCACCTCTCGTGACATCAATCTCTGTTTGGGTCTCACTTGGGTCAGCTATCAAATATTTCACCATCATTTCAAGTGCCTCAAATTTATTGATCCGGGAATGGTTTAGTAATTTTCCCCTAATCGCAAGACGTATAAGGCATGAGACATCATAAAGAGTGATAGACATCTCACCACGAGGGATGTGGAAAGATGACGTCTCTGAGTGTCATCTTTTCACAAAAGCCGCCAACATACCATGTGTCGTAACCCGAAATTTGACCTCCCATTTTTCCTTTTACATAAGGATGTGCATTCGCATCGCTGGCATACGCACTCGCAAGCTTTCTCTATGTTTTTATTGCAGGAATGTGTTATATCCCAAATTTTACCCTCAGATACTCTAATCTTTTTCATATCATTTTAGGTCATCTGTCTTAGCATTTTGCCGTCACGTAGTCCATTAATCATTAGTCGTGCATTTTGTTTAATTTTTGTCACCTATCCTCTATTCTAATTCCTTTTTTAGTCTTAAAACTTTATGCATTTTATTTTTATTATTTTAGAATTTTGATTTTTATTCATTACCTTTTTTGTTTAGTAATTTACTTCTTCTTTTTTTGTTGATATATTGTTATTTATTATATTATTTACTACTTCTCATTATTATCATTTATTTTTATTATTATGTTCATTTTTATTGTTTACTATCATTATTATTATTTATATTGATATTTATTATTTATTATTATTTTTTTTATTATTATTTATATTATTATTTATTATTTTTATCATTGTTTTATTATTATGTTTATTATTATTAGTATTGTCTATATTATTATATTTATATTTATTATTTATTATTATTATTATTATTATTATTATTATTATTTTCTTTATTTTATTTATTTTATTTATTGTTATTATTGTTGTTACTATTATTATTTATTTGTTAATACTGTTATTAGTTTCAGCGAGGAGGCTGTACATATAGTATGTGTGCGTAGTGTGGTACTAGTAATATTGTGTGCACTGTGCACAATGTATTCTAATAATAGTTTGTTGTATACTATAGTAGTGTAAATAAAGTTCAGATGTTGTTGTATACTATAGTAGTGTAAATATAGTAGTGTAAATATAGTAATGTGTTAGAACTTGTCTCAACTGTATGGTCCACATTTCCAGAATTTTTTTCCCTCCTGCCACACTTTTAGAAGAAATATTCCACAATGCAACACTTTTCACCTTATATTTCAAAATGTCACACTTTCAAACAAAAAAATGCAACATATGGGCAGTGCCGCCCAATGGATACCCGGCACATTAAAATTTTCTACATAGCCGCCCATTGAAAGGGCGGCACTCTCCATTTTGTTTTTTTTTTTTTGTTTTATTAATATTAATAATAATAATATTAATTAATATTAAATAATTACAATAATATTAGTTATTATTAAATAATAATAATAATATTAATTAATATTAAATAATTACAATAATATTAGTTATTATTAAATAATAATAATAATATTATTAATTAATATTAAATAATAATAATAATAATAATAATATTAGTTAATATTAAATAATAATTATAATATTAGTTAATATTAAATTGTATATATTAGAGTTTCTAATTCTAATAATAATAATATTTATAAAATAAATTAATATAAAATAATATTAATATTTTAATATTTTTGTGCAGTGCCGGCACTGCAATGGGCGACACTTTTTAATATTTTATTATTTCTGTACAGGGTCGGCACTGCAATGGGCGGCACTTTTTAATATTTTATTATTTCTGTACAGTGCCGGTACTGCAATGGGCGGCACCCTTTAATATTTAAATATTTTTGCACAGTGTCGGCACTGATATAAATAGAAGTGGGGTGTGATCAATTTTTCACATCCATTTGAAATTCGTTTTAGTACTTTGAAGATGTATCCTCGCCGCTGGGGGAAAGTAATTTTTTCGAGAGAAAAGCCGACAATGGACATGCTTTTCTGGAACATCCGTAGTTTAGAGCAGCTACATAGGGAGTTGAAGCGTTGGTTAGAAAGAGATATACCAGAAGGGGAAAAAATCAAAAGTATTGAGAGGTTTGATGCTTGGCTTGGGTGGGTGCGAATCAAGTCTGATAAGGAAGCCAGAGAAATGATGTTTGGGCGGAATGAAATCAAACTGCTAGTTGTAATCAGTAGTTAGAGAAGTTGTACCAAATGTTATGTTAAATGTTTCTTGTTAGTATTTTGATCTTTGTTGATGTTGTGTTATTTATGTATGTGGTGTGTCAGTTAATGAAGAACAATGTTGTTTGGTTGTGATATTTGAAATGTTGCTATTGAGTAAATAATCTAATGAAGCACAATGTTGTTTGGATGTGATATCTGAAATGTTGTTATTGATTAAATAAAACACTAACGATTACTTGTAAATAAAACACTAACGATTACTTGTCCCCACATTGGGACACTTGGTTCGGTTGTGACCAGTTTGACGACACACGGAACATTTTCTCTCAAGCTTATCAAAGTTATCCATTTCCGTTCTAATACGTGTGCTCACTGGGCGACCTTTCTTGTTCCTCCGCATTCTTGGGTTATGGAAAATTTGATCTCCCTCATAAACGGGTCAATATTCATCGTAAGGCAGCACTGGAAAGCTTGTGTTGTAAACCCCCAAAAGGGTTGAAACCCTGTAAACGTCTGACAAAAGAGCGTAAGCGTCGTGGCGCACATAAGAACATGCAGCGATTACATGTGAGCAAGGGACACGGAATGCCTGAAACTTTTCGCAGTCACACCAACGATTTAGTAGGTTGACCTTATAATGTCCCATAGGCTTCCCCTCACCATGGTCCTTTGTTTCCTTCACACTAAAAAGATTGTTAGTGTAGTCAAATACTCTGACATGATGTGTGCCAGATTTTGTTGTTTCTTCTTTCATCACCTTAAGGCAGTTTTCTGTAAATGTCTGTCCAGAACTCAACACAGCACTCCACTTTGCTCCCCTTTCAGCAAATAATGATCCCAATCTATAATATGTTGCACTTACCAATGCTGTAATGGGCAAATTACGGGTGCCTTTAAAGACAGCATTCAAAGACTCAACAAGATTGGTAGTCATGTGACCCCAACGTCGACCCCCGTCAAATGCCCTTGTCCATTTTTCGACCGGAATATTGTCTACCCACTTTAAAGCATCAGCATTTGCCATGCCAATTTCAGACCAGTAGTAATGAAATGTTGGTTGGTTTAATGCATACCCTGCATTAAAAGAAAATTGTATAAAATATACTTATTGACCAAGATATAATATATGTTATTAACGAAGGCTTAATGTTATCAAATATACTTACCCATGTTAATGACTTTCTCCCGTAGTCTCCTATCCTTGATTTCCCTCACAAAATTTTGCAAAATGTGTCGGATACAATAAACATGCACCGATGGGGGATTATACCAACCATTTTCTGGATTTTTATATGCACTGTCAATCGATGCATGTCGGTCTGAAATCAAGCATAGGTCTGGCTGTGGCGCAACATGCCTCCTCAAGTTGCGTAGAAAAAACCCCTAACCTTCAGCCGTCTCACCTTCCACAATGGCAAAAGCAACTGGGAAAATATTGTTATTGCCATCTTGCGCCACCGCCATAAGCAGGGTGCCCTTGTACTTACTGTATAACCAGGTTCCATCAATTTGAAGAATAGGCTTACAATATGCAAAACCTCTGATGCATGGTTGGAATGCCCAGAATAGTCGGT
This sequence comes from Lathyrus tuberosus, assembly GCA_022829125.1. NCBI lineage: Eukaryota > Viridiplantae > Streptophyta > Magnoliopsida > Fabales > Fabaceae > Lathyrus > Lathyrus tuberosus. The sequence goes on from JALAZF010000141.1 coordinate 10,275,778, forward strand.
GGAAGATGTGTTTCCCTTCAACAATTTTTCCGTCATCTGTATACATGGGTAGTGTTTCTATTTCCAGCACCGTCCCCGGAACAAATTTTTTAAGTGCTAACAGAAAATGTGGAAGTTCATTGTATGAGTTCTCCCAGTTACCATATACCTGTTCGATTGCTTTGTTCCTTGCAATCCATGCCCTTCTGTAAGACGGAGTAAAATTGTATTCAGAAACAATTTTACTGATGCATATACTCACCTTGACAGAAGGATCCTTTTCTACAAATGGCATTAATAGTTGAGACATTAATTGGGAGCTTAGTTGTCGATGATCCTGGTTAAACATAGTTGTTGAACAACTATGTGGTGGGTTCATAATTCCTATCTCCCACAAGTCACTTCTTTTTCTGTAAGACGCCAGTAAACGAAACTTGCAGGAATCGTTTTTGCAACAAATTATGTATCTCTTCTTGTCGGAATCCATCTCCTTAAAATCCACGCAGTGTTTCATGTGATATTGCTTTATGGCACGCACACAGTCAGCTTTATTTTTAAATTGGTTACCGACTTCTATGTCACCCTCAATTGGAATATGAGGGTTCACTCCCCATTTAAATGATGTCCCTTCTACATTCAGGGGCAGGGTTGTCATATGGGCAGGTGGGCAGAAAACATTCCCAACTGGAATGTGTTGTTCATCATTGTTGACTTCGTTAACACTGGTTCCTTCCTCAAACAAAGTAGTATATAAATCATTAACTTGTTCCTCATTTTCTTCTTTGAGGTCTTCTTCTTCGACATCTTCTTGTGGAATTATGGCAGCCGTTTCTTCTACGGATGCATTGATGACCTGAGAATTCTGGGTTTGTGGACATTGTTCAAATGTTATGTATAACTCAATGTACGGAAACCCAGAGCATTCATGGTTCGAGAACATCGTTTCAACATCCTCGTCGTCGCGAATCTTCAATGGAACAAATTTAAATTGATTGTTCCCAAAATGAATAGCATTTCTGTAAGTAATTTGTATCACCGATCCTGCTTGAACCTTCGTGTCTACCCTTTTTTTAAATTGTAGGAAAGACGACCTTCTATTAATACTGAAACGACAAATTTTAGTATTTTCAAAGATCAAACCCACTTCATCAGATACAATTACACTACCATTGTAATGGGCATTAACAATATGTTTGGAATTGTTAGACATGCTATAAGAATATGTGTAGAATTGATGAATGAGTGCTAGAATTAATGAAGGTATATTTGATGAGGGTTTGAATGTAGAAAGCATACAAGTTATAAAGAAAATTGGATATGTGAGAGAAGTGAAGGTATATTTGAACACGGTGCATGCATGTTGGTACGTAGAATTTTGGTCAAAGTCGTCTACCACAGTGCCGCCCATTGAAAGGGCGGAAGTGACAAAATTATTACACACTGTCGCCCATTCAGGGACCGGCAGCCCTAACAGTGCCGCCCAATCAGGTACCGGCAGTCAGGAATCTGGCAGACAGTGCCGCCCAATCAGGTACCGGCAGTCTGACACCTTGCATGTGTGCCGCCCATTGGAAGGGCGGAAGTCCACAAAGCATAAATGCATGCTGCATGCATGGGAGCACGTACGAATAAATGCATGCAACCAATTATCATTCCAACATTTAATTTTTTACCTAATAATTTTTATCCTCCTCCTATAAATACATCAAATTTTATCTCATCTCCATATCACATTTTAACCAATCATCTCTACCATTCAGCTCATAAATTCCCTACTTTTATTTATATAACATGGCATTGCTAACACTAGGAGAGGATCATCGAGGAACTCTTGCCAACATTGCTTCATATGTAAGTGTATAATATTTATAATTATTGTTATATATTTATTATAAATTGTTATACATTTAATATTGTTATAAAAATTGTTATAATGCTATTAATTATATTTTTTTATAGGATGAAAAATTGTTCAAACCACGCTCACACAAATACATAGCACCCGATGATATTATTATTCTGTGTTTGGAACGAGCGGGTTTCGGTCACGTGATCAACATAACTTCATATGGAATTGATCAAAAATTTCTACTAGCCTTATGCGAAAGATGGCGACCTGAAACCCACACATTTCACTTCCCCACAGGTGAATGCACAATCACTTTGGAGGATGTCCATATGTTGTTGGGTCTGCGTGTGGATGGTTTAACGGTCGTTGGTAACACAAACGTGAGGTACTCTTTAATTGAAGAACTATTGGGGGTGTCCTTGGAAGAAGGTGTTAATAGGAAGGGCCAAAACATTAGAATTTCATGTCTAAGATCAATTTACAATCGTTTGGCATTGACCGAGGATTCTCCCGAGTATTTGAAAATTTATAAATCTAGACTTTATATTTTATTGCTTTTCGCATGCTTTTTATTCCCTGATACTAATGGTAATAGTATCCATCTTCAATTTTTACCATTACTAGAAGATTTTGACCAAATAAGTAGTTATAGTTGGGGCGCTGCTACCTTAGCGCATCTGTACAGAAATTTGTGTAGATGCGCAAGAAAAAATGTGCATAATTTTTCTGGTTGTGGCGTTTTGATTCAAGCTTGGGGATGGTCCAGAATGCCAAGATTGGCACCAATAAACCCCAATCCATACCACTTCCCATATGCGACCAAGTAAGTATACGTAAATACTTTTCTTTCTATATATTTTTTTCCTATCAATTTTACTAAATACTTTTTTATTTTATAGGTGGTCCGCATATGGGATGAATTATGAAAAAACACCTCATCATTGTGCTCCCGGATATCGAACTTTCTTCGATCATTTCGAGGAAGACGACGTATTATCTCTAACGCATACATTACTTCCATTAAAATTATTTTATATTTTTTAAATTCTAATCCTTTTTTGAACTACATTACAGTTTCTATGGAGGCCATATCTTGACCTTCCTGATCCAGATCCAACTGAACAAGACATGTGGAGTTCTAAAACATTCATTTTTTGTTTCACTTATGTCGAAATGCATCATACAGACAGGGTGAAACTTCAATTTGGGATTCACCAAGACATTCCTGGTCCACCCACGTCCATGGAGAGGTACCACACTAGTACCGTAAACGATGCGTGGAAATTCCACGATTGGAGAGACCATAACAGAGAAAAACAACAACAATGGATAAATCGTCGCCAAACTGTCCTACAAGGAAATGTCATGGAATTCGAATGTAAACCCAGTAGGGAATACATGAATTGGTATAGATCTGTGACAATTTTGTATCTATCACAAAATAGATACTTATGGGACCCTCGTAACCAACCAACATCTTCAAACTTCCAACAACCCAGACAACCTTGTAACACCCAACCCCAAACATTTAACACCCCTCAACAAATTTTTAACACCCCACCACAAATTTTTAACACCCCACAACAAATATTTAACACCCAACAACAAGCGTCTAACACACAACAACCTTTCAACCCAACACAACAACCTTATACCCCCAGCCAACACTACCAACAACCATACCTACCATTTAACCCAACCCTCTTCAACACCCAACTACAAAACCCAACTCCATTCAACACCCAACAACAAAACCCAACTTCTTCATACACCCAATATAACCAATTTTCATTCTCCCAACCTACCCCACAAGATAACATCTACCAAACACCCCAAACACAAGTCCCCTTCTACCCCTCACAATCCTATAACCTTAATACCTCTCAAGACCAACACCCCTACACCCCCTTCATGACTAACACATTGCCACCTACCAACCTACCAAGTTGGAGTAACGAGGGAACAAGACTAAGTTATGGCAGTGCGGCGGCAATACCAGATGTGGGTGACTTAAATGATGACATGGTTGAAGAATTCATGAATCCTAGCTGATCGTACCTGGATCAGACAGTTGATAGTGGCCAACGACGTCTAGAACGGCAGCTCCGGTGATGGTGAGAGACGGCGGGGGGGTGTACCTGTAAGGTACTCCGACGCTCAAGTAAGAGAGTGTACAGAATATCAGCAAATACAGAAAGTGTGAATGGTAAGAAGAAAGTGTCTGACCTGACCCTCTCAAATGAGAGGGTATTTATAGAGAGCCCCCTGCGCGGGGCCAACGGTTACCTGCAATGGGCTGGATCAACTAGGCCCACTCCAAGTAATTGCTAGGGCTTACGTGTAGTAGTGAAGACCAGCACGTGGTCTTCGCCCTAGAGTAACTGCTCCTAGATTTCCAAAGGTAGGGCAGACCGAATCCTTCGGACATGGGAGATTACTTGGAACGTATCCACGTGGTATAGACCGTTGGGTACTCCTCGCGGGGAGGAGCCTTCTGTGTCAGGGAGAGATGAAGCCCGTAGAATAGACATGGCCTCGCGGGGAGGAATCGTGTCCGTCGAGGAGGGATGTGTAGCATTCTCGCGGGGAGAAGCTAACCCGTCGGGGAGGCACATCTCAGCAGGGTGTGATGTCCTCCTTTCCTATTATCCCACGTGCCCGACGCTGCCTAAGTGTCCGACGCTGCCCAAGTGCCCGGCGAAACTGTGGCTTGCACGTGGCAGTCGCGTGTCTTGCAGAAGGACCTTATTGGGCCTTCCCAGACTGCATGGGTTGGGCCTGCTCGACTGTTGGGCAGCCTCGGCCCAGCCCAGAACAGGAGCCCCCCAAGTCGTTGCTCTGAGATGTCAGAGTAATGACTTAAGGGTTACTGGCATGTCGGGGATACGCCAGGAGAGGGACCAAGGAGGCCATTCTCGTGGTCGACGTCCATATGGTCGGGCATAGGACAGTTGTGTTTGGTCGTGTAGTCGGGGAGACGAGGGATTTCAGATTCGAAAGGCTGAGGAAAATCGAAAGGACACGCGTGGGAGGAGGAACGGCTGCATGCGTGCCACGTGTCGTATGTCATTATTGCCTAGGGAGGCTAGGGCGGCTGGCTAGTGTAGTGCACTCAAGTGCCCTATGTCCCTCGAGTTCCACGAGAACTATTATAAAAACTCCTCCCCTCGCTCATTTCTCACTTTTCCGTTTCTCTCTCAACACTCTTTCTCCTTCTCTCTCTATCCTCTACAGCAGCCGTTCGCCGCCGTCAACCGCCGGGAACTCCGCGCCGGAAACCTAAACCGCCGCCTATAAGGTATTTGCTCAAAAACTGGCCTTTTTCTTGCATTTTTCTTTTATTTTAACTAGTGTATAGCATTTCCTTGGCGAACTGGTGAAGTTCCCATGAGAAACGAAAGGGTTCTTGGCGAATACGGCGGGAATCCCTTGTTGTTTTGAGAGGAAGTGTTAAAAACTTTTCTCGCTTTCGTTGAATGTCCCGGGGACCAGGGATGAACATCTCGGGGACGCGTTGAATGTCTCGGGGACCCAAGCGTTTACTCTTTTCATTAGCATTACGGGGACAAAAGGGGGCAGAATTTTCCGGGGAGGCGGTGAGCTCCCCGGTGAACATGTTGATCCTCGGCCGGTTATGTCGGGGAACCAAGAGAGCCTTGCCCCTTCCTCGCCCATTCGCTTGAACAGCGGTGGAGGGGTGAATTTGATATGACCCATCGAATTCACCGTTTCCTTCTGCTTTTCAGGTAAATGGACGATTTGGCTGCGAAGGTGGCCGTAGGATCCTTCGAAGATGACGACCAACCCGAATCTCCTATGGCTCATATGGATTTTGCACAGGAGCGCCCGCTCGAGGAGTGGGTCTGCGATGAAGCCCTGGAGATGTCGTCCATCTTTGTCTACAAAGACGTGGACGACGCGTTCTGCACCGTCGAGCATAGGCTCATCGGGTCTGACAAATCCTGGAAGGTTTTCTGCCCAGAGGAGCATCATCGGATATGTTCGCCTTACCAGGGAATGCGCATCCCGTTATATGAATTCATGTTCGATAAGGCGGGGTGGAGGCTGCCCTTCACGGACTTACAAGAGAGGATCTTCGCCTGGTTGAAGCTGGCCCCCTCGCAGATTCACCCGAACTCGCTGGCCTTCATCCGGGCCTTCGAGCTCGTTTGTAAGCACTTAAAAATCGTTCCGACAATGTCCCTCTTCTTTTGGATATTCCATCTTCAAAGGTCGTCGGCCGGTGGACGACACAGATGGGTGTCCTTCAAGCAAAACAAAGCTTTGTTCCATACGTATTTAGATTCCATCCGAGACTTCAAGTTCCGCTACTACTTCGTGAAGCCGGACACCCTCGGGGCCGTCCACTCGCTGTACCGGAGGGTTACCCGTAAAGTCGACGGTCGCTCCGAGGAGGTTCTGGAGCCTAAGTTCCCCCTGTACTGGACGGAGGAACACTTCAAGAAGGGAGTTGACAAATACAAGGTGAAACATAATCAGTTGGACGTCGACGACCGGGCAGCTTACGATAAAATCGTCGCTTTCGTCGAGAGCTTCAATGAAGCCCGGTACGAAACGCTGGGTGGCGAGCCTATAACGGGAGCAGACGGGCAGGTGATGAAGCAACGTCGCTTGATCAATACCCATGTTTTGCTCGAGACCTTCTCTGATGAAGAAACAGACGAGTTGTTAGGTGGTGAAAATATCCTCGATCTAAGCCTTCCTCGTGTCTGTATACCTTGCCTTACTAATGTTTTCTTTCTTTTTGCAGGAAAAATGGTCGGAGCTGAGGAGAGACTCAAGAAGTTGAAGGCGAAGAGGGCTCGGGAAGAGCAGGCCCGGGGAGAGGCATCTCGTTCAAAGGGTCAAGATGTTGCTCCTTCTGGGGTCATGCCTGAGGGTGTTTCCTCTACTGCGATGCCTGAAGGTTCCAGCCAATCCCAGCCTGCTGCGACTGTGTCAGGGATTTCAGATAGGCGGACACCTCCTGCTGGGAGCCAGTCTCCGGGTACTCAAGGGACGCCGAAACAACAACGGGTTTCGAACGCGAAGATCGTCGACCTGGCCCATGAAGACAGTCCCCCACCTCCTTCAAGCTTCGAACTCCCACCATGCCATCTCAAGCCCCGCTTCTTCTCCGAAGTCATCTATCCTCGCGTCCCTCCCTCTGAAATCCAAGCTGTGCTAGGGGCCGCTGCGGAAGCGAGGAGGAAAACGATCTTTGAAGATATGTCTGCGGTCATGCGGCTTTGCTCAACTGCTATTGTCCTGAACGATGAAACTCGCCCCGCTGCTGAACTTTCTCGACTGCAAGAAAGACTCGAGACCTTGGATGCTGAGCTGCTCGACCTGCGCAAAGAGTTGAAGGAATGCAGGGACCTGAATAAAGAACAGAGCGAGCAGCAGCAGCGGGCTGAGACCAAGCTAAAGGAAGCCGAGGAAGCGGAGAAAGGCCATCTTGCCCGGATCACCGAGCTGGAGGCAGAGGAGAAGCGGCTCAGGGAGAGGGTTGTCGAGTTAGAGGATGTTGTTCGGCCAGCTGAAGGAGAAATTGAAGAGGATAAGCTCCTAACTACCTGAGCGGCGCTGGTGGCCCAACTCAGGAGACTCGAGCAGGATCTCCATCTAGCCGAGGACGATGCTCTTGAAACTGCGGGCATAGGGTTCCGAAATGCAGTGGCGCAGCTTCGGATCCTAAATCCCGACCTGGTGACCGACGGGGCGGACGCTGACTGCGAGGTGGTCGATGGGCGGATAGTGCTGCCCGGGCAAGAAGAAAATGCCAACGAGGGAGGTGGGCCAGACGCTGCTGAGACCGCTGTAGAGTAGGAATATAGTTTGCTTGGCCTGCGTGCCATTTTGTTGTGTTGCCCGGCTTGTGGGCTTATTGATGTAATATTTGTACAATGGGCTTTGCCCCGATTTTAATACTTCGCTATGCCTCTTTATTAATTTTGCTTGTGTGTGATACTTTATATATTACTTATTTTTGCCTAAGTAGTTGAGATCGCCGGCGCCTTGGGCTTTGCTCGACTCTGATGATCCTCGACTGTGAAGAGAGCTAGTCGAGTGGTCGGGGGTTGTACTCCGACCTTCAACAAGGCTAAGAAGTCGGTCGAGGTCTTAGCTTCGTGGCGTGAACTTCCCATCGCGAGCTGGGTGTTCTGCCTATTCGGTACGTCGACGACGGAGATCGGTTGAGGTCTCCTCGTTGGGCCAAAAAGTCTCACGCACACACTTCGTGGTTTTTGGCCGTCATGTGTTATATAGAGGTGTCGCGCATGTACCGTTGCACGCCCCCGTGGTCGCGACGTTGTACTGTCCCGGGCAGTGTCTAACTGTAGTATTGCTTGAGCTTCTCAGCATTCCATGGTCGAGCAAGTTGTTCACCGTGGAGGTTCTCGAGGTAATAGGCACCCGTCCCCGTCTTTGCAGTGACGCGGTATGGGCCCTCCCAGTTTGCGGCCAACTTTCCTTCGCGTGAATCTTTTTGATTCCTCAGTAGGACAAGACTGCCTACTTAGAAGTCTCGTTTGATAACTTTGTCATTATAACGCAAAGTTATTTTTTGTTTTAAAGAGGCTTCTTGGAGGGAAGTGTCGGTCCTTATCTCTTCGACAAGGTCGAGTTCCTCTCGCAGGGCTTCGTTGTTTATTTCTTCGTCGAGGGGAGCTTCTGTCCTCCTCGAGGGTTCCCTGATCTCCACGGGGATAACTGCCTCGGTCCCGTACGTTAGGCAAAACGGGGTCTCCCCGGTCGTAGAGTGTGGGGTTGTTCGATACGCCCAGAGGACGCTGTGCAACTCCTCGACCCACCGTTGTTTGGCCTCGCCGAGTCGTCGCTTTAATCCCCGGAGTATCACTCTGTTCGCTGCTTCGGCCTGCCCGTTGGTTTGAGGGTGCTCGACCGACGTGAAGTGTTGTTTTGTGCCCAGTTTGGCGACGAAGTCTTGGAAGTTCCTGTCGGTGAACTGTGTCCCGTTGTCCGTGACAATGGCTTGGGGCACACCGAATCGGGCGAGGATGTTTCTCTTGTAGAAATGGAGTATGTTGAAAGCAGTGATTTTGGCCAGCGCCTCGGCTTTAATCCATTTCGTGAAGTAATCCACCCCGACGATGAGGTACTTGTTTTGGTACGACCCTATGACGAAAGGTCCGAGGATATCCATTCCCCACCACGCAAACGGCCACGGCGACGATAATGACTTAAACTCGTTTGGAGGAGCGAGGTGCATGTCCCCGTGTCTTTGGCAGCGGTCACATTTCTTAACGTGTTCCTTTACATCATGTTGCATAGTGGGCCAATAGTACCCCGCTCGGAGTGCTTTTCGGGCTAAGGACCTTCCGCCGAGGTGCTGGGCGTTGATCCCTTCGTGGATTTCTTGGAGGATCCCCAAAACTTTGCCTTCTTCGATACACCGGAGTAAGGGAATGGAGAATCCTCGACGGTATAGCTTACCTTCGACGACGGTATACGCACATGCCCGCCTCTTGACTATCCCCGCTTCTTTAGGATCGTCGGGCAGTTCGCCCATCGTCAAGTATTCGTAAACTGGGGTCATCCAACAGCTTGCATCCCCGATTGCGTTGACCTCTGTGGTCGGTGCGGCTTTGTTGATGCTCGGCTGGGTCAGTATCTCCTGGATAACCGATTTGTTCCCTCCTTTTTTCTTAGTGCTCGCAAGCTTGGAGAGCACGTCTTCTCGAGTGTTGTGCTCACGCGGGATGTGAGCCACCTCTGCGGAGACAAATTTCTTCAACTTTTCTTGCACCAATGTTAGGTACTCGATGAGATCATCGTTCTTGGCCTGGAATTCTCCCCGAACCTGTGATGCCACGAGTTGGGAGTCTGTAAAGATTTTGACTTCTTTTGCGCCAAGGTCTTCTACAAGTCGAAGTCCCGCGAGGAAGGCCTCGTATTCGGCTTGGTTGTTCGATGTCTTGAAGGACAGTTTGAGGGAGACCTCTATCAGGATGCCCTGCTCGTTTTCGAGGATAATGCCCGCTCCGCTACCTTTTGCACTGGAGGCCCCGTCGACGTAAATCGTCCATTTCTGGGAGCCATTGGTCGAGGACTCAGGGACGGTCATTTCCGCTATGAAGTCGGCCAATACTTGGGCTTTCAAGGATTTTCTTCCTTCGTATCGAAGGTCGAACTCGAAGAGCTCGAGAGACCACCGGAGCATTCTCCCCGCCATGTCTGGCCGACTGAGAAGCTGTCTGATAGGCTGCTCTGTCCTTACCACGACTGTGTGGGCCAGGAAGTAATGACGTAATCTTCTGGCTGCATATACGAGGGCCAAGGCGACCTTTTCAATCTGTTGGTATCTGATCTCGGGGCCCTGAAGAGCTCTGCTCGTGAAATAAATCGGTTTCTGTCCGTCGGGGGTTTCCCGTATGAGGACAGTACTCACCGCTTCGCCGGTGACAGCCAGGTACAAGAAAAGTGTTTCCCCGGTACCCGGTCGGGACAAGACCGGGGGTTGTGACAAGACTTGTTTTAGATGGAGGAGGGCTTGTTCGCATTCTTCACTCCATTCAAAAGTCGCCTTCTGTTGGAGAAGCTTGAAAAAGGGGAGTGCGTATTGAGCAGACTTGGCTACGAAACGGGAGAGAGCAGTCAGCATACCGTTAAGTGACTGGATTGACTTCTTCGAGTTCGGGGCAGTGATTTCGGAGAATGCCCTACATTTGTCGGGGTTCACCTAGATGCCTCTCTCCGTGAGGTAGAAGCCGAGGAACTTCCCTGCGCGAACACCGAAGGTGCATTTGTCGGGGTTGAACCTCATGCGACATTTCCTCGCCGTGTCGAACACTTTCTTGAGATGAACAGCATGGTCGACTTCTTCTACAGATTTGACGATCATGTCGTCCATATAGACCTCGAGTACGTCGCCGATATCAGCCCGGAAGACCTTGTTCATAATCCGTTGGTAGGTGGCGCCAGCATTTTTCAAGCCGAAGGGCATTATGTTATAGTAGTAATTTCCCGACTCGGTCATGAAGGCGGTATGCTGCTTGTCGGCCTCGTCCATTGGGATTTGGTTGTACCCCGAATAGGCATCCATAAAGGATAGTAATTTGAATCCTGCAGAATTATCGACCAGCTGATCGATGTTAGGTAAGGGGTAAGAGTCTTTCGGGCATGTCTGGTTAAGATCCGTGTAGTCAACGCACATCCTCCATTTTCCATTATTTTTCTTAACGAGTACAACATTTGAGAGCCAAGTTGTGTACTTGGCCTCGGAAATAAAGTTTGCCTCTAGGAGGTCTTTTACAGCTTTTTCAGCAGCCTCCATTTTTTCCGGAGACTGCCTACGCCTACATTGAGCTACAACCCTAGCGGCCGGATCTATAGTCAGCTGATGATAAGCTACTTCAGGGTTCAGTCCAGGCATCTCTGTTTCACTCCAGGCGAACAAATCTGCATTTTCTCGGAGACATGCTTTTAGTTGCCTCTTCGCCAGGTCGGGGAGTCCATAGCCAATCTTCACGCTTCGGTCTGGGCTGTCGCCGAGAGGAACCAGCTCGAAATCTCCATCTGGGAAGGGGCGCGTTGGGTGGAGAGGCTGCCCGTCTATTTCAACTAGGAGGTCCTCATCTGCAGTTTCTTCCTGCTCCCCGGCAAACCTGCTGTCAAGGTCGATCGCGCTGACCGGCGGGAGTGGAACCTGCACGACGTCTGAAGGTGTCTCGGCCTGAGTCTTAGATTTGGTGCCGCCAACGACACTTAGACCCCTGATTGCTGCGTTGAAACATCTTCTGGCCGCGTTGATGTCCCCGTGGAGAGTGACAACACGTCCGCGCTTCGTGTAGTATTTCATTTTCAGGTGGACCGTTGATGGTACGGCCGTTAGTTCCGCCAACGTGGTCCTCCCCATTATGCAGTTGTAGAGGGACGGGCAGTCCACCACCAAGAAACGCGTCTTCACCTGTCGGGCAGTTTCCTCAATCCCGAAGGTGACCATCAACTCCAAGAAGCCCCATGGCCTGGTGGTCGCGCCCGTTGAAGCCTTGTAGGTCTGACCCTACGTATGGGGATAAGTGTTGCTTGGTCAGCTGGAGGGTCTCGAAGATGTGGACGTACATGATGTCCACCGAGCTCCCCTGGTCGACCAAAATTCTGTGGACATCAAAATTGGCCATCTGTGCCCGGATCAGGAGGGGGATGTTGGCGTTCGGTGCCCCACCAGGAAGTTCCTCGAGGTAGAAGGTAATCGGATTTAATCTTCCTTTAACCCTCTCGAGGGTAGGTGCTCGAGGAGTTGTTGCCTTCAGTTCGTCGAACTTCCTCTTTATTGACCCCACGGTCAAACGGTCAGGGGCTCCGCCAGATATGACCAGGGCTTGGGGGAAAGACTCCCAGGTGCTGCGGGCACTTATCGAATCTTCTGCTGGGAAGTTCTTCCACATGTTTCGGGCAACTTTAGGGTTGTCGAGTTCTCCAGAAAAACCAAAGTCTTCAGGCCGCGTGATGCTCAACGCGACCTGCAGCGATCCGTTGTTGGGAGAGGGAGTTGAATCCTCGACATTCTGGGCCTCCTGGCCGCTGGGGCGGGGGGCCTCTTGCTGCTTGGCATACTTCTTCAAGTACCCTTCCTTAATCAGTGTCTCGATTGCGTCCTTAAGGTGGACGTAATCTTCAGTAACGTGTCTGTGGCTGCGATGGAACCGGCAGTACTTGGACTTGTCAGCATTTGGTTTGGAAGCCGCCGGTTTTGGGAAGCGGATTCCCCCTTTGACGAACTCCGAATTGGCACAGTCGCTGAAAATGCGCGCGCGGGACGCGTTCAACGGTGTGTAGTCTTTGAAAAGGCCAGACGGTCCCCATGATTCACGGGGCTCTTTGGTCGGGCTTCTTTCTTTCTTTCCCCGCCTCGCCTGGGTGGAGGGGAGTCTTCTCTCCTCCTGTCTCCACCTCGCCTGGGTGGAGGGGAGTCTTCTTCCTTGTTGCCGCGGGGGCCTTCTCTGCGCCTCGAATCGAGGGCAATTTGTGCAGCTTCAGCTTCCTCGAACTCAATATGCGACTGAGCCCTCTCGAGGAGGCCTTCAAAGCTGCGGGGGCGGTGTAGCCCGACGGATTCTGTGAACTTAGATCCTATCCTCAAACCCTTGATGATGAGATACATTTTGATGTGATTGGTCACGTGGATTTCGACCGCCTCTTTGTTGAACCTCTCTATGTAGCTCCGGAGAGGCTCGTCCTTCCCCTGAAAGATGGCTTCCAGGGAGGCTATCGTCTTCGGATGTCGACGAGAAGCCGTAAAATGTTTTCTGAAACGCTCCCTCAGGACTCTCCACGACGTGATTGACTCAGATGCTAGGTTTTTGTACCAAGCCATGGCCCCTTTCTGAAGGGCTGTGGGGAATAACCGACATTTGATGGCGCCGGAGACGTTCCTGAAATCGAGCAGAGCTTCAAAACTCTCGACGTGGTCATCAGGATCAGATGTTCCGTCATAAGTTCCCAACGATGGGGGCCTCTCCAGGCCCTTAGGAATAGGGGCGTCCATGATGTGCCTGGCTAGAGGTGTCCGATAATCGTCATCCTCGCTGGCTCCCGGAGACACGGAGGGGGAGCGTTGTTCACGAACATGGTGACGTCTCGGGGAGTGGTCATTTGGATGGCCTCTGGGCTCCTCAGCTTCCGACCTACTCCTTTTATTTTTCGAGGAGCGAACGGGTCCCTTTGGTGGCGGAGAGCGGTGGCGTTTCTGAGGATGTTCCGGCTGGGAGATGCCTCCGGGGACTGCGAATGTCTTGGAAGTGGTGGTGGTCGGTGCCTTCGCGGGGAAGACCGACCCCGACGTTTCTCCAGCGCCTCGATCTGGATGTTCTGGTTGAAGATTATCTGGTTGGTCTGATTGACCAACGCAAATAGGACAGCAGTGCTCGGGTCCGCATTTGGCGGCGGGTCCACGGGCTGGAAAACGGGCTGGAGGACCGTTTCCTGTCCGTCTTGGTGAGCTATCTCGTATTCCGCTTCCTCGGAAGATGGTGAGGCGGTGAGTCCGTCTCTGACGTCGTTCTCCGCGATAGGTTGGGCAACGTTAATGTCGACGTGGTTGCCATTGTCGAGCTGCGCGATGATGTTGTCTAGAGCTTGATTCGCCGACGGGTTAGCCATGATGGTTGTTGAACGGATAAAGCTTTGGTTTATCGAGCAGAAAAACGGGGAAGCTTGTAATTCCCCACAGTCGGCGCCACTGATCGTACCTGGATCAGACAGTTGATAGTGGCTAACGGCGTCTGGAACGGTAGCTCCGGTGATGGTGAGAGACGGCGGGGGGGTGTACCTGCAAGGTACTCCGACGCTCAAGTGAGAAAGTGTACAGAATATCAGCAAATACAGAAAGTGTGAATGGTAAGAAGAAAGTGTCTGACCTGACCCTCTCAAATGAGAGGGTATTTATAGAGAGCCCCCAGCGCAGGGCCAACGGTTACCTGCAATGGGCTGGATCAACTAGGCCCACTCCAAGTAACTGCTAGGGCTTACGTGTAGTAGTGAAGACCAGCACGTGGTCTTCGCCCTAGAGTAACTGCTCCTAGATTTTCGGAGGTAGGGCAGACCGAATCCTTCGGACGTGGGAGGTTACTTGGAACGTGTCCACGTGGTATGGACCGTTGGGTACTCCTCGCGGGGAAGAGCCTTCTGTGTCGGGGAGAGATGAAGCCCGTAGAATGGACATGGCCTCGCAGGGAGGAATCGTGTCCGTCGAGGAGGGATGTGTAGCATTCTCGCGGGGAGAAGCTAATCCGTCGGGGAGGCACATCTCAGCAGGGTGTGATGTCCTCCTTTCCTATTGTCCCACGTGCCCGACGCTGCCTAAGTGTCCGACGCTGCCCAAGTGCCCGGCGAAACTGTGGCTTGCACGTGGCAGTCGCGTGTCTTGCAGAAGGACCTTATTGGGCCTTCCCAGGCTGCATGGGTTGGGCCTGCTCGACTGTTGGGCAGCCTCGGCCCAGCCCAGAACACTAGCAATGATGCAGGATCTTCTACTCAGCCCCAAAATGTTGATGTTGATCGTAGAAGGTCCACAAGAAATGTACAGGCACCTGTCTGTGGAACCCACCAACGCTTACGTCGACCGAGTCCAAATCGAGACTAGTTAGGGGTTCATGTACTTTTTTTATTTCTTAATTAAATATATAATTATTTTAATAATTTTTCGTTTTGTTTTATTATTATTATTATTTATGAATATTATTTTGTATTACTAATTATAATTAATATTCATAACTATCATTTAAAAGTAATTAACTTTAACATTTAATTAATATTCTATTATCCAAATTAATAAAACAATATAAGTATTTAATTAATATTTATTATCCAAATTAATAAAACAATAACAATAAAAACAATATTCTATTATCCAAAATAATTAATATTCTACCTTCATTTAATTAATATAATAATTTAATTAATATAATTATTTAATTAATATTTATTATCCAAATTAATAAAACAATAACAATAAAAACATTTTTAAATTTTAATATAATTATCCAAATTATTTAATTAATATAATTATTTAATTATTATTTATTATTCAAATTAATAAAACAGATAAAAATATAAAAACTAAAATAATAAAATAATAAAAATTCGTGTCCTACACTGCCGCCCTTTGGATGGGCGGCACCCTATATTTTTATACATTTCCGCCCTTTCATTGGGCGGCACTCTTTACAGATTTTTTTTTTTTTTTTGTTTTGAAAAGATGACATTTTAGGATATTGGTTGAAAACTAGGGCAACTTGGTAATTAGATTTGAAATGAATGGCAGGGCAGAAAAAATTTCACATTTCCAAGCCAAAACAAAGGCCATGAAACCGTACGTAACCTCTCCTTCTTTCAAACCCAAAACTTTGACCAAGATACACTCCAATTCGTACCAAAATGTGGCTATAACACACAAAGTATCCTGCAAATTCTCACTAATCCACATTAACAGTTAATGAACCATAACAAAACCAAAGCCCTGCACATTACAAAACCAATCCGTACCAAAGCCTGCTACCATCTTGAATCCCCACACCCTGCTTCACAAAGGCAAAAACATACACAACATCACAAGACTGTTGGAATAAATTAAAAAAAAGGCGATACCTTCTGATCCACTGGACTTTCAGTTGCCAAACACACAAACTTTCCCTAAAACCTGCAAGAACCGTACGAAAACAACCATCTCCCTAAAACCTGCAACTTGACACAACACTTGCATCAAAGGACTTCACAAACCTCTGTTACCCAAAACAACAGAGTTGCTATGATAGGATGCTAAATAAGAACCCTAACAAGACTAACTAAAGCTGTAAAAAAACTAATGAGACAAATAAAATATTTCAGAGAATTAAGATAAAAGATAACTTTTGATTTCATTGATTGATTCATTCTAAGGAATATTACACTTAATATAAAACTCTTAGAGTATCATAACCATACATGTGGCATAATCCTAATACTCTAAGAACATTCTAGAAATATTAAAATAACAACTAATTTATTAAAATATAAAATAAACTATTACTATTATAACTCTCTATCATTGCCGCCGGGTTCACTTGAACCTTGTCCTCAAGGTTTAAAAAAATAATCACAGATTTTTTTTTCTTCTTCTTCCAGGATTCCAAAGCTTAAATTGAGACGAATTAAGCATAAACTTCAACAGAAACCAACTTGAGTGTAGAATCTTCCAGCTAAGGTATAGAGAAAAAATTGAAGATTCTTCAATATTGTAAAATATTTGATCCTTAGTTGACAAAACCAACTCCATCTTTGTGTCTAAACAGAAATTAAAGCTTGTAGCAGTTGGTATAAGTGCTTGAAAACCAACATCACTACTATCAAAGAACATATGTGGCACAAATTTGAATACATTTATAAATATTTTTATCCCTAATATAAAATTAAAAACAAGTGTATTTAAAATGCTAAGAATTACTGTGAATGGATTGGAAACAACAGTACCCCTTAAATTAAATTTAAATGCATATGAGGGAGGTGTTACGATAGGCATCATTGTCGACACTGCTTTTGAGATAAGTGGGGACATATTCAAGCACTCACCACACAACTTTATTGACAAGATAATATACAATAAAGAAGTGTTCAATTTATTTGGAAAGGGTTGAGTGAGAATTGAGATATAAGAATAAATTAATGGCATGTGTCTAAAAGCAATTGGGTGAAAATACCTCACACAGACTGTCACTTTATTTAAGGATTCAGATGTGGTCAAATAAATAAGAACGTAATGGGAGAGATGACAACACATTTGAGTAGCTTTGAATAAATCAATTTTTTTATTTATCATCATTGAGTCTGATTTGTCAAAGAAAATTTGTTGGCAACCCAACGATGGAGAACACTTTTGTTCTTTAGATGTAGAAACCCCATCCAACCATTCAGAGGCGTAAATTGGACATGGAGTTAATGACTCGGATGAAGAAGTCACTGTGTAACGGAGGTTTGATGGATACCAGTTTTCTGCAATTGATACCAATCCATGGTTGATTTCCGGCGAACCCCAAGTCACTTCGAAATCTGGAGGTTTTGGTGGCAGCGGAAAGAACGGAATCAACGATAAACATGAAACTTTCTTTTTTGATTGTTTTGTTGATTGAGACAAATGTGGCGGAGCCGAAAATGCTGCTGATTTTTCTTCTGGGTTTTCCTCAACAATTACTGTTGTATTTTTCTTAGAGTTATCAAGGAAATAAGATATCTCTTTGGACTTCAACCATTCATCTTCTATTTGTTCAAGTGGTGGCTGATCTGGTGGTTCTGGTAATAATACCGGAGACGATGCTAGAGATGTCGTCGGGGGCTGCTGCAAATCCGGTAGGTTGGCCGAAGGAGATGATACCGGAGTTGTCGGAGGAGGAGATTTGAGTGAATCTGAAGGGTTTGCAATTTTTACTTTTTCCTTGAGTTCCCCTTGAGATGTTTCATATTCAGATCTGTCAAAATCATCGATAGTTTTTGAGAAATTTGCATCTACAATAACACTTTGCTCTATCAAGAATGACAATTCGTGAACCGGTTCTGAAACTCTTTCTTCTTCAATTTCTTTGTCTTTTTCTGATTTTTGTTCTTGATTTGTTTCAACGATAACTTTTTGAAACTTTTTTGTATTTTTTTGTGAATGAGAAAGCTTTTGAAATTTTTTTTGAGATATTTTTTTAAAACAGAGATGAAACACTTGCAAATGCTTCTCAAAATCTCTTCTATTCCTAGAATTTGTTTGATATTTATGACAAATTATGGAGGAGGTGTTTGTTGGTTGTTGTTGTATGTGACCATTGTTGTAGTAGTATGAATAATGAGATGTAGAATAGGATGAATATGGGTTAGGTGGAGGTGGTGTATACCCATGATTAAAATACAAACATGGTGATGGACTTGTAACATATGGATTAATGTAATAAGGTGAAAAGATTTCCCATTGAAAAGATGAAAATAAGGAAGTGATGGGAGATGTAAAAGAGGGGTTTGAGGGATAGGTAGGAGGAATGCTCCATTGATGATAATCCATAGGAGGATTTGAGTACATGGATGAAAGCACCAATTGATAGAATGCTAAATAAGAACCCTAACAAGACTAACTAAAGCTGTAAAAAAACTAATGAGACAAATAAAATATTTAAGAGAATAAAGATAAAAGATAACTTTTGATTTTATTGATTGATTCATTCTAAAAAATATTACACTTAATATAAAACTCTTAGAGTATCATAACCATACATGTGACATAATCCTAATATTCTAAAAACATTCTAAAAATATTCAAATGGAAAACTAATTTATTAAAATATAAAATAAACTATTACTATTATAACTCTCTATCATGCTACTTCCTACAAATACCGTACCCACACACAACCCCATCTTTTGCAGCATCCCATCCATTCTTCATTCCCATAACTCAAGCCATAAACCAATACTCCAAAAGCCAACTTGCCCAACAAGCTAAACCAAATTAGACCCTACGCATCAGCAGAAAAACCGTACACCCTATTACCAATGCGCTGCTACCACCGAAAATGCGTAAAGGCACGCGTAGACAAGCCACCAACAAAAAACCTGTGTACAAGCAGCAGCAGCTCGACACGACAAAAAGGGACCGGTCCAAAATGAAACGACACAACCCTCTCATATTCTTGCCCCAGCCGTCATTTTTTCTGAAAAAACCTTACAAATAAATCAAAACCACCATCCACCAGGGGCAAGCTTCATGGCCTTATTTTTCCTCTTCAAATAACCAGTCCAAGACCGTGAATTTTCCACTTCAAATAACCGATCCGTAACTTCAACAACACCCCTTCGCTCCTTTCAAACCCACATTCATACCATAACTTCAATACAACAAACCTTTCGCATAAATCTCCCTCAGATTTTCAAACCAAATCCAGACTCAAAATGAGAAAAATATTGAGAAGAAAAGAGAAGAAAAAGATCGAACCCTATAAGTTTCCAAATCGAATCAGGAGAGGGTGAATCAAAATAAAAGAACTTAAAACTTGAAATCGCAGTGAGTGAGAGAGGTGGTTTCTTCGTTGATCCAACCGTGTTGTATACGCAATGATGAAGTAGGAATTTCTCCTGAGCATTGTTTATGTTTTTTACCATGACATCGTCGTGTTCATTTTGTTTTTGAGGATAAAAGCTCGGTTTTCTCTGCTTTGATGTCTTTGGAGATGTGTGTGTTGATACATGTATCGTTGATGGAAATAGGATAAATGATGGTGGTGATAAACCCTGATGCTGGGATCCGTGCGGGTTCCATTTATTTATTTATTTTTATTTTATTCTTTTTCATTCATTGTGAAATATAGTTCTCATTTTAAAATAACATGGCCTGATGCTGTTGGATCTGTAAGCCCATTGTGATCTCATGACCATACAGCCCAAGTATGGTCCGCACCACCCTCTTCTTTACCATGATTTGGTGAACTGATGATGGGCTGTTGGAAAGCCCATAGGATTCTAAACACCATTCTAAACACCATCTGTTGCTGCTGCACCTCCCCCTCTTTTATATTCTCTTGTTTTTTATTCTTTTCTTAATTCATTTTAAAAAACTACTCCCTCCGTCCTAAAATATAAGAGAGAAAAATGCATTTTTTTTGTCCCAAAATATAAGAGAAAATATCAACTTTCAACATTTTCAAGGTAAAATTAAATGCAAGTTGCACTTAATTTGCTTTCTCTCTCATTTTTTCTATAAACAACAACCAATTAGAATTGTTTTTACATCTTTCAAAATAAATTTTTTCAACAAAATCTTAGTCAAACTATTATGTTTTTTACTTTTCTTAATAAGTGTGTTTTTTAGTTTTTCTCTTATATTTTGGGACGGAGGGAGTATTTTACAATGTTTTTTAGAAAATAATTCTTGTATTAATTCTTTGTTTAAACTATTTTTTTATTTTCTTTTTTAGTTCCTATTTATTTACTTTCCAATTCTTTTCTAATTTTGCTTAAATAGGAACTTTATTTTTAATTAGGTTTTATAAATCTTCCATACTCTGATTTTTATGTTGATTTTCACCTTCATTTTCTTTTTTATTGGTAAATGAAAGTCTAAAATCATTTGGTTATCGATTTATCAATTTAAAATCATGATTAAGACGAGACCACTTCATTTCCATTTCAATATTTAATTTCTATGAATTTCTTTGAATACTAACTTTTCATTTTTCTCCTTGGTGAGACTTGTGAATATTTCACGATGAAGTCTTGTGGATGACCCTCCTGTTCCTGTTATGATTTTTGCTGCCTACTTCATTTGACTAATCCTCAATATAGTTCCAAAGGAAAGATTCATTGTGGACTCATAAGTCATCTTCATGCTGGTTATACATTTCTCATTTCATTTCCATGACCTTTATAGGATCATCACCTTTGGCCTCATTAAAGCCATTTTTCTTCCCTCTTTGACCTAGTTGTAGGTTAGGGTTCTCGAACCCCATGTGAGTACTATCATTATAGATACTCACTTTTCCCCCTTGGCCTCATTAGAGCCATTCTTGTTTTACAACTTAGAGCTAGGTTTATAGTTCTTAAACTCTATGTGATACTCATCATAAAGAGTACTCACTTTCCCCTTTGACTTTGTTTAAAGTCAATCTCTTAGTTAGCTTACAACTTAGACTTAGAGAGTTATTTAACTCTATGTGAGTATCATGATCATGAATACTCATTCCTCTTGGAATCTTGATCATTATCAAGAGTTCCTCACCTTGTTGAGGCGAACTACGAAGGCTCTGATTCCTCATTCCTAATCAGGATACGTAGGCACAAGATGCGATATCTTGTTGAGCCAATTTGCCTTACAACTTAGAATTAGAGAGTTCTTTAACTCTATACGAGTATCATACTCATTTCCCTTTGGAACTTTGACCATAGTCAATGGTTCCTCACCCTTAGTGAGGTGAACTACGAATGCTCTGATTCCATCCTTAATATGATACGTAGGCACGAGATGCGACGTCTTGGCGAGCATACTTAGTGTATATACCCTTAGGTATTTACCTTTAGCACTTTGGTCTTCACCATAGGTCCTTACCTTACCCTTAGCAGTTCCCTTAGCAAGCAAACAATAACATAACACAAATACAAACAAGAGGTTCATGTAGAGTACTACAAATATCTAGGATGCTGACACTTTCCCTAGGTATAACCAACCCCTGAACCTTAGATCTCTTAGTTGTGTCTTCACATAGCGCAATTAGGGTTTTCTTCGATCTTTACCCTTTCCTTTGGATAAGTCAAAGCTCGGTGGTGAATTCTAAAGATGTGTGATTCAAGTTAATCAATAGCTTGATATCCGATTCACACCACAACAGAATGTTCATAATTTCTCAGGGTTTTCAAACCTGATTAATCACATCCTCCCAAAGTCATCACATCACCAATACAAGTAAAATGTAAGGGTTTCCATGCCTATTCATCAAAGCAAAGAGTCGAAGTTCATCACCACAGCCTTAACACCTCATTTCAAGCCAAAAAATACCAACTTTGTCTATGTTAATCAATTAACATATATTGGTTAATCGATTTAACACCCTATTACAGCGCCATTTTCAGCTTTTGAACAGTTGTTAATCGGTTAACCTGATTTGGTTAATCGATTAACACCTGCTATTTTTGCAAAAAATTCTGCATTTTCATCACATGGCAGCAACACTCTTCATTCAATTGTGGTATATTTTATTATAGCATTATGTGGAATATTCTAGACATTTCAAGACACTTCAAGGCATTTGCTATAATACATCATTTTCAATCAAGACCACCATGCACCCTTGCTTCCAAACATGTGAACCATTGGATTTTGGACTTGCATTGGGATTGCTCCACTGAGTTAACAAATAACTAACTGAGTCAATTTCCGACTCAGTGAGTTAGATGTAACTAACTCTAAAGCTAACTCAAAAGCAAGCTCCAAAGCAAACTCCAAACCTAGCTCACTCCAAACCTCCACTATATATAAAGAAACCTTCACAATTGTGAAAGAGGATTTGTTCTGGACTGGACCAATGGCTAGACATGGCCCAATCCGCTTCTACTCCAAAGTGGCCCAAATTGCCTAAGTCCAGTCCACAAAGGGGCAAAAGTTACCTTTCTGCCCCTCCGGTCGGGCAGGGACTGCATCGCTCCTCCCCGGAAACGATGCCCGTTACGCACGGCTCATCCACTCCCCGAACAGCTATGGGCAGGTGCCCGGAACTATGCATATGCCCGACATAACGGATAGTTTTGGGCACCCTGCCCAACATAACGGCTAGTTTGGGCAGTTACCTATTCTTCGGAAAAACGGTTATTTCGCCCCAAAAATAGGACCGTTGGTCACGCGCTGAAGGCTCTATATAAACCCTCTCGCTTGAGAGGGTCAGGTATCCAATATTCACCCTACGAACTAATACTTTGTATTTGCCCATTTTCTCTGACTCTTTCTTACTTGTGCGTCGGAGTACCTTGCAGGTACACCCCCCCTCCTCTCCATACGAACAGCATCCCAGACGCACTTGGTGGCCCACTTCTACAGGATCTGATCCAGCCTTCACGATCAGTGGTTCCGTCTGTGGGAAACATTGTTCTCCCCATCTTTCTTTCCTCGGAAACCGAAGATCAAAACAATTTTCAAAGATCATCATCATCATGGCCTCTCAAGATCGTGCTAAGGATGCTCTCCAAATCACCATTCTCCCCATCAATAAATCTGACGTTGATGGCCAACCATCTCTCCTCAAAGATGCCTGTTTTCTAAGAGACGGAGCCACTGTTTCTCCTTCCCCTACCCCCGCTGATTGCAACAATGATCAGTCTTCACTTGACGTCCAGCCCGTTCCTGTTCAGCCCAACGCCGACCTGGCCGTGGCAGCCCTCCTGGAAGCGATCAACAAAACCAACACCTTGATCCTGCAGCAGAACGAGAGGATCGGGGTGTTAGAAGAGTCCAACCGTCCAAGATCCCCTCCTCCGCGGAGGAGCCAGCGACGATCAAGGAGCCCGCAGCCCCGGAGAGACATCGACCGAAGACTGCGCCAAGAGCCTGACCCCCGCGCTGCCCGAAAGCGTGACCAGATTTCCCCGCATGACCAGCACTCTCCTGGCCACAAGAGGACTCGAAGGAACGAGCATTCTCCCCTGGTCAAGTCTAAAGACCAGGCCCGTTCACCTTCTCCCCGGAGAAACCGTTCACCTTCTCCTCGAAGGAACCGCTCTCCTTTTCCCCGGAGGAACCGCCACCGCGAGCGTCCCCTTCGGTCCCCATCGTTCACCAGTTCTAGCAGCGACGACGAGCCTCACGGCCCGTTATCCCAGGAGATCTTGGCTACCCGTCTCCCCAAAGGCCTGGAGAAGCCCCCGTCACTGGGCACGTACCACGGGACCACAGACCCCGACGAACACATCGAGAACATCGATGCGCTGCTGGACTACTGCGGCGTACGAGGCGCCATCAAATGCCGACTATTTCCTACCACGCTCCGAAAGGGAGCGATGACATGGTACAAGCAGCTGCCCGAGGAGTCCATTACCTCGTGGAGACAACTTGGCAGGATGTTCTCGAGGCATTTCACAGTATCTCGCCGTCACCCCAAGACCGAGGCCTCCCTTGGGGCCATAATCCAAGGAAAAGACGAGCCTCTCCGCACATATATCGAGAGGTTTAACAAGGAAGCAATACAGGTCCATACAACGGACGAAATGAAGAAGTTTCTACTCGAGCAAGGGCTCCGCCCGGGCTCTGAGTTTTCTAAAGCCATTGGCCTCGCACCACCGAGGAACTTAGACGCCCTCCTCCTCAAAGCCCAATCGCACATTTAGTACGAAGAAAAGGTTGCGGCCTGCAACGTCCGAGCATCACGCCATCAGGAGAACGCTCGGGCCTCCAGAGGAGAAGAAGCCTCGACATCTCGTCGGGGTGAACGGAGGCGCGAGGACTGTCCACGGGACTCCCGCGACAGCAAGGGACCCTCCGGGCGTTTCCATGACTACACCCCCTTGACCGTCTCCAGGGAGAAAATATTGTCCAAATGTGCCAATTCGGAGTACAAGCAGGCAGAGGTCCGCTTCCCCAAACAACTGCCGGCCAGACCAAACGTGGACAAATCAAAATACTGTCGTTTCCGCAAGAGTCACGGCCACTGTAACACCCCATTTCTACCCAGCGAATATTATTAAAAATCAGAGTTACAAAATTTCAACAAACAAATGAGATGCTACACTTACTTCTTAAAATCAACTTCATTTAATCTCATTTAAAACAGATACATAACACTTTAACTCGGATGAACCGATAACAATATAATTAATCTTTGAAAAACAAAACCACTTTTATTAACTAAGTAGTGGAATCACAATTTTCAACTCAATTGTCATAACATCTTTTGTTCAACTAAAAACAACTTCAACACAACAAGTATTCAATGACGTCAACTTATAATTCAACAACTGAAATATAACAACTATAAAACAACTATCGTTCATCCCCCCGAGTGTTACGTATCAGAGCAAGACCCTCTTGACTTGCAATAAAGCAACATAAGGACT
The DNA here is from genome assembly GCA_022829125.1 of Lathyrus tuberosus. Classification (NCBI taxonomy): domain Eukaryota; kingdom Viridiplantae; phylum Streptophyta; class Magnoliopsida; order Fabales; family Fabaceae; genus Lathyrus; species Lathyrus tuberosus. Next base: position 10,300,670 of record JALAZF010000141.1, read on the forward strand.
CCAAAAACTATTCTGAACTGCCACTGCTATTCTTGAGTACCTGCCCATTTCCCATGATAGGGGAAATATCAGCAGAAGGGGTGAGATATCTAACAATATAATAAGATGTATGATAAATAATATATTAGAATTTAGATCATATAAAATTACCACTTTACAGCTTATAACAACAATTATCACATCCAGTCATCAACTTAATATCACAGCAATTTAACCAACTTAATATAACAACTTTCAAACCACAAACATAACAACAAAACCCTCAACAGGTTATAACAACATTTCTATAGCTTTCAGAAAGTACCTGTCACAACAAGTCAACAACATACTAACAACGAATATATCATCACAACAACTCAAAATGCAACATGAAATGCGACTCAAAATGCAACATGCATGTGGTACCATTGGAGCAGAACTCCTAGCTTAAAAATTTGCCAATTAATATTGACGTCAACAAGGCATAAGCCTTCTGCTTAATATTTTGCCAATCCAGGCCAGCTTAATGTTTTGCCAATCCAGGTCATCTTAATGTTTTGCCAATCCAGGCCAACTTAATATGTTATGCCATGTGACCCAACATGAACATCATAATAACAACACTGATAATTATATCTATCAGCACAACAGCAAATCAGCATTGCCCATAGGCCTACAACTTGGTATCAACATCTCAACAACAACGCCATTTAACAATGACAACGCCACAACAACAATTCAACAGCAACTTATCAACAATACAACACATCAACAACGATAATTCAACATCAACACAATCAACCAAAATATACAACAGCGATCCGTGATTATTCCGGACAATTCTACTAAAACTGATTAATTATTCTTCTACTAAAATTACTAACAATTCTACTATGCATTATTATTATTAATATTATTCTGGTACTGCTATTATACATGTGCTGCTAGTCTATTCTTCTACTAATTAATCACTGCTACTGCTATTCAATTATTTCTACATATTCTACTTAATTAATTAGTTCGAGTGCTTATTTTTCTACACAGAAATCCTGCTACTAATATAGTTCTGCTATACTACTACAACCTGTTTTATTTTGTTTTCTGTCCATACTCTATTGATTCTCATTGCTGCTAAATTTACTAACTCTATATCTTAACAATCCTGCCAATTTCCAATGTCTCTGTTATTTTTATTTCTAACATGTTGTTTACTGTGTCAGCTATTACTACCTCCTGCTACTTACTTTCATTTTATGCTACTGCTATATGTATATTTAATCCAACTCATAATTAATATATTGCTTATACACTAACTGTTATTCTTATTATAGTTATTCCGTAATTATTATAACAGTCATTATTATAAATAATATTATTTTATTTCTATAATACTTTAAGCTATGCAATGCTAAGTACATATATATGTATCAACACTATGGTTTTCTGCTACTTTAAATACCAGCTCTATTACAACTTATCACCTCATGCTACTAAATATCTTCTGCTACTAGTAATATACTATGCATATATATATATATATATAGGGTTAAATAAGTTTTTAGTCCCTATAAAGTTTGAAATTTCATTTTTAGTCCCTCCCTACCTTTTGGCAACGGTGTTTACAAAAAAAACCGTTGCCAAAACCAGCTAAAACCGTTGCCAAAACCCAGGAGGGACTAAAAATGAAATTTCAAACTTTATAGGGACTAAAAACTTATTTAACCCATATATATATATATATATATATATATATATATATATATATATACTGATTAATTATGTTTTCTGCAAACACATTTGCTAAGTTCAGTTATACTATGCCTACAGACCTACAGCAACCAGAAAATCTCAATTTAATTTTTGTTCTGCGTGACGGTCGTAACCAATCCGTGGCGGTCGTAACAAGGCCATGACGATCGTCATGCCTCCCAGACGGGCGTCCCACCTGTTAGCCTTCGTTCTCTTTATTTCTCTCATTCTTCCAATTTTCTCTTTCTGATCGATCACAAACCAACCTTTCAACCATCTCAGTACACATAATTTAGGGCCATGATTATACTCACATTAACTTACATTCATTTTTCACGACTAAATTCAATAGCATCAACCAATTATCGATCTTCGGTATCAATTACGAAATTAACATACAGAGACAATATAATCAACACACGCAGCCAACATACGCAAGGCAATCCTACAAATCTAATCCCACATATCATTCATCATATACCCAATTATAGAGGAAGAACCCCACCCTTACCTTGGATCGGAGACCGCTCTATAATTTTGATTGCATCATAGCTTTTCCATGGCTTTAAACCTTTTGCTCTTTTGGTCTGCAACGGTCCATGATCAATTTCTCCTAGACTTCTTCTTCCACTTTTCTGCGATTTCAACGAACTCTTCTTTTCTCCATAACCCTCATTCTTTCTCTTCTCCAAAACTTCCACGTTCTTCTCCTATTTTTCCTCTTTTTCTGCAACTTCCACTTTACTGCTTCTTCTAATTCCTCTTTATTTCTAAAACCTAATACAATAACTCTATTATCATATTTTTCTTATTGGGCCTCATTACTATACCCCCCACTATTACTACCATCTCTCTAAGCCCAATATTCTCCTATACTTCTAATATATAATAACACCCTATTATTTCTACAACTTAAATCATCTTAATTAAATTAATTAATTCAACTAAGGTCAACACAACTTAAATCAACATTTTTATGATTAATTCAACTAAAACCGACATAGCAACTCAACACAACACAATTCCGATAATTCAAAAATCAACATAAATTAACACAAATGATACGGATATATTTAATTAAATAATTAATTAATTACCGGGCGTTACAGCCACACTACAGAGGACTGCATCCACCTGAAGGATGCCATTGAGATCCTGATCAGGGACGGCCACCTGAAACAGTTCGCGAAGAAGAAGGATGCTCCTCGGCAGGACGCCCAGGAGTCCAAGAAGATAGAGGAGGAAGTACCCTCCTCGGAAGATGCCAACATACAGGTCACTATGTCCATATCGCGACCTGAGGACTTCTACGTCCCGGACGGGCTCAGCGCCCCTGCTTATTTCGCGGTCCACAGCCCGTGGGAGATTTTTCCCTCCGCCATGGTGTCGTAACCCGAAATTTGACCTCCCTCTTTTGCCTTTTGCATAAGCATAAGCATTCGCATCGCTAGCATACGCATTCACATTTTTCTTCGTGTGTTTCTTGTTGCAGGATATTCAGGTTTTTCAAGCCCGATTAATCATATCCTCACAAGTTCAAAATAAAGGTTTCCGTGTTTATTCATCAAGACAAGAGGTAGAAAACCACAACCGGGACTCCAGTATCATTTCCTGAGCAATTTGGGCAAAAATTGACTGAAGTAACCGGTTAACGCATGGTGAGTAACCGGTTACTCAGTGCAATTTTGCAATTCCTGCTGCATTTTTGGGACAGCATCCATGCACTCTCTTTGGACTTTGGTTCTACTTGATTCTAGCAATGTGTGGAACATTCTAGACTACTCTAGATATTTCAACACTATTCACTTCAACCCAAGTACATTTATTCCAATGCATCACTCTAATTTAAGTGCGCCATGTTACTTAATTTACCAACATGTCAACCTTTGGATTTTGAAACTCACATTGGGATCGTTACCGAGTTGGTTCTAACTAACCGAGTTAACCGCCTTGACTCGGTGAGTCACGTCCAACTAACTCCTAGCCTAGTTCCAAACCCAAAGCTAATCCTAAACCAAATTCCAAACCATCTCACACTCCAAACCTAAAATCTATATAAACTCACCTTCACTCATTTTCAAGGACCTTCAACCATTTTGCTCCATTTCACTCTCCATTCTCCCACATTCTCTCTGAATTTCTCTACTACATTTTCATCTTCATCTCAATTCTCTTCCAAAACCTCACCAAAGCTCACTTCTACTTTGAAGGATATTCACTTTTACATCAAAAGTGATTATTTCTTGAGCTCAACCTTCATCATTCTTGCTATTACACTTGGATTTCTGGAGTTATTTCAGCTTTTGGATTGATCTTGAGTAGTTGCTGCAACTTCTAACGGTTCGAATTCGTATTTTGGAGCTTTATCGCATTTTGCTCGATTTCGATACGGTTCGCCTACAAATTGAAGATTCCTCTGGTTTTCTTTGATTTTCTGCATCAATAATCCTTTGCAACATTCACCAAGCCAAATCACCGACTTGTAGGTTGGTAGATCTAACTAATTTTACCGTTTCGCACATTTTTGTATCGCTCGCAATGTAGTCGATAAATGTTGTGTGGGATTTGGTTGTGCATTTGTTTGATCCATGATCCAATTGTATTAGTTGATTCTATCTCTGTTTATTTGTTGTTTTCAAGTTCAATTTTCGTGCACAATCTCAGTTCCTAGCATGTAGTGGTTTGCATAAGTGATTAAGTGTGGAAAACTACTTTTGAAAAGCTGTTTTTCCTGTTTTTTTTCAAAACTGATCAGTGTTAACCGGTTAACACATGGTGAGTAACCGGTTACTCAGTTCAATTTTCACCAAAAACGCTGATTTTCAAGCAAGTAACCGGTTAGCGCATGGTGAGTAACCGGTTAACACTGAACAGAATGGCCATTTTCTTGCATTTTCAAGTGTGTTTGCCATGTTTTTTCCATTTTAATTTCCATTGATCATTATGCTTGATTTTATGGATATTCTAAATGTCATATCACTTCTGGTTGAAGCATGTTTACAAACTTTCGATGCACATTTTCGATTATTCAATTGTTTCATGTTCTTAGCATTGTATGAACATCACAATTCTTGCACTATCTTTGTTTACGTGATACATGATTTTGTGTGACACTTTGATGATCATTTGGCATTGTTTTGTACTTTTCATTTCAGCTTGCATTAAGTTTATTCCCCATGGATAAACTTAATCTTGTATAATCAATAATTCACTCCTTTTTGCTTTACTGACTTTTCATCCTCTTTGGAAAGTTGTTAGCATGTTTCCCCCTTGATTAATTGATCGGAACTTTGTTTTGATTAATCGATCTTCCCCTTTCCCCTCTTTAGGCCTCCTTTAGAGCTTTTCTCCCGATCCCCTCGTGGAGTTGAAGTTCGCGCTACACCTTGCATCGGAGCACTGTACAGATTGACGCCGTTACGCTGTCCGTTTCTATACGCAGGAGCACTGTACAACTTGGAGCTGTTGTGTCGTCCGGTTCAACTCCCGCATTACACCCTGTGTGTGTTAGGGAAGGAATGAGAAGGGATAATTCCTACTCTCATTCTGATTACTCCATGTAGGGGATGAATGACCCTGTGCTTGGATTAGTCATCTCTATCTCCAGGCGGTGATGTGCTTCTCATTCCCCTATCGAGTCGATCCTTAATCACCCTTCTCTCTTTGCGATCCTTTTCGATCCTTGATCACTCCTACCTCTTTCAATCTCTCCTTTTGATCAATCACCACCCTTCTTGGTTGAGATCATCATTCTTGCGCTAGCAATCTCTTTTTACCTCGTTACTCTGTTCTTGAAATCAATCATTGTATTAGATTCCTTTGCAGAGTCTCAATTCTCTTTCTTTGGTCTAACACAGTTTTCTTGTCACGATCATTCTTTCCCAGGAGTTCGCAATTTTCTCTTAGTTCTTCTCCTTTCTTGGGTTAATCACCTCTTCTTGGTTAATCACCCGTTTCTTCAGTTAATCACAGTCTGCCTGTTAATCACTGAGCGTCTCTTGGGTTAATCACCTTCTCTTGGTTAATCACCCGTTTCTTCAATTAATCACAGTCTGTCTGTTAATCACTGAGCGTCTCTTGGGTTAATCACCTTCTCTTGGTTAATCACCCATTTCTTCAGTTAACCACAGTCTGTCTGTTAAGATACTGAACCCTTTCGAGTTAATCACCTTCTTTTGGTTAATCACTCGCCTTTTTCGGTTAAACACAGTCTGTCTGTTAAAACACCGAATCCCCCACAGTTGGCAACCTCCTCTTGGTTCGAATACTTACACCCTTGGGTTAGTAACCTTTCTTCGGTTCCAATACCCTTTCTTCGGTTGATTACTGTTTATTCACTCAGTTTACCGAACCCCTCACGGGTCACGATCTTTATCCGGTCCTACACCCGTTTTTCTAGTTAGTCACAGTTTTCTCTGTTAAAACCAATGCTTCTCTATTCCCACAGAGTTGCAGTCCTCTTTTCCATCGGTTAACCACTGTCAGCTAGTTAATATACCGAGTCCCCTTTTCTCTTGGTTATGACATCATCCCTTTGTTCGAATCCCCAGCGGAGTCCTTTCTATTCCTCTTGCTCTTACTTTCTTGGTTTCGACACCAATTCTCTTTGCTATCCCCAGCCGAGTTTCTTTCATTCTTGGTTTCGACACCACTCTTTTCCTACTCTTTTGTGCAAACGCTCTTACTGCGAGATCTTCCCCAGTAGAGTTTTTCCTTCCGTTCTTGCTCTAGGTTTTGACACCATTTCTTTCGCTTCTCCGTTTCTCTCTTGTTTTCCTTTGCCATTCAGTTCCCCGAACTACGGAAGCTCTGATTCAGCATTCTTTTGAATGTATGATACGTAGGCATACGATCGCAATGATCTCGACGAGCACACTTCCACCCTTTTTCCGTCTTTCTCCTTTCCTTTTCCTTCTTTGTCCCCTGGTTCCTCTGAACTACGGCGCTCTGACTTCCTCATTGCACTATGAGGGTACGTAGGCACGAGGACTTCGTTCCTCCGCGAGCACTTTCCTTCTTTTCTCTCTCTTTTCCCCTTTCTCTCTCTCCTCTTTCTTTTAGCTAGAAGCCTTTAGATAGATAACCCATCCAAGCCTAAAAGCAAGTGAAATGGTTCCCGTCGAGTACGACGGATGCGTTAGGTGCTAATACCTTCCTTTCGCATAACTGACCCCCCGTTCCCGTTTCTCTTCCCCTCGGGTTTTATCGATATTTTCCCTGTCCTTTGGGGCTAAATAAAGTTAGGTGGCGACTCTGTTGTATCTTTGAGTGTGTGATTCACTCAGGTAGAAACCAGCCATCTTCAGCTGGCGACTCTGCTGGGGAGTGGTTGACCTACTGCTGGTCCATCCCTTAAGGGGTCTCGCCTAGTTTTGTTTGCTTTTCTTGCTTGCTTGGGTGTTTATCTATAGCACTTTACTAGCTTTATCTTTACTCTTTATTCGCTTTATGTTTATTTATCGCATTTCTTTACTGCTTTAAATATTCATATGCTGCATATTCTGGATATTTGTTGTTTTCTGCTGTTGTTGGGATGGGTAGATATTATTGGAGAGAAATGTCCTAACACCGGGCCTAGTATACACATAGGCTAGAACGTGGATAGTCGTGAGGCCTGCGTTTTGCGCGTTGGGTTATCACGAGAGCCGCATCCCAGATCGAGATTCGCTTAAGGATACTTCAGTCCTGTGAGAATTCACTACGTCGGGGATTTTCATTCTGAGTCCTATGGTTTGGGCGACCTTTTCTAGGGACCACCTTGTTGTGTCTAGATCACACCTGTGAGGGGGATGGGTTTTTGCAGGAAAACAAGCCACTTCATACCCTTGTTCTCACACACGCCAGATTTCCTCACCGACACATCAGGTTATGTTACACTGACACAGATTACATGCCGATATCCGTATTATTCAGACGTGATTATTCAGGCTGTGTTGGCTTCTTGTTGCTGTGTTGCATATCATTTCATCATGTAAATTAATTTTTGCATGTGCATTTCCAGGTTTTCGAAGGCTTATCTTTTGTTGACATTATCATAGAGATGAGTACCGGTTGCCGTGGCATCGTCAGTTACAAGTTTGTGGAGCCTAAGCTGGGTATTCTGAGAGGTTTGGCATCTTTGTTGGTTGGAGATCACAGAGGGGTTTTCATAGGTACATATGGTAGTCTGCTGACCATCCTCAACACTGAAGTAAACATCACTGTTATTCATACTCTGGTTCAGTTCTACGATCCACCCTATAGGTGTTTCACATTTCAGGATTATCAGCTAGCACCTACGCTTGAGGAGTATGCTCATATTCTGGGGGTTGAAATCAAGAAGCAGGTTCCTTATGTTTACACTAGCGGTTGTCCGAAGTTTCATCTTATTGCTGATGCGCTTTCCATTAGTAAGAAGGATGTGGAGGATAATCTCAAGACCAAAGGGAAAGGTATTCGAGGGTTTGCTTCGAAGTTCTTGGTTGACAGGGCTACTACTTTCGCTAAGGATGGAAATTGGAAGGCTTTCAATGCCGTTCTCGCTTTCCTGGTATATGGGATTGTCTTGTTCCCGAACATGGTGGATTTCGTAGATCAGGCTGCCATCAGTATTTTCTTGTCCAAGAACCCTGTTCCGACACTTCTTGCTGATACCTACCATTTTATTCATTCCCGGAATGAAAAGAAGAAGGGTACCATTGTCTGTTGTGCTCCTTTGTTGTACCGATGGTTCATGTATCACCTTCCACAAAAGGGTCCCTTTGTTGAGAATAAGGATAATCTCAAGTGGTCTCAACGAATCATGTCTCTCACCGCTGATGATATTTCTTGGTATTCTCGAGTCTTCGACGACATTCGATCATTCTTCATTGTGGGAAATTCTCCAATGTGTCTCTCTTGGGTACAAAGGGTGGAATTAACTACAATCCGAGAATGGTTTTCTGACAGTTGGGATACCCTATGATTGATAAACCTGATCCTGAGGTAGTGGAAGAGTTCTTCTTTCATGAAGGGGTTGATGACATGGGTCTGCTGAAGAGGTTTAGCGCCGCTTGGACTCAGATTCATCTCGGAGGAAGAGCCGATTTGGGTAAGAAGAATTGCGTAGCCAAGGAAGCTTATACACTTTGGGTCAAAGAGCGTGTCAAAGAGATCTTGTTGCCATTCTCTCCTGAGCCTTCCATGAATGCCAAGCTTCCTGAACTTGCCATTGTTCCTCCATCTGAGGTCGATCAACTCAAGTTGATTGTTGAGAAGTTGAAAAAGGAGAATTCTGATCTTCGTCTCAACCTTGATAGAGTCACTTCCGAGAAGGATAGCCTACAGATTGAGCTCCGTCAGAAGAGCGAGCGTATGCTCAAAGAGATGGAGATGGAACAGAACAAGCGTAGGAAGGTGGGCGATGCTTTGAAGAGCACCTATGAGGGACTTGCTTCAAAGAAGAGACAACTCGCCGATGCTCATTATCAGGCCTACAAAGAGGAGCTGAGCTATAACAAGCAACTTGAAGAGCTTCGAGGGAAGTTATCCGAGTTCAAGACGAAGTGGCAAAGTGAACAAGACCGTGCTAATCAGTTAGCGAAAGACTTTTCCCAATGCCAAGCTAAGATCAACAAAGTCTTCGGTGAGATTCAGAAGCTGCAAGATCAAGCACATCAGAGTCAAGAGAAGATTAGCCAGCTCAACACAGAGAGCACTCATTGGGAGCATCAAAGCCGTCATCTGCAGAACCTCATGGAGCAGAAAGAGACCTTTCTTCAGGACATACTTCAGGGACCTAATCATTCTTTGTTGCGCAACCTCATGAAGGATGCGAAGTACTGGAGTGAGAGGCATGGTCGTCTAGCCAGATTTGCTGAGCATGCATTGGAGGACTTACCAGGGTTGTTGAGGGATGCATATGCTGATGCATTGCCACACCGGCTTCCTTGGGCAGTTTTTCATTTCTTATCTGTGTGTAGGGTGGTATTTGATAAGATCTGTGCGAATTTTGTTGTAGCCCAAAAGGCAGATATTTGACTTATATTTGACTTGTACTTCTTTCCTCTATTGGATGAATGAATGAAGATGCTCATTCACTCTATATTTTATGCCTTTACTTGTATGCTTTATGATTATTGTCAACAAAGATAAGTTTAAGAATTCCTGGAATTTAAAACTTTATTTTTGCATGCATATCATACATTCATCTGCACACATATGCACGTCCCTTCATCCGAAACTGTTGCTCATCCTTGTTCGCATTCCTTATAGCAAGACGACAACTCGACATCGGTATTTTACTCGCTCAAGCAAATCCAGAATCATGGCTGACTTTGAAGCTGAGAACGCTGCGTACAAGGAAACTCTGGCACAATTCCAAGGTCGGATGGATCAGTTTCAGACGAACATGGATGTCATTATGGAGCTCCTTCGTGCTCAGAGGGATGCTGCTGCTGCTGCCACTATTGTTGCAACCACTACTGATGCAACTGTTGTCACTCCTGTTGTGAATGTTCCTCCTATTGTTACTGCTACTCCTGCTGTCGTTGTTTCTTCCTCTGCTAGAGTTGACCTGCCAGTTGAACCTGTGAATCAGCCTACTGTTCAGCCTAGTTTGAATCAGATGCCCGCTGGTTTCCCTTGGGGCATGCCTCCGAATTACACTCTGCAGATTGCAAATAATGGTAGTGCCTTCATGCCATACCAACCTTTTGTTGCACCCATGCCTAATGGGAATGCTGCCGCCTATCCATGGGTCATGCCTACTCCAGTCTCGCCTCCAGTGGTGAATAATGATCCTGAGAATCTTCAGGATCAGACTCATCAAACTGCCGGATTGGTTGGCACTGAAACTCCTGATGACGAAGAGCATGTGTATCGGGGTCCTCCTATTCATGTTCCGGTTCCTTCTCAGACTGCTCAAACTACTGTTCCGAATATTCATCTTGGGATGTTCTATCCTGGGGAATCTTCCTCAGCTGCTGGGGTACCTCCTCCAAATTATTTGTATGATGTTCCGATGGGTCAGAACGTTAGTCAGATGGTTAATCCGGGTTTGGTGTATCCTTCTCAATTTGCTACTCCGCAAGTGGATGCTCCTGCCGCTTCTCAGCTTCAAAATCCTCGGGTTCTTGTTAGGCCCACTAATCAGAATAGATCGGTCGACTACAAGTTATTAGAAGACCGTATCAGAGCTATCGAAGGGTTCTCTGCTTTTGGCATGAAAGCCAAAGATTTGTGTTTGGTTCCTAATGTTGTGCTGCCGCAGAAATTCAAGATACCTGATTTGCCAAAGTACAAAGGTTTGAGCTGCCCGCGTAGTCACATCACTATGTACTGCAGGAAGATGGCATCCCATATTGACAATGATGAATTGGTTGTTCATTGTTTTCAAGATAGCTTATCTAGAGCCTCGTTGGATTAGTACATGGGTTTGGAGCGCAGCAAAATCCGTACTTTGAGGGATTTGTCTGAAGCGTTCGTGAGACAATACAAATATAATCTTGATCTGGCGCCAACTAGATTGCAATTGCAGAATCAGTCTCAGCACTCAGTTGAAACATTCAAGGAGTATGCACAAAGATGGCATGAGATGGCATCTCGTGTACGACCTGCTCTCTCTAATAATGAGTTGGTTGACATCCTTATGGGTACATTGCAAGGATCTTACTATGAGAAAATGGTGGGTAGTTCTTCATCGAACTTTGCTGATGTGGTGATAATTGGTGAACGGATTGAGAATGGTTTGAAAACTGGAAAGATTCCTGGAGCTGCTTCCCAGCAGCCGGCCACTCGGAAGTCTCAGAACAGTCAGTCAAAGAAAAAGGAAGGTGAAGCCAATGCTATTACAGCTCAAGTTTCTCCTCAGTATGCAGCTCCAATGGCTCCGATGCCATACTATCCATATCCCTACATTGCTGCTGCACAGTATCAACAACCTCCATATCAGTACCATCCGCAACAACCAGTTCAGAATGCTCAGAATCAGCAACATAATCAACAAAACAACAAAAATCAGCAGAATCAAAACCGTCAGAACAACAATAATCAGGGAAACCGTAAGTGTCCGAATTTTGATAGAATTCCGGTGTCATACACGAAATTGTTTCCCTACTTGGTTCACCAAGGGGCAATTGTCCCCAAGCAAATTGCACCTGTGATTCCTCCATTTGGTCCGAAGCATAAATGCATCTTGTGCCTATCATGCTGGATACATAGGACATGCAACAGAGGATTGTTTTGTTTTCAAAACCAAGGTTCAGGAACTCATTGATAAGAAGGTTCTGACTTTTGCTGAGGAAGGACCCAATATTCAGAGTAATCCGTTGCCGGATCACGGTGGGCCTACAGTTAACATGATTGAGGATGGTTCAAGGGATGAATTGGTCTTGGATGTTGACGAAGTAAAGACTCCGATGACGGTGGTTTTTAAGAAATTGAATGAACATGGGCTGTTGAAAGGGTTGCATGGTAAGTGTCAGATTTGTGACGATAATCCCAACCAGTGCCGAAGGCTAAAGGGTTGTGTCCAGATTCTGATAAACCGTGGCGAAGTGCAATTTGCCAGATCTAAACCTGTTGAGGAAGTCGCTGCTATTGAGCCGTTCACCATTGTCTATAGGAAGGTTTCTGTGGAATCCCCTAAACAGAAAAAGGTGCAACCCATCGTGGTTTGTCCGCCGAAGCCGTTTTTGTATCAAAATTCTAAGGAGGTACCATGGAAGTATGGGTCTTCTATCTTTTCTGGGGGTCAAGAGATAAGGTTCGCTAAATCAGAGATCGTGAATGTTACAGCTAGTGGAGGCATGACTCGCAGTGGACGAGTATTTGCCCCGAAGGTCACTACGAAACCTGTGCAAATTCCAACTGTTGTTTCTCCCAAGGAGACGCCTGCATTCGCAACCCCAGTGGTGCAACAAGGGGAATCTACTGCCGTTCCAGTACCGATTATCCCATCTGAGAATGTTTCAAAGAACAAGGAGACCCTGGATGATCAAGAATTCCTTAAGCTGATCAAGAAAAGTGACTTTAAGATTATGGATCAGTTGGGTCAGACTCCCTCGAGGATCTCAATTTTATCCTTACTCATGATTTCATCTGCGCACAGATCAACTCTGTTGAAAGTGTTGAACAACGCCCATGTCATGCAAGATATATCCATCGTCGAATTCGATGATGTAGTGGCCAACATAACTGCAAGTCGGTATTTGGGTTTCAATGAATCAGAATTACCTCCTGAAGGAACTGCCCACAATAAAGCGTTGCACATATTTGTAACCTGCACAGACATCCTGTTATCTCGTGTTTTAGTGGATACTGGTTCTTCTCTCAATGTGATGCCTAAGGGCACATTGAGTCAATTATCAGTCGAAGGAATCGAGATGAGACCAAGTGCCTTAGTTGTCAGAGCCTTTGACGGTTCTCGAAGACAGGTCATTGGAGAAGTGGACTTACCCATTAACATTGGGCCACATCTATTTACCATTACTTTCCAAGTGATGGATATTAATCCAGCGTATAGTTGCCTTTTGGGTCATCCATGGATCCACGCTGCAGGAGCAGTTACCTCCACTTTACATCAGAAGTTAAAATTCATGTTTGACGATTAGCTTGTCATCGTCTGTGGTGAAGAGGATTTGATTGTGAGCGAGTTATCATCTTTTCGATATGTCGAGACCGAAGAAGGCATAGTGGAGGTGCCGTTGCAGTGTCTCGAGTTCGAAGATGTCAGCTCTGCTTCAACTAGTCAAAGTAGATCACCACAACTGACTTTAGCATCTGCTAAGAGTGTTAAAGAGACCATCGATAGAGGTGTCTTGCCAGGCTGGGGGCACGTGATTGATGTGGTTGAGAAGCATAATCGTTTTAGAGTGGGTTATCATCCTGGTCGTCAATCTGGTTTCTCTGATCAGAAGCAATACAACTTTATCAAGTTCCACAGCGCGGGTTTCCAGCAAGGTGACATCGTGGCAGCTGCTGATGATGCTGGTCCTAGCAATCAGACTTCAAGATTTATGCGCAAGTGTCCGCCGGGTTTCAAGCTCAACAATTGGACATCTACCGTGATTCCTGTGGTTTTCCCATATAACATGTAATGCATTTTGCTTTTTCATTCCCTCGTCCTCGCCCGAGACGAGTGGATAACTTGTAAAGGGCCTCACGCTTTTGCAATATTATGTGATCAATAAATGAAAGTTTTTGCATTCAAAATCATGCTCTATTTTCTTTCTTTATTTTACTTTTCACAAAATAAATGGCAAAAGTTTCTTTTGTTTTTCACTTTTAAAATAGCTTATTCTAAACATATTCATAAACATACAGAACTAATAAAAGCATTGATAACAACATGGCAAACATCCATTATAATTCTAGAATTCCAATTAACCAAGCTGAAGAAGATGGTAAGGAAGATTGTGAATTACCGGCTGAACTGGCAAGGCTCCTTGAGCACGAGCATAGAGAGATTCAGCCACACAAAGAGCCAGTGGAAGTTGTCAATCTCGGTACTGATGAGATCAGAAGAGAAGTCAAGGTTGGCGCATCCCTCGCAGAGCATGTACACTCTGAGTTGGTCAAGTTGTTGAAAGAGTATGTTAACATCTTCACCTGGTCCTATCAAGATATGCCTGGGTTGGATACCAACATCGTTGAACATCACTTGCCACTCAAGCCCGGATGTCCTCCTGTCAAGCAGAAGCTTAGAAGGACTAGACCCGACATGGCACTCAAAATCAGAGAAGAGGTAAAGAAGCAGCTTGACGCTGGGTTCCTAGCCACTTCCGAATATCCTGAATGGATTGCCAACATCGTCCCAGTTCCAAAGAAGGACGGAAAAGTCAGAATGTGTGTGGACTATCGAGATCTCAACAAGGCGAGTCCGAAGGATGATTTTCCTTTGCCTCATATTGATGTCTTAGTAGACAAAACTGCGCAGTTCTCTGTCTTTTCCTTCATGGACGGTTTTTCAGGATATAATCAGATCAAGATGTCCCCAGCTGATATGGAGAAGACTACTTTCATCACGCCATGGGGTACATATTGCTACAAAGTTATGCCATTCGGTCTAAAGAATGCAGGGGCAACATACCAGCGTGCCATGACAACCCTCTTTCACGATATGATTCATAAAGAGATTGAGGTTTACGTGGACGATATGATTGCTAAGTCCAAAACTGAAGATGATCACTTGGTTCATCTGAAGAAGCTGTTTGACAGACTCCGGAAGTTTAGATTGCAGTTGAATCCTGCGAAGTGCACCTTCGGAGTCCGATCTGGCAAACTGTTGGGCTTTATTGTGAGTCAGAAGGGCATTGAAGTTGATCCTGATAAAGTTCAGGCAATTCAGAACATGCTGCCTCCTAGAACAGAAAAAGAAGTCTGTGGCTTTCTGGGCAGACTAAATTACATTTCAAGGTTCATTTCTCATTTGACGGCTACCTGTGAACCACTGTTCAAATTACTAAGGAAAAATCAATCGGTTGAATGGAATAATGATTGTCAGGAAGCATTTGACAAAATAAAACAATACTTACAAGAGCCACTGATCTTAGTGTCGCCGGTTCCTGGTAGGCCTTTAATCATGTATCTCACTGTTCTCGATGAATCGATGGGATGTGTATTGGGTCAACATGACGACACTGGCAGAAAAGAACATGCAATTTACTATCTGAGCAAGAAGTTCACTGATTGTGAGACCAGATACTCACTCTTGGAGAAAACTTGTTGTGCTCTGGTCTGGCCTGCTCGACGCCTGCGACAATACATGATTCGCCATACTACTTAGTTGATATCCAAAATGGATCCAATAAAGTACATATTTGAAAAGCCTGTTGTCTCTGGAAGGATTGCTCAGTGGCAGATGCTGTTAACTGAGTATGATATCCAACATGTTACCCAGAAAGCAATAAAAGGGAGCGTCTTGTCTGACTACCTTGTTCATCAACCTATAGAGGATTATCAACAGATGAAGTTTGACTTTCCCGATGAGGATGTTCTGTTTATCAGAGATTATGAGACTCCAGATCCTGATATAGGACCCAAACCAGGGGCGCGATGGACGCTTATGTTCGACGGTGCCTCAAATTCTAAGGGTCGTGGAATAGGTGTTATCCTCATCTCTCCAACGGGTTTTCATCTTCCCTTCACTGCCAGATTATGCTTTGCATGCACCAACAATATGGCTGAATATGAAGCATGTATCTATGGCATGGAAGCGGCTATTGACATGAGAATCAAGATTCTTGAGGTCTATGGAGATTCTGCCTTGGTCATCGGTCAAGTCAGAGGGAATTTTATGACTCGGGATTCTAAGCTGGTTCCGTACCAACAACACATAGCGAAGTTGATTCCTTACTTTGATGAGATCACTTTTCATCATATTCCCAGAGAGGAAAATCAACTAGCTGATGCTCTTGCCACTCTAGCATCCATGTTCAAGGTCAAGTGGAAGAATGAAGCTCCTCATATCCGCATTGATCACTTGAATGAACCAGCACACTGTTTAGCAATCGAGGACGAGTCCGATGACAAGCCTTGGTTCTACGACGTCAAAAGATATCTGGAAAAACAAGAATATCCCGAGGGTATCACTATCACTGACAAGAAGGCTCTTAGACGGCTTTGCGCCAAGTTCTTCTTAAGTGGTGGTATACTGTACAAGAGGAATTATGATTCCGTGTTACTCAGATGCGTGGATAGACACGAAGCAAACACGATCATAAGGTCCATACATGAGGGCTGCGAGGGTGTACATGCTAAAGGTCCTGCTATGGCTAAGAAGATCCTTCGGGATGGATATTACTGGACAACAATGGAGGTAGATTGTTACAACTTTGCCAAAAGATGTCACAAGTGCCAAATCTACGGAGACAAGATCCATGTGCCTCCAACTCCATTGAATGTTCTGACTTCACCTTGGCCATTTTCCATATGGGGTATAGATAAGATTGGAATGATCGAGCCGAAGGCTTCCAACGGTCATCGATTTATTCTAGTCGCTATCGACTACTTTACCAAGTGGGTTGAAGCTGCTTCCTACGCGAACGTTACACGACAAGTGGTTGCTAGATTTATCAAGAAAGAGATAATTTGTCGCTATGGCATTCCTAGCAGCATTATCACGGACAATGCAAGCAACCTGAATAACAACATAATGGAGGAGTTGTGTCAAGAATTTAAGATCGAGCACCACAACTCTTCACCATATCGGCCCAAGATGAATGGCGCCGTCGAAGCAGCAAACAAGAACATCAAGAGGATTGTCCAGAAAATGGTCAAAACTTACAAGGATTGGCATGAAATGCTTCCCTTTGCACTGCATGGCTATAGAACTTCAGTTCGTACTTCTACTGGGGCAACTCCGTACTCGTTTGTGTATGGTATGGAGGTTGTTCTACCCATCGAAGTCGAAATTCCTTCGTTCAGAGTCATCATGGAAGCAGGTCTTGATGAAGCCGAATGGGTTCAATCCAGATACGACCAGCTGAATCTCATCGAAGAAAAGCGCCTTGCAGCCGTTTGTCACGGTCAATTATATCAAAGACGTCTCAAGAGAGCTTTTGACAAGAAAGTTCTTCCTCGAACATTCTGTGAAGGCGAACTCGTGCTCAAGAGATATTCACCTGTTCACTCGGGTCCACGAGGCAAGTGGACTCCCAACTACGAAGGACCCTTTGTTGTCAAGAAGGCCTTCTCAGGCGGAGCCCTGATCCTCACCACAATGGATGGGGAGGAGTTGCTATCGCCCGTGAACTCCGATACAGTCAAAAAATATTATGCCTGAAAAAAAATGGATAAGAGTCCGCTAGATTGACATCCGCAAGGACAATCTAGGCAAAAATGGACGTCCCGATGGACCAAAAACAAAGAAATGTCCATACAAAAGTTAGGGACAATGAAAAAAAAACAATAATAGCCCGCTGAGTTTAAAACCCGAAAGGGCGACTTAGGCAAAAATGGGCATCCCAGTGGACGAAAAAAAAAGTGAAAACATGTCCAGGCAAAAATTAGGGATAAAGGCATTGACTGTGAACACTTGAGCCTCTTTTCCTCATGGCTAGACCTCAGACGGTAACAGAGCAGTCCAATCATCGTCGACTGGGGCAAGGCGTTGGAACCTAGACTCACAGTGGATGGTGGCCAATGTTGTAACCAATGCAAAGCATAATTTCCCTTTGCTATTTACATTTGTTTTTCAATTTTATTGCAAACTTCCTCATCAAGGATTTTACATCCTTGTACACACCTTATGTACAAAAGTTTTTACATTCAATAAAATGCATTCTTTGTTATCTCAATTCGTTTTCATTCCAGTATTTTGTCTGCAAAATAAACAATTATTTGTGATCACATAATACTAAAAAACGTTGAGAATAATAAAAAGCTAAATCAATCGAGAAAGCAATATGCATTGCATGTGTTACTGGTAACTCCTGCAGGGTGAGCGGTAATATCCATTGGTAAGCATAACGCCTGGCCGACAATGTTTTAATTCAGTGAAAAAGTTGTTGTCTCCTCAGCAGTTCCTCAGCAGAGTCGTCATTCTCCCTAGCAGGTGGCCAAGGTGTTCCCCAGCAAAGACATCTTTGTTCTTTCTTCCCCCAGCAAGAGTTGTGCATCATCTCTTATGATTAAGAACTATATGTCTCTAGCAGCAGCGGTCTCTCCTCAGCTGAGTCAACATGATTCAGGAATCTCTTTTCCCCATGCAGAGCCAGTCTTGGTAGGAAGGATTGACTTGGTTCTTTCGTCTCCAACGGGGACGACCATGGTGATCTAGAAGCCTGAGATGTTCTCGGTTTCTTTCCCCGACAGGATCATCGTCCTTTGTGAATTATTGTCTCTAGCAGAGATTGTCCTTGCCTGCGAGTTCTCTCCCCGACCGGGGATGTCGAAGTCGTTTTGCTACGGTTTCTGCCTAATCGCTTCATATCGTGCCTCAGCTTGAGCCGTCGCATTGCATGATATCAAGCATCATGTAGAAACGCATACATAGCATATGCATTGATCATACTCCCTCTCTTTTTTACCTGACTTATCTCCCAAAAGATTTTCAGCGAACTTTGCACTTATCAACCTTCAAACTCTCTTAACTCTTTTTGTCGCCGTCGGCCAAATTCTCGAGCTACTCTTTTATTTAATCCCCTTTTACCTCGAATCATCGAAAAGCTGGCGCAATTCGTACATTCAGGTCTAAGAGGATTAAATAGGGGCAGCTGTCGTAACCCGAAATTTGACCTCCCTCTTTTGCCTTTTACATAAGCATAAGCATTCACATCGCTAGCATACGCATTCGCACTTTTCTTCGTGTGTTTCTTGTTGTAGGATATTCAGTTTTTTCAAGCCCGATTAATCATATCCTCAAAAGGTCACCACCTCATCAAAACAAGTTCAAAATAAAGGTTTCCATGTTTATTCATCAAGACAAGAGGTGGAAAACCACAACCGGGACTCCAGTATCATTTCCTGAGCAATTTGGGCAAAAATTGACTGAAGTAAACGGTTAACGCATGGTGAGTAACTGGTTACTCAGTGCAATTTTGCAATTCCTGCTGCATTTTTGGGACAACATCCATGCACTCTCTTTGGATTTTGGTTCTACTTGATTCTAGCAGTGTGTGGAACATTCTAGACTACTCTAGATATTTCAACACTATTCACTTCAACCCAAGTACATTTATTTCAATGCATCACTCTAATTTAAGTGCACCATATTACTTAATTTACCAACATGTCAACCTTTGGATTTTGAAACTCACATTGGGACCGTTACTGAGTTGGTTCTAACTAACCGAGTTAACCGCCTTGACTCGGTGAGTCAAGTCCAACTAACTCCTAGCCTAGTTCCAAACCCAAAGCTAATCCCAAACCAAATTCCAAACCATCTCACACTCCAAACCTAAAATCTATATAAACTCACCTTCACTCATTTTCAAGGACCTTCAACCATTTTGCTCCATTTCACTCTCCATTCTCCCACATTCTCTCTGAATTTCTCTACTACATTTTCATCTTCATCTCAATTCTCTTCCAAAACCTCACCAAAGCTCACTTCTACTTTGAAGGATAATCACTTTTACATCAAAAGTGATTATTTCTTGAGCTCAACCTTCATCATTCTTGCTATTACACTTGGATTTCTGGAGTTATTTCAGATTTTGGATTGATCTTGAGTAGTTGCTGCAACTTCTAACGGTTCGAATTCGCATTTTGGAGCTTTATCGCATTTTGCTCGATTTCGATACGGTTCGCCTACAAATTGAAGATTCCTCTGGTTTTCTTTGATTTTCTGCATCAATAATCCTTTGCAACATTCACCAAGCCAAATCTCCGGCTTGTAGGTTGGTAGATCTAACTAATTTTACCGTTTCACACATTTTCGTATCGCTCGCAATGTAGTCGATAAATGTTGTGTGGGATTTGGTTGTGCATTTGTTTGATCCATGATCCAATTGTATTAGTTGATTCTATCTCTGTTTATTTGTTATTTTCAAGTTCAATTTTCGTGCACAATCTCAGTTCCTAGCATGTAGTGGTTTGCATAAGTGATTAAGTGTGGAAAACTACTTTTGAAAAGCTGTTTTTTCTGTTTTTTTTCAAAACTGATCAGTGTTGACCGGTTAACACATGGTGAGTAACCGGTTACTCAGTTCAATTTTCACCAAAAACGTTGATTTTCAAGCAAGTAACCGGTTAACGCATGGTGAGTAACCGGTTAACACTGAACAGAATGGCCATTTTCTTGCATTTTCAAGTGTGTTTGCCATGTTTTTTCCATTTTAATTTCAATTGATCATTATGCTTGATTTTATGGATATTCTAAATGTCATCTCACTTCTGGTTGAAGCATGTTTACAAACTTTCGATGCACATTTTCGATTATTCAATCGTTTCATGTTCTTAGCATTGTATGAACATCGCAATTCTTGCACTATCTTTGTTTACGTGATACATGATTTTGTGTGACACTTTGATGATCATTTGGCACTGTTTTGTACTTTTCATTTCAGCTTGCATTAAGTTTATTCCCCATGGATAAACTTAATCTTGTATAATCAATAATTCACTCCTTTTTGCTTTAATGACTTTTCATCCTCTTTGGAAAGTTGTTAGCATGTTTCCCCCTTGATTAATTGATCGGAACTTTGTTTCGATTAATCGATCTTCCCTTTTCCCCTCTTTAGGTCTCCTTTAGAGCTTTTTCTCTCGATCCCCTCGTGGAGTTGAAGTTCGCGCTACACCTTGCATCGGAGCACTGTACAAATTAACGCTGTTACGCTGTCCGTTTCTATATGCAGGAGCACTGTACAACTTGGAGCTGTTGTGTCGTCCGGTTCAACTCCCGCATTACACCCTGTGTATGTTAGGGAAGGAATGAGAAGGGAGAATTCCTACTCTCATTCTGATTACTCCAGGTAGGGGACGAATGACCCTGTGCTTGGATTAGTCATCTCTATCTCCATGGGTGATGTGCTTCTCATTCCCCTATCGAGTCGATTCTTGATCACCCTTCTCTCTTTGCGATCCTCTTCGATCCTTGATCACTCCTACCTCTTTCAATCTCTCCTTTTGATCAATCACCACCCTTCTTGGTTGAGATCATCATTCTTGCGCTAGCAATCTCTTTTTACCTCGTTACTCTGTTCTTGAAATCAATCATTGTATTAGATTCCCTTGCAGAGTCTCAATTCTCTTTCTTTGGTCTAACACAGTTTTCTTGTCACGATCATTCTTTCCCAGGAGTTTGCAATCTTCTCTTAATTCTTCTCCTTTCTTGGGTTAATCACCTCTTCTTGGTTAATCACCCGTTTCTTCAGTTAATCACAGTCTGTCTGTTAATCACTGAGCGTCTCTTGGGTTAATCACCTTCTCTTGGTTAATCACCCATTTCTTCAGTTAATCACAGCCTTCCTGTTAATCACTGAGCGTCTCTTGGGTTAATTACCTTCTCTTGGTTAATCACCTGTTTCTTCAGTTAACCACAGTCCGTCTGTTAAGATACTGAACCCTTTCGAGTTAATCACCTTCTTTTGGTTAATCACTCGCCTTTTTCGGTTAAACACAGTCCATCTGTTAACACACTTAATCCCTCGCAGTTGGCAACCTCCTCTTGGTTCGAATACTTACACCCTTGGGTTAGTAACCTTTCTTTGGTTCTAATACCCTTTCTTCAGTTGATTACTGTTTGTTCAGTCGGTTTACCGAACCCCTCATGGGTCACGATCTTTATCTGGTTCTACACCCGTTTTCTGGTTAGTCACAGTTTTCTCTGTTAAAACCAATGCTTCTCTATTCCCACAGAGTTGCAGTCCTTTTTTCCATCGGTTAACCACTGCCAGCCAGTTAATATACCGAGTCCCCTTTTCTCTTGGTTATGACACCATCCCTTTGTTCGAATCCCCAGCGGAGTCCTTTCTATTCCTCTTGCTCTTACTTTCTTGGTTTCAACACCAATTCTCTTTGTTATCCCCAGCGGAGTTTCTTTCATTCTTGGTTTCGACACCACTCTTTTCCTACTCTTTTGTGCAAACGCTCTTACTGCGAGATCTTCCCCAGTAGATTTTTTCCTTCTGTTCTTGCTCTAGGTTTTGACACAATTTCTTTCGCTTATCCATTTCATCCTTGTTTTCCTTTGCCGTTCAGTTCCCCGAACTACGGAAGCTCTGATTCTGCATTCTTTCGAATGTATGATACGTAGGCATGAGATCGTAATGATCTCGGCGAGCACACTTCCACCCTTTTTCCGTCTGTCTCCTTTCCTTTTCCTTCTTTGTCCCCTGGTTCCTCTGAACTACGACACTCTGACTTCCTCGTTATACTATGAGGGTACATAGGCACGAGGACTTCGTTCCTCCACGAGCACTTTCCTTCTTTTCTCTCTTTTTCCCTTTTCTCTCTCTCCTATTTCTTTTAGCTAGAAGCCTTTTGATAGATAACCCATCCAAGCCTAGAAGCAAGTGAAATGGTTCCCGTCGAGTACGACGGATGCGTTAGGTGCTAATACCTTCCTTTCGCATAACTGACCCCCCGTTCCCGTTTCTCTTCCCCTCAGGTTTTATCGATATTTTCCCTGTCCTTTGGGGCTAAATAAAGTTTGGTGGCGACTCTGTTGTATCATTGAGTGTGCGATTCACTCAGGTAGAAACCAGCCATCTTCACATGGTCATCTCTGGCAGGGGCTTCAACAAAGTCACTGTGGGGTCCGTGAAACGCAAATTCGAACATCTGATCAACACGAGCTCCAATAAAGTGACCATGCTTGATCAGGCCCAGAAGGACTCCGTCCCCATCTCCTTCTATCGGGAGGAGCTCCTCGGCGAATCCCCGAACTCGAGCATACCTTTGCTCGTCAGAGCCCGAATGACGAACTTCGATGTTCGCAGAATCCTCGTCGACCAGGGCAGCTCGGTCGACATCATGTACTCCCAGCTGTTTTCAACACTTCAGCTAGACGAATCACACCTTACCCCCTATGTAGGGTCTGATTTATAGGGATTCAACGGATCAGTGACCAAGCCATGGGGCTACGTCGAACTAATCATAACCTTCGGATCAGCTGAGACGGCCAGATCTATCAAGGTACAATTTCTGGTGATCGACTGCCCGTCGCTTTACCAGTGCATATTCGGAAGGCCAACTCTGGCCGAGTTGGTAGCAATGCCTTCAACAGTCCACCTGAAGATGAAGTATTACACTTCAAGAGGGAGGGTCGCCACCCTCCACGGCGACATCGAAGCTGCACGATGGTGTTTCGAGGCAGCTATAAAACTGCTCAACGCCATTGTGTCCAAGCCAAAAGCATCGGGCAAGCCAGCATTGCCAAGGAGCTCCGAGGAGGCCAAGCCTCTTCCCCAGGTCGACTCCATTGACCTCGACAGTCGCTTCCAAGAAGAAGACCAGCAGGAGGAACGAGCAGCTTCAGCCAACCCATCCATATAGTCCAGCAGCAGCTCCCATCCGATGCGCCTAATCCCAGATGGCAACTTCGAGATCGTTCTGTTCGGCGATGACCCTCAGCGGGGAGTGAAGATTAGAGCAGACTTGTCCGACATCGCGAGGAAGCAGCTCAAATCATGCCTCCGTGAGAATACCAACCTCTTCGCATAGAGCACCGCCGAAATGCCCGGCTTGGATCCGTCCGTCGCCTGCCACCAGCTGACAATTGACCCGGCCGCCAAGGTCGTAGCACAACATAGGAGAAAGCAGTCTTCGGAGAAAACGGAGGCTGCTGAAAAAGCTGTAAAGGACCTCCTCGAGGCCAAATTTATTTCGGAGGCCAAGTACACCACTTGGCTGTCCAACATTGTACTAGTTAAAAAATCTAATGGAAAATGGCGCATGTGCATTGATTACACTGATCTCAATAAGGCATGCCCGAAGGATGTCTACCCCTCCCCAATATTGATAAACTTGTTGATAATTCTGTCGGTTTTAAACTTTTATCGTTCATGGACGCCTACTCGGGCTATAATCAAATTCCAATGGCAATGGCCAACAAAAAATACACGGCGTTCATGACCGAATCGGGCAACTATTACTACAACGTAATGCCCTTCGGCCTGAAGAACGCCGGAGCAACCTACCAAAGAATGATGAACAAAGTATTCCGGGGAGAAATCGGCGACATGCTCGAAGTCTACATGGACGACATGATCGTGAAATCCCACGAGGAAACCGATCATACTACCCATTTGAGAAAGGTCTTCAAACAGACCAGGAAATACAAAATGCGTTTTAACCCGGAGAAGTGCACGTTCGGTGTCCGAGCGGGCAAATTCCTCGGCTTTTACTTAACAGAACGAGGAATCGAAGCCAACCCCGATAAATTCCGAGCATTCTCCGAGTTTCCTACGCCCAAGTCCAAAAAATCCATCCAGTCCCTCAACGGGATGCTCGCGTCACTATCTCGTTTCGTGGCTAAGTCGGCCCAGCACGCCCTACCATTCTTCAAACTCCTCCGCAAAGAGGCAGCATTCGAATGGACCGAGGAGTGTGACAAGGCCCTTCTCCATCTGAAACGAGCACTCTCAGAGCCACCGGTCCTCTCTCGCCCGGACAATGGCGAAACATTGTACCTGTACCTCACCGTAGCAACCGAAGCAGTGAGCGCCGCTCTCATCCGCGAGACACCTGACGGGAAGAAGCCCATATATTTCACGAGTAAAGTGCTGCAAGGACCAGAGTTAAGATACCAACAGATAGAGAAAGTCGCATTGGCCCTCATCAACGCAGCCAGAAGATTAAGACACTACTTCCTAGCTCACACGATCGTGATTCGAACAGATCAACCAATAAAGCAGCTACTAGGACGACCAAACATGGTCGGTCGAATGCTCAAATGGTCACTAGAACTGTCCAAATTTGACATCCAATACGAAAGCAGGAAAGCTCTCAAAGCCCAGGCTCTGGCTGACTTCGTCGCAGAAATGACATTCACAGACTCCCCCGCGAGCGAAGCACGCAAATGGACCATTTTTGTGGACGGTGCCTCCAGCTCGGCAGGAAGCGGTGCGGGCATCATACTGGAAAGCAACGAAGGGATCATCGTTGAAGTATCGCTCACCCTGTCCTTCCCAACCTCCAACAACCAGGCTGAATACGAAGCCTTCCTCGCTGGGCTACGCCTGGCCGAGGACCTGGGCGCAGAAGAAGTCGTCATCTGCACAGACTCACAAATCGTGGCCCTCCAGGTCCGGGGAGAATATCAAGCTAAAAATGACAACCTGACCGAATACTTGGCCCTGGTCAAGAAGGAGATGACAAAGTTCACAACAGTGAAAGTGAAACATGTTCCCCACGAACATAACGTGCGAGCAGACGTGCTATCCAAACTAGCCAGCACAAAGAAGAAAGGCGGAAACAAATCCGTCATACAGGAAGTACTTCCTCGAACCAGCATCGAGAAGGCCTCCTCGACACTCGACGTGCAGGTGATCGGCGACAACAACTGCTGGATGACCCCCGTCTACAACTATCTCGCCAAAGACGAACTTCCGTCCGATCCAAAGGAGGCCAGCACAGTCAGGCGAAGAGCCTGCTCATACGTCTTGGTCGAAAATAAACTCTACAGGCGGGGATTCTCCATTCCGCTGCTCAAATGTGTCGAGGAGGAAATGGTCGCGCACATCCTGCGCGAAATCCATGAGGGAATCAACGCTCAACATCTCGGTGGAAGATCCCTTGCACGAAAGGCTCTCCAAGCAGGATATTACTGGCCGACCATGCAAAACGACGCAAAAGAACACATGAAGAAATGCGATAAATGCCAACGACACGGGGACATGCACCTGGCTCCGCCTAACGAGCTCAAGGTTATGTCCTCCCCGTGGCCATTCGCCTGGTGGGGCCTAGACATCCTAGGACCCTTCGTGGTAGGATCAAGTCAGAACAAATACATAATAGTGGGCGTAGACTACTTCACAAAATGGATAGAAGCGGAGGCTCTAGCCAAGATAACTGCCCCCAACATCCTGCTTTTCTACAAATAAAACATCCTTGCACGTTTCGGCATCCCCTAAACGATAGTAACGGACAATGGGATGCAATTCACGGACAGGAAGTTCCAAGACTTCGTCGCCCAACTGGGCACGAAGCAGCACTTCGCATCTATAGAGCACCCTCAAACAAACGGACAGGCTGAAGCAGCCAACCGAGTCATCCTTCGAGGCCTCAAGCGAAGGCTGGATGAAACAAAGAAGGCATGGGTCGAGGAACTGCACAGCGTACTGTGGGCATACCGCACAACTCCACACTCAACGACCAGGGAAACACCTTTCTGTCTAGCATACGGGATCGAGGCTATAATCCCCGTCGAAGTGCACGTGCCCTCCAGGAGGACAGAGTCGCCCCTAGACGAGGAGATGAACGATGAAACGTTGGGAGAAGAACTCGACCTCGTCGAGGAAATCCGAACAGGGGCAGCCCTCCGCGAAGCCTCACTAAAACAAAAAATTACCATCAGGCACAACGCCAAGGTGATACGAAGAGAGTTCGACGTGGGAAGCCTTGTTCTAAGAAGAAACCACAAAGACTCTCGTGAAGGCAAATAAGCAGCCAACTGGGAAGGACCCTATCGCGTCCGAGCAAAAACGGAAAATGGGGCCTACTACCTAGAACATCTCACCGGGGGAAGAACTTGCTCGACCATGGAACGCTGAAAAGCTAAAACAATACTACAGCTAAATTCTCGGTTCGACTCGTCACGAAGACGAACGTCAGCTCCCGACCACTATGCACGTCTAGGTACAAGCGTCGCATACTAATAAAGCAGAACCCTGCTCAGTAACGAGTCGGGTAACTGCTTGACAGCGGTCCTCGATCGAGCATCGCTGTCATCAAAGTACCATGACTGACAGAACCCCAGCTCGTGATGGGACGTTCACGCCGCGAACTCAGGCCTCAAACGCGACCTGAGCTCCGCACCCCCGCCAGGATATTCCCCGGCCGTTCGACCAGTTCCCCTCACTGCCGAACACATCTACAACGAGCAATCCCCCTTAAATATTTGCACAAGTCAAATACTCCCAATCATGGGCAGACATACATTCACAACGAGTATGAGTACAACACTTAGCAAAGAATAAAAGCAAGTAAATTCATGCAAATAACAGAATCAAACACATAATAATTTAACATAATAAGTGGCCACAAGGACCACGATTGTACTGAGTTACATCAAACGGGGGCCATGCCCCCCAAAAAATAAATTACAAGCAATTACTCGGCACGCAGGCCGGATAGATTACAACAACATCAAAAACACAAACTCCTCACTCATCCACGTGCTCGGCAGGCTCGGGCTGAGGCCCCTGGTCCTCCACGGGCTGATCCTCATCATTCCCTTCAAGAAGAGCATCGGGCATAACGATCCGGCCATCCTCAACGTGCGCCAGATATTGGGTACCCTCGACAGAAAAGTCAAGCTTAGGGTTCACCACCCGCAGTTGAGCCACGGCGTTCCTGAAAGACTCCTCCGCGATGGCAATACCATCATCCTCGGCCATCAGCAAATGGGCAACCAGCTCGGATCTCATCTTCAATTCCTTCACATCTTCCGGCTCATCGTCACCCGGGGCATTGGCCGCCCTCAGCCGCTGGACCAGCTCCTCAGCAACTTTCTTCTCCGCCGCCAGCGTGGAGTTCTCCTTCTTCAATCGAGCTACCTCCTCCTCGGCCTTCTTCTGAGCATCATCGGCACCCTTGACGTCTTCCTTGAGGGACGCTATGGTAGCACGGGCAGCATTAAGTTCGGCCTCAGTTGCAGAGTCTCCTTCAGCATAAACGGCTGCCATCTCCAACATCCTGACCAAGGTAGAAGCGTCCTGAGCCACCAACGCCCTCTTGCTCGGGCGATCCATACTTTCCAAGCGAAGAGATTCCACCTGGGGCATGACCAAAGAGTTTCCCTCAAAAAACCTCCTATCGAGGATACAAGGAGGAAGCTCGAACTTCCCTTTCTCAGCCACCCGAGTGAGGTCCACAGCGTTGGTAACCCTTGGCCGCTTGGATCGACCGGTCAAAGGAAGAGGAGACCCCTGGGGAGCAGGAGTAGGAGAGGAAGATGTCCCTGCAGCGGACTGTGCCGGAGGAGGAACACGAGCGCCAACAAACCGAGACTTTGGAGGAACTGCTCCGGCTTTGTTCCTCGCAAGAGCGTTCCTCACAACCCTGTCATAGGCCTGAGGCATCTCACCTACACAAACAAAATACGAGCATGTTAGATACGAGGAAAAGAAATAGCGCAAACAAATCTAAATAACTAAGACTACCAAGCAGCTTCTTGGCATCCTCGGGAGTCTTGCACTCCAACAGTGCCTTAATATTGATAAATCGACGCTTAACCCTCCGACTCCCGTCCTCCTCGAAGACCGGATTACCCTTGCTCGTCCAGCACTCAGCAAGCCAGAAGGAGTTGACCCACTTCACCAGCACCTCGTATGCCACGGCGTCCTGCCCGCGTAGCTCGCTCGGTTGGAGAACATAACCACTGGGCCTCTTAGCGAAATGATCGGGCGCCCAATGGATGAGGAACTTATAGATTCTCCGCCCAATAAAATTCCCATCCTCGCCATGCAGGCCATTCCCATCCTCATCAACTTCGATCTCCCAGACGTATGTGCTATCCTGGGCAGCTTCGGACAAGGGCTCGATGATATAATACCGCTCTTTGAGCGTCCGTATCGACTCCGAGAATGGCTTAAACAAGTTACGGGGCTGCTTCAAAGACACTCAGCCGTACTTCCTCCCCGATAGCTGCCTTTGAAGATGGAAGATAGTGAAGAACAGAGGGAGAGTAGCCCCTATGGAGAGATGCTCGCATACCAGCTCGAACGCCCGGATGAAGGCCAACAAGTTATGATGTAGTTGCGTGGGGGCCAATTTCAAATGCACAAACACTGACTGCTGAAAATCAGTGAACGACAACCTCAGACCCAACTCCTTAAAAGCATATTCATACATCGTGAAACGGTCCCCGAAGTTCGTACAGACCCGCTCACCCACGGAAGGGAAGTGCACCTTCCACTCTCCCTCCGGTCCAACCTCCGTAAAAACGTCCCCCAAATACTTTGCAAAAGTAGACACGTGCTCAGCGGGTTCGACCACCTCCCACTCCTCGGCGGAGTCCACGGCGACGTGCTCGTCCATATCGTTCAGCTCCTCTTCCTCCCAAACATCACTGGAGGAACTCGAAGCCGTCGAACTCGAAGTCGTCGAATTACTATTATCCTCGGAGCCTATTTCTTCCTCTGACATATCTATGATAACCTCTCTATCTGGGCCCGTCGCCATAACAATCACCTGAAAAGCAGAGAAGAAAGTGAATTCGACAACAAATCAAATCCACCTTCCACCGCTAAGTCAAGTGAAAGGGCGCGCAAAGGGCTAAGGACAACGTCCCCGACCTAAGCCCTAGCATCAAAAGGAAAACTGAAACCTCCTCGCGAGGAGACGCTCAAAATAAACCATCCCCAAGTGAGGAGCTTCCTCGCACTCGTACCCAGTTTCCGTTCGAAGCTTCGCCGGAAGTCGCAAAGCTCCACCGGAATCTGGGAGTGTTCTATCGAAAAACTCATCACCCACTCAGAAAAAGGACAGATGTAACACCCCATTTCTACCCAGCGGATAATAGCAAAATCAAAGTTATAAAATTTTAACAAACAATAGGATGCTACACTTTCATCTTAAAAACAACTTCGATTAATTTCATATGAACAGATACATAACACTTCGATCGGATGAACCGATAACAACAAAATTCATATATATCTTCTTTTCAAAACAAAACAACTTCAAGATATGAATATTCAACTTAGATTCACTTAACATTTTTGTTCGACTAAAACAACTTCAAAACAACATAATACTTAATAAATTCAACTTAGAAATTCAGCAACATAAAACATATTCAACAATAAACAACAAGTGTCCATTCCCCGAGTGTTACGTATCAGAGCATCGACACCGACTCGAACTAATGAAGATAAACGAACTCCATCTCTGCTAACCTGCACGTTACCAACATAGGGGTAACATTCAAACAGAAGGGGTGAGATATCGACTAATATAAACAAGAATATGATAATCAATACATTAGACTAGAATCATACAATTTCACTACTTTACAACAACAACAAACAACAATCGTCAACAACTTAACAACAACTTTATCAGCATAATACTACAACAACTTTATCAACATAATACAACATCCGCTTTGTCAATATAAGAATGCAACACAAAATGTGGCTCAACTGTGCAAATGCATGTGGTACCATTGAAGCAGAACTCCCAACTTAAAAATGGAGCAGAACTCCCAACTTAAAAAACTGCCAGGTTATCGAGGCATCAAGGCATAAGCCTTCAACTTAATATTTTGCCAATCCAGGCCAACGTGGTGAGCATTAGCTCCAACTTAAAAATTGCCGATCCAGGCCAACTTAATAATGCTATGCTATGCATGCGACAACAACCACAACATCAACTTATTCAACACAACACAACAACGACAAAAATGCAACAACTTAATCAACATTGGTCACAAGACCTGCAACAGCAAAACAACTTAACAACGTTGGTCATAAGACCTGCAACTGCAAAACAACTTAATAACGTTGGTCATAAGACCTGCAACTTAATAATGTCCATAAATCGGGACAATTCAACACAATTCAACTTCACCTGCAGATCAACTTATTCGACATAATTTCAACAAAATAATCCAACCAAGAATACCTACTCGTATACACGACTTACTCTGACAATTTTCAACTAATACCGGACAACTAATCTTACCGCTTAATTCTACTCATTAAACTAATTCCATACATCAACCAACCAAAAATAACTACAACCACTTACGAATTATTTCTGCAAAATTTTAACTAATTTCGGTTAAACAATTATACCGGTTAAAACTACTAATATTACTATTCGGTACTATTTTCATCAACCTCTATTATTACTACTAATTCCCACTGTTTCTATTTATTTGCTCTCGGCTACTATTATCTTCTGCTACCAAAACCAAACCGTTATCAAAGTATGTTCCTGCTATCATTTACAACACTCTGTTATTTACTATACTGCTAACTTCAATGTCCTGCTATCATTTATACCAATACTATTATTATTAGTCTTATTAATACTACTTGCTACCAACATACACTACCTACCATCCATTAATAAAATTACTACTAGTTACTACATTAATCTCCTACCAACTTATTCTACTACATGATATCTGCTAACCGTACACATATATTACTATGATTTATTAACACTTCAATTTACCGCATTCTACTATTCCAATGCTACCACAGATACCTCTACTGACGAACATACTACTTATTATCAAAATACACTAATTAGTATCCACTTAATAAATTGCCACTAGTTATTACTATAATCTTCTGCCAAGTGGTTCTACTAATCATATCTACTCATATTAACTCTACTATTTTATTTTATCAACACTGCTACATAATATCCAGTCTGCTACTACCACATATTAATTTTACTAGCTTGTTAATTTGCCAAACACACACACGAGTAGTACTTTATTAAGGTATTAATAAAATATAATGTTTCACAAAAAAACCACACTCACAATTCCCTCCAGGATGTGGCTTGCGCCATCCTTCCTCTTAATGGAAGGTGGCTTGCGCCATCCTAGTCTTAAGAGGGGTGGCTTGCGCCACTCAAATTTAACACACAGGGGTGGGTGGCTTGCGCCACCCCCTATATATATATATATATATATATATATATATATATATATTTAAAACAACCAGTACATATATATATTTTCCGAACCCAGAAATCTCCATGCTCAATACCAATTTTCAGGTCACAACATCGATTACAATTATCATGCCACAGAACATCAATTACACAAAAACAACATCAATTACACGAAAACAAGAACAATCCACCAATACGGTTCAACACATTCACAGTAGAAAATTATATCAATCCCAATCCCACGTATCAATTATCGTATTCCCGGTTATAAAATTTGAACCCCACCCTTACCTTGGATTGAAGGTTGCTCTAAATTTTTTCCGGTTGAAAACTTGTTCTAGCAGCCTCTACGAATTCTCTCTCAAAAACCCTTGTTCCTCTTTTCCTCTTCTCCATTACTTCCACGTTCTGCTCCTATTTTTCCTCTTTTTCTGCAACTCCCATACACAGCCACTTTCTAACTCCTCCCTGTTTCTAAAAATCTAATATAATAATTGTATTATTTTATTTTCTTATTGGGCCTCATTACTACACCCCCACTATTACTACCATCTAAATAAGCCCAATATTTTCTTATACTTCTACTAAATTAACACCATATTATTTTCTACGACTTAAATCATTTTTAATTAAATAATCCTACTAAAGCCAACACAACTTAAATCAATTAAATTAATTAATATTCTACGAAAATAAATATTATTTCTAATATTAACTTCTCCCGACTAAATCAACTAATTACCCGATTAATACTTATTAGCGTCAACCAACATATTCAACATATTCAACCAATATTCAGAAAAAAATACTCAATACTATTTAATTAAAATATTTAATTAAATACGGGCGTTACAACTCTCCCCCACTTAGAATATTTTCGTCCTCGAAAATTTACTCGATGCACCACACTCCAGATACGTTATCTCAGCTAACAAATCAACTTCCCATCATAGGAATTAGCTACACGCACTCGAACCATCACCCTAGGTAACGAGGCCACAACAAGAATAAGAGCACAAAAGTCATAACACAACATCAACGTAATCAAACCACCAACATCGTTTTTACTCACATAAGAACCAATTGCTCTACACCGCGCTTTCGCTGCGCACTCTGATTAATTGCAACCATCAAATCTACCAAGTTCGCATTAACTTCCGACCATCAAAGCAGACATAAGAAAAGACTTTCGACTTAACTCATCAAAAATTCAAACCAAACAGGCATTCTACACTTTGATGACTAACCACCTCGAACTTAGATCCGTAAATAATACCTCCGAATATCCAACACAACTACAACTGCCGCCAATTCCAAATCTTGAATAGGATAGAGACTTTCAAGAATTCTCAATTATCGTCAACATAAGCTACAACTTCACCACCTTGTATTAACACATCATCAAAACTTATCTCAACGCATAACAACATTACCACAGCATAAGGATACATGTGTCCAATTAATCTCAACAAGAAAATCATCTTCCAAACAGAGATTAACACCCAATAGCCATAGACTTAGCCTCAATAGCCTACACTTAACATGACATATTAACCAAACCAATCAAACAAACTAATTCATCAAGTCCTACTCATACTAGCACAATTATCCAAAATCCCTCATCCGAATTAACACAACCACCCGACTTCATCTTTACAAATCATAATTCACACCTTGTTAACTCAGTATATAGCTTCACTTATTTCAATACTTGCAAATCAACTCTCAAATACTCTACGCGCTCTTCTTCTGATTTTATAAAACATCAGAATATCCACAACGAACACCAGTTTTAACTTATCCAAACAAGTATGGAAAATACCATTCATATTTCCATATATACACTTTAAGGCATACCAGTCATTACCCTTCTCGATCCGACATCCTTGGTCAAATCATAGTCTTACATTACCATTTACTTCCTACTTGGTTTATCTCTACTATCCTTCGAGTCTCATGTCAGTCGAATTCTCGATCCACCACAAACCAAAACCCAAGTTATCCAGAACACAACTGTGAGTTTCCAAACTACTTACTGATCAACTCGCAACCTCATACTAACATCCTCAAGTCTGCCTCATTTCCCTATATAGGAATCCGCATCGACAACTCAAACAATTCATAAGCACTTGGCTCAACCCCAAACAATTCACTGTGCATACTATTCTAGTTGTCAAGACACGTCTACTCCATCCAACATGATTCCGTCGACTATCAACAAGATATTAAGGGTGATCAGTTCCTCAATTTGTCAATAGACAGCCGACAACCATAATGGTGGCATAAATCATCATTACCCAACTAAAATAGCGTCTTCTTCCTCGTGCTCAAAGTTATCTAAGCATACTGCTCTACCATTTCTCTAAGGCTTACAAATGTTGTTCTTAATTTCCTTATTTCCAAGAACGCACAAAACCCAACACATATATTCTTATACACACTGGTTGCATAACCTAATTATCGAACATCCTTCTGATACATCAAGTATAATCCAAATTGGCCCACTTCAATCGAAACATTTATCTAAGTTCAAAACTTTTGACAACCCTAACCAATCCCTCGTCTTTCTTTTTAATCTCACAACTTTGATGATCCGTATAGTTTCACACTTGATTCTCATTCCAATCACAATCTCAACAATACCCTCTCATCATCGGGTTGGTGATATAACTTCCAAAAATTTCCGACTCATGCCGACACATCTCGCCAACAACACACAATCCACTTTACTATTTAACATTCCTCAAAGATTTCTATACTTTAGTCATTCTCAACTATCATACGCCGCACTTCCACGTGCTTCTCCGATATTCTTCTTCTTATTACTAAACATTTCATACTTGACTTCATCTTACTATTTCCAACAAGAATTGTCCAACTTCAAACACGATTATCTTCTTCAATACATGCCTCCCAGACACAAAATTATATTTCAAAATGAAGGGAATTTCGTGTAGATTCCAGAACTTCAAGAATCGCTCAAATCCGAATTACGAGTAAAAAGTTATCGTCCTTGCAATGGGACTGGTCAAGAAATCTCGTATACAACTTCCACCAAACAAAATCAGCATCAGACCCAACTATTCAAACGTGTCTTTCTCTCTCCTCAAAAATATGCCGAAAACAAAATTTATATGCAAACTATAGGGAATTTCGTAAACTTTCCGAAAAGTCTAGAATCGCTTTCATCGGAGTTACGAGTAGAAAGTTATGCCTCTTATACTGAAGGCTGTTCCATAAATGTGAAAATAAAAACCGAAATTGGTGAACATGAGTTCTACCTCTTTCTCTTGCTTCCAAACTCTTCCAACAATCCTTGTTTTTCACCCAACTCTGAAAATCATCCGACTTCACTCCAGATATACTCCACTTGCATATCACTATTCGTCACATTGCCCTTTCTTCTCCGAGAAGCAAACATCAATCATACTGACTCGTCCTCCTTCAAATGTCTCAACTGGACCGACAGATAAAATCATGAGTCCATACTCTCATCTATTCACAACAACACAGTTCTGACAACACTTGCACTCCTGCAATCAATATCACCTTGATTCAACTTCACATACTACAAACATCTCTGAGAAGTAAACTTCCCCCCCCCCTTGCTTCAAACCAACTCCTGCATACCATCGATTAGCAAAACAAACAAGTACCGACAGTGTTCCACACACTTGTCGCGTACTAAGGGATAAACAACGTTAGACAACTTGGCCGGACAAACCGACCTGCTCTGATACCACTAATGTAACACCCCATTTCTACCCGGCGAATAATAGCAAAATCAGAGTTATAAAATTTTAACAAACAATAGGATGCTACACTTTTATCTTAAAAACAACTTCGATTAATTTCATATGAACAGATACATAACACTTCGATCGGATGAACCGATAACAACAAAATTCATATATATCTTCTTTTCAAAACAAAACAACTTCAAGATATGAATATTCAACTTAGATTCACTTAACATTTTTGTTCGACTAAAACAACTTCAAAACAACATAATACTTAATAAATTCAACTTAGAAATTCAGCAACATAAAACATATTAACAATAAACAACAAGTGTCCATCCCCCGAGTGTTACGTATCAGAGCATCGACACCGACTCGAACTAATGAAGATAAACGAACTTCATCTCTGCTAACCTGCACGTTACCAACATAGGGGTAACATTCAAACAGAAGGGGTGAGATATCGACTAATATAAACAAGAATATGATAATCAATACATTAGACTAGAATCATACAATTTCACTACTTTACAACAACAACAATCAACAATCGTCAACAACTCAACAACAACTTTATCAGCATAATACTACAACAACTTTATCAACATAATACAACATCCGCTTTATCAATATAAGAATGCAACACAAAATGTGACTCAACTGTGCAAATGCATGTGGTACCATTGGAGGAGAACTCCCAACTTAAAAACGGAGCAGAGCTCCCAACTTAAAAAACTGCCAGGTTATCGAGGCATCAAGGCATAAGCCTTCAACTTAATATTTTGCCATTCCAGGCCAACGTGGTGAGCATTAGCTTCAACTTAAAAATTGCCGATCCAAGCCAACTTAATAATGTTATGCTATGCATGCGACAACAACCACAATATCAACTTATTCAACACAACACAACAACGACAAAAATGCAACAACTACAAACAACTTAATCAACATTGGTCACAAGACCTGCAACAGCAAAACAACTTAACAACGTTGGTCATAAGACCTGCAACTGCAAAACAACTTAACAACGTTGGTCATAAGACCTGCAACTTAATAATGTCCATAAATCGGGACAATTCAACACAATTCAACTTCACCTGCAAATCAACTTATTCGACATAATTTCAACAAAATAATCCAACCAAGAATACCTACTCGTATACACGACTTACTCCGACAATTTTCAACTAATACCGGACAACTAATCTTACCGCTTAATTCTACTCATTCGACAATTCCATACATCAACCAACCAAAAATAACTACAACCACTTACGAATTATTTCTTCAAAATTTCAACTAATTTCGGTTAAACAATTATACCGGTTAAAACTACTAATATTACTATTCGGTACTATTTTCATCAACCTCTATTATTACTATTAATTCCCACTGTTTCTATTTATTTGCTCTCGGCTACTATTATCTTCTGCTACCAAAACCAAACCGTTATCAAAGTATGTTCCTGCTATCATTTACAGCACTCTGTTATTTACTATACTGCTAACTTCAATGTACTGCTAACTTCAATGTCCTGCTATCATTTATACCAATACTATTATTATTAGTCTTATTAATACTACTTGCTACCAACATACACTACCTACCATCCATTAATAAAATTACTACTAGTTACTACATTAATCTCCTACCAACTTATTCTACTAAATGATATCTGCTAACCGTACACATATATTACTATGATTTATTAACACTTCAACTTACCGCATTCTACTATTCCAATGCTACCACAGATACCTCTACTGACGAACATACTACTTATTATCAAAATACACTACTTAGTATCCACTTAATAAATTGCCACTAGTTATTACTATAATCTTCTGCCAAGTGGTTCTACTAATCATATCTACTCATATTAACTCTACTATTTTATTTTACCAACACTGCTACATAATATCCAGTCTGCTACTACCACATATTAATTCTACTAGCTTATTAATTTTCCAAACACACACACGAGTAGTACTTTATTAAGGTATTAATAAAATATAATGTTTCACAAAAAAACCACACTCATAATTCCCTCCAGGATGTGGCTTACGCCATCCTTCCTCTTAATGGAAGGTGGCTTGCGCCATCCTAGTCTTAAGAGGGGTGGCTTGCGCCACTCAAATTTAACACACAGGGGTGGCGCATTTTTTTTAAAACAACCAGTACATATATATATTTTCCGAACCCAGAAATCTCCATGCTCAATACCAGTTTTCAGTTCACAACATCGATTACAATTATCATGCCACAGAACATCAATTACACAAAAACAACATCAATTCCCTCCAGGATGTGGCTTGCGCCATCCTTCCTCTTAATGGAAGGTGGCTTGCGCCACTCAAATTTAACACACAGGGGTGGCTTGCGCCACCCCCTATATATATATTTTTTAAAACAACCAGTACATATATATATTTTCCGAACCCAGAAATCTCCATGCTCAATACCAGTTTTCAGTTCACAACATCGATTACAATTATCATGCCACAGAACATCAATTACACAAAAACAACATCAATTACACGAAAACAAGAACAATCCACCAATATGGTTCAACACATTCACAGTAGAAAATTATATCAATCCCAATCCCACGTATCAATTATCGTATTCTCGGTTATAAAATTCGAACCCCACCCTTACCTTGGATTGAAGGTTGCTCTAAATTTTTCCGGTTGAAAATTTGCTCTAGCAGCCTCTACGAATTCTCTCTCAAAAACCCTTGTTCCTCTTTTCCTCTTCTCCATAACTTCCACGTTCTGCTCATATTTTTCCTCTTTTTCTGCAACTCCCACTCACAGCCACTTTCTAACTCCTCCTTGTTTCTAAAAATCTAATATAATAATTCTATTATTTTATTTTCTTATTGGGCCTCATTACTACACCCCCACTATTACTACCATCTAAATAAGCCCAATATTTTCTTATACTTCTACTAAATTAACACCATATTATTTTCTACGATTTAAATCATTTTTAATTAAATAATTCTACTAAAGCCAACGCAACTTAAATCAATTAAATTAATTAATATTCTACGAAAATAAATATTATTTCTAATATTAACTTCTCCCGACTAAATCGACTAATTACCCGATTAATACTTATTAGCGTCAACCAACATATTCAACATATTCAACCAATATTCGGAAAAAAATACTCAATACTATTTAATTAAATACGGGCGTTACAACAGGCACGACGGTCACACATGCATAGCTGTCACGGCGACGCCATGAACCGCCCTCATCGCTAGAACATACTAACACGTCCGGTGACATGTCAGAAGTGGAAAAATGGCACAGCCACCGTCCACCACCAACAATCACCGGAAATCCACCTATTTCATCCTCTAAACCTAGCCCTAACCACATGCAATCTACCATTGGCGACAAAAAGGAGTAAAACAAGCACAGGATCAGAAAACTTACTTGATTTAAGAAGATGAAAGTGGCTGCTCGAAGCTTGGAGCGGTGGTCGGAGTAAGCAGACGGTGGCAACGGGCAGGAATGCTGAAGGAAACGAAGAAAAATCAGAGCAAAAGGTCCCAAATGGAACGATTTTCCCCTTTTTATACAAAGGGGCATGTGCGAACACGCGCTCGTAGGCCATGATGGCTATCCACTAGCCATCATTGCCTAGTAACTGCTACCCGGAGCTCTAGGCACACGTGGCGTCCCAACGTTTCCAATTCTGTCTGACCATTAGTCTCCCCGAACACCGGGCAACAAGGCCACGACCACGAATCTCACGGACACCAAGGGTCACAAGCGCATTGAGACAATCCTCCTCATCTTCAAACAACGACTCCATGATAGCTCCCCGGAGCAACGAACTGCCCTTAAGTCATCACTCCCATGCTCGGGAGCAACGACTTGGGGGGCTCCTGTTCTGGACTGGACCAATGGCTAGACATGACCCAATCCGCTTCTACTCCAAAGAGGCCCAAATTGCCTAAGTCCAATCCACAAAGGGGCAAAAGTTACCTTTCTGCCCCTCCGACCGGGCAGGGACTGCATTGCTTCTCCCCGGAAACGATGCCCGTTACGCACGGCTCATCCACTCCCCGAACAGCTATGGGCAGGTGCCCAGAACTATGCATATGCCCGACATAACGACTAGTTTTGGGCACCCTGCCTGACATAACGGCTAGTTTGGGTAGTTACCTATTCTTCGGGAAAACGGTTATTTCGCCCCGAAAATAGGACCGTTGGCCACGCGCTGGGGGATCTATATAAACCCTCTCGCTTGAGAGGGTCAGGTATCCAATATTCACCCTACGAACTAATACTTTGTACTTGCCCCTTTTCTCTGACCCTTTCTTACTTGAGCGTCGGAGTACCTTGCAGGTACACCCCCCTCCTCGCTATACGACCAGCATCCCAGACGCACTTGGTGGCCCATTTCTACAGGATCTGATCCAGCCTTCACGATCAGGATTCAACCATTCTCACTATTTCACTTAATCACTCTCTCATTTCTCTTAATTCTCTTTGGTTTTTTTTGCAACTTCTTCACATTCATCTTCATCTTCTTCCCAAACCACACACAAAAGCTCAATCTCTACCATTATAGTGTAACAATCTTCACATCGAAATTGTTATTCTCTTGAGCTTAACCTCCATTCCACTCCATTTCTACTTGGATTTCTGGAATTATAGCAACTTATACTTCAATTTAAGTGATCACTTCAATCGTTTTGGTGCAAATTCGATTTAGGAGCTTTTATCGCGTTTTGATCGGTTTCGCTACGATTTGATCTCAAGCTTAGAATTCTCAGGTTTTCTTGGCTTATTCTCACTACATTTTGCTTACAACAATCACCAAGGCAATTCTCTGCCTTGTAGGTTGGTAATTCTTGCTCGATTTGCTGTTTTCGATCATTTTCGCGTATTCACAATGTAGTTCCGATAGCTTTTCGGTGTTAATTAATCATGTAATTTTTTTTATTGTTGATATTGATGTTTGATGCTTTCAATTGATGATTAATTGCTTCTACTTGATGTAATTTTCGTGTACAAATGCATGCCATAACATGTGGATGATTAGATAAGTGATTAGTTGCTGGAAGTGCTTTTGAAAAGCTGTTTTTCTGCTTCTGGTGCAGTGTTAATCGATTAACCTGTTTATAGGCAAAACTGGTTAATCGATTAACACCTCTGTTTTACGTGTTTTTCTGAACTTTTCAAGGTGTTAATCGATTAACCATATGTGGTTAATAGATTAACACTGCTCCAGAATGCCATTTTTGTGCTTTTTCAAGATTGTTTGATATTCTTTCCTCATTTAACTTCCATGGCTTGATATGCTTGATATTTGTGGATGTTTTATGATCTGTTTAACTTTTGTTTGAAGCATATACGCAAACTCTTGATGCATGATTTATCGATTTTTGGAATTGTTTGCATTCTTTACATTGTATGAGCATGTTGATTCTTGCACACTTTTGTTTACATGATAACATGAATAGTGATGCATGCTAATTGATGTTTGGTACTACCTTGCAATTTCATTCTTGATTGCATTAAGTTTGTCCTTTATTCATCAAATTTAATTTTGTATAATCAATACTTTGCACGTTTGCTTTGACGATCTTTCTATCCTTTCGGAAGATTGTTGGCTTGATCATTTCCCGTGATTGATTGATCGAAACCTTGTTTCGATTAGTTAATCTTCCCCTTTTTCTCTCTCTAGGATCTTTTAGAGCCTCTCTTTCTTAATCCCCTGCTGAGTTAGAAGTCTGCACAACGCACTGG
The DNA here is from genome assembly GCA_022829125.1 of Lathyrus tuberosus. Classification (NCBI taxonomy): domain Eukaryota; kingdom Viridiplantae; phylum Streptophyta; class Magnoliopsida; order Fabales; family Fabaceae; genus Lathyrus; species Lathyrus tuberosus. Next base: position 10,342,107 of record JALAZF010000141.1, read on the forward strand.
AGCACTGTACAAGTTGGCGTTGTTACTCTGTCGGTTTCAATCTCTGCACTATCCTTTGGTTCTAGAGAAGGGATAAGAGTGGAGAATTCCTACACTAATTATCATTATTTTGGGTAGGGAACGAATGACCATGTGCCTGGAATAATCGTCTCTATCTCCAGACTGTAGTGTATTTCAATCCCAAGTCGAATCGTTCTTTGATCACTCTTGCACATTTCAATCTCTCTTTTGATCAATCACATTTTCCTTGGTTAAAGATCATTGTCTCCTAGGTTAACACCCGTCTCTTGCCTCAACATCCTTTTCTTTTGGTCAATCATTGCTTGATTCCCCAGAAGAGTCTCAATCATTTTCTTCGGTTAAACACAACCTTCCTGTTAAATACTGAATCCCTGGCGGAGTTCGCAACCTTCTCTTGGTTAATTCTCCCTCTTCTTTGGTTAAACACAATCTGTCAGTTAAAACACCAATTTGCACCATTTCTCAGTTAATCACAGTTCGTCTGTTAGCATACTGAGCTTCTCTTGAGTTAGCAACCTTCTCTTGGTTCAAGCGCTCACGCCTTTGGGTTACAACCTTTGCTTGGTTCCACACCTGTCCTTTGGGTCACAACCTTTGCTTGGTTCCACACCCGTCCTTTGGGTTACAACCTTCACTTGGTTTCACACCCATCCTTTGGGTTACCATCTTCGCTTGGTTCCACACCCGTCCTTTGGGTTACAACCTTTGCTTGGTTCCACACCCGTCCTTTGGGTCACAACCTTTGCTTGGTTCCACACATGTCCTTTGGGTCACAACTTTTGCTTGGTTCCACACCTGTCCTTTGGGTCACAACCTTCGCTTGGTTCCACACCCTTCCTTTGGGTTATAACCTTTGCTTGGTTCCACACCCGTCCTTTGGGTTACAACCTTCGCTTGGTTCCACACCCTTCCTTTGGGTTACAACCTTCACTTGGTTCCACACCCGTCATTTGGGTCACAACCTTCGCTTAGTTCCACACCCGTCCTTTGGGTTACAACCTTCGCTTGGTTCCACATCCGTCCTTTGGGTTACAACCTTCACTTGGTTCCACACCCGTCCTTTAGGTTACAACCTTCGCTTGGTTCCACACCCGTCCTTTAGGTCACGACCTTCGCTTGGTTCCACACCCGTCATTTGGGTCTCGACCTTTGCTTGGTTCCACACCCGTTCTTTTGGTTAACCATTGTTTATCAGTTAATATACCAAAATCCCCTCAGAGTCAAACACCTTCTCTTGGTTCAGTACTCTCTCTTTTGGTTCGTCACAGTCTGTCTGTTGACACCAGCCCTTCTTTTACCCACTAGAGTCATACTCTCTTTCTTCGGTTAACCACTGCCTGTCAGTTAATATACTGAATCCTTAGTGAATCTTACTTTTCCTCGATTCAATGTCCCTTTGCTCCTTTGTTCTCTTGGTTTTGACACCTGTCCCTCTGTTTACTCCCCAGTAAGTCACCATTATTCTTTCGTTGTTTTACTCTCTTAGTTTTGACACCATCTCTTTTCATATCCTCAGTAGAGTTGTTACTATTCTCGAGTATCTCTTTCTTGGTTTTGACACCAATCTTTTGCATTCCCCAGTGGAGTCTTTCTACCTCTCTTGCTCTTGGTTTTAACACCATTTTCCTTTCTTTTCCTATCTGTGTTCTCCGAACTACGTAGGTTGTGAATTCTTCATTGCACTATAAGGATACGTAGGCACGAGATTGCGAAATCTTGGAGAGCCACCTTCCCTTTTCTTTTCCCTGGTTCCCTGAACTACGACGCTCTGATTTTCTCATTGCACTATGAGGGTACGTAGGCACGAGGGCCCCAATCCTCCGCGAGCACTTTCTTCGTCTCTTCTCTTTCCTCTTGTAGTTAAAAGCCTTTAGATAGATAACCCATCCAAGCCTAGAAGTAAGCAAAATGGTTCCCGTTGAGTACGACGGATGCGTGAGGTGCTAGTACCCTCCTCTCGCATAACCGACCCGTCGCGGTGAGAATCAGATATCAAGCTATTAATTAACTTGAATCACAAATCATAATTCACCACCGATCTTTAATTTATCCAAGGGAAAGGAAAAAGAATGAATAAAACCAAAATATGCAATGCAATGCAAAGCAAAAGAGAATCTAAGGTTTGGGGGTTGATTATACCTAGGGAAGGTGCTAGCATCCTAAGTATAGGTAGTACTCTACAGGAACCTCTTGTCTTATTGTGTTATTTGTTATTTTGTCTGCTAAACGGTGAAAAAAGTAAAGGGAGACCTAAAGTGTTATTTCTAAGTATGCTCGCCAAGACATCGCATCTCGTGCCTATGTATCCTGACGGGAATGGAATCAGAGCATTCGTAGTTCCCCTCAATGAGGGTGAGGAACTCTTGCCTGTGGTCAAGGTTCCAAAGGGAAGAGGTAAGTATCCATGGCAAGATACTTACATAGAGTGCAGCGACTCTAAACTTAAGGCTAAGTTAAAACGGGAAGCAAGTGTTCATGGCAGAACAATTGTATAGAGTACGGCGACTCTAATCCTAAGGCTAGGATGAAAAGGAAGTAAGTTAGTCTCGATCGCACGACGGTGGGGGATAAGGGAGTTAGTTGTGTATTTTTTATAGACGATGCTATGAAGCGTGTCTTTTTTTGAAAAGTTTAAACGGAAAAAACTGAAGGCAAAAAGGTTTGAGATGAGTTAAAGTATTTTTTGGATTTTTGCTTATGAAAAGGTTTTAATTTTAAGCATGGAAATCCAACCTAATACTATGATTCTAAAGATCAAGCTTGAAAGGGAAAACTATCCTATTGTTATCATGTGAGAGAGGTTTATTACAAGACCCTAGTCTAATCCGATTTATCCAAGATAAAACTGGATCACGAATATAAAGGAACGTGGCAAATTAAAATCACACAAGCGAGTCAAACTCATAAGAAGATTCTATCAAGTAAATAATCACAAATGTCATTAAAATTGACTAAGATTCACTACAAAACTACTTGACCGATTAAAATTTTAAGATTTTTCTAATTTAGCCCACCAAAATTTTAATTAATAAAAATTAGAAATTTAATTACTAAATCAATTAATAAAATAAAAAAATATGTAGTTTTTTTTTTGAAAGAAAAGAAAGGTTTGGGCTTGCATCCAGAGCCCACAAACTTGTAAGACAAAAAAAAAACAATGGGTCGGGGCCAATCTTGCTCACCCGACCCAATAACAGCAACATTGCTTTCTAAAGAACCAAAACATGAGCCACAAATGACTCATCTCTCTCTCGCCGTGCCCTTTCCTCTGCTACCTACAGAGACATTTCAAACAAAACCTCATCCAATGGCCAAAACAACATCTATAAATCAGACCCTCAACGAAAACGGCAAGCAAAATAACGGAACAATAAAAAACACGCACATACAGAGATCTACCCTTATCCCCAGAAACCCTATACCCCAATTCATTAAGCTTCCATGGTTACAAGTAAAAGGAAATCGAAAATAAAAAAAATGGAAGGAACCCGCACGCAGCAAGGATCAACAATACAATGGAAAAGAGAAGGCATTCTACCCCGTGAGACCAACGATTCGGGTAAAGTTACTCTTGTCCTCTTCTCTTCCTCGCTGTGTATGTATATTGTTGTTGGTTTTGTGAAATTTGTTTTTCTGGTGTGTGATTGTCTCTGTGATGCCTTTTTTCTGTGATTGAATTTTCTTCAGCTGTGTGTTATAGTTTTCTTTGTTCTACTGATGTGTGTATGCGAGAACCCCCTGAAACAGTGTGAATCTTCTCCTTTGTATGAGTATCTGTCTGTGATTTTTGGTGTGTGTTGATGATGTTTCAAATACTTTTTAACTCACTTTTTTCTTTCTGCGTGTATGTGATTTTTGAAATGTATGAATGTCTTTCTGTGAATGTCTTCCCCCAAACCGTGTATGTATCTGTGAAAACGCGAGTTTTGTGTCTCTGAATTTTCTCTGTGAAACTGTGGTATTTCTCCTCATCGCCGCCTCTGATGTGTTGCTCTTATATAGGTGAATGTGAATTGATTACGGTTTGAATGTGTCGGTTTCACTTTTGGAAAGGAAAAATGATGGCTGTGATTTTCTTGTCCTGATTCCACGATGTTGTGATACAATTATTTCCTTTTTGACACGAACATGTTCGAACACGTCTCGGTTTCGTTCCTTATTCAACTCAGCATGTCGTGAACTGTTTTAGAAAGGATTGATAATGGTGATGTTATTTGAAACACATCTCTTTATTCTTGGACTTGTATTGATGGCTGAAATCTGAATTTAATTTTGAAATAACATCTGCTGCAGGCAAAGGAAGAACAGACGACATGGTTTCGTGCGATGGATTCCCGAGCAATTTCCTTCACATCTCTTCCGACTACTACCAAAGGAAAGTGAAAAGGTATCATAATGATCGCAGTGATGCATCGACAAAATTTTTGGAGTGTCGGCTTCAGGTTTGTACCGTCTATCACGCCCATAACTTGAGTTGGCGAATGTTTTCCAATGCTCGTTACATACTTGAGATGTTCGCAAAACCAATTCTTGTGTCGGAACAAGTATAGCGACCTGAATAACAGTGTTGTCTTGATTGATTTTTTTCTAATGCAGGAGCTTGAAGAGGTGAATGGATTAGATCAATGTGATGTTCTTACGTCCTTCAGGTGAATCAGCTTCTACAGAAGGGAAATTAATGGTCTGAATATCAATATTATTGGAATGGTTCTCAATGGCTTTAGAAATGGTATGTTATTGTGAGGTGTGGTGACAATGGTGACTTTAACACCCTTTGAAACTCTTTTTGAATTCAATTATAGTTGCATATCTTCTTTTGATTTCCTTCCCACAATTTTATGGCTGCTGGAGCTTTATTTCTTCATGTTTCTTTCAAATTTTGTTTTGTCGACGACAACGATGAAAAAGTTCTTGAAGCTGATTGTGCTAGAGTTTACGAGTCGACAAGTGAACCAAGGACCATGTATTGATCCTCAAGGAGCAAGGACGCTTTCTTCAAACAATTTTGACTTTTAACTTCAAATTTGGCGTCAGTATTGATAGAGGCGGTGGACCGGCAGAGTTTCGAACAATTATACTTTCTGCTATATTTCTTGCAGACGTCACCGCGGTTTCGGTTTTCAAGCCTTTTGTGAGAAGTGTTCTGAGATATAAGTATAGCTCACATAATTTATGTATGCAATAGCAAACCCTGGAGTCTTATTTCTTTAGATGAATTGTCTTTGTATATTGAAAAGTGGATGTAAAGTTTCCTACACTGCAAAGTCTTATTTTGTACTGCACGTGTCGGGGCAGCATGGATGCTATCATATTATATTATTACAAATCCCATGCAGTGTAATGTCAAATATCATCACATTTGCTCAAAAGAATTCGCTGCTCATTATCCTCCACATCAAATGTTAATATTTTTGAACAAACGGTGCTTGAGAATGATGCTGTTCATGTGGATGTTTTCCTTTTCTTGTGGTAAAATAATAAAATCTTTTTAGCACTTCCAAATAAATAACCTTACCAGCAAACGAGGTTGAAGTTGTTTATTTCATAAAATTAAATTTTCATTTTCAGAGACTTCAAGATAATACCAATGAGAATGTCATTCTCTCGGGTAGAAACCTTCACCTGATCCCCTATTGCTCGAAATTCAAACAAGTGCATCTCTTCATTTAAAAGTACCTCTGTCATACTCCAAATTTTGACCGCCAAGATTTCTCATCCTTGTGAGAATCATCACCACAATATGGATGTACCATCATGCCTCATTAATCTCCTCAAAGATTGGTGAGCATTCACCACAATCAAGAATTAGGGTTTTAAGCTCTCTCAGAGCACTTAGACAAATGATCAATCAAGAAATGACATGATCTTCAACTTGTCTAATCTCTCAAACCCCCATAAGGGATCAAGAGGACTCCCACATCAAGAATCAAGCACAAGGTTGCAACATTTCAAGTGGATCAAGCCTCAAGATCGCCAGTGTCACCAAATTAGGGTTTTGGTCAACCCAGGGTTTCCAGATGAAAAATTTCACCTAGGAATGAGCCAATGCTTCAAAGCACAACCCAAGATACTCAAAGGGGCCCCATGGGCCCAATCATCAAGTCAATTTAGCCTCAGGGGATGCATTTACCAAAAATCAGGAATTATGATTTCTTGACCTAATTCACCCCTAAGTTGACTTTTGAGGCGAAACATGAGCCAAGACCTCAATACATGATTTGAGGGCCTCAAATATACCACATTGATCCATTTACAACAATGGATTGATCCAGGAAGCTTAATTCACAAGTTTCATTTTCATCTGGACCACAATTAGGGTTTTGAAGGAAAAAGTCAACTGTACCTTTGACTTTTGATCAGGACATGCTCCCAAACCTTGGGACATGATTCAATACACCCTATAACACCTATGGAATCCATCCATTAGGTTTGATTTAGGTCAAGGACTTGATTTCACAAAGGATCGCACAGTTTGGATTTCATCCGATAAAAAGTCAACTGTGCACAAAATCAAGTTTGACTTTTTGGATTTTTTTCACAAATATGGTTCCCCTAAGTAAAAAATAATGTCAATGTATGGTATTGATCATCATTCATTAAGAAAAATCAAGAAAAGTGAGGTTTCTTGCAAAAGGGGCAACCATGAGAAACCAAATTTTTTCTAAGTTATGGAACAAAAATGGTTTTGGTACCAACTGTAATCCCCAAAATTTGCTCTCTCTTTTGTCATCATAGCATAGCATTATCATATCATGTCCATCTCATTAGCATTACATTGCATCTAACATAGAAAAATGAAGCATAACATCCCTCTTACCATCAAGGCATGTGATCAGGGGAAAGATGGACAATCAAAGAATCATTCAAGGCACAAGGTCAAACAAGTTGCCTCAAGGCAAGCCAAGAGGTCTTTCATGTCCCATACTATCTCAATTGATCATCCAAAACCTCAAGAAAGTGAGATTCAATAGAAGATTGAAGCACTACATCCTACACTATGCAAGAAGTCCAAAAAACTGAAGAAAAACCTTCAAAAGAGATAGCTTATTGGTTCAAAGTCACCCTCAAGTGGCATATCTCATCATCCTTTAAGAGGATACACAACATACTCAGAGGAATTTGGGTTTGGAAGATGTGCAATTTCCTCCTAACCAGAAGGGGCCAAATTAGGGTTTCCAATAAAATCAGGGTATCTTTGATTTTTTGGACAAAACTTGATATCATGGTAGTCTACATGTCCTTAAGTGTATGTGTGTGGAAAATTGCATCTCAATTGGTTTTAGAAGTGGTTCAATTGGAAGAAAGATAAAAAATCAGGGAAATTGGGGCTAAGTCAAATAATCAGAGGAAAAGGTCAACTCTTGACTTTTTGAGGCCAAATTCATGAAATTCATGTTATATGTGACCAATGTACAAAATTTGATCAAGAAACTTCAAAGGAATCATGAAAAAATCAAGATGTGGAAAGTTGCCATTTTTGGAAGAAGTAGGGTTTCCAAAAATAGTAATTTTGGGCTATTTTGCATCAGACTTTGAGCCAGGTCCATTCAAAATTGAAGCATCAAATGAAAATTCCACTCGGCCACAACAAAAGATCTTGTTTCAAGCTTCAAATCCATGTGTAGAACATTTCCATTGGATAAGGATTGAGAGAGTTATGGATGATCAAAGTTGAGGAAAACTTGGGCAAAATGCAAGTCAGCTTGGTCAACTTTCAGGTCACGCGCGTGTCATTTTCACAAACACATGGTGGGCCAAACGTTTTGATCAATTACTCATGGTTAGAGGCCTCAAATGAAAAATCTTTCAACATGAAAGGTGTTCCTCTATGTGAGATCTTCAAAGTTGGTGTTCATGATTTTTTCATTTGATCAAAGGTTAAGAAGTTAGGTTGAATCCAATTTGGTGTGATTATGCTGAAGTGCCATGCCATGCTTGCCTTGCCAACCAACCTCATTGCCACGCCTTTGTATCAGTTCTAAATGTGGATGTTATAGGTCATTTTTCAACTTATTCCAAGCATCATTTCAACTCAATTTTCATACCTAACATGTGGCATTACATCTCTTCTTTTAAATGAACCCAAAAAATCACCAAACCATCCATTGAGTAGAGAGAAAAACATCCACAAACCACCCTATATTCCACTGATGCATTGATGGCTGTGATGCACAACTTGGTTCAGACATCCATCAAACATTTCTTTCCCTTATTTGAGCACACCATGAACATCACATACACTGCCATGGCACGTGCCTTGCATGAAAGTGGAAAGAACAAACTTGCTGAGCAAGTTTCTGATACAGCAGTCATGCTATTCACTTCTCTTCACCTCCACCATAGCTTACCACAAGTTGCCACCACCATATCATTGCTCTCCCTAACTAACTTGACTCAGTTAGTTAGGGATGACTCACCTAAACCACTTCAACTCAGTTGACTCACTCGGTTTAACCATGGTTAGAGCACACTATAAATAAAAATTTCACTCTCAAATTTCATTTCTAACTTCATTTTTCACACTCTCACTCAGAAACTCTCTCTTCTTCTCTCTCAATCTCACCATTGTCATTGAGTTTCGAAGCTCACATTGTTCATTCCTCTCTAAAGCTCTCTCTGATTCTCTCAATTTCACCACAGTGCAACTGGTTTTGAAGTTTGGTTTCAATTTCTATCCACTGAATCACCATCAATCACTCCATCAAAGCCTTTATTTGGCCAAGTGAAGCTCAAGGAAGAAGCATTTTCCCCTGGTGTTCTTGTATACTCAAAGTCTCATCAATTTCAGGTTTGAGTTCTTGAACTTTGATTGCACGTTTTCTCCTTATTATCACTTGTTTTTTGTTGCTTAAAGCTTGCTAGAAGCTATGCATACTCCGGCTAGTTGATAGGCCTTGTAGAGGCTTAGATCCAAAACTTAGGGCATGGTTTCATCCTCTCTGTTCTCTATGTGTGTGCATGTTATGTGAAAGATAATTGTGAATTTGTGATGTGCTTAGCATGAGCTTCATTTTGGTATACGCTTTGTGTGTTTTGGTGAACATGTGAATTTGCAGGTGGTGGTTGTTGGCCGGAGAAGATGACCGGAAGTCATCTCCGGCCGGTGACTGTTAATGCTAGGGTTTTGGTGTGTTTTAATCGTGGCCATTGATTTTTCATCATCGTGTGGTTAAGAGCGTGCCAACAAATTAAAATGCACATGCACCTCACGTGTTTTGTTTCTGAACTCACTTAATCAATGTGTGGTGCAGTGCATGGTAGTGTGTGTGGTCATTCGTGCGTGTGTGTTGGATTTAACTACTTTGACTTTGGTGTTGACTTGACCTGATCTAATGGTGTGGATTGCTTGACTTTTTTGTTGACTGAGTGTGCATGGTTGTTGGTATGGATTGCGCAGACTTGGACCTTGGGTTATTGATATTCGCACCTCACACTGCAAAGCCCAAACCAATTTGAACTGAATAATTGCTATGCATGCACCCCTCCCTTATTGCCATTTCATTTTATTTTCTTCATTTTACACACGTTTCCTTTTTATTTTTTTAAAAATTACCAAAAGTCATCATAAAATTCTAGAAAAATTCATGAACATTGTCAAGACATTTAGGAAATTTTTGATATTTTTATTTCATGATTTTATGACATTTTTGCCCCTGTTGTATAATTTTCTTTGAATTTCCATTGGTGTGTATTCCAAATATGATACATGAATTTGTGGAATTTTGTTCTTGCTCATTATAAATTTTTTTGACACGATTCTTTTTGCATTGATTCACTATTACATTGAAGCATGTTAAATGATTTTTTTTTTATTTTTAAGGTCATTTTATGACATGTTTTGATGCTTATCTTTGCACCACTTTGTATGATGTTTCAAATTGACCTAATTGCTTTGTTTGACATCATTTTGATTTGAATTTTCACATGCTACCTTTATGTATGATTCACTTCTGACTTAGGCATTCCAATACCATGCTTGCATAATTTTCATAAGTCCATTTGATTTTTGTTTGAGGAATTACATTTGAAGCATAATAACATGTCATATCATTATAATTTTTGTCCATGTTTACATGAATTCTTTTGTGTATATTTGTATGATCATTTGCATATTGTATGAGCTATTCATGTGATGTTATAGGTCATTGGTACACATTATAGGTCATCTTTACATGACCATTTCCATTTGAACTTTGTGCATCCTTAACATATATTGTGTGCACTTTCTTTTTGAACTTCCACTTCATTTCTTCTTCTATTATTTCTTGAATGTCTTGATGTTTGATTCATGAATAATTTGAGGTGTTTATAAGTCATTTTCCATTTAGTTTCACTTCTGATCTTTGGATTACATGTTCCATTTATGCATATTCCTTTCCTTTCTTTCCATCTTTCATCTCCCTTTCTTATGAGAACATGTTCTAATGCTATGGATGATGATTGTTGCTTATTCAATTGAGTTTGTATGATGATGTTCACTTGTTGTCCATATGATTCACATTCTGGTTGTGATATTAAGACTTGATTCTTCATCTTTTCTTTTGAACTTTATTGTGCATTAAGTGCTTTTATACTTCTTATACATGTTTCCTTGTTTACTAACCATGTAGGGGCTTTGGTAAGTTCGAATTGAGTGTGGATAAGGAATCCACATTCAAACCTCTTTCCTTTCATCTTTTATAATTCAATCTTGTGTCTTGTTAAGTACTTATGTGCTTACTTTGATTAACTCATTACTTTCCCTTTTGAGTTACAATTCATCTTCTACTTTAGAAGTGAATTGTTTAATTCATTCCTTCTTTAGACTTTAGGTTTTGAAACCTCACAAACCATTAGGATCACTCCCTTAACTAATCAATTAGGATTGAGTCTTAGATCACATAGACTTTACCTTTCTCTCCTCTTGAGTCTTTCATCTTCTCATCTCAAAGAAAATTCAAAATATCTAATAAAGGTAGGCATTTATTGCATTTAGGCCTTTCATATAAAGAAAAGATTATAAATGGGTCTTCTCTTATAATCTTAGAATGTGTAGCATATGCCCCATCTTGGGTCAATGTGTTAAACATTTGATCTTGTATGAGGGACTTAAATGCAATACTTGTTGAAGATACAAATAAATAAAAAACACTTCTTCATTTCATAATCAACAAAAATACTTAATAAACACAAGTATGCTAGTGTGTTTGAACCTTAATAATTGGAACTAAGTGTGAGGGTCTTCTTCACCCTTAGTGTGTTTTCTTACTCATTCCATCTTGGAATGTGAAAATGTACACATTCCAATGGCTAAGATTTGGATACACTATCATATGCAAACAAATGAAAAAACTCTTAAAAGACAAAAACAAACAATAACATCTTTCCTCCGGGATTTCTCTCCTCATCTCATTCACTCATTTCTTAAGGATGCGTCATTTCCGTTCTACCGCAAACAGGTAACGCCTAAGTCTCCCTACAGCGAGCTGTAACACCTAAACTGCCAGGACGCGAACGTTGACGTATTCCACTAAAAAACACAAACAACTTTCCCTAGTGAGGGGAACTACGTTGCTCTGATTCTCATGTCCCCGATGAGATACGTAGGCAGTGGGGTAGGGCCCATTCGAGCACTTCTTTTATTTTACCTACATTTGTTCTCTTTCTCTTTCCATTCCTTTTCCAATTCCTTTTCCAGTATCCTTTTCCTTACACCCTTTGATTGAAGCAGCAAGCGTGGATCCCATCGGGTACGATGGACGCGTGGGGGTGCTAATACCTTCCTCTCGCGTAACCGACTCCCGAATCCAGTTCTCTTGGTCGCAAGACCATGCTTTTACTTCTCTTCAGGTTTATGCAGTGTTTCCTTTTCCTCTCTTGGGATAAATACACATTGCTGGCGACTCTGTTTCGGTGCCACTTTCGCGTTTGTACTTGGATGAAAATCCTGGGAGCGACACCAACTTCCAAGGATCATAACTTGTGATCCAAGCAGCCATTTTGGGTGATCCAAAGATGGATTTGTAGGTCTTGCTACACTCTACAAAAGCTTCAACTACCACAGACTCCAATTCTTCATGGATTTTGAGTTATGGAGTGATCAAAATGACAAAAACATGAAAATGACACTTTTTCCAACACTTAGTGAAAATCTGCCTAAGTTACCAGCCTTGAACATCAATGTTCATGAGGATTTTTCAATGGGATCCAAATAGTTTCAAAACAAACTATGATCACACATGTTTTGTATCATATGAGGGCTTTCTAAAAAGCACAGGAACCTCCCATAACTAAATCTGAGCAAGGAGATATGATCCCCTCAAAATCACCATTTCCAACTGCCTTGTACAAGGCAGAATTTGGTGTTTTGCTCGATTTGGAAAATTTGGACAACTCCAAGCCTTGTCATCCATTTTGAGACATCTGAGGATAAAAAAAAAGGAGAATGATCTGACCCCAAGCCTCCAAAGTCCAAGAATCTACACATAGCCATAACAAACCTAAAAAGGCTAAAAAGGTGCCAAGACTCCAATTTTGTTTCCAAGCATTCAATGGATGCACCAAGGTGGCATGGACTGATACATTCCTAACTGAATGAGTCAAGAATCAGCACTGAATCAAAGGACCAAAGGCCTGTGCCCTAACCTCAAGTCAATGGCTAGAGGAGACTAAAGATTCCCTTGGATCAACATCGGCCAAAGGCCTGTACCAGCTGCCATTCACTATTGCTTGCAAAACAAACTTGCTCTATTATAAACTTAGCTCATTTTTGGTCAGTTTGAGTACACCAAAGCACTACAACTAATGCTTTCCTCAAAATCTCTCTCTCTTGGCCAAAATGCCTTCTTTTGCAAGTCATCTCTGAGTTTTTGAGTTAGAGAGCAATTCCACCACAGCTCATGATCCAAACACATCCACTATGACATATCTAAGCTGTCCAAACACTCACTTGTCACCTGAAACACCAAAATCAGAAAATCCATCTCCAAAACCTCAAAATTGGACTTTTCTGCATTTTTCAAGCCATGCCTTGATTCAGTCACTTTCAAAACCAAACAAAGCCTCAAACACACTCCAAATATCATCCTCAAACTGTCCCAAGTGGTTTCCCTCATCTGGAACACCATTTGAGAGAGTTGCTATTTTGGTCACTTTGCCACTTTTGCAAGAAAGAGCCTAATACTTGTTCCTGAGGATTCCAGCTGGTTTTGATCATCCTAAAAGCTTCTAAGGGATCAATCAAGAGTGTTCAAAGCATTGGATCACTTCTGGCACAAGGAACTTGGCAGATAGCACAAGGAGCTCCAAGAGGTAAGTGCATGACAACTTGAACTCTTTGAATTATGTATTGCTTTGAAGTCCACTGATCATAGACATCTCATACATATCATATATGTTGTGTTTGAACCAATTCATCATGCTATTAGTGTGTATATGATGTGTTAGCATAGAAAATGCAAATCTTGGCATTTTCATAAACCACTATCGGACTTTTAGATAGAGGCATCTTCTGAAAAATCTAAAGACACCACTGAATTCCTCATGAAATTCTAGGTCAGATGCACCTAAATTTTGTCCTAATCCATGGAGAAATGAGCAAGTTACAACCTTCATGCAAATCCACCATGACTTGGTTTCTTGCCTTGGCCAGACCTAGAAACCAGGCCACCCTTATGTATTAATGGGGTGGTTTTGATACATGGATGTATCACCACCCCAGTGGTAGCGCGCACATGTGTTTGTCTTGGAGGTCATGGGTTCAAACCCCACCCAGACCATTTTCCATATTTTGCTATTTTTGCTATTTTTATGGTTTTTGTTAATTAATTCCAAAATTAATTTCTCTCTCAATTTTAATTATTTTTTATTGGTTCTTTTTGAAAAAATTACAAAAATGTTAAAATATTTTATTCCACAAAAAAATCAAATTTATGTTATTTATTTAATATAGTTGATATTTTTGTAATTAAATTCATTTTTAATTGTTTTTAAACATTTCAAAAAATGAATTTTCATCTTGAAAACCAAACCAAGTGAGTTTTAATTCATCTTGTGATTAAAAACTCATTTTTCGAACCTAAACCAAAAATCACAAGTTGTTTACTCAAACTTATTTGGTGTTTTTATCATTTTTTATTAATTTTTCTTTGAAAAATTACTTTAAAAATAAAATTAGGGTTTCTTGGATTTTGATCTTTTTCAAAACATTTTTCAAACTTTTTTGGGCCTCTTGACAGAGTGTAAGTCCCATCCTTTGTAAATAAATAAAATTGGGTCTCAGTCATTGTATAAGTCCCACTGTATTTTCAAAAATCTCGGCGCAATCGTCGCCCTTTTTAAAACAAATGTCACATGGGTTTTCCCTTGAGTTGTAAGCCCCATCACTTGTACAAAAATAAACTTTGGGCCTCTCCTTGAGTTGTAAGACCCAACCCTCTTTATAAATAAAACCTTTTTGGGCCTCAGTCATTGTATAAGCCCCAGCACAATTTCCAAATCAACGGTACTATTACTGTTTTCCATCTGGGCCTCCCCTTGAGTATAAGCCCCAGCCATCTTTATAAAACAACTTCCCTTTTGATTTAGGTTCAAACTCATAGTTGTTATCAAAACTTTCTTTAATTTCTTGAACAACTAACCATACAGCTGTTATTATGGAAGCTTGCTCACCTGTAAGTTTTTATCAGCTTTCTTTACATGCTTTCATATATATATTAGTCTGTATTGCTGGAGGCTTGCTCACCTGTAAGTCCTTCTTTCATATCCTTTTAAATACTTGTCATATATCAACTGTATATATACTTGTATACCTGTTTAGAATTTTCCCTGGCAATTAAGTCTAGAACTAGATAGAGCTAGTGGTCACTCTTTCAACACAGTCAAAACTAGTTCCCCATAGGAATTCCAAATACAGTCTTGCCTTCTCTTGGGCTTAAACAATATGGAACAAAGAGAAAGACATTATTCCCAATGAAACTTTTCTTAGACTGTCACTATTAGAAATTGTCAAAGAAATTCATTTCCCCCAGAGAGGATTAATTCCCGGTGAAACCTCTCTTGAATTTCTTCAAACCCTAGAACTGTTTATTAAAGAAAAGATTATTCCCGGTTGTAATACCTCAAAATTTTCCCTCTTATTTATTACCTCATAATTGGCTTATGCTTCATTCATTTGCATTTCATAATAGGTCATACTAAATCATACATCATTGGTTGTAAGGCATGTGATCAGGTGTCTCAAGGTATGGACAATTCAAAGGCAAAGGACAAGAGTAAAGCTTTTCCAAACAAGTCACAAGGGCTCCCCATATCTCAATTCATCTCATTTGAGCCCCCAAGTCATCAAGAGATGGAAATTCAATAAAGGATTGAAGCAACTCATCATCTCCTAGCATGGATGTTCAAATTAGGGTTTTGGAATTCTTGGATATAACACACTAATGGGCAAGATTCCCGAGCTTTTATCATCAACCAATGGCATATCTCATCATTGTTTGAGAGGATACACATCATACTCAGAGGAATTTGGATTTGGAAGATGTGCTGATTTCTCCTAGACTGGGGGTACAAAACTAGGGTTTGCCATAAAATCAGTTTATTTCTGATTTTTTGGGCAAGGCTTGATCTTATGGTATTCTACATGTCCTCAAGTGTCTAGGGATGAATAATTGTCCATTAATTTGGTTTGGAGGGGTTTCAATTGATCAATTGACTGAGAATCAGGAGGATTGGGGAAAAGTCAACTGTGCAGGAGAAAAGGTTAACTCTTGAATTTTTAAGGTCAAATTCATGCTCTTCATCTTAAATATGATCATTGGTAAAGATTTGATCAAGAAATAATAAGAGATTCATCAAAAATCAAGAAATGTACAAAGTTGCCAAAGATAGAAATTAGGGTTTCCATTTATGGCAAATTTTGGCAAGGTGTGCACCCAACTTTAGGGCATTCTTTCTCCATGTTCTAAGCACCAAATGGAAAGGTTAGGTAGGCCTATCAAAAGTTCACATTTTAAGCTTCAAAACCATACCAAGAACATGTCTATTGGATTAAAATCAAGAGAGATATGGTGCTTCAAAGTTGAGACAAATCATGGCATTTTTGGCAGCTAGGCAGGTCATGGGCGAGCCAGCGCGCAGTCATTTCCACAAAAACCTTATGTGCATAAGGGTCTATGTTCATGGTCCTTTTTCTCTATGATGCAAGCTTCACATGGAAAAGTTGTCAACATCAAAGTTGTTCATCTCGCAGCCCTCTACAACTGTGATGTTGAAAATTTTTTCATTTGATCAACCTATCTCAAGATATTTGGGGTTAAAGTGGTGACAATCAAGGGATGAAAAGTTACCCACCACGACCAAGTCATGTGCAGGCCAGCCTGGGCAATAATGCAGTGCAATGTCATGAACTCAACACCATTTTCCTCCATGATTCAGGCTTTGGTTTAAGTTGCTTTCAACATCAATGTTGTTCTACTTCATGTCCTCTTTCCAAAAAGCCAAAAAACATGACAATTCATCCACTATCCTAAAAAATAATCCTTTCCAAAGTTGCTATCATGATTTGTGCATAAACTCTTGTCAATTTCACTTTTCTTGTGGTTATTACATACCATGCGCATAACCTAGTCCTTGCCACCCTTACTACATCTGCCCATACATTTTTATGACACTCCATGCATACATCACCAAGCATACTCCATATGTCCATGAAAGAGAGACAATTTTGATAAACCAGCATGCCATCCATACACCATTACCATGCGCTGCCATCATAACAATACACCCTAACCATGATGAAACTCAACTCTAACTCAACTCTAACCTTGGTTAATTTTCCCTAACTGCATATATAAGCTTGAACCAAGCTCTAACCAAAAACAGTTACAGTCATAACAAACTTCTCACTCTAAAAAATTTCTCACTTTTCTCTCTCTTCGAAGTTCCTCTTCCATCATTCTCCTTCTGGCATTTCCTCCACTATTCTTCATCAGAGATCAACCATGGAAGCTTTGAAGGCGTAGGAGTAAAGAGTGCTGCTTCATCTTGTTCATCTCAAGATTCATCTCCATTTTCAGTTGGAATTTCAAGGCAATTTTCAGAGTTGGTTCGCCTTTATTTGGCCAATGGTGGAGCTACAACTATCAAGGACTTCTCTGGTTTTCTTGCATTGAAAGTTTTCACCAAAGTTTAGGTTTTAGCTTCAAACTTTTCTTGCATTTTTTCATGTCTTGTAAGCTTGCTTCTTGCTGCTTTGAAGTCCCCTAGGGATTATTGGACACTCTGGCTAGTTGATATGCACATTAGGTGCTTAGTTCAATTTTTAGGGCTTAATTGTTTGCCTTCAATTTGGACGATTTGTGCTTGATCTTTGAAAACAAATGCCATATTTGGAATCGTCATGAATTTCTGAGTGGAATAGTGTACTCATGTGTCTTTTCTGGGTAAGTCAACCACCGTGGCCGACGGAGAGGTCACCGGAGAAGGTGACCGGAAAGACCAGTCCGGCCACCATCCATAAACCCTAGCCACTCTCATCTTATAATCTCAGTCTTTGATGTGTTTTGATCCTAAGGCTGGGAAGGCGCCAGCGCATTAATGAGGGCCCATCCCTCTCACGCGATCCAACTCTGATGTATTTTTGAAATGGATGATCTCATGTTTGAACCTCACCATAATGTATCATGTGCCTTGCATCTAATTCGTGTGATTAAAATACTTGGCTGATCATCAGTTGTTGACCAGATCTAAAGGCTCTCAGTGGGTCAACCTGTTGACTACACCCCATAGCATGATCCTCAGTAACACGCGCCATTGGGCTGGGTTGATGTTCGCTTTTTGCACCCCATTTCTTAAGTCCACATAGAAAGTAACTGAGGCGTGTTACTGATTGCACCCTCTCTCTTTGTTTGCTATTTTTGTTTGTTTTTTGCATACATGTTTGAAAATGCATTTTTAAAAATACTTGTGAATATCCAAAAATTCTAAAAATATTCATGTGTCATCTTAACACCTTTAATGAATTTTTCGATGAATTTTAATTGCTGATTTAGTTTTTTTTTTGCCATATTTTTAGTGAGTTTTCATTTAAGTGCATTTGGGTGAACCTTCTTTGTCATACATGTTTGGTAGTTTATTTTTTAAGTACACTCAGAAGAAGAATTTTTGCATGACATTTGGTATAGGATGTTAGGACATGTTAATGATCATAATGCAATTTTATAGGATTTTTTAGGGGATGTTTGATTGGCTTTTGAATGCTATTTTGTATGTGTTTGTTCAATGATTATAGAGCATGTTATAGGTCATGTTTAAACATGATAACAAATGAATTTTTGCTCATTCTTTTGCATATGGTTTAGCCTCTGATTGTACTCCATCTCACTTCTTTCCTTTGAATTTTTACAACATTTAATCATGCTTGTGTTGATTGTTGAAGTACATCTTGTTTGTGTAGATGTTTAGATTGTTAGTACTAGGGCTTTGTGTTCCTTATGTAACCATTCAACATGATACTTATGCATTCATTTGTGTACATGTTTAGGCATTCTTATAGGTCTTCTAAAACCAAATTATAGGTCCTTAACTCCTAAATTTGATTGATTTGTATAGACTTGATTGAACATGGATTGGCACTTGGTATTTGACTCCTCTTTGTCTACTTTATCTTATGTGTTGCATACCATATCTTCATGAAGACTTATATGACCTAAAAGCCATCCAAACTTGACTTGCTTTATGTTTTAGATCATATCTAACCATTCATGTGTGACTCATAACTTCATTTCACCAAATTGAATTCACATGACCTCAAATTGTCTTCACTTGTTCAACTTGTGCTAGTTTCCATTGTCTATGTAGTATGTTTTTACTTGTTGCATTATTCCATCACACATGATCTCATATGACCTATAATATGTTCATATACTTATAAATACTCCTTGGACTCACAAATTCCCATTTGTCTCATGCATTCCTACTTTGATATGTCATCTCCAAATTGAACATTGTTTGTTAACTTTATTTGTACCTTGTGTGATGTACTTCTCTCATTTCTTTTAGGACTTGTATGAGACCTATTAGAGGTAAATAGCCTCTAACCTTGACATGTCTAATATGCATTTGATCCATGTGAACTTCATCTTTCATTTACTTCAAAAGACATTAATGATTGAATACTTCTTTGCACTAGTTTTTGCACTTACTTCTTTTCTAACTTCTAAATAACATGAAAGTGTATGACTTCTAACTTCATTCAACATACATCTAACCCCTGAATTTGACATGTTTACATGCCTTTAACTCATTCTAACTTCATCCATCTTCACTCATTTCATAAGTCATCCATACTTGACAACTTTGAATTTGTTTTGCTCTTAACCTTTAACAAGTAATGACATGAGTTGTGTATGAACATTATAGGTCTCTTATTTTGATCTCAACTTCATTTAAAGTGTGATATGATACTGACTTGGATTCTCATGCATGATTCATTTCACTTACATGACTTCTTTTGGTTTGTTGTATCTAGTGTGTGCATAGTTTGAACTTGTATGAACTTGTTTGAACCTAGTTTGTTCTTCTTCTTCAATGTGCTTCAACATGAGACTTGTATGGGCTTTGTATGATCATTCTTATATGCTAAAGGACATCTAGCATGTCATAAGCTACTGATTTGCATCCATTCTTGCATGAGGTCATTTTATACTTTCATCTTTTACTTGTGATGTAAGCATGAATAATTGTATGAATCAAAAGGGTGTTTGCTTAGCTTATAGTTGCTGAATTATTGCATACCTTTGCCTTTGTGACTTGTAGGTTCATCTAATGACATTCATAGCCACTCATAAATGTCATTCACTTCTGACTTTGATGTTTACATGTGCATTCATTCATGTTCATGATTCATTCGCATTCATCTTGCATAGTTATGGTACAACTTGTATTTGTATGTTCTTGTAGTGCATGTTTCATCATAGTTTGACTTTGTTTGATACCTTAGCATTAGTAGGATCCCTTGACATGTACCTACTGACCTTAAATGTCCCTTAACCCTTAGGACTCCTCCCTTTTGGTTTAGCACTTGTTTGCTTTTCAAGTTGTCTTCTTAAAGCAACTAGCCTTTGTTTGGTTTACTTTTGATACTTGTATTCATTACTTGTAATCATTTGGTACTAATCTTTTATGTAGGGGCAGAGGTAAGGTACTTGAACATGTGGATGGTTATCCATGTTCATCTCTTCTTTCATCTCTCATCTATCTTACTTGTCTTTTCCTTTTGTGAATAGCATGATATAATGCTTTGTGTACAACTTTCTCACACCCTTTGGGATCCTAGCTCATCCTTAATTTTTGATTAAGGTGAGGTAGGATAAGCATTAGGTAGTGATATCCCTCTCTTATCATTAGACTTAGGTTCTCAAACCTTGACCTTAGGGCCACCTTTGCATGATAACATTAGGAACAATTAGTTTCCCCTTAGTGTTCTCTTTCCTTGAGTCTTCTCTTCTCATCTCACAACCACTCCAAAACACTTAATAAGGATTAACGTGTATTGCACATGAGCCTTGTATATGGGAAATGAGAAATGAGGGGTTTCCCTTCATTCTTCTAGGATGCTTAGTGTACGTCCTGTTGGGGACGATATGCGACGCATTCGTTCCTATGTTGAAGACTTGAGTGCAATGCAAGTTATGAACTAACTTCAATCCACTTCTGTCTAAAATATGCAAAACAAACTCAAACCTTTTCATCCTTCGGGATTGTTAAGTTTCAAACCATTTTCATAAAAGGGCACGTTATTTTCCTTCTCGTCGCAAACAGGCATCGACCCTAACTGTCGGACGCGAATCTAACATCGCTCATAAAAAACACTAAGACCTCGTTAGGTCGAACTACGACTGCTCTGATTTCCCCCTTCTGGTTAGATTGAGGATACGTAGGCACAGGACGATGATGTCTTGGCGAACAACCTCCCCCCTTAGTTTGTGTTCGAACTACGTTGACTCTGACTTTCCCATTGCAGGAGAGAATATGTAGGCCTAGGACGGGCGATGTCCTATCGATTCACTTCTTTTTCTTTTCTTCCTCGTTTCTTCATTCTTTTCCGTTCCCGTTCCTTTTCCCTTCCAGTAGCAGTGGAGCTCCAGATGACGACACCCTTTGGTTAAGACAACAAGTGTGGATCCCATCAAGTACGATGGACGTGTGGGGGTGCTAATACCTTCCCCTCGCGTAACCGACTCCCTTACCCGTTTCTCTTGGTCGCAAGGCCATGCTTATTCCTTCCCTTTAGGTTTACGCAGTGTTTCCTTTCCCTCTCTTGGGATAAATACACATTGCTGGCGACTCTGTTTTCGCGCCACTTTCGCGTTTGTACTTGGATGAAAATCCCGGGAGCGACAGCTGGCGACTCTGCTGGGGACAGATTGACATTTTGCTGGTTCATCCCCTATGCGAGTCAATCCTAGCGCTTGGTTGTTTGTTTTCATTGGGTGTTTACTGTTGTACTTTATTTTACTGTATTACTATTTTATTGTTTTACTGTATTTACCACATTTATGGCATTGCATTTCATTATTATGCTGGACTGTGTTGTGCTGTGCTGGATTTTTCTGTTTGGTGGGCAGGGTGATCTGAGAGATAAGCCCACTACCCAGGCTTGATCATACAATAGGTATTAGAGTGGATAGTCGTGACGCTTGCGTGGTGGTGACCACGTATTGTTGTTCACGAGACCCACAGCCAGACGAGGTTTTATCGGGAGCTATCTGCTTCTGTATGTTGATACAGGGCAGTGGCTATTCTCTTGAGGAACTGTCGACTCCGGTGACCATTCCCGAGGACTCAGTTGTGGCACTCCTCCCGAGATGTGATAATGGCAAACCCATTACGCATTCTTGATTCGAGGACCCAATGCTGGGAACTCATATAGGATGACCTTTTTGAGGGAAATCAGTTGAGGCCTCCTCGATTGATGATGATGCCAAACCAGAAATGGTGAACGTATCATCATTTCTCGACCTGAGAGTTCGTGATATTGAGGATCCTCAGTTTTTTAGTACCCACATGTGAGGATGGGCGGGTGTTTGCAGGTTTGCAGGTAACCATAACCTCCCACATACCCGGTTTTCTGGTGTTATTACACAAAAGGATGATTTATCCTACTGTATTCAGATGGTTCTTGTCCACAGTTCTATAATATTCTCAGATCTACACTGACACTGTTCACATTCCATCACAGACACGCGGCACTTTGATCCCATGTCTTTTGCATTGCATTTACATATCCTAACATACATGTTTATTCATTTCCAGGTTCATATTCCACTCTTGATTCCAGTCATCGGGTTCTCACAAGGATGAATACTAAAGAGAAGAAGAACATCATTATTTACAAATTCCTCATGCCTACTCTAGGCCCTATTACTATCCTGAAAGGAATGGCAAGCCCTGATGTGTTGGAGGCCTTCAAAGAAAAATATGGGTGGATTTTATCTTTTGTTCACAATATCAGTGATTATGAATACCGGGGTCTTCATACTTTGATGCAGTTCTACGACCCTCCTTTGAGATGCTTTATGTTTCCGGATTATCTGTTGGTACCTACCTTAGAGGAGTATTCCAACATGCTAGGGATTTCTATCAAGGAAGATCCTCCATTCTTTGGGTCTAAGGGCGATATGGACTTTGGGAAAATGGTTGGTGCTTTTTATTTGAGCAAGTCATAGTTAGAGGCCAATATCTCTAACAAAGGAAAACTCCGTGGTTATAAGCTGGGGTATCTGATAAAGAAAGCTCAGGAGGTAGCGAAAGATAAGAAATGGGTTGTTTTCAATGCATTATTGGCCCTTTGCGTATATGGTATTGTATTGTTCCCCAACGAGCCCGACTTTGTTGATGTGGATGCCATTAGGATATTCATGATGAAAAATCCAGTGCCAACCCTGTTGGGAGATCTTCATTACGCCTTATACAATAGAAATGAAAAGAAAAGAGGAGGGGTGGTTCATTGCTATGCACCTTTGTTTTATAAATGGTTCGCAAATCGCCTACCGCAGTCAGGTGCTTTTGTGGATTCCAAAAGTTCTCTAGAATGGAGTCAGCGTTTGATGGTACTGGTCGCAAAAAACATTGTATGGATAGACCATGGGCTACTTGGCAAGAACATTATCCATAGTTGTGGTGAGTTCCCCAATGTTCCATTGATAGGAAGAAAGGGAGGAATCAACTATAATCCTTCTTTGGCCATTAGGCAATTTGGGTACGCTCTGATAGGTCCGCCCATTAAGAGGGATGTAGAAGAGTCATTGTATTTCCACGCGTTAGATGGTTTGGAAACAGCACAAAAAGGTTCTGAGGCCTGGGCCAATGTACTAAAGAAAGAAAAGGTTGCTCTAGGCAAACCCAACAATCGGGCTTATCCAGCATATGAAGATTGGGTGAAGAAGAGGGTTGAAGATTTTCACTTGCCTTTTGATAAGGCACCCCCTTTGTATCTTGAGAATGAGAAAGAAGGAAGTACTGCCACCATGGAAGAATTCAACAAATTGCAAGCCTTGGTGAAAGAGCTTTGAGTGGAGAATCCTGATTTAAGCAGCCGTCTTCAAGACGCTCTACATACCAACAAAGAATTGGAATGGAAAGCCCAAGATGTAATGAAGATCTTGACAGAGAAAGAAAAAGATTTTGCTAACAGAGCCCGACATTATCAGAAGGAAAGTATGGCCACTAATGTTTTCGCCCAGACTCACAAACAGACTAGACAATCCTTATCCGAAACAAAAGCCAAGCTCACTCAACTTCAGCAAGCATGGGACCAAGTTAGAATTGAGAATGCAGAGTTGCAAAAGCAGTTAAAGTCCAGAGACGATGAACTTCAGAGAGCGCATGCACAACGAAGAAAGCATCGTGAAGATGTCGGTAAAAGCCAAGAGCAGTTGAAGAAGGTTAGAGATGAGTTGAAAGCTTCCAAGAAAGAACTTGAAGATGCTATGGCAGAAACAGAAGAACTCAAAATATTAGCTGGTGTGAAAAAGCCTAAAGAAGTGAGTAATGACGAGGCTCTCTTAATGCACATGGACTCATTAGTTTAAGCTTTGAAGAAGAGGTATGTTTTGATCAAGGAAATGATTGAAAAACCAAGCCATCAGCGCACCAGAATACTCTTTGAAGAAATCAGGCATTCTAGCGAGCAGTTGAAAGATTTGGAGCTAAATGATTGATAGTTCTCTTTCCATTTTCCTAATGCGGTTTTTGTTGATGTACTGTGGTTACCATCAGGCCTGTTGATGGAGCCATTCTCTTGATGTATTTCCAAATTATGAACTCGTTGTAGAATGCTTCAGCATGCATTGGCTTTATGAAATGAATGGTTTATTCAGAAATGGTTCCTTGGCAGTGTTCTATTCACCGACACATTATCACAGTACATTATCACAGCACATTTCTTCTCAAAGAATTTCTCTCAACAATATCTGTATATTGCTTTGCTTCATGTAATTAAGACTGGAATCAGGGTGTAAAATGCCTGGGGAATGAAAAACATGTCATATGCATACATTTCATAACATATCATTTTGTATAACAGGTACTCGTCTCGGGATTTTCTAACCTTTATTTGGTTGCAGGCAGAATAGTTGATCTCAACGTTCATCGTTACGCAACTCGACAAAATCAAGCCAGAATCATGGAACAGATGCAGGCAGAACTCACTGAACTGAGAACCCGCATGGAGCAATTCATGAACCTCGTGCAGGGTGTAGCCCAGGGGCAGTAAGATTTGAGAGCTGCAGTTCAAAGGTTGGAAGTGGAAACCCCTGTTGGTGATAATAACAATCCTCCTGGCGGAGCGGCAGTTGATCCTCCTGGAGGAGCGGCAGTTAATCCTCCCGGCGGGGCTCCTGGTGGCTTTGGCCATACTAATCATCATCATGTGGAAGACAATCAAGATGATCAGTTCTCTGTACTGAACACTGACATGGGAGTTCATAATGATGACATAAGGTATGAAGAGTTGGCTGAAAAGGTAAGAGCCATGGAATGTAAAAATTCAATGGGAATTGATGTTGCTGACATGGGGCTGGTGCAAGGGGTGACGATCCCTCCAAATTTTAAGCCTCCGACCTTCGACAAGTATAATGGCAGTACCTGTCCCAAGACTCACATTCAGGTATATTTCAGGAAGATTTTTGCCTATTCTGATAATGAAAAGCTGTAGATGTACTTCTTTCAGGATAGTCTGTCAGGAGCTTCATTAGAATGGTATATGAAGCTGGAAAGAGCATATATCAGAAACTGGAAGGACTTGGGTGATGCTTTCTTGAAACAGTACCAGTATAACATTGACATGGCCCTAAATCGTACCCAATTGCAGAATATGACACAAGATCCGAAAGAAGGTTTCAAACAGTACGCCCAGAGGTGGCGTGAGCTAGGAGCTCGAGTACAACCCCCGTTGATGGAAAGGGAAATGGTTGATATGTTTATGAATACCTTACAGGGTCCATTTTTGGATCTCTTGGCTGGATGCCCATCCACTGGGTTCTCTGACACTGTGATAGCAGGAGAGAGGATTGAAAATCTTTTGAAATCAGGGAAAATTCAAGATGGAAGTGGGGCGGGCCCTTCTAATACAAAGAGGCCTTTCGGGAATGGCTCGAGGAAACGTGAAGGTGATACGAGCATTGCGTATGAACAAGGGGCCAAGGGAAAAAGGCGTCAGGGCCCATACCATCAAGCAGCAGCTGTAACTATTCCGGTTCCAGCTGCCGAATCTTAGCCACAGCCTCAGAGACAATACCAACCGAGGCAGAGAATGAGTGATCGCCACTTTGACACTTTACCAATGACATATGCCAGATGTTGCAGAATTTGCTCCGCTTAAAGTTGGTGCAGTTGAGAACCCTGGCACCACCAGCAGGCAAGTTGCCTTATGGCTATGATGCAAATGTGAAGTGTGAATTCCATTCGGGTGCGCCTGGCCACCATATAGAGAATTGCAAAGCTTTTAAGCACGTAGTTCAAGACCTAGTTGATTCAAAAGCTATCAACTTCGCTCCTAATCCCAATGTGATTCAAAACCCCATGCCCCCGCATGGCGGAGCAAAGGTTAATACAATAGAAGAGGACAAAGCTTTGAATCTGGTGTCAGATGTCAACAAAGTCAGAACATCTTTGGGGATCATGAAGGAGCATTTGTTGAAAGGAGGCGTGTTCCCTGGTTGTCTTGAAAATTGTTCAAAATGTTTGACTGCGATGAATGGTTGTAATGAATTGAAAAAGGGTATTCAGAAGTTAATAGATGAGGGATGCCTACAGTTTTATCAAATGGTGAAGAAGGATGATACGGTCTCAACAATTACCATTTACTTTACTCCAGCAGAGATTCCCGTGCATACACCAGTACATACCCCTATGCCTGAGTAGTTAGCCCCGATGACTATAACTGTTCCGGGCCCTATGCCACACGAGAGTACAAAAGCGATCCCGTGGCATTACGGGGCTGATGTTTATTACCAAGGGCAGAAGCAAGAAATAGAGACTCCCGAGGTAAATGGCTCGAGTGTGGATAATGTAGGAGGAATGGGTGGTTTTAACCGAAGTGGAAGGCTCTTTGCTCCGCAAATACTCCGAAATGATGATGCTGAAGCTTTGGCGAAAGCCAAGGAAAGCAAGTAGTAAATGAAGAGCCCGTGCAAAGGGCGGAGCTCGGTAATTCCTTTAAAAAGATGTTGAAGAGTTTATGAGGATTATCCGAAAGAGCGACTACAAAATAGTGGATCACCTGCATCAAACTCCCTCTAAGATTTCCATCTTATCACTACTGTTATGTTCCGAGGCACATCGCAACGCCCTGCTGAAGATCTTAAATATGGCGTATGTTCCGCAAGAAATATCAGTTAACCAGCTTGAGGGTGTTATCGCCCACGTCAACGCCAGCAATGGGTTGGGGTTTACTGATTTTGATCTAACACCAGAAGGAAGAAATCATAACAAAGCTCTCCACATCTCCATGGAGTGCAAAGGAGCGGTCTTGTCCCATGTGTTGGTAGATATTGGCTCGTCCCTGAATGTGCTGCCGAAGAAGGCTTTGGAAAAATTGGATGTTGAGGGGGTTGTCCTCCGACCGTGTGATTTAGTTGTGCACGCTTTTGACGGCTCTAAGAGATCAGTTTTCAGGGAAGTAGAGTTGCCTGTGAAGATTGGACCCCAAGTGTTTAATATGGTTTTCTATGTGACGGAAATCCAGCCAGCTTATAGCTGCTTGCTAGGGCGCCCATGGATACATGCTGCAGGGGCCGTTTCGTCAACACTCAACCAGAAGATAAAGTTTGTCGTGGATGGTCAGGTTGTCACAGTATGCGGAGAAGAGGATATATTTGTCAGTCATTTGTCGTCGTTCAATGTTGAAATACAAATAGAGTTCGGGATTAAGTTATCGTTCCACAGAGATTGTTCGGTGATATCGAAGCCGTTCTACAGTCGTAACATTTCAAGCTTTAAAGTAACAAGGGTTTTTAGATTGTTTTCGTAGCGGTTGCATTCAAATTTAATTAAAAGCGGTAAAGAGATTGTTTTAACGGTTTATAAAAAACATGTCAAGGTTAGGGTTCGACAAACCACTTTGCACGTATACAATCGATAAAGCTCATGAACTCGGTTAAATGATAAATACAATCACATATCCTCCCAATATGTTTATCTCTAACACATATTGTGAGTTTTACCATTTTGATCCTTTGTTGATTTCTCACACAAACTATCAAAATGACAACATTAAAGTTCAATATTTGGTGAACATCACACACATTGCTATCTCTAGCCAATGTACTTTGATGGATGACAAACCTAGGTAAAGAGTTGGAGCATATTTCTCAATCATGAACCAACACAAAGAATACACATAAAATCAAGGTTTATCATCATACATTCATCATCCAAGAGTTCATAAGATAGGATAAATCCATATACATACAAAGTAAAGGTTTACTTACATCTAACCTTGACACAAAAGAGAAATTAGCTACACATATTCATGGTAGCTTGATCAACAAGAATCGGTAGAAGAGAAACGAGCATCAACGACGATTTTATCGACAAAATGATGCTTTTTATCTTCCACAAATGAAATGCTACAGTGTAATATATTTTGATCTCAGAATGTAATAGTGAGTGTGTAAAAAATCTGATCAAAACCACTTTATAAGGGGGCTGAGTGTCGCGAAGCGCGCTGAGCGCGCAGGAGCGCGCTGAGCGGGCGCCACTTAAAAGTTAAACCGCCTAAACGCGCTGAGCGCGCTTAGGAGCCCGCTGAGCGCGCAAGCTACTGTAAGTCATTCCATCCTCGCGCTGGGAGCGCGCTGAGCACGCTCAAAGCATGCTCGAAAAATCCAAATTTCTTCAAACTGTTTTTGTGGGATCCTCGAGGCTCCATTCCACACCCTTCCATGTAAAAATCTGCAATAAAAACACAAAAGATAGATAGATACGAAAAATAATGAAATTAACTAAAAAACGGTTATAAACGGAAACAATGGGAAAAGGCATGGATTTGCGAATAAAGCTCACAAAAAAAGGTGCTAAAAACTAATCTAAATATTAACACTTTTTAGCACCTAACAACTCTCCCCAACTTGTCTCTTTGTTTGCCCTCAAGCGAAAATAATTTAGAATAGAAGCAAGCGGAAAACAGGGAACAAACACCAACACAACATAATGGTTCAAACCAAATAAACACGCACGCAAGTACCGCTCGTCCTTACGAAGAATGAAAATATGTAAATGAACTAAATTCTAAACATAATTAACAAGCACAAATCATAAGCAAACGAATGTTCAAATTAGAATCACCTAATTTATTCAAATGAGCCTAGCTCAATATATCCAAGGGACAAAACACACTCATAGAAAAAGTGTCAGCATCCAGAACAATTCATGCATTCATCAAACCAATTCAACAAGAAAACCAAGGAAACAAAGATCACTTAAGGGCTTCTAAAGGTTGTAACTAGGCAAGGTTAAACAAGAAAGGGATATTTGTAAAAAGGCCAATGAATCAAAGTGGTTAACAAAAATTATCAACAAATGAAGAACATGCCAATAACCCACTTAGACAAACCTCATAACAATTCAATTCAAACCTTTCTTTTCTTTTCTATTCTTTTCTTATGGTGCACTCTTTCATTTTCTTTTCAAACAACTCCCTTTGGAGTGTAAAGCATAGCACATAATAGTGCTTCTAGTTTCTTTCTTTCTTCACAAGAGGCACCAATTCACCACTCCATTTTCTTTTTCACAAACTAGCACAACTCTCCCCAACTTTAAACCATACTATAATTAATGGGCAATGTTCTTCAAAAGTATGTTCAAACAAAGGGTTAAGTGTAAAAACAAAAGAACTAGAATGAATCACAATGATTTTCATTTAGCATTAACAACCCACAATAAAGCGCATTCTTTCGATCATATGATGGGTAGATACAAGATTCATTCCAATTCAAGGCTCAACATGGCTAGCAAGTGCTCACACCTCTCATAAGGTAAAATTGAAGGTTATATGGATTGGTGGTTTTTCTCATAATCAAAAATTGCCTAGATCATTTCAATGTTTCCACGGTTTGCACATGAATAAAAGATTAAACATGAATCATACGAGCTAAACAACAATTACAAAATTACTCAATATTTATGAACAATGGAGGGACTCACATTTGTGGTTGTGTCCTAATTGATTCCAAAATGAACAAAAAATGCAAAATGAAGAAAAGCTTGAAAATCATGTGAAGCACAAAGTTCAAAAACATACTAACATTCTACCAAGCACAAAACAAAGTACCTTTGTGTGCACCAACTTAGACTTATATCATCACCATCAATGAAAGGTGAAGTGCAACACTTAATGTTCAAAGAAACAAACTTGCTTCAACCATCCATTACCTTAAAAAAAATAAAGTTGGCAAACAACAAAAATTTCTATACAAACTAACCATATAAACATAAAA
Source organism: Lathyrus tuberosus (assembly GCA_022829125.1). NCBI lineage: Eukaryota > Viridiplantae > Streptophyta > Magnoliopsida > Fabales > Fabaceae > Lathyrus > Lathyrus tuberosus. The sequence goes on from JALAZF010000141.1 coordinate 10,372,106, forward strand.
CAACATCCACCCGGATGTTAAATTCATTAAATCAACCAAGAAAATTTTTTAACACCAAATTCAAACTCACATCCGCCCGGATGGAGACTACAAAATTACTAGTAGTCAATACAAAATCCAACCATAATAGTTATACCAAGTAAAATAATAAAAACAAAACAAAATAACATAAAAGACTAGTCAAACCCCAACGTCAGTCAGAACTAGAGCTATCCACTCCATCATCACCGCCATCGTCATCACGGTCGCCTTCGCCTGCCCCCTCCGGAAAACCAGGACTGCCCTCAGGCCAACGAGCATAAGCAATGAGTTCCTCGCGAGTCCTCAGCCGGTGGTCCACATGTGGCTCCCGAATCTGCAGCTGTAATTGCATTATAGAGTCATGCATAAATAATAAAGCTCGCTGATGAGCCTCGTGCATGGCCCAATTGGCCTCAGCACTCAGATCAAAAGCGTGCCCGCGTCCGCGCCCACGGCCACGAGCAGGAGCAGCAGCAGCTACAGGGACAGCCTGCTCAAAATTAATCGCCCCCATACAATGACGAGTGACATAGTTATCATCTACAATCTGGAGCTTCACATTCGGGTGGGAAGGTAATGCAACTTGCGCCTCATGGCATAAAGCCATAATCAAACCTGGATAAATGAGAGCGCAACCCACACGATCTCCAAGTGGGGTACCACTGGTGGCAGTTCTCTTCAATTCATTTGAAATAATCCGCCCAAAGTCCACGGTATGTCCCTCTGTGCACAAATGAAAAATTAGAGCCGCGGTCTCCATCGGAATAGAAGAGGTGTGGCTTCTAGGTCGAAGGTTGTATAGAATAACCGACATGACAAGCTGAGTGACAGAATCCAACACCCTCATAGCAAACTTTATCGGCACACCAGCAGCACTTAAAGTGTAAGTGCCCCCCTCCCTGCACAAAGACTCCCTAAGTTGGTCGGCATTCCAGTTCCGCCGAGCCAACGTCCGTGAAAAATCACATAAATCATCTTCCCCCAGCTGAGGTGGTCCCCCAAGATAGGTATTGATGGACTCCCTCGAGAAATTTATTACCTTCCCCCGAACCCATGTTTGAAAAGTGAACGCCTCTCCAACGGCCGACAATGCATTAGCATAGAACTCCCTAACAATATCAATGGTGTACTCAGGGAAGGGAGAACCAAGCTTATCCCATGGCCCACCCTGCACAAAATGACTCATGTTCCTATGTGGACCATCAGGATCAATCATGATTAACCTGTCCGGCCATATTGATCTTTTTTCAAGCTCCACATATCTTTGTTGTTTCTCGAGGCCCACAAAACACGTTGAATCAAATTGGCCAGTGGGAGCTCTTATGTTAGGATTCGACGTCGAACCAACACGCTGCTTCTTTCTTCCTAACATCTGAAAAACAAAAAGAAAAACAACGTACAAACAAAATAGTACCACAAGTTAGTGAAAACAGCAAGCTAAAATTCCTAAATTATTTAAACAATAATAAGAACAATGACAACATAGCAGAACAGAGATGGGAAAAGGGGGAATTTTTCTGCAAATCTCAGAGCACGCTGAGCGCGCTGAGCGGGCTCTGCGAAATGCAGAAAAACCCCCTCTGCACAGATGGTTCAAACAGAGAAACACAATCCCCTAATTCCACTACACAGCCAGTTACAGAGAACTAAAAATTAAAAATCACAGCAAATTAATCTTTCCACAAACCCTAAATCTAAAATTTCATACCCTAATTTCCACAATTCTAACTACTAACAACATGCAAGCATACTAAGTAAACTCTTACACAGAATTTCGTCATTACAGAGGCAAAGGAAAGAAGAAGAACATGAGCATCCAACAATTACTAACAATGTCCCAAAAATGGGTTTCTAATTGAAAAATGAAAATATTGCTAAAACAAAGACTTACAATGCTTGATGATGAAGATGGTCAGCAGAAAATGAAAGGGAGATGATGTAGAGGAGAGAAAATCCAAGGAAATTTTTGGAAAATTTTGAGGAGAGAAAATGAAGGAAAAATAAGGGAAATGAGAAAAAGAGGCAAGGTTGTAAAACCCTAGCCACTTTAACATTAATCTGGGCCGGGTACATCATGGTGGGCCCAGAAATTCAAATATATTTTTTTTTTCAAAAATTCGCAATCCGCGCTGAGCGCACTAGCCTCTGGAAGTATAGGTTTATTTTTTCAAGAGCGCGCTACCTGTGCGCTGAGCGCGCAGAGCAAAATCAAAAATTCTCCCAGCAGCAAAAAGACATCATCCACACATTCAAAACATCACCCTAAACATCATACAACATCAATTTTTCACAAACCATGTCTAAACAGCAAATTCACTAGTAAAGACGATAAAAGCTTACAGTGTTGGGGTGCCTCCCAATGAGCACTTGTTTAACGTCGGCTAAGCTCGACGGTCCAAGATGCTCAATTAAGAACATCAAGGAGAACAGTACTGAAAGCTCGATCGAAATTCCCTAGAAGGTAAATTTTTATACGCTGACCGTTTACGGTCCAAGAGTCCTTCATTTCCAAGTCTTCGATAACAACCGCTCCAAAATCCTTCACTTCCTTCACACGAAAAGGCCCGGACCACTTGGACTTTAATTTTCCTGGAAAGAGTCTTAACCGAGAGTTAAACAGCAATACCAATTGTCCAGCCTTGAAGTCCTTTTGCCGGAGCTTCTTGTCGTGGTACTTTTTCACTTTTTCTTTATACAACCAGCTTGAGTGGTATGCGGCATTACGCATTTCTTCCAGCTCAAGAAGTTGTACTTTTCTTTTGGTCCCGGCCAAGTCCTTGTCAAAATTCAGCATTTTTTAGGCCCACAAGGCCTTGTGATCCAATTCAACCGGTAAATGGCAAGTTTTACCATAAACCAATTGAAACGGAGTTAGACCAATTGGAGCTTTGTAAGCAGTGCGATATGCCCACAAAGCCTCATCCAATTTTTGTGACGAATCCTTTTTTGAACTAGACACGGTTTTTTCAAGGATTATTTTTATCTCACGGTTGGATACCTCAGCTTGACCATTCGACTGCGGGTGGTAAGGGGTCGCCACCTTATGTGATACACCATAGTGTTTTAAGACATTTTCGAGAGGTGTATTACAAAAGTGTGACCCACCATCTCTAATGAGCACCCGAGGAGTGCCAAAACGGGAAAATATGTATTTCTTTAAAAAATTTATCACCGTTTTGCCATCAGCCCTCGGTGAGGCAATCGCCTCAACCCACTTCGAAACGTAGTCAACGGCAACCAACATGTATTCATTTCCAAAAGATGGTGGAAATGGACCAACAAAATCGATGCCCCAACAATCAAAAATTTCTACCTCTTGTATGTTTTGGAGAGGCATTTCATCTCGTTGTCCAATTCCACCAGTTCTTTGGCACATGTCACAACTTTTGGCATGGAGATGTGCGTCTTTAAAAAGAGAAGGCCAATAAAAGCCCGATTGAAGGACTTTAGTGGCCGTTCTCGCACCATTAAAATGGCCTCCATACGGCGAGTTGTGGCAATGCCAAAGAATGGTTTGAGCCTCATCACTCGTGACACACCTTCTCAAAAGGTTGTCACTTCCTAACTTAAATAAATACGGGTCATCCCATACGTAATAACTAGCATCCGAAAGGAAATTCCTTTTTTGGTTCCAAGTTAGGTCTTCGGACACCCAACCAGTAGCCTTATGGTTAGCAAAATCTGCAAACCAAGGCCTAACTTGGACTTTAAAAAGTTTTTCATCAGGAAATTCCTCTTGGATTTCCTTTTCAGCAATGGTGACCTCAACATTCACAAGGCGAGACAAGTGATCCGCCACCAAATTTTCTGAACCCTTTTTATCTTTTATTTCTAAATCGAACTCTTGTAATAAAAGGATCCATCGGATGAGCCTTTGCTTCGAATCCGGTTTGGTTAGCAAATACTTGATCGCCGAATGGTCGGTGTAAACAACAACTTTAGACCCGATGAGGTAGGATCTAAATTTCTCAAGCGCATACACAATAGCAAGTAATTCTTTTTCGGTTGTGGCATAATTAACTTGTGCTTCATTTAATACTTTACTTGCATAGTGTATGGCATGGAAATTTTTCTCCTTCCTCTGGCCAAGTATCGCTCCAACAGCATAATCGCTCGCATCGCACATAAGTTCAAAATTTTTGGTCCAATTTGGAGCGATTATTATTGGAGCGGTAACTAACTTTTCTTTTAAAATTTCGAAAGCGCGAAGACATTCATCGTTAAAAAGAAATACCTGGTCCTTGCTTAGCAAGTTGCTCAATGGTCTAGCCACCTTTGCAAAGTCTTTGATAAAATGCCGATAAAATCCGGCATGCCCAAGGAAACTTCGGATCCCTTTCACGTTGGTCGGAGGAGGCAACTTCTCTATCACTTCAACTTTCGCTCTATCAACCTCAAGGCCTTTGGACGAAACTTTGTGGCCGAGCACAATTCCCTCTGTTACCATAAAGTGACACTTCTCCCAATTTAGCACTAGATTTGTCTTCACACACCTCTCTAGCACAGTTTCCAAATTTGTCAAGCATAAATCAAACGACCCTCCAAAAACCGAAAAGTCGTCCATGAACACTTCCATCGTCTTTTCTATTAAGTCGGAGAAGATGGCTTGAACGCACCGTTGGAAAGTTGCCGGCGCATTACATAAACCAAAAGGCATCTTACGATACGCAAAAATACCAAAGGGACACGTAAAGGCCGTCTTCTCATGATCCGCCGGGTCAACCGCAATTTGGTTATACCCCGAATATCCATCCAAGAAATAATAGAATTGCTGCCCGGACAACCTCTCTAACATTTGGTCCATAAACGGTAATGGAAAATGATCTTTTCTTGTCGCGGTGTTGAGCCGTCTATAATCAATGCACATCCTCCACCCCGTCACTATTTTTGTCGGAACCAACTCATTGTTTTCGTTACGAATCACGGTCATTCCTCCCTTTTTTGGCACAACATGGACAGGACTAACCCAAGGGCTATCGGAAATCGGGTAAATCATACCGGCTTCCAATAGCTTAACCACTTCTTTTCTCACCACCTCTTTCATTGTTGGGTTCAAGCGGCGTTGCGGTTGGGCTACCGCCTTGAAATCTTCTTCCATCAAGATACGATGCATGCAATAAGCCGGGCTAATTACTTTTAAATCGGAAAGGACCCAACCTATCGCATCTTGGTTTTTCTTCAAAACATGAATTAGACGGCCTTCCTCTTTTTTGGACAACACGTTACTAATGATAACCGGCTTGTTACCACCGTCATCAAGAAAAGCGTATTTCAAATTGGAAGGCAAGACCTTCAATTCAAGTGGTGAATTCTCAACTTCCACATCCTTTTTTAAATCTTCCGGTTCTACCTCCCAAGGTTGCAACTCTTTGAGGGATTCAAGCTCTTTTAAGCACTCTCCAAGAGCTCTTTCTTCTTCTTCGGAAAACACTTCAAAAGAATCATTAAGAGCCATTTCCAAAGGAGAAATTTCATGGACATGCTTCGAAACCTCCAAAGTTGCCTCTTCAATCGCATTGATCCTAAAGCTATCATGTTTATCCTTTGAATGTTTCATAGCTTCGAAAAGATCAAAACAAACCTCTTCATTTTGAACCCTCACCTTCATTAAACCGTCATCCACATCGATCATCATTCGGGCGGTTTTCATGAAAGGTCGGCCAAGAATTAAAGGTGCATCTTCATCTTCCTCCATATCGATAACAACAAAATCAACCGGGAAGAAAAATTTGTCAACTTTTACCAAGACATCTTGAGCTAACCCATGAGGGTGAGTTGTGGACTTGTCGGCCAATTGCAAAGTCATACGAATGGTTTTCATCTCAATGTTCCCAAGCTTCTTTACAATGGACAATGGGATAAGATTAATGCTTGAGCCCAAATCAATTAAGCCATTTCCAACATAGACGTCACCAATGGTAACCGGCAAAGTCACACGCCCCGGATCAACTTCTTTTTTAGGAAGAGTTCTTTGGATGATTGCACTACAACTCGCGTCAAGAACAATAGTTTCCGGTTCCGAATACCTCCGCTTCTTCGTGAGAATGTCTTTCATGAACTTTGCATACTTTGGCATTTGTTCCAAAGCTTCGGCAAACGGAATGTTAACTTGTAATTGCTTGAAGATGTCCATGAACCGCGTATAGTGCCTCTCATTTTCCTTCTTTGAAGGAGCATGAGGATATGGTAAGTTTTGGATCGGAATAGCGCTCACTAATTCCTTTCCCTTCTTTAATCTCCTAAGTCTCTCTTTTTTCTTCAACTCCTCACCACTATTATTTTCAACTTCAACCATGTCATTACTTTTATTTTCAACTACACCTTCACTTTCACGTTTATTTTCAACTACTTCCTCATCACTACAATCCTCCACAAGACCATCAAGTTTTTCTTCCTCCACATTTTTCTCCTTTTCTTTCTCCAACTCCTTCCTACTTCTAGTAACAATCGCCTTGCAATGCTCCTTAGGATTCACTTGAGTATTCGCGGAAAAGGAAGGACCCGATTGTTGTTCGGCAATTTGCTTGGCAAGTTGCCCCACTTGGTTTTCAAGATTCTTAATCGCCGCATCACTACTCTTTTGATTGGCCATAGACATTTGCATGAATTGAGTCAAAGTGTCTTCCAATTTAGAGCTAGCAACCGGAGGTGGTGGTGGTTGATACGAATTTTGCCGGTTTGAAGGACCGGCACCATAACCTTGATTATTTTGATAATTTGCTCGCGGTTGAAATCCTTGATTTCCTTGATAATTTTGTTTAGAATTGTGTTGTTGTTGGTAAGGTTGTTGTTGTCTACCTTGATAATCCCTTTGATTTGCCATATAGTTCACTTCTTCAAAACCCGGAGGAGGACAAAATTCGGTGTCATGCTCCCCTTTACAAAGTTCGCAACAAGCTACTAGCTTACTTTTGCTCGGCTCCTTCATTTCTTTGATTTGTTGAGTCAAAAGCTCCACTTGTTGAGAGATAAGCTTGTTTTGCGCGAGGATCGCATCGTTAGTTCCCAATTCAAGGACACCGGGCTTCTTTTGAGAGTTGCCACGGCTTTGACTTTGAAGATCGTTTAGAGTCATTCTATTGATAATATCAGTTGCTTCCTCGGCATTCTTTGCCATCAAACTTCCTCCCGCGGTGGCATCCAACAAAGTCTTATAATTTGGTTGGAGACCATTCTTGAAGATATGAAATTGTGTTAACTCATCAAACCCATGACCTTTACATTTGCGAAGCATGGACTTGAATCGTTCCCATGCTTCATTGAGGGATTCATTGGTGCCTTGAGAGAACACTGAAATTGCGGTTTTTAACTCCATGAAACGGTTATGAGAGAAGAACCGTTCAATAAATTTTTCCTCCAAGACATTCCAATCGGTCATCACGGCTGGAGTTTGATCGAGGTACCAATCTTTTGCCTTGCCAAGCAAAGCATGCGGAAATAATCTTTTAAAGAGAGGTAACTCTTGTGCTGGATCTACACCGGCCGCTAATGCAATCTCATAAAATTTTGTGAGAAACGCAAAAGGGTCTTCATGGTCCATTCCGGTGAATGGACTTCCATACAACAAGTTCAAAGTTCCAATTTTCATTTCGGCTTGCCTTCCTTGATTGTTGTTGGCAAACTGAGCGGTATGTCGTGGACTGTTCACACAAGGTGTGGATGCGGGAGGTGGAGGTGATTGCGCCATGATTGGTGTGAATGGTGGTGGTGGTGTTGTAGTAGAACTTCCTTCTCACTCTTGTCTTTGTCTTGCAAGCTGCCTCCTCCGTCTAGTTCTGCTGTTGAGTCTACGAGCGGTTCTTTCAATCTCAGGATCGAATAGAAGTTGGTCCGCCGGTAGTTGCCCTCGCATAAACAAAGTCTGCACACTTAAACAAAATAAATCAACAAGCACAAGAAAATTTGTAACAAGTCTAAAACTTCACAACTATTGCAATGCTTGCAATATCAAATAACAATCCCCGGCAACGGCGCCAATTTGTTGAAATACAAATAGAGTTCGGGATTAAGTTATCGTTCCACAGAGATTGTTCGGTGATATCGCAGCCGTTCTACAGTCGTAACGTTTCAAGCTTTAAAGTAACAAGGGTTTTTAGATTGTTTTCGTAGCGGTTGCATTCAAATTTAATTAAAAGCGGTAAAGAGATTGTTTTAACGGTTTATAAAAAACATGTCAAGGTTAGGGTTCGACAAACCACTTTGCACGTATACAATCGATAAAGCTCATGAACTCGGTTAAATGATAAATACAATCACATATCCTCCCAATATGTTTATCTCTAACACATATTGTGAGTTTTGCCATTTTGATCCTTTGTTGATTTCTCACACAAACTATCAAAATGACAACATTAAAGTTCAATATTTGGTGAACATCACACACATTGTTATCTCTAGCCAATGTACTTTGATGGATGACAAACCTAGGTAAAGAGTTGGAGCATATTTCTCAATCATGAACCAACACAAAGAATAAACATAAAATCAAGGTTTATCATCATACATTCATCATCCAAGAGTTCATAAGATAGGATCAATCCATATACATACAAAGTAAAGGTTTACTTACATCTAACCTTGACACAAAAGAGAAATTAGCTACACATATTCATGGTAGCTTGATCAACAAGAATCGATAGAAGAGAAACGAGCATCAACGACGATTTTATCGACAAAATGATGCTTTTTATCTTCCACAAATGAAATGCTACAGTGTAATATATTTTGATCTCAGAATGTAATAGTGAGTGTGTAAAAAATCTGATCAAAACCACTTTATAAGGGGGCTGAGTGTCGCGAAGCGCGCTGAGCGCGCAGGAGCGCGCTGAGCGGGCGCCACTTAAAAGTTAAACCGCCTAAACGCGCTGAGCGCGCTTAGGAGCCCGCTGAGCGTGCAAGCTACTGTAAGTCATTCCATCCTCGCGCTGGGAGCGCGCTCAAAGCATGCTCAAAAAATCCAAATTTCTTCAAACTATTTTTGTGGGATCCTCGAGGCTCCATTCCACACCCTTCCATGTAAAAATCTGCAATAAAAACACAAAAGATAGATAGATACGACAAATAATGAAATTAACTAGAAAACGGTTATAAACGGAAACAATGGGAAAAGGCATGGATTTACGAATAAAGCTCACAAAAAAAGGTGCTAAAAACTAATCTAAATATTAACACTTTTTAGCACCTAACATTCAAATATGTGGAAATGGACTGCGAGATTCATGAAACTCTTTGTCAAGCATTCGAAGCAATGAGTATTGAAAATGATCCTCCTTCCAGTGAAACAAAAGCGGGGACTTCCATAGTTTCTTACAAGTAGGCTCTCGAAGTAGTACAGTCAGGCCGTGCTGAAGGTTGGGGTCAGTTGGTTGAGTTGTCTTTCAAGGAAGACAAGTGTGGAATCGGTTATCGGCCTCCTCGAGCTTCGCAGTCAAAAGGCCAAGAGAGTCAAAGACCTATCTCTTTCTCTAGTGGGGGGATCATCGACCATGGTCAAGTCTTTGCTATAAATGAAGACGAGGGGGACAGCGACTATGATATGGACAATTGGGTGCGCCCATATGTTCCGGGGCAGAAGCTGAACAACTAGTTCTCTGAAGACCTCATCCAAGTTACCCTGCAGAAAGAGTAATTTTTATTTGTTTTTTCATGTTGCATGTAAAATCCTATGCCCTTGCCTAAGGCTTAGTGATTTCATTGTAGGGCCACATTTGTTTCATATGCAAGTTTATCATAAATAAAAGGATGTTTTTGTATTCAAAAATTGTGTTCCCTGTCTTTCACTTTACACTTTTCATTTTATTTCAAATAAAAATGGCAATGTTTTTCTTTCTTCATAGTTTGTTTACTTTCTTTTCAAAAGGCTCTTTCTAAAATAAAGCATGAACCATCATTCGTGCAGAACCAATCCTCCGGATTCTGTGGATTACGGTCCTGCTATGGTTCAATATGACTTTGATAATCCAATTTACCAAGCTGAAGAGGGGGGGTGAGGAAGACTGCGAACTTCCCGAAGAATTGGCCAGATTATTGAAACAGGAGGAAAGAGCTATTCAACCTCATCAAGAGTCACCAGAGGTTATCAACCTTGGCACCGAGGACGTGAGAAAAGAAGTCAAAATAGGGGCAAGCCTAGAAGAGAATGTGAAGAGAGGGTTGATTGAGATGCTACATGAATATGTCGATATCTTCGCCTGGTCCTATCAAGATATGCCGGGGTTGGATACAGATATTGTTGTGCATAGGTTGCCTCTTAAAGAAGGCTGCTCTCCCATCAAACAGAAGCTCCGAAGAACCAAACTAGAAATGGCAATCAAAATCAAAGAAGAAGTACAAAAGCAATTAGATGCAGGTTTCTTGGTCGTTACCAGTTATCCACCATGGGTTGCGAATATTGTACCGGTACCTAAGAAAGATGGCAAGGTCTGGATGTGTGTTGACTACCGTGATTTAAATCGATCAAGTCCGAAGGATGATTTTCCACTACCGCACATTGACGTTCTGGTAGATAGTACTGCTTAATTCTCAGTGTTTTCCTTCATGGATGGCTTTTTCGGCTATAATCAGATTAAGATGGCGCCGGAAGCCATGGAGAAAACAACATTTATTACCCCATGGGGCATGTTCTGCTATAAAGTGATGCCTTTTGGTTTGAAAAATGCGGGGGCAACTTATCAGCGTGCTATGGTGACACTCTTCCACGACATGATTCACAAGGAGATTGAGGTTTATGTGGATGATATAATTGCCAAATCGCAGACTGAAGAGGAACACCTGGTGAATTTGAAAAAACTCTTTGAACGGCTGAGATGGTTCAGACTGAGGCTGAACCCGAATAAGTGTACTTTTGGGGTGAGATCTGGTAAGTTACTGGGCTTTATTGTTAGTGAAAGAGGAATCGAGGTTGATCCAGCAAAAGTGAAGGCTATCCAAGAGATGCCGGAGCCAAGAACAGAAAAGCAAGTCCATGGGTTCTTAGGGAGATTGAACTACATTGCTAGATTCATCTCTCATCTTACCACCACTTGCGAGCCAATATTCAAGTTGTTGCAAAAAGATTAATCAATCAGGTGGAATAATGATTGCCAAAAGGAATTCGATAAAATAAAAGAGTATTTGCAGAAGCCTCCGATTCTTATGCCTCCAGCTCCAGGGAGACCGCTGATAATGTATCTGTCTGTACGTGAAAATTCAATGGGTTGTGTTATCGGTCAACACGACGAGACAGGTAGGAAAGAACAATGCCATTTACTACCTGAGCAAGAAGTTCACAGATTGCGAGTCTAGATACTCAATGCTTGAGAAGACATGTTGTGCACTTGCATGGGCTGCTAAGCGTTTGAGACAATATATACTGACTCACACAACTCTATTGATATCAAAGATGGATCCAGTCAAATACATTTTTTAAAAGCCAGCTCTCACCGGAAGGGTCGCTCGTTGGCAGATGGTTTTGACTGAATATGACATACAGTATACTTCCCAAAAGGCCATCAAGGGTAGTGTTTTGTCTGACTATCTCGCCAAGCAGCCGATTGATAATTATCAGCCAATGAAGTTTGAATTCCCTGATGAAGACATCATGTATCTGAAGATGAAAGATTGCGAAGAGCCACCGGTCGATGAGGGACCAGATCCTGATGACAAGTGGAAACTAATGTTTGATGGGGTTGTTAATGTGAATGGTAGCGGTGTTGGGGCAGTTCTCATAACTCCGAAGGGTTCTCACATACCTTTCACTGCCAGATTGACTTTTGATGTCACCAACAACGAAGCCGAATATGAAGCCTGTATCATGGGTATTGAAGAAGCCATTGATTTAAGGATCAAGACTCTTTATGTATTTGGGGACTCTGCTCTAGTGATCAATCAGGTCAATGGAGATTGGCACACCCATCAATCCAACTTGATCCCTTACAGAGATTATACGAGAAGACTGTTGACTTTCTTTAAAACAGTAAAATTGTATCATGTACCTCGCGATGAAAATCAAATGGAAGACGCTTTGGCAACATTATCTTCTATGTTTCAAGTGAATTGGTGGAATCATATACCTAAAATTGATGTGATACGGCTTGATAGACTTGCTCATGTATTTGCAGCCGATACAGTAACTGATGATAAACCTTGGTATCATGATATCAAGCGTTTCTTGAAGAGTCAAGAGTATCCGACTGGGGCATCCAATAATGACAAGAAGACTTTGAGAAGGTTGGCGGGCAGTTTCTTCTTGAATGAGGGTGATGTGTGTAATACCCCAAAATTTGCTCTCCCCTTTTGGCATCATAGCATGGCATTATCATTTATCATATCATATCCACCTCATTAACATTACATTGCATTTAACATAGAAAAATGAAGCATGGCATCCTTCTTACCATCAGGGCTTGTGATCAGGTGGAAGGTGGACAATCAAGAGATCATTTAAAGCACAAAAAGGTCAATCAAGTTGCCTCAAGGCAAGTCAAGAAGCCTTTCATGTCTCATACTATCTCAATTGATCATCCACAACCTCAAGGATAAGAGATACAATAGGAGATTGAAGCATTACATCTTACACTATGCAAGAAGTCCAAAAATTGAAGGAAAATCCTCAAAAGAGATAGCTCATTGATTCAAAATCATTCTCAAGTGGCATTTCTCATCATCCTTTAAGAGGATACACAACATACTCTGAGGAATTTGGATTTGGAAGATGTGCAATTTCCTCCTAACCAGAGGGGGTCAAAACTAGGGTTTCCCATTAAATCAGGGAATCTTTGATTTTTGAACAAAACTTGATGTCATGGTATTCCATATGTCCTTAAGTGTATGTATGTGGAAAATTGCATTTCAATTGGTTTTAGAAGTGGTTCAATTGGAAGAAAGATCAAAAATCAGGAAATTTGGGGCCAAGTCAAATAATCAGGGGAAAAAGTCAACTCTTGACTTTTTGAGCCCAAAATCATGAAATTCATGTTATATGTGTCCAATGTACAAAATTTGATCAAGAAACTCCAAAGGAATCATGAAAAAATCAAGATGTGGAAAGTTGCCATTTTTGGATGAAGTAGGGTTACTAAAAATAGCAAGTTTTGGCCATTTTGCATCAGAATTTGAACCAAGGCCATTTAAATTTGGAGCACCAAATGAAAAATCCACTCTGCCTCAATGAAAGATCTTGTTTTAAGCTTCAAATCCATGTGTAGAACATCTCCATTGGATAAAAATTGAGAGAGATATGATTGATCAAAGTTGGAGGAAAGTAGGTTCAAAACTAGGTCATGACCAAGATTTTCAGGTCACGCGCGCAATCATTTTAACAAACAGTTGGTGGGCCAGAAGTCAACCCTAATTTCTCCAAGAAGAAAGCTCCAAATGAAAAACTTTTCAACATCAAAGTTGTTCCTTGTAGTGTCCTCTTCAATGTTAATGTTGTGAAAATTTTGATTTAACCAAGTTATGAGATAGTTTGGAGGGTTCAAAGTCATGTTGTTTGTGCTGAAATTTTGTGTGCCCAATTGCCATGCCAGCCAACCTCATCTGCACGCCCATACACCAATTGGTTTCCTTCTGTTTCAAGCTATTTTTCATCATCTTGTACACCTCCATTTGACTTGTCTTCAACACCAATATTGCTCCCCAATGTACCCTCTTCCAAATGAACCCATAAACTCACCAACTCATTCATGGAGTAGAGAGAAAAACACTTGCAAAGCACCCTATGTTGGCACTGATACATTAATGGTTCTGCTGCATGATTTGGTTCAGTCACACCACAAACACTTCCTCACATCAGATTTCCACATTAAACCAAACACACATGACATAAACCTCATACACTAGCACGTGCCTGGCATGAAAATGGAAAGAGCAAACTTGTTGAACAAGTTTCTGATAACAGCCGTGCCATTCATTCCACTTTCTTCTTCACCATAGCTTACCATAGGGAATCACCACCATATCATTACTCTCCCTAACTAACTTGACTCAGTTAGTTAGGGATGACTCACTCAAACCACCATGACTCAGTTAATTCACTCAGCTTAACCCTGGTTAGCTCCCCCTATAAAACAGATTTCACCCTATTCTTTCTTCCCTAGCTTCATTTTTCTCATTTTTCACTTCAAAACACTTCAAACTCTCCCTCACATTCTCTCTACTTTCCCTCTGATTTCACACGAGCTTCACCATCTTCCCTTCATCTACTTCATCTTCATCATCATCAATGGCATTGGATTGAAGTTTTTCTACACAGTCCTCAAGGTTTTGGAAGCATTGTTCAACATTGAATCTCTCTGCTCTCAAGACCACTGGTTATATAGCATTCATTTTGCTAAGTTTGTGAAGCTCCAAGGTTGAAGAAGAAGCTAAGATCTCTGGTTTTCTGAAGAGTACTTCCAAATCTCCAATATTCAGGTACGAGTTTCATCCATTATAGACTTGATGTGAGTTTGTTTTCAGGTTCTTGCAGCTTCTTATAAGCTCAAGAACTTGCCTGGCTAGTTGATAGGCCTTTAGAGGCATAGACCAAATGTTAGGGCAAATCTGTTTCCGTTGGATTCTCTCGTATCATGAATTGTTTGTGCATTCTGTTCTTGAATTCGTGTTCTACCTTAGTTCCTCTTTCTATTGGTATACGTTTTGTGGATTTCTGGAGAAATCAAGGTTGCAGACGGTGGTGAGTGACCGGAGAAGGTGACCGGAGGTCCCTCTCCGGCCGGTGGCTTCATGTTAGGGTTTTATGACCAGTTTGAATGTGATCCGTTGGATGAGCGTAATCTAATGGCTACCATGCTGCCAACACATAAAAATTCATGTGCATGTCACGTGATTCTTCTGATTTCATTTTTAAACATTGTGTGGCATGGTACATGGTAGCTATGGTGAACATTCATGCACATGCGTGAGATTAGGTTACTTTGACTTTGGTTTGACTTGGACTTGATCTGATGGTTGGGAGTGAGTCAAGATTGTTGACTGAGGGTTCATGTTTGTTAGTATGCTCTACGCGCTTAGTGGACTTAGCCAGAATGCTATTCGCACCTCCCTGTTTTAAGGCCCAATTGATTTTGAACTGAATAGTTACTAGGCATGCACCCCCATTCACATTTACATTCCATTTTATTTTTTCCATTTTGCTACACGTTTCATAATTAATTTTTAAAAATACCAAAACATATAATAAAATTCTACAAAAATTCATGTGTATTCTTAAAACATTTAGGAAATTTTCTATGATTTTATTTACTGATTTTATGACCATTTTGCCCCTGTTCCATTATTTCTTTTGAATTTCCATTTGTATGCATACTTAATGTGACATATGATTTTGTGCATTTTTGTTCTTGATCATAAAAAATGATTTTGATGCCTTTCTTTTTGCATTGTGGTCACAATATGTTGAGGTATGTTTGAGATTTATGAGATGATTTTTAAGTCTTTTTTGGATGACTTTTGATGTGTTTCTTTGAGCATGAATGCATGAAACTTCCATGAGACTTTGACCTAATTGTTGAGTGACTTTGGTTCTGATTCATTGCTTGTGGACTTGATATGTTAATGGCATGTGTTTAAGGTGTTTGATTGGTGAAAGTCATAATTTTTGAAGCATGTTTGCTATTTGTTTGAAGCATGAAGTTTAACTTGTTCATTTTGTGAATGCATGCCTCATGTTTGGTTTGCTTGATCATGAAGGCACTTGTGCCATGAGTTGTGGTTTTGTTTGAGGATGTATAGCATGTTAATTGACTTCTGATTGTGACATTTGGGTTTCATCTTTGCATGTTTGATGTTTATCTTGCACCTTAAGTCACTTGTTTCACCAGTATGAACCACATTCACATCACTTCACCTTTTCTTCTTTGCTTCTTGTTGGATTGAGATTTTGTTTGCATGATTTGGTATGCTCATTTAGGATAACATTAGGTTGTGTAAATATGAGTTACATTCTGACTTGGAAGCATGTATAGCATTCAATCTCATTTTACTTTGTTTGTCAACTTGTTTGAATTTGATTTGTTCATTATATTTTCTTACTTTACTTGTAAGTGATTGTGCTAACCATGTAGGGGCTTTGGTAAGTTTCAATTGAGTGTGGATAAGGAATCCACATTCAACTTCTATCCTTTCTCTTTTACAATTCCATTTTGTGTTTTGCTAAGCACTTATGTGCTTTCTTTTAATAACTCATTACTTTCCCTTTTGAGTTACAATTCATCTTCTACTTTGGAAGTGAATTGTTTAATTCTTTCTTTCTTTAGATTTTAGGTTAAAACCTCACAAACCTTTAGGATCACTCCCTTTAATCTTCAATTAGGATTGAGTCTTAGTCCATATAGGTTTTACCTTTTCTCCTCTCTTGAGTCTCTTTTCTCATCTCAAAGAAAATTCAAAACACATAATAAAGGTAGGCATTTATTGCATTTAGGCCTTTCATATAGAGAAAAGATTATAAGGGGTCTTCTCTTGTAATCTTAGAATGTGTAGCATATAGCCCATCTTGGGTCAATGTGTTAAACATTTGATCTTGTATGAGGGACTTAAATGCAATACTTGTTGAAGGTGCAAATAATAAAACACTTCTTCACTTCATAATCAACAAAAACACTTAATAAACACAAGTATGCTAGTGTGTTTGAACCTTGACAATTGGAGCTAAGTGTGGAGGTCTTCTTCACTCTTAGTGTGCTTTCTTACCCATTCCATCTTGGAATGTGAGAATGTACACATTCCGATGACTAAGATTTGGATACACTGTCATATGCAAACAAATCCAAAACACTTCCTTCTAAAAGACAAAAACAAACAATAACGTCTTTCCTTCGGGAATTCTTTTCTCACCTCATTCACTATTAGCGTACGAACGCGCTTCTACTCGTTCTCTTGCAAGACGGTAACGCACTCGGACCAGCGAGCCTGCCACACCTGAGCTAGAACGTAAGCCGTTCTATAAAAAAACACAAACAATTCATCCCTAGTGAGGGGAACTACGTCGCTCTGATTCTCATGTTCCCGATGAGATACGTAGGCAGTGGGGTAGGGCCCATGCGAGCACTTCTTTTATTTTCCCTACATTTGTTCCCGTTCCTTTTCTTTTCTTTCTCCTTTCTTTCTTTCAGTTCCTCTTCCAGTGTTCTTTTCTATCACCCTTTGATCGAGACAAGCAAGCGTGGATCCCATCGGGTACGATGGACGCGAGGGGGTGCTAATACCTTCCTCTCGCGTAACCGACTCCCGAACCCATTTCTTTTGGTCGCAAGACCATGCTCTATCCTTTCCTTCAGGTTTATGCGGTGTTTCCTTTCCCTCTCTTGGGATAAATACACATTGCTGGCGACTCTGTTTCGGTGCCACTTTCGCGTTTGTACTTGGATGAAAATCCCGGGAGCGACAGCTGGCGACTCTGCTGGGGAGAATGAGGTTGACCTATTGCTGGTCCATCCCTAAGCGAGTCAATCCTAGCGCTTGTCTGTTTTTCTTTCATTGGGTGTTTACTGTTGTGCTATATTTACCATTTTATTGTATGGTTATTTACTGCTTTACTGTACATTACTGTATTTACTGCTTTTTAGCATTACATATCATATTATTACTGTTGTGTTGGACTGTGCTATTTTCTGTTTGGCGGGATGGGATTTCTGAGAGATAAGCCCATTACACAGGCTTGAGTATACACTTAGAATTAGAGTGGAGAGTAGTGGGACCTACGTGCCGTTTGGAGTGCGTTGGGTGTTCGCGAAATTCACAGCTAGACGAGGCTATCTTGGGACACGTCGTGGCATACGCATCTTGCGTATTCCAGGATGTAGATCTAGAGAGCTGTCGACTCTAGTGACCGATCATGAGGAACTTAGTGGAAATATCCCTCTTTAGTGGTGACAATGGCAGACCACATTCTGTGGCAAACCCATTCGCACCCGAGGGCCCACTTTGGAACTTGCATAGGATGACCTTTATTTTCTAAGGGGAGTCAGTGGACGACCTCTTTGATTGGCATAGCATTGTATCCTACGGGCTGAATGTGCTATTGCTTCTCAAACCTCCGAAGCTGACAAGCCTTATTTTCTAAGAACCATATGTGAGTATGGGCGGGATGTTTACAGGTTTGCAGGAAACCCAGCCTCCTACCTACCTTATTTGTGGTTCTATGACGATTTCAGACATTGTATCCTACGACAGTGATTTAAGTGTTCATCTCAGATATTGCCAGACTCAGTACAGAGACACAATGCACACAGTTCAATACAGACACCGACACTTGATTACCTGATCACATGCCCTTTTGCATTGCATTACCATATCATAACAGTTATGTTTGTCATTTTCAGGTGCATAATACATTTCTGATTCCAATCCATGGGTTCAACAGAGATCGTCGCCGAGAGAAAGAACAATGTGTCTTACAAGTTTCCAGATCCTGTCTTGGATTCATTGCTCAAAGTTATAGATATGGCTGGTCCGGGTATTCTTGATAGGTTTCAGAAGAGCTACGGGAGTTTGGTTGGGATGGTCCGTACAATCACCAAGTATGAACATGATGCTTTGCACACTCTGCTGCAGTTCTACGAGCCTTCGTTGAGGTGCTTTCTTTTTTCAGATTACATTTTGATGCCAACACTGGAAGAATTCTCATTTATTTTGGGAATTCCGATCACGTCGGCAATACCATTCTTCTCTGGTAGTTCTCCCAGCGTAAAAGAAATTGCTGCTGCTTTACAAATGGATCAGGCAGTGATAAAGAGTGGTGTGAGCAGTAAAAATGGAGTTAGCGGATTTCATTTAGAATTTCTGTCTGGACAGGCCCAGGAGGCTGCAAGTGCTAAAAATTGGACGGTTTACAATTCCATTCTGGCTCTCTGCATATATGGCCTAGTTTTCTTTCCCAATCAGCAAGACTTTGTGGATATGCAAGCGACAAGAGTTTTCGTTCTTAAAAATCCAGTCCCTACTTTGTTAGGAGATTTTTATCATTCCGTGCACTATAAGAATGAGAAAAGGAGGGGAGGATCTGTTAGTTGTTGTACTCCACTGCTGAGTCATTGGTTTTTCAAACATTTGCCTCAGACAGGTGCCTTTGTGGAAACCAAAGATGTGGCGAAATGGTCTAAACGATTGATGAGTTTAACTGCTGATAACATTGTATGGTTTGACCACCGGTTATTGAGAATAGAGCTTGTCACAAGATGCGGAAATTTTCCAAATGTGCCTTTGATTGGCAGAAAAGGAGGGATCAATTATAATCCAGTTTTGGCCATCCGACAGTTTGGGTATGCTTCCAGGGATCCTCCTACAGAGCAAGATGTGGAAGAATCTTTATTCTTTACAGGAACTAAAGATGCGAAGGTGGTAGAAGTAGTGAATGCTTGGAAAGATAAGCACAAAATTGGAAAAGCAGTTTTTGGAAAAGGAGATTGTAGATCTTATCCTGAATATGACAGGTGGATTGAGACGAAAGTAAAGGAATTGCTTTTACCCTTTTCAAGGGGACCTCTTTTATGTGCAGTACAGCCAGAACAACCCACTATGGTGGCTATTGAAGAATGTGAGAAGTGGAAGAAAATGGTCAGAGAGTTGCAGATAGAGAATTCTGGAATGAGCAGATGTCTTCAGAAAGCTCTAGCTGACAACAAAGAGTTGGAAAAGAGAGCCTTGAAAGCGGAAAAAACCTTGGCTGACAAAGAGGAAGATTTTGATGACCGAGCTCGGTACTTTCGGAAACTTACTTTGGGAGCAGATGACACTAGTCAGGCTCACAAGATTACAAAACAGGCTTTAGCCCGAAGCAAGGATTCATTAGCTCAACTCCGTCAAGCTTGGGATGAAGTCAGAATTGAAAATGCCGAGTTAAAGGATCAGTCGAAGACTAAAGACGAGGAGCTTAAAAAGGCACATGAGCAGAGGAGAAAGTATCGGGAAAGTCTCGGTAAGAGTCAAGAACAGTTAGAAGAAGCTAGAAGCCAGTTGAAGAATACCAAGAAAGAGCTTGAAGAAGCCATGATAGAAAGAGAGATACTCAAGACGCAAGCCGGCATAAAGAGACACAAAGGAGTGTGTGATGACGAGGCTCTGATGCTGCATATGGGTTCCTTAAATGAAGCTCTTGAGAAAAGGGATGTCTTGATCAAAGAAATGATTGAAAAGCCGAATCACCAGCGTACCCGTATACTTTTTGAGGAGATCAAATACTCAAGTGATAAGCTGAAGGATGTGGAATTGTCAGATTGATGTTCTTTTCCCTGTATTTTGTTGTTAATGGTTACCATCAGGCTTGTTGATGGATCCATTCTTCCTTGTATTGCATTTGCGGTTGAACCTTTCTTAAATGTACTTGAATACTTTGTTGAATGAGTATGAGCAGTTTTATTCAGAATTATTCCTTATCAGATAGCTGCACACAAGCACATGACCACAATACGTCTCTTTATATCACGATTTCTGGTCTTCAGATTTCTGTGGTTTGGATTGGAATCAGGGTATAAAGCACCTCGGAAATGACAAACATGGCATTGCATGGCATGGCATATCATTTTGCATTTTTTTGTTACTTGCTTTTCAGGTACTCGTTGCAGGGACTCTAACCTTTATTTGGTTTCAGGCAGTATAGCGGAGAGTCATATTCACCGATATTCGACGCGAAGGAATCAAGTAAGAATCATGGATCAAGTGCAAAGTGATTTGGCGGAAATGAGGGCACGTATGGACCAGTTCATGACCCTCATGACTGGCATGGCGCAAAATCAGGAGAGACTGAGGCTTCTGGTAGAGCGTCCCGACAATGGGCCCGAAGGTGACCAACATGACAATTCACAGGGACACGGCATCCCTCCTCCCGGTGGCAACCCTCCTCCTGGTGGTAACAATCGGGGTAATGGAAATGGTAGGCATGCTGGTGTTACTCTTGAAGATACTCTGGAAGACCAATTTACTCTGCTGGATGCTGATGTGGGTAATCAAGGGGATCGAAGGTATGATGAGTTAGCAGAGAAGATCAGGGCCATAGAATGCAAGAACTCTATGGGTATTGATGTTACTAGCTTGGGGCTGGTCCCAGGAGTCAGAATTCCCCCTAAATTCAAACCTCCCACTTTTGATAAGTATCACGGCAATGCGTGTCCCCAAACGCATCTTCAAGCTTACTTTGGGAAGATTTCAGCCCATACGGATGACGAGAAGCTATGGATGCACTATTTTCAGGACAGTCTGGCTGGGGCGTCCTTGACCTGGTACATGAAGTTGAATAGAGCTGCTGTGAAGAATTGGAAAGATCTGGCAGAAGCGTTCCTGAAGCAATACCAGTATAATATTGACATGGCGCCCAACCGCACCCAATTGCAGGGATTGTCCCAGAATGCCAAGGAGAGTTTCAAAGAATATGCACAGAGGTGGAGGGAAATGGCTGCCCAGGTCCAACCTCCCTTGTCAGACAGAGAAATGGCAGATATGTTCATGGGCACCTTGCAAGGGGCCTATCTGGATAGATTAGCTGCTTGTCCGTCAACTGGATTTGCTGATATTGTGATTGCGGGAGAAAGAATAGAAAGTCTGCTAAAGCTTGGAAAGATCCAGGATGTGAGTGGGGCTGGCTCTTCGGGGACGAAGAAACCGTTTGCTAGTAACCAGAAAAGAAGAGAAGGTGATACGAATGCTGTGTTTAGAGGACGAGGCAGAGGGCGTTCTCGAGCTTATTATCAGGTAGATGCTGTGACAATCCCCACACCGTCTGTTCAGAAACAACAACCCCAACAACAAGTTCAACAGCAACAACCTTTTTTCCAGCAAAGGTCTAGACAGAGGGATCGTAAGATGGACCCTCTCCCCATGACTTATGCCGCGCTGTTGCCCCGACTACTCGAGTTAAAGTTGGTAGAACTCCGTACTATGAAAGCTCCGGTTGCTGGAAACCTGCCACCTAACTTCGATGCTAATGCTCGTTGTGAGTTCCACTCAGGTGCTCAGGGGCACTCCATTGAAAAATGCTGGGCTTTCCATCATAAAGTACAAGATTTGATTGATGCTAAGGCCATCAATTTCTCTCCCGCTCCTAATATTACTCAGCATCCCATGCCTGATCATAGTGCAGCAAATGTGTACGTTATTGAAGATGGGAGGAGATTGAATCTGGTATTAGACGTTCATCAAGTGAAAACTTCTTTGTTGGTTGTAAAAGATCGTTTATTGAAGGGACAGGTGTTCCCGGGCTGTAATCAAGATTGCTCTGAGTGTATGAATCAGGAGAACGGTTGTGATAAGTTGAAGATGGGTTTACAGAATCTGATCGATGAAGGATGTCTACAGTTCGACAGAGTCGTGAAAGACACTGATGAGATATCAACCGTGACCATCTATTACACTCCCGCTGAGATTCAAATGCCGGTCAATGCAGTTCCCGTGGCGAGTGTTGCGCCAGATAGGCCCAGTCCTGTCACTATCACGGTGCCAGGACCAATTCCGTTCACGTCTACGAAAGCTATCCCATGGCACTATGGGGCAGATGTATATTACGAAGGTAAAAAACAGGAAGTTGAGTCATCAGTCAGCCCAAATGTTGATAACGTAGGGGGTGTAGGGGGTTTTACAAGGAGTGGAAGGTTGTTCGCTCCCCAAACCTTGAGAAGTGATAAGGAGGTAGAAGATGCAGCAAAGGCTAAAGGTAAACAGGTGGTTGAAAGTGCGCCTACACCTGAAGCCGAGACAAAGATTATTTTTGATAAGGAAATGGAAGAATTTATGAAGATAATCAAGAAAAGCGATTATAAGATTGTGGACCAACTGAATCAGACCCCTTCAAAGATTTCAATCTTGTCACTATTGATGTGCTCTGATGTGCACCGGCAGGCGTTGTTGAAAGTGTTGAAGAGTGCGTACGTGCCACAAGAAATTACTGTTAATCAGCTCGAGGGCGTAATCTCCAATGTTAATGTTAGCCATGGCTTGGGCTTTACAAGTAGAGATTTGACTGTTGAAGGAAGAAACCATAATAAGGCTTTGCATATCACGATGGAGTGTAAGGGCGCAGTGTTATCTCATGTATTGGTAGACACTGGTTCATCACTCAATGTATTGCCCAAGAAGGCATTGATGAAGCTGGAAGTTGATGGTTTGATCTTAAGGCCTAGTGAATTGGTGGTCAGAGCATTCGATGGAACTAGACGATCTGTGTTTGGTGAGGTGGAATTGCCCGTACAAATTGGACCACAGGTATTCAAATCCACGTTCCATGTAATGGACATACAACCTGCATATAGCTGCCTATTGGGACGCCCTTGGATTCACGGAGCCGGGGCTGTTACTTCTACTCTACATCAAAAGCTGAAGTATGAGTTTGAAGGGCAGGTTGTGACAGTGTGTGGGGAAGAAGACATCTTTGTGAGTCACCTGTCCACGTTCAAGTACATTGAAATGGATGGGGAAATTCATGAGATGTTGTGCCAATCATTTGAAGCAGTCAATATTGACGATGCACCTGAGTCTTCTTCTGTACCAGTTGGGGCTGGTACCTCCATTTCATCTTACAAACAAGCTGTCGAAGTCGTCAGGGCAGGCAACGCCCAAGGTTGGGGCAGGTTGATAGAGACCCCAATGAAGGAAGACAAATTTGGTATTGGTTATCATCCCTCTACAACTTCAGATGCGGGGAGCAGGGGACCCATTACTTTCAATAGTGGGGGAATTATCTACATGGACCAGTCTTGTGCAGCCACAGAGGATAGTGTTGACAGTAATTGTGACCTGGACAACTGGGTACGCCCTCGTGCTTCGGGACAACAAGTGCAGAACTGGTCCGTTGAAGAAGTCATCCGGGTTACTCTTCAGACAGAGTAATTTTTCTTTGTTTTTTCTAACCATAATGCATGACAAAATCTTGCGCTCTGCCCAAGGCGTATAGATTCATTTGTAGGGCCACCATGGTTGCATTTGCAATGTTTAATCATTAATAAAGGACGTTTTGCAATCAAATTTTGTTCTCTGTCTTTCAGTTTTTATTTTTGCACAAAATATAAAATGGCAATGTTTCATTTTCTTTTGTTTTGCTTGAAAATAAATTCTAAAATAAGGCATGAACCCGTTCATGCAGACTTGATCCTCCGGATACCACTGATAACGATTTTGATATGGCCATGTATGACTTTGACAATCCGATTTATCAAGCCGAAGAAGGGGATGAGAAAGATTGTGAACTTTCTGAAGAACTGGCCAGATTGTTGAAACAAGAGGAAAGGGTCATCCAGCCTCATCAGGAGACTGTAGAAATCATCAATATTGGTACCGAGGACGCCCAAAAAGAGATCAGGATTGGTGCCAGCTTGCGAGCAGATGTGAAGCAAACTTTGACGGAAATGTTGCGTGAGTATGTTGACGTCTTCGCCTGGTCGTATCAAGACATGCCGGGGTTGGATACGGATATTGTTGTGCACAGGCTACCATTGAGAGAAGAATGTCCGCCAGTCAAGCAGAAACTTCGTCGGACTCACCCCGACATGGCTTTAAAGATTAAGGAGGAAGTCCAGAAGCAGTGGGACGCTGGTTTTCTTGCTGTGACAAAGTATCCTCCATGGGTAGCCAACATCGTGCCAGTACCGAAGAAAGATGGAAAAGTGAGAATGTGTGTGGATTATCGAGATCTTAATAAAGCTAGCCCGAAAGATGATTTTCCACTACCCCATATTGATGTGCTGGTCGATAATACAGCTCATTTTTCAGTGTTCTCATTTATGGACGGTTTCTCCGGGTACAACCAGATCAAGATGGCACCTGAAGATATGGAAAAGACCACGTTCATTACCCCGTGGGGTACTTATTGTTATAAAGTAATGCCTTTTGGGTTGAAAAACGCAGGGGCAACGTACCAGCGGGCGATGGTGACATTGTTTCATGACTTGATTCATAAGGAGATCGAATGTTATGTAGATGATATGATTGCCAAGTCGAGAACCGAAGAGGAACATCTGACTAACCTGAAAAAGCTGTTTGAAAGGTTGAGGAAGTTCCGTCTGAGATTAAACCCAAACAAGTGCACGTTTGGGGTACGTTCTGGAAAGTTACTGGGTTTCATTGTGAGCGAAAGAGGAATCGAGGTTGATCCTGCCAAGGTGAAAGCAATACAAGAAATGCCTGAACCGAGAACAGAAAAAGAGGTTCGTGGTTTCTTGGGTAGATTGAACTACATTGCGAGGTTCATATCTCACCTAACAGCCACGTGTGAGCCAATATTTAAATTGTTAAGGAAAGATCAAACGGTCAGGTGGAATGACGATTGCCAATTGGCATTCGATAAGATAAAAGAATACTTGCAGGAACCTCCGATTCTAATGCCTCCAGTTGAAGGGAGACCGCTGATAATGTATCTGACAGTGCTTGAAGGATCCATGGGTTGTGTTCTCGGTCAACATGACGAGACAGGTAGGAAGGAGCATGCTATTTACTACCTGAGCAAAAAGTTCAATGATTGTGAGTCCCGATACTCAATGCTTGAAAAGACATGCTGTGCGCTTGCATGGGCCGCTAAGCGATTGAGGCAATATATGGTTAGGCACACGACCTTGTTGATTTCAAAAATGGATCCTATCAAGTACATTTTCGAGAAACCAGCATTGACAGGCAGAGTTGCACGGTGGCAAATGGTCTTGACAGAGTATGACATTCAGTACACTTCACAAAAGGCCATCAAAGGAAGTATCTTGTCCGATTATCTTGCGCAACAGCCGATAGATGATTACCAACCCATGAAGTTTGACTTCCCTGATGAGGACATCATGTTTCTCAAAGCTAAAGACTGTGAGGAACCACTTCCGGAGGAGGGGCCAGACCCTGAATCCAAATGGAGTCTGATGTTTGATGGGGCTGTCAATATGAATGGGTGCGGAGTTGGAGCAGTTCTTATCACGCCGGAAGGTGTTCATATGCCTTTCACTGCCCGAATAACTTTCGGATGCACCAATAATGAAGCAGAGTACGAAGCTTGTATAATGGGGATCGAGGAGGCGATTAATCTACGGATTAAAACCCTTGATATATTCGGTGATTCAGCTTTGGTAATCAATCAAGTGAAAGGGAGTTGGTACACGCACCAAGCAAATCTAATGCCGTATAGAGATTATACGAGGAGATTGCTGACATTTTTCACAACAGTGAAACTGTACCATATTCCTCGAGATGAGAATAGGTTCGCTGATGCCTTGGCCACTTTGTCTTCCATGATCAAAGTGCAAGGATGGAACCATGTACCTAAGATTGAGGTATCCCGCCTTGACAGACCAGCATTTGTGTTTGCGGTAGATGCAACGTCTGATGACAAGCCATGGTTTCATGACATTAAGTGTTTCTTGAAAAGTCAAGAGTATCCGCCCGGGGCATCGTCCAAAGACAGGAAGACGTTGAGAAGGTTAGCTGGTAGTTTCTTCCTGAACAAAGATGGCGTGCTGTATAAAAGAAATTTTGACACGGTCCTGCTTAGATGTGTGGATAGACATGAAGCAGACTTGTTGATGATTGAAGTGCACGAAGGCTCTTTCGGTACTCATGCCGGAGGGCAGGCAATGGCTAAAAAGTTGTTAAGATCGGGATATTATTGGTTGACTATGGAGTCAGATTGTTGCAAATATGCCCGCAAATGCCATAAATGCCAGATCTATGCAGACAAGGTGCATGTGCCTCCAAATCCGTTGAGTATCATGTCGTCGCCTTGGCCGTTTGCCATGTGGGGCATTGATATGATCGGAAAGATTGAGCCCACAGCTTCCAATGGTCATCGTTTCATCTTGGTGGCAATTGATTACTTCACCAAATGGGTTGAAGCCGCATCCTATGCCAATGTTACAAAGCAAGTGGTCGCTCGTTTCTTAAAACGGGATATCATTTGCCGATATGGAGTTCCCGAAAGAATCATTACTGATAATGGTTCTAATTTGAACAATAAGATGATGGCTGAGTTATGCCGGGACTTCAAAATCGAACATCACAATTCTTCTCCGTACCGCCCAAAGATGAATGGCGCGGTCGAAGCGGCCAACAAAAATATCAAGAAGATTGTGCAGAAGATGGTTGTCACGTACAAGGATTGGCATGAGATGTTACCATTTGCTTTGCATGGGTATCGAACGTCGGTACGCACGTCCACTGGGGCAACCCCATTCTCACTTGTATATGGTATGGAGGCAGTGCTACCAGTTGAAGTGGAGATTCCGTCCCTCAGAGTCATGATGGATGTTAAGCTAGATGAAGCTGAATGGGTACGAGCCAGATTTGATCAGCTGAGCCTTATTGAGGAAAAGCGATTGGCGGCTGTATGCCATGGGCAACTATATCAGCGCAGAATGAAGCAGGCATTTGACCAAAAGGTGCGTCCTCGGGTTTACAAAGTCGGAGATGTGGTACTCAAAAGGATCCTTCCTCCCAATACAGATCACAGGGGCAAATGGACTCCTAATTATGAAGGTCCATTCGTGGTTAAAAAGGTCTTTTCGGGCGGAGCTTTATTGCTTACAACCATGGATGGCGAAGACTTTTCATCTCCTGTCAACTCGGACGTAGTCAAAAAATACTTCGCATGAATAGACCCGCTGGATAATAAGAATAAAAAAAATCCAGGCAAAAAAGGGCATCCCGGCGAACCAAAAACAGAATAAGGTTCGGGCAAAAATTAGGGATATAATTGAAAAAAATTGTACACCCGGTAAGTTGAAAACCCGAAAGGGCAACTTAGGCAAAAAAGGGTATCCTGGTGGATCGAAAACCTGAAAGGGCGGTCCACACAAAAGAGGGATTTAAGCGAATGACTACGGTTTGAGTTATCTGTACCCATTACCGTTTGAACAACTGACGTTCTGAAGAATAGGAATCGGTCTGATCATTCCTCAGAAGGCAAGGTCGGGGAGTTTTGAAGACATACTGGTCATAACAGAATGGAAACTCAGTGGAATTCCGTTTTCACATTGCCATTAGGATAGTTTCTTTTCTCAATTTTCAGCGATCACCTCTTTCCAGGGATTGCTTCCAGATGTAATTGCCTATTCTGGGCTCTCAGTCAATAAATTGAATTTCAATAAAAAGCTTTCTATTTTTGTTTTATTGCTTTGTTTGCAAAAACGTCCTAATTTTTGATAAAACATTGCATTTGAAAACATGGCAGCCTTACAATAACATGCGCAGAAAAAACATTTGAAATTACTTCGAATGTTGAATACTCCCGGATGATGGATTCTAGCCACGCAATATTCGGGGCATGTGGGCATATGCTTTTGTTGCAGGTAGCAGGTGCAGATGATTTTAAGCACAAGACTAGCAATAAATCACTCCACGCAAAAGACTGGGGCAATTATGGGTAAGGAGATCGGCGTTCATCGGGTCGATCTCAGTGAATTAAGTTCAACTGGGTACCGTTGTATCTTATTAAGTCGATTCTCTCATTCAGTACTTCCAACAACTACAAGCTTTTCTGTGTCGATAACGGTCACAGGTTCCCCAAAAGGGTGGTCTCGTCGACACCAAAACTGATGGTCATTATCCCCAGCGAAGTCACAAGAGTTGGAAGAGGCTAGATCTTCTGTAAAATCCTCTTAGGACATCCGCTTCGGGGACAAATTGTTGGTTTTCTTAAGCATGGGGCATGTTGTTTCCCCAGCATGAAGTGTTGATCACCCCCCAGTAGAGTTTGATGGTCGTTATCCTCAGCGAAGTCGCAGGAGTTTGAAGAAGCTAAATCTTCCGTAAGATCCTCTTATGACATCCTCTTCGGAGACAAATTGTTCGGTTCCCCAGCATGAAGTGTTGATCATCCCCAGTAGAGTTTGAGGACAGTTGGTCTTCTGTAAAATCCTCTCAAAAGGCATTCTCCAGCACGAGACGTTTTAAAGCAGTTTCCTCCAGCAGAGTTTGTTATAAACTCGTCATCCCCAACGGAATTGTCTAAAGGAAAGCTTGCCTAACATGGGGCATTGTGGTAATTATCCTAAGCTCGACAGTCATATTCTTCAGCAGAATACTGTGGATTTGCTTTGGGTTTCCCCAACAGATCTCTAAGGACTCTTTCCTAGCAAGTCGCAGTGGAATGTTCTAACCAGGATTTGCATGTCCATGGCAGAGTAGCCTTGATACCCAGCAAGATCGTATCTCTGGTCATGGTATCCCCACAGAGGTCAGCATCGAATCTGGTCAGCAGCTTCCAGCTGAGTTGTTGTTCTCTCCGCAGAGGTTTATCAGATCGACAGAATCTATTCCTCAACAAGGATGGTACAGCCTTTCCCCAGCCGGGTCAGAAGGTTGATAATCCCTATAAAGGATCTTGGGTTGAATAAATCCCCAAGCAGAGTTTTAATGGCTCATTTCCCCAGCAGGACGTCATTCAAAAATTCTCATCCCCAGCGGAGTTGCTGTGACTAGAATCCAGCCCCAAACAGATGGAATAATTCCTGGCAGAGTCATCATTCCCTCATATCTTAAAGTCCAATTTATTGTTGGCAAGCTTGACAGTTCGAAGCAGACGGATTGTTCATCCATTCGCCAGCAGAGATACTATCCTCTCAGGAACCTCTAAAGTCAAGTCATTGATCATTGTTCCTCAGCAGAGTCGGCAGAGATGTCTGGCGCAGAGGCAGAGAGTAATTCGATTTTAAAATTCTTAAAGTCCAACAGTGGATTGGCAAAAGTCCGTCTTCGGGTGGCAAAAGTCCAACAGTGGATTGGCGAAAGGTCCATCTAAGGGTGGCATATTCCAAAAGTCCAACAGTGGATTGGCAAAAGTCCGTCTTCGGGTGGCAAAAGTCCAACAGTGGATTGGCAAAAGTCCGTCTTCGGGTGGCAAAAGTCCAACAGTGGATTGGCAAAAGTCCATCTTCGGGTGGCAAAGCAGCTAAAAGTCCAACAGTGGATTGGCAAAAGTCCGTCTTCGGGTGGCAAAAGTCCAACAGTGGATTGGCAAAAGTCCATCTTCGGGTGGCAAAGCAGCTAAAAGTCCAACAGTGGATTGGCAAAAGTCCGTCTTCGGGTGGCAAAAGTCCAACAGTGGATTGGCAAAAGTCCGTCTTCGGGTGGCAAAAGTCCAACAGTGGATTGGCAAAAGTCCATCTTCGGGTGGCACGAAGCTGCAAAGTCCACCAGTAGTGTGGCAAGCCAGTAGTCGTCTGGCGTCGTTCAAAAAGACATTTCCAAAGTCCACCAGTAGTGTGGCAAGCCAGTAGTCATCTGGCGTCGTTCAAAAAGACATTATTAAAGTCCACCAGTAGTGTGGCAGGCCAGTAGTCGTCTGGCGTCGTTCAAAAAGACATTTCCAAAGTCCACCAGTAGTGTGGCAGGCCAGTAGTCGTCTGGAATTGCATAAAAGACAGTATTAAAGTCCACCAGCAGCGTGGCAAGCCAGTAGTCGTCTGGCATCGTTCAAAAGACAGATCTCTCCGACGTTTCATCGAGGATTCAATCCATCAGTCTTGTTGGGTTTATATCCCTTTTCTTCTTCATCACCCAGAGCAAATTTTTGGTTATTTTTGGTATTCAATCACTATATACCTTGAAAGTCCGAAAGCAATTGCTTTCAGGCATTCAGGTCTACAGCGCTTGAATAGGGGCAGCTGTAATACCCCAAAATTTGCTCTCCCCTTTTGGCATCATAGCATGGCATTATCATTTATCATATCATATCCACCTCATTAACATTACATTGCATTTAACATAGAAAAATGAAGCATGGCATCCTTCTTACCATCAGGGCTTGTGATCAGGTGGAAGGTGGACAATCAAGAGATCATTTAAAGCACAAAAAGGTCAATCAAGTTGCCTCAAGGCAAGTCAAGAAGCCTTTCATGTCTCATACTATCTCAATTGATCATCCACAACCTCAAGGATAAGAGATACAATAGGAGATTGAAGCATTACATCTTACACTATGCAAGAAGTCCAAAAATTGAAGGAAAATCCTCAAAAGAGATAGCTCATTGATTCAAAATCATTCTCAAGTGGCATTTCTCATCATCCTTTAAGAGGATACACAACATACTCTGAGGAATTTGGATTTGGAAGATGTGCAATTTCCTCCTAACCAGAGGGGGTCAAAACTAGGGTTTCCCATTAAATCAGGGAATCTTTGATTTTTGAACAAAACTTGATGTCATGGTATTCCATATGTCCTTAAGTGTATGTATGTGGAAAATTGCATTTCAATTGGTTTTAGAAGTGGTTCAATTGGAAGAAAGATCAAAAATCAGGAAATTTGGGGCCAAGTCAAATAATCAGGGGAAAAAGTCAACTCTTGACTTTTTGAGCCCAAAATCATGAAATTCATGTTATATGTGTCCAATGTACAAAATTTGATCAAGAAACTCCAAAGGAATCATGAAAAAATCAAGATGTGGAAAGTTGCCATTTTTGGATGAAGTAGGGTTACTAAAAATAGCAAGTTTTGGCCATTTTGCATCAGAATTTGAACCAAGGCCATTTAAATTTGGAGCACCAAATGAAAAATCCACTCTGCCTCAATGAAAGATCTTGTTTTAAGCTTCAAATCCATGTGTAGAACATCTCCATTGGATAAAAATTGAGAGAGATATGATTGATCAAAGTTGGAGGAAAGTAGGTTCAAAACTAGGTCATGACCAAGATTTTCAGGTCACGCGCGCAATCATTTTAACAAACAGTTGGTGGGCCAGAAGTCAACCCTAATTTCTCCAAGAAGAAAGCTCCAAATGAAAAACTTTTCAACATCAAAGTTGTTCCTTGTAGTGTCCTCTTCAATGTTAATGTTGTGAAAATTTTGATTTAACCAAGTTATGAGATAGTTTGGAGGGTTCAAAGTCATGTTGTTTGTGCTGAAATTTTGTGTGCCCAATTGCCATGCCAGCCAACCTCATCTGCACGCCCATACACCAATTGGTTTCCTTCTGTTTCAAGCTATTTTTCATCATCTTGTACACCTCCATTTGACTTGTCTTCAACACCAATATTGCTCCCCAATGTACCCTCTTCCAAATGAACCCATAAACTCACCAACTCATTCATGGAGTAGAGAGAAAAACACTTGCAAAGCACCCTATGTTGGCACTGATACATTAATGGTTCTGCTGCATGATTTGGTTCAGTCACACCACAAACACTTCCTCACATCAGATTTCCACATTAAACCAAACACACATGACATAAACCTCATACACTAGCACGTGCCTGGCATGAAAATGGAAAGAGCAAACTTGTTGAACAAGTTTCTGATAACAGCCGTGCCATTCATTCCACTTTCTTCTTCACCATAGCTTACCATAGGGAATCACCACCATATCATTACTCTCCCTAACTAACTTGACTCAGTTAGTTAGGGATGACTCACTCAAACCACCATGACTCAGTTAATTCACTCAGCTTAACCCTGGTTAGCTCCCCCTATAAAACAGATTTCACCCTATTCTTTCTTCCCTAGCTTCATTTTTCTCATTTTTCACTTCAAAACACTTCAAACTCTCCCTCACATTCTCTCTACTTTCCCTCTGATTTCACACGAGCTTCACCATCTTCCCTTCATCTACTTCATCTTCATCATCATCAATGGCATTGGATTGAAGTTTTTCTACACAGTCCTCAAGGTTTTGGAAGCATTGTTCAACATTGAATCTCTCTGCTCTCAAGACCACTGGTTATATAGCATTCATTTTGCTAAGTTTGTGAAGCTCCAAGGTTGAAGAAGAAGCTAAGATCTCTGGTTTTCTGAAGAGTACTTCCAAATCTCCAATATTCAGGTACGAGTTTCATCCATTATAGACTTGATGTGAGTTTGTTTTCAGGTTCTTGCAGCTTCTTATAAGCTCAAGAACTTGCCTGGCTAGTTGATAGGCCTTTAGAGGCATAGACCAAATGTTAGGGCAAATCTGTTTCCGTTGGATTCTCTCGTATCATGAATTGTTTGTGCATTCTGTTCTTGAATTCGTGTTCTACCTTAGTTCCTCTTTCTATTGGTATACGTTTTGTGGATTTCTGGAGAAATCAAGGTTGCAGACGGTGGTGAGTGACCGGAGAAGGTGACCGGAGGTCCCTCTCCGGCCGGTGGCTTCATGTTAGGGTTTTATGACCAGTTTGAATGTGATCCGTTGGATGAGCGTGATCTAATGGCTACCATGCTGCCAACACATAAAAATTCATGTGCATGTCACGTGATTCTTCTGATTTCATTTTTAAACATTGTGTGGCATGGTACATGGTAGCTATGGTGAACATTCATGCACATGCGTGAGATTAGGTTACTTTGACTTTGGTTTGACTTGGACTTGATCTGATGGTTGGGAGTGAGTCAAGATTGTTGACTGAGGGTTCATGTTTGTTAGTATGCTCTACGCGCTTAGTGGACTTAGCCAGAATGCTATTCGCACCTCCCTGTTTTAAGGCCCAATTGATTTTGAACTGAATAGTTACTAGGCATGCACCCCCATTCACATTTACATTCCATTTTATTTTTTCCATTTTGCTACACGTTTCATAATTAATTTTTAAAAATACCAAAACATATAATAAAATTCTACAAAAATTCATGTGTATTCTTAAAACATTTAGGAAATTTTCTATGATTTTATTTACTGATTTTATGACCATTTTGCCCCTGTTCCATTATTTCTTTTGAATTTCCATTTGTATGCATACTTAATGTGACATATGATTTTGTGCATTTTTGTTCTTGATCATAAAAAATGATTTTGATGCCTTTCTTTTTGCATTGTGGTCACAATATGTTGAGGTATGTTTGAGATTTATGAGATGATTTTTAAGTCTTTTTTGGATGACTTTTGATGTGTTTCTTTGAGCATGAATGCATGAAACTTCCATGAGACTTTGACCTAATTGTTGAGTGACTTTGGTTCTGATTCATTGCTTGTGGACTTGATATGTTAATGGCATATGTTTAAGGTGTTTGATTGGTGAAAGTCATAATTTTTGAAGCATGTTTGCTATTTGTTTGAAGCATGAAGTTTAACTTGTTCATTTTGTGAATGCATGCCTCATGTTTGGTTTGCTTGATCATGAAGGCACTTGTGCCATGAGTTGTGGTTTTGTTTGAGGATGTATAGCATGTTAATTGACTTCTGATTGTGACATTTGGGTTTCATCTTTGCATGTTTGATGTTTATCTTGCACCTTAAGTCACTTGTTTCACCAGTATGAACCACATTCACATCACTTCACCTTTTCTTCTTTGCTTCTTGTTGGATTGAGATTTTGTTTGCATGATTTGGTATGCTCATTTAGGATAACATTAGGTTGTGTAAATATGAGTTACATTCTGACTTGGAAGCATGTATAGCATTCAATCTCATTTTACTTTGTTTGTCAACTTGTTTGAATTTGATTTGTTCATTATATTTTCTTACTTTACTTGTAAGTGATTGTGCTAACCATGTAGGGGCTTTGGTAAGTTTCAATTGAGTGTGGATAAGGAATCCACATTCAACTTCTATCCTTTCTCTTTTACAATTCCATTTTGTGTTTTGCTAAGCACTTATGTGCTTTCTTTTAATAACTCATTACTTTCCCTTTTGAGTTACAATTCATCTTCTACTTTGGAAGTGAATTGTTTAATTCTTTCTTTCTTTAGATTTTAGGTTAAAACCTCACAAACCTTTAGGATCACTCCCTTTAATCTTCAATTAGGATTGAGTCTTAGTCCATATAGGTTTTACCTTTTCTCCTCTCTTGAGTCTCTTTTCTCATCTCAAAGAAAATTCAAAACACATAATAAAGGTAGGCATTTATTGCATTTAGGCCTTTCATATAGAGAAAAGATTATAAGGGGTCTTCTCTTGTAATCTTAGAATGTGTAGCATATAGCCCATCTTGGGTCAATGTGTTAAACATTTGATCTTGTATGAGGGACTTAAATGCAATACTTGTTGAAGGTGCAAATAATAAAACACTTCTTCACTTCATAATCAACAAAAACACTTAATAAACACAAGTATGCTAGTGTGTTTGAACCTTGACAATTGGAGCTAAGTGTGGAGGTCTTCTTCACTCTTAGTGTGCTTTCTTACCCATTCCATCTTGGAATGTGAGAATGTACACATTCCGATGACTAAGATTTGGATACACTGTCATATGCAAACAAATCCAAAACACTTCCTTCTAAAAGACAAAAACAAACAATAACGTCTTTCCTTCGGGAATTCTTTTCTCACCTCATTCACTATTAGCGTACGAACGCACTTCTACTCGTTCTCTTGCAAGACGGTAACGCACTCGGACCAGCGAGCCTGCCACACCTGAGCTAGAACGTAAGCCGTTCTATAAAAAAACACAAACAATTCATCCCTAGTGAGGGGAACTACGTCGCTCTGATTCTCATGTTCCCGATGAGATACGTAGGCAGTGGGGTAGGGCCCATGCGAGCACTTCTTTTATTTTCCCTACATTTGTTCCCGTTCCTTTTCTTTTCTTTCTCCTTTCTTTCTTTCAGTTCCTCTTCCAGTGTTCTTTTCTATCACCCTTTGATCGAGACAAGCAAGCGTGGATCCCATCGGGTACGATGGACGCGAGGGGGTGCTAATACCTTCCTCTCGCGTAACCGACTCCCGAACCCATTTCTTTTGGTCGCAAGACCATGCTCTATCCTTTCCTTCAGGTTTATGCGGTGTTTCCTTTCCCTCTCTTGGGATAAATACACATTGCTGGCGACTCTGTTTCGGTGCCACTTTCGCGTTTGTACTTGGATGAAAATCCCGGGAGCGACAATGTGTTGTACAAACAAAATGTTGACATGGTTTTGCTCAGATGCATGGATAGACACAAAGCAGACATGTTAATACAAGAAGTGCATGAAGGTTCTTTTGGTACCCATGTTGGTGGACATGCCATGGCCAAGAAATTGTTGCGAGCTGGTTATTACTAGATGACCATGGAGGCTGACTGTTTTAATATGCTCGAAAGTGCCACAAGTGCCAGATTTATGTTGATAAAGTGCATGTGCCGCCAAATCCTTTAAATGTGATGAGTTCTCCTTGGCCCTTTGCCATGTGGGGCATTGATATGATTGGGAAGGTTGAGCCTACCGCCTCTAATGGACATCGTTTTATCCTAGTGGCCATTGATTACTTCACCAAGTGGGTAGAGGCTGCTTCATTTACAAATGTCATCAAGCAGGTGGTTGCCCGGTTTATTAAGAAAGAGATTATTTGTCGATACGGGGTGCCCGAGAGGATCATCACTAATAATGGTTCTAATCTCAATAATAAAATAATGCAAGAGTTGTGCCAGAGCTTCAAAATTGAACATCACAATTCTTCTCCGTACCGCCCAAAGATGAATGGTGCCGTCGAGGCAGCCAATAAAAACATCAAGAAGATTGTGCAAAAGATGGTAGTGACATATAAGGATTGGCATGAGATGTTGCCTTTCGCTTTGCATGGGTACCATACCTCTGTACGTATGTCTACTAGGGCAACCCCATTTTCTCTTGTGTACGGTATGGAAGCAGTTCTACCGGTTGAAGTTGAGATTCCTTCTCTGAGGGTCATGATGGATGTCAAGCTTGACGAGGCTGAATGGGTTCGAACAAGGTTCAACGAGTTGAGTCTCATAGAAGAAAGGAGATTGGCAGCAGTGTGCCATGGGTAACTGTATCAGAGAAGGATGAAATGGGCATTCGATCAGAAAGTGCGTCCTCGGAATTATCAGACGGGTGACTTGGTGTTGAAAAGGATTCTTCCTCCTAATACAGATCATAGGGGCAAATGGACTCTGAATTATGAAGGTCCATATGTTGTCAAGAAGGTTTTCTCGGGCAGAGCCTTGATGCTTACAACTATGGATGGTGAGGAGTTTCCTCGCCTGTGAACTCAGACGCAGTCAAAAAATACTTCGCATAAATAGACCCGTTGGACAGTAAAAAGAGAGTCCAGGCAAAAAAGGGCATCCCGGCGAACCATAAAAAAAAGAGAAAAAAGAAGAAAAAGGTTCGGGCAAAAATTAGGGATAAAATAAAAAAAATGAGTACACCCGGTAAGTTGAAAACCCGAAAGGGCAACTTAGGAAAAATGGGTATCCCGGTGGATTGAAAACCCGCAAAGGGTGATCCAGGCAAAAGAGGGATTTAGCGAAAGGCTGCGGTCTGAGTAATCTGTATCCTGTCTCGTTTCAACAATAGGCATTCCGAAGGATAGGAATCGGTCTAATCATCCCCCTCGGAAAGCAAAGCACTTGGAGAGTCTTGAAGACATATGAACCATAGCAAGGTTGAAACTCAATGGATTTCTGTTTACCACATTGCCATTAGGATAGTTTCTTATCTCTTTTAAGCAATTACCTCTTTCCAGGAATTGCTTCTTGATGTAAGCGCCTGTTTTTGGGCTTTTCAATCAATCAATAAAATTTTCGTTATTCATAATAGCCATCTCTTTTGTTTTCCTTTACAGCCTGTTTTGTTTACAAAAACGTCCGATTTTTGTGATAAACATTGCATTTGAAAACATCGAGGTTTCACAATGACATGCGTGTAAAAGAAAACAATTAAAATTTCCTTAAATGTCAGGTGTTCTTGGGTGATGAATCCAAAACCCATGATACCCTGGGGCATATGTGTACATCATTTTGTTTGCAGGTGTCAGCGTTCGCTGGTTAGGCCATCAATAACATGTGATGTCTTCAGCCTGTTTTATCTAGCAAGACTCAAAGGATATTTCTCCCCAAGCGGAAGTGGCTCCCTCAACAGGAAAAGTTCTTCCTTGAGAATGTAATCCCCAGCAGAGCTATATAGTCATGCTTCTTCCCCGAGCAGTTGATTCAGATAGTTCCTCATCATTCTTTCCAATAACCTCAACAGGTTTGTCAATTCAGCACGGTTTACAACCACGAAGACAATCCAGTGTGTTATCCCAAGCGGAGTTGCTTTCTTTTCCTCGGCATGTATTTTACCGAGGAGCCTCTTTGCATTTTGCATATAGTATGCATAACATTCTCAAAAAACGCGTAGCATTTCCATTCGAGATGGAGCATTATGCCATGGAAAATTCAAACATGTGCATGTGAAGCATAAGCCAGTTTTGATGCCTCGTGCGAGAGCCTGGAACTATTTCTCTTCAATCATATTGACAAAGCCAGAAAGAATGCCTCGCTCATTCCTCAACAGACATTTAAAAGCAATACCAGGGTTTCACTACGTTTCTCCTCACCAGAGTTCTATTCCTCAGTTTACAGATCTTTTGATCTTGCATTTTAACCGTATATCTTAGGAACCATTCCGGATAAGATTCATTCCGCCATTCCCGATAGGCACCTTCTAAGTTTTGAACCTTAGTCATTCCCGATAGACGTATAGGACAACCTCATTTCTTCAGGAACCATTCCCGATAGGATTCAACTTTAGCCGTTCCTGATAGGAAACCTTTAAGTTTTAGACCTAGCCGTTCCCGACAGGCCCATTTACCATTCCCGATAGGTAAGCCATAAGTTTTCAACTTTAGCCGTTCCTGACAGGTAACCTTTAAGTTTTAGACCTAGTCGTTCCCGACAGGCCCATTTACCATTCCCGATAGGTAAGCCATAGGTTTTCAACCTTAGCTGTCCCCGACAGGTGACCTTTAAGTTTTAGACCTAGTCGTTCCCGACAGGCCCATTTACCATTCCCGGTAGGTAAGCCATAGGTTTTCAACCTTAGCCGTTCCCGACGGGCGACCTTTAAGTTTTAGACCTAGCCATTCTCGACAGGCCCATTTACCGTTCCTGACAGGTAACCCACAGGTTTTAAACTTTAGCCGTTCCCGACAGGCTTACCTTAACCGTTCCTGACAGGCTTACCTTAACCGTTCCCTACAGGCGCACCTTAACCGTTCCCGACAGGCATATTTTAGACTTCAGCCGTTCCCGACAGGCACCCTTCAGATTTCACTTGTTCCAGAATCTTTTCCACAAATATTTCTCTATCATAACTGCTTTGTTTGTTATATATCCTTCCTTTTACCCACAGAGTGCAAATTTTCTGGTTATTTTTGTATTCAATCCTTATGTACCTTGAATTTCCGACAGTCGTTGCTCTCATCCATTCAAGTCCATAATTGATTGAATATGGGCAGCTGTAATACCTCAAAATTTGCCCTCTTATTTATTACCTCATAATTGGATTATGCTTCATTCATTTGCATTTCATAATAGGTCATACTAAATCATACATCATTGGTTGTAAGGCATGGGATCAGGTGTCTCAAGGTATGGACAATTCAAAGGCAAAGGACAAGAGTAAATGTAACGCCCCGATTTTGTCTTATTTATTTAATCGAGTCGATTTAATTATTTTTGTTTTATATTATTTTATTCTTGACTTTTATTTGACAATATATTATTTTTCATCGCTGTTTATGTTTTATCGCGTTTTGAGAGCGTTTGTGGGATATTTGAGCTGAGGGGTAAAATAGTCTTTTTAGGGGTTTAGATATTTTATATAAATAGAGATTTTAGAGGAAATAGAGAGAAAAGAAAGGGAAAGGAAAAGAAGAGAAAGAAAAGGAGAAGAAAGAAAGAGAGAAGAGGAGAAAGAGGAAAATCGCGGGAACTCCGTTTCGAGCGCGAATAATCGGGTAAGGGTGAGAAGTTTCAATTATATCTTGCTTGTGTATGTATATGTGTTGTTTGTTGTAATTGTTTGGGTTGTTTCGCGACTTTTCTTATCGATTGGAATTAGGAGCGATTGATAAAAATCGAGGTTTTCACGGATGAAATTCGATATAAACTGCGTAGAATACTTGTCGTTAGGTTTGGATCATGTTTTGGTTGTTATAGTATGTTTTGGAAGTGTTTGGGGTGGGAGAATGATGAATTTGGACCCAATATGACCTATAACAGCGCTGCTGCGAATCCCAGAATTCCCAGGTTTGCACTGCGAACGGCAGCGAATAGGAAAGCGAAGGATCGCCAGAGCTTCGCACTGCGAATGAGGAGGCGAATGTTCGCCAGCAGTTCACACAGCGAACTTTGTATCCTTTTCCTTCTGCCATGGTTCGCTGGGGCTTCGCATGGCCAATGTGGAAAGCGAAGGACTCGCTAGGAGCTTCGCATTGCGAACATGACAGATTTCCCGTTTTGTTTTCTTTATAACTTTTGATCCGTAAGTCGGATTGAGGCGCGGTTTGATGCGTTGGAGAGCTTATGAAATTTTCTTCCTTATAATAATGGTTTTGGGAGTAATGGCCGATTTAATTGTGTCAGGAATTGGAATAGTGTCGTTTTGTCGGCTTTTACCGTCGTAATTATATGTGATTGACGTGTTATCATGTGACATGCTTTTAATATGTATCGTATAGCTTGTGTGCTGTCATATGATGTGAATATAGATGATGATTGTTGGTGATGATGGTTTGTGGTCTTATGGAGAAATAAATGTGTTGTTTTGGGTTTGATTTCAATGTATGATAACGATGTTGTTGTGTGGTAAAATACATTGTTTGATTGAATATCAATGTATGTGGCTATGAGGTTTGTGGTAATTGTTGTGGTTGATGGTGAGTAATTCTTGATGTGAATTGATATAAGTGTATATGCTAAAATGCTAATTGTTGTGGTTGCAGATTATGATGAAATGCATTGTTTATGTGAAATTCAATGTGTGTTATTTAGTGGCCTTATGGCAAGTAAATGCATTGTTTGAATTGGTTTCCAATGCATGAATAATGATGATGAGATCATTCATATTGTTGAATTGTGAATGTATGGAATTGATGAGTTGAAATATATGCATGATGATGGTTGCATTATGTGTGCATTTGAATGTCATGATTCATTGTATGCCAAGCATCATGATATGCATTCTTGTGATGTCGTGTGCCCTAGTGGGTGTGAGCGACGAAATGATTCCAGAGGGAATCCGCTATAACATCGTGCGCCTTATACAAAGAGGACTGAAAGCGATGATTATAGACGATCGTGAGCCTTATACAAAGAGGACCGAAAGCGATCGGATCGTGAGCCTTATACAAAGAGGACCGAAAGCGATCCATAAACGTCGTGAGCCTTATACAAAGAGGACCGAAAGCGACGGGGAACATCGTTTTCTCGACGGGGAGTTACGCTAAGTAACAAGCGATGGTTCCAATAGTTCCTGAGTGAACTAGTGTCGAGATGATGGATGGATGGTACCGCATATGCATTGCATAGAGTCGTTGTGTCGGTCTCTGTGCATTTGTATAAATCATGAATGGATTGATTATGTGTGAGAATCATGAATGGATTGATTATGTGTGGAAATGGTGAATTGATTGAGTATGTGTTGAGATTTATGATTGGATTAGTGAATTGATGTGCATATGTGATAAATGCATTGGTTATGGATGATATGTGTTATGTATAGACATGTGTTATGTGATGTGGTGGTGTGTTTACACATGTTATGACTTTGGTGTGCCTTATGTGTGAATATGTGATTATGTTGGTGTAATTGATATATGCTATGTGTATTAGTATGTGATGCTTGTGGTGAGAATAACTATGCATGTGAATTTTTATGTGTTTGCATATTATTATGCAATCTTGGTTTAGTTGTTATTTCTCACCTTTCTGCTGTGGTTTATTGTTCTATGAGGCAATTGCAGATT
Source organism: Lathyrus tuberosus (assembly GCA_022829125.1). Classification (NCBI taxonomy): domain Eukaryota; kingdom Viridiplantae; phylum Streptophyta; class Magnoliopsida; order Fabales; family Fabaceae; genus Lathyrus; species Lathyrus tuberosus. The sequence goes on from JALAZF010000141.1 coordinate 10,413,640, forward strand.
TGTAGTCTTGGAGGCTTTTGTGAAGATTAGCCCTCCGTTCTTTTGTCGGTCTTGGTGTCTGCTCTGATACGTAGCACGGGAGTCGGGGAACGATTATGTTATATATGTATACCTTTGTTAGATTTATTTTGTATTACCTTTGTATGTATAGTTTGATGTTATAAAACAATTTATTTTGTAAAACCAGTCAGTTATGGATCTTTCCGCTTTATTCCATAATTGAACTTCCCTTTTGTATGGAAAAGTTTCATTTTGATGTTATCCCAGTTTGTGTTATGTATAAAATAATTGAGCAGGGTTTGTGCTTTCTTTCTTTAAATGTGGCATCCTTGATTCTGTCAGAAAAATAAATTTTTAGTTACTCTGATTTATTTATGTATTTTTTATTCGCGATGGGAATTGGGGTGTTACAGTAAAGCTTTTCCAAACAAGTCACAAGGGCTCCCCATATCTCAATTCATCTCATTTGAGCCCTCAAGTCATCAAGAGATGGGGATTCAATAAAGGATTGAAGCAACTCATCATCTCCTAGCATGGATGTTCAAATTAGGTTTTTGGAATTCTTGGATATAACACACTAATGGGCAAGATTCTTGAGCTTTTATCATCACCCAATGGCATATCTCATCATTGTTTGAGAGGATACACATCATACTCAGAGGAATTTGGATTTGGAAGATGTGCTGATTTCTCCTAGACTGAGGGTACAAAACTAGGGTTTGCCATAAAATCAGTTTATTTCTGTTTTTTGGGCAAGGCTTGATCCTATGGTATTCTACATGTCCTCAAGTGTCTAGGGATGAAGAATTGTCCATTAATTTGGTTTGGAGGGGTTTCAATTGATCAATTGACTGAGAATTAGGAGGATTGAGGAAAAGTCAACTGTGCAGGAGAAAAAGACAACTCTTGACTTTTTAAGGTCAAATTCATGCTCTTCATCTTAAATATGATCATTGGTGAAGATTTGATCAAGAAATAATAAGAGACTCATCAAAAATCAAGAAATGTACAAAGTTGCCAAAGATAGAAATTAGGGCTTCCATTTATGGCAAATTTTGGCATGGTGTGCACCCAACTTTAGGGCATTATTTCTCCATGTTCCAAGCACCAAATGGAAAGGTTAGGGAGTCCTATCAAAAGTTCACATTTTAAGCTTCAAAACCATACCAAGAACATGCCCATTGGATTAAAATCAAGAGAGATATGGTGCTTCAAAGTTGAGCCAAATCATGGCATTTTTGGCAGCTAGGCAGGTCATGGGCGAGCCAACGCGCAGTCATTTCCACAAACACCTTATGTGCATGAAGGGTCTATGTTCATGGTCCTTTTTCTCTATGATACAAGCTTCACATAGAAAAGTTGTCAACATCAAAGTTGTTCATCTTGCAGCCCTCTACAACTGTGATGTTGAAACTTTTTTCATTTGATCAACCTATCTCAAGATATTTGGGGTTAAAGTGGTGACAATCAAGGGATGAAAAGTTGCCCACCATGACCAAGTCATGTGCAGGCCAGCCTGGGCAATAATGCAGTGCAATGTCATGAACTCAACACCATTTTCCTCCATGATTCAGGCTTTGGTTTAAGTTGCTTTCAACATCAATGTTGTTCTACTTCATGTCCTCTTTCCAAAAAGCCAAAAAAACATGGAAATTCATCCATTATCCTCAGAAATAATCCTTGCCAAAGTTGCTATCATGATTTGTGCATAAACTCTTGTTAATTTCACTTTTCTTGTGGTTATTACATACCATGCGCATAACCTAGTTCTTGCCACCCTTACTACATCTGCCCATGCATTTTTATGAGACTCCATGCATACATCACCAAGCATACTCCATATGGCCATGAAAGAGAGACAATTTTGATAAACCAGCAAGCCATCCATACACCATTACCATGCGCTACCATCACAACAATACACCCTAACCATGATGAAACTCAACTCTAACTCAACTCTAACCTTGGTTAATTTTCCCTAACTGCATATATAAGCTTGAACCAAGCTCTAACCAAAAACAGTTACAGTCATAACAAACTTTTCACTCTAAAAAATTTATCACTTTTCTCTCTCTTCGAAGTTCCTCTTCCATCATTCTCCTTCTGGCATTTCCTCCACTATTCTTCATCAGAGATCAACCATGGAAGCTTTGAATGCGTAGGAGTAAAGAGTACTGCTTCATCTTGTTCATCTCAAGATTCATCTCCATTTTCAGTTGGAATTTCAAGGCAATTTTCAGAGTTGGTTCGCCTTTATTTGGCCAGTGGTGGAGCTACAACTATCAAGGACTTCTCTGGTTTTCTTGCATTGAAAGTTTTCACCAAATTTCAAGTTTCAGGTTCAAACTTTTCTTGCATTTTTTTATGTCTTGTAAGCTTGCTTCTTGCTGCTTTGAAGTCCCCTAGGGATTATTGGACACTCTGGCTAGTTGATATGCACATTAGGTGCTTAGTTCAATTTTTAGGGCTCAATTGTTTGCCTTCGATTTGGACGATTTATGCTTGATCTTTGAAAACAAATGCCATATTTAGAATCCTCATGAATTTCTGAGTAGAATAGTGTACTCATGTGTCTTTTCTGGGTAAGTCAACCACCGTGGCCGGCGGAGAGGTCACCGGAGAAGGTGACCGGAAAGACCATTCCGACCACCATCCATAAACCCTAGCCACTCTCATCTTATAATCTCAGCCTTTGATGTGTTTTGATCCTAAGACTGGGAAGGCGCCAGCGCATTAATGAGGGGCCATCCCTCTCACGCGATCCAACTCTGATGTATTTTTGAAATGGATGATCTCATGTTTGAACCTCACCATAACGTATCATGTGCCTTGCATCTAATTCGTGTGATTAAAATACTTGGCTGATCATCAGTTGTTGACCTGATCTAAAGGCTCTCAGTGGGTCAACCTATTGACTACACCCCATAGCATGATCCTCAGTAACATGCGCCATTGGGCTGGGTTGATGTTCGCTTTTTGCACCCCCTTTCTTAAGCCCACATAGAAAGTAATTGAGGCGTGTTACTGATTGCACCCCCTCCCTTTGTTTGCTATTTTTGTTTGTTTTTTGCATACATGTTTGAAAATGTATTTTTAAAAATACTTGTGAATATCCAAAAATTCTAAAAATATTCATGTGTCATATTAACACCTTTAATTAATTTTCGATGAATTTTAATTGCTGATTTGGTTTTTTTTACCATATTTTTAGTGAGTTTTCATTTAAGTGCATTTGGGTGAACCTTCTTTGTGATACATGTTTGGTAGTTTATTTTTTAAGTACACTTAGATGAAGAATTTTTGCATGGTATTTGGTATAGGATGTTAGGACATGTTAATGATCATAATTAAATTTTATAGGATTTTTAGGGAATGTTTGATTGTCTTTTGAATGCTATTTTGTATGTGTTTGTTCAATGATTATAGAGCATGTTATAGGTCTTGTTTAAACATGATAACAAATGAATTTTTGTTCATTCTTTTGCATATGGTTTAGCCTCTGATTGCACTCCATCTCACTTGTTTCCTTTTAATTTTTACAACATTTAATCATGCTTGTGTTAATTGTTGAAGTACATCTTGTTTGTGTAGATGTTTAGATTGTTAGTACTAGGGCTTTGTGTTCCTTGTGTAACCATTCAGCATGATACTTATGCATTCATTTGTGTACATGTTTTGGCATTCTTATAGGTCTTCTAAAACCAAATTATAGGTCCTTAACTCCTAACGTTGATTGATTTGTATAGACTTGATTGAACATGGATTGACACTTGGTATTTGACTCCTCTTTGTCTACTTTATCTTATATGTTGCATACCATATCTTCATGAAGAATTATATGACCTAAAAGCCATCCAAACTTGACTTTCTTTCTGTTTTAGATCATCTCTAACCATTCATGTGTGACTCATAACTTCAGTTCACCTAATTGAATTCACATGACCTCAAATTGTCTTCACTTGTTCAACTTATGCTAGTTTCCATTGTTTATGTAGTATGCTTTTACTTGTTGCATCATTCCATCACACATGATCTCATATGACCTATAATATGTTCATATACTTGTAAATACTCATTGGACTCACAAATGCCCATTTGTCTCATGCATTCCTTAACCTTTAACAAGTAATGACATGAGTTGTGTATGAACATTATAGGTCTCTTATTTTGATTTCAACTTCATTTAAAGTGTGATATGCTACTGACTTGGATGCTCATGCACGATTCATTTCACTTACATGACTTCTTTTGGTTTGTTGTATCTAGTGTGTGCATAGTTTGAACTTGTATGAACTTGTTTGAACCTAGTTTGTTCTTCTTCTTCAATGTGCTTCAACATGAGACTTGTATGGGCTTTGTATGATCATTCTTATATGCTAAAGGACATCTAGCATGTCATAAGCTACTGATTTGCATCCATTCTTGCATGAGGTCATCTTATACTTTCATCTCTTACTTGTGATGTAAGCATGAATAATTGTATGAATCAAAAGGGTGTTTGCTTAGCTTATAGTTGCTTAATTATTGCATACCTTTGCCTTTGTGACTTGTAGGTTCATCTAATGACATTCATAGCCACTCATAAATGTCATTCACTTCTGACTTTGATGTTTACATGTGCATTCATTCATGTTCATGATTCATTCGCATTCATCTTGCATAGTTATGGTACAACTTGTATTTGTATGTTCTTGTAGTGCATGTTTCAACATAGTTTGACTTTGTTTGATACCTTAGCATTAGTAGGATCCCTTGACATGTACCTACTGACCTTAAATGTCCCTTAACCCTTAGGACTCTTCCCTTTTGGTTTAGCACTTATTTTTTTTCAAGTTGTCTTCTTAAAGCAACTAGCCTTTGTTTTGTTTACTTTTGATACTTGTATTCATTACTTGTAATCATTTGGTACTAATATTTTATGTAGGGGCAGAGGTAAGGTACTTGAACACGTGGATGGTTATCCATGTTCATCTCTTCTTTCATCTCTCATCTATCTTACTTGTCTTTTCCTTTTGTGAATAGCATGATATAATGCTTTGTGTACAACTTTCTTACACCCTTTGGGATCCTAGCTCATCCTTAATTTTTTATTAAGGTGTGGTAGGATAAGCATTAGGTAGTGTTATCCCTCTCTTCTCATTAGACTTAGGTTCTCAAACCTTGACCTTAGGGCCACCTTTGCATGATAACATTAGGAACAATTAGTTTCCCCTTAGTGTTCTCTTTCCTTGAGTCTTCTCTTCTCATCTCACAACCACTCCAAAACACTTAATAAGGATTAACGTGTATTGCACACGAGCCTTGTATATGGGAAATGAGAAATGAGGGGTTTCCCTTCATTCTTCTAGGATGCTTAGTGTATGTCCTATTGGGGACGATATGCGACACATTCGTTCCTATGTTGAAGACTTGAGTACAATGCAAGTTATGAACTAACTTCAATCCACTTCTGTCTAAAATATACAAAACAAACTCAAACCTTTTCATCCTTCGGGATTGTTAAGTTTCAAACCATTTTCAGAAAAGGGCACGTTATTTTTCGTCTCGTCGCAAACAGGCATCGACCCTAACTGCCAGACGCGAATCTAACGTCGCTCATAAAAAACACTAAGACCCCGTTAGGTCGAACTATGACTGCTCTGATTTCCTCCTTCTGGTTAGATTGAGGATACATAGGCACAGGACGGCGATGTCTTGGCGAGCAACCTCCCCCCTTAGTTCGTGTCCGAACTACGTTGACTCTGACTTTCCCATTGCACGAGGGAATACGTAGGCCTAGGACCGGCGATGTCCTATCGAGTCACTTCTTTTTCTTTTCTTCCTCGTTTCTTCGTTCTTTTCCGTTCTCATTCCTTTTCCCTTCCAGTAGCAGTGGAGCTCCAGATGATGACACCCTTTGATTAAGACAACAAGCGTGGATCCCATCGAGTATGATGGATGCGTGGGGGTGCTAATACCTTCCCCTCGCGTAACCGACTCCCTTACCCATTTCTCTTGGTCGCAAGGCCATGCTTTTTCCTTCCCTTCAGGTTTACGCAGTGTTTCCTTTCCCTCTCTTGGGATAAATACACATTGTTGGCGACTCTGTTTTCGTGCCACTTTCGCGTTTGTACTTGGATGAAAATCCCGGGAGCGACACCGGTGAAACTTTTCTTGAACTTTTCTTAAGTTTGGACCCACAGGCTTCCTAAAAGCATCCCCGCCTTCTCTTGGGCTTTGTACAAGGACCCTTCGGCTTCTTAGAAGTTCTCATGCCTTCTCTTGGGCTTAGTACAAGGACCCTGAAGACCTCTTAAAGGTATAGGAGAGAACTTAGTAATCCTTTGTTAGAGCAGTCTTTCCAAAAAGTCAAAACCTCAGACCAATTTTAGGGTTGATTCTCATCCCTTAAAATACCAGCCTCCTCTTGGGCATTATACAAAGATAAACTCTTTCATACCAGTAGACTTGGATAGTCTAATCTCCTCTTGGATCTCAAAGACATTCTCAAGTTCCTTACAAAATACATAAAAACCCTGATCATTCGATCAATCTCAGGTAGAGCTAAAACCCCGGTAGGTTCAAAAACTTAATCTTTCATCCTAAATTTCCCCAACTAGGGTCAAATCACTGCCAATAAACTTTTATCAGAACCTCAAGACATCTGATATCCCAACTCTTCTGGAACCCTCAGCAAGAGTTGATTCCCCATCTTGGACCTGCCTCTGGATCTCAATAATCCTCAGCAAAAGTCAGCCTCCTCTTAGGCTTTGTATAATGATTTTCCTCAACAGAATTAGCCCCAAAGCACCCTTTTGTTGAGTCCATCTTCTTACTTAAAACACTCTCTTGTTGAGTTAACCCTTTTTAGCCTCAATCTTGGGCTTTGTACAAGACAAACAAAGTACTCTCTTGTTGAGTCAATCACCCTTCCACACTCTCTTGCTGAGTCAGTGGTACAAAATATAAACACTCTCTTGTTAAGTTAATTACCTTGAGGCACTCTCTTGTTGAGTTGACCCCTTTTAACCTCCTCTTAGGCTTTGTATAATGATTTCTCCAGCTTGTTCAGCCTCAATCTTGGGCTTTGTACAAGACACCGTAAATATCTTCCCAGCGGAGTCAATTCCTCCCAGCCTTTCTTTTTAGCTTTGGGAGTTAATGTCCCTAAGCAGGGTTAATACTCTCTCTTCAGCCTCCTCTTAGGCTTTGTATAATGATCTTCCTCAGTGGAGTTAGCCTCAATCTTGGGCTTTGTACAAAACAAATCATACTCTCCAGCTGAGTCAATCCCATTTTAGCCACAATCTTGGGCTTTGTACAAGACAGATAAAACCTCTCACCAGTAGAGTCAGTTCCCCTTTTAGCCTCAATCTTGGGCTTTGTACAAGACAGATAAAATCTTTCTCCAGAAACATCAACTTTTAGCCTCCTCTTAGGCTTTGTATAATGATATCCCCAAAAGAGTCACTCTCTTTTTAGCCTCAATCTTGGGCTTTGTACAAGACAGATAAACATTCTCTTGTTGAGTCCGTCTTTTCCAGCCTCCTCTTAGGCTTTGTATAAGGACTTCCCCAGTGGAATCAATCAATCTCTTAGCTTCAACCTTGGGCTTTGATCAAGGCACACAAAAACCAACATCCCCTCAGAGAAAAAATCCAAAATCTCTCTGGAGGAAGACATTTCTCTGTGTTATCACACATCAAAATAGAAAATCAAACAAACCTTAATTCCAGATAACAGCCGTAAGTGGCACACTTGTTGATTCAAATATCCAAGTTGTCGTCCATCTCTTATCCTGGTAAATCCCTTTCTTTCATCTAATTACTGTAAGTGGCAAGCCTCTGGATTATTTACATCCACGCCACTGTCCCTCTCTTAGCATGAAAATTTCCTAAGGAAAAATGGCATTGCTCAACACTGAGTTAAAGTTTTCTCCTTCAGGAAAAATCCCCTATAAAGGAAATTATGGCATTGCTGGATTCTCATATTCCAGTTAAAGTAATTCTCCTTTATAATCAGTCACCCAACAGTTGTGATAAACAGACAAGATGTCTCCCTTTAGAGATGACAAATTACCTCTCCGTCAAACCTTTTAGCTTCAATCTTGGGCTTTGAACAAGACACAAATAACCTTTAGCTTCAATCTTGGGCTTTGAACAAGACACCAAAATATCTTTTTCCTCCCATAGAATAGGAGGAACTACGATTGCTCTGATTTCCCTGTTTCTTTAAACGGGAATACGTAGGCATAAGATTGCGAAATCTTAGCGAGCATACCAATCAAAAACTTTAGGTCCAGTACCTTCATATCAATCAAACTAAGGTCCAGTACTTCACCAAAATCATCAAAAAACTCCCTCTCACAGACATCCCCACAAAGAAGAAACTTTCCCATTTACAGACAAACACCATCAAGTATAAAGCAGAATCTAATGCTAATAACCTGTGGATAACCACATATAGGATGGGTAACTGACAACTCCCCATTGTATAACCTGACCCCGAACTCCCCGAATCTCTCTTAGCATTTGTTTAGTTAAACATTCACGTGCAAGGTTACTTTTAGATATCTTCCCTTTCCCTTCCAGCTTCATGGGATAAATAAGAAATCAGAAAGTAGCACCCCTTCCCTACCATTGCGGCGGGGAGGAACCCATGGCGATAAGGTGGTCGTGTCACCGACAAAAATCGCACACTACAACCTCCATTAAACTCATATCAGACCGGTAGCTGTACTGAAGCCAACTTTTAATTCATCAAGAACACCTTGAAAACTATGCTTCAAATGATCCACTTGAATGACGATGAATAATATTGACTTGAACTTTGTATTCCAAGTGAACTTTCCGTCCTTGTATGATTAATACCTTGATTCTTTTGACAATATTGAACATTTGAATTCAATTTGAACTTAATGACATTATTTGGATGCATTTTCAATTCATCTTCAACTCAATGAAACTCCTAATTTCTAACACTCAAAACATAAATAACTTGCTTCACAAGTAACAAGTTTTTTTCTGAAAAAATAATGGTGTTTTGAACATCAAGAATCCACCTCCTCATATCACTTGCACCACAGCTTTGAACTTCTAGCAATCTAACCCTCACATTCTTGGTAACTTTTTTTTACTTGATGATCTTAGCACAAGAACCATGCATCGAGTAATTCTTGGAAATAGGATACAACTTGAAGTGTAATTTGTCATGAAACCTTAGCCAGTCTTCAATTGATGAACATGCTCAAATACCAATGAAAAGGAACCCTAATTCTTCTTGAGACGTACTTCCCCTGTTCAATTTTCTTAAACCTGGAGAGTTATATTGGCGCATCCGACATTCGTGATCTGAAGGTGGAAGAGGATTGAACACTTAAGTGCCTAGAAATTTGCACTCACGGGTGCACGAAGTAACGTTGTTGGTTGATTGTATTGCTTAAATGGGCTTAAAGATGCCATTCGGAAAGATGACAGGATGAAGATGGGCCTATAGATGCCATCCAAAGTAACTATTGACAGGAGTATCAGAAGAAGTCTAGGTTTGACTATATCTGAGGAGTATACTAGAATGAGTCCGTGTCCAACTGTATCTAGCCGATGTGCTGGGGAATGTCAGAATGAATCTACGCCTTGATTATATCTGAGGATGTATTGGAATGAGTATCAGAATGAAATCTATATCTAGATCGTATCTGAACCGTATCTGGAAAATATACTTGACCATCTCTGAACTGAATCTGGAATATATTCTGGAATAAGTATCAGAATTAAATCTTCGTCTCGATCATCTCTGAACCATTTTTTTGGAAAATATTCTGGGATAAGTGTCAGAATTAAATCTCTGTCCTGATTATCTCTAAACTGTTGGAGTATTAGAATTAAATCTCTGGGTTGATTATCTCTGAGTTGTTGAAGTATCAGAATTAAATCTCTGGGTTGATTATCTCTGAACTGTTTAAGTATCATAATTAAATCTCTGGGTTAATTATCTCTGAACTGTTTAAGTGTCAGAATTAAATCATCTGTCTTGATTATCTCTGAACTGTTGAAGTATTAGAATTAAATCATCTGTCTTGATTATTTCTGAACTGTTGAAGTATCAGAATTAAATCATCTGTCTTGATTATTTCTGAATTGTTGAAGTACCAGCATTAAATCTGTCTTTGAATTAGTGTCAGAATTAAATTATTGTCTCGATTATCTCTGCACCGTATCTAGAAGATGATAATGTTTGTCTGATTGTGAACTCACCTGAAAAAGGCAAAGTTAGTTTTATGCAATGTCATGATGTATGTAATGCATTGCGTAATGATGCTCTCAAGATAAATGAGAATGTTATATGTTTTGTATGTATAAGCTATGATATTTTGTACATGATGCATGGATGTCAATGTTGCTGACGACAGCGGTGGTTTTGAATAGTAACGTCTGGCTGGGGAAAATAAATCTCTGTCTGTTGCTGGGAATTAAGAATATCACTCTTCATCTTTTGTTTGGAACGAATGTACTGGGAATTCCCGCTTTATCGTTTGGGAATATTCCGCTGGGGATCTTCGACTTCTGCTTGGGGATAAAAGCGTTCAAGGAGAGTTTGGCTGCATGTACCCTGACTGGGGATAAACGAGATGGATAATCCTCCGATGCAATATCTGCCCGGGTTCCAGATATGAGCGTCAACTATGTTGGGGGAGAGAATTTTGTTAGTGAATTTATAGTGTTAGAGGAATAAACTCAGCTGGGGAATTGAATTCTGTATACTACAAAGAGGGAATAATCTCTGATGGGGGTTAGAATTTTATAGGCTACGCTGAGGAAATTTCTGCTGTATGCTGGGGAAATTATTAACTTCTTTATCTTCTAGGGGACCCATTGGGGAAGACGATCATGCCAAGCTGTCCATCAAATATATGGAAGTGAACCGCTGGAAGATGCCGCAATTTCTGTCTGAGGGCATACTAATTCTGTCGGGGAATATATCTCTATTGGGGATGAGCTTGTGAAGATAGCTCTATAGAGATAGTTCCATGGAGACTGCTCTGTGGGGGTTTGTGGACATCTTGAACATTATCCCAACTCCTAGAGTCCTTAGTAAATGCTATTCCTATTTTCACGTATATTTTTTGTAAACTTCAATCATATTCAAGTGCATATGTTCATTCAAAGTACCCATTGGACGTTTACGCAAACAAAACAGGGTAAGTAAAAACAATTTTGAATTTGAAAATAGACTTGTATTGATTTTGAAATTGGCCTATAAACAGGCATTTTTGTACAAGGAGACAGAAATCCTAGTAAGAGGAAATTGTCGTAAAAATTGAAAAGGTACAAAGTGATAAACAAAGAAAAACAGCTATGTGGAAATGATCCCATTGAGTTTCAACTCTGCTATTGCCACTATATCTTCAAGCATCTCATCCCTTGCTGTCGGGAGAAAGATGACTGGATTGATCTGCGCCGTTCGAACAAAACTAAGCTAGAAGTAGATAAGTGATCCAACGGGACATAGACGTACGCTTTAATCCCTAACTTTTACCTGGACCGCCTTTTCAGGTTTTCAGTCCACCGGGATACCCTTTTTTTTTTGCCCAAGTCGCCTTTTCAGGTTTTCGACTTGCCGGGTGTACAGTTCTTTTGTATATATATCCCTAATTTTTACCCGAACCCTTTTGGTTCGCCAGGATGCCCTTATTTTTGCCTAGGCCAGTCAACCTAGCGGGTCTTTTTTTATGCGTAGTATCTTTTGACTATGTCCGCGTTCACAGGGTATAGGAAATCTCCACCGTCTATAGTAGTAAGCATCATAGCACCGCCAGAAAATATTTTCTTGATTACAAATAGACCTTCATATGTGGGAGTCCATTTGCCCCTGGGATCACCCTGTGGTAGTATGATACGCTTTATTACCAAATCACCGGCCTGGTACACTTGGTGCTTGACTTTCTTGTTAAAGGCCTTGATCATACGCTTCTGATACATCTGGCCATGACAGACAGCCGCGAGCCTCTTCTCATCAATCAAATTTATCTGATTAAGTCGAGTCTGAACCCATTCGTCTTCGTCTAAGTCTGCATCTTTCATAATCCTTAAGGAAGGAATCTGAACTTCAGCAGGTAAAACTGCCTTCATACCATAGACTAAAGAGAAAGGGGTTGCCCCTGTTGAGGTACGTACTGAGGTACGATAACCATGAAGAGCAAATGGTAACATCTCATACCAATCTTTGTATGTCACCGTCATCTTTTGCAAGATCTTCTTAATATTCTTGTTGGCGGCTTGGACTGCGCCATTCATCTTTGGTCGATATGGAGAAGAATTGTGATGCTTAATCTTGAACTGCATGCAGAGTTCAGTGATCATAGTGTTGTTCAGATTAGTACCATTGTCTGTGATAATCCTTTCAGGGATGCCATACCGACGAATAAGATTATGCTTGATGAACCGAGCTACAACATTCTTGGTAATAGAAGCGAACGAGGCTGCTTCCATCCACTTCGTAAAGTAATCGATAGCAACAAGGATGAAACAATGTCCATTGGAAGCGGTAGGTTTAATCTCTCCTATCAATCAATGCCCCACATTGCAAAAGGCCAAGGAGCAGTCAGAACATTCAAGGGAATCGGAGGTACATGTACTTTGTCAGCATAGATCTGGCACTTGTGACAAGTTCTGGAGCGATGATGGCAATCAGTTTCCATGGTAGACCAGTAGTAACCTGCTCTCAAAATCTTATTAGCCATTGTATGCCCACTGGAGTGAGTGCCAAAGATTTCGTCATGCATCTCTTCCATAATCTTTTCTGCTTCCTTCTTGTCTACACAGCGAAGCAAGGTTGAATCGTGGTTACATTTGTACAAAATTCCGTTACTCAGAAAGAATTTGGCAGAGAACCTCCTTAGAAACTTCTTGTCATTGATAGATGCCCCTTCAGGATATTCCTGAGTTTCGAGATATCTTTTCACTTCGTGGAACCATGGTTTCTCTTCTACTTCATCAGTATCAACTTCATAACAGTATACTGGTTCATCTAGTAGTAATCCTAGGAGCCTCGTTGTCCCATCTGACTTTGAACATAGACGACATGGTACCTAACGTGTCTGCCAACTGATTCTCTTCACGTGGAATATGCTCAAAAGTGATTTCTTCAAAGTATGGGATCAAAGTCAACACATGTTCTCGGTAAGGAATGAGATTTGGATGCTTCGTGTACCATTCTCCTTTAATCTGACTGATCACTAGGGCTGAGTCCCCATATACATTCAAGAATTTGATCCTCATATCAATGGCAGCTTTGATACTCATGATGCGTGCTTCATATTCAGCCATATTGTTGGTACAGTCAAAGCAAAGTCTAGCAGTAAACGGCGTATGGCAACCCTTAGGAGAGATAATTATAGCACCAATACCATTGCCAAGTGCATTAGAAGCTCCATCAAAAACCATAGTCCATCGGGATCCCAGTTCAGGTCCTTCATATGGTCCAGGTTCTTCATAATCAATAACAAGCATAATATTCTCATCTGGGAACTCAAAATTCATATACTGATAGTCATCCACCGCTTGATGAGCCAAATGATCAGCTAGTACACTTCCTTTGATTGCTTTCTGCGTAGTGTACTGGATGTCGTATTCTATCAAGACCATCTGCCATCTTGCTATTCGTCCGGAGAGAGCAGGTTTCTCAAATATGTATTTGATAGGATCCATCTTAGAGATCAATAAAGTGGTATGAGTCAACATATACTGTCTTAGTCGACGAGCAGCCCATGCCAAAGCGCAACAAGTTTTCTCAAGTAGTGAATATCTTGTTTCACAGTCGGTAAACTTTTTGCTAAGGTAGTATATTGCATGCTCTTTTCGACCAGACTCGTCATGTTGCCCCAACACACACCCCATTGAATTCTCTAGCACTGTTAAGTACATGATTAGAGGTCTTCCTTTAACTGGTGGCATCAGAATCGGAGGTTCTTGGAGATACTCCTTGATCTTATTAAAATCTATCTGATATTCGTCGTTCCATTTCACTACTTGATCTTTCCTCAGTAATTTGAAGATTGGCTCACAAGTAGCGGTCAAATTGGAGATAAATCTGGCAATATAGTTCAAACGTCCCAAGAAACCTCTGACTTCTCTCTCAGTACGGGGAGCGGGCATATCTTTTATAGCTTTTACCTTTGCAGGGTCGACTTCAATACCTTTACCACTGACGACGAAACCCAAAAGTTTATCGAATCTAACCCCAAAGGTGCATTTGTTTGGATTCAATCTCAACTTGTACTTCTTCAACCTCTCAAACAGCTTGTGTAGGTGGTCAAGGTGCTCTTCTTCATTCTGAGACTTGGCTATCATATCATCAACGTATACCTCTATCTCGTGATGGATCATATCATGGAATAAAGCAACCATAGCGCGCTGGTATGTTGCCCCTGCGTTCTTCAAACCAAATGGCATTACCTTGTAACAAAAGGTGCCCCACTATGTAACGAACGTAGTCTTCTCCATGTATTCAGGTGCCATCTTGATTTGATTATAACCTGAGAAACCATCCATGAATGAGAATACCTTGTGCTGAGCAGTGTTGTCTACCAGAACATCAATATGTGGGAGAAGAAAGTCATCTTTGGGGCTTGCCCTGTTCAGATCCCTGTAGTCCACACACATACGAACTTTACCATCCTTCTTAGGCACTGGTACCACATTTGCAACCCACTGAGGATATGATGTGACAGCTAGAAAACCTGCATTGAACTGCTTCATAACCTCGGCTTTGATCTTTTCAGACATCTCAGGGCGCATACGACGAACCTTCTGCTTTATCGGAGGACATCCTTCCTTCATCGGTAAACGGTGAACCACGATATCGGTATCGAGTCCTGGCATATCTTCATAAGACCAAGCGAAAATCTCAACATAATCACATAGCATCTGAATCAATCTTTTCTTGACACGGTCTTCTAGTCCAGCACCTATCTTGATTTCTTTCTTATCCTCCTTAGTACCTAGATTTACGACCTCGACTGGCTCTTCGTGCGGTTGTATGGTCTTTTCTTCTTGCTCTAATAGTCTAGTAAGCTCTCTAGGCACTTCACAATCTTCCTCACCTTCGTCCTCGGCTTGGTAGATCGGATTTTTGAAGTCATAATTGACAATAGCATAACCGTTATCAATGGGATCTAGGGTGGATGTGGATCTGCAGTTTATCGCGTGGGTGTGTGTAAGAACACATAGCTATTTTGATGAAGATAAAGTAAAAGAAAAGACAAAGAGCGCAAAATTTGAATGTAAAACATCCATTGATTTATTGAATGAAAATATGCGATGAGATGACAACCCTAACAAATGGGCCACTGTGCCCTGGGCAAGGCATAAGGCTTAAAAGTTTTATTGTTCAAATTACAAAACCAAACTTTGAAAATAAGAAAAACAGAAAATAGCATTTACTCCTGACTGAAGGAGATAGGAATAATGTCTTCAGTCTTCCAATTGTTGAGCCCACTGCCAATGGTAGGAAAGATCCAACTGTCTAGGTCACAGTCACTATCAGCATCTTCCACAGCGTTGACCTGATCTTTATGAACTCCTTTATTGGTGATACAAATAACACGAACACGATGTACAGCCCTCTAAGCCTCTGAAGTGAAGCCCAAACCAAATTTGTCAGACTTGTAAGGAATGTCAGGAAGCTGACCCCAAATGGTACAACCACCTTCTTCAACCACAACTCCGGCATCCTTTAGGGAAGCCATTGTAGGAGGCACTCTAGTAACCTTGGGAACAGTAGGAACTGGTTTAGCAATAGGAACAGTCTGAGGAGCCAATTCAAATGTTTGACAAAGAGTCTCGAGGAATTCGCCATCCATCTCAACATACTTGAAGGTATTCAAATGACTAACCATGTACTCTTCTTCACCACAGACGGTGACAATCTTGCCTTTCGCGGGATACTTCAACTTCTGATGTAAGGTAGAAGTCACAGCGCCTGCCCCATGTATCCAAGGGCGTCCAAGCAAACAGGAATAGGCAGGACGAATATCCATTACATAGAAAGTAGAATCAAAGACTTGAGAACCCACTCTGATCGGGAGATCAACCTCTCCATGCACCATTCTCTTCGAACCATCAAAGGCTCTTACCACGACGTCACTAGGTTTCAGCACAACCCCTTCATAGTCGAGTTTGTCTAGAACAGCCTTTGGCAACACATTCAATGAGGAACCATTGTCCACCAATACATGAGATAGGGTAGTGCCCCTACACTCAATAGAGACGTGCAGGGCCTTATTGTGGTTCCTTCCGGCGGGAATCAGATCAGTATTAGAAAAGCCTAGACCATTATCAGTTGTCAGGCTAGCGACACAATTTTCAAGCTGATCAACAGAGATTTCTTACGACACATGCGCAGATTTCAAAAACTTCACCAAAGCTTTAGCATGGGCCTCGGAGCACAACAACAGAGATATCATAGAGATCTTGGAGGGGGTGTGCCCCAACTGTTCAACAACATTGTAATCACTCTTGTGGATAATTTTCAGCACTTCCTCCATTTCTTGCTTAGAGGAATCTTCGATAGCAGTTTCACCCGGGGCCTCCATCTGGGCAGGCTCAATCATTGGTTCTTTACCTCGAGTCTCAGTAATTGGCTCGGAGGCAGAGATACGAATTGGAGTAGTAACAGTCTTCAGAGAGATTTCTGGGGAGAAGATCCTTCCACTTCGGGTAACCTTACTAGTTCCAATGATATTGTCGACATCGGGATTAGTAACTTCAGCAGTTCCATCAGTCAAAGGCTCTTGCTTGACACCATAAATGTAAACATCAGCACCATAATTCCAAGGGATAGCCTTGCTAGAGGAATATGGAATCGGACCGGGTGTAGTAATAATCAGGGGAGCCACTCTAAGCTCGGCAGTAATCTTCACAGGACCTTTAGAGGTGATCCTCACTGGTGTTTTGGAATTAGTAACCACAGATACGTCCTCAAACTTCAGACCTCGGCAACAAATTTCAGATAAGTTCTCCATAGAAAGAGTCTTCTCAAACAATATAGTATGGTCGTCCATCAAACGCTGAATGCCTTCTTTCAGCTTCACACAACCATTGGATTGAGATGCACAATAATAACAGTTTTCAATGCAGCCCAGAAATAAACCGGCTTGCAACAGCTTCTTCTTAACAATTGATAGAGGAACAATCAAGTCAACCAAGGTAGAAACACAAGAACCATCGTCAATAGCATTAACGATCTTGTCATGATTCGACATAGGAGAGGTAATCACATTAGGAGTCTCAGGGGGATCAAACTCAATCTCCTTAGCGTCAATCATGTCTTGAATCTTCTTCTTCAGTGCCCAACAGTTGTTCGTATCATGTCCAGGACTATTAGAATGGTATGCACACCTTGCATTGGGATTATAGCTAGGAGCGGAAGTATTAGGATTCCTAGGAGGATCCCTCAAAGTAATTAATTCTGCCTTCAACATATGCTGCAACGCCTGAGCCAATGACATATTGATCTTTGTAAACTATCTCCTGGGTGCATCCTGCTTACGCTGACTACCCTGTTGTTGTTGTGGTACCGGTGCAGAGATCAGAACTGCCCCAACAGATTGGTTGCGGTCATTCTTATTACGACTCTTCTGGCCGTACATAACATTAGACTCCTTCTTCCCATTATGTGGCTTCTTTGTAGTGTTTGAAGATGTAGCCACTTGTATTTTACCACTTCGAATTCCACTTTCAACACGTTCTCTTGTCAATATCAGCTCGGTGAAACTGGATGACGAGCTTCCAAGTAGATGACTATAGAAAGGACCGGTTAGTGTGCTCATGAACATGTCAACCAACTCTCTGTCAGCTAAAGGAGGTTGAACCCTGCCTGCAAGATCTCTCCATTTCTGGGCGTACTCTTTGAAACTTTCATTAGGGCCCATGGACATGCTTTGGAGTTGCATTCAAGTTGGCGCCAAATCAGAGTTATATTGGTATTGCCAGTAGAAAGCTTCAGCCAAATCATTCAAGGTACTAATATTGGTACTCTCAAGTTGATAGTACCACTCCAGTTGAGCTCCAGACAAACTCTCTTGGAAAAAATGCATCCACAACTTTTTGTCAGTAGTACGTGGCTGAATCTTTCGGACATAAGATCTCAAATGCAGCTTCGGGCAAGACACACCGTCATATTGAGCAAACATGGGAATTTTGAACCTAGGAGGAATGACAACTCCTGAAACCAAGCCCAAGTCCTCAAAATCCAAACCAGGTACTTTCTGAACCTCCATGGCCATCAGACGTTCTTCAAGTAATTTGTATTTCTCATCACCAGGGGGATACTGTTCATCCAGATAATCATCTTCCTCTTCAGAGTGTCCACCGGTGCCGTGGTTACTATTTTCCTCATGTTTGTCACTTTCATGGTTGTCATACAGTTCATCATCCTGGTCTACTAGGATCCCAATTTCCTTGACCTGTTTAGTCGGACCTTTGAATCTCCTCCCCATGTTGATGATGCCAGTTGATTTTCTTGCTTTCTTCTTCTTCTTGGTCAGAAGTGCTTTCAATTCTTCTTGCCCCTTGGACAAGTTTAAGATCAACTCTTGGAACTGGGCGTTCTGGGCCTGGAGATCTTTGATGGTTTGCTCGAGAGCCATTTCTTCTGAAATAAACAGCGAGGAGATGAGAAACCTGTCTTAGAAACCTGCTATGCAATGATTATGAGATGTAGATGCATATGCAATGATTTCAAGGACTTTAGAGTTTATCTTTGCAAACAAACAAAAACAAAAGGAAAACTTTTATTAGTAAACTCAAAATTCCTTTTTTTTCTTTTATGCCTCTTGGGCTACAATGAAAGGAAATTTCAAAAAGCAAATTAAAAAAACGCCTAAGACCTAGAACTCAAGACACAAGTCTCCCACGGGCGCTTCCTCTTTGTGCCGACGTAAGCATTGATGCTCTGCTTCTCATGAAGTAATTTCGTCAACTCCAACACCTTCTTCTCAATAGCATAGAACTGAGTCTTAAAGGTGTCCCTTTCTTCTTCCATCTGAACCCAGGACTTCTGCAGCTCTTCAAGATCGGTAGGCATATCTGGATGGAGAATGACTTGAGGAACACCTCCTTCAAACTCAGGTTCAACAATCACTGGTCTGACAGCTGGATATGGCATAATAAGATCTCGAGCACGAGTGTGCACCCATCTGAGGTAAGGCTCCAAAGGAATAGAGTTCTTCTGTCCCAAGGTCTTGCTTTCGATCTTATACACCTTATTCCACGCGCGTATAAACCTTTGATGGTAACCTTGAGGATCATCTTCATAATAGAACACAATACCCTGAATAAGCATATCATGAGGACCATCCCTTCGAGCATAACCAAATTGGCGCAAAGATAGCGAAGGATTATAGGTGATGCCTCCCCTAATGCCAAGGAGTAGCACATTAGGGAATTCCCCACAATGATCAATAAGAGTGAAGTCTTCAAGAGATCGGGCACACCAATAGATATCTGAATGGGAGAGTGACATTATCCTTTGAGACCACTGTAACCTTTGTTCATTCTTCAACACTAACCGGGGAAGGTGCGAAATAAACCACCTGGATAGTAAGGGTACGTGACACATGAGAGTCCCTCGCTCCTTGATAGTACGAGTGTGAAGCGAGTGCAGAATATCTCCGAGCAAGGTAGGTACCGGGTTATGAGTCATAAATATTTTAATAGCGTGCACGTCTATGAGTTGGTCTGGATTAGGGAACAACACCAACCCATAGATCAACAAAGCCAATACTTCCTCAAAAGCATGGTAACTCATAGCGCTTAGGAACATTTGAGCCTTCTCAATCAGGAACTTAGCAAGAAACCCCTTGACTCCACTCCTTGTTTCCCAATTGGACACAATGTTTGACCTCTTCAGATGTAAAGCAACTACAATGACTTCAGGCTTTGGAACGTCTTCTAGACTGGTAAAAGGTATCTGATCGAGAATAGGTATTCCAAGTAGCTTAGAGAACTCCTCCATCGTGGGCACCAATTGGTAATCCGGGAAGGTGAAACAGTAGTGCTTAGGATCAAAGAACTGGAATAGGACTCTCATCATGTGTTCTTCAAAACCTGAGGTAACCAAGTTGAGTAGAAAACTATGCCTTTCGATGAATCGAGAGCCATCGGGAACCTTTGAGACCAATTCTTTAAGCTGGGAAGGAACCCTTACAAAGTTGACTCGGATGAAATTTCTAGGAACGGAAGCCATGGCCTGCAAAGACGAATAAAGATAAATTCCTTGGTCCTTGAAATGGTGAGTGAAAATGATATATTATGATGTTATGATGTCATGTACATGTTAATAGTAAATAAGTAGCACACACAAACAAGTCATACAAGAGCCTTAGGTTTAAAGGCTTGTATGAAGTCCAAAGGTAAGTACCCTTCCCCACTGAGGTTTAGTTGGCTCAACCTGTCCTAGAATAGTAACCGGGTTCTAAAGGACTCATATCACAGATCTTTCTCGAAGGCTTTATTTTAGTGCGACACTCGAGTGGCCGACCAAAACATCCCGAAAGTCTGATCTCAATGAGCGTAGCCTCGAGTATCAACCAACTTCGGTCTAAATGCAAATCCGGCCATCTCACTACCTTCTAATGGCCAAAAATAAGTTAACTAGGGTTCTAAAGTCTGTGACCATCATATCAACCATATCGGTACATGTCGTACAGTCTCCGTGATCTATTGTCACTTACCTAAGGAATCACTAGGTCCGGGTGTAGGACCTTTCACACAAGTAACCCCAAAACAAAACCCATTAAAAATAAAGCACACAAGTTAAACAATTTTAAGCAAGTAGTAAAGTGATCTAACTCTAAGGTAACCCCTCTTTTATTGTACTCCCCAGCAGAGTCGCCAGTTCTGTAACACGGTGGGAGAACTGACCTTTTTTTTCGCAAAACATGTTGCGGTTAGCAAGAGTCGCCACCGAATTTTCTTTTATCCAATAAGGAAAGGCTGAAAAGAACAGGAAAGACCTTGATAGATTTTGAGTTCGGGGGGTAAGTTATACAAAGGGAAGGTATTAGCACCCTTTGTATCCATGGTTATCCACGAGCTCTTAAATGCTTAGCTCACTTTTTTTTTTACTTACTTTTTGAATGTCTGTGAACGTTTTTTGAAAATATTTTGTAAAAGTTTGACTTTGTAATAATTCGTGTAAGAATGTATACAAAGTGTTTGATTTTTTTTTTTGAAAATATTTTTGAAAAAGTGAAATATGAAAAGTATTTGTTTTTGAGTTGTGAGCAAGCATTTAAAAGTTACTTACCCCTAATTTGTAAGGTCTTTCTTATACTTATCATTTTTCTTGAGAGATAGTACTATCCATACCATTAATGGGTAGGTAGTACTATCTATTGGATGTTGAGGGACAGCGAAGGGTCATCGAATGGTCATAGAAGGCAACGTGTATGGATACCTTAGCAATGCGAATGGACTATCATCATTTTTCCATAGGGTCGTCGAGGGACAAGATCATTTTTTTTGTAGGCAGCTCGAAGGGTCATCGAGGGACTATGATCTTTATATCGAAGGGACTATGATGATATTATTCGTAAGTGTCTTTTGCTAAAGTACCCCTACTTTCGAGGGACATGACCATTTTAATCGTAAGGCAACAGAGAGAGGCTACCCTAGAGGTGAATATGTGCAATGTGCATTGATTCAATTATATTATCTTGAGTTATAGGTTATTCTAACGTTTGATTTTAGATCTTGCCATACATGCCTATTTATCTAGCAAATAAAATATAAGTGTGAAAAATAAATACCTACACTATTACATGGCTTATGGGCAGTTACATGATATAATCGTGCGAGAAATGTAAACTACACTATTACAAGGCTTATGAACAATTACATAATATAATCGTGTGAGAATGTAACATAGACTATTACAAGCCTTATGGACAGTTACATAATATAATCGTGCGAGAAATGTAAACTACACTATTACAAGGCTTATGGACAGTTACATAATATAATCGTACAAGAAATGTAAACTACATTATTACAATTTATGCACAAACCTATACATTTATTCTAAGAAAATAAATGATAAACGAAAAGCAATTACATATTAAAAATCAAGTTAAATGTCCTAAATATCTAAGTCAATATTCGTTTTTTTTTTTTTTTTTGAGAAATAATTTTAAAATAAATAAACCTAATTTCTAATTCATTTGCACAAAAATTAATTAATTATAAGCCTAAGTCTAAAAAATTAATTTTAATAAAAATAATCTATGCCTAAAAAATGATTACATAACCTAAACTATATTTTTTATTCTTTTAACGGTTTTATGATTTTTTTTTTGTTTTAATTTAAATGAAAAGAAATAAATTAATTAATTGAAATATGATAAAAGAAAGGGATTAGAAAATGGTTAAAAGGAAATTGCATGGGGTGGGAATCGAACCTTCAGGATGAGTATTTAATCCTTGGTTTGGATTGAGAATGATTGGAAATGGAGTTTTGAATTTTCACCTTTTTTTTCCAAGAATTTTGTGATTTGGAAGCCTTCCTTTGTGAAGCCTCTTGCCCCCTTTCTCTTGTGTTTGAGCCTTGTATTTATAGGAGAAACATGGTAGACAAAGAATCATTGAAGAGTTAGGATCAAGGAACATGTTTCCAACCATTTTAATTTTTTGAAAACCATGTTTCCTTCACTCTCTCCCACGGTTTTATTTGGGTTTTGATGGCCTTGAATGACATGTTTTAACCTTCTAGAAATTCCATTTAAAAGGATCCATGTGTCCACCATTATTTGATTTATTTTGTTTTATTTAATTTTGTTTATTTCTTTGAATAAAATCAAAATAAAATAAAATAAAAATAAAAATAATACCAAAGTGAACTTTGAGGTCCTTGAATATGTCATAAACATGATTCAACCTTAAAAGATAGGCCCATTGGTCCAAAAGCTCAAAAATGTTCAATGTAGGTTTCATGCGTTTCTCAAATTTTGCTCAACTTGTACCAATCGTAACTCTCTCAATTTTTTTCATATGAAGGTGATCTTGAACTTTTTGGAACCCTCAAGATGTCCCCTACAACTTTCGTGTTGATCACTTTTTCATTGGAAGTCTTTATTTTTGTGTAAATTGTTTTGACGAAAAAAGTGTCTTTTTGTTGACTTTCAAAATGACCTGTAAAGTTTTGGTCCAGATCTCTTAAAAGAGGCATTTTTGGCCTTGATCTTAGAGAGACAAAGTTGTAGAGAATTGAATTTCCTTCAAAATGAGCTTTGGTTGAGGAATTTCTGATGAAGTATGTGAAAGTTGTGCATGGTCAAAGTTCAGTTGACTTTTCCTTAAGAAAACACTAATTTGGCAATTTTTGACTTTTGAGTAAATCTTGATTTTCTTGAGGAATCATGATCAAACCTTGATCAAATGATGAATGGGACTTCAAAATCTTGATGTTGGCAAGAAATGATGACGTTTGACTGTAAATTGGTCAAAGTTGACTTTTGGTCCAATACAATCGACTGTTGATCATTTGAGCAATTGACTGAGCAAACTTGTGAAGCAAGGCTTGAGACTTGACATGAGGATACCCTTGAGTAGTCTTGAGCTTTTGATACTCCTAGGAGTGTGAGGAAGCTTCTTGAATCAATTTGTCTAAAAGATGTGAGGGAAAATTTTGGGGTGCAACACGTACAGTGAGGCTTTTGAGAAATTTTGGGGAAAATGATCCAATAGAAAACCCTAGAACCATTCAGAATCAACTGGTCACGTCTTGAAGGTCTTGACAGAGAGAATGAATGCCATTTTTACTTGAGACCAATGTTCCTGCACAAACCTGTTAGAAATAAAGCACGCAGATATTCAAGATGATGCACAATGAAAAATAGAATCTTAGTGTAAAAAATTAGGTATGACAGATGCCCCTATTTAAGTTTCTTCTATCCGGAGATATGGAGATCGAAATCTTTATCTCGACGTGATAGGGGAGACTTAAATACAAACATGCACAATTGTTTGGCCCTAAGATGCCACAAAATGCATATAATATGACATAAAATGATACGATATGAAATGAATGCAAAGACAATGATCCTGCAGGGAATGACACCACAGGGGAAAAAGAGTTACAGTCATTAGAGGTTTTATCAGAAATGCATTGAACAAAACTCTGGGAAAGTATAGCAACAACCTTCAAAGACATTCAGGAGATCATTGAATGAACTTTGGATCACATCAGAGACATTTGGAAAAGCATCGAATAAACTCCGTAACAGCATCAGAGATATTTGGAAAAGCATCGAATAAACTCCGGAACACATCCAGAAAATCATTGGATGGAAAATGGAAACAGACTTAAAAATATTCAGCAGCTGTTAACCCTAATCAGAAATAAATTAAAGACATCTAGAAGAGCATTAGATGAAAACAACGATTCTGAAGATACATCCGAAACATTTAGAAAAACATTAAATGTACAGGAAAAGATTTTGAAGACATATCTAGAAGAACGTTAGATAAGCAACATCATATCTGGAAAAGCGTCAGATAGACAAGGTCATATCTGGAAGAGCATCAGATAGACACAATGGGGCTCTGGAAAAACATCAGGAGCAGACACATCTGGAAAAACATCAGACGGTTAAAAGCAACCTCATTCTGGAAAAGCATCAGAATAAATAAAGCGCTATCTGGAAAGACATCAGATAGGTTCTGGAAGAACATCAGAACAAAAAACTCAATCTGGAAAAACATCAGAAAGAGAGACATATTCGGAAGAGCATCAGATGGGTACAAAGGAGTTTCTGAAAAAACATCAGAAATAAAGTCGTATATGGAATAACATCAGATAGACACAAGGGAGTTCTAGAAGAACATCAGAACAAAAATACATATCCGGTAAAACATCAGATAGATTCTGGAAAAGCATCAGAATCACAATGGAAATATCTGGGAAAACATCAGATAAGTTCTGGAAGAACATCAGAACAAAGGACTCAATCTGGTAAAACATCAGAGAGATAAATATATCCGGTAAAACCTCGGATAGACCCTGGAAGAGCATCAGAATCACAGGAAAACTAGAAGAACATCAGATAAGTTCTGGAAAAACATCAGAACAAGAGACACATCTGGAAAAGCATCAGACGCAAAGTCGTATCTGGAAGAACGTCAGATAGACACAAAGGAGTTCTGGAAGAACATTAGAACAAAAATACATATCCGGAAGATCATCAGATAGGTACAACAACATTTGTTTGAGAGGTGCCGAGGGAGTTGGACTTTGACCACAAGGTGAGACGTGAGTAACAACTCGACCTATGGCAAATGCAAATGAGGATGAAACATTTTTACTATGCATATGTATATGAATTTATGCTATGATATATGATCAAATGCAAATGTAATGCACATGCTGATGACAAGGCTCGACTCTTTTGTGGAGAAGACAAGACTGGAAGACTTATTCCTCAACACGGATGTCACTGCCATTCTGCTTTGGGACTAAAGACGCTGCTACTGAGCACACCTCTGCCACACTGGTAAATTGTATCAAGTTGACAATCCTTGTAGGAAGGATAGAGAGCTGCTTAGGGATTCTTCAAGTAAACTGTTCCAGATTAGCTGACTGTTGTAGGTGAATTGTTCAATGCTTCATCTTAATTGATTATGTAGATGCCTGCCTTACTGTGCGCTAGGAAAGCTTGCCCCTGTCTGAGTCTTGAAAAATATTTTGTATAAACTAATTCCGAGAAGGACTTGCATTAAACCAGAAATCTTGAACTGATTCTCAGAAGGATCTGGAAATAACTTGCCCCTGATAGGATCACTGACCAAGTTTCTCAATCGTTTGAAAATTCCTTAAGAGGAAAGCCAGTTTGCAAACAAAAGTGTTCATACAAACATAGTAAATGCAAAGTTCATACAACTTTTGAAATCAAAATCATTTTTTGAAAGATGCAAAGTATATGAGTCAGAACACGACGGTTCAAGACATCAAAGTGAAAAGTTAAGCAAGGGTATGATGCCAAGACAAATGATCTACAAAGATCTTTTAGAGTCTGTTTATGCAACCTTGCTGTTGTATGCTTTCAAAATAACCTAGCTTCAGTTAGGTCTTTTGAGGGTTGTAACGTGGCCTGGTTCACGGTTTAAAAAACAAAGGATAAAGGCTCAAAGTTTATTTGTACCCACCGAATCTTTGTGATGATCTTCAGTCCTACGCTCAGTTAACTCAGACTATGCACTCAAGTTCCCATAGGATAGGATTTGCACTAATGATAATGAAGATGGTTCATAAGTCAAGGGACTCTTAAGATGGCGGTCACTACTTCCTTACAACTTTTGGTTATCATACAAGCTTGTTCTTATTTCTCTTTGTATAAGGTAAGGTCATGAGCTTCCCATCTTTCTTAGATTTTACCTTGAAAGGGACTCGACTCATTCTTTGAGTAAGGATTTCTTGACGATCCTTCTTCATTTATCACTTTGGGAACAACTTGTACATCATTTATTCATTTAATTTGGAAGAGTTGAAAGGTTGTGAATGTCTGGCTTAATGATTACAGTCAACCATCATTGGTTTTCGATTTGAAAGACATCTTCGACACTTGCTTGTTGTGTGCGAAGGAAAATTTGAGAATGCAATCTTTATGTGAAAGGTGTCTTGCATGAATGCACAACCAAGTTAACTGAGAACTACCCTGCCCCAGGTTAAAGATTGCGAGTTTTTTTGGTACAGAAAGAAACTCCAACTTCTAGGCTCGAAGGGTTTAACAAGGGATTATCTTCCTTATGTCTCCAATGTTTGGGAATCGAAACAATGCCTTACATCGTCAGCAAAGTTTTGATTTGAAAGCATACCAACAACAATTATGAGTGTTTTGTTTTCATCATCCTCCCTCCAATCTTTGCATAATAAAAAAGAAAGTGGAAAAGAGATAAGATATATATATATATATATATATATATATATATATATATATATATATATATATATATATATATATTTCTTGAAAGGGAAAACATAAAGACGTAAATAGCAAACACAAATCAAAAAGTTGCAATACTCATTTTATTAATTATGAAAGTACAAACATAATTCGAATGCAGACAGCTAATACTAATAAGGAAAATTCAAACAACAAGAAACATGGCCTAGTGACTAATCAGCACAAGGATGAGTTGTCCTGTCTGAAACACTGACTTTTAGGAAGATAGTCTATTGAAGTCGACCGAAGCTTCACTTGGCGTGCCGTGGCAGAGGATTGTTTTGAACATTCAGATTGGTGTCATGAAAGCTAAGGATTTCGACCTTAATCAAATCACGCACTCTAGCCTTTAGTGCATAGCAATTTTCCAGATCATGGCATGCGGCACCTTCATGGAATGCACAGTAGAGATCAGATCTGAATCTAACTGGAAGAGGATTTGGAAGAGGAGGTAGAGTCTTCGTGGTAATCAACCCTTTTTGAACCAGACCAGGATAAAGTTCAGTGTACGTCATGGAAATAGGAGCAAATTGATTCTTATTACGGTACTGGCTCTGTCCTACAGCCGGACGTTGGGGAGCTTGAGCTGGTCGTAGAGCAGTAACCACGGGAGTAACAGCATTAACAGCAGGGTGATCATCATATTAAGGTTGGGGACGAGGCCTTGTTGTTTCAATCATGACAACATTAGTCTAATGTTCCCTCTTTTTCTGGAAGTTCCCATAGGATTTCTTCGCTTCATTAGAAGATTCAGCAGCCTTGGATACTTTACCATTCTTGAGTCCTTCCTCGAGTCTTTGACCAATAGTAACCAAATCAGTGAAGTTAGAGGAAACACTACCAATCATCTTCTCCCAGTAAAATGGAGACAGGGTGTCCATAAACATTCCAGTCAATTCCTTCTCGGCAAAAGAAGGTTCAACTTGGGAAGCCAACTCTCTCTAGCACTGAGCATACTCCTTAAAGGATTCCTTCTCATGTTGAGTCATGTTTTGCAACTGGCGGCGATCAGGAGCCAGGTCGAGTTTATACTTATACTGTTTCATGAAGGCATTTGCGAGATCTTGGAAGCAGTGGATACTATTTTGTTCAAGATTCATGTACCATTTGAGAGAAGCTCCACTCAAGCTGTCTTGAAAACAGTGGATAAGCAACTTATGATTGTTGGTATACGCATCCATCTTTCGAAAATACATGACTAGGTGCGCTCTTGGGCAAGAATGACCTTTGTACTTCACGAACTCAGGAGTTTTGAATTTAGCAGGCATAACAAGATCAGACACCAGACACATATTGTCTGCTTTCACAATAGAGAAGTCATTGCCCTCCACGGCTCTAAGTCTTTTGTCTATGGTCTGAAACTGTTCTCGGACAACTTCAGGTTCAACAAAGTCTTCATGGTCTTCACCCTGAGCACTGGCAGCATTGTACTCATAGAGAGGATTCTCAAAAGGAGCTCGAGTAGTCTGAACTATAGGTCGAGGCTCGACAAAAATAGGAGCCTGAAACACAGGTCTGACAGTTTGACCAATCATAGCAGTAGATGCAATAGGTGGAGAGAAGTTGTGAGGCAAACCAAACTCAACCCAAGTTGAAGGTGGCACCTGAACAGGCTGAGGGTCGGCATTTAAAACCTCTTGGATAACAGTCCTTTGGGGTTGCTCTCCTCTAGCAATCAAGACCGGAAACATTTCAGTGAGCTTTGTCATGCTTGACTTAAGATCATCGATCTCCATTCAGATATCTGCGTTGTGTGCTTCTTGCTCTGACATCTTGTGTTTGTAGTTAGCCCTAGTCATGTATCTGTGTCGAAGAATCAGCTTGATGACTGACGGGAAATGCTAGAAGATAGAGACAGTTGAAAATGAGTCACTGGACAAACAGATGCATGCAATGAATCATGCAAAGATGCAAATGATGTGCAATGCAATGCAATGGTTTCAAGGAACTCAAAATCAGGTTGCAAACCTTTCGGAAAGACTGAAAAAGCTTCATTTTATAATCCATGATCTTTATTGATTTTGCAAAGGAAAGAACAATTAAGTTCCTTGAAACTAAAGGGTTATTCATGAATGAATGTATGGATGGATGGATGCATAAACACAGGTATACACATATACACATATACAGGAAAACAAACAAGGGCCTGGGTTTGAAGATCACGAGCATGGAGCCATGGTCTACCCGTCCCAAAAGGTATGTACTATGGGTCCTTGTATCTGCAGAACAAGGTTCTAGAGGTTCCCAGAGTCATCGATAAATCTTTTGGATATTATCGGCTTGCACAACTACTCATGTGGGCTAATAATATTCTCAAGATAAACTCGTCTGAGTGTAGTATCACATGACAACCACCACAGGTCTACACCTGGATGATCACTGCACTACGTCCTAAAAGGCTTAGAGGGGTGAATGGATACTAAAGGTCCTCAGTGTCACGGACTCCCAGGTCATAAAAAGTAATGTCAATACGACAACTTGTATGCATCAGTAATTCCAAGGGGGCATCGACTGAGGGTGGTTATATCATATGTTAATAATGTTATGACTACTCCCAATAGTCAACTATTGATTATACCACAATCCTATCATAAGTGTACACTCAAGTCCGGGTTAGGACTTATCTCACCACTCAATGTAACAACCCAATGCAGACAAATATATAGGCATATAGATTTACAAATATACAAGTATACAAAACAAATAACACATTCAAAATGAGTTAAGGGTAACCCTCTTTAGGGAGAACTCCCCAGTGAAATCGCCATTTCTGTCGCGGTGAGAATCGGATATCAAGCTATTAATTAACTTGAATCACAAATCACAATTCACCACCGATCTTTAATTTATCCAAGGGAAGGTAAAAAGAACGAATATACCCAAACTATGCAATGCAATGCAAAGCAAAAGAGAATCTAAGGTTCAGGGGTTAGTTATACCTAGGGAAGGTGCTAGCATCCTAAGTATCTGTAGTACTCTATAGGAACCTCTTGTCTTATTGTGTTATTTGTCATTTTGTCTGCTAAAGGGTGTAAAAAGTAAAGGGAGACCTAAGGTGTTATTTCTAAGTATGCTCGCCAAGACATCGCATCTCGTGCCTACGTATCCTGGCGGAAATGGAATCAGAGCATTTGTAGTTCCCCTCAATGAGAGTGAGGAACTCTTGACTGTGGTCAAGGTTCCAAAGGGAAGAGGTAAGTATCCATGGCAAGATACTTACGTAGAGTGTGGCGACTCTAAACTTAAGGCTAAGTTAAAACGGGAAGCAAGTGTTCATGGCAGAACAATTGTATAGAGTACGGCGACTCTAATCCTAAGGCTAGGATGAAAGGGAAGTAAGTTAGTCTCGATCGCACGGCGGCAGGGGATAAGGGAGTTAGTTGTGTATTTTTTATGGACGATGCTATGAAACGTGTATTTTTTTGAAAAGGTTAAACAGAAAAAACCGAAGGCAAAAAGGTTTGATATGAGTTAAAGTATTTTTTGGATTTTTGATTATGAAAAGGTATTAATTTTAAGCATGGAAATCCAGCCTAATACTATGATTCTAAATATCAAGCTTGAAAGGGAAAACTATCCTATTGTTATCATGCGAGAGAGGTTTGTTACAAGACCCTAGTCTAATCTAATTTATCCAAGATAAAATTGGATCACGAATCTAAAGGAACGTGGCAAATCAAAATCACACAAGCGAGTCAAATTCATAAGAAGATTCTACTAAGTAAATAATCACAAATGTCATTAAAATTGACTAATATTCACTACAAAACTATTTGACCGATTAAAATTTTAAGATTTTTCTAATTTAGCCCACCAAAATTTTAATTAATAAAAATTAGAAATTTAATTACTAAATCAATTAATAAAATAAAAAAATATGTAGTATTTTTTGGAAAGAAAAGAAAGATTTGGGCTTGCATCTAGAGCCCACAAACTTGTAAGACAAAAAAAAATAATGGGTCGGGGCCAATCTTGCTCACCCGACCCAATAACAACAACATTGCTTTCTAAAGAACCAAAAAATGAGCCACAAATGACTCATCTCTCTCTCGCCGTGCCCTTTCCTCTGCTACCTATAGAGACATTTCAAACAAAACCTCATCCAATGGCCAAAACAACATCTGCAAACCAGACCCTCAACGAAAACAGCAAGCAAAACAACGGAACAATAAAAAATACGTACATAGAAAGATCTACCCTTATCCCCAGAAACCATATACCCCAATTCATTAAGCTTCCATGGTTACAAGTACAAGGAAATCGAAAATAAAGTAAATGGAAGAAACCCGCACGCAACAAGGATCAACAATGCAATGGAAAAGAGAAGGCGTTCTACCCCGTGAGACCAACGATTCAGGTAAAGTTACTCTTGTCCTCTTCTCTTCCTTGTTGTGTATGTATATTGTTGTTGGTTTTGTGAAATTGGTTTTTCTGGTGTGTGATTGTCTCTGTGATGCCTTTTTTTCGTGATTGAATTTTCTTCAGCTGTGTGTTATAGTTTTCTTTGTTCTACTGATGTGTGTATGCGATAACCCCCTGAAACCGTGTGAATCTTCTCCTTTGTATGAGTATCTGTCTGTGATTTTTGGTGTGTGTTGATGACGTTTCAAATACTTTTTCACTCACTTTTTTCTTTCTGCGTGTATGTGATTTTTGAAATGTGTGAATGTCTCCCCCCAAACCGTCTGTGTATCTGTTAAAACGTGAGTTTTGTGTCTCTGAAATTTCTCTGTGAAACTGTGGTATTTCTCCTCATCGTTGCCTCTGATGTGTTGCTTTTATATAGGCGAATGTGAATTGATTACGGTTTGAATGTGTCGGTTTCACTTTTGGAAAGGAAAAATGATGGTTGTAATTTTCTTGTCCTGATTCCACAATGTTGTGATACAATGATTTCCTTTTTGACACGAACATGTTCAAACACGTCTCGGTTTCTTTCCTTATTCGACTCAGTATATCGTGAACTGTTTTAGAAAGGATTGATAATGGTGATGTTATTTGAAACACATCTCTTTATTCTTGGACTTGTATTGATGGCTGAAATCTGAATTTAATTTTGAAATAACATCTGCTGCAGGCAAAGGAAGAACAAACGACATAGTCCCGTGCGATGGATTCCCGAGCAATTTCCTTCACATCTCTTCCAACTACTACCAAAGGAAAATGAAAAGGTATCATAATGATCGCATTGATGCATCAGCAAAATTTTTGGAGTGTCGGCTTCAGGTTTGTACCATCTATCACACCCATAACTTGAATTTACGAATGTTTTCCAATGCTCGTTACATACTTGAGATGTTCGCAAAACCAATTCTTGTGTCGGAACAAGTATAGCGACCTGAATAACAATGTTGCCTTGATTGATTTTTTCTAATGCATGAGCTTGAAGAGGTGAATGGATTAGTGTTCGCAGGCAATTTTCGCGCGAACAACCGTTGGCCTCCTATCGCAGGTTTACTTGCGGGATCGGCCACAGAATCTCAGAACAAATGGTCGAAGTATAAGCCTTGTTGATATGATGGTTTTTTATTTGGAGGAAATTGGAAACAACTTACAAAATAAAAAGGTGTGAATTGATGAATAAAACAAAAGGAAAAAACAGATAAGTAAATGGCAAGATAACTCAAACTTTGATCATGTAAATTGCTTTAAAAAGAAATGTGGACGGTATCATACATTTTGTGGGAGTAAACTCGTTTCTCTTAACGCTTGGTACTCAGAGTGTATCCCTTCTGAAATGTTACAAATGCGACCTCCCAAATGGAAATCACTATTGCTTTAAATAGGACGAAAAAATAATTGTTTTCCTCCCAAGATTGGTGTTGCGGTGAAAATCGGATAACAAATTATTAATTAATTTGCATCATATTTCTTTTACAACCGACTTTGATTTATCCAAAGGAAAGGTTCAAGATCGTGTAAAACCTAAAGGGGAAAGATCTAAGGTTCGGGGGTTGGTTACGCCTAAGGAAGGTATTAACACCTTAAACGTCCATAGTATTCTACGGGAACCTCTTGCTTAAATTTGTGTCATTCTATGTTTGCATGCTAAAGATAATCTGTACTAAGGGTAAAGGTAAAGACCTAAAGTATATACACTAAGTATGGTCTAAAGGTGAAAAAAGAAAACGTGGAATCCGAGAAGGCATCGGATGTAAAGGAAAAAGAGGGAAAAAGAAAAAGGTAGCTCGCTAGGATCTCGCAATCCTATGCCTATGTATTCTCAAGATGAACTTGAGAAATCAGAGCAATCGTAGTTCCCCTCAACGGGGTAAAAGAGGTGAAAAGCTTGAAAGAAAAGCTTTATGAGGATTGATTGTTTAGGAGAAGAGATTAATGGCTATCTCTTATGAAAGGTTTTGTGAAGGTGGGTGAGAAGAGATTAATAGCTATCTCTTGTGAAATGGTTTGAGGTTGAAAGGGTATTTGAGCTATCTATGACATGAAGTCAAATAGAGAGACTTTCCTTTGGAAGGAAGGGGGAGATAACAACTTCTTATGTACAAGAAAGTTATAAGGGATTAAAATTGCATGAACAAAAATGAGTGTAAGAACTCAAAGAGATGCTCAGCAGTTAAGTATGAATAACATCAAAAGAAATCAAAGTAAAAAAACCAAGACAAAACCAAAAGCAAGGCATACTTCAAGTTATATCAATTAGGAAAGTGTGTGAAATGTAAAACAAGTGTGGCAAAGATGATCCTCTCAATAATTGGTTTTTTCAAGGTGAATACCACAAGTTTTAGGTTTAGAATCGAGGTTTGAATAGTGAATCAAAAACCTAAGCAAAAGGACCTCATTCAATGTCATCATTGGTCCTAAAATGTCCCTTAAAGGTGTCCTAAGACACTTGGGAAAATTAGTTTAAGCAAGTGAAGAGCAAAAGGATTTTTCAAAAGAGATTTAAAAAGTAGGTTCAAATTACTTCTATTTTTAGAAAATAAGAAATAAATGCTAGAATTAAATAAAAATGGAAATAAAAATATTAGAAAATTAATTTAAACAATGAAGCATTAACATAAATATTTTTGGGATTTTTGATTAATAACAACTATTTTAAATAAAACTTAATTAAAAAAGAAATAAAATAAAACCATTTGAAAAGAAATAAAAACAGGGGGGTGTACAAGCAAAACGAAAATGAAAAGGAATATGAAGGGGAGCGCCTTTGGGCCTGATACAGGGGGTGGCGATAGCACAAATGGGCGAGGCCTAAAACCAAACACAAGCTGAAGATGAAAAGAAAAATAAAACACAGGGGACTGGGGCGAGGGAGATTCGAGCCCCAGTCCCTTCGTTTACAGGCAAGGCGTGAAACCACTGGGGTGGCGATACATCCATTGTATTCGCCCCCCAGTTATATATATATTACATGAGTGAATGGACGGTGACGGGCGCCATGGGCTTATGTGACGAGCGCCATGTCCACATAAAATGCCCAATGATAACATGCCAACGACATGCATCAACCGGTCAAGTGAGGTTTAAGTGACTACACGACAAGAAACACGGCCAGCCATTCAAATGCTGCCACACCTTCTCTCTCTCCATGCACCATGCAAACTCACGAAACAAAGTCGTGGAAAAGAAGAGGAAACACATGGTATAAACCCTCAACTTCCACAGCCTCGTTCAACCTCATTTTTCCATCAAATTTAACAAACCAAAAGCCCAAACTGACCAGAAAAGAACAAGGAATTTAAATATACCATTTGTTTTTCCTATGAATAAACACACAAATCATGCAAAAGCCAAAACCAGAGACATACAACAAAGATTCAAAGGTTTAGAACTTTAAACACACAAGCCATAATAATGATGCAATAGTTCACAAGATTCAAACACAATAACAACCACATGATAGTAACAAAGAAACAATAAAATCACAGCATGCTCATGAGTTTCCAAGCTTTCAAGGCTTACCTCTTGGAGTAGGTCCAAGGCCTCTTTAATGGGACTTGCAGAGGTGTGCTCCTCTTCCCTTTATGCTTGTTGATGCTAGTAGAGATGAAAAAAGTGCTTGGAGTGGCTGAATGCAAGCTTGAACTCCAAACCCGTGCCCTTGTGCAAATAAAGCTTTTGAAAATAGAAAGTGATGAAGGGTTTGTTACAGAACTTGTTCAGGTGTGTAAACAAGATCTAATGGAAGTTTGTGGAAGATTTGTGTGGTTTATTCATGTTTTGCACGAGGGGATTGAAGTTAGACAGTGTTCTTGCAAATGGGAGTATGGAAATGGTAGGTAATGGTGGAGTGATTACAGCTAGGGTTTGGGTGCTTGGACTTTCTCTATGTGCTGCTCAGAGATGGTTTGTGAAGTTTGAGGACAAATTCTCGAGGGAGATGGGAGTTTGAAGTGATCTTGTAGATTTGCAAGAAGAGAGAGATGGGAGAATATGGAGAGTATCAGCCTTGGTTTTAAGGTGATTTTTGTGTCCTTTTGAATGTAGATTGAGGTTCTATTTATCGGAAATGTTGAGGGTTCAAGGTATGGGCAAAAATCAGAAATGGCCACATTTGCCCTTTTGGAAAGTTTCCATCGTGTGAGCTGTGTTGGTTGAAGCAAAAGTCTTATAAAATCACTGCTAGCTGATGTGGTTAGGTCTGAGCACACTGGTGAGAAGTGATTGGTTCAAGGCTCTATGAATAAACAATGTATTGTTCTTTGAAAAGTTTCTCTCTCTTGCTACAAGTTGCACAAAGATGACATAACCTCCTTATTTTAATGCAAGCACTTGAAAATTCGTGGCACAACTTGGATTAAGTTTAAATCCATCATTAGAACTCAGAAACATGAGGTTTTAGTGATTAGAGAAGGTTTGGAGTCATTATGCTAAAGTTGGTAACTTGAAATTCAAGAAATGGACCTCTAACTTCATTAATTCGAAACTCCCAGCTCACTCCATGGATTGAGGAGTTCTTGTACTTTTTGGAAAGCCCTCATTGCCCTCTACAACTTTCATGTTGGACGATTTTTGGTTTGAGCCTTGGAACCATGTGTAAAATCGGGTTAAAGTTGGAAGAAGGATAAGGTGAAAATGCTGAAATTTCACTAAGTCTTGGTCAATCTGGCTTGTAAGCTCCATAACTCAAAAACCATTCATTTTTAGGAGAAAAGTCATATTTAACACTTTGAAGATCTTGACAAGAGCTTCCATTTGGGCTTGGAGTCACTCCATTTGGATGTGTGGTTTGGTAGTTATGACCATTTCAAAATACCACAAGAGGGGGAATTTCCATATATGAAAAGTTTCATGATCATAAACTTACTTCCTTTGCAAGAAACCTCTTGAAACTTGCTCTTGACACTTTGCATCATCCATAAGACAAGTTGTGATGATTGGAGGCAAAGGAAATGCCATTTGGATCAAAATCCTCAAAGATCAAAGTTTCAGAAAACCCTAAACTTGACTGTGAATGCACTGAGGTAAACACCTGTGATCTTGCTTCTTTCTTCACATCTAAAGCTCATGGAAGACCTTTAGGGATGTTGGCTAACTCATGGAATCAAGTTTTAGGGCTTGAGAGCATCTCTTGATGAAGATCAAGGCCAATGATTCACATATTTTGATAGAAACCCTAATCTGGAGGCAGGGTGAAACTGGGGCCCAAGCTTCTTATGATGAGAGCCAGATGATCTTGGATTCTTTGTTGAATGAGACCTCATGAATGTAGGTAAGCTCAATATGGTTGATGGACCAAGTGATTCTTGACTTGACAGGGAAAAATTCTTCAGTGATCCTTCAGATAGAAACCCTGACTTCACAGTAAGAGAAACAAACTTGCAAGATGTGAGTTAGTTTAAACAAAGCATGGATGAATGAAATCTAAATGTCAAATGCAAAATGTTATGACATCTAAGGGGTGAAAATTTAGGGTACAACAGTTGCCCCTATTTAGATAGCTTCACCCGATGGCACAAGGAACGGAGATTCCAGGGACATCTAGGTGAAAGATATCTAAATATAGCAAACCAAAAATTTTGCCCTTAGATGGAATGCAAATGCTAAGGACAAGCGAAAGACATGCAAATGCTGACATGTCATGAACTTCTAGTATGATGATATGATGGATGCAACATGCCGAGGAAGCTGACAGGCAAAAGTCCACACAATGAGCAATTACTCACTGGGGAAGGATGAAGGTTTCAATACCCATGAGGAAAACTCACTGGGGATACAGACTAACCAATATAAGAGACTCAGAGGGGAGCTCTGAGGAAACACTGGGGAAAATAAAAGCACACTCTTTACTGGGCATGGAACCAGAAAGAAGACATGATCTCTACTGGGGATCAATTTGAAAAGAATAAACATCAACAAAAGATTTTCTGGAATTTTCTTATACTGAAGAGTTCAAACGGGATCTTCAAGAAAAAGTCAGAAAAGACAGAGAAAGGCACATCCGGAAAAACATCAGATGGTAAAAGAAACCAGACATCCAATAATGGCTTTGAATGAAAGGTACAAGTCACAATATCTAAATGGCTTTAGATAAAGGTGAGCAAACAAGACTATAAGGCATTGAATAAAAGGACACCAGGCATTCAATAATGGCTTTGAATGAAAGGTACAAATCATGTTAGCTGAGAATGGCATCAGATGGTAAAGAAACCAGACATCCAATAATGGCTTTGAATGAAAGGTACAATCACTACATCTGATAATGGCTTCAGATGAAAGTGAACAGAGTAAAGAAACCAGACATCCAATAATGGCTTTGAATGAAAGGTACAATCACTACATCTGATAATGGCTTCAGATGAAAGTGAACAGAGTAAAGAAACCAGACATCCAATAATGGCTTTGAATGAAAGGTATAAATCACAATATCTAATAATGGCTTTAGATAAATGTGAACAAGGTAAAGAAACCAGACATCCAATAATGGCTTTGAATGAAAGGTATAAATCACAATATCTAATAATGGCTTTAGATAAAGTGAACAAAGATTCGATCTGACAGAACATCAGAAGGAGAGACACATCCGGATAGGCATCAGATGGTAGAGAAACCGGACATCCAATACTGGCTTTGAATGAAAGGTATAAATCACAATATCTAATAATGGCTTTAGATAAAGTGAACAAAGACTACATTCAAGAATGGATTTGAATGCAAAGAAAACAGTTGTCCAATAATGGCTTTGAACAAAAGGTATAAATCACAATATCTAATAATGGCTTTAGATAAAGTGAACAAGGTAAAGAAACCAGACATCCAATAATAGCTTTGAATGAAAGGTATAAATCACAATATCTAATAATGGCTTTAGATAAAGTGAACAATCACTACATCTGATAATGGCTTCAGATGAAAGTGAACAGAGTAAAGAAACCAGACATCCAATAATGGCTTTGAATGAAAGGTACAATCACTACATCTGATAATGGCTTCAGATGAAAGTGAACAATAAGCACCCAAGAAAGTATTGAGTGATTGTGAACTTTTAGGGATGAAACTGAGATATATCCAAGCAAATTTGATTGTGGTTATAAAAGATAGGCAAAACTTCCAGGAATAGCACTGGGAGAAACAAGAGGAATAAGATATCCAGGAATGACGCTGGATATCAAAAGAGACAGACATCCAGGAATGGCACTGGAGTGAAAGGATATAAAGATCCAGGAATAGCACTGGAATGAGAGAAGACCAACATCTATCAACAAGATCAGATGCGCAAGATAATGACAACATTCAGGAATAACACTGAATGAATAGACATGTAATGTTTTGGTAGGCGCCAAGTAAGTTGGACTTTGACCATAGGGTAAGACGTGGATTACAACACGACCTCAGGAGAAATGCAAATGAGGATGAAACACTCATGTATATGGATAAAGAATCATGCAGATGCTATATGATCAAATGCAAATGCAGATGTCGATGCTGACGACACCGCTCGACTCTTTTGGGGAGAAGACAAGATTAGAAGACTGATTCCTCACCACGGAGATCACTACTATTCTGCTTGGGACTAGAGATGCTAATGTTGAACGCATCATTGCCACACTGGTAAATTGTGTCCCAATTGATGATCCTTGTAGGAAGGATAAAGAGTTGCTTGGGGATTCTTCAGGTAAACTGCCCCAGACTAGCTGATTATTGTAGATGAGCTGATCATTGCTTCAACTTGATTGATTCTGGGAATGACCATTTTATGGTGCTCTTAGAAAGCTTGCCTCAGTCTGAGTCTTGAAAGATGATTGTTTTACTGTACACTGGGAAGGCTTGCCCCAGTATGAGTCTTGAAAGGTTTTCTGGATAAACCAACTCTGAGAAGTCGCCATTAAACCACAAATCTTGAACTGATTCTCAACAGGATACGGAAGGAACTTGCACCTGATCGGATCACCGACCAAGTTTCTCGAATGTTTGAAAATTCCTTAAGAAGAAAGCTAGTTTGCAAACAAAAGTATTTGTACAAACATGGTAAATGCAAAGTTCATGCAATTTTGAAATCAAAATCATTTTGAAAGAGGTGCAAAGTATATGGGATACTGGTCAGAACATGGTGGTTCAAGACATTAAAGTGAAAAGTTTAGGCAAAGGGTGTAATGCCCAAAATAGATGATCTGCAAAGATCTTTAGGAGTCAGGTTACTCAACCTTGCTGTAGTATGCTTTCAAAATAACCTCGCTTCAATTAGGTCTTTTGAGGGTTGTAATGTGGTCTGGTTCACGGCTTAAGAAACAAAGGGTAAAGGCTCAAAGTTTATTTGTGACCCACCCAATCTACGTGATGAACTTCCAGCCCTACGCTCAGTTAACTTAGATTATGCACTCAAGTTCCCATAGGTTAGGAATTGCACTGATGACAGTAATGATGAGGGTTCAAAACCCAATGGACTTGAGGTGACAGTCACTGCTTCCCTATAATATTTAGTTGTTTTTTCTCTTCATTGAGGCCTTTTATGATAAGGATTTAAAGATTTCTCCTTTTTTATTATCCCTAACTTTTGTCTGAACTGTTTCTTGTGAATCTTACAGTCAGCGGGATGCCCCAATTTTGCCTAAGTCTCCTTCATAGGTTTCGACTTAGCGGGCTTTTTTTTTTTTATTTTGATCTTTTTTTGAAAGGAAGTGAATGTCTGGCTTAATGATTACGGCGAACCGTCATCGGCTTTCAACTTGAAAGACATCTTCGATACTTGCTTGTTGTGTGCGAAGAAACTGTGAATGCACCCTTTTGTTGAAAGGCGTCTCGCATGAAGCTCTTGTATTTGAATGCATAATCAAGTTAACTGAGAACTACCCTGCCCCAGGTTAAGATTGCGGGTTTTTATTTGTAAAGAAAGAAACTCCTACTTCTAGTCTCGAAGGGGTTAAAGAGGGATTATCTTCCTTATGTCTCCCGTGTTTAGGGATTGAAACAATGCCTTACATCGTCAGCAAAGTTTTGATCTAAAAGCATACTAACAGCAATTATGGGTATAACATTTTCATCATCCTCCCTCCAATCTTGGCACGAATAAAAATATTTTGCGAAAGATAAAGATGTAAATAGTAGACAAAAATGAATTGCAATGCTCATTTCATTAAACTTGAAGGTACAAACATAATTTGAAAGCAAACAGCTATTACAAAATAAGGAAAGTACAAACAACAAGAAACAAAGGCCTAGTGACTAATCAAACACAAGGATGAGCTGTCCTATCTTTAAGAAGTAGCTGAGCCGAAGTCGACTGAGGCTTCACTTGGCGTGCCCTGGCAGAGGATTGTTTTGAACATTGGGATTATCCTTAAAGGAGAGGACTTTGTTCCTTATCAGCTCTTGTATCCTAGCCTTCAATGCAAAGCATCTTTCCAGGTTATGGCCTGCACCTCCCTGATGGTATTCACAATGAAGATCAGCCCTATAGCCGACTGGAAGAGGATTTAGAGGAGGAGGCGGAGGCCTTGTGGTAATCAAATTTTGTTGAACCAAACTAGGGTAAAGTTCAGTGTAAGTTATGGGAATGGGATCAAATTGACCCCTATTATGATACTGGCTCTGTCCCGCAGCTGGACGTTGGAAAGCTTGAGTTAGTTGTGGTGCAGCAACCACGGGAGTAACACGGCAACAGTAGGGTGAACAACATACTGAGGTTGAGGACGAGGCCTTCTTACTTCAACCATTATAGCATTAGTCTGATCTTCCCTCTTCTTCTGAAAGTTCCCATAGGATTTCTTCACAGCATTAGAAGATTCAGCAATCTTTGATACTTTTCCCTTCTTAAGACCTTCCTCTAATCTTTGGCCAATAGTAACCAAATCAGTGAAATTAGAGGAAACACTTCCAACCATTTTTTCCCAATAGAACGGGGACAAGGTATCCATAAACATTCCAGTTAACTCCTTCTCAGCCAAGGGAGGTTCCACTTGGGAAGCCAGCTCTCTCCAGCGTTGAGCATACTCCTTGAAAGACTCTTTATCATTCTGAGACATGTTTTGCAATTGACGGCGATCAGGAGCCATGTCAAGGTTATACTTGTATTGCTTCATGAAGGCATTGGTGAGGTCTTGGAAATTGTGAATAGAGTTTTGCTCAAGACCCATGTACCATTTGAGTGATGCTCCACTCAAGCTGTCTTGAAAACAGTGGATAAGCAACTTCTGATCTTTGGCATGAGCAGTCATCCTGCGAAGGTACATGACCAAGTGAGCTCTTGGGCACGAGTGACCTTTGTACTTCATAAAATCTGTAGTTGTAAACTTAGGAGGTATAACAAGGTCTGATACTAAGCACAGGTTGTCTGCATCCACATTAAAGAAATCAGTACCCTCAACGGCTTTGAGTCTTCTTTCTATGCTTTGAAATTGCTCTCGGACAACTTCGGGTTCAACAAAGTCCTCATGGTCCTCACCCTAAGCACTGACAGCATTATACTCATAAAGGGGATTCTCGAAAGAAGCTCGAACATTCTGTGGAACAGCATGAACCACAGGTCTGGGCTAGGTGAAGACAGGAGCTTGAAACACTGGCATAACATTCTGACCAACCATAGCATTAGATGCAAGAGGTGGAGAAAAGTTGTGTGGCAAACCAAACTCTGGCCAAGTAGAAGGTGGCACTTGAACTGGTGGAGGATCAGCACTTGAAACTTCCTGGATGACTGTCCTTTGGGGTGGCTCTCCCCTAACAATCAAAACTTGGAGCATCTCAGTTAGTTTAGTCATGCTCGACTTAAGTTCATCGATCTCCATTCGGACCTCAACATTGTGCATCTCTTGCTCTGACATCTTTTGTCTGTAATTAGCTCTAGCCCGGTATCGGCGTCGGGGAATCAACTTGACGACTGGAAGATAGAGACAATTGGCAATGAGCAACTGGACAAACAGACATATGCAATGAATCATGCAAAGATGCAAATGATATGCAATGCAATGCAAACAGGATACAAAAACACGTGCAACAGGATCAAGGGTTCAAGATCACAGCATGGAGTTTGGGTAGAGAACCAACCACAGGGTGTGTACTAGGGTTTATCAACTGTAGAACAGGGTTCTAAAAGGTTCTCAGAGTCTACGTAAATCCTTCGGATATTATCGGCCCATGTAACTACTTACACGGGTTAATAATATTCTCAAGATAAACTCGTCTGAGTGTAGTATCGCGTGACAACTACTCAGGACTGGCTCCCTCATAGTCACCACACTACATCCTAAAAGGCCAAGTGGGATAAAGGTAACTACGGTCCTCAGAATCCCTGGCACTCAATTGAAAAAGTAATATCAATGTGACTGCTCACATCAGACATCAACAATCCCAAAGGGCCTCATCTGAGTGTGGTCATCATATGCCATAAATTGTTGGTACTACTGCCAACAACTGACTATTGATTACACAACAATCCTATCATATATGTGCTCTCAAGTCCGGGTTAGGACTTATCTCACCACTCAAGGTAGCAACCCTGCACACAGAAAAACTCAAGCACAACAGGTATATATACAGATATAAATATACAAATGTACAAGCAAGCAAACATGTAAATAACACAAATACAAACAAGATAGGCTTAACCCTCTTAGAGAGAATCCCCAGCAGAGTCGCCATTTCTATTGCGGTGAAAATCGGATAACAAATTATTAATTAATTTGCATCATATCTCTTTTACAACCGACTTTGATTTATCCAAAGGAAAGGTTCAAGATCGTGTAAAACCTAAAGGGGAAAGATCTAAGGTTCGGGGGTTGGTTACGCCTAAGGAAGGTATTAGCACCTTAAACGTCCATAGTATTCTACGGGAACCTCTTGCTTAAATTTGTGTCATTCTATGTTTGCATGCTAAAGATAATCTGTATTAAGGGTAAAGGTAAAGACCTAAAGTATATACACTAAGTATGGTCTAAAGGT
Organism: Lathyrus tuberosus; assembly: GCA_022829125.1. NCBI lineage: Eukaryota > Viridiplantae > Streptophyta > Magnoliopsida > Fabales > Fabaceae > Lathyrus > Lathyrus tuberosus. Next base: position 10,456,949 of record JALAZF010000141.1, read on the forward strand.
GAAAAAAGAAAACGTGGAATCCGAGAAGGCATCGGATGTAAAGGAAAAAGAGGGAAAAAGAAAAAGGTAGCTCGCTAGGATCTCGCAATCCTATGCCTATGTATTCTCAAGATGAACTTGAGAAATCAGAGCAATCGTAGTTCCCCTCAACGGGGTAAAAGAGGTGAAAAGCTTGAAAGAAAAGCTTTATGAGGATTGATTGTTTAGGAGAAGAGATTAATGGCTATCTCTTATGAAAGGTTTTGTGAAGGTGGGTGAGAAGAGATTAATAGCTATCTCTTGTGAAATGGTTTGAGGTTGAAAGGGTATTTGAGCTATCTATGACATGAAGTCAAATAGAGAGACTTTCCTTTGGAAGGAAGGGGGAGATAACAACTTCTTATGTACAAGAAAGTTATAAGGGATTAAAATTGCATGAACAAAAATGAGTGTAAGAACTCAAAGAGACGCTCAGCAGTTAAGTATGAATAACATCAAAAGAAATCAAAGTAAACAAACCAAGACAAAACCAAAAGCAAGGCATACTTCAAGTTATATCAATTAGGAAAGTGTGTGAAATGTAAAACAAGTGTGGCAAAGATGATCCTCTCAACAATTGGTTTTTTCAAGGTGAATACCACAAGTTTTAGGTTTAGAATCGAGGTTTGAATAGTGAATCAAAAACCTAAGCAAAAGGACCTCATTCAATGTCATCATTGGTCCTAAAATGTCCCTTAAAGGTGTCCTAAGACACTTGGGAAAATTAGTTTAAGCAAGTGAAGAGCAAAAGGATTTTTCAAAAGAGATTTAAAAAGTAGGTTCAAATTACTTCTATTTTTAGAAAATAAGAAATAAATGCTAGAATTAAATAAAAATGGAAATAAAAATATTAGAAAATTAATTTAAACAATGAAGCATTAACATAAATATTTTTGGGATTTTTGATTAATAACAACTATTTTAAATAAAACTTAATTAAAAAAGAAATAAAATAAAACCATTTGAAAAGAAATAAAAACAGGGGGGTGTACAAGCAAAATGAAAATGAAAAGGAATATGAAGGGGAGCGCCTTTGGGCCTGATACAGGGGGGTGGCGATAGCACAAATGGGCGAGGCCCAAAACCAAACACAAGCTGAAGATGAAAAGAAAAATAAGACACAGGGGACTGGGGCGAGGGGGATTCGAACCCCAGTCCCTTCGTTTACAGGCAAGGCGTGAAACCACTGGGGTGGCGATACATCCATTGTATTCGCCCCCCAGTTATATATATATTACATGAGTGAATGGACGGTGACGGGCGCCATGGGCTTATGTGACGAGCGCCATGTCCACATAAAATGCCCAATGATAACATGCCAACGACATGCATCAACCGGTCAAGTGAGGTTTAAGTGACTACACGACAAGAAACACGGCCAGCCATTCAAATGCTGCCACGCCTTCTCTCTCTTCATGCACCATGCAAACTCACGAAACAAAGTCGTGGAAAAGAAGAGGAAACACATGGTATAAACCCTCAACTTCCACAGCCTCGTTCAACCTCATTTTTCCATCAAATTTAACAAACCAAAAGCCCAAACTGACCAGAAAAGAACAAGGAATTTAAATATACCATTTGTTTTTCCTATGAATAAACACACAAATTATGCAAAAGCCAAAACCAGAGACATACAACAAAGATTCAAAGGTTTAGAACTTTAAACACACAAGCCATAATAATGATGCAATAGTTCACAAGATTCAAACACAATAACAACCACATGATAGTAACAAAGAAACAATAAAATCACAGCATGCTCATGAGTTTCCAAGCTTTCAAGGCTTACCTCTTGGAGTAGGTCCAAGGCCTCTTTAATGGGACTTGCAAAGGTGTGCTCCTCTTCCCTTTATGCTTGTTGATGCTAGTAGAGATGAAAAAAGTGCTTGGAGTGGCTGAATGCAAGCTTGAACTCCAAACCCGTGCCCTTGTGCAAATAAAGCTTTTGAAAATAGAAAGTGATGAAGGGTTTGTTACAGAACTTGTTCAGGTGTGTAAACAAGGTCTAATGGAAGTTTGTGGAAGATTTGTGTGGTTTATTCATGTTTTGCACGAGGGGATTGAAGTTAGACAGTGTTCTTGCAAATGGGAGTATGGAAATGGTAGGTAATGGTGGAGTGATTACAGCTAGGGTTTGGGTGCTTGGACCTTCTCTATGTGCTGCTCAGAGATGGTTTGTGAAGTTTGAGGACAAATTCTCGAGGGAGATGGGAGTTTGAAGTGATCTTGTAGATTTGCAAGAAGGGGGAGATGGGAGAATATGGAGAGTATCAGCCTTGGTTTTAAGGTGATTTTTGTGTCCTTTTGAATGTAGATTGAGGTTCTATTTATCGGAAATGTTGAGGGTTCAAGGTATGGGCAAAAATCAGAAATGGCCACATTTGCCCTTTTGGAAAGTTTCCATCGTGTGAGCTGTGTTGGTTGAAGCAAAAGTCTTCTAAAATCACTGCTAGCTGATGTGGTTAGGTCTGAGCACACTGGTGAGAAGTGATTGGTTCAAAGCTCTATGAATAAACAATGTATTGTTCTTTGAAAAGTTTCTCTCTCTTGCTACAAGTTGCACAAAGATGACATAACCTCCTTATTTTAATGCAAGCACTTGAAAATTCGTGGCACAGCTTGGATTAAGTTTAAATCCATCATTAGAACTCAGAAACATGAGGTTTTGGTGATTAGAGAAGGTTTGGAGTCATTATGCTAAAGTTGGTAACTTGAAATTCAAGAAATGGACCTCTAACTTCATTAATTCGAAACTCCCAGCTCACTCCATGGATTGAGGAGTTCTTGTACTTTTTGGAAAGTCCTCATTGCCCTCTACAACTTTCATGTTGGAAGATTTTTGGTTTGAGCCTTGGAACCATGTGTAAAATCGGGTTAAAGTTGGAAGAAGGATAAGGTGAAAATGCTGAAATTTCACTAAGTCTTGGTCAATCTGGCTTGTAAGCTCCATAACTCAAAAACCATTCATTTTTAGGAGAAAAGTCATATTTAACACTTTGAAGATCTTGACAAGAGCTTCCATTTGGGCTTGGAGTCACTCCATTTGGATGTGTGGTTTGGTAGTTATGACCATTTCAAAATACCACAAGAGGGGGAATTTCCATATATGAAAAGTTTCATGATCATAAACTTACTTCCTTTGCAAGAAACCTCTTGAAACTTGCTCTTGACACTTTGCATCATCCATAAGACAAGTTGTGATGATTGGAGGCAAAGGAAATGCCATTTGGATCAAAATCCTCAAAGATCAAAGTTTCAGAAAACCCTAAACTTGACTGTGAATGCACTGAGGTAAACACTTGTGATCTTGCTTCTTTCTTCACATCTAAAGCTCATGGAAGACCTTTAGGGATGTTGGATAACTCATGGAATCAAGTTTTAGGGCTTGAGAGCATCTCTTGATGAAGATCAAGGCCAATGATTCACATATTTTGATAGAAACCCTAATCTGGAGGCAGGGTGAAACTGGGGCCCAAGCTTCTTATGATGAGAGCCAGATGATCTTGGATTCTTTGTTGAATGAGACCTCATGAATGTAGGTAAGCTCAATATGGTTGATGGACCAAGTGATTCTTGACTTGACAGGGAAAAATTCTTCAGTGATCCTTCAGATAGAAACCCTGACTTCACAGTAAGAGAAACAAACTTGCAAGATGTGAGTTAGTTTAAACAAAGCATGGATGAATGAAATCTAAATGTCAAATGCAAAATGTTATGACATCTAAGGGGTGAAAATTTAGGGTACAACAATTGGCCCTGGTTGTGACACGTGTCACCCCACCATCTTTGTAACTTCCCACGTCCTCAGTGATTCAAATTTTCCCGCTCAAAGACTTATCAGCTTGGTTTCGTTGGCCATCAGTCAAAAAATCCTTCGACGACGTGGCTTTTGGGTCGACCTTCGACGCCTCCTTTATGGATGTCAACCTGCGCCTTGGTTTCCTCTCCATGTCGACCTACATGTTGGCCTTCGCATCACTTCTTTATTTTCCTTGCTTAGTTGAAATCTTCCAGCTAACAAATTGCCCCCCCCCCCAAAAGGCCAGTTTAGACTGAGCATCGTGTCGACTGAGAAACTTGGCGTTTTGTTTTTTCCTTGCAAGATTTCGACTGTACCTGTGTTTTGACCCACCAACTCAATCGCTTTGTCTTCTGTTGAACCTTAACCATGTGTCACACGTGATCTGACGTGATGATGGCGCCTTTCTGTGCCACGATTTCCAAGAAATGTAATGATGTCGAGTCTCGTCCCAAGTTATGGGTTTTGAAACTACTCCCACTAACCGCAGAATCAGAACTGTTTTTCCTCTTGACCTTTCACTTGCATGTGTTTTCCCTATAAATACTCCTTTAAACACGTCTGGCTTTCTTTTCCACATCTTCTCGTAGTTTCTTCTTCTTCCAGATTTTCTTGCTTTCAAAAGCTTACTTGATCTTAACCTTCATTTTAATGGCTTCCTCCATAACTTTTGCTGCTTCCGCTACTCACACCACCGGAAACAACCCCCATTGCCTTTGTTTTCTCTGAAAAGGAATCTCTCAGACCTCTTCCCCAACTGCCATCTGCTGATGAGGTGGTGGTAGCAAACTGGCAACATCAAATGGTCATTCCCTTTGCGGTGGCTAGCAAACTCCATGCTTTTCACAGTCCATATCCGGATAAAAAACCAAATCATCAAGAACTTTAAGAGTTCTTTCCCTGTTTCGCTCCTACCATACCACCTGCTTTTGAGAAAGGTGGCACCTTAGACCTCAAATTCATGGCGCCCAAAGTTAGGGTCTTTCTATCGATGCCTACACCTGGTAACAAGGACTATATCTCTTGGCTCAACAAGGTCGAAGGCCAGCGTCGGGAGCAGTGGAAGACAGCTGGCATCTTCGACGCCATCTAACTCTCAACGAATGCTTACAGGGTCAACCCTTGTTTGCTGCTGGCGCCGATGTACTTTTGGGAAGGATCGACCAACACATTCCACTTCCCTTGTGGTATGTTCACGCCGACGCTCTTTGATGTAGTAGCCATCACTGGCCTTTCACCCTTGGGCGAAACGTTCGACCCAACTCTGGAAACGACCAACACTTTCGACTTCGAGCGTGCTGGCTTCCAGAACTACATCGAAGATCATCACGACAAAGGCTCCAAAGAAGTGTCCGATGAAGAACACATCGCTTTCCTGACTCTGTGGCTGTCATATTACATATTCTGCCCTGGCTCTCTGCAAATAGCCAAAAGCTACATCAACCTGGCGATCCAAATACACGAAGGCCGATAGGTATCTTTGGGTAAACTCTTACTAGCCACCCTCTATCACTCCCTTGGTCTACCAGCCTTGTGGCTAAAACTCCTCCATGTGACTACCAAAGCTTTAAATATCTCAGGGCCTATGTGGTTGTTGCAACATTGGCTCAATGCCACCTTTAAACACCAATTGGGCTACCCTGCATCTGCAACGATAGAGCGTTTAAACAAAGAGTGTCCCATAGAGGGTGTTCGAATCGCTCTGATGACCACCCAGAAAACCCCCAACAAAACTCTCTTTATGAATTATCTTAATATGTTTGTGGAAACCACGTCTTTCGTTCCAAGCATGGCACCCTTCGTGGCTCGAAATTTTGGTCCGACGTGGTTTAAGAATCCGTTCTCTGGTGTTTACCCCAAGGCAACAGCACCGTCGAACTCTTTATGGAGGGCATTTCTAACTCCCACCATGATATCCTTTTGGATTGAGACGGGGAACACAGGTTATGGGTTTATGAACTACCAGCCCAACTTGGTGGCCCGTCAATTTGGCCTGAGCCAAATGCTGCCTAAGTCCTTGGTGCGGAATTCTTCTACCATTGTGTGGGCTGGTCGACGGCTGAACTTGGTGGGTCATAAGGCCTGCCTTAAATTTTCCAGGTCGACACAACATCTTGAGTTGCCTGTCTTTGCGTTCCAAACCTCCTTCTTTACTACAGAAGACTTCAACGTCTGGTGGTCAGAATACCAGACTCAAATTTTTCAACGTGACCTTTTTTTGAAAAACGTGGTCGATGCTTTTGCTGCCCTTGCTGGCGAAGTTCCCACTCCGATAGTTGTTGTGCCTGTCGAGAACACCCAAGAAGTTGATGCCACATAAGACCCACCAAAGAAGGTAACTCCTAAACTCCTCAATTTTATTTCACTAGTTGTCTTTAGCTAATCATTTATGTTTATCTCCCAGGGTCAAAAATGGGAACCAGTTGCTGCATCGACCTCTATCAGGCTTGCAAAGAAACCGAAGAACCTGAAACCATAGGTATAACATGTTTCGACGTTCCTTTGTACTTGTTTATGCTATGTCTCTAACTCCGTTGTTTGCTAGGCTTTTGAGAAAGCACCATCTTCTGAGAGAGATGTGTCGGATGAAAGTACTCAATCCTGGATCTTTCCCTCTGAAGCCCCAATATCTCCTCCAGCTACTCCATTGGTGAGGAAGAAGAAAGCCCTAGTCAAAAAAGCGCCTTCCAAAACAGTTTCTTCTATCGTGAACCCTATTGTCCCTAGAAACCTTGCTGAAGTTTTCAAGCCTGTCGAGGCTGAGGCGCCTCCTCCAAAACACCCTGCTGAGGTATTCATCATCCTTGTTCCCTTAGCTCATATATTGCTTGGATATTTTCTCACTGGAACTTTTCTTGCAGGAAACTGTGGCCGCTTCGACCACTGCTGAAAAGGATGATACTGCAACGACTACCATTGGCAATCCGCCTGAGACAACAACCATGTTTAGTCCTCAAACAGTTGACGAGTTTCAAGGGGCCTCGACAGAAGAGGATCCAACGACGACAATGCCTCTAATTTAAAACACCACCACTGAGGCTGGGAAGGATGGTGCAACCACCGGTGATGATTAAAATCCATAGACTATTTCTCTGTTGATGAGGACGACGTGAATCCTAAAGCTTCTGCTGAAGGTGGCTCCAACATGCCCACACCCAATGTCGACAAAGTTCTTACCCCATAGGAGATTTTGGCGACGAAGCAGACAAATCCAGCAGCAACCTTGAAGGCACTGCACAAGCTTCACCAAGAGTCCATGGACGTTCAACCTGCCAGTTCGACAACCATACCAACCCCAGAAATAAATGCTTCTTTCGCCCTCAAGCTCCAACAACTGAAGACATACCTATTTGAGGACGAATTTCTGGTGGCCGTCACAGAGGAAGCTGCTGTAGCTTGAGATGTTTTCAAGATATTGGATGAACTCTCCCAGTTTCAAATTCACCCATCCATGGCCAAGTATCTAATCGAATTCGAGGCCTTCTTTACGTAATTGGCTAAAGACCTCACTGTTTGCAAACAAGCTGACGCACAGATCAGGCTGAAAACTAATGAGATGAATCGTGAATGGTACCTCAGTTCACTTTGTGAGAAGAAACTTGGGGACTTCGAGGCCAAAAAGCAAGAGCGCTCTGATAAGCATCGTGCTTTTGACCAACAGATATCTGACTATCAAGCTCAGATAGTTGAACTTACAAGAAAAATTGCTGAGGTCGAAAAGCAAAATGCCTCTTTGGATTCTGCTGAACCTTTGCCTGCTCAAGAGGCGATTGATCAAGAAGTCGCCCAAGGGATTGCTCACGTCGAAGCGACTCTTAAAATAAAGGATACAATTGGCCAAATGCAGAAAAAGAAAGCTCTTCTCGACAACAAGGTTGTTTATGAGAAGACCCTTTTTAGAGACTTTAAATCCAGATTCCCTGCTTCCTCTTAATTTGCATCTTGGCCTTCCTAGCCTATTTTGGCTACTTATTAATGAAAAGTTACTTTCTAATTTGAATCTCTTGTAACATAGGTTTGTATTTTTTCAAATATTTCCCATTTACCCTTAAGACTCGTTGGTCCATACCTACTTCCTGGACCTCATATGCATTGTTATTGAACCCTTGGATTGCTTTGAATGGTCCCTCCCAATTTGTTAACCATTTCCCTAGCGTTCGATCCCGTCGATCCATGGGCAACACTGCTTTCCACAAATAGTCATTAACTGCAAAAGTCTTCTTTCTGACCTTCTTATTATATACCTTGGCAACTCGTGCCTTCTGGCGTAATAACACATTTAACGGTGTCATCCTTTCCTTGTCTAAGTCCACGATTTTGTCTAGCATCATACCCCAGTATTATTCCGACGGAATTTCATGTTGCTGTTGCACTCTAACTGATTATAGACATATTTCTGCTGGCAATACAACGTCGTGACCGAAAGTCAAACGAAACGGAGTCGAGTTGGTTGACTCCTTGGGGGATGTTCGACAAGACCATAAAATTTGATTTAACGTCCTGTGCCAATTTTTTGGCTTCCTGGCCACGTGCTTTTTATGAGCCCAATTACTACTTTATTGGCTGCTTCGACCTGACCGTTTGCTTGAGCATAATATGGTGTCGAAGTAACTAATTTGAAACCCATTTTTGCTGCGAAATCTTGCATTTTCCGGCCCACAAATACGAAACCTTGATCCGTAGTGATGGTTTCAGGGATCCCGAATCTATACAAAATATGATTCTGGATGAATTCGATCACAACCTCCTGATCTACTTTCACTAGAGACGCAATCTCTATCCATTTTGTGAAGTAGTCTATACCCACAAGGATGAATTTCTATTGTTTCGACGAGGCTGGTCGAATTTCCCCTATGACATCCAATGCCCATCCACGAAAGGGCCATGGCTTGACGATGGTATGTAATTCGCTGGTTGGCATGTGCTGAATGTTTGCATGTTTTTGACAGTCTTGGCATCCCTTTGCAAAGTCCATGTAATCCTTGAGCATGTTTGGCCAATAGACGCCTTGTCGAAACAATAACCATTTCATCTTATGGCCAGCTTGGTGAGCCCCACATGGACGTCCCACTATGGACTTCAGAAATTGCTATGTATGCATCTGTGTCCCCTAGACACTTGAGCAACACTCTTTTTGGAGTCTTTTTTTAGCAACTTATTTCCCATCAGAACGTAACTTAGAGCTATGTATTTAGTCTTCCTATCAGTGTTGCCCACTGGATTCTCCAAATACTCGATGATTGGTCTTCTCTAATCTGACGATGATAGATTGCTGATAGCCAAAACTTCATAACTTCCAAACCTTTCGATTAAGCTCTCTGTCGAGATGTTTGTTCCCCCAACCTCTGAGGTTGATAGGCTTGATAAGGGTAGCACATTCGACACCATTTTCTCCTTAATTTCAATGAAGTCCTTCAACTTCTCTTCCGACACCTTGTACCCAGAGGTAATATGCGCTAAATCGTTAGCCTTTTGATTTTCTATTCTGGGCACGTGCATAATGTTGACAACTTCGAAGTGTTCCAAAAGTCGCTTCACCATTGAGAAGTAAACCAAAAGATGCTCTTTGACGCATTTATATTCTCTCGTGATTTGTTTAATCACCAGTTCAGAATCTCCCTTTATTTCCACTCTTTTGGTACCCAAATCCTTAAGTATTTTGAGGCCAGTAATTAAGGCTTCATATTCTGCTTCGTTATTGGAGCATTTTCCGTCAACCTTACATTTGAATTTATTCGAAATACCCTGTGGGGATACCATTAAAATTCTAATACCTGCCCCGTTTCTATGGCTCGACCCATCGAAGTACAACTTCCAAGGGGCAACATCGACACTACATATCGACGGTTCGACTAATGCGTGGTCGACAATAAAGTCTGCCACTATTTGACCTTTCATAGCCCTTAGAGGGACGTATGTCAAGGAAAAATTAGTTAATGTTGGTGCCCATTTCCCAATTCGACTATGCATAATAGGTTTAGACAACATATGCTTAATAACATCAAAATGCGACGAAACATAAACATCAACTGGTTTGATATATTGCTTTAATTTCATACATGAGAAGTACAGGCATAGGCACAATTTTTCAATCATAGTGTACCTAGTTTCAACATCTATTAACATTTGACTAAGGTAATAAATGGGTCTTTTGATGCCACTACTATCCTCTTGTGCTAACATGCTTCCTATGGTCGTATCCGACGCAGAAATGTAAAACTTCATGTTTTTATTCATACTATGTGGCAATAAAATGGGAGGCCTTATGAGGTATTCTTTGATAGCGTCGAAAGCCTCCTTCTGCTCCCGTTTCCAGTGGAAATCACTTTCCTTCTTGGCCTTGAGTAATGGCGAGAATACCTTCGTCTTGCCACTTAGATTTGATATAAACCATCTCAAGAAGTTTATCTTCCCCAACAAAGATTGCAGCTGCTTCTTTGTCAAAGGAGGCTTGAGATCCAAAATTGTTTTTGTCTTGTTTTGGTTTATCTCGATGCCTTTCTTGTGGACCAAGAATCCCAGGAAATCCCCTGCGTGAACACCAAAAGCACATTTTAATGGATTCATTTTTAATCCATATTTTCTCATTCTTTCGAATGAACGTCGAAGGTGGTCTAAGTGACCATTCTCCTATGGCGACTTTATCACAATGTCGTCAATAAACACCTGCATAAATTTCTCAATAAAATCATGAAATATAGCATTCATGGCTCTTTGATAGGTTGCCCCAGCGTTTTTTAACCCGAACGACATTACAACCCATTCGTAGGTTCCCAAAGCCCCAGGGTATCGAAACGCAGTTTTGGGGACATCCTCTTCGGCTATGAGAATTTGATTATAGCAGGAATAGCCGTCGAGCATACTCAAATATTTGAAACCTACAGCTGAGTCGACTAGCATTTCGGCCACAGGCATTGAATACTCGTCTTTTGCGGTAGCGTTGCTCAGATCCCTAAAGTCTATACAGACTCGAAGGGTTCCATTTTTCTTGATAACAGACACTATGTTCACTATCCATTCGACGTACCTTGCAGTTCTGATGAACCGGATTTTGAGCAGCATCTCGATCTCCTGCTTGATCTTTAGCATAATCTCTGGAGCGAATCGTCGAGGCTGCTGTTTTACTGGCCTTTTACCTGGCTGAATTGGCAGTCGATGCTCCACTGCACTCCGACTCAGACCAGGCATTTTGCCATAATCCCATGCGAAGCAGACTTTGTACTCTTTCAATACCTCGATCAGCTTGGCCTTCATCTTCGACCCAACTTTGGTGCTTGCATAGGTAGGTCTTTTTGTAACCCCATCTCCTAAGTCAACCTCTTCGAGCGGGTCCTGCGTTTGCATTCTCTGCAGCTCACTGGTTGGGTCTTTCTCAAACCCCAAAGGCTTATTGTCATAGATGCAATCAAACCTCTGGCTTTCTGAAGCTGTTGTTTGGCCTTTTTGGCCATTTACTTGTGCGTTGTCGTCGGCTTCACTAGCTATCTTTTGTTGCTTTTCTGCTTCTAGTGCCGACTTTCTTTTGTTTTCAGCCAAATAGGCCGAAATTTGAGTCATGCTTTCTGACTCAGTAGTCATTTTCACCGACTATTGGCCACCCTGTGGATGGATTATCTTTTGTAGGCTCCATTGCTTCGTTGGCAACATCCTAAATAAACCCATAGTGGGGATCCTAATTCAAGAGACGACCCGTGTCGACAGAGGTATAAGACCCTGATCCGTCATCACAAGGAGCCACATTTTCCAGGTGCTGATCAAAGGATTTCTTACTGCCATTTGCTTCGTCAATCTTGTAATAACTCTGATCAACCTCAATATTTTCGACAATGTCATCCTTCCTCCAGATGCTTAATCTCTGATGTAATGTTGACGACACTGCCCCTATTCCATGGATTCACTCTCGGCCCAACAGCAAGTTGAAATTGGCCTTTGAACTTATAACCATAAAGAGCATTGATCTATTGGTTGTACCCACTGCTAAGTCAGCTTGGACAACCCCAAGGATGTTGCTAGTCTTTCCCTCGTAGTTGGATAAACCATGTTGTGTTGTCGGAGGTCTGCCTCAGTTTTTCCAATCTTTTTAAATAAATTATGAGGCATTAAATTGACAATTGCCCCTCTATCCACAAACACTTTGTTGACCGCCACTCCGTAAACCTTTGATTTTATGAATAGCGATTTCAAATGGTACATCATCCCAGGATTGGGCCTCTCAAACTTGTTCGTCTGCTCTTCTACCACACCACTGTTCATCACATAGTAACATAGCGGTTTATCTTTCGCAGTTTCATCTGGCACTAAATCCTCGTCTGCTTCAGAGACTTCCGACACCATATCATACTCAGCTGGTAGTATAGACACGATGCCATAGTTTACAACGAAATCTTCGCCATAGGTGTCATCATTGGTGTCATCATACATGTCTTCGTCGAAGTCGCCATCCGGTGAAGGGTATACTCTTCATCTGACTGGGGAGAATACTTTAGTTCTTCCTTATTTTACTAGGGAGTATACTCTGGTTCTTTCTTGCTTTCGACCACAAATGTGCACTTCAAGCTTTGGGTTGAGACCACCCCCTTTTTCTCCTGAAGCTTCCACAGTCACTGCCATTGTTTGATTTGTCATGACTTTTTCCTTCTCTACCCACCTTCCTTTTGGGTATTTCCTTTTTCGTCCAGAGATTCTGACAGGTTTTAACTATGAAGTCGAAGCATCTTTCCCAGCATTCTTATTTCCCTGATAACGCCTCCATTGAGTCCTTGTCATAGGATTCTTCCCTCTGCTAGGCTTTTGCCAGCTTAAGGATAAACTGCCTCGAGTTCTTCCTCAGTCTTTTTGTCAAAACCGTCAGTAGTCTCGACCATCATGCATTCAAAGGATTCAGTTGTCAACTGTTTATGTCACTCCCAGGATTTTCATCCAGGTACAAATGCGAGAGTGGCGCGGAAAACAGAGTTGTCAGCCGTGTAAATTTATCCCAAGAGAGGGAAAGGGAACACCGCATAAACCTGAGGAAGAGGGAAAGGAATGGTCATCGCAACCATAACCTGGGTTCGGGAGTCGGTTACGCGAGGGGAAGGTGCTAGCACCCCACACGTCCATCGTACTCGATGGGATCCACGCTTGTTGTCTATTCTAAGGGTGAGTTATCCTATCATCTAGGGCTGTACTAAGATGGAGAGGGGAAAACAAAGACAGACTCGGTAGGACGTCGACGTCCTAGGCCTACGTACCCCCTTTGTGCAATGGGGAATTCAGAGCCAACGTAGTTCGGACCAAGTTCTTTTTGTGTTTTTTATGAGCAACACTAAGCTCGCGTCCGGCAGTTAGGGTCGATGCCTGTTTGCGACTCAGACGGAAAGTAACGTGCCCTTTTTGAAAATAGCCTTTAGTTTGACGATCCCGAAGGACAAAAAGGTTTGAAGTTTGTTTGTATTTTTTAGGAGAGAAGTGACTTAAGTTAGTTCATAAGTCGCATTGCACCAAAGTCTAGGGCACAGGGGCGAATACTTAACGCATCGTCCCAAGACAGGACGCTCGCTAAGCACTCTAGAAAGATAAGAGAAAGCCCCTCATTTCTCATTCCCCACGCTTAAGGCTCGTGCGCAATACACTTTATTCTTATTAAGTGTTTTCAAGAGAGTTTGAGATGAGAAGAGAGAAGACACAAGGGATACTCTAAAGGGGAACTAAGAGTCCTAATGTTATCATGCATGGGTGACCTACGGTTAGTGAGGTTTGACGATAACCTAAACCTAAAGGAAAAATATGAGAGAAGGAAAGAGTAAGGGTGACCATGGATACTTATCCACACCCTTAAAGAACTTACCTTAGTCCCTGCATAAAAGGTTAGTATGAAACAGACATAGGTGATATCAAAGCAAAAGAAAACCAAACAATGGCATATAATAATGATAACAATCCAAACATGAATTAAGAAATCAAATAAACAACCCCAAAACAATGGCACAAATGCCTTTCCAAACAAGGTAACCAGACGTGATCAGAAATACACATACAAGCAGATCTCAAGTGAAAGTAATCAAATAATTAGAGAAATAGCTTCCAAAATTCCCAAGTTAAACATCAATATTATTCAACCAGAGGCAAACAAAATATCAAAAACTCCTGCAAAAATTCAAGGTGTTAGTCACTCAAACAATTATGCAAGGCTCAGATGAGAAATATGACTTAATATGCAAAAAAGAGGACCAAAATGCAATATGAAATAATTTTAAAAATGAAGGAAAAATATTTTAATGCACTTCAGAATGTTGGTAAATGAATGCAAAAGGAATGGATTGAAAATGTTCTATGGATGCAGAGAAATAAAATAAACAAATTCAGATATGCGTGATATGTGTAATGCAAAAAGAAAATAACTAAATAATTAATTTAGATGACAAAAAATAAAAATAAAAATAAAAATAAAATTTGTAAAATTTTATAAAATGACAAAAAGTATTCATGAATTTTATGGTAATTTTTAAATGTAGTTAACTATTTTTAATAAAAATAAAATGAATTAATGCCAATTAAATAAAATAAAAATAAATTGAAAACAAGTGGGGGTGCGTTTAGCAAGAAAAGCACGTTGAAATTGGGAAATGGGCTGAAGCGTGGGGTGCAATTAGCAGGCCCAGACCAATCAAAAAGTCAGCGAAAAAAATAAAATAAAAAAGGTGCATGTAAGCTCCAGTCAACTGATTGACTCTCCACCAACCATACGATCAATCCTGCGTTCAATAATTAGTCAACTTAATCTCAAAGTACACAAAACCTAAGGTCATGATTAAAAGCCCACAGCAACTATTACACGCGCACACAAACGTAATTACTCAGCACACATATACCAGCCACGCGCACGGCACATGCCATTTTTTATTCGTTGTCACAATGATAGCCGTGTGATGGATCAGATGGCCAGGGTTAGTCAACATAGATAAAAAAGTAAACAAAATAAAAAACGTGATTGGGAGGCACACGGTAAGAGCGTGGGGTAATAAACACCTAATCAAAAAAATAAAAAAATAAAAAATAAAAACGTGGCATGATGACAGCCACACGATGAAAGGGATCAACGGTCCTGGTTCATCTTCTTCCTCCCAAACCCTAGTCCGGCCAGCCACCACACCAGTCGCCGGAGCCCTAGCTCCGGCCGCCACCCACGGTACCTGCAACTTTAAAAACACCTAGAAAACGCAAAGGGGTACATGTTCTTGACCAGAAAATCATGAGGAACTCAAATATTCACTCAAAAACCACAAACAACGCATGGATAAAGAGAATCGAAGGAAATATGCTTAGGGTTCAAAACTTTAAATTCATAAAACAACCAACATACACATCCATATTCAAAACAAATTATATCAGCATGATCCATGGACATCACACAACATTATGCACGTTTAAAATTTGAGTTTCATGATCATCAAAATCAACACTAACCTGAGATGGTGCCACACGTGTCCTTGCTTTTGGCTTCAAAGGGTGATTGGTTCGTGCTCTAGAGATCACAAGGGTTCTGTTGGTGAAAGAATTTCTTGAAAACTCCTTGTAGATTGAGAGATATGGATGTGAGATGCTTTAGGGTTCAATTTCTCCACTCCTCCAAATGTCACGTATCTCTAACCTAACCAGTGCATGGATGAGTTTAAATACTCTAGGGTTTCTCACTGATAATTGTTTGGGCTTGGGCAATTCCTTGTTTAGTGAGTTTTGGACAAATTTGGAATTTTGCATTATGTTAAGATACACCTCCTTCCATGCATAGATATCCAACTATTTCATGATGGATCACTTATATCTGAATTGCTAATCACACCCAAATTGGAATTGGGCCTTGAGATGTATTGGTTAATGAGTTTCCAACATTTTGGCAATTTTGAATAATGGAAGATAAGTGAAGAATAAACCATGGAATTTCTTGATTAAAAGGCCAAAAATGCTCCTTAGGGATTGTTCTTGGATGTCTTGAAGCAATGGAATTAATTATAGGTCACTATGCCAAAGTTTGTGAAAATGGAATCATGAGAAACCCTAAAAACCACTTTGCCTTCTTTTGGTCATAAGTTGAGTTTCACAAATGATATGGAGACCCACTAGTACTTGTTGGAAAGAGGAGAAAAATATCTTCAACTTTCATGTTGGAGAAAAATTCATTTGAAGCTTTCTTGATGATGAAAAGTCAAGTTGAATGTAGTGTAGGAACTTGCCTAAAAAGGAAACTTTCAAATTATAGGCCATTTCCATATTTAGTAACTTTTGCACCAACTCCTGATTCTTGATAAATGGCATGAAACTTGACTCTTGATGACCATATGAGGATGTGAGACCTTGAAAACCTTGGAGAGAACCTCAAAATTCCACAGTTGACTTCTCCTCTCACTGTTGACTTTTACCCAATTCACCTGATTTCCAATCTTCTGATCAATTAAGCCTCTCCTGAACCAAACTGATGGACAATCTTCCACTCCTAGATGCTTAGGGACCCAAGGAATACCATAGAATCAAGTCTTGCCCAAAAAATCAGAAATAAACTGACTTTATAGCAAACCCTAGTTTTGGTACCCTCAGTCTAGGAGGAAATAACACAGTCTCCAAATCCTAATTCCTCTGAATATGATGTGTATCCTCTCCAACAAAGATAAGATATGCCATTTAGTGATGATAAAAACCCAAGGAGCTTGCCCATTGGAGCAATAAACCCAAGAATTTCAAAACCCTAATTTATGCACTGGTTAGGAGAGTGATCCAATTGAACTCTCTTGATTGATACCAGGACTCTTACTTGACCCTCTGAAGACCTGCCTCAGGCACCTTGACCCCATGCTAAGAACCAATGATATGCACATATGATAATGCAAAAATGCAATGAAACATAAGCCAGTTAGTACTAAAGTAAGGAGGGCATATTTTGGGGTGCAACAGCTGCCCCTATTCAATCAACTTGGTCCTGAGGGTATGTTAGCGACGGCTTTCAGACAATCAGGATGCATGAAGATTGAATACCAAAGAACCCAGAAATTTGCAATCCTCCACCAGAGAATTAGCCATAAATGCTGTAAGGAAACAAACTCTCCCTAGTTACGTCATCCCTGCTGATAAAGAGAACTGACAAAGGAATCTCGAAATACGCCATCCCTGCTGATAAAGGGAACTGACAAAGGAAATATCCAAAAGGGTTGCTATCTCCGCTGATAAAGAGAACTAGCAACACAAAAGCCCTCCCTGCTGATAAAGGGAACTGACGAAGAAAAGTCTTCAAAAGGCTGTTATCTCTGCTGATAAAGAGAACTAGCGAAATGGATGCCATCCCTGCTGATAAAGGGACCTGACGAAGAAAATATCCAAAAGATTGTTATCCCTGCTGATAAAGAGAACTAGCAATACAAAAGCCATCCCTGCTGATAAAGGGAACTGACGAAAGAAAGTCTTCAACAGACTGCTATCTCTGCTGATAAAGAGAACTAGGAAAACAAGTGCCATCCCTGCTGATAAAGAGAACTGACAAAGGAAATATCCAAAAGGTTGCTATCTCTACTGATGAAGAGAACTAGCAAAGGAAATATCCAAAAGGTTGCTATCTCTGCTGATAAAGAGAACTAGCAAAGGAAATATCCAAAAGGTTGCTATCTCTGCTGATAAAGGGAACTGACGAAGAAAATATCCGAAAGATTGCTATCTCTGCTGATAAAGAGAACTAGCAACAAATGCCATCCCTGCTGATAAAGGGAACTGACGAAGAAAATATCTGAAAGATTGCTATCTCTGCTGATAAAGAGAACTAGCAACAAATGCCATCCCTGCTGATAAAGGGAACTGACGAAGAAAATATCCGAAAGATTGCTATCTCTGCTGATAAAGAGAACTAGCAACAAATGCCATCCCTGCTGATAAAGGGAATTGACGAAGAAAACCTTTAAAAGATTGCTATCTCTGCTGACAAAGAGAACTAGCAAAATAAACAGCGACTTCACTGGGGATAACGTGAAACAAAACTTCTAGTTTAAACCACCTCTGGCAAACAATACGTCAAGCAAGAACGAGATTTCACAAAAGAGAAAGGCCAGACAAACTTCTAACGGACCCATGATCCACAGATAAGATGACTCCGCCGGGGAAAGGAGAAGTCTAAATAAAAGACTCTGCCGGGGAGCACAAGTATGAGGAACGCATCCCTCCAAAATCTCCTGAATTATGCCATCTCTGCTGGGAAAGAGAACTGGCAAAGAAAGTACCAAACCTGGCTTATGCTTCGAATGCAAATGTTTGAATTGTGGCATAATGCTCCATACGAAATAGAAATGTTACGCGTTTGAGGATGCAATGCAAATGCTTATGATATGCAAAAGGGGTCCCTCCAGCAAAATAAATGCCAGAGAGAAAAGATCAATTCAGCTGGGGATGACAAAAATAAATCGTCCTCTGAATCCAGGAACTCTGCTAAGAAGGGTCATACCGATCGACTCTTTGGATCAATAACTTCTGTTGGGGATGAAATTCTGAAAGCATATGCACTCTGCCGGGGATTACACATGTCCTGAACCTGAGATTCCTCCTCTGCTGGGGGGAGTTGAGAAAGAAAGCCGATAACGGAACCAGAAGTCTGTTACTGAAGATTGCTAATATCCAATTGGGCTCAGAACTTGCTGGGGGATGCCAGCCCATGATACCATCCTATTTGGGGAAAACAATCCATAATACAATCCTGCCTGGGGATACTGCTGAACTTAGCCTGCTGATGGGGAGGATGACTTTACTCCCCCCTTGCTGGGGACTAGAATATGACATTGTCGGCGAAAGCACGCTTCCTGACTAGATGAGGGAGATGAAAACCCTGATTCTGTGGGGAGATAACATCTTGATTTAGAGAAAATACTTTCCAGGTCTTCTGTTGGGGAAGGTCTGCTCTGCTGAGGAAAGTGCAATCTCAATGCTGGGGAAAGTAAACTGCTGGGGAAATACAATCATGTTGCCCTGCAACCTGACTTGTTTCTAAGGTCATAAACGGCCCTCTGAACTTTCCACTTGCCCCAGACCACCAGGTCTAATGGAAGAAATAGTCTCAAGAGGATTTTATAGAAGATCGGGCGTTCGCACTGCCCCAGGGTCTTCAAAATCTTGGAGGGATTTATCATATCCCGACATAACTGCCCCAGTCTTCATAATCCATGACGTACATTACCTCGAAAGGGATCGTAAAGACTTAAAAATACTCTGCTTTAGTACCTTGAGGAGGTGCTTTCAATTAACCATTTTCAGGAGTGGACAATCTCCCACGCTCTAGAGGTGGCCTGCCCCAATATGAGCTTTGACGTGACTTTGCCCCTGAATGAATGCCCCAGAATAGCTGAATTTCGGAGAGACTTCTCGGCGTGACTGCCCCAGATTGGCTATATCTTAACACGACTTACTGGGGAGAGCCCCTTCTACACTGAGTCTCCTGGAAGCATGCCCTTTGATATGGTTGTCCTTCCGAATTTTCAAGCATCCCGACTTGGTATGATCAAACTTCTTGACTGACTTTCACTGTGTAAGCTGCATTGATGCTTAGACACATATATGCAAACAGAAAATTTTTATTATGAGAATGACAATTCTAATGCAACACTCGTGTTAACCTTGAAGTTTCATTGAAAATACGTCGCCAAGCTTTGTGAACGAATCACTAGCCGGGATGCGACCTTGATTTTTGAATGGAAAAAAAATGCGCACATGCAATACCAACAAATCTTATTAGCACAACTCGTAGGAGTCAGAAACTCTATCCTGTTGAAGTACGCTTTCGGAATAAACCCTGTTTCAATTAGGACTTTTAAGGGCTGTAACGTGGTCTGGTTCACTGTTTCAGAAAAAGGATTTATGGCTCAAAATTTATCAGTGCCCACCCACTCTTCGTGATGTTCTCCAGTCCTATGCTCAGTTAATCTGACACAAACGCTCATCTCTCAAAAGGTTTATGATCTTTAAGAATCCCAAGCCACTAATGGTTTGCCACCTAAGGAAGTTTTGGAGTGACAGTCACCCCTTTTTATCTTTTGTGCCTGTAATCACACGAATTTGTTCTTATCGAGGATTTTCTCTTGTTATGCTTTTCGCTTTTTCCTTCTTTTGCCTTTTTGATCCCTAATTTTTGCCTGGACTGACTCTTTTTGAGTTTTTCGATTTTGAAGTCCAGTGGGATGCCCTGACTTTTGCCTAAGTCACTTGTTTACAAGTTTCGACTTAGCGGGCTTTCTTTTTTTATTCCCCTTTTTGAACAAAGTGTGTGACACTGGTTGTCTTACTTGCTTGAAAGGGTTGTGACTGCCCCACTCCTTAGTTGTTGATGGATAACCATCGTGGTTTCACACCTCTTGACCTCTTGACGGTGGGATAGTAGGTAATGGTTCCTCGGATGCACACTCTCCTTGGAATTTGAACGCTCGGTCAAACTAACTGACGCCTACCCTGCCCCTGGGTTAAGATAAGGGTTTTTTCGTATGAAAGAAGCTCCCACTTCAAGGCTCAAAGGGGTTAACGAGGGTCTATCTCCCTTATATCTCCAGTGTTTGTGAATTTGAAACAATGCCTGTACATCCTTAACAGGGTTTCATCCAAATGCGCACCATTAGAAATCTACGCTCTTATTTCGTAATCCTCCCTCAAGAGTTCTAAACAAGAAAATTGGTATTGCAGTGCATATAAACATTTAAGAGTGGACACGAATGGATTACTTCAAGGAAAACATGCTCATTGTATTATGATCGTTATTAAAAATAAACAAGTTTCTACATGCATACAATGCTTTAACGAGAAATGAAAAAACTACAAATGAAAATGCAATAAAGAAACTGATGACTGCCGTTGTTGAGAAGACTTGACTCCGCTTGGACTACTGGCTTTAGGAGACGACCCTTGAAGTCTTCAAATAGATGAGAGGTCGACATGCACAGCCAAGTCTCCTTCTGGAAATGATATGTACCCTTTGTCAATCAATTGCTGCACTTTGGCTTGGAAGGCTTTGCAATCTTCGGTTGAGTGCCCCATAGATCCTCCATGATATCCACATTGCACATGGGGATTGTACCCCGGAGGGTATGGTTCTGGAATAGGCTTCAAAGTCTTAGGCTCCACCAATGAGTTTTGAACCAGGTGTGGCAAGAGTTGACTGTACAACATGGGAACTGGATGAAGAGGAGCATTCCTTCTTTCCAAGTTGTTGCGCGGCCTATGCTGATTCTGACGCTGATACTTCTGTTGTTGAGGAGCATAAGGTTGTTGGTACTGAACGACATTAGTCTCTCCTTCTTCTCCCCTGTAACGTTTCTTCGCATTTTCAGAATAACCGGGAGCAACTTGAATCTTTCCCGTTTTGATGCCGTTTTCAACTCTTTCTCCTGCCAATACGAGACCTGAAAATCCAGCTGACAAACATCCAACCAATTTCTCATAATAATGCCCCTAAAGTGTATCCATGAACATATCAGCGAGCTCTCTTTCCAACATCGGAGGTTGAACTCGGGAATCCAATTCACGCCACCTCTGGGCGTACTCTCTAAAGCTTTCATTGCTCTTTTGAGACATATTCTACAGCTGTGTACGATTGGGAGCCATATCAGTGTTATATTGATAGTGTCTAATAAATGCCCCTGCTAGCTCTCTCCAACTACGAACGTCTTTCCTGTCTAGCTGCATATACCATTCCAGGGATGCCCCAGATAGGCTATCTTGAAAGCAATGCATCATCAACTTTTCGTTCTTTGCGTGAGCAGCCATTTTACTCGTGTATGCCCTGACGTGAGTCCTTGGGTAAGTCATACCATTGTACTTTTCGAAGGTAGGAGTCTGAAACTTGTGCGGGATAACAACGCCTGGAACCAGCCCCAAATCCTCTAAATTCATACCCACAGAATCTTGATTGGCAATACCCCTCAGTTGTTCCTCAATCAACCTGAATCTCTGATCAGTGTCAATCTGGGAGCCAGCGTCACCACCTGGCACAGAGAATGCACATCTTGAATATCATCAAACTGACGGTCATGAATAGCACAGACACCAATACCACCTCCCCCAACATTTTCAGCCCCGCCCGGAGGGATCACAACACCAGAAACAGGAATACCTCCGCCCGGAGGGCCATTCTGAATGTTAGTACCAGTAACACCAGTATGGACTCCTCCATGAAGGACAGCTTCGTCATCAATCCTTGCAATCAGTGGTTGGACAACAGTTCTTAACTGCCCTTGGCCCTGAGCAACCCCTTGCATTAAATCCATGAATTGGTTCATGCGGGTCCGCATCTCAATGATCTCATTCTGTAGCTGATCCATGAGTCCCTTCTGATTTTGTCTGGTTGGATATCGGTGAATGTGTTGATCTGCAATTCTGAGATGAGAACAAGATAAGAACACCAGAGATAAACACCTGTCATGCAAAATGATTATGCAAAATGATTATGAATATGCAAATGCAAATGAACATGTTTGAATATTCGCAGGGCGATCCACCCCTTGATTCCGGTTTAACAACAAGATAGAACGGAACTTCTGCTCATATATTAAGAAAACCAGAGGAAAACCAAATGTCAACAATCACGATCCAAGGTAACAAATTTGAACACATAAATCATAGAGGTCCCAACCAACAAGCCTGGTGGTGATCCAAATACAATAAAAGAGAAAAGAAAACTATGGCATATCATTCAAAGTCCACAAGTGTCAATCCCCCCATCCACTATGCTTTCTGCTCCAGTCTTGAATTTCCTTGAACAGCTTTTTGGTGTCCGGATACTTTGGTCTCTGAATTAGCTCTTGAATGAGAATGTCTCTTCTATGTATGATCCCTTCCAAGTACCGGCAATGCAACTCCCAAGCGTCTTCTCCAGAAACGCCATCCATGCTAGGACCCTCATGTCTAGGTTTCTTCACTTCAGCTTGGACTTTCAGTTCTTCTATGGAGGCTATGGCTTCATTGAGTCGCCCCTCGACTGCTTGTCTCTTGAATATCCCTGATAAGATCTCAGCATCTTTTTTCTTGAGCGTCAACATCAATTGGTTAATCTTAGCTAGATAACCGTCTTCCTTTCTCTTATTCTCGGCCATTGCAGTTTCGCGGTGTTCATCGAACCTGTGAATTTTCAACAAAGCCTTGTCTAATTCCTCCTTCTTCGACTCGAGAACCTTACTGATACCATCCAAAGCTTCTTTCATCCTTTTTCTAGATGCGACCATGTCAGCTAGCTCTTTTTCCGCCTTAACAAGAAGCTTTGTTTTCAACTTGGCGGTATGAACAGCTTCACCCCGCTCATGCTTCAACTGATAGATCTCCCTTAGTAGCTCTCTGTTTTCTTCTCGCAGCTTTTCCTTTTCAGCCTATAACTTGTCAAACTTTTCTATCTCAACTGTGGTAGGAGGCTCGATCATCAAAGGATACAAAGGTGGTTCCACCGGGAAGGGAAGAAGCTCCTCTTCTGCTCTCTTCTTAATCCACTCTTTATAGGAAGGAAAAGCCCAGTTATTACATTTCCCGAACGAAGTTTTACCCTTCTTGGTCACCTGTTTCCAAGCATTCACAATCTTCCTCATCATCTCTTGATCCTCAATACCATTGAAGAATAAGGACTCTCTGATATCCCTCTCTTCAGGTGGACCCCTCAAAGGATAACCAAACTGCCCGATAACAAGGGAAGGATTATAGTTGATTCCACCTTTTCTCCCTATCAAGGGTACATTAGGGAATTCTCCGCATTTGCAAATAATCTCCATTCCTAGCAATTCATGATTGAACCAAACAATGTTGTCAGCAGTCAAGCCCATTAACCTCTTTGACCACTCCAGAGAATCTTTCGTATCAATAAAGGCGCCAGTTTCAGGGAGATGACTCAGAAACAAAGTAGATAAGAGCGGTGCACAACAACTCACAGTTTTTTCCCCGCCTATTTTCATTCTTGTAGTGAACTGAATGGTATACATCACCTAGCAAGGTAGGTATAGGATTCTTCGAAATAAAGATTCTGACAGCATGCATATCCACCAGATCAGGAACATTGGGAAACAAGACAATCCCATAGATGCACATAGCCAGAATAGCTTGGAAAGCGGTCCAATTCTTCTCTTTAACATGTATGCAAGCTTGATCAAACAAGAACTTCAATAAGAAACCCTTAGCTCCTTGTTTTTCCTCAATATTACCGCTCAGAACAGATTCACTGATATGAAGAGCAACAACCATTTCTTTTATCCCGGGGTGTTCCTCAGAAAAGAATACTATGTCATGCCTGATGGGGATTCCCAAAATAAATGAGAACTCCTCCAACGTTGGGGCCAAGATGTAGTCTGGGAAAGTGAAGCAACGCAAAGACGGATCGTAAAACTGAAGAAGTGTATGGATGGCATCCTTCTCATACTTGGAAATATTATAAACAAACTTCAAAAGTCTCCCATACCCTCCACTGAACTCTGTACGAACTCCGGGACCAGCCATATTAATCAATTTGTGAATCAATGTCAAAGTCGGATCTGGGAACAAATAGGCAACAATCTTCTTTCTCTGGACATCCATGCTGAAGTAACCTCAGAAAACTGGAATCAAGAGTAAGATGCAAGCCCTAAAAAATGTCAAACATGTCAGAATGCAAGAAAATGATATGTTCATGCAAACATGGGATCAAGGTGACACTGCTGGATGTGCTGTGTTGTTAACTGAACGAGAACCACAACCCAGAAAACCAGAATTCTGAACCACTGAGATAACCAAGAACCCAAATAATCGGACATTGATGAGAAATCCAAAAAAACAGGGTAGGTTGAAGGTTTCGGTTACCTGCAAACCTGCAAACACCCATCCCCTCTCACGTGTGGGTACTAGGATGTTCAGTATCCCGGGCTCTCAGGTCGAGAAACGATGATACGTTCACCATTTCTGGTTTGGCATCATCATCAATCGAGGAGGCCTTAACTGATTCTCCAAAGCGGAAGGTCCTCATCTTTGGCACTGAGGTCGAGAAACAGTAGTACATTTATCCCTTAGGGTACAGTACTATCGTCAATCAAGGAGTGCCTCCACTGATTCTCTTCAAAAGATAGGGGCCATCCTATGTGAGTTCCAAAGCGGGCCCTCGGGTGCGAATGGGTTTGCCACAGGATGTAGTCTGCCACTGTCACCACTAAAGAGGGATGTTTCCACTAAGGTCCTCGATGATCGGTCACCAGAGTCGACAGCTCTCTAGATCAACACCCTAACATGCGCAAGACACATACGTCAGAATGCGTCCCAAGATAGCCTCGTCTGGTTGTGAATTTTGTGAACACACAAACGTACCAAGCGGGCACATAGGTCCCACTACTTTCCACTCTAGTCCTAGGGTATACTCAAGCCTGGGTATTGGGCTTATCTCTCAGACCCACCCAACCTGCAAAACAAAAACATCCAGCACAACACAGCAGTATGACAGTAATAAAAATGAAAAGCAATGCAGAAAATGCGGTAAAAATAAAATACAACAAATAAAACAAAACAAACACAAAGACACCCAAATAGAACAAAGACAAGCAAGCGCTAGGACTGACTCGCTTAGGGATGGACCAGCATAGGTCAACCAGATTCCCCAACAGAGTCACTAGCTGTCGCTCCCAGGATTTTCATCCAGGTACAAACGCGAGAGTGGCGCGGAAAATAGAGTCGTCAGCCGTGTAAATTTATCCCAAGAGAGGGAAAGGGAACACCACATAAACCTGAGGAAGAGGGAAAGGAATGGTCATCGCAACCATAACCTGGGTTCGGGAGTCGGTTACGCGAGGGGAAGGTGCTAGCACCCCACGCGTCCATCGTACTCGATGGGATCCACGCTTGTTGTCTATTCTAAGGGTGAGTTATCCTATCATCTAGGGCTGTACTAAGACAGAGAGGGGAAAACAAAGACAGACTCGGTAGGACGTCGACGTCCTAGGCCTACGTACCCCCTTTGTGCAATGGGGAATTCAGAGCCAACGTAGTTCGGACCAAGTTCTTTTTGTGTTTTTTATGAGCAACGCTAAGTTCGCGTCCGGCAGTTAGGGTCGATGCCTGTTTGCGACTCAGACGGAAAGTAACGTGCCCTTTTTGAAAATAGCCTTTAGTTTGACGATCCCGAAGGACAAAAAGGTTTGAAGTTTGTTTGTATTTTTTAGGACAGAAGTGACTTAAGTTAGTTCATAAGTCGCATTGCACCAAAGTCTAGGGCACAGGGGCGAATACTTAACGCGTCGTCCCAAGACAGGACGCTCGCTAAGCACTCTAGAAAGATGAGAGAAAGCCCCTCATTTCTCATTCCCCACGCTTAAGGCTCGTGCGCAATACACTTTATTCTTATTAAGTGTTTTCAAGAGAGTTTGAGATGAGAAGAGAGAAGACACAAGGGATACTCTAAAGGGGAACTAAGAGTCCTAATGTTATCATGCATGGGTGACCTACAGTTAGTGAGGTTTGACGATAACCTAAACCTAAAGGAAAAAGATGAGAGAAGGAAAGAGTAAGGGTGACCATGGATACTTATCCACACCCTTAAAGAACTTACCTTAGTCCCTGCATAAAAGGTTAGTATGAAACACACATAGGTGATATCAAAGCAAAAGAAAACCAAACAATGGCATATAATAATGATAACAATCCAAACATGAATTAAGAAATCAAATAAACAACCCCAAAACAATGGCACAAGTGCCTTTCCAAACAAGGTAACCAGACGTGATCAGAAATACACATACAAGCAGATCTCAAGTGAAAGTAATCAAATAATTAGAGAAATAGCTTCCAAAATTCCCAAGTTAAACATCAATATTATTCAACCAGAGGCAAACAAAATATCAAAAACTCCTGCAAAAATTCAAGGTGTTAGTCACTCAAACAATTATGCAAGGCTCAGATGAGAAATATGACTTAATATGCAAAAAAGAGGACTAAAATGCAATATCAAAATAATTTTAAAAATGAAGGAAAAATATTTTAATGCACTTCAGAATGTTGGTAAATGAATGCAAAAGGAATGGATTGAAAATGTTTTATGGATGCAGAGAAATAAAATAAACAAATTCAGATATGCGTGATATGTGTAATGCAAAAAGAAAATAACTAAATAATTAATTTAGATGACAAAAAATAAAAATAAAAATAAAAATAAAAATTGGAAAATTTTATAAAATGACAAAAAGTATGCATGAATTTTATGGTAATTTTTAAATGTAGTTAACTATTTTTAATAAAAATAAAATGAATTAATGCCAATTAAATAAAATAAAAATAAATTGAAAACAAGTGGGGGTGCGTTTAGCAAGAAAAGCACGTTGAAATTGGGAAATGGGCTGAAGCGTGGGGTGCAATTAGCAGGCCCAGACCAATCAAAAAGTCAGCGAAAAAAATAAAATAAAAAAGGTGCATGTAAGCTCCAGTCAACTGATTAACTCTCCACCAACCATACGATCAATCCTGCGTTCAATAATTAGTCAACTTAATCTCAAAGTACACAAAACCTAAGGTCATGATTAAAAGCCCACAGCAACTATTACACGCGCACACACACGTAATTACTCAGCACACATATACCAGCCACGCGCACGGCACATGCCATTTTTTATTCGTTGTCACAATGATAGCCGTGTGATGGATCAGACGGCCAGGGTTAGTCAACATAGATAAAAATGTAAACAAAATAAAAAACGTGATTGGGAGGCACACGGTAAGAGCGTGGGGTAATAAACACCTAATCAAAAAAATAAAAAAATAAAAAATAAAAACGTGGCATGATGACAGCCATACGATGAAAGGGATCAACGGTCCTGGTTCATCTTCTTCCTCCCAAACCCTAGTCCGGCCAGCCACCACACCAGTCGCCGGAGCCCTAGCTCCGGCCGCCACCCACGGTACCTGCAACTTTAAAAACACCCAGAAAATGCAAAGGGGTACATGTTCTTGACCAGAAAATCATGAGGAACTCAAATATTCACTCAAAAACCACAAACAACGCATGGATAAAGAGAATC
The DNA here is from genome assembly GCA_022829125.1 of Lathyrus tuberosus. Classification (NCBI taxonomy): domain Eukaryota; kingdom Viridiplantae; phylum Streptophyta; class Magnoliopsida; order Fabales; family Fabaceae; genus Lathyrus; species Lathyrus tuberosus. The sequence continues at coordinate 10,484,765 of JALAZF010000141.1, forward strand.
GAAGGAAATATGCTTAGGGTTCAAAACTTTAAATTCATAAAACAACCAACATACACATCCATATTCAAAACAAATTATATCAGCATGATCCATGGACATCACACAACATTATGCATGTTTAAAATTTGAGTTTCATGATCATCAAAATCAACACTAACCTGAGATGGTGCCACACGTGTCCTTGCTTTTGGCTTCAAAGGGTGATTGGTTCGTGCTCTAGAGATCACAAGGGTTCTGTTGGTGAAAGAATTTCTTGAAAACTCCTTGTAGATTGAGAGATATGGATGTGAGATGCTTTAGGGTTCAAGTTCTCCACTCCTCCAAATGTCACGTATCTCTAACCTAACCAGTGCATGGATGAGTTTAAATACTCTAGGGTTTCTCACTGATAATGGTTTGGGCTTGGACAATTCCTTGTTTAGTGAGTTTTGGACAAATTTAGAATTTTGCATTATGTTAAGATACACCTCCTTCCATGCATAGATATCCAACTATTTCATGATGGATCACTTATATCTGAATTGCTAATCACACCCAAATTGGAATTGGGCCTTGAGATGTATTGGTTAATGAGTTTCCAACATTTTGGCAATTTTGAATAATGGAAGATAAGTGAAGAATAAACCATGGAATTTCTTGATTAAAAGGCCAAAAATGCTCCTTAGGGATTGTTCTTGGATGTCTTGAAGCAATGGAATTAATTATAGGTCATTATGCCAAAGTTTGTGAAAATGGAATCATGAGAAACCCTAAAAACCACTTTGCCTTCTTTTAGTCATAAGTTGAGTTTCAAAAATGATATGGAGACCCACTAGTACTTGTTGGAAAGAGGAGAAAAATATCTTCAACTTTCATGTTGGAGAAAAATTCATTTGAAGCTTTCTTGATGATGAAAATTCAAGTTGAATGTAGTGTAGGAACTTGCCCAAAAAGGAAACTTTCAAATTATAGGCCATTTCCATATTTAGTAACTTTTGCACCAACTCCTGATTCTTGATAAATGGCATGAAACTTGACTCTTGATGACCATATGAGAATGTGAGACCTTGAAAACCTTGGAGAGAACCTCAAAATTCCACAGTTGACTTCTCCTCTCACTGTTGACTTTTACCCAATTCACCTGATTTCCAATCTTCTGATCAATTAAGCCTCTCCTGAACCAAACTGATGGACAATCTTCCACTCCTAGATGCTTAGGGACCCAAGGAATACCATAGAATTAAGTCTTGCCCAAAAAATCAGAAATAAACTGACTTTATAGCAAACCCTAGTTTTGGTACCCTTAGTCTAGGAGGAAATATCAGAGTCTCCAAATCCAAATTCCTCTGAATATGATGTGTATCCTCTCCAAAAAAGATAAGATATGCCATTTAGTGATGATAAAAACCCATGGAGCTTGCCCATTGGAGCAATAAACCCAAGAATTTCAAAACCCTAATTTATGCACTGGTTAGGAGAGTGATCCACTTGAACTCTCTTGATTGATACCAGGACTCTTGCTTGACCCTCTGAAGAACTGCCTCAGGCACCTTGACCCCATGCTAAGAACCAATGATATGCACATATGACAATGCAAAAATGCAATGAAACATAAGCCATTTAGTACTAAAGTAAGGAGGGCAAATTTCGGGGTGCAACAGTTTGTTGAGACCTTCAGTAGCCTCAACCATCATGCAGTCATACAACTCAGAGTACAAGGCTTCTTTGACCTTCAGCGGGTCCGTATCGACTTGCATCTTTGGCCTTTCACCAAACTAAAGTCGACCTTCCTTCAAAGCTTTCTGCACCAGATCCCTGAAAAGAACACATTGAGTCGTTTTATGACCAAGGAAATTATGAAATTTACAAAATCCCTTTTTCTTCTTTTGTTCTAATGGGGGATCTTTCAAACCAGGAGGAACAATTATCTGACCATCTTTAACTAATAAATCAAATATTTCAGCACACTTAGACACATCAAAAGTATAAGTTTTAGCAACGTATTTATCTGTTTTCCAGTTTCGACGAGATTTTTCTCGTTTGACGGTTGTAATAATTTGCACGTGTACGGAGGCCCTGGCTTGAGTTCAGCCACGTTAACCTCACTTTCGTCGACGAGCTCCTCGTTGTCAGAAGAATATTCGTCAGCGGCTACATACGAAACTTTTTATTTCTTACGGTATCTGTTAGTCTGAGTTTTTTCAGCTTTCAATCGTTCGACCTGTCGGACCCTATCTACTAGTGTGCCATATCCCTGAGATATTGCGTGTCTAGCTTTTTCCTGATGGAATAGTCTAAACTGCCACCTGCCATCTCGACTAGCTCATGTTCAGGGACTTGAGTAAAGCATCGTGCTTTCAAAAGTCTAAACCTGTTAAGATATTGGTCCACCGACTCCGTGGCCTTCTGTTTGACACTAGCCAATTCTTTCAGACTAATTTTCGATTGTCCCATGTAAAACTGTTCATGAAACAATCTTTCTAATTGTGCCCAGGTATGGACAGACTGTGGGGGCAACATGGTAAAACATGTAAACACATTCTTTGTGAGGGAACTTGGAAATTACTTCATCTTTAAGTCCTCATTATTTTCTATGTCACCAGCCTCAGTTTGATATCTGGCAACGTGTTCGACGGTGGACTCTTCAGTCTCTCTGGCGAACTTGGTGAACTGTGGAATTTTCCACCCCCTAGGCCATTATGTATGCAAGACAAAATATGGTAATGGGGACGTATACATTGGTCGTCGAAGGCCTAGATTCACCCCATTTCGAACCATGATCCGTTCAACCATAGCTTCTATGTTTGGTTCGCCAGCCATGGCATCGTGTCGAACTTGCCTGACCATATAGTCTGGATCTTGGTTCCTATGAACTAACACAACGGGAGTCCTTTGGGCCATCCTAGGGGTTTGTTCAACCTCATGGGGTTGGTCAATTGTTTCGTCGAAGACCTCATCCTGATAAACTAGTGTCTCCGGTCGAGGCGGAGGAGTCTGTCAACCCGGTGTCCTAGGAGCACCTAGGAAATCACCTATCCGTGTCATCTGAGTTGCCAATTGTTGGTAACTCTGGGTCGAATCTTGTGTTAATGGTCTCAATATGGTGGCCATTTGCTAAGTCAACATGTGAACAATTTCGTGATTACTCTCATCCATCTGCTGTCTCATGACCGCGACAGAACTTGAGGTGAACGTTGGTATTGATTGGGATAACAGATTGAAACTTGGGGGTCGAGAAACTTGGTTTGCCAAAGGTCCTAATCCTTGGTATGGTGAGAAGACTAGAGATGAACTTTCCCCAAACACCGGACCACTAGAATGTAGACTCGACATGAACTCTGTTGGCATCCCAAAAGCTCGAGGTATGGGTATTGTGAAACTAGGCACATGTTGCCCTGTGGTCCCTATCATCGTCGACCTTGGTTCAGATCGACGTGGTGTCGCGGTTGGCCCACTATGCGCAGTCGAAATCGCAGGCACATTTCCGGAGCCAACATCAGTTGTTTACGTTACAACCGTGCTTTCCTCCGAAGACGGTTCTTCGTTCGAATGTGGTGTCACCATCTTACCACTACATAAATGCATACACTCAACTCAAAACGGGTAACGGGTCCCACCGGGTGTGCCAATTTGTTCGCATGCGATTTTCGCGCGAACAACCGCTGGCCTCCTATTGTAGGTTTACTTGTGGGATCGGCCATAGAATCCCAGAACAAATGGTCGAAGTGTAAGTCTTGTTGATAGGATGGTATTTGATTTGGAGGAAATTGGAAACAACTTACAAAATAAAAAGGTGTGAATTAATGAATAAAATAAAAAAGAAAAAACAGATAAGTAAATGGCAAGATAACTTAAACTTTGATCATGTAAATTGCTTTAAAAAGAAATGTGGACGATATCATACATTTTGTGGGAGTAAACTCGTTTCTCTTAACGCTTGGTACTCAGAGTGTATCCCTTCTGCAATGTTACAAATGCGACCTCCAAAATGGAAATGACTATTGCTTTAAATAGGACGAAAACATAATTGTTTTCCTCCCAAGATTGGCCCTGGTTGTTACACGTGTCGCCCCACCATCTTTGTAACTTCCCACGTCCTCAGTGTTTCAAATTTTCCCGCTCAAAGACTTATCAACTTGGTTTCGTTGGCCATCAGTAAAAAAATCCTTCGACGACATGGATTTTGGGTCGACCTTCGACGCCTACTTTATGGATGTCGACCTACGCCTTGGTTTCCTCACCAAGTCGACCTACATGTTGGCCTTCGCATCACTTCTTTATTTTCCTTGCTTAGTCGAAATCTTCCAGCTAACCATTAGATCAATGTGATGTTCTTACGTCCTTCAGGTGAATCAGCTTCTACAGAAGGGAAATTAATGGTCTGGATATCAATATTATTGGAATGGTTCTCAATGGCTTTAGAAATGGTATGTTATTGAGAGGTGTGGTGACAATGGTGACTTTAACACCCTTTGAAACTCTTTTTGAATTCAATGATAGTTGCATATCTTCTTTTGATTTCCTTCCCACAATTTTGTGGCTGCTGGAGTTGTATTTCTTCATGTTTCTTTCAGATTTTGTTTTGTCGACGACAACGATGAAGAAGTTCTTGAAGCTGATTGTGCTAGAGTTTATGAGTTGACAAGTGAACCAAGGACCATGTATTGATCCTCAAGGAGCAAGGACGCTTTCTTCAAACAATTTTGACTTTTAACTTCAAATTTGGCGTCGGTATTGATAGAGGCGGTGGACCGGTAGAGTTTCGGACAATTATACTTTCTGCTATATTTCTTGCAGACGTCACTGCGGTTTTGGTTTTCAAGCCTTTTGTGAAAAGTGTTCTGAGATATAAGTATAGATCAAATAATTTATGTATGCAATAGCAAAACCAGGAGTTTTATTTCTTAGATGAATTGTCTTTGTATATTGAAAAGTGGATGTAAAGTTTCCTACACTGGAAAGTCTTATTTTGTACTGCACGTGTCAAAGCGGCATGGATGATATCATATTATATTATTAAAAATCCCATGCAGTATAATGTTCAAATATCACCACATTTTCTCAAAAGAATTCGCTGCTCATTATCCTCCACATCAAATGTTAATATTTTTGAACAAACGGTGCTTGAGAATGATGTTTTTCATGTGGATGTTTTACTTTTCTTGTGGTAAAATAATAAAATCTTTTTAGCACTTCCAAATAAATGACCTTACCAACAAACGAGGTTGAAGTTGTTTATTTCAGTAAATTAAATTTTCATTTCCAGAGACTTCAAAATAGTACCAATGAGAATGTCACTCTCTCGGATAAAAACCTCCACCTGATCCCCTATTGCTCGAAATTCAAACAAGTGCATCTCTTCATTTAAAAGTACCTCCATTAAACTCATATCAGACTGGTAGCTATACCGAAGCCAACTTTTAATTCATCAAGAACACCTTGAAAACTATGCTTCAAATGATCCACTTGAATGACGATGAATAATATTGACTTGAACTTTGTATTCCAAGTGAACTTTCCATCCTTGTATGATTAAGACCTTGATTATTTTGACAATCTTGAACATTTGAATTCAATTTGAACTTAATTACATTATTTGGATGCATTTTCAATTCATCTTCAACTCAATGAAACTCCTAATTTCCAACACTCAAAACACAAATAACTCGCTTCACAAGTAACAAGTTTTTTCTTAAAGAATAATGGTGTTTTAAACATCAAGAATCCACCTCCTCATATCACTTGCATCACGGCTTTGAACTTCTTGTAATCCAATCCTCACATTCTTGATAACTTTTTTTTACTTGATGATCTTAGCACAAGAACCATGCATTGAGGAATTCTTGGAAATAAGGATACAACTTGAAGTGTAATTTGTCATGAAACCTTAGTCAGTCTTCAATTAATGGACATGCTCAAATACCAATGAAAAGGAACCCTAATTCTCCTTGAGACATACACTGAGGCTTTTGAGAAATTTCAGGGAAAATGATCCAATAGAAAACCCTAGAACCACTCAGAATCAACTAGTCACGTCTTGAAGTTCTTAATAGAGAGAACAAATGCCATTCTTACTTGAGACCAATGTTCCTACACAAACCTGTTAGAAATAAAGCATGCAAATATGCAAGATGAAGCACAATGAAAAACATAATCTTAGGGTAAAAAATTAGGGTATGACACGACCCCCTCACTCGTTTCTCTTCCCCTTGGGTTTTATCGATATTTTCCCTATCCTTTGGGACTAAATAAAGTTCGGTGGTGAATCGGTTGTATCTTTGAGTGTGTGATTCACTCGGGTATAATCTCGCTAGCTTCAGTTGGCGACTCTGTTGGGGAGTCCTTGCTCTCGCAAGTTGGGGTCTCGCCTAGTTTTGTTTGCTTTTCTGGTCTGTTTGGGTGTTTATCTTTTGTGCTTTGCTCGCTTTATTTTTTATGTTATTTACTACATTTTTTTACTGCTTTAAATATTTATATGTTGCATACTCTGGATATTTGCTATATTATCTGCTGTTGTTGGGATGGATTTCTATTTGAGAGATAAGCCCATTACCCAGGCTTAAGGATACACATGAGACTAGAGTGAACTTTTGTTGAAATGCATAGCATTTGATACGTATTGTTAGCGTGAGCCCACGTTCATACGAGGTTTTCTTGGAGATGTTATGTCATGTATGACTCTGGAGACCGTTCATTGGAAATCAGTGGAGGCCTCCTTGAGGGGTAATAATGCCAAACCAGAAATGGTAGACGTATTATTACTTCTCGACCTGAGAGCTCGAGAAGCTGAAGACCATTAGGAACCCTTATTTAAGACTAGATCACACCTGTGAGGGGATATTGGGTTTTTCTGCAGGAAACCAAGACTCTTCATACCATTTATTCTCTCGCTATGTCAGACCTTTGCACATTTGCATAATTATATACAGATATCCATATTATTCATATTTGATTATTCAAACTGTGCTGGCTTCTTGATTCTTGTGTTGCATATCATTTCATCATGTCAAATTAATTTTTGCATACAAATTAAAACTTTATTTATGCATACATTTCATTCATCCATGCAAGCATATGCATGCCCTTCATCCAGAGATCAGATTGCTTACACTGTTTATTTCCGCCTTGTAGCAAGACGACGACTCGACATCGATATTTCACTCGTTCAAGCAAAACCAAGATCATGGCTAATTTCGAAGTAGAGAATGCTGCCTATAAAGAAACTCTAGCTCAGTTTCAAGGTCATATGGATCGGTTCTAGACTAACATGGACATTATCATGGAGTTCCTTCACGCTCAGAAGGACATTGTTGCTGCTACTTCTGTTGTTGCAACCGCTACTGATGCAACTGTTGTCACTTCTGTGGTGATTTCTCCTCCTATTGTTACTGCTTTTCTTGCTGATGTTGAAGTGCTAGTTGAGACTTTTGTTCATCCTACTGTCAATTTACCAAGCTGAGCTCTCAGCTTGGTCCGAATCGGATGCCTGCTGCCTATCCTTGGGGAATGCCCCCGAATTTCACGCCCCCGATTGCCAGTGGTAGTACCTTTGTTCTGTATCAACCTTTTGTTGCACCCATGCCCAATGGGAATTCTGTTATTTACCCATGGGGCATGCCTACACCGATTCCGCCTCCTGTGGTACATGATGATCATGAGATTTCTCAGGCGCAGACTCGCTAGACTCCTGTGTCTACTGACGTTAAGACCCCTGATGAAGATGAGTGTAACGACCTGAAAATCTAAATTAATCATTTATTTATTTATTTAATTAATTTAGAAGGAATTAAGAGGTTTTTGGTAATTTGGAGAATTATGGATTAAAGGAGTATTTTTAAATAATTTTAATAAAGTGAATAATCATGTATTATTTAGATTATTACTATTATTAAAATTAATAAGAAAAGGGCAAGGTGGCCATAAAGGAAAGGGAGTAAGGGTAGAATTGGAAGTTCATAAACTGGGATAGTGTAACAAAAGAAGAAAGATCGATCAATTTTCTAACTGATCATATTTTTGTGAAGAACGCTGAAGAAGAGAAGAAGAGGAGAAAACCTAGGGTTTTGAAGGATTGTTAGGAGAATCTTGGAGAAAGAAGGAAAAAGCTTCGGATTACTCTAAGGTATGGGGAGATTTCATAATTTCTTATAGTTCTTTAGGACATGGTGATGAATAGATTAGGTATTCATGAATTGTGTATAATTGAAGTGAATGTTGATGTAGAATGAATGATTTAATGAGAATATGATGGAGTTGAGTGGTATGTGTTGATATATGTGTATTATGTGAGCCCTTTTATCGAATTTTCGTGGGGGAAAAAAACTGATTTTTGGGGTAATCGACGTCAAAAACGCAGAAAATCATTTTTGGGAAAAATTGGGTTTTGGTCGCACCCTGACACGGGCCATGTCACACAACACGGGCACCCGTGTCAGCTTTCGGGTTGGGCGGTGAAAAATTTTCACTAGCAGGTTGCCTGACACGGGTCGTGTCACAGGACACGGGCGGCCGTGTCAGCCTACTGTCCTGTATAATTTCTTTTTGTTTTTGGAATTGTGTTTCAGACCTTCTGACACGGGCTGTGTCACAGGACACGGGTCGTGTCACAGGACACGGGTGACCGTGTAAGCTTGCTGCCTTGCTACGTTTTTTTTGTTGCTTTGGAATCGTGTCCGACTACTGTTTATTTTGTTGTTACCGTCTCTTGAGGTTTCTTGATGTTTTCTCATATTGATTCCTTGTGGTCGAGTTGTTGCTGATATATAGATGATAAACCATGAATTTATGATAAATGTTGCTGAAAAATGAAATGAATGATGCACATGTTGATATTTGGATGAAATGAGGAGAATAAGCATCATTGCATTTCATGGCATTTTATTATGTTGGGGCTTCGGCCTATTGGTAGCTTCAATCCCATTGTGCGGATTAAAGTGATATGTTGTTATGTTGTGCTCCCTGGTGGATGGTTGATGGCCAGTGTCCATCAAATGGAGAAATCGGTACCACATGCATTCCTTGCATTTCATTATATTTGACATTGTATTTTATGAGGTATTTGTGGTTGTGTTGCGAAGGATTTGATGATGATACGATGTTGTTGTTACTTATTCTGTTTCTTTTCCAAGTCTTTATATTACTATAATGAATTATGGTTTCTCACCCTGCCTGCTTGGAAATGTTGCCTCTTATGTGGGTAACTTGCAGATAACCAAGAGTAGATTCGCGACGATGGAGGATGTAGCCTTGAAGTGTGTCGTTATCGCTGTTTAGTTTAGAGGTGTCCTGCTCTGTGTCATGTAACATTGGGTTGGGATTTGTTGTGAACCTCGCGTTCTTTTGTTTCATGTTGAATTTTTACATTGTTGGTGATGATATGATTTGGATACATTTAGTATGAAGTATTTTATTGAATTGACATAAAAAGTTGATTTTCGTTGCGTAGTTGTTGATTTTATTATTAATGATGGGTAACCTGCGTTACGGGACAGGAAAATGATTGTTAATTGATATTTTGAATATATGTGGCACCTTTCTTGCTGATTTTACTCTGATAATATGAAATCTTCTCCTAAAATTGTATGTGGGGGTAGAAGGGTGTTACATTAGTGGTATCAAAGCAGGTCGGTCTGTCCGGCCAAGTTTTGGTGTTGTCAGTCTGTTGTCAGTCGTTACTTGTTAACGATTATTTGTTTTCTTTTTCCTGACGTGTTGAGTGTTGTACAGAATGGCTGGAAACAACACGCGTGCTCATGCTGAGGCTATTGCAGCTCTTGCTCAGAATAATGCTCATGATGAGTTTCGTGCGTTAGAGAAGTTTCAGAGGAATAACCCACCGAAGTTTGAAGGGACTCATGACCCGGCGAGCGCACAAAAGTGACTCAAGGCGATTGAGAAGATTTTTTGAGTGATGGGGTGCTCTGATACGTAGCAAGTACAGTTCGGAACGCATATGCTGGAAGAGGAGGCCAAGGACGGGTGGGATAACACCCGCCAGAGGCTGGAAGATGTTGGCACTGTGGTGACTTGGAATGTGTTCAAGCAAGAATTTCTGGGCAAGTATTTTCTTGAAGATGCTCGTGGTAAGATGGAAGTGGAATTCATTGAATTAAAACAAGGAAATATGATTGTGGCAGAGTATGCTGCCAAATTTGAGAGGCTTGTGAAGTTTTGTCCTCATTACAACCGTGCAGATGCTGAACTTTCTAAGTGTCTCAAGTTTGAGAATGGGCTGAGACCAGAGATTAAGCAGGGGATTGGATGCCAACAGATTTGCAGGTATGCGGAACTGGTGGATAAGAGTAGGATCTATGATGAAGATAGCCGAGCTCGATCTGCTCACTACAAACAGATAAGTGAAAAGAAAGATTAGGGTCAGTTTAGAGGAAAACCTTATGCGACCCCAGGTGATAAAGGGAAACAGAGGGTATCAGATGAGAAGAAGTCAAGTAGGGGAGCCGTTAATGCACCTACTAAGTGCTATAAGTGTGGAGAGTCAGGTCACAAAGTTGATGTGTGTACTAACAAAGTTCTGAGATGTTACCGTTGTGGTAAAACTGGGCATAGAATTGGTGATTATCCGAATGAGGGTCCGACCTGTTTCAACTGTGGTGAACAGGGGCATATCAGTACTCAATGCCAGAAACCAAAGAAGACTGCTACTGCTACCCAGACTACCGGAAGAGTGTTTGCTTTGGCTGGCTCAGAAGTTCCCAAGAAGGACAACTTGATTCGAGGTACTTGTTTTATTAACAATGTTGAGTTGATTGCTATTATTGATACTGGAGCTACGCATTCATTTATCTCTCTTGAGTGTGCTACTAGATTGGGTTTGAATTTGTCTAACATGAATGGTAGTATGATAATAGAGACTCCGGCTAATGGTTCTGTGACTACCATGCTTGTTTGTTTGAAGTGTCCTTTGACAATCTTTGAGAAGAATTTTGTGATGGATTTGGTGTGCTTACCTTTGCACCAAATCGATGTTATCCTTGGTATGAACTGGTTGGAGCTCAACTACGTTCATATTGATTGTTATAGTAAGACTGTGAGGTTTCCAGAGTTAGGCGAGGATGGTGAACTGATGTTCTTATCTGCTAAGCAAGTGGATGAATTTTTATTAGATGAATCGTTGATGTTCGCAGTGTTTGCATCGTTGCAAGTTGATGGTGAAGCCGTCAGTGTTGAGTTGCCTGTGGTTTGTGAGTTTCAAGATGTGTTTCCTGAGGATATAAGTGATTTACCTCCAGAACGTGAAATTGAGTTTACTGTGGACTTAATACCAGGTACGAGTCCAGTGTCGATGGCTCCTTATCGGATGTCTGCTTCGGAATTGAGTGAGCTAAAGAAACAACTAGAAGAATTGTTAGAAAAGAAGTTCATTCGACCTAGTGTTTCTCCGTGGGGTGCTCCGGTGTTGCTCATTAAGAAGAAAGATGGTAGTATGAGATTGTGTGTCGATTATCGACAGTTGAATAAGATGACCATCAAGAATAAGTATCTGCTTCCGAGAATCGACGATTTGATGGATCAACTCGTAGGTGCTTGTGTGTTCAGTAAGATTGATCTGAGGTCTGGTTATCATCAGAGTAGAGTTAAAGCTGATGATATTCTGAAAACAGCTTTCAGAATGAGGTATGGTCATTATGAATATACGGTGATGCCATTTGGAGTTTCTAATGCGACTGGTGTGTTCATAGAGTATATGAACAGGATCTTTCATGAATATCTTGATAAGTTTGTGGTGGTTTTCATAGATGACATCTTGGTATATTCTAAATCAGAAGAAGAACATGTGGAACATTTGAAGATTGTGTTACAGGTGTTGAGGGAAAAGAAATTGTATGCTAAGTTGTCAAAGTGTGCGTTCTGGTTGAAGGAAGTGAGTTTCCTAGGCCATGTGATTTCAAGTGGTGGAATTTCTGTGGATCCCTCAAAGATTGATGCGGTGTTGCAGTGGGAGACTCTGAAGTCTGCTACGGAGATTCGTAGTTTTCTTGGATTGGCTGGTTATTATCGTAAGTTCATTGAAGGTTTTTCTAAGTTGGCTTTACCGTTGACGCAATTGACTCGAAAGGGACAAGCGTATGTATGGGATGTCGCTTGTGAGAAAAGGTTTGTGGAACTAAAGAAAAAGTTGACAACTGCTCCGGTGTTGGTTTTTCCAGACCCGAATGAGCCCTTTGTGGTTTATTGTGATGCTTCAAAGATGGGCCTTGGTGGAGTTTTGATGCAAAATGGTAAAGTGGTCACTTATGCTTCTAGGCAGTTAAGAGTCCATGAGAGGAATTACCCTACACACGACTTAGAGTTGGCTGATGTAGTATTTGTGCTGAAGATTTGGAGGCATTATCTTTTTGGTTCGAAATTTGAGGTATTCAGTGATCATAAAAGTTTGAAATACTTGTTCGATCAGAAAGAGTTAAACATGAGGCAGAGAAGATGGCTAGAATTGTTAAAGGATTTTGAGTTTGATTTGAATTATCATCCCGGTAAAGCAAATGTAGTGGCTGATGCTTTGAGTAGAAAGTCATTGCATATTTCGATGCTTATGGTGAGAGAACTTGAAATGATTGAGCAATTAAGAGACATGAGTTTATTGTGTGAGACGACCGCTGACAGTGTGAAATTGGGCATGCTAAAGCTGACTAGTGGAATTTTGGAGGAAATTGGGGAAGGTCAGAAATCTGATTTGAAATTAGTTGACCAGTTAATGAAGATTAATCAAGGTAATGGAGGTGAGTTCCAAATTGATGAAGATGGAGTTTTGAGATTTCGAGATAGAGTATGTATTCCGGATATTTCCGGAATCAAAAAGAGTATTTTGGAGGAGGGGCATAGAAGTCGATTGAGTATTCATCCTGGTGCTATGAAGATGTATCAAGACCTGCGTAGATTATTTTGGTGGCCAGGTATGAAAAGAGATATTGCTGAATTTGTGTATGCATGTTTGACTTGCCAGAAGTCCAAGATTGAACATCAGAAGCCTTCAGGTATGATGCAGCCGTTGAATGTTCCTGAATGGAAATGGGATATCATTTCCATGGATTTTGTGACTGGGTTACCGAAGACTGCAAGAGGTGATGATTCAATATGGGTGATTGTGGATAGGTTAACTAAGTCAGCGCATTTCTTGCCGATGAGAATTAATCATTCTATGCAGAAGTTAGCTGAGATTTATATTGATGAAATTGTGAAGTTGCATGGAACACCTTCGAGTATTGTATCGGATAGAGATCAGCGGTTTACGTCAAGGTTTTGGAAGAGTCTACAGGATGCTTTGGGTACTAAGTTGAGGATGAGTTCTGCTTATCACCCGCAGACAGATGGTCAGATGGAAAGAACAATCCAATCTTTAGAAGATTTGTTGAGAGCTTGTGTGCTGGATCAAGGAGGATCTTGGGATAGTCACTTGCCGTTGATTGAGTTTACATACAATAACAGTTTTCATGCTAGTATTGGGATGGCTCCATATGAGGCGTTGTATGGTAGATGTTGTCGAACTCCATTGTGTTGGTATGAGTCGGGAGAGAGTTCTGTACTTGGACCTGAGATTGTTCAAGACACAACGGAGAAGATTAAAATGATTCGGGATAAAATGAAGACCTCGCAGAGTCGTCAGAAGAGTTACCATGATAAGAGAAGAAAAGCACTTGAATTCCAAGAGGGAGACCACGTGTTCTTAAGAGTTACTCTGATGACTGGTGTGGGACGAGCTTTGAAGTCTAGAAAGCTCACTCCGCGCTTTGTTGGTCCGTATCAGATTATGCAGAGGATAGGAGAGGTTGCCTATCGGGTGGCTTTACCACCGTCACTTGCGAATTTGCATGATGTGTTTCATGTGTCACAGTTGAGGAAGTATATTCTGGATCCGTCGCATGTGATCCAAATGGATGATGTTCAAGTGAGAGATAACCTGACAGTAGAAGCTTTGCCTGTGAGGATTGATGGTAGAGAATTGAAGCAACTGCGAGGTAAAGAGATTGCTTTAGTGAAAGTATTGTGGGGCGGACCAGCTGGTGATAGTTGGACTTGGGAGCGTGAAGATCATATGAAAGAGTTGTATCCGACTCTGTTTACTTCATGTAATTTTTTAGGACGAAAATTCTTAAAGTAGGGGAGAGTTGTAACGACCTGAAAATCTAAATTAATCATTTATTTATTTATTTAATTAATTTAGAAGGAATTAAGAGGTTTTTGGTAATTTGGAGAATTATCGATTAAAGGAGTATTTTTAAATAATTTTAATAAAGTGAATAATCATGTATTATTTAGATTATTACTATTATTAAAATTAATAAGAAAAAGGCAAGGTGGCCATAAAGGAAAGGGAGTAAGGGTAGAGTTGGAAGTTCATAAACTGGAATAGTGTAACTAAAGAAGAAAGATCGATCAATTTTCTAACTGATCGTATTTTTGTGAAGAACGCTGAAGAAGAGAAGAGGAGGAGAAAACCTAGGGTTTTGAAGGATTGCTAGGAGAATCTTGGAGAAAGAAGGAAAAAGCTTCGGATTACTCTAAGGTATGGGGAGATTTCATAATTTCTTATATTTCTTTAGGACATGGTGATGAATAGATTAGGTATTCATGAATTGTGTATAATTGAAGTGAATGTTGATGTAGAATGAATGATTTGATGAGAATATGATGGAGTTGAGTGGTATGTGTTGATATATGTGTATTATGTGAGCCTTTTTATCGAATTTTCGTGGGGGAAAAACTGATTTTTAGGGTAATCGACGCCAAAAACGCAGAAAATCATTTTTGGGAAAAATTGGGTTTTGGTCGCACCCTGACACGGGCCGTGTCACACAACACGGGCGCCCGTGTCAGCTTTCGGGTTGGGCGGTGAAAAATTTTCACTAGCAGGTTGCCTGACACGGGCCGTGTCACAGGACACAGGCGGCCGTGTCAGCCTACTGTCATGTATAATTTCTTTTTGTTTTTGGAATTGTGTTTCAGACCTTCTGACACGGGTCGTGTTACAGGACACGGGTGACCGTGTCAGCTTGCTGCCTTGCTAAGTTTTTTTTTGTTGCTTTGGAATCGTGTCCGACTACTGTTTGTTTTGTTGTTACCGTCTCTTGAGGTTTCTTGATGTTTTCTCGTATTGATTCCTTGTGGTCGAGTTGTTGCTGATATATAGATGATAAACCATGAATTTATGATGAATGTTGCTGAAAAATGAAATGAATGATGCACATGTTGATATTTGGATGAAATGAGGAGAATTAGCATCATTGCATTTCATGGCATTTTATTATGTTGGGGCTTCGGCCTATTGGTAACTTCAATCCCATTGTGCGGATTGAAGTGATATGTTGTTATGTTGTGCTCCCTGGTGGAGGGTTGATGGCCAGTGTCCATCAAATGGAGAAATCGGTACCACATGCATTCCTTGCATTTTATTATATTTGACATTGCATTTTATGAGGTATTTGTGATTGTGTTGCGAAGGATTTGATGATGATACGATGTTGTTGTTACTTATTATGTTTATTTTCCAAGTCTTTATATTACTATAATGAATTATGGCTTCTCACCCTGCCTGCTTGGAAATGTTGCCTCTTATGTGGGTAACTTGCAGATAACCAAGAGTAGATTCGCGACGATGGAGGATGTAGCCTTGAAGTGTGTCGTTATCGCTGTTTAGTTTAGAGGTGTCCTGCTCTGTGTCATGTAACTTCGGGTTGGGATTTGTTGTGAACCTCGCGTTCTTTTGTTTCATGTTGAATTTTTACATTGTTGGTGATGATATGATTTGGATACATTTAGTATGAAGTATTTTATTGAATTGACATAAAAAGTTGATTTCCGCTGCGTAGTTGTTGATTTTATTATTAATGATGGGTAACCCGCGTTACAGGACAGGAAAATGATTGTTAATTGATGTTTTGAATATATATGGCACCTTTCTTGCTGATTTTACTCTGATAATATGAAATCTTCTCCTAAAATTGTATGTGGGGGTAGAAGGGTGTTACAATGAGCATGTCTACAGAGGTCCTCCGATTCATGTTCCCGTTTTTTCTCAATCTACTCAAACTGCTATTCAAAATATTCATTCTGGAATGCCTTATCTTGGGGCATCCTCAGTTGTCGTGGTATCTCCTCCTGGTTATCCGTATAGTTTTCAGATAGGTCAGAACTCTAGTGAGATGGTAAATACTGGGTTGGTATATTCGTCTCAGTTTGCTTCCCTGCATATGCCTGCTCCGGCTGCGTCACAACTTCCAAATCCACAGACTCTTGCCAGGCCTGCTGATCATAACAGACCTACTGATTATAAGCTGTTAGATGAAATAATCAGAGCTATCGAAGGTTATTCTGCTTTTGGCATGGATGCCAAAGACTTGAGTTTGGTTCCCAATGTTGTGCTGCCGCAAAAGTTCAAGATTCTTGAGCTTCCAAAGTACAAAGGATTGAGTTGTCCTCAAAGTCACGTGACAATGTACTGTAGGAAGATGGCATCCTACATTGACAATGATGAACTATTAGTGCGCTGCTTCCAAGATAGCTTGTCTGGAGCTTCTTTGGATTGGTACATGGGTTTAGAGCGTAGCAAGATTCGCTCATGGAGAGACTTGTTTGAAGCGTTCTTGAAACAATACAAGTATAATCTTGATTTGGCTCGTACCTGATTACAATTACAGAATCAGCCCCAGCATATAATTGAAACCCTCAAAGAGTATGCACAATGGTGGCGTGAGATATCTTCTCATGTGTGACCTTCTCTTTCTGACACTGAGCTGGTTGATATCTTTATGGGCATTTTGTAAGGGCTATACTATGAAAAGATGGTGGGCAGTTCTTCTTCAAACTTCGTTGATGTTGTGACTATTGGTGAAAGAATTGAAAATGGTTTGAAAATTAGTAATATTGTTGGTTCCTTGATCAACAGTCAACCAATAAGAAAACTCCGAGCAATCATTCGAAGAAGAAAGAAGGTGAGGCGAATGCTGTGATGAAAAAAGCCTCTCCTCAGTATCAGGCTCCTATGTCTCCCATGTCGTACTATTCGTATCCTTACAACGCTGCTGCCCAGTATCAACAACCTCCATATCAATATCATCCATAACAACAAGCTCAGAATTCTCAGATGCAACAGCCGCAACGTCAACAATCTCAACAAAATAATGGTAATCAACAGAACAGACAGAACAACAGTAATTAGAACAATCGCAAGCATCCGAATTCATGTGCCGTATACAGAGTTGTTCCCTTATCTGGTTCATCAAGGGGCAATTGTTCCAAAAGAGATCGCACCTGCAATTCCTTCGTTCAGCCCGAAGCATAATCCAAATACATCATGTGCTTACCATTCTGGCTACATAGGAGACGCTACTGAAGATTGCATTGTATTAAAGACCAAAGTTCAAGAGCTTATTGATTGGAAAATATTGACATTTGCCGCAGATCAACCTAATATACAGACTAATCATCTGCCTACTCATGGTGGACCGGGGCTTAACATGGTCGAAGACAATCAAGGGGATAAGTTGATCCGAGATGTCGACGAAGTGAAAACTCTGATGACTGTTGTGTTCAAGAAATTGAATGAGCAAGATTTATTGAAAGGTCTTCATGGAAAATTCCAGATTTATGATGATAATCCCAGTCAGCGCTATAGATTGAAAGGTTGTGTTCAGATCTTGATGAACCGAGGTATGGTTCAGTTTGCCAGATCCAAGTCTGTGGATGAGGTAGCTACCATTGAGCCGTTCACGATCATATATAGGAAGGTTCCCGTGGAAGCTCCTAAGGAGAAGATACAGTCGATCACTGTTTGTGGGCCAAAGCCTTTCCCGTATCAGAATTCGAAAGAGGTGCCTTGGAAGTATGGTTCTACCGTGTTTTCTGGGGGTTAAGAAATTCAGTTCTTTGAATTTGAGATTGTGAATGTAACCACCGTTTGAGGCATGACTCGTAGTGGGCGAGAGTTTGCTCCAAAGGTCACATCTAAGCCAGTGCAAGTTCCAACTGTTGTTCCTCCCAAGAAGAAGTCTGCTTTAACAACCCCTGTTGTACAACAAGGGGCATCTACCGTTGCATCCATGCCACTCGCTCCATCTATGGATACTGCAAAAAGCAAAGAGACAATTGATGATCAAGAATTTCTCAAGCTGATCAAGAAGAGTGATTTTAAGATTGGGGATCATCTGGGGCAAACACTGTCAAAGATTTCAATCTTATCTTTACTCATGAACTCACCTGCGCACAAATTGGCTTTACTGAAAGTTTTAAATGCTTCCCATGTAATGCACGATATCCCCGTAGAATAGTTTGATGGCGTTGTCGCAAACATAACAGCAAGTCAGTATTTGGGTTTCAACGAATCAGAGTTGCCACCTAAAGGAACTGCCCACAATCGAGCCTTGCACATATCAGTAACTTGCATGGACGCCTTGCTATCTTGTGTCCTTGTGGATACTGGTTCTTCTCTCAACGTGTTACCTAAGGGCATGTTGAGGCAATTATTGGTAGAGGGGAGCGAGATGAGGCTGAGCGCTTTAATTGTCAGAGCCTTTGACGGGTCTAGAAGACAAGTTATTGGCGAAGTGGATCTACCCATTAAGATCGGACTGCATCTATTTTCCATTACTTTTCAAGTGATGGATATCAATCTTGCATATAGTTGCTTATTGGGTCGACCTTGGATCCATGCCGCAGGGGGAGTTACTTCCATATTGCATCAGAAACTGAAATTTATGATTGACGATCAATTGGTCATCGTGCGTGGTGAAGAGGATTTGCTAGTAAGTGAATTATCATCCTTCCGATATGTCGAGACTAATGAAGGCATAGTTGCGGTGCCATTACAATGTTTTAAGTTCGAAGATGTCAGCTCCGCTTCAACTAGTCAAAGTAGATCACTGAAAATGACTTTATCATCTACCAAGAGTGTTAAAGAGACCATTGAGAAAGGTGCCTTACCTAGACGGGGGCACGTGTTGGATGTGCTACATGAGGCAATCCAAAACGACGTCACAAGCTGCTACAAACACAAGTGAAATACGCTGCAAAACAACATGAGCAAAACAAGCCAAACAAAACGACATGAGAAGTTCCAAAATGACCTCATGTAAGCAAAACGCGGTGTAGCATTCCAAACATAACTGCAAAAAATTTCATCACTCGTTTCACAACTAACTTTCTTTCCAATATTCCCATATTTTCCATTCATTTTCTCTATATAATAAGCCTTTTGTTCACAATTAAGACTAAGCTTGAATAGCCAAACTCTCTCTGCCAAAATCAATTCTTAAGCTTCAAACCATAAATAATCTTGAGCAATCTTCAAATCGAAATATGAATTTGCATCTTCATTACACCACTGCAAGAACAACATTTTGCAGCATCAGCATAAACCATTCAAACCAACAAATTCATAACCCTTCAATCACACAATAGCCACATTAACACTTCATTATTCATCCCCATAAACTCTTACATCTATGCACAAATTACAACCACCAAACAAGCCTTCATAGTTGCAACAATCCTCAAAGCCTTCAATATAAACACGAACAAATCCGCGGAACAACTTCAATGCCCTGTTTCTTTCATCCTCAAACACAACAGCCTACAACTCAACATGCATTCTTCATGCAACAACCCACACCACAATTCATAAACACAAACAAACTCACACAAACAACAAAAACATAACTGTGACATTCACGAACGCGACTCCAAGTCGTCAGACCCGCAAAATAAAGTTTAGTTGGGATCTTTGACTGTCTTTGAATCCTAACTGATTGTAGGTAGAGTTTCAAAGGCAATAGTGCATCATGCCCATATACCAGTCAAAAGGGTGTGGAGTTAGTCGACTCAATAGGAGAGTTGCGACATGCCCACAAGACTTGGTTTAGAGTTTTATGCCAATTCCTTAGCTTTTTCCCAACATGTTTCTTAATCGTCACAATTAATATCTTATTGGCCGCTTCAACTTGACCATTGGCCTGAGCGTAATATGGTGTCGAAGTCAACCGTTTAAATCCTGTTATAGAAGTGAACTCCACCATTTTTCCCCTGTGAATACTGAGCCTTGATTAGTCGTAATGGTTTCAGGAATCCCAAACCTGTGTATAATATGGTTCTGGATGAAAATCATTACGTCCTCCTGATTGATGTTAGGTAAAGGTATGGCTTCTATCCACTTAGTAAAATAATATATTCCCACCAAAATATACTTATGACCTTTTGACGAAGAGGGTTTGATCGCACCAATTTTGTCCAACGCCCAACCTCTAAAAGGCTAAGGCTTTACTATTAAGTTCAACTCACTAGCGGGCACGTTTTGGATACCTAAATGCGTTTGACACTCCTAGAAACCCTTGGCAAACTCTATGCAATCTTTCAACATGGATAGCCAGTACACTCCTAGTCGACATAACAACTGAAATTCTGGCCTATATATCAGATGTCCTATCGAGATGTCGAGACACTGATATACAACAACAATGAACAAGTTCAAACTAAAAGTGTGCAGAAAATGTAAAGAACACCAGAAATTGTTAACCCAGTTCGGATCTAACTATCCTACATCTGGGGGCTACCAAGCCAGGGATGAAATCAATATTCGATAGTATCAATTCACTGATAACCACACCCGGTTCAATCAGCTCACTTAATCACTACCCTTCCTATGACTTCTACCTAAGACTCCCCTAGGTATGAGGCCCTCCTAAAATCCCTCTTCAATCACAACCCGTGACTGGTTCTTTACAAGACAAGTAACAATGGTCGAAACACAAATTCTCAATACTTCACAGCTTATGAGAATTAACACACAGCTACTCAATGCTTAAAAGCTTATGAGCAACCTTACACAACTTACACTACAGTCCTTATACTGCTATCCTAAGATACCAGTTAGGCTCACAAAACACAAGCACACAACCCTAAAAATACATGTAAGTTCGACACCTAAAACTAGGTTTACATCAGTCTATTTATAGCTTGTAATCTGGACTGAATTGGGCTTAAAAAATGCAGCAATTAGGCTGCTCACAAATCTGCAAAATTAACTCCAATAAAATAGGTCTTCAATCCAAAGTTTCCTATTATGTCTCCATAATTAGAAACAGCAGCAAATCCGAAAACCAACAAATAACCCTAATCCAAAAATGCTTTGGATGCCACATAGGATAACCAAATATTCACAGAATATTCGGTTACAAATCATAGTAACAGAATCTGCAATAAAAACTGACTTCACAACGCGATGTCCTATGAGCTGCCATGGAACATCTTCATACGACATGTTGAACAAAGAGTAATGAAACATATTATTAGACATCTTCATTCAACATTTGCTGCTACAAGAGTTTTAGCAAAATAATGCCAACCATAAAACCAAGGAAATAACAATCTCCCCCTTTGGCTTATTTTTGGGTAAAACTCCACACACACTTAAACACCATCAGTATCAGCAGCGGAAAGAACACTCAAACACCATCAATATCAACCAACAAAAAACAAACAAATCCAGCATATCAACACTCCCCTTCAGCTGCATAAAAACACACAGTACCACAAGAACACTCATCATAGTAAACTGGCAAAACTCCCCCTCAACAGCAGCAACACACAATCCATCTGCAGCACACACACTCTACCTGCAACAGCACAAGTACATAACAATGCTGCTCCCCCTCACACTTACTACTCCTCCTTTTTAGCCACAAATATGACAAAGAGAGGTCGTAGACAAATGTAACCAAATCACATAGCAGTATATTGTTCAAAACCAAAACATAATTAAGTTGTCCAAAAAAACAAACAAAAACCAGAAAGTAAACTTACAGATAGCCTATAGCTATTCAGCACTGTCCTCTTCAGCGACCTCCTCACTTTCACGCTGAACTACCAGAACCTCCTTTAGTCTTTTTAGTCTGGCAGCCAGAAAGCACATTGATTGCTATAGGTCTTCATGAATGCACACCCCAAGTCTGCTCCTCAGGTATTCAAATTGAACTGCATCCAGAGCCTTGGTAAATATGTCAGCAAGCTGATTTTCTGTGCTCACGTGCTCAAGTGTTATGACTTTGTCCTCCACAAGTTCTCTGATGAAGTGATGTCTGATGTCAATGTGCTTTGTCCTGCTATGTTGGATGGGATTTTTGGAAATATTAATAGCACTCAGGTTGTCACAAAATAGTGTCATGACATCTTGTGTGACATTATACTCTGACAACATCTACTTCATCCATACCAGTTGCGCACAACTACTATCAGCTGCTATGTACTCAGCTTCAGCAGTAGAGAGGGATACTGAATTCTGCTTCTTGCTAAACCATGAAATAAGATTATTTCCTAGAAAGAAGCATCCACCTGAAGTGATTTTCCTATCATCTGCACTTCCAGCCCAATCAGCATCACAGTATCCTCTTAAATCAGTCCCAGAATCATGGCTATATAGCATCCCATAGCCACTTGTGCCATTCACATATTTCAGAATCCTCTTCACTTGATTCAAGTGACTCACCTTAGGATCAGATTGGTATCTGGCACACACTCCAACAGCAAAGGAAATGTCAGGTCTGCTTGCTGTGAGATACAGTAGACTTTCAATCATACTTCTGTACAAGTTGTGGTCCACACTTACTCCATTCTCATCCTTGGATAACTTCAAATGGGTGGGAGCAGGTGTCCTTTTGTGATTGGCATTATCCAGGCCAAATTTCTTTACTATACTCTTAGCATATTTGCTTTGAGAAATAAAGATAGAATCCTCCATTTGTCTGACTTGTAATCCAAGAAAGTAGCTAAGTTCTCCAACCAAACTCATTTCAAATTCTGATTGCATTTGTTGAACAAACTGTTTCACCATAGCTTCTGTCATTCCCCCAAATACAATGTCATCCACATAAATTTGGGCTACCATTAATTTTCTGCCTTCTTCCTTGACAAACAAAGTTTTGTCAATCCCTCCTTTTCTATAACCATTTGCTACTAAGAATTCTGTCAGCCTCTCATACCAGGCCCTTGGAGCTTGTTTCAAGCCATACAGCACTTTCCTCAGTTTGTACACATGATTGGGGAAGTTTGGATCAGTGAATCCTTTAGGTTGATCTACATAGACTTCTTCATTCAGATAGCCATTCAGAAAAGCACTCTTCACGTCCATTTGGAACAACTTGAATTTTAGATTACAAGCCATCCCCAAGAGTAGTCTGATGGATTCTAATCTAGCCACTGGAGCAAAAGTCTCATCAAAGTCAACTCCCTCAACTTGAGTATACCCTTGTGCAATAAGTCTCGCTTTGTTTTTTGTAACCACTCCAAGCTCGTCAGACTTGTTTTTGTAGATCCACTTTGTTCCAATAACATTCACCTCTTCTGGTCTTGGTACAAGATCCCAGACATCATTTCTTCTGAACTGCTCCAGTTCTTCTTGCATAGCATTTATCCAAAACTCATCTGTCAGAGCTTCCTTGACATTCTTTGGCTCGATCTTTGACACAAAGCAAGCATTTGACATAGCCTCCCTTCTTCTGGTTCTCACACCTTCATTCAGATCTCCAATAATTAATTCCCTAGGGTGATCCTTCTGAATCCTTATAGAGGGTCCCCTGTTAGCATCCTCTACCTCTTCATTCTCAAGTCTGGTGTTGATTTCTTGAGCACTATCTTCCACAGACTCAATGTCTGGAGAGTTTTCATTGTTCATGGGCAGACATGCTCCAACATCATCTGGGACATCTTCATCGTTGCCAGAATCATCAACCACCACATTTATGGATTCCATCATTACCTGAGTTCTGGAATTGAACACCCTATATGCTTTACTGTTTGTAGAGTAACCCAAAAATATTCCTTCCTCACTCTTAGGATCCATCTTTCGCCTTTGCTCACGATCCGCTAAGATATAACACTTACTACCAAACACATGGAAATACTTCACATTCGGCTTTCTACCTTTCCATAGCTCATAAAGAGTGACAGAGGTACCTGATCTGATAGTCACCCTATTGTGTATATAGCAAGTAGTATTCATGGCTTCAGCCCAAAAGTGATATGGGAGCTTTTTGGCATGAATCATGACTCTTGCACATTCTTGTATGGTCCTGTTCTTGCGTTCCACCACACCATTCTGCTGAAGAGTGATTGGTGATGAGAATTCATGAGTGATTCCTTCAGATAGGCAGAACTCTTCAAACCTGCTATTTTTGAATTCTTTCCCATGACCACTTCTGATTCGAACAACACCACAATCATTTTCCCGTTGAATTCTTTGACACAATTCTTTAAAGGCTGCAAACACTTCAGACTTTTCTCTGATAAAACTTATCCAAGTGAATCTAGAGTAGTCATCTATGACAACATAGGCATACTTCTTTCCACCAAGACTTTCAACCTGCATAGGTCCCATTAAGTCCATGTGAAGAAGTTCCAGAACTCTAGAAGTTGTGGTAAGATGTTGAAGCTTCTTGTGTGACACCCTTGTTTGCTTCCCAACTTGACATTCACCACATATTTTGTCCTCATCAATCTTCAGCTTGGGAATACCTCTAACAGCTTCACTTGACATAACCTTCTTCATCCCTTTCAGGTGTAAGTGACCCAATTTCTGATGCCACAGTTTGGTTTCATCTTCCTTTGACATCAAACATGTAGACAGATTTTCAGGTTCTTGAGGATTCTACAGATAGTAGTTATCCTTAGACCTGGTACCCTTCATAACAACTTCATCTTTTTTATTGGTTACCAGACATTCAGATTTGGTGAAATTTACCTTGAACCCTACATCACACAATTGGCTTATACTGATTAAGTTTGCGGCCAGTCCTTTGACAAAGAAAACACGATCCAGATTTGGTTATCCTGTGTATTCCAGCTTTCCAACACCTTTAATCTCACCCTTTGATCCATCCCCAAAGGTGACATAATTGGTGGAGTGAGGCTTAATGTCAGACAGGAACTTCTTTACACCAGTCATGTGTCTTGAACAACCACTGTCAAAGTACCAATCTTCTCTGGCAGATGCTCTAAGAGAAGTATGTGTTATGAGGCCAGCCATCATTTGTCTAGGAATCCATCTTCTCTTCACTTTACCCCAACTCTATTCTTTATTTTGTTGCTGAGCAGTTTTGGGATAGCCGTGCAGCTTGTAGCAAAAGGATTTTAAGTGACCAATCTTGCCACAGTAATGGCATCTCCATGGTTTATACTTTGATCTACAAACTCTTTTCTGATGCTTCATCTGATGTTGAAACATGTGATTTGACATCTCCACTTCTTGTTTTATTTTCTGAGGAACAAACTTCAATACAGTCTTCTTGGAAGTCTCTGTTTGATCGTTAAAACCAAGGCCTTGCACATTTCCAGCTTCTTTCCCATTCTGAAGGATCTCATCCAGCTGCGTGGTACCATTGTTCAGCATTCTTATAGATTTGGTCATATTGTCAAGTTTTGACTTTTGCCATTCAACCTCCTCCTTCAGATCAGCAATGGTTGATAGATGTTCTTCCTTCTCAGCTTCCAGTTGAGCTATCAAGATCTTCTGCTCCAATATAATCTGGCACCTTTCTTCATTCTTGATACACAATTCTGAAAACCCTGAGAATACTTCTTCCTTAGTGAGTTCTCCAACATAAGATTCTTTGTCAGAGTCAGATTCACAAGAAGTTTCTCCATCAGCCTTACAGACTCCACTCAAGGCTGTCACCAATTTTGCTGATTCTTCTTCAATATCACTCTCAGACTCTCCTTCTGACCAAGACACGGATAGGCCCTTCTTCTGCCTTTTGAGATACGTGGGACACTCAGTCTTTATGTGCCCATATCCCTCACATTCATAGCATTGAACTCTCTTCCCTTGATTAGAGTCTTCTTCAGTTCTGGATCTTCTGCCTCCATCCTGGTTCTTTCTGATGTCGAGTAACTTGTTCTGAGCATTTGCTCTCGACTTTCAGTCAATCCTTTTCAACACTCTGTTAAATTATTTACCAAGTAATACCAGATCTTTAGACACATCTTCATCTTTGACCAGTTCTCCTTCATCATCTGAGTCATCAGCATTCGACACAAATGTTATACTCTTCTTCTTTTCAGCTTTTTCACTGAATCCTAACTCAAAAGTTTGGAGTGATCCCATAAGCTCATCCACCTTCATCTTGTCAATGTCCTGAGCTTCCTCTATATCAGTGACCTTCATATCAAATCTCTTAGGTAGAGACCTGAGAATCTTCCTGACCAGCTTGCTGTCAGACATCTTTTCTCCTAAGGCACTAGAGGCATTAGTTATCTCAATAATGTTCATATGAAAATCATGAATGCTTTCATCCTCTTTCATCTTCAAACTCTCAAACTTGCTGGTGAGAAGCTGAAGCTTTGACATTTTCACCTTTGAGGTCCCTTCATGAGCAACTTTCAAGACCTGCCAAGCCTCTTTGGCAATAATACAATGCTCAATCAGCCTGAAGATATTTCTGTTGACACCATTGAACAATGCATTCATGGCTTTAGAATTTCCAACAGATCCTTTGTAGTTAGCATCATCCCAGTCCTCTTCTTCCTTCAGAACACCAGTAAGATTTCCTTCTCCATCCCTTACCTTTGGAGGCTCCCAACCTTTGAGAACAACTTTCCATGCTTGATCATCCATGGACTTGATGAAAGCTATCATCCTAGGTTTCCAATACTCATAGTTAGAACCATCCAGCAGAGGTGGTTTATTCAGAGCTCTTCCATCCTTGTCCATTGTACTAGAAAGTACCTTCCCTGAATCTCACCCAGAAACAATAAAGGGTGCCTGCTCTTGATGCCAATTGAAATTCTGGCCTATATATCAGATGTCTTATCGAGATGTCGAGACACTGATATACAACAACAATGGACAAGTTCAAACTAAAAGTGTGCAGAAAATGTAAAGAACACCAGAAATTGTTAACCCAGTTCGGATCTAACTATCCTACATCTAGGGGCTACCTAGCCAGGGATGAAATTAATATTCGATAGTATCAATTCACTGATAACCACACCCGGTTCAATCAGCTCACTTAATCACTACCCTTCCTATGACTTCTACCTAAGACTCCCCTAGGTATGAGGCCCTCCTCAAATCCCTCTTCAATCACAACCCGTGACTGGTTCCTTACAAGACAAGTAACAATGGTCGAAACACAAATTCTTAATACTTCACAGCTTATGAGAATTAACACACAGCTACTCAATGCTTAAAAGCTTATGAGCAACCTTACACAACTTACACTACAGTCCTTATACTGTTATCCTAAGATACCAGTTAGGCTCACAAAACACAAGCACACAACCCTAAAAATACATGTAAGTTCTACACCTAAAACTAGGTTTACATCAGTCTATTTATAGCTTGTAATCTGGACTGAATTGGGCTTCAAAAACGCAGCAATTAGGCTGCTCACAAATCTGCAAAATTAACTCCAATAAAATAGGTCTTCAATCCAAAGTTTCCTATTATGTCTCCATAATTAGAAACAGCAGCAAATCCGAAAACCAACAAATAACCTTAATCCAAAAATGCTTTGGATGCCACATAGGATAACCAAATATTCACAGAATATTCAGTTACAAATCATAGTAACAGAATCTGCAATAAAAACTGACTTCACAGCGCGATGTCCTATGAGCTGCCATGGAACATCTTCATACGACATGTTGAACAAAGAGTAATGAAACATATTATTAGACATCTTCATTCAACATCTGCTGCTACAAGAGTTTTAGCAAAATAATGCCAACCATAAAACCAAGGAAATAACAACAACCATTTCATTTTATGACCAGCCTAGTGTGAGCCACACGACCCCTTGTGAACTTCAGAAATTATTAAGTAGTCTTCAGTTTTTCCCAGGCACTTTATGAGGAGTCCTTCAGGAGTCTTTTTCAACAACTCATTATCCATAACCACATTGCTCAAAGCTCTGTACTTGATCTTTTTATATGTCTTTCCTGTTGGACTGTGCAGGTAGTCGACTATGGGCTTTCGCCAATCCTTGTCTAACATCAGGTCAATGGATAAAACTTCAAGATTCAATCCTTTGTCAATTTTCAACTCTTACATACTTTGTGAACCTTCATACTCACATGCCCCCTGAAGTTTTGACATTGACAAGATGTCATGGGCATCATCTTCCGATACTAGCTTTTCTTTAACTTCTACCAAGTCTTCCAACCTTTCCCTTGAAATCTTGTACCCTAAAGCTATCTGAGCCAAGTCATTAGCCTCTTGATTTTCCAAGTGAGGGATATGATCGATCAACATGTGATTGAATTGTTTCAACAAACGGTTAGCTTGTACAAAATATAACATCGAATTCTCCTTAATACACTTGTACTCCTTCTTTAGCTGTCGAATCACTAATTCAGAGTCTCCCTTTATTCCAACTTATATTGCCCCCATGTCTAGCAAAATCTGAAGGTCTATTATCAAATCCTCGTACTTAACCTTGTTGTTAGAACACACATCATTGATATTGTATCTAAACTTGGTAGGTATGTTCTCTGGTGAGAGTATGCAAATACCCACTCCGGAGCCATCTTTATGTCTGGAACCATCAAAGTATAACCTCCAATGTCCAGTTCCAACATATGTTTCTACCTTGTCGACCACTGAATGATCAACAATAAAATTTGTAACTATTTGTCCTTTTACTGCTTTCAAATGATGATAAGTCAAAGAGTATTCAGTGAGCGCTAATGCCTACTTACCTATTCGACTATGCAAAATATGTTTAGATAAAATTTGTTTCATAACGTCGAAATGAGAATAAACATAAACTTTAACCGATTCTATATAATGCTTTAATTTAGTACAAGAGAAGTACAAGCATAAACATAATTTTTCAATTGAGTTATACCTAGTTTCCACATCTATGAGGATTCAAATGAGATAATATATGGCCCTTTTGACGCCATTATCATCCTCTTGTGCTAACATACTGCCTTGGTAGAATCCAACGCGACTATATACAATTTCATGCTCCTAATTCTACTTGGAGGCAACAACACTGAAGGCTTTATCAAATACTGCTTGATTGTGTTGAAGGCCTCTTGCTATTCAACCCCCTAAATAAAGTCGTTATCTTTCTTGAGACGAAGGACTGGCAAAAATTATTTGACTTTGCCACTTAAATTAGAAATGAATCTTCTCAAGAAATTGATCTTTCCCAACAAATATTGGAGTTGCTTCTTTGTCGAGGGAGGCTTGAGATCGACAATTGCTTCCGCCTTGTTCAGATTGATCTCTATGCCTTTTTTGTGCATTACGAATCCTAAGAAATCCCCTGCATCGACACAAAAAATGCATTTCAATGGGTTTATTTTTAATCCATGTTTCCTCATCCTTTGTAAGGATTGTTGCAGATGATTTAAATGACCATCTCCCGAGGAAGATTTTATGACGATATCATTTATATAGACCTGCATAAAGGTCTCGATGAAGTCATGAAACATTGATTTCATGGCATGCTGGTAAGTCACCCCGACGATTTTCAAACTAAAGGGCATTACTACCCATTCATAAGTGCCTAAAGCACCTAGGCATCAAAATGTTGTTTTGGGTACATCTTTTTCAGCTATAAATATTTGATTATACCCAGAGTACACATCTAATATGCTTAAATATTCATGACCTGCATCTGAATTGACTAGCATTTCTTCCACAAGCACGAGGTACTCATCCTTAGGCGCAACATTATTTAAGTCTCTAAAGTCTATGTAAACCCTAAGTGTATAATTTTTCTTTATTATTGGCACGATATTTGCTAACCATTTAATGTACTTGACTGTCCTTATGAATTTACTTTTGAGTAGCCTTTTGATATCTTCTTTGATCTTTGACATCACTTTTGGCACAAACCTTCTTAGCAACTGCTTCACTAGCTTCTTCCCAGGTCGGATGGACAATTTTAATTCCATCATACTTCGACTCAAGCCTGACATCTCGTTGTAATCCCACGCAAACCAATCTTTGTATTCCTTTAGCAACTCGACCAACTTTTGTTTCATACTTTAATCAATCCTGGCGTTGATGTATGTTGGTCGCTTTTATGATGATTCGCCCAAATCTACTTCCTCTAGAGGATCCCGGGCCTGTATTTTGATATTAGTTGCATGTGGGTCTTTTTCAAACCACAAAGGCTCGTTGTCGTATATGCAATCGATCCTCAGACTTTCTGAAGCTGTTGTCTGGCCCTTAGGGCCATCTCCATAATTCAGAGAGCTTTCGACAGTGTCCTCACAAGCCATATTCTGAGAAATCTCGCCCTCTAGGGCCAATTTTACCCTGTTTTCAGCCATATAGGCCGAAATCTAAGCCAATGATTGTGGCTCAATAGAAATCTTCGTCTACCATTGTCCACCCAGTGAGGGGTAGACTTCCATCTTCGACAAATTTGTTCTCGATCTGCTCTTTGTCCTAGATGAATCCATAATTTATGTGTAAATTCAAAGAGTAAGTTGAGTCTTTTTCAGAGGTATACACTTCCTCGGCAACATAACATGGTGGTATCTTAGCCAAATTCCTGTCGAAGTCTTTCTTTCCAACCTTGCCTATGTTAGCTTTATAGTAACTTTGGCCAACCTCAATATTTTCCACAATACCATTCTTTCTCCAGATGGCCACCCTCTGGTGCAGGGTCAATGACAATGCTCCAATTCCATGTATCCACTCACGTCCTAACAACAAATTGTAGTTTGTATTGGACCTGATAACCATAAATAAAATGGGCCTGGATGTCGACCCTAGAGATAAATCGACCTGAATTACACCCAATATATTGTTGGTTTTACCCTCATAATTAGATAACACCATGTTGTGGGGCGTTAGATCTTCATCAACCTTCCCAAACTTTTTGAACACAGAGTAAAGCATCAGGTTGACCACTGCACCACCATCTACAAATACCTTGTTAACAACTTTAGAATCAACTTTTGCCCTAATGAAAAATGGCTTCAAATGATACATCATGCCTGGATCAGGCCTCTCAAAAACTGCCCGTTGTTCCTCAACTACATCATTATTAATGACGTGGTAGCATATAGACTTCTGTTTGATGGCCTCGTCTGGAACAAAATCCTCTTTGACCTTAGATACTTCTAACACTCAGTCGTACTCTACTCGCAACACTAACACTATTCCACAGTTGATTTGAAGGTCGCCCTCTGACTCTTCGCTGAAATTGTCTTCGACCATTTCATCATCTGATCCAAGAGTGTACTCAGGCTCCTTGTGCTTTAGTCGAGGAGGGTGAAATGGTACATAAGCATCCTCCGTCTCTATAGAGTATTCAGGATCATGGTGATGAGGTTCCTCTTCTTGTGGACTAGGAGTGTAATCTACAGCCTCATCTTCTGACTGAGGAGAGTACTCAGTAGGGATGGCAACGGGTCGGGTCGGGTGCGGGTTTCACACTACCCAAACCCGCACCCGAAATCACCACCCGAACCTAAAAGCTATTCGGGTGACAAAATAACACCCACGCCCACACCCGTTGGGTTCAGGTTTTTCAACCCAAACCCGAACCCGTAGCAAAAACACAAAAATACAACAACAACATTGAAATTATTTGAAATTTTATATATATATATATATATATATATCGGGTGTGGTTTCGGGCGCGGGTTTCACACTACCCAAACCCGCACCCGAAATATCGGGTGGCACCCGAAATATCGGGTGGCACCCGAACCCAGTCAACTCGGGTTTTCACCCGTTGACTCGGGTTCGGGTGCGGGTGGGCCCCGCGGGTTTAGGTCTGTCTGCCATCCCTAGTACTCAGGGGTTTTCTCCCTAACTCTGAGTCCTCCTTTGATGATGGAGGATCTTGCACCATTTTTGGAACAAAATATGGTTTCCCCTCTTATTGATCTTTTTGGAGTGAGGCTTCAGATCGGGCTTTGCTGTAGTCGCATTGCGTTTCACCGCCGGCGCACCATGATCATTGGCCAGAGCTTCCTTTTCAGCCTTTTTCTTCCTTTGATAACGCCTTCACTGGATGCGCGTCATAAGATTCTTCCCTTTGTAGGTTGGAGGCACATGTGTCTTTACTTTCGCCTCTTTTTAAACCTCGTCGCTTGGCATTCCAGGCTTAGGATCGACCTCTTTCCACTTTTGGTGGCTTGCCCCCCTTTGGTTGATGGGTTTCACCCACTTATCTTTTGGTGCGCTGGTAGGTGGTTAAAGGTTTTCTGTCGAGGCTGCTGGAACTGCCTCATGTATTCTTCGTTCCTACAAGATTTGTCCCCATTGTTAGGGACGAACCAAGCAATTCTGCCTCCCGCACGTCTGCGACCAGGGTTGGTGCGAAGAGAGCTCTTCACTTTCTTTGCAGCTTCTTCGTCGAACATATCACTGCAACATGGGCACGTCATGGTCTTAGAGTCGTTGAGCTTGCAACGCTCTAAGAAATTAATTAACCCCTTTTCAGACTGAGGTTAAACTTCCTGGTAGTCGGAGTCAGCAATAGCATATATCCGTTCTCGCTTATCGACATCCATGTTAGAGCCATCAGTAACATCCATCATCAAGATATCTATAGGTTCAACATAAGTGGGCTTCCTCCATCTGCATAGGGTCCACGTCCACTTTCATTGTTAATCTTGGTTTCTCGACAAATTGCAGTCTTCCATTGTTCAAAGCCTTTTGAACCAAGTCTCTGAAAATATTACATTGAGAAGTCTTATGAACCAAGAAATTATGATATTTGCAAAACCCTATCTTATTCCTTTGTTCCAAATGAGGAGTTTTTAAACCAGGAGGTACTAGAATCCGACCATCTTTAACTAACAAATAAAAAATTTCATCACATTTCGTAATCTCAAAAGAGTAAGTTCTAGTAGTGAACTTCTCATTTTTGTTAGTTTCGACCGAATTTTTCCCATTCGATGGTTTTAATAATTTACAAACATACGGGGGTCCTGACTTGAATTCTTCCACATTGACCTCACCTTCTTCTGAAAAATCATCACCCACATTAGAGACATATTCGTCTGCATCTATGTAAGTGACTTTCTCCTTTTTGTGGTATTTACTAGTTCTGGATTTCTCAGCTTTTAGGCATTCGACTTGGCGAACCCTATTTGCGAGTTGTGTCATGTCCCTTAAAAACTGGGTATCTAAACTTTTCCTAATTGAATAATCAAGGCCATCTGCAACTATCTCAACTAACTCATGCTCAGGTACTTGTGTGAAGCACCTGGCTTTGAGGAGTCTAAACCTATTTAGATAATATTCTATTAACTTAGAAATCTTTTGTCTAACACTTGCCAACTCCTTCAAACTAATCTTCGACTGTCCCATATAGAACTGTTCATGGAATAGCCTTTCTAACTGGCTCCATGATTGGACAGATTGGGGAGGAAGAGTCGTAAACCAAGTAAAGGTGTTCTTAGTCAGAGAACTTGGGAAGTAGTTTAGTTTCAAACTCTCATTATTTGCTAGGTCGCCAACCTCAGTTTGATACCAGGCGACATGTTCCACCGTCGACTCATTCCTGTCTCCAGCAAACTTAGTGAACTTTGGGACCTTTAATCCCTTAGGTAGTTCTGACTGTCGAACGTAGTCTGGTAGTGGGGAAATAAAGTTTGGTGGGTGAAGTCCTACATTAAGGCTGTTCTATGCCAAAATTTGTTCGAACACATTTTTAAATTCTGGCACGTAGATACCATATGTCGAGACAAATGTCATAACACTGGGATCAAAACACAGCTTTAACACATAACAACCAAAAACTGTAAATTGCAGAAAATAAATAACACCAAAGTTGTTAACCCAGTTCGGTGCAACTCACCTACATCTGGGGGGCTACCAAGACAAGAAAGAAATCCATTATCAATAGTATTAACTCGAAGCTAAACAATCCCAGTTTAAAACTCCTCACTTAACCCCTACCCTGTGCAATTTTTACCTAGAAATCACCATCTAGATATGAAAATCGCCTCTCACTTCCTAAATCACCTTAGTGATATCAAACAGTCCCAATCCCAGTGACTTTATACAAAACAAACAATAGAACAGTGAGTCAAACTCAATGCATCAGAAGATACACGAGTGCCCTACAATTAACAAACAAAAACCCTAGGAACCAACCAAAATAATGACTAATCCTTATTCTCTAAATTCTTCACGATATGCTCTCTTACTCCAATAAGGTTTTTCTTCTCTTTAAATAGCCTTCATACCTACCGGACTTGGGCTTCTTGAGGCGCACAAATATCAGCAATCAATATAAATTGGCTGCAAATCAACCTTCATAATAATAGGAGAAAAAATACAAACCTTACTAAAAAGGCTCAAGAATCTTTTTTATGAAAAGTAACAGAATCTGGAATAACAGAAATTCCCACAATATACTCCCATAAAAGTTGCCCACGTGTGCATCAGAACACACTAAAAAATCACACTAAAATTACCAAAATAGTAATGCCCTAACTATCTGGTATAACATGTCTTGGAACATGTCACAACATCATGTACAACATGATGTCTGACTGACATGGCAGAACATCTGGTTCAACATCTTGCCAACAACATGTTGTTTTACCAAAGTGCAGCCAATCCAAAAACCACAGGACTTACAATCTCCCCTTTTGGCAAATTTTGGCTAAAACAACCTTAGCCCACATCAGAGATATAAATACCAGAAATAAACACAAAAACACAGAAACCCAAGAACCACAATGCTGCCACACCAAAAAAATCATCTGACAGCATAATGTCAAGACATTTGGTCTGACATCACAAAATAACACAAGCCACATAAGAACATGTAAACCCTGTACAAACTGCAATCTTGCAGCAGCAAAACAAACACGTACACCACTCCCCCTGTCACAAAAAATCAGTTCTCCCTCTGAAGGAGAAAACCAAAAACACAAAAAAAAACTTGAACACTTCAAGTTCCCATAAAGATCAGTAACAACCACCTCAGCCTCACTCCCCCTAAAGACTACGACCTACTGCAGAGAATAATAACTTATCCCAGACACAACAAAGAGTTCCACATCTTGCTTCTGTCAAAAACCCTTCTGTACCCCTTGTTGTTGTCACCTATTTTAGAAGTGTTGATCCTAAACTCTCTTTCCACAACCTTCAAGTACATCTTCTTCAAACTGGTCCTTCTATATTGCAGAGATCTTTTATTCCACTCAACAACAATCTTCATTGGCTTAGTCCTTCCAAGCATCAGAGAATAGAGGAAAGATGCACTATGTGTTGCATTCCTCCATTTCTGTAATTGCTACAACTCCTCAACAGCACCAATTCATACTCCATTGTTTATGTTCTTAAGATGACTTTCATATGAAGCATTAGTAAATATAACACTAAGCTGATCCTTAGTGTCTACACTCTTTAAACCCCCAACCTTTCCTTTGTCAAGACTCCTGATTAGTTGAATGTACTTGTCAGGGTTCCTGTTCCAGAAGAAACAAATGATACCATTCAAATCCTTACAGTGTAATTTCAAAACATCAACCTTGTCATCATGTTTGTTCAGCATCTGTTTCATCCATATTGTCTGAAGGCAACCCCTTCTGATTTCATCATACTCAGCTTCAGTAGTATACCAAGACACAAATGTCTGCTTCTTGTCAATCAAGGCAGTCAGAATATTTGTCATATTGCCCACACATTCCACTTTGCATAATTCTTTTATCAAAGACTTTGTGTTGTAGAAATAATCCATATCCCAATTCTTGTTTCTAATGAAGCCATTCAAGGTTTTCTTCTCTTGTATAGTAAGACTTATCTCATATGAGTGAGACACTTTCTTAATAATGTTTTCTTCTATAGAGTGCCTTGTACTAAGATCCTTGAATTGATCTGAATGACCTTAACTCGAGAGACCTGAAGTCTTT
Organism: Lathyrus tuberosus; assembly: GCA_022829125.1. NCBI lineage: Eukaryota > Viridiplantae > Streptophyta > Magnoliopsida > Fabales > Fabaceae > Lathyrus > Lathyrus tuberosus. The sequence continues at coordinate 10,520,588 of JALAZF010000141.1, forward strand.
GACACAATTCTGGAGAAATTACATTTTTCTTCCCTTCTAGCCTCGCTAGTCTGCACAGAGGATGTTCTAACATTGTCCTCAACATCCACCCCTTGTTTTGAATCATCAACTATCACATTGATAGATTCCATGGTCATCTCAGTTCTGGTGTTAAATATTATAAGAGCTCTGCTGCTTGAAGAATAACCCAGAAATATTCCTTCAGCTCTTTTGGGATCCACCTTACCCTTTTTGTCTTTGTTAGTCGGGACATGGCATTTGCTTCCAAAAACATGGAAGTACTTTATTGTAGGCTTTCTTCCTTTTCATAGCTCATAGAGAGTGATTGGAGTGCCAACCCTCAATGTAACCATATTATGAACATAACAAGCAGTATTCATAGCTTCATCCCAAAAGAGATATGGCAACTTCTTAGCATGAAGCATTAGTCTTGCAGATTTTGATACATCCCTCATCTTTTGCTCGACAATTTCATCATATTGAGAAGAGATGGAAGAGAAAATCTAATAACTTATGCCTCTAAAAGCACAAAACTCTGAAAATTTTGCACTCTCAAACTCTTTATCATGATAGCTCATAATCTTGACAATCCTCATATTCTGTTCCCTTTGAACATCTTGACATATATCTTTAAATGTTCAAAGGTGTCTGACTTTTCTCTAATGAAGCTTACCCATGTAAACTCAGAGAAATCATCTATAACTATTAAGACATACTTCTTTCCACCCAAGCTTTCTTCTTGCATTGGCCCCATTAAGGCTATGTGAAGAAGTTCCAAAACTTTGGAAGTAGTCCGATGTTGCAACATTCATGGGAACATCATGGGTTGCACATCAACCTTATATTCGCCACAGACATCTCAATCTATAACCTTGAGTTCTGGTATCCCTGCTCTTACTGTCATGATCGCATACATCCTTTTAAGAGAAAGATGTCTAAGTTTATGGTGCCATAACTTCACTTCCTCCTCTTTAGGAATAGAGTAGGATGTAGAGTAAGCTGTTGTTTGGGGTTCCCAAAGATAATAATTGTCTTTGGACCTCACACATTTCATCTGAATAGTGTTCCTTCCATCCTTGACTAGGCATTCTGACTTAGAGAAATTTACTAACAGACCTTGATCACACAGCTGACTAATAATGAGATTGACAATTAGACATTTCACAAAGAGCACATCATCTAACCTAGAAGATCCAACACATTCCAATTTCCAATACCTTTTATTTCTCCTTTCACACCACCACCAAATCTTACAGAACCTGTGGACCGAGATTTTATATCCACCAGCAACTCCTGAGCTCTTGTCATATGTCTAGAACATCCACTACCAAAGTACCAGTCATCTTTAGTTGAAGCTCTCAAAGAAGTGTGAGCTATAGAATTCATCTCCCTATCTTTGAAGCTCCTCTTTTTGCTTACATAATTAACCTTGAAATGAACAGTAGGTTTTTGATTTCCATACAATTTATAGCAAACATGTTTTATATGCCCATACTCACCACATTGACGACATCTCCAAGAAGATTGGTAATTACTTTGATGTTCATCATGTCTGCCAGGATGTTGTAACATGTGGTTAGACATTGTGACCATCTTCTTCCTTTCTTGGGAAAAGAACTTCCCTACAGACACCTTCCTTTGATTGTTAACAGATTGATAATTCACTTCTGTGTCTTCTACCTTCTTCATTCTTCTCACAGAGTCTGTTGCACTACTGAGCTTGGAATTCAAGAAAGTTATCTCATTTTGAAGATGAGAAATAACACTTAGGAGTTCCTTCTTCTCACTTTCCAGTTCAGGTATGACCTTTTTTTTTCTGATTTTCTTTTGTCTTAAGACTTTCTTCACATTTATCACAGATTTCCTTGTAGGCTACATCCAGATCTTCACAAAAATCATTTTCATCATAAACTTCTACTTCATCAGCCCATCTGCCAGAGAGAGCAGTTACAGGTTTGTCATTCTTAGTGTTAGAATCATCTTCAGAATCATCATTAGACCAAGATACAGTAAGTCCCATTATGTGTTTCTTGAGATATGTAAAACATTATGGCTTAATGTGACCAAACCCTTCACACTCATAGCATTGAATGCCTTTGCTTTGATCTGACTTCTCTTCAGTTCTGGAGTTCTTTTGAGATTCATGATTATTCCTGATGTCAGAAGGGATGTCCTTAACACCTGGTCTTTCTCTTCGGTCCAGTCTCTTGAGGATTTTATTGAACTGCTTTCCAAGTAACACAATAGTGTTTGACAGTCATTCTTCAGTATCCAGGTTAACTTGTCCCTCTTTATCTTCAACATTTGATACAAAAGCAATGCTTTTGTTCTTCTTTTCAGTTCTATCATTCAAGGTCAATTCAAATGTTGATGAGTGAGCCAACTAACTCATCAACCCTTATACTGGTAATGTTTTGGGCTTCCTCTATGGTAGTGACCTTCATGTCAAACTTCTTGGGAAGAAACCTAAGAATTTTCCTCACCAACTTCTCTTATGATATCTTCTCTCCCAAGGCACTAAAGGCATTAGCTATTTCAAGTATATTCATGTGAAAGTCATGAATACTCTCATCCTCCCTCATCTTCAAGTTCTCAAATCTGGTAGTGAGAAGCTGAAGTCTTGAAATCTTAACCTTTGAGGTTCCTTCATGAGTTATCTTGAGAATTTCTCAAGCATCCTTATCCACAGTACAAGTGTTGATCAACCTAAACATGTTCTTGTCCACTCCATTGAATAAGGCATTCAAGGCTTTGGAGTTTCCAAGAGCTGTCTCATCTTCCTCCTTGGTCCAATCCTCTTCTGGCTTTAAGGTTTCTTTTCCATCATTTTCCTCAACCATAGGGTGTTCCCAACCTTTGACGATAGCCTTCCACGTTTTGCTATCTATAGATTTTAAGAAGGCCACCACACGTGCCTTCCAATAGTCATAATTAGTGACATCCAAGACTGGAGGCCTATTAACATTTCTTCATTCTTCCTTGTCTATAGTATCAGAATATAAACTCCATGGAGCTCACCAAAAAACAGAACAGGGTGACCCGCTCTGATGCCAATTGAAATTCTGGCACGCAGATACCAGATGTAAAGACAAATGTCACAACACTGGGATCAAAACACAACTTGAACACACAACAACCAAAAACTGTAAATTACAGAAAATAAATAACACCAAAGTTGTTAACCCAGTTCAGTGCAACTTACCAACGTCTGGGGGCTACCAAGGCAGGACGAAAATCCACTATCAGTAGTATTAATTCGAAGCTAAATAATCCCAGTTTACAACTCCTCACTTAATCCCTACCCAATGTAACTTCTACCTAGAAATCACCATCTAGATATGAGAATCCCCTGCCACTTCCTAAATCACCTCAGTGATATCAAACAGTCTCAATCCCAGTGACTGTATACAAAACAAACAATAGAAGACCACACTTCCAAAACAATACTCAGTTTTGCTTAAAAGCTTCAAACAAGAACAATACACTCTTGCTTAAAAGCTTAGAGTGAACAATGAACAGTCAGTCAAACTCAATGCATCAGAAGATACACGAGTGACCTACAATTAACAAATGAAGACCCTAGGGACCAACCAAAACAACGACTAATCCTTATTCTCTAAATTCTTCACGATATACTCTCTTACTCCAATAAGGTTTTTCTTCTCTTTAAATAGCCTCCAGACCTACTGGACTTGGGCTTCTTGAGGCGCACAAATAGCAGCAATCAGTATAAACTGGCTGCAAATTAAACTTCATAATAATTGGAGAGAAAAAATACAAACCTTCCTAAAAAGGCTCAAGGATCTTTTTTATGAAAAGTAACAGAATTTGCAATAACAGAAATTCCCACAATATACTCCCATAAAAGTTGCTCACGTGTGCATCAGAACACACTAAAAAATCACACTAAAATTACCAAAATAGTCATGCCCTAACTATCTGGTATAACATGTCTTGGAACATGTCACAACATCATGTACAACATGATGTCTGACTTGCATGGCAGAACATCTGGTTCAACATCTTGCTAACAACATGTTGTTTTACCAAAATGCAGCCAATCCAAAAACCACAAGACTTATAATCTCCCCCTTTGGAAAATTTTGGCTAAAATAACCTTAACCCACATCAGAGATATAAATAGCGGAAATAAACACAGAAACACAGAAACCCAAGAACCACAATGCCGTCACACCAAAAAAATCATCTGACAGCATAATGTCAAGACATTAGGTCTGACATCACAAAACAACACAAGCCACATAAGAACATGTAAGCCCTGTACAAACTGCAATATTGCAGCATCAAAACATACACGTACACCACTCCCCTTGTCACACAAAATCAGTTATCCCTCTGAAGGAGAAAACCAAAAACACAAAAAAACTTGAACACTTCAAGTTCCCATAAATATCAGTAATAGCCACCTTAGCCTCACTCCCCCTGAAGACTACGACCTACTGCAGAGAATAATAACTTCTCCCAGACACAACAAAGAGTTCCACATCTTGCTCCTATCGAAAACCCTTCTGTACCCCTTGTTGTTGTCACCTGTCTTAGGAGTGTTAATCCTAAACTCCCTTTCCACAGCCTTCAAGTACATCTTCTTCAAACTGGTCCTTCTATATTGCAGAGATCTTTTATTCCACTCATTAACAATCTTCATTGGCTCAGTCATTCCAAGCATCAGAGAATAAAGGAAAGATGCATTATGTGTTTCATTCCTCTATTTCTGTAATTGCTACAACTCCTCAATAACACCAATTCCTACTTCACCGCTTGTGTTCTTAAGATGACTTTCATATGAAGCATTAGTAAATATAACACTAAGTTGATCCTTAGTTTCTACACTCTTTAAACCCTCAACCTTTCCTTTGTCAAGACTCCTAATTAGTTGAATGTACTTGTCAGGGTTCCTGTTCCAGAGTATAAACTGACTGCAAATTAACCTGCATAATAATAGGAGAAAAAAAATACAAACTTTCCTAAAAAGGCTCAAGGATCCTTTTTATGAAAAGTAACAGAATCTGCAATAACAAAAATTCCCACAATATACTCCCATAAAAGTCTCCCACATGTGCATCAGAACACACTAAAAAATCACACTAAAATTACCAAAATAGTCATGCCCTAACTATCTGGTATAACATGTCCTAGAACATCTCACAACATCATGTACAACATGATGTCTGACTGACATGGACGAACATCTGGTTCAACATCTTGCTAACAACTTGTTGTTTTACCAAAATGCAGCCAATCCAAAAACCACAGGACTTACACATTTGTTATGTTGTTTTGACCTGCAAGGTTGTTTCGCTGGACCTGTATGAGGACTTGATCATCATCTTAATCTCTTTGAACAACCAAAGGCCTAGGATTGTCTTGTTCTATCCGCCCTTCATTTAAGGGCAGTTCTTATTGCACCCCTTGAGTTTGGGTTGTAGTAGCCTGTACTATCGCATTCTCAAGGGTTTCAGTCGTCCTAACGTTTGATATTTATGGTGTCGGTCAAACTGACACTTGGGGCATGCCAAAGAAATCAGCTATGCGCCCCATTTGATTTGCTAATACTTCATAAGTTTGATTTGTATTAGAAATCAAAGGGTTAAAATTTTTCTCATTTGTTGGGTGAGAGTATTTACTAATTCCAAATTGCTCTCATCCATCTGCTGCCTCAGAGCCATCATAGAAGTTGTACTCAAAGATGGCGTGCTTTGAGGGATATAATTTACCCTCTGGTCGCGCCATATTATTGATGGTCGATGCTGAAGTATTATAGGGATTGTATAACGACGTTGTGGCCATCACGTTGTCACTATAAGTTGACATGTTGGGTTGCAGGTTAGCCATCATAGAAGTTGGCATACCATAGGGTAATCTCTACTAAGTGGTGGCATTGAAAACCCAAACAAAGGTCTTACAAGCGCAAGATTATTAAGGGTATTTCCTGACTGCAGAGGGGCGTAGTCCCCTGGGGTGGCATCGTTGCAACTGGCACCGCTGATACCGATGAAGCCGTTCTAACTGGCGTCGAAAGAATTGACTCTTCAACTGCCGATACAACCGGCTGTTGCACTACATCTTGAGGGTTATTCTGGGGATTAACGTTATCTACAAGAGGACGAGACTTACTAGACAAAGTCTTAACACTCATTAATCACATGCAAAATGCCCAGAAGAAACTCTTAAGAATAGACTACTATTTTCAAATGTCAAGAAAACAAAGAAATCTATTACAAACTAGGAAACTTAGCACATGTCCCATTAGGCGTGCCAATTTGTTTACCCTGAAAAATGGTAAACAACCACTGGTCCCCAAGAATATGGGTTACTTGCAGGATCAACCAGTAAATCCTAGGACATAGTGCCTAAGAATCTCCCTATTATTGATTTCTTTGTGTTTTAGAGTGATGGACTTCGACTTGGTCGAAGGAAAGTGTTAAATTGTTATTATATTGACAATTTCGACTATTGCAAGAAAGTAAAAGTAAGGTAACAAGATTGGAAACTTTGAAAGAAAATAAAGGCTTGAAAACGAAATGAAGATGAAAGAAATAAAAACAAAGTGTAAATTAAGTAAACTAGAAAAATTGTATTGAAAGTAAAATATGGTGTTTCATATGTTCTTACATCCTCTCAGTCATTTACTCGTTTCTCTTAACGTCGATACTTTGAGTTTTTCAGTGATATTTTTGTAACACAATTGAACACCCCTAATTAAACATAATGAACTACTATATATACAAGTGTAAAGATAACTACCCCTAACGTTTCTACCATCAGATCTCGCCGCGTGAAGCTTTGCATGCAACCTATCTTCATAATCCTTCCACGTGTCTCTTCAAGAATAAACCTTAAGGTAGTTTTTGATATTTGAACATGGTACTGCGCGCCCAAATAACTGCCTCGTCGACCACTGTGTCACTGCCGCGCAGACTACGCGATCGATGACGCTTCTTTGTCGAACGTCTCTCATGACAACAAAAAATCTTCTAAGTCCAGATTCTTAGTCGAACCAATACTCCTTCAAGAATGCCCTTGTTTGTTGGGTCTCTTTCAATGGCTAAAAATCCCAGCTAACAGAGACACATGACCTCGAAAGGTCGAAGTCTGAGACACACGACCTTGTGAATTTCAAATGAACTAGCACCAACTCGTGGCCTCAAGCGCATTGTTCTCTCCATACGAACAAACACATGTTGGGGTACACAGTAATGCCTCAATTTGTCCTGATTTTCAGACACTGTACCTATAATACAAACTAGAAAATCATATAAAAGTTAAGGCAAGTAAAATCTGGAGATGCAACTCTGTAAAATAGGAAAGGAGAAATTCTGATATGCATCTCTGTAAAAATGTACGATTGCAAAATATGCATATAATCCCATATGATTCATATAAACACCAACAAATGTGAACACATGTCTATACAAATTACCTATTTTGAATGTAACTACAACCTAATGCATTTTAAACAACCTATTTTAACTAATACATGCATCACAACTCAAAAATAGAAAGAAAATTAGAAACTTATTGATTGAGAGTTGTTGTGCGAAAGTTTGAATGAAATTAATGGAATGTCTTATGATTAATTAAAATGAAGTAGAAGTAGTGTCGAAACTTAAAAAATAAAGTAGTTAATTCTTATTCACCAACTCTTTAAAGCATTTGTGAAAGTATATCAAATGAAGAATAAAAGGGAAGGAGTCTAACACGAACTATATGAATTATAACCGATCTAAAGATATATTTTCGTAAAATTCATTGAACGTAAAATAATAAATTCTAATTATGAAAATGCAATCTCCAAATACATTTTTAAACAAAATGTGATTGCTCACAAAATATGTAATGTGAACACGTTCGGATATAGATCTCCAAAATTCTAAGATATTAATAACTTTCATCCAGGGGAACAATCTTATGAGATGAATAAATTAATGCCGAAAATGAATTACTAGTCTATTTTGACGTAGGTCCTTATACCGACACTAGTGTTCACGGAAGTACTCATTCAAAGGACAAGCATTAAGCAATAGGATCTCTGAACATAATCACTCACACACCCGATACTACATAGTAACTTAGTGAGTCACACCACACCCAAACAAATCTCCCCAACCCAAACCCTAACCCTAATCCCAATTCCCCCAATGGACGGAGACGACGACACCTCCGGCACGATGATCGACGAAATCTACGCGAACGGTGGCGAAGAGAGCGACCAGCGTAGCCGGAGAGCAATCATGAGCGGCGATCAACTCGATGTCGAAGCGTACGCGGCTCTATACTCAGGGCGGACGAAGATCATGCGGTTGCTATTCATCGCCAACAAAAGCAAGAACCCTACGGTACAGCTTGACACACTTCGCATGGCGTATGATGAGATTAAGAAGGGAGAGAATACTCAGTTGTTCAGGGAAGTTGTGCAGAAGATTAATGGGAGGTTGGGTCCAAACTATGAGATGGATTTGAATTGGTGTGAAGGTGTTGATCGGAAGGCTGAGCAGAAGAAAGAGAGACTCGAGAATGAGCTTAATGCTTATAGGGTATTTTTCTCTTTTCACGCTTTTGATTTTATCTTTTGTTATTACATGATGAACACTTAATTAAGTTGTTTATCCAAATAGGGCCTTAATCTAAACACAAGCATCATGCATAATATTAATAGCTAATATTGTTAAGAGTAAAAAATATTTGGGTGTTGATTGAGATTTGATTGACTGTTTAGTTTGTTGTACATGTGTATGTATTTTTATCTTAGTGTGTTGTGCTTGTAGCTCGAGAAATATTTTGATAGTGTTTTATTGATGAAAAGAAAGGCTTGTGATGAAAGTTGTGTGTACCATGTTCTGCGAACTTCTGAGGGTAAATGGTTGGGATTAGCAATTGTGTGCCCTCAGGCTGGAAATTCTGCTTAATCTTATAATTGGTTTCTGTTTTAGTACTTGGAGGAAACATTATCAATCATTCAAGAGTATATTGTATTGTCAAGTTATATCTATTTGATATTGTTGTGAATTCTAAAGTAGTGTCTGAGTGGAGCTTTACCTTATATCTAGAGCTAGGTGTTTGACATATGAAAGTGTAATTTTCCATAATTGGCATTATAAAGTAGCTAGATAGATTCCACCCAAACACAAAATTAAGGATAAAAATATCGAGCTATATAAATAGGTTTACTACTGGGAATGCCTCATTTTGTATAATATTTTAATATGTTCTGCTCTTTCCTTTTCCTTTTCCAACTACCTTAATTAAACTACTGTTACTGCTTATACTCGCCCTCTATAGTTCAGGATTTCGTTTATTTTTTTTCAGACAAACTTGATTAAAGAAAGCATACGAATGGGATACAACGATTTTGGAGATTTTTACTATTCTCATGGTCAACTAGGAGATGCTTTTAAAAGTTATGTCCGTACCCGGGATTATTGCACTACGTCAAAGCATATAGTTCATATGTGCTTGAGTACAATTCTCGTCAGCATTGAGATGGGGCAATTTTCTCATGTCTCAAGCTATGTTAGCAAGGCAGAACAAGGAACAGATGCTCTTGACACGATAATAATTTCCAAGCTACGATGTGCCGCAGGATTGGCAAATCTAGAGGCCAAAAAGTATAAGCTTGCTGCTCGAAAGGTCTTCTCCTTTTTTCTCTTTTTGACTCTAATTCTGCTCAGAATACTAGATCACTCAAGGACTACTGCGTGATATCTGAAACTCTGATCTGGAGTTTGTGGATATTCATTTATCATTGTTTGATGCATGATTTTTAACTTTTCTTTGGCAATCACATTTCCATAATTTAATGCAGTTTCTAGAAACAGGCCCAGAACTGAGTAGTCACTATAATGACGTAATTGCATCTCAAGATGTTGCAACATATGGGGGACTTTGTGCACTTGCAACATTTGATAGGGCGGAGTTAAAGGCAAGTTCTACATTATATTTTCGTGATAATATAGGCAGTTTATTTTATTATTATTAAATGTTGTGTGTGCAGCAAATGCTATGTAACTGTTTTAGGTAGTCAGAATTATAAATATAGGGTGAAAGGGAAAAGTGAGGGGATTAGATATTTTATATGTTGGTTGGTTTGGAAGAAGAGACTTGGCTCTCTAGTTCCTAGAGGTTGGTTTATTTGTCAATTGCTGGTTGTAAACAGTTTGTAACATGGTTGTCAAGATCTAGATTTAGATTGTGAGATTTTAAGATCTTACGAGTTCTCACCATGCTTCCGCGGCGGTGCGCAGCAAAGATCGCTGGAGATGGCGGTGCAGTAGGAGCGCAGTGGAAGATCGCGAAATCCTGGAAGCGGAGATCTATTCCGCAGTTGGAAAATTAATCCAACCCGCCCCGACCCGACCCAACGCCCATTGAAGAAGGCGACACGTTTCAGCTTTTTCTACCATCCGTTTCACATTAAATTTAGCCGTTTTTCAGCATTTAAAGTCAGATGCTGTTGCTTTCTACAAGGCTGATTTTTTGGGGGACTTGGGGTTAATTAAACTTTCAATTTGGAAAATATCAATCTATTAAATGATACCAGAGTTATACGATTTCTATTCAATCATATAACTTCTATAAGTGGTCATCATTCCTTCTTCATATCTCATCAATCATACGATTTCTATTCAATCATCAACTTCTTCTCTTCTTTATCAGAGTTATACTATCTCTCATCATACCTACTATTCCACCACGCTTTTTTTTTCCAATGTCTTCATCAATTCCAGTTCATGCATCCTCATATGCACCACCAAAAGTTCAAAAAAGATGCATTGAATGATTTGTTAAATTGAAGTTTATGTTTAATTTAAATTTTAGTTTATGTTTAGTGTTTATGATTTGTAATTTTGGATGTGGTTTATGACTTGGAATTTTGTAATTTTGGATGTGGTTTATTATTAATTTAAAAAAATTATGTTAATGTTATTTTTTTTAGTTAAATGTATAATTTTGTATATTTGGTGGGATCTTACGATCTGATTTACGATTTTACTATTCACGACTTTTTTAATACCCCAACGATCTTTAGTGAGATCCTGATTATGACAACCATGGTTTGTGTTATTTGCTGATTCAATAACTGCCTCATTATTCACATGTTTATCATATCCCCAATATCTATGACTGTTACATACCAGTTCTCGAATATATTGCCCTAAATAAACAATCACAATACCAGTTTCTATCATAATCCTTCTTATAAATAACTACTCAGAGACATTTATGACGCTGTCTTCATGATTTTATTTTGCAGAGCAAAGTCATAGATAACTCCAACTTCCGGAATTTCTTAGAGTTAGTACCTGAAGTAAGGGAACTGATTAATGACTTTTATTCAAGGTAAGTGGGTGCAAGTGCTCTCTGTTCTCTCTGCTAGTCTCTTATGTTTTCTATTAGTAAAAGTATAATTGGGGTAGCTGTATGCTTTACAGTACATGTAATTATGGTAATTAGGATACCTATAGTTACATGTAATTATGGTAATTAGGATAACTATAGGTACGTGGTATATTATACACTTCCATCACAGTTTAGACATACAGTTTTATCTCATATCTCTTTTCTTGTCTTAATTCACATGGTCTATGTGACATTACTTAATACACATCACTTTTTTTTTTTTCACGCTCAACTGAATTAAAGGTAAATTTACGAGTCTTGATTAGCCTGAGTTGCACTGGGCATTTCATTATATCTTGTACTAAGTTGCTTGGCTGAAAAATCGCCGAAGTTTAAAAGAATGGATTGGAATATTTGCGCAAGACAATATAGCCGTGAATTCATTAGATACTGATAGTTAGACTTAATTGATATTTATGGGGTTAGTTTATTCTGTCCTTTCAATTTGTGCTCAGAAAATTAAAACATTTTAAAAACGGTTTTTGATTTTGATTATATAGATAATGGTAATAGAGGACTTGTTACATCTTTTATCTTGCTCAAATTGTTTGTATCACACACTTTGTTTGATATCTCTCTGTGTATGTAAACAATGATCACTTTTATTTGTCTTTGCAGCCACTATGCTTCCTGTCTGGAATACCTTGGGAACCTCAAAGCAAATTTGTCACTTGATATACATTTGCATGACCATGTTGAGACACTTTATGATCTAATTCGTCACAAAGCCCTTATCCAGTATACACACCCATTTGTGTCGGTTGATTTAAATATGATGGCTAATGCATTCAAGACAACTGTTGTTGGACTTGAGAAAGAACTTGAAGCATTAATTACTGATAATCAGATACAGGTTTGGTTTGAGTTACTATGCCTTGTTTCATGTTGTGCTTGTCCAAATAAATTTGGCATATGGTTTAAAATTTTCAATGCTTAAAGAAAAATCTGTCTTGGATGTGAACAGCTCATGATTTATGGAACCTTTTGGATCTGTGCAGGCTCGAATTGATTCACACAACAAAATATTGTATGCACGGCACGCAGATCAAAGGAATGCCACCTTTCAAAGGGTTCTAGAAACTGGAAGGGAATTTGATCGCGATGTTCGTTCCATGTTGCTGAGATCAAATCTAATTAAGCATGACTACAATGTTAGGGCATCAAGGAAACTTTGATCATGAATTGAAGACAATGGGACTGAGGTTGCTGTTTTACATATTCACAGACAATAGTCAACTACAATAGAGCAAGTTTGAAAGATGGTTTCCCTACCTTATGGCGGGTTGAATCAAGGCTGCCGCAAATAGCAATTGTACAACATTTAACTATATTTTATGGTTGCTTTTTGTATATACTCTTTAATAGTTTTAATTAATCTGTCACAAGATCTCCATTTTCTGTCTTCCCCCCCCCCCCCCTGTTTTGTTTATGTATTGTTCCTCTATCAGAAGAGAGCTTTAACACAAAATATGCATTCGAGTAATTTTTCAATTCTCTGTTGGAATTAATCTCAACAAAACATAGCCTGGTAATAGCAAAATCAACAATTTTCATTTCTATAAAAGTATTGACAATCGAGTTAATGCAACGTGTCTATCAAATCAGTTGATTGCTTGTATGTAGTTAGAAATGCACATACATGTCTATATTAAAAATCAATTAAATGCAGCACACGCATGAGATCAGTTTATCTTCCACTAGCCATAGAAATAGGCCATGCCGATAACAAGGGCATACGGCTTAGTTTACACAGGTCAGGTCAAATATTTTTTTTTTAAAATAGAAAAGATCTAATTTTTTTTATAAGCATATTTAGTTAAAAATGTTAGGTCTCAGACCATAAAAAAAGAGTTTTTTAAGCCTAATAGGCTAGTCTATAATTTTTTATTATCATGTTATGTTTTATACTTTGAATTAAAATATATAAATAATATTGAAATAAATATGAATAATTTTTTATTATCATTATGTTATGTTTTATATTTTTAATTAAAATACATAAATAAATTTTAGTTATTTTAAATTTAGTTATTTTGAAGAACTTATGAAAATAAAATGAAAACATCTTATGAACAATATTATAACTTATTTTCATAAGTTATCTTAAACAAATAGTCTCACAAAACTTATGCTAATGAGTAAGTTAAAATAAATCAATGCAAATAAGCCTTAGACAATGTCAGAATTAAGCCTAAAAATAAGCCTTTGACAGACTATAGGACAGACTTAGGTTTTAGTTTTTTAGCAGATTAGACTTAGGCTTGACAAAACCTAGCTCGGCCCAACTTATTTTTACCTGTAGTTATAACCGCATGTGTTCATGCAATCGTTGCATCTATTTTCGTTCAAGATGTTTTAAATTAATAATTAAATATAAAACCCGATTAAATATTATTAAATAACTAATATATGATTGTATGAATACCTGATTAATTTTTTGTTTACAAATACTAGACATCATTTTAATATGTTTTAGTGCTTCTATAAGAGTAGTGGTAACATAGAAACTTTTTTAACTCTTACTCTACAAATTCTATAAGAATAGTGATTCAAAAACGAATGAAATGTGTATATTGATGTGCGTTCTGAGATGCATCTCCGAAAACTATGAATACTTTTGGATTTTTACGTGATGCCTAAAAAATATATAGGGTGCATTAAGAAATTCTCATATGGTAACTATCAGTAAAGAGAAATTATTAGATAATAAAGGTTGCTTTTCTGACCCTATGGGCCATCCTTGTGAAATTTCAAAATGCTCTTCGCAACGTTTGGAGATTGGAATTCAGACGCGCCTATTTAACAACAAAATGACTTTATTATAGAGACACTCTCATTCTTCTTAATATTAATCTCTGAATAATATCCACCCCTGAACAATTTTTAACTAATGCAAGCGTGTTTATTTCACAACTTAGGGATGAATGCGAATTTTAAAATTCAGATTAGTAAACTACTTGGAAGCAATTTCTTTTAAAATTCGACATTTCTAATAAACCTTATATACAAAGTATACATAAATTTTATTCAATTAAACCATACACATTTGTCATTCAATTAAAATACCATATATTAAATCAAAATGGTGGTAAAGATGTTACTACCATACATAATTTGTTATTAAATAACCAAACATTACTGTTCACATAATACAAACCATAATACAAATTATTAAAATGTTATTATCAAAATACAAAGAAAAAAGTTAATTACTAGGTATATTTGGCCCCCTCGATTCCTCCTCTACCTCTTGTACTGCAAGGCATGCCATGTCTCGACTATCATGGCATGTATAGTGACCATCCTAAGAGTACTGTAAGTTCTGTGACTTTTGGATTGACTGCATTTTGGTAAAACAACATGCTGATTAGCAAAATGTTGAACCAGATGTTCTGCCATGACAGTCAGACATCGTGTTATGTATGATGTTATGACATGTGTCAGGACATGTTATACCAGAAAGTTAGGGTATGACTATTTTGGTATTTTTAGCGTGATTTTTGAGTGTGTTCTGATTCACACGTATGCGTTATCCAAAGAGGGATATTATGGGAACTTCTATTTTGACAGATTGTGATGATTTTCTGAAAAAGGATCGTTGAGCCTTTTTAGGAAACTTTGTATTTTGTTCATATTTTTGTGCGGGAGATTATGCTTATCATTCCAAGCTGATTCCTGATGAATTGCGCCTCAAGAGCCCAAGCCCACAAGGTCTGCAGGCTATTTAAAGAAGACTTAAACCTAATGAAGATACATCTTTCACTTTTGTAAAATAAAGGGAGGTTTTGAGAGTCTTGTTCTTGTTTATTGTATGTCACCCTTTGCATCTCTTGATGCATTGTGGTAAACTAATTTTGTATTGTTAATTGTCCACTATAAAGCTTGTAAGCAAGAGTGTATTGTTCTTGGTTGAAACTTCTAAGAAAAACCAAGTATTGTAGTTGGAAGAGTGTTCTTCTTCTTTTTGGTTTCTCGAGGTATTGTCACTGGGATTGTGACTGATTAGGAAGTGAGAGGGGGATCTCATATCTAGAGGGTTTCTAGGTAGAAGTTGCACAAGGTAGTGATTAGGCGAGAAGTTGTAAACAGGGGAGTTTAGCTTTAAACTAATGCTATCATAGTGAATTTCCTTCCTGACTTGGATGCCCTCAGATGTAGGCGATGTTGCATCGAACTGGGTTACCAATTGACTGTGTTATTTTTCAGTCTGGTTTATTTGTTCTGTCAGACAGAAGATGTTGTAACATCTGTCTTGACATTATGTTCTGATGTGAGGACATCAGTATCAACATGTGTTATAACTCCAGAATTTCAAGTACCTTCCTAAAACTCTCCCATCTCTATGTGCGATTTCTCAATAACCATAATATGATGACAGATCGATAACACAATAACGACATGGTCTATCCTAGTCTGCTCCCATTATAATATCTCATGACGAGTTAGCCTATGTGGATCTCCCTTTGCATCTGGTGTCATGTAAGGATGTGATATTCTATAAAACCATTTAATATAACCGTATACCACGTTCCATGGACGAGGAGTTATCACACGACATACATCTGTTGGGACCAGATGATCATAAAACATCTTAAATATCTAACCAACATCTTTGTAAAGGATAATGGGAGGAGCAGATGCATATGAGACTCTAGAAATACCCTGCGTATACCTTAACTGCCACATGACTCGCTCAGGTAAATATGGACACATCAGTCGTGGCCTGTATCCAGTCGGTCGGAGTAGAAAAAGCTATCATATCGAAGGGGCGTGTCAGATGGTGATCAGCATATGGCATGAAACATGTAGCATTTGTTGTGATGCGGTCAAGATAAACTCAGAACGACCTGATCGCCGATTCCCTTTGAGTGGGATGATGGAGTAAGCACATGGCAAAACCTGAAAGTAATATTCCGCATATGCCCAACTGGAAAAATGTGAAAAGTGTTGGTGGATATATGCCTGAAAATGGTTCAAATGAAATATTAGTAACAAAGTAGCACAAGTATTATCCAATATTAGTTACAGTAAATGTGACAAAATATTACCGTAAATAGACAGTTGTTTCACATCATCTGTCTAATCTTCTATAAATAAGCATCACCTAACTTTAAGTATAGGTAAACCAAACAAGAGCCCCCTATTGTACTCATGAATCCTTTCCAAATCAATGAAGTATCTAAGATAGATGACATCGATATAGGTTTCACTTTTGACCACAAATATGGATGTGCCAACCCAAACCATGAGGTTCAATACACATCCTCTATGATACATAACTCGTACATAATCACCATCATCCTCCACTTCCACTACCAGATGGTCTCTATATAGCGTTTCCAAGAATGAAAATCTACTTGACATCCTCTAATGTCATCTATCTCCTTTTGGGCATCACCTCAGTCAACTTCCAAATAGGTCACCATCATGTCCAGTGCCTCAGGTCTACTAATTCTGGAGTAGTTTAATAATCTTCCCGTGATTGAAAGATGTAAGAGGGATGACACATTATCAAGTGTGATGGACATCTCACCAGTTGAAAGATGAAATGACGATGTCTATAGGTGTTATCTCTCCATGAAATCAGATAACAAACCATAGTTAATATAACCATACCCATTCATGTATCAATATTGTAGCCTAGATAGATGCATGACATCCTGAAACCATGGTTCATCAGGCCGCGACAACTTTGCGATCTTCCTACCGAGATTGATACATTTCAATGTATCACGATGCTATAAAAAATAATACACCGTAGTCAGAAAGTTTAAATCTTATAACACAAATGTTTAAAAGAATAATTATAGCTTTATGTTACCCCTCCATTTCACACATGCCTAGTAGCATGGTCTGGATACAAATTAAGTAGTGAAGAGTCTGAGGGGCCTCATGGAAGAACATCAGGGGAACATCCATAGGAGGTTTAACAACATGGATGAGGTCGGAGACACGCTAACTCAGGAAGATGATGTTTATGCATCAAATGAAGTGTCACCAACGCTTGAACGCAAGGGTCTAACTTTTTTTCTTCGAACATAAGCATGTTGGGCCACTCTACCATGCCTCAATCTTTCTTAGTTGTCAGACATTTTTACTTATATTTACACCATAAAAACCACATCTTAATCAAAGAAGCCAAACTCAAAGTACATAATAGGCAAAATCAAATAAACTATGCATAATAGGCAAATCTAAATTTTGTTATCTAAACTCAGTGTCCAGATTCCAATCTCTGGACTGAACGAAACTAGAGAAGTAGAAACGCAGAAACAAATTAGAGCATGCCTTAAGCTCTAAACTTAAAAAAATGTAAATGCATGCATCACAAATCAATATATTATACTTTTAACTACAATCTAATATACCATAAATAATTTATTTAAGTAATGCATGCATCACAAATAAAAAAAAGTAAATAAATAAAAAACTTACTATATTGTGAGAAACCTTAAAAATAAAAAACTTCAATTGGAGTAGAGGTTAAGTGATATCTTAGACTTAAATGCAATGAGTAGAAATAGTAAGAAAGCTTGGAAAATTTATGAGTAGAAGTAGTGATGTCGTATGCTTTTCTTTAGTCTTTACATCTTCTATATATATATATATATATATATATATATATATATAGGTACATCCAAATGATAAAATTCAAAATTTAAAAACATTATTGAATTTTCATCGTGAACACGTAAGGTGGGAATAACGATCCCCTAAAAATAATTGATTTGTGTAAAGCATACTATTATGTTAAAATAGCACATATAATTATTTGTGGGTTGGTTCAGATTCACGTAATTCAACCCATTGACTCTCAAAACAGTAAACAAAACACACAAACACGTCAAATGGACGACAATGGGTGTTATTATAATCTATCAAAAGTAAGTGGATCTGCCACTGATTTTCTATTACCTGTGTATTTGACAAAAAAACCAATTCCCTAGCTTATAGATGGTATTTATATTGTTTAATAACCATCATTCTTTTGCAAATTTATAGTATATTTTAGGAGCTTCTACAGGTTTTTGAATGCTATTTAAAGTAGTGTTTAAGTTTAAAGTGGATTATTTTTCTTTCATTCGATTATTTATTTTAATTAAAATAATTAATTAATTTAAAATATTTTTTATGCTGATCTTATCGATTGATCAGAATCTGCGATGCTGGGTTTGAAATATGAGGAGGGGGTGTACCTGCAAGACACTCCGATACCAAAGTAAGGATCGGGAGAAAAGAAGGCAAGTACAAAGTATGTGTGTCTTAAGATGATTTAGAATACCCGACCCTCTCGAATGAGAGAGTTTTTATAATGCCCCTAGCGCTTGGTCATTGGTCCCTATTTTCGGGGCGAGATACTCGCTTCCAAAGAATAGGTAACTGCCAGAAACTAGCCGTTGAGACGGGCAGAGGTGCCCAAAACTAGCCTTTGCCACGGGCAGAGGAGTAGTCGCGGGCACAGACGTCGTGACTGTTTTTGGATGGTGGAACCGTGCGTGACAGGCAAGAAATGCCGAGGAGGGGCAGTTGACCCTGGAGGTCAACCGACCAGCCTTCCCCAGCAGAGGGGCAAAAAGGTAGATGTTGTCCTAAATTGACCGAATTTAGGCAATTGGGTAGTTTCAGTAGCAGAAGTGGATTGGGTCATGCGTAACCATTGGGTCACTCCAGGACAAATGCTACTGTATATTTACCAGCTAGTTTAAGTGTTAATTTCTCATGTTTCTTATTTTTAAGTGTAAATTATTTCCTTATACCGAGAATTCAGTATACAGAACAATTTGATTCATGTGTGAGTGAAACTTTAAGGATTAATTCCTTCATCTTTGTTGTAAAGATGACTGTTGATAATGTTAACAAAAGAGAACAGATTCTAAGATTTTTTAGTAGAATGATAAAAGTATGTAAAATAAAGATTACAATAGAGTATAAATACTAGATAATAGAAAAAGATTAAACTATTATTACTAATATATAATATTATATAATAATATAATAATAATAGTAGTAGTATTATCTAATATCTCCAATCAGACTCATGATGCATTAAATGGATATCGAAAGTTTGTCAATCAAAAAATAAAAACGTTTAATGACATGTGTCTTCTTAAACAAATCAACAATATGCAAAGAGGAAGAGACGAGCGATAGAGTAATTGTTCTATGCTAAAAATGGTGACGAGTAAAGTAACAATCAATCTCAATGTGCTTGGTATGTTTATGAAATACTGATTTGTGAGCAGTTGGAATGACACTTTTGTTATAACAATACTTAGGAGTGAGTTCAAAAAGAGCAACACCTATATTCAAAAGTAACCAACGCAACCAAACTATTTCAGTAGCGTTGGATGGCATAACACGATACTCAGCTTCTGTAGAATAGTGGGGTACAATATCTTGTTTCTTACTTTTCTAAGAAACAAGAGAGTCTCCAAGAAAAATACCAAAAACCCGTGGTAGACTTACGATCTATGAAGTCACCAACCCAATCAGCGTCGAAATAAGCACGTAACTCTAATGAGGACGACGGGGGAAATAAAAGGCTCTGATACTGGGTTCCTTGAAGATAACAAAAAATGTGAAGAATAACTGTCTAATTTAATGTAGTGGGAGATATAAAAAACTGACTAACAACATGAACAACATAAGCAATATCAGATATGGTAATCGTAAGGTACACCGGGCTGCCAACCAAAGTGTGATACAAAGTGGGATCCGGTAGAGTAATACCATCATAGGGAGCATATTTCTCATTCAATTCAAGAAGACTATTAGCTTCTCTAGTATGATAAATTCCAGCTTGTTCAAGGATGTTGGCAATATGCTTAGATTGAGAAAGAAGGTAGCCTTTAGGAGAGCAGACAACTTCAATCCCCAAGAAATAGCGAAGAGTAACTAAATCCTTCATCTCAAAGTGTTTGGCTAATTGTAACATTAACATAATCGTGTGTATTTATCATTTCATCAACATATAATGAAAGTAAAATAAGACCATGAGAAGTGGTTCTGACAAAATAAAATTGAATTATGATAACTAAAGCAGAAACCAAGAGGTGTAATAACAGTGGTATAATTCTCAAACAAAGCCCATGGAGCTTGTTTCAAACCATATACAACCTTCTTCAGCTTACACACTTGCCCGCGATTATGAGAAATGTAACACCCTGAAATCCTGACTCACAATAAAAGAATAAAATCAACATTTAGGATGCTACTCAAACATAACATGCATACTTTCCAACTAATTTAAAAAATCCAAGCGGAACTCAAAATAAATAATATAACTTCAATTGTCTCTTCAGATGAGATACTCAATGAAATTAACAACATTCAACATTAACTAAAAATAATTAAACGTCTTGTTCTCCGATGTTACAGATCAGAGCGTTAAATTAACTAAATATCGATAAACGATAAAGTAAACAAAGAAAACTCCAAGGCCATCTTCCAACTCACAACAACACTTACTCCTCCTGAGTATATGTAGAACAATGTATCGAGCAACACAAAATAAAAAAGAAAGAGGTGAGAATACGCTGAAATATATTAGCAGTGTAGAAGAATGCAATGGTAGCTTAAAATCACACAATCAACAATACACATTCAATTTAGACAACAACACAACAATCAACTCACACAGCCTTTATGTATGCAATGTGCCTCATAACTAGAATCTATGCATGTGGTACCAATTTGAACATCAGGGGTTTGTTACTGATCTCGTCCAATCAACAACGGTTCCTCATTTGAATCGAGTCCCCACTTCTGAACCTCGGGTCCCCACTTTTGAATCCTAGACGATTAATGGTCCCCACTTCTGAACTTGTGACTTGCCTCTTTCAACACACTGTCACAAAATGATGTATGCCATACAAATTAATGCAACACCAACAACACTTTCGGTTGCACTTCTAATCATAAGCGACATACAATACAACATTCACAATAATCCCCACTTATGAACTACCTACCTCAACTCAAGAAATTATAATTACACTCACAATACATAATTATAATCATAACATTCACAACTCACATGTATATTCACATTTATACAACACAATCACCATTTGCAGATATAATATAATTCGCTACTTATGATTATACAAACAACTCGAATATTATTTAACTCATCATAATATGCCATCACAATAATTTAATCTTGATAAAACATCTCTAACAATAGCTAAACATCCACCGCACAGGAAAACAACATCAAAAACTGAACCGATCGCTCAAAACCGGTCCCTGACGGCTATGACGACAAGGTTGTCACTTGGGTGACTTCCGTAACCCGACCCGTCACTGTCACCCTTATGATGATCGGTAGGAGAAATCCTGCCTAGAGACCAAGACGGTCTCCCCGTCACCCTGCTGGCGACCGTCACCTGACCCAGAAGCATGACGCAAATCCCGTCATGCTCGTGACACCCGTCACGCTGTTGCAGAAGGTAGAAATTGTATTTTGGCCACAAGAGCTCATCCGAAGCTCCGATTTTGACCCCCATCACCCCAATTCGCAAAGGAAACAATAGATGCATATTATAAAACAATCAAACCATCACTTACGCATCAATTATCATCCAATTTTATCAATTAATCACAAATTCAAGGTGATGTTCATGACACCAAGTATACAACAATAGAATTCATAATATTAAGGTTCATATTCATTCATCATGCATAAATTCCACCAATATACAAAACACAAAATTACACATTAAACATGAAAATTAACATGGATTTTACACAGTCATCATCATAACTCATGAAGCACAACAATGGAGAAAAACTTAGAGGAGAGTGAGGACCCATCTCTACCCTTCATACAATATGTTGAAACAAATTTGGTTCATACCATGTATCCTCTAATGTGTTGATGATAACAAAGTAGTTGAAGAACAATTAGGATTTCTAACTATCTGGTTCACGTGTACAGAGTTCAATTTATTTGATGAAACAAGATCTGTCATGAAGAAGCCACGGTTCGGTTCTGATAAAGTACTTGTGAGAGAGTCTGATCAGAAAGATATCTTTTGTACAGTTCAAAATTAGAAGCATTCTAGCCCTACCTCTGAAACTTATAGGTGCCAACCTAAGCTCAAAAATCATGGGACTCGAGAGTAGTTGACATTATCTTTAAAAGATTGTGTTATTCTTGTTTCACAGAAGAGTTCTCTGGACAAAGGCCTTATTCAGTGGATAATTCCTTGGCTACGAGTTCCAACACCTGCTTTATTGGAAAAAAAGATGTGCAAGAAGATTTGATCTGAATATAGCCATTAGAATGCTTCAAGGACTTTATTTCTTTAGCTATAAAAGGAGCAAAAGAATTGAAGATCAAATAAGAGAATAACACTGCAACTACAACTGAAATATACACACACTTCACACTATTTGTATCAGCTCAAGAGAAGCTAATCTTTAAGAGTTCTTATTCTTGTATAGCTCAAGAATATTTTGTGTTAAAGTGTGTTGTATTATATTTGAACACCTCTGATTGTTAATCAAGTGTTGTTGTAAGTTATTCCATATCTAAATAATTAGTTTAGAAAAAAGTATCTTGCATTGGGCTTGAGCATTGAAGTCTTGGATTCGTGGAATTTGAGCAGGAAGTCTTGGACAGTAGGTCTAAGCAGGAAGTCTTGTACTCGAGAGGTATAAGCAAGGAAGTCTTGAATTCGAGGGGTTTAAGCAGGAAAGTCTTAGGATCCGAGGATCTAAGCAGGAACTCTTAATCAGGTGCTGATTAAGAAATGGTAGACTTAGGCTGTAGGTATGTGCAGGACAAAGTCTTATACTTGAGAGTATAAGTATTTGTAATCTGTTTGATTATAATAGAAATCTTTTGTGCTGCAAAGGGATTGGACTACTGAGGATCCTACTGCTAGTACCTCGGAAAGAGGAATTTCCTATGATTAAGTGGTTCTGAGAGAAATCACTATTCTGCTAAACCTCTTGTATTCAGTGGTGATTCCACTGAGTTCAAATGGTGGAAAAACAAGATGTACACTTATATCATTAGACTTTATGATGAATTATGGGATATGCTTGAAGATGGTATTGAGATCACCGTTGACAGTGTTGGCATGGTATCTGACAGAAAAACTTTGACTCCAACTCAAAAGAAAATTTATAGAAAACATCACAGAGTCAGAGGTATTCTGGTCGATACTCTACCACATACCGAGTATCTAAAAATCATTGATAAGTCTTCTGCAAAGACTATCTTTTAATCATTATGCTCTACCTATGAATGGAATCAGGAAGTTAGAGAAGCAAAAGCTAGCTTATGGGTACAAAAATATGAGTTATTCAAAATGAAGGATGATGAGGATATCGAAACCATGTTCTCCTGGTTTCAGATTCTTGTATCAGGCCTTTAAGTGTTAAATAAAAGTTACTCTACATCAGATCATATTAAAAAGATTTTGAGAAGTCTCCCTTTAAAGTTTATACCTAAAGTAGCATCTATTCAGGAAGCTAAAGACCTAAATACGCTATCTCTTAAAAGTCTAATCAGCAATCTTCAGAGCCATGAGATGGAGCTGAATGGAGATGAGTCTTCAAATAAACTTAAAACTCTTGCCCTGAGATCTGCTTTTGAAAAATCTGGTGAAAGATCCAAAAGGACTTCAAAGATTAGTAAACCAGATGAAACTTCTGAAGAAGATTCTGATGGTAGATCTGATGACGATGATATGACATGCTTCATCAGAGAATTTCATCAAATGGCCAGAAGGAACAAAATATTTTCTAAAAATACTGGCTTTAGAAGATCTAAAGAGAAAGAAGAAGATAAAATATGTTACAACTGCAACAAACCTGATCACTTCAGAAATGATTGTCCAGATCTTTAGAAAGATAGTCAAAAGAAAGGAAGTCATCAGAAGGATAACTTCAGGAACAGATTTAAGAAGAACTTTATGGTAACACGAGAAGAGCTAGACGATTAAGACTCAGAAAAAGAAGATGAAGCCAATCTGGCATTGATGGCTGACACACCTGAAGAAGGACTTTTATTTGAAACAGAGTGTGAAGAAGAAAATAAGGTATACTCTTATTCTAACTTTATTTTATGCATGAATGATCTCATGAATTGTTGCAAAGTTCAACCCAGACACATCAAAATTTTAAAAAGAGACAACTTCATTTTGAAAGAAGAATTAAAAGAAATCAGCATATCTAAAAGTGAATGTTCCATTTTAGGTAAGCATGATATAGCATTTCATAAATTCATCACATTTGGAATTGATAGAACTAAACTTGCATCTATTGTTTATGGAATTGGTAAAAGTAATAAAGAAGGTTTGGGGTACAATGAAAATTGTTCTAGTTCTGATATGTCATTGTATAAAGTGTCCCCAGATCCTTGTTCCTCTAGCATTGCTTAGACAATGTTAAGCAACTATTTTGTTCCTGCTGCTGATAACGTAAAAGTTGTGAATCTAACAGAACCATTTGATTATAAGTTGAAAGGTATTGTAATATCAGAATCTCATAGTCTGAAAGTTCTGATTACATCAATATCCAAAATATCTTAATCATAGGCTAAAAGAGATTCAATAACTAAGGATGAAAATAACTCCAGTCAAAGTTTTTGGAAACAGAAAACATGGAGTGAAGCTAAACCTTTTTACATGGCAAAAGGATATGATCGGAAATAACCTATTAAAACTAACATGAAAGAACCCATATATGTATGAGTACCTAAATATAAAATTGCCTTTCCTACAGATATGCCTAAAGGAAAAGATGGGAAGCCAATCGTGGTATCTGGACAGTGGCTTCTCACGTCATATGATGAGAGAAAGGCATATGTTCCAAACCCTGAATCTGAAAGAGGAAGGAAGTTTGGGTTTTGGAGGAGGCCAGAAAGGAAAGATCATCGTTACAGGTACCATTGGTAACTCTCTAACACTTATCAATAAATTTTGGATGGTAGATGGCTTAAAACATAATATACTAAGCATACGTCAATTGTGTGATAGTGGTTGTGAAGTAACATTTAATAAGAATTTCTGTTCAGTTGTTAATGCTGACAAAACCATTGTATTCAAAGGGAAAAGGAAGGGAAACGTTTATAAAATCAATCTTTATGAGTTGGCTGATCAGAAATTCGTTTACCTAATGACAATGAGTGATGAGAAATGGATTTGGCACAAAAGTTTAGGTCACGCTAACTGGAGATTAATCTCTAAACTTATCAAGCAAAAACTTGTTAAATGGCTGCTAGATCTTGACTATCACTCAGATGCTCTGTGTGGAGCATATCAAGTTGGAAAGAATGTGAAAACCTCTTTTAAAATTAAAAACATTTGTCTTTACCTTTAGACCCTTAGAATTACTTCACATTGATCTGTTTGGTCCTATTGGAACTGCTTCAATCAATGGGAAGACATATGGTTTGGTCATTGTTGATGATTTCAACAGATGAACTTGGGTAAAATTTCTTCGATCTAAAGATGAAACATACAAAGTATTTAGAATTTTCTGCATTCAAGTACAATCTGAGATGGAAGTAAAAATCTTAAAAGTTAGAAGTGATCATGGTGGAGAAAATTGAAAATGAGACATTTGAATATTTTTGTGAAAAATATGGAATTATCCTTGAGTTCTCTTCTCCTAGAACTCCACAGCAAAATGGGGTTGTACAAAGAAAGAACAGATCCTTACAAGAAATGGCAAGAACCATGATTCATGAAAACAAACTTCCAAAGTACTTGTGGGCAGAAGCTGTTAATACAACATGTTATATTCAGAATAGAATCTATATTAGACCAATTATGAATAAAACATCGTATGAATTATTTAAAGGTAGGGGACTAAGCATCTCTTATTTTCATCAATTTGGATGTACTTGTTACATATTGAATAATAAGGTCTACCTAAAGAAATTTGATGCTAAAGCTCAAAAGGGTGTCTTTTTGGGATACTCTGAACGGTCAAAAGCATATAGAGTGTACAACTCAGAAATCGAAATGGTTGAAGAGTCTATGCACGTTAAATTTGATAAAAAAATACCTGACTGTAAAAAGCCAGAGTCTATGGATCAGGATGATAATCTTGCAGGAATTCAGAATTTTGAAAAACAGTTTGTGGTGTGTGTTCCGAAAGAAAAGAATTTAGATGATGATCTGTCAGAATCTAATAGTAGAACTGAAGAAACACTAGAAGCTACAGAAACCGAAGCTACTCCAGATAATCCTACTACAGATTCAATAATTGTTCATGTCATATCCCAAAATTTACCCCTAGATTCCATTATCATTTGCATAACATTCTAGGTTAATCATTCATGCATAACTAACCAAATTATCAAGATATGGCTTTGTTTTATTTCATCTGTGAATTAGGGTTTGCCTTAAGAAGCTCAAGGGAGTGATTAGTTAATCTTTTGGATTGATCATCAATCAATCAAGTTCTTATACACTCAAGAGATATCCCTCCATCAATAATCAAGTGCAACATGGCTTCATTACAAGTTCTTCAAGTTTTAAATTCATCTAGTCACAAATTAGGGTTTTTCAACCAAAGTCAACTCCATATTTGATTTTTGATCAAGGCATGATCTCAAGCCTTGGGACATGATTAAAGACACTCAAATACATCCTTTGAGTCCTACCATGGTGTCCAAATAGCCCAAGAGATGGAAATCATTGAAGATTAAGAAGTGAAAATTCGTCTGATACATAAGCCAATAACTGCAAAGTTAAACCTTTGACTTTTGAGTTCCTTGATCAAAATTGAACTTCTCAAGATAAATTCCATGGAAATATGTTTTATTGAAGAATTTAATCAAGAAAAATCAAGAGAATTTAGGTTACTTACAAAAAGGGCAACATGGAAGAATTTAAAATATTTCTAAGTTATGGAAATACAATGATTTTTGTCTAACTTGCCAAGGCCATAAATTCCAATCCAAGCATCCATTTTATTTTCTCCAAAGACCAATTTGAAGAGCTCATTTAATACTACAACTTTGTCCTTGAGGATGAATTCCCAAAAAATGCAAGGATTTCAAGTTATGAAGCCATGAAGTTGGTGTTTCATTCAAGTGTGAAGTTAAAACACTTAGGAAAATTTTGATGCAAATCTGCCTTGTAAAAGTAACCAACTTGGGCTATTTTTCACCATGATCCATCATGATTCAAGGAAAACTCAAAACATGAAATTTTTAGAGCATGTTTTAAGCTTTCCAAAGAGTCCAAGAACTCATTTTTTCCATTCTTGAGCGATGAGATTCGAAGAAAAGAAGTTGGCTTTCCAAACTTGATTCTCAAGTCATTTTCATGTGAAGAACTCGAAGCAAAACCAATTCCAATATGTAAATCCCTTGATTACATGCCATGTAACTTGCATATCTCTCCTTATTCAGAAGATTACATGGATTTTTGAAGCATTACACAAAGAGCTGAGCTATTATCCAAGTGTTCATTCCATTTTGGGAAGATTTGGCAAGAAAATGCATACTTCCATTCTTGAAAAGTTACTTTAATCACAAAGTCAACTTGTATGGAGATTTGTGATAGTTTCTTCTGCACAAACCTTTTTCTCAAGATCAGAAGCAACCTCTAAACCACCCTACAACCTTTGTACCTTGCATTGGAACTTTGAAAATCCATGGAACCACCATTTGATCTCAACCAAACCAAAAGTGCCATAACCTTGGATTCTAACCAGCCCTTAATCCCTCATTTTTCCTATAAATATAGGCCTCCTCTAAGCCTCAAAACACAGAAGAAAGCACCCTCAAAACCTTGCAAAACTCTCTGAACTAGAACCTCACTCTTCTGGTCATTTTTCAACCTTCATTGAAGTGAAAGATGAGATTTCTCAAATCAGAGACTTTCCATCCATTCCAACCATCCAAACATCTTCTATACATCACATTTTTGCTTCAATAAAAAGTCACACATAAACCACTTCTGTTCCATCCATATCATCATCTACTATCCTCACATTCATATTTTGCAAAAGGAGTAGTGTGGAAAGATACAAGCAGTTTCTGATCAAGTTTTCCATTCAAACTCTCTCTCCAAGGATCAAGGAGGCCCTTAGAATTTTTATCTTGCTTCTGTAACTATTGTGAAGAGGCATTGGTCCTTGCTCCAATAAGTAAGGTTTTTGCACTTTGAAACTCTTGATTCATGCATCATGTGTGACTTTTTATTGAAGCAAAAATGTAGATATGACTGTGCTTAGTGTGTTCCTATGGCTGCTTGCTTTGTATCGGGTCTATGTATGAAGTTTACAATGTTTGAAATCTAGGTTTTTTGGTCTGGTTTTGCCCTTCGTGTGCTCTATTCATTGAATGTTATGTCATAAAAATGGTACCATTGGATTCCTGGGAAAAAATAGATCAATTTTGGTTTTTACACTTTTAATTTTCATCAAGAATTGAGAAAGATATGAGAGTGGAAAGTTTGAGAAAAATATGAAGAAAAAGTGAGACACGAGGGAGAAGAAAGAGAGGGAGCGTGAGTTGATGAAGAAGATGATGATATGGCATTTTGGAATTTTGGATGTATGTTGTGTATATTATTATTTGGTTCCATTTTAAATATCGGATGTATCACCACCCCAGTGGTTTAGCCTGCGTGTTTGAGTGTGTTTGTGACCAAGGGGTCTGGGGTTCGAATCCCCCTCGCCCCAGATCCCTTTTGTTCGTTTTATTTTTTTCCCTATTCTGAAGCTTGTTTAATATTTTATTTCATAAATGTATCATGAATCGCAACACACGCGCGTGGCCCAGTGGGTATGTTTTGGTCATGTAACCTTGATGACCTGAGTTCAAACCTTGGCTAAACCATTCCTATTATTTTTCCCAATATTTTCTTCAATTTTCTTCACAACTTTACATGATCATAACTTGGTTCTCCTTTAGTCTTTTTTAGCCATTCTTTTTGTCATTTACTCATGATATTACATATTTTATGAATCCACTTTAATTTTCACAAAAATATTTATTTTGCACACATTTTTGTTTAGTTAAAGTTAGACACATTTTTAGGGTTTTGAAGTCCTTAAGTGAACCTTTTCCCTTGTTCCTTTGACTTTGCTTGTGCATATTGACTTGTGTGAATATAATACACCATGTGTGAACCTTGTGTGATATTGTTAACATGATCCCTTGAGTTTTGCCTAAGTTTAATGATGAGTCCAAGCCTTTGAGGTTGGCATCAATTTTGGTAAAACTAACTTAGTAGAAAGATGTTGGACAAGATGTCCTAACATGTTGAAATGACTGCAGGTTAAGTTGTAAGACAAGATGTCCTATCATGTTGATTCGACATCTTTGTCTGTTACAGTTTGGAATAACTATTAGCTGATTTTCAAGTTTTATGGGAATGTGAATGTGTCCTAGGTGGCATCTGAGATTGAGGAATCAGTGATTCTGATTTTAAAAAGAATATGTTGTTTCTAAGTGTGGAGACACTTTAGGAAAATTAGGATTGAATAAACTTTTCTAGAGAAGAATAAGTCACAGATTCTGTGGAGCTGAATTGCTGCGATTCTGAAGATCAAATCCAGTTCTGTTTAGTGATATAAATAGGATGGATTTAACCTATAATATGCACTGAATATACACAGTTATTATTGAGTACTAGGGTTTGTACTTTTGTGAGCCTCTCTTGTATTGCGTGAATACCAGAGTTGGACAGTTTTATTGAGTTGTAATTGTTCAGTCATTGTTGTGATTGAAAGGGAATTGAGAAGGGTCTCATGAAGGTGTGAAAAACACAAGAAAATGGGGGTTTGAATTGGGTTTTTATAATAAAAAATATTCTTTAAAAATAATCCCCTTTACAAATAACCTTCACTTCTTGATAATAAAGTAAGAGAAACTGAAAAGAAAGATCACAATATGTTTATACTAGTTCACTTGAGAAACCCTCAAGCTAGTCTAGTCCACCCGCCAAGGTGATTTTGCCTCTCT
Source organism: Lathyrus tuberosus (assembly GCA_022829125.1). Classification (NCBI taxonomy): domain Eukaryota; kingdom Viridiplantae; phylum Streptophyta; class Magnoliopsida; order Fabales; family Fabaceae; genus Lathyrus; species Lathyrus tuberosus. The sequence goes on from JALAZF010000141.1 coordinate 10,550,946, forward strand.
CAAATGAGGTCTTAATCCACTAATCAAACTGATTAATACAATGCACAAGCCAAACTGCAAGTGACTAACAACAATCTCTAAGACACACTAGTCCTAGACTTCTCAAGAATTCTGACCTAACCGGTCTCTCAAGGAAATCAAACAACTGTTTGAAAAAAAAATTGATTACAGAAAAATTGCTTATACACAAGCTGATATGTAAACAGATTTAAAAACAAAATGACTTAAGAATGATATGAACAATAGAGCGTATGAGCAGTGAAGATTAGCCTTAAAAATTAGCAACTCATTCTTGAAGTCTTCAAGCCTTTATATAGCCATGCATGATGTGACCGTTGAAGGATATTTATGACATTTCAGAATTATGGCAGCTTGAAAGAACGTTGGGGACAAATAGTACATTTGCGCCCGCCCTATCCAGAGTGGAGCAAAGCGTCCTCATCGTACCGTTGTATTGTTGTACCACGTTGCTTAGTCTTCTCAACTTCCTGACTTCAGAGGCTTCTGAGAGTATGAGTTAGAAGAAGGGAAAACGTAACTTGGGTCTTAAGAGCTTCAAGCCTTCAGAGTCTGCAGAGCTACATCTTCAGAGTCTTCAGCACTTGGTCTTCAGAACCCGTTGTCTAAGAAGCATAAGTCTTCATCATCTAGACTAGTTCATCAGAACTTCTGTCTTCAGATCTTCAGAACTTGTTTTCTTTAGACATCGTATCAGAGTCATACAGCTTCAGAGTCTTCTGAAGCAAATGCTACTATTTAACAGAACAATTGTAGCGCGAAAGCTGAACAATTCTCTTCTAATAACTTAGCCACGCTATTTATCAGAAGCAGAACCTGTTTGTTAAATTCTAAAAAATAACAAACATTAGAATACCCAAATTGTTCATACAAACATACTTGTTTGTTATCATCAAAACTCAGAGGTATTATTGCAAAACCAAACCTTGTTCTAACAATCTCCCCCTTTTTGATGATGACAAAACTATGTATTTTGATGACACAATTTTGTACATAACATAAAAAGGTAACTAAAATAAGAAGGTTAAGGAATACTTATCCTTCAGATGAGAATCTTCCCCTGAATCTCAGACTGGATAAAGATCAAATATCCTGACTTGTGAACCTTCTGGGTGAACTCCCCCTGGTTGCAATAGGTCAGATATTGAGATCTTTAGAGTCTTGATTCAGTTTCCAGAAGTCAATTGTACCAATTGAGGTCACCAATTGAGATCTTGAAATATCAGAGCCAAAAACATTCGGATTCCATATCTCCTGAAAAAGAAAACAAGAAGACAAATCTAACAGAAACAGAAGTTTATTGGTTAGAATGTAAGCAGCTTATTTTTTAGAAATTGATTATGAGAATCAAAATATCACGTTCGTTATACTTCTCCCCCTTTTTGTCAAAATCAAAAAGTTGAAATCAGAATCCTAAGGTTTAGAGACAAAAGGAAAAAGAAAATCCTAAGTGCCTAAGGTCCAGAGGATGAAGGATTTGTAGACAGCTTGTTCAGAATCTGTTGAAGCATATCCTGAAGAGAGTTGTTGACAACCTTCTATTCAGCAATGCTTTCTATGAAGATCTTCTGTTCTTCTTTCATTGCCTGATGATCTTCTTTGATTTCTTCAATTGCATGTTCCAAACGCACAAAAGTAGATTCAGAGGAGGAAGCAACTAGAGCGGCTTGCTTAGCTTTCTCTGCATCTTCAGCTTCTTGTGCCAACCTGACAGCGTTAGCATTTCTAGCTTCTTCTTCTGCTAGAAGTCTTGCTGCTTCAGCGGCTTTTTCTTCAGCTTCTTTTTGCTTTGCAGCAAGAAGCTTGAATTGCCTTATCCTTTCTTTCTCTTCTTCTTTATCCTTGACCAGTTGAACTGTAGCAACTTTGGAGGCTTATGAGAAATTTGAGATCCTTTTAAACTCAGAGTCTAACCATTTCTGAAAATCTTCCCAAGAACACTCAAGCTCCAGAGGCTTGGTGCTTGTGCTAGCTTCTGCTCTTAATTTAGCTACCCTTTTCAAGGCCTTGTTACAAAACAAATTAATGCATTCATCAAGGGTTTTAGGAAGGGGCTTTTCGTAAATAACCAAGGCAAGGTTAGGTTCAACAGAATTTGTTTCAGAAGGTATTGGTTCAGATGAAGTGATTTCAGGTGGAATTGATTCAGATGTTGGTTGAGAAGTAGGTGTTGATTGCTCAAGAAGATCTAAGACTGTATAAGGCTCAGAGGTGACAATTTCAATAGTATCAGAAATTGTTTCTTCAGAGATGTTGGAGGAACGGGGATCGGAGTGTTGAGACGCAGACTCAATAGTGTTTGTTCGAGGTTAATTGAAAGCAAATTGTAATAGATCTTGAGAAAGTGGTGAAACAGGTGTATTGAGTTGAGGAAGTGAGGTGGTAAATGATGAAGTGAAAGTATGAATGCTTTTAGATGCAATGGATGTGGTGATTGATGGAAAGGGAGTTGGTGGAATAGTAGTGTCAAATATAGAGGTTGTTGGGGGTGGAACCAAAAATGAAGGTGGTTTAAAAATGACTTGAGAAGTGGAAGGGGGGATATGAAAAATGTTTGGATCATAAGTGGTTTGTGATGATGATGAAGCATTAATCGGCTTTGTAACAGCTATTGAAACAGAGGGAGTAGGAACAGACTTACTAGATTTCTCAGAGTGAGAAGCCATAGCTGGATTCTTGGAAGTTCCAGACTTGTCATTCTTCTTTCTCCTCTTAGGCTCAGAGGCCTCTTCAACTTGCTTCCTTTTGCCTCTGGTAGGATCAGCAAAAGTTGGTGTAGGAGCAAGGTCTTCATATCTGAACCCAAACATGTCATGTCCTGCTTCCATCATCAAAACAACAAAAGAAGTGATTACTTCAGGATTGTCACCTTTGTGAAAGAGAGGATAGTTATCCACCTGAATCCTGTGATCAATCACATAATTATGGGATACAGAAGAAGGTTTCACACATAATTCCTTAATCAATCCCATATTCTTAAGTTTTGTGGCATTGAAATTTTCTCCAATGCTTGGTGTCAAATCTTCTGTATACTTGGCTTCATCAGTTAGATATTGCACCATACCACTTTCAACAAAAATATCAGAAATCAACCTTCCAAACGGAATGTAAGTGGGGACAATCTTATCTGGCGAAGCTGTTGTCCTTGTCTTGCTCACCATATCCCGTAAATAGTAAAACTGAATGGAGGGCAGACACATCTTCTGATTTGTAAACAGATAGTACAACATATACTTCTGATTTGCATTGAAGTAGTCAGAAGAACTCTTTGAAGGTCTTGGATTGATGCAACCAAGAATGATCTTGTGCCAAATTCTCAGATTATCAAGTAAATCCTTACTCTTATACTTTGATTTCTCAGGAGAGTAAGTAGAGAAGATAACTTTGTCGATGGTCTCTTTCACAAACTTGGAGTTTCCTTTCATTCCATAAATTCGCTTGTTTTCCAAGAATTTCATCCCCATAAGATCTGAGATTGATTTCTCAGTAATAACTATCTTCTTTCCCAGAACATGAGAAACTACATGAAGACGGTCATAGTCTGCCTGTCTCCAGAAGTCTTTCACAAGTGCCTCAAAAATAGGACATTTAAGCCTTTGAAAATAATGATTCCAACCTTGAAAGGTTAGTTTAGCAGAGAGATCGTATCTGTTCAAGTCCAGATTTTCGAAATCTACATCTAGTTCTTTAAGAACAACCAGATTATCTGCATCAATAATACAGTTAACTGAAGCATTCCTTTGAGTGATATGATTTTCATCAATCACAGAAAGTGACGATGAAGTTGAAGTGACAGTTGCAGTGGTTGCAGAAGTTGTAGACGGAGGAACTGATGAGGGTGAAAACCCAGTGGAGGGATTCAAGGATTTTTCCAATTCAGCGGCGAAACAAACGGCTTCTTGTTGAGAGGTAGTCATCATGATGATTGTTGAGGTTTGTTGTTGAAGACGAAGAAAGCACAAAAAGCGGTTTGAAGAAAAAGAGGTTTTAAGGTTTCTAAGGAGTAAAGTGGAGTGAAGTGGTGTGAGCGGGTATATAACGTGTGAGTGGAGTGAAGAATTAAACATAATAATGGGGATTAATAAATGAACATAATCATGATTTAACCAATTCCAAGAAAAATACTGCTCATTGTGTACTCTAAGTAGATGAAGTGATTTAAGATGTAACAATGGTTACACGCGTTAATCACATTTTAATTAAGTGACACATTTTGATATCCTCAGAGTCTGGAAAACCAAAAGGTTTCCTTCTGATCAAAGACACTTCTGACAAAAGCATCTTCTGATGACTAAGGTTAAAAACAAATGCTTCTTAGTTTAAATGAAAATCTGATTTCTTCAGACTCTGACTAAACACATCTGATTCTGATGAAATCTTACTCTGGACATTAGTCCATTTTTAGCAGCTTCAGAATAAATAGAAATCTATCTTCAGCCAAGGGTTTTGTAAAAATATCAGCCCATTGATGGTGTGTATCTATAAATTTTAAACATAAGATTCCCTTCTGAACATAGTCTCTAATAAAATGATGTTTAATTTCTATGTACTTAGCCCTAGAATGTAAGATTGGATTCTTACTTAAACAGATAGCAGCAGTATTATCACAAAAGATAGGAATGTTACTCTCATGTATCTGATAACCTTCTAGCTGGTTCTTCATCCACAACATCTGCGTACTGCATAGAGACGCGGATATGTACTCTGCTTCTGCTGTTGAGAGAGCAATTGTTGATTGCCTCTTGCTTGACCATGAGATCAGATTCTTCCCGAGAAACTGACAGTTTCCAGAGGTGCTTTTTCTTTCCAATCTGATGTTTTCTCATACATCAAGCCAAGGTTAGTAGTTCCTTTCAGATACCTTAGAATTCTTTTAACAGCAGTTAAATGAGATTCTCTAGGATCTGATTAAAATCTAGCACACAAATGAACACTGAAAAGAATATCAGGTCTAGAAGCAGTTAAGTACAGAAGAGAGCCTATCATACCACGATAGAGCTTCTGACAAACCTTTCAACTTACCTCTCCCTTTTCCAGAATACATGTTGGATGCATTGGAGTCGTAGCTGGAGTACAATCCATCATGTTGAATTTCTTCAGAAGTTCTTTGGTGTACTTACTTTGATGAACGTAAGTAGCCTCTGATTTTTGGTCAATTTGAATTCCCAGAAAGAACTTCAATTCACCCATCAGACTCATCTCGAATTCTGCCTGCATTAGCTTAGAAAACTCTTCACAAAGAGAGGGATTAGCAGAACCAAAAATAATATCATCAACGTAAATCTGAACTATAATCATATCATTTTTGAACATTTTACAGAAGAGGGTGGTGTCAACCTTGCCTCTGGTGAAGTTATTTTCTAAAAAATATTACTCAATCTGTCATACCAAGCTCTGGGAGCTTGTTTCAGACCATAGAGAGATTTTTTAAGTTTAAAAACAAAATCTAACTTCTCAGAATTTTCAAATCCAGGTAGTTGTTTGACATAAACTTCTTCTGAAATATAACCATTCAAAAATGCACTCTTAACATCCATTTGATATAAGATGATGTTATGATTTACAAAAAAGGAAATTAATAGGCATATGGCTTCTAACCTGGCGACTGGAGCAAAGGTTTCTGTATAGTCTATTCCTTCTTGTTGACTATAACCTTGTGCAACCAGTCGTGCCTTGTTTCTGACAACCTCACCCTTCTCATTGAGCTTGTTTCTGAATACCCATTTAGTTCCAATAACATTGACACCTTTAGGCTTCTAAAAAAGATCCCAAACATCGTTCTTTAAAAACTGGTTAAGTTCTTCTTCCATCACCAGAATCCAGTCTTTGTCCAGTAGAGCTTCATCAACAGATGTTGGCTCAATCAAAGACACCAAACCCATAAGTGTTTCTTCAAAAGGTTTGAAGGCTGATCTGGTTCTGATAGGAGCGTCCTTATTTCCCAGAATCAATTCTTCAGGGTGTGAAGTTACAACTCTGCTTTTCTTTTGTTGTGGAGGATCAGTGGGAGCAACAACAATATCAGAAGTAGGAGCTTCTAAATCTCTGATTTCTTCTGCCTTTTCCTTGGGTTCTGAAAAACTGATCTCCAAATCTGCAAACTTTTCAACTAGCTTTGACTTTTCAGAGTCAAGCTTATCATCGAATCTGACATGAATTGATTCTTCCACAATTCTTGATTCTGTGTTATAGACTCTGTAGCCTTTTGAGCGTTCAGAATATCCTAACAACAGACACTTCTGTGCTTTGGAATCAAACTTGCCCAGATTCTCTTTAGTGTTCAACATAAAGCAGACATATCCAAAAGAATGAAAATAAGAAATGTTGGGCTTTTTATTCTTCCACAATTCATAAGGAGTCTTACCCAAAATAGGTCTTATTGAGATTCTATTATGAATATAACATGTTGGGTTAACTGCCTCTGCCTAAAAGTGCTTAGCCATGTCAGTTTCTTGGATCATGGTGCGAGCCATTTCTTGCAATGTCCTATTCTTTCTTTCTACAACCCCATTCTATTGTGGAGTTCTAGGACATGAGAAATCATGGGATATGCCAAAAGAATCAAAAAGTTTTTCAAAATCTTTGTTTTCAAATTCTCCACCATGATCATTTCTGACTCTGACAATTTTACAATTCTTTTCATTTTGCACTTGGGTGCAGAAGGAAGCAAACACAAAATGTGACTCATCCTTGTGTCTTAAGAATTTTACCCATGTCCAACGACTATAATCATCAACGACGACTAGTCCATATTTCTTTCCATTGACTGAAGCAGTTTTCACTGGTCCAAATAATTCAATGTGAAGAAGTTCTAATGGTTTAGAGGTAGAAACAATCGTTTTTGCTATAAAGGAAGTTTTTGAAAACTTGCCTTTCTGACACGCTTCACAAAGAGCATCTGAAGAATACTTCAGATTGGCCAAGCCCCTGACAAGTCCTCGCTTGTTCAGCTGAGAAATTCTTCTCAAGCTAACATGACCCAGACGTCTGTGCCAGACCCATTGCTCTTCATTAACGGACAGAAGACATTTTACATTCTGATTTTTCAAATCTGATAGTATGATTTTGTAAGTATTGTTTTTCCTCTTACCATTGAACAGAACTGACCCATCCTTCTGACTAACAGCCTTACAGGACGTTTGATTAAAGATAACGTCATAACCATTGTCTCTAAGTTGGCTAATTGACAATAAGTTATGCGTTAGACCCTCAACTAAAAGAATGTTGTTGATGGAAGGAAGTTTACCATTACCAACAGTTCCAGATCCAATGATCTTTCCCTTCTGGTTTCCTCCGAAACCAACGACACCTCCAAACTTAAGTTCCAAATCTTGGAACATATGCCTTTCTCCCGTCATGTGTCGCGAGCATCCACTGTCCAGGTACCATTACTGGTGTTTCAGTGGCGCCATCAAGGATGTCTCTTTGTCGTCATCAGAGTCTGATTCTTCATCAAGTGTCGGTTCATCCTCTGATAAGGCTTCGCTCATGATGGTCTTTGCCATGAGTGCCACGTTGACATGTTCTTCATTAAAATCTTCTTATTCTGACTCTGAATCATCCCATGTTGCCATAAGACCCTTTTTAGCTTTGAAAACCTTCTTAGGTTTTCTATCTTTCTTGAGCTTTGGACACTCGTTCTTATAATGTCCAGGCTCCTTGCACTCGTAACAAGTAACTTCTTTTTCAGAAGCTTTCCTTTGACCAGATTTAGACTCAGGTCTACCTTTTCTACTTGGCCCTTTGAACTTGCTCTTTCTGTGTTTCCACAGCTGATTTATCTTTCTTGATATGAGAGACAATTCATCTTCGTCTAAATCTTCTTCAGATTCTTCTGAGTTCTCCTCTGCTTGGTAAGCCTTTGTCTTTTCAGACTTAGACTTCAGAGCAACAGACTTACCTCTTCTATGAGGTTCATCTTCTTGAAGTTCTATCTCATGACTTCTTAAATAACTAATCAGTTCCTCAAGACTCGTGTTGTTCAGATCCTTTGTCAATTTCAAAGCAGTTACCATTGGTCTCTATTTTATAGGCAGACTCCTGATAATCTTCTTGACATGATCAATAGTAGAATAACCTTTGTCCAGAACTCTGAGTCCTGCAACAAGCATCTGGAATCTTGAAAACATAGTTTCCACAAATTTGTTGTCTTCCATTCTAAAGGCCTCATACTTTTGGATTAGGGCCAGAGCCTTTGTCTCCTTGACTTGAGCGTTGCCTTCATGAGTCATCTGAAGAGAGTCAAAGATAGACTTTGCAGTATCTCTGTTTGTAATCTTTTCATACTCTGTATATGAAATAGCATTTAGCATAATCGTTCTCCCTCTGTGATGATTCTTGTAGGTTTTCTTTTGAGCCTCTGTAAATGAGCTTCTGGCAATCTTTTTTCCTTCAGAGTCTACTGGAAATTTGTAGCCATCAACTACCAGATCCCATAGATCCAAATCAAATCCCAGAAAGTAACATTCGATTCTGTCTTTCCAATAGTCAAATTTCTCGCCATCAAAGATAGGAGGTTTTGCACTATATGAGTCTCTCTCTTTATTATCAGATGTGACATTAGAAACATTTGCGGCAAGCATTGTTTTTCACACTTTGGATCGGTACTAAACACTGTTAGGTGCTTGATAAAAATTCAAACTTTTTATCTTCTCAGAACCGGAGCTCTGATGCCAATTAAAGGTGTGAAAAACACAAGAAGGGGGGGTTTGAATTGGGTTTTTACAATAAAAACGTTTCTTTAAAAATAATCCCCTCTACAAATAACCTTCACTTCTTGATAATAAAGCAAGAGAAACTGAAAAGAAAGAACACATTATGTTTATACTAGTTCACTTGAGAAACCCTCAAGCTAGTCTAGTCCACCCGCCAAGGTGATTTTGCCTCTCTCAAACGAGGTCTTAATCCACTAATCAAACTGATTAATACAATGCACAAGCCAAACTGCAAGTGACTAACAACAATCTCTAAGACACACTAGTCCTAGACTTCTCAAGAATTCTGACCTAACCGGTCTCTCGAGGAAATCAAACAACTGTTTGGAAAAAAAATTGTTTGCAGAAAAATTGCTTCTACACAAGCTGATATGTAAACAGATTTAAGAACAAAATGACTTAAGAATGATATGAACAATAGAGCGTATGAGCAGTGAAGATTAGCCTTAAAAATTAGCAACTTATTCTTGAAGTTTTCAAGCCTTTATATATCCATGCATGATGTGACCGTTGAAGGATATTTCTGACATTTCAGAATTATGGCAGCTTGAAAGAATGTGGGGGACAAATAGTACATTTGCGTTCGCCCTATCCGGAGTGGAGCAAAGCGTCCTCATCGTACCGTTGTACTGTTGTACCATGTTGCTTAGTCTTCTTAACTTCCTGACTTCAGAGGCTTCTGAGAGCATGAGTTAGAAGAAGGGAAAACGTAACTTGGGTCTTAAGAGCTTCAAGCCTTCAGAGTCTGCAGAGCTACATCTTCAGAGTCTTCATCACTTGGTCTTCAGAACCCGTTGTCTAAGAAGCATAAGTCTTCAGCATCTAGACTTGTTCATCAGAACTTCTGTCTTCAGATCTTCAGAACTTGTTTTCTTTAGACATCGTATCAGAGTCATACAACTTCAGAGTCTTCTGAAGCAAATGCTACTATTCAGCAGAACAATTGTAGCGCAGAAGCTGAACAATTCTCTTCTAATAACTTAGCCACACTATTTATCAGAAGCAGAACCTGTTTGTTAAATTCTCAAAAATAACAAACATTAGAATACCAAAATTGTTCATACAAACATACTTGTTTATTATCATCAAAACTTAGAGGTATTATTGCATAACCAAACCTTGTTCTAACATCTCATACCTAGGAGTTTCTTAGGTAGAAATCTAGCACGGGTAGTTTCTAGGTGACAAGTTGTAAATGATGGAGTTTAGCTTAGAACCATTTCTGCTTAGTGGATTTCATTCCTGGCTTGGTAGCCCCCAGACGTAGGTGTTGTTGATCACCGAACAGGGTTAACAATTCTTGTGTGTTGTTTACTTTCTGCTGTTTGTATTCTGTTCCTCATTATCCTTGTGTGAGAAGCAGAGATCAAGTGTCATGAAATCATGTCCGACATCTTAGTGATCTGCTTGACTAGAATTTCAATTGGTATCAGAGCAGGCATCCTGCTCTGTATCTGGGTGAGATTCAAGGACGATACTTTCTGGTTCAATGGATAAAGGAGGAATTTTAAATAGACCACCCATACTTGATGGTTCCAATTATGAATATTGGAAACTACGCATGGTGGCGTTCATCAAGTCCATGGATGGTAATGCTTGGAAGTCTGTGGTTAAAGGGTGAGATCCACCAAAGACCAAAGACAAGAATGGGAATATCACTGATGAGCTGAAGCCTGAGGAACACTGGGATGATGAAGATGATAAGATTGCTCAAGGTAATTCCAAAGTCTTGAATGCCTTGTTCAATGGTGTGGACAAGAACATCTTCAGGCTCATCAAGAACTGCACTGTTGCAAAGGATGCCTGGGAAATCTTGAAGAATACTCATGAAGGAACCTCTCGAGTTAAATCATTAAGACTTCAACTTCTCACCTCCAAGTTTGAGAACTTGAGAATGAAGGAGGATGAGAGTATTCAGGAATTTCATATGAATATTATGGATATTGCCAATACCTCACGTGATCTTGGAGAAAAGATTCCAGAAGCAAAGCTTGTCCAAAAAATTCTAAGATCTCTTCCTAAGAAGTTTGACACGAAGGTGATAGCCATCGAAGAGGCTCAAGATATCAACACCTTGAAGGTAGATGAACTCATGGGTTCCCTACAAACCTTTGAAATGGCACTAAATGAAAAGACTGAGAAAAAGAAAAGCTTAGCCTTGGTGTCTAATCGTGATGAAAGAAAGACAAACTCCAAAGAAGAGATGTCTAAGGCTGTTGTGTTTCTAGGAAAACAGTACAGTTAATCACTGAAGAAGATAGAGGGGGAATCAAGAGCTAATGTCAAGTCTTAGTCATTCAACAACCATAAAAGGAATAATTTTGGAAGAAACTCTAAGTATGAAGAGAAAGATGACAAAGGAAAAGGGGTCAAGTGCTTTGAATGTGAGGGATTTGGACACATCAAATATGAGTGACCTACTTTTCTCAAGAAAGAAAAGAAAGGCCTCACTACATCTTGGTCTGAAGATGACTCTGTAAGTGATGAAGAATCACCTAAACAGGTTTTCTGCTCTTACAGGGGTATTTGACTCTGATATAGAATCAGAAATTGGAGACCTATCATATAATGATTTAATCAAATCCTTCAAGGAGCTTTATAAGAGATGTGCTGAAGTCTGCCAGCTAGGAGAAGATCAACATAAGGGTATTATGCTCCTTGAAGCTGAAAGATTAAAACATCTTGGTGTCATCTCTAATCTTGAAGAGGAAGTTGTTGTACTTAACTCCAAACTTGACAATGTAACAAAAAATGTTAGGATGCTCAACAACAGTTCTGATGTACTAGATGAGATACTACAGGTTAGGAGGAATGCTGGAGATGTCAGAGGACTTGGCTACAATGATCAAGTAATGTTAAGCAAGAAAAGAGATCCAGAACGCAACCTTAATCAGACCAAAAGAAGATAGAAGATGTCTAACAGGATGTCTCAACATCAGTACCGACATTAGAAATATACCCCAGGTAAAAGGAGACAAGATTGGAAATGTCATTATTGTGGAAAGTATGGTCACATTAAACGTTATTGCTACAAGTTACATGGATATCCTAAGGCTATTAATGCTGGAAAGAAATATAGTTTCAAGAATGAGTCTGTGGCCCTAATAGCTCATTCCTCGCAAAAAAAGGTACACTGAAGAGAAGTGGTACTTTGATAGTGCTTGTTCAAGACACATGACTGGTGTCAAGAACTATTTGGTGAATATAGAGCCTCATTCCTCCAACTATGTCACCTTTGGAGATGAATCCAATGGAAAGATTAAAGGAGTTGGAAAATTGGATCAAGCTGGGAATCCTAGACTTGACAATGTGCTGCTTGTTAAGGGATTAACTGCAAATTTGATTAGTATAAGTCAACTTTGTGATCAAGTTCTAAAAGTTAACTTTACCAAATCTGAATGTTTGGTTGTGAATGATAAAGATATGACTATCATGAAAGGTGTCAGATCAAAGAATAATTCTTATGTATGGACGTCTTTGTAGATAGAGTGTTCATCAATGTCAAATGAGAAACGTCAGAGACATTCTTTAGATTTGAACATGGATGAATTACAAATTGGAAGGTTAACCAAGATGACACATATGAGGTTGCAACATCAGACTATCTCAAGGATTGAGAATCTTCTTCAAAAGGCCTCTATGATTGATGAAATTGTAGGAAATAGATGTTCTTATGCTGTCACAAATAACTCAATCATAGAAACTAAAGAAATAACCAGAAAGAATGGTTGTTTTCAGATCACTGGAATCAGACATGCACTGTTCTGGCATAATGTCACACTAGATGTCGTGACATCTTTCTGTGACGACTTGAACCTTTCTAGTGGTATAAAAATTCAAGAAAAGATTTTGAAGGACAAATTAGGGTTTTAATTGTTGTGTGGGAACACTATTCAAGGGTATGCATGGTTTCAAAATCAATAATTTTAAATCAACCAAAACCCCTTCCGTGATAGATACCCTTACTCTACATTATTCTTCTCAAACTCCTCCACCTTCCAGATTGAAGAAAAGGCAAATCTTGTTCATTCTATGATGTCGCAACACTAATCGACAACAAGAGCAAGCCAGAAGGATACTGCCGCGACATCCGCTACTAGGTCAAAACCTGAGGAGCTGTACGCTGAAGATGCAATTGATGTTGTTCCCCTTGCTATTGTCCCATGCAAAACTGACAAACTTCCTGTAAGAAGATCAAAGAACATTTCACCAGGTAATCCTTCGAACACTTTTGGTGCTTTCTCTAACCCTAGGAAGGCAATAGAAAAGTTTAACACGGATGAAAGGATTGACAAAATAGTGAATAAAATCATAAGTCAAGGGAATAGAATGAATGTTGCTGGAATCACTAGACCACTGGCTCAAATTATGCCAACAAACTCAGTTCATGATGATGATATGACTGAGAGAAATGTTGATGAGGATAGTGGAGGAGATGGTGTTGAAGTGTTAGAAGGGAATCTGCACACCCTTGCTGACTTTGTTGTGAGAAATGTTGAGATAGATGATGGAACATCCCCATCTACAAAGGTGTCTCAAGAACAGTCATCTAAGGGGATTGCTGAAGAAGTAACTGATAAAGTTATCAATATAGATGACTTACCTTTCGATGATGAAATCATTGCAATAAGTCTCAATCCTAGTGTGGGCGAAAGATTAAAGAATAGAAAAGATAAGGGTGTGGACACTAAAAACACCCCTAACAAGCAAAATAAGAAATTTGTAGTTGGACCCCATAGACCTTGGAGCAAGGTTATTGTTGTGTCCAAAAAGAGAAAGTCTGAGTCTGACACTGAGTCAGACTATGATGTCCAGAACATCATGCCCATTACGAGACCAGCCTCTAAGAAGAAGGCTATTACTCTCCCTAAAGCCCCCATGGACAACATCTCATTCCATGATGTTGTAAATGTAAACAGGTGGAGGTATGTATATCACAAAAGAGTTGTTCTAGAGAGGAAATTAGGGAAGAATGCCCTCAACTGTAAGGAGGTGATGGATTTGATTAAAGTTGTTTGCTTACTAAAGACTGTCACTCAATTTGGCTCATGCTATGAGAAACTGGTCAAAGAGTTTGTGGTAAATATTCCAGAGGGATGCAATGATCGAAAAAGTGAGGATTACCTGAAGGTATATGTCAGGGGAAATGTTGTGACATTTTCTCCAGCTGAGATCAACAAGTTCCTTGGTAGACCTGAAGGTCCTTAAGCTGAAATTGAAGGGGGAGTAGTACTGCTTGCAAACCACTGCTGACTACTACTAACCATTGAGAGAGAGTAGTACTGCTTGTAGAAGAAGGTACTGGTTGAGGGGGAGATAAAGTTTTTTCCGCTGCTGTTCTGATGATCTGGTCTCCCTGTTCTGAATAATTCTGTCTACAAGTTAATTATAGTTAGTTTTAGCCAAAATCTGCCAAAGGGGGAGATTGATGAGTCCAAGCCTTTGAGGTTGGCATCAACTTTGGTAAAACTAACTTAGCAGAAAGATGTTGGACAAGATGTCCTAACATGTTGAACTGAGTGTAGTTTAAGTTGTTAGACAAGATGTCCTATCATGTTGATTCAACATCTTTGTCTGTTACAGTTTGGAATAACTGTTAGCTGATTTCCAGGTTTTATGGGAATGTGAATGTGTCGTAGGTGGCATCCGAGATTGAGGAATCATAGATTCTGATTTTAAAAAGAATATGTTGTTTCTAAGTGTGGAGACACTTTAGGAAACTTATGATTGAAGAAACTTTTCTAGATAAGAATAGGTCGCAGATTCTGTGGAGCTGAATTGCTGCGATTCTGAAGCCCAAATCCAGTTCTGTTTAGTGATATAAATAGGATGGATTTAACCTAGAATATGCACTGAATATACACAGTTGTTATTAAGTACTAGGGTTTATACTTTTGTGAGCCTCTCTTGTATTGCCTGAATACCAGAGTTGGACAGTTTTATTGAGTTGTAATTGTTTAGTCACTGCTGTGATTGAAAGGTAATTGACAAGGGTCTCATACCTAGGAGTGTCTTAGGTAGAAATCTAGCACGGGTAGTTTCTAGGTGACAAGTTGTAAACGGTGGAGTTTAGCTTAGAACCAATTCTGCTTTGTGGATTTCATTCCTGGCTTGGTAGCCCCCAGACGTAGGTGTTGTTGATCATTGAATTGGGTTAAAAATTCTTGTGTGTTGTTTACTTTCTACTGTTTGTATTCTGTTCCTCATTATCCTTGTGTGAGAAGCAGAGATCAAGTGTCACGACATCCTGTCCGACATCTTAGTGATCTGCTTGACCAGAATTTCATTTAAAGTACTTTAATGCATACTTTTTCATGTATAAATGACTTATCTTTTCATGTATGGTTGTGAAACTTGTCTCTTAACCTTTGCCATGATACTTATGATTCTTTCATACCTTGTTGGACCGTTGTGTGCATCTATGCCCTTGTGTTTACTTACATTTGATTATGTGTTCATAAATGCCTTAAACTTTGACAACATATTTTCATATGATTCCTAACTTGTATGATTACCATGTTCAAACCCTTGTGATGTTTTAACCCTTGAATGTGATCATCCATGAACTTTAACAAGTACCCTTGGTTGCAACCTTGATGTTTTGAACCATGTTTTCAATTGTGTCCATGTTTAAGTGTTGTTATAACTTATCCATGTTTGAATTATTTTGAATTGTATCCATGTTTAAGTATTGTTATGACTTATCCATGTTTGGATTCTTTCAATTGTATCCATGTTTAAGTATTGTTATAACTTATCCATGTTTGAGTTCTTTAAATTGTAACCATGTTTAAGTATTGTTATAACTTATCCATGTTTAAATTCTTAAATTGTATTCATGATTAAGTGTTGTTACAACTTGTCCATGTTTTGTTTGTATTCATGATTTAGTGGTGCTAGTAAACCCTAATCCATGTCATACACTTGAACTTTTCATCATTGATGCACATGTTGATATTGTTATATCCATGACTATGATATTATTGTATCCATGTTAACTTGAATCCATTCTTGATATGGTCATATCCATGATTGATTTGATCCTTCGTTTATATCCATGATACTTGTGTTATTACTTTGGTCTTGTTAGAACCATGTCACATGTATGCTTTGATCCTTACCATCCATGCTTGTATGTCATCCTTGGTTATTACTATGTCTTGTTTATAACTTTGTTAAAGTCATTCAAGTTTGTTTACCTTGGTTGATATCATGTTTGAATATCATCTTCATCACTCTTTATCCATCTTTGATTGATATCATGTTTGAGCGCCATCTTTGTCATGTTTACTTTGATATCATGTTTGAATATCATTCTTGTTCATCTCATCCATCCACCCATGAACCCTTTTTTATCTTGACCTGTCAAGTCATTATTCTTTTTTTGTTGCCTAAATCCAAAGGAAAGATCTTCTGTTGACTTTATGTCATAGGTAGCTTAGCCTTACCCCACTTTCCCCTTTTGACCTTGTTAGAGTCATTAACTTTTCAACTTAGCCTTAGGTTAGAGTTTGTAAACTCTATGCAAGTGTTATTTTTATAAACACTTACCTTCCCCATTGGAACCTTGATCATCATCAAGTGTTCTTCACCCTTATTAAGGTGAACTGCGAATTCTCTGATTCCATCCTTGTAAGGATATGTAGGCATAAGACCGCGAAGTCTTGGCGAGAATACTTAATAAAACCTCTAGGTCTTTCCCCATAGAAAATTCCCAATCAATAGCAAACAAACAATAACATAACACAAATACTTCAAGAGGTTCCTATAGAATACTATAAATACTTGGGGTGCTAATACCTTCCCTTAGTATAACCAACCCCCAAACTTTTAGATCTCTTTGCATTGTTGTTACATTGCACAATTAGGGTTTTATTCAATCTTTTCCCTTTATTTTGGATAAATTAAAGTTCGGTGGTGAACATTCAATGTTTTGTGATTCAAGTTAATATAATAGCTTGATATCTAATTCTCACCGTGACAGTTCAGAATGGTTCTGAAGCCTCTATTCCACCCAAGAGATCATTTAAATATAGGGTTTCTCATCCATAATGGCAAAGCATTGGGAATAAAGATGAGCCATTGAGAACCAAATCAACTTTCAGAAATGATCAATCAATGCTTGGACTTATCTCATTGACAGAGCCTACCTCTATTGATGATTCCTTATCATATAATGGGTGGATCATGGCTATGCAAGATGAATTGAATCAGTTTCAAAGAAATGATATGTGAGATTTTGTTCCAAGACCACAGTTGAAAAACATCATTGGCACCAAGTGGGTCTTTCGAAACAAACTTAATGAACAGGGAGAAGTGTTGCACCCCAAAATTAGCCCTTTTCTTTTAACCTTTACTGGCTTTTGTTTGAATTCATTTGCATCTTCATTAGGTCATAACTCATAATCATACATCACATTGGTCTTCTAAGACATCGGAGCAAGGCATTTTCATTTGGTTTGAGTTTTCTATATTCAGATGATTCATCAAGTATCGAGTTCATTTTCTGCAAGATTTGTCCGGAATCAAGAGCCTAGGGTTCAAGTTCGTTGGCAAGCTTATATTCGACAGGTTCAAGATTAAGGTTTGTTTCTCGTCATCGATAAAAGATCAGGGTTATCGGCGATGATGGCATGAACTCAAGTCAAATGTGGTTATTTAGTCATGATTCAGTCCAGATGGAAGTTTGACCTAATTTTGGTCAAACTATCAAGAGATTGCTTCATCTGCAAGTTATTTGTTTTAGTGGTATCCAAGGTCTAGTCTTCGTATATGGAATTCATCAAGTTATAAGGCAATGACTCATGAGAAGTTTAATGCAAAAGTCAGGGGTACCATGATCACAGGATAAATTGTGTCAAATTCAATTTTCAATTCAAGGGTTAGAATTCATCATGAATATCTTCTGTGCCAAGGTTCACCCGGCCACAAGGCTTTTCTCTGTCAAGATACATGTCATAAAGAACTTAGGGTTTAACCATTGTATGTAACTAAGAAGAAGTTGAAGTAGGGTTTGAGCCTCCTCACTGTCTCAGGTTTTACCATTGTCATAGATTCCTTAAAGCATTACTATTGATTTAAATCGTCCATTGAGAAAGGACCTTGTCAAGTCATGGTAGTTTTTAATGGATTGAATTTCAAGTGTAGCTCAAGGTATCAAGGTATCACCCTTTATTTAACCACCAATTATAGCCTTACTTCGAACAACTGTGAACTTTTCATTCTTCAAACTCTTCCAAATCTTCTGACACATAATCTGAGAATTTTGTTAGCTAATGATATTTGAAGCCTTATTCGCTATATTTGTTAAAGTTTCTTCTTAGTTTTATTTTCCTTTGTCATATTTAGGTCTTTAGACTCTCTTTTGTAATATAAAAAAATTAAAAGATGTTTGTCATCTTATCTTAAAACTTTCTAGTGTGTTATTTAAGTTATGTTATTTAACTAATAATATACCAATGTAGATAAAATCCTTCACATAATTTTTTTAATAATTAATATTTTTGTTGAACTTGTAACTTGCTACTCACATTACTTGATAAATTATCTTTGAAACCTGTAATTTGTAATACAAGTCACTACTTTATATTTTTCCCTTTACATTACTTGTTGTTTCATACTGGAACCATAATTGTTGGTGCACATCCTTAATGTGGTGGTGCGAGTTACTCTGGTGCGGTTGCGTGGAATGAATATGTAAGGCTAGCACTCCACCACCTAAGTTTTTTTTGAATAAAGGGAATAAAGTGATTTGTGGATTAAAGTCATATATTTTTCTACTCAATTGGTGGTATTTTTGTATTGGGAAAAATTGAGCCGAGGCTGGTCCAGAACACTTGCTATTGTAGGTTGTTAGTTTTTTTGTGTGATGTTAGGGTTAGTTATAATCTGCACATGCTATAAATATAAAATTGTAATTAACTCGTAATTGATTAATTCCATTTCAATTAATTTTCACTTTGTTAACTTTTCTTTGTTTTCACTATTTTCTATTACAGTCTTTCTTATTCATGAAGAACTTCATGATTCTATCAAAGTTATTTTGAGCTCTGTTGTGCATCGGTCATCATGGTTTGTGGTTCCAAAAATGCAGTTAATCTTTCAATTGTAGGTCCATCTAAAATCGTTGACAATGTTTACTATGTTCATGCATCCAATGAACCTTCTTCTATTGTTGTTATATCAATTCTCAATCATTCAAATTATCATACTTGGGCTCGATCAACGAGACAAGAACTTGGAGGTAAAAATAAGTTTGATTTTGTTGATGGATATATTGTCATTCCTATTGAATTCGGTCCATTTTTAAGGCCTTGAATCGTTGCAACATGTTAACCCAAATTTGGATTATGAATTCACTAGATGATTCCATTGCTCAAAATTTTGGGTTCCTTGAAAATTTTTTTGATGCATGGAATGATCTCAAAGAAATATTTTCTCAAGGTGATTACATTCCAATATGTGAACTTCAATGTTAGATTTTTGGCTTGAAACAATATTTGAGATTTTTTTTCTGAATTTTCACTACTCTGAAGATTCTATGGGAGGAACTTGGAGCTTATTTGCCTACACCTGTTTGTTCATGTCGACCTCGATGTGTATGAACAAGTGGCATAAAAATGCCAAGTATTGTTAGAAGTAATTCAAGTTCTCTGTCGAAGTCGAAGTCAGAGTCTTTATAGGTTTTTGTCGATGTCGAATTAGTTGTAGTGTTGTGTAGTCAGCTGTATTCAACATAGTCGAATATAGCTATTAAGGAGTTAGTCAAAATGTTTGTTTGGGCCTGGGCTTTGATAGCCTATATAAAGGGATTTGTAATTTGTAAATACATACAGCACATACAACATTTAACACAATAAAATTTAGAAAGTTTGGCAAACCCTAATCTCTTCTCTTCTCTCTCTCTCCTTCTTCTTCTTCTTTTTCTTAAACATTCATCTTTCGTGGAACATAGTTCCAACAATTGGTATAACAGAGCACGGTTGCGATTCAGAGAGAATCTAATGGCAAACGGAACAACGACGTCCACACAATTCCCAGCGAATCTACCGGTTTTCAAAGGGGAAAACTACCAACGGTGGGTTGTGCAGATGAGGGTTAGTTTCAGATTTCAAGATGTGGTTGAAATCGTGAATGATGGTGTAACTGAATTGGGGGCGAATGCGACTGATGAACAGAAAGCTGTGTACAAGGATCAACGGAAGAAAGATGGCAAAACGTTGTTCTTGATTCACCAGTGTGTGGATCCGAATGTGTTTGAGAAAATTATTGAAGAAGAATCTGCAAAAGGAGCGTGGGACAAGTTAAAGAACTTGTATGGAGGTGATGAGAGGGTGAAGCTGCAAACCTTGAGAAAGTAATACGAAATGATTCAAATGAAGGAAGATGAATCAGTTTCGGAGTTCTTTTCAAGATTGGTGATGCTGTTGAACCATATGAAGTCTTGTGGAGAAACAATCACAGATTTGCAGAAGATTGAAAAGGTACTAAGATCTCTGACTGCAAATTTTGATTACATTGTAGTATCCATTGAAGAGTCCAAGAATCTTGCTGAGATGAAGGTTGAAAAGCTACAGGCTTCTTTGGAAGCTCATGAGATGAGATTGAAGCAAAAAGATTCAGAAAGAGAAAAGGTATCGGACCAAGCACTACAAGCGAAATTCACCAAGAAGTCTGGGAAGGTGAAGCAGGGAAGGAATCTTGCTAGTGATGAGAAGTCAAGCAAGAGTTCAAAGAATCATGATGATTCAATAAAGAAAGGCATGGGCAACAAGTATTCTGGGAAGAAAGTTGACATGAAAGACGTGCAGTGTTACAATTGTCAAGGTTTTGGTCACTATGCTCGAGACTGTCGAAAGAAGAAGGAAGCACGAGCAAAAGAAAGTGACAAAGCGCAGTATGCACAGGCAGAAGATAGTGATTCTAATGGTGTGCTACTAATGGCAGATACTCAGTCAAACGCTGATGAAACAGATTTGTGGTATCTTGATTCAGGTTGCAGTAACCACATGACCGGTAACAAGAACTGGTTCACCAAGCTTGATGAATCAGTTAAGAAGGTGATAAAGTTTGCAGATGGTAGACATATCACATCAGGTGGAAGAGGAAACATATCTGTAATGAGAAGAGATGGTAGAAAAGCCAGCATTACTGATGTGTTGTATGTGCCTTCTATGACAAGTAACTTGATAAGTATAGGTCAATTACTTGCCAAAGGACATAATATGAAGCTGGAGAAGAACCAAATGAAGGTGTATCATGCTGATGGTAGGTTGGTACTGAAAGCACCATTGGCTGATAACAAGACCTTCAAAGTTCAGATTAACATGATTGATCATCAATGTCTTGCGTCAACTACAGAAGAAGAAAATAATTGGCTATGGCATCATAGATATGGGCATCTAAACTTCAGGAGTTTGGGTATGCTCAATCAGAAGAAGATGGTTTATGGTTTACCTCAGGTGAAGGAACCAAATCATGTGTGTGAAGAATGCTGTAAAGCAAAGCAGGCTAGAAAAGCATTCAAGCATGATTTGCCAATTAAGTCAAAAAGAAAGTTGGAGCTTGTTCATTCTGACGTATGTGGACCTTTTGAAGTTAGGTCGAATGGTGGCAAGCGTTACTTCTTAACTTTCATCGATGAATTCACCAAATATATGTGGATTTATATGATCGAAAGTAAGAGTGAAGTATTCACAAAGTTCAAGAAGTTTAAGTTGCTTGTCGAAAAGCAAAGTGGCTGCAAGCTAAAGAAACTGAGAACTGATGGTGGTGGTGAATACATCTCTCGAGAGTTTGCTAGATTTTGTGAAGAGGAAGGTATAGAGCATGAGGTTATTGCACCCGATACACCTCAACATAATGGAATAGCTGAGAGGAAGAATAGAAGTATACTGAATATGACGAGAAGTATGTTGAAGGCTAAAGAGGTACCAAAGAGATTTTGGGCTGAAGCAGCTTCGACAGCAGTATACATTCTGAATAGATGTCCAACGAAGAAGCTAGTCGAGAAGACTCCTTATGAAGCATGGACAGGTGAAAAGCCAAATTTAAGTCATCTTTGAGTTTTTGGATCAATATGTTTTAGGCACGTTCCTGAGCAATTGAGAACAAAACTAGATGATCGAAGTCAAACCATGGTGCTCATAGGTTATCATTCAACTGGTGCATATCGACTATATTCACCAGAAGATGATAAATTTGTGATCAGTCGAGATGTTCTGGTAGATGAAAATAAAAAATAGGAGTGGATTCATGGGTCAGTTCGAGAGGAAACTGGTCGACAGATGGAAGAGACAGTTCTGACGATATTTGAAGAAGACCGACAAACTGAGGCCACGACAATTCGAAATGAAGAACCTCCTGAGCAGAATATCAGAAGATCAACTAGAACAAGAGCTGAATCGACAAGGTTAGCTGGATATAAGAGATTTCCAG
The DNA here is from genome assembly GCA_022829125.1 of Lathyrus tuberosus. Classification (NCBI taxonomy): domain Eukaryota; kingdom Viridiplantae; phylum Streptophyta; class Magnoliopsida; order Fabales; family Fabaceae; genus Lathyrus; species Lathyrus tuberosus. The sequence goes on from JALAZF010000141.1 coordinate 10,573,115, forward strand.
ATAATCCAATCGATGCAGATGGTGACTTAATAGAAGAAGTAATGATGATGGCTGAAGCAGAACCAATTAACTTGGATGAAGCCATGAATGATTCGAATTGGTGTGAAGCCATGAAGGAAGAACTCAGGGCAATCGAGAAGAACAATACCTGGGAACTTGTCGAAAAAGCCAGCAAGAAGCCTATTGATGTGAAATGGGTTTACAAGCTGAAACGAAGGCCATATGGTGAAATTTCCAAGCATAAGGCAAGACTAGTGGCAAGAGGTTTTCTGCAGAAACCTGGTATTAATTTCGACAAAGTCTATGCGCCAGTGGCTAGGTTGGAAACAATCAGGACTGTTGTTTCGACAGCAGCATATAGAGGATGGAAGATACATCAGTTGGATGTAAAATCAGCATTTTTGAATGGACCTTTGGAGGAAGAAGTTTATGTCAGTCAACCACCAGGATTTGAGATCAAAGGGCATGAGTCGAAGGTGTACAGATTGAGGAAGGCTCTCTATGGATTGAAGCAAGCCCCGAGGGCTTGGAACAAAAGAATAGATAATTTCCAAATCGAAGCAGGTTTCACAAAGTGTGTGTCTGAGCATGAAGTTTATGTAAATGATGTCGACAATGATAGTCGAATCATTTTATGCCTGTACGTCGATGATTTGCTAATTACAGGTGCAAATGAAGCTGAGATAAGAAAAGTTAAGTCGAAGCTAATGCAAGAGTTCGAAATGTCCGACCTAGGGAATTTGTCATATTTCTTAGGGATGGAATTCAAAGACACAGCTGAAGGTGTGTTCCTGCACCAGAAGAAGTATGCTCAAGACATCTTGAAGAGGTTCAAGATGACTGACTGTAAAGCTGCAACAACTCCATTGGAAACAGGAGCAAAGTTGAAGAAGGTAACTGATGATGAGTTTGTAAGTTCGAAACTGTACAAACAAATTATTGGATCCTTGAGGTATCTTTCCAATACAAGGCCGGACATTTGTCAGAGTGTCAGATTGTTAAGTCGATTCATGGAGAAACCCCAAGAATGTCATCTCATTGCAGTAAAGAGAGTACTGAGATACATTAAGGGTACGATTGATCATGGTGTGCTGATGCCATGTAGAAATAGGTCCAAGTCGAAAGACGCAGAGGTATATGGTTACACTGATTCAGATTTCAGTTGAGACCAAGATGAGAAGAAGAGTACTGCAGGCTACATTTTCATGGTAGAAGGAGCTCCAATCTCTTGGAGTTCGAGAAAACAAAGCATTGTGGATTTGTCATCATGTGAAGCGGAGTACGTAGTTGCATCGTATGTAGCATGTCAGGAAGCATGGATAGATATGTTGCTCGAAGAACTCAAGATCAAGGAACCTGGGAAGATGAAGTTGTTTGTAGATAACAAGTCAATTATTGATCTTTCCAATAATCCTATGTGTCATGGTCGAAGTAAGCACATAGAAAGAAGGTATCATTTTCTCAGGGATCAAGTGAACAGAGGGAAGCTTGATCTGAATATTGCAAGACTGAATTTAAACTAGCCGACATACTTACCAAACCTTTGAAGAAAGTCAGATTCGACGAGTTAAAGAAGAGCATTGGGATGAGAAGTCTCGAGAACATGAATTAGGTGGTGTGTTAGAAGTAATTCAAGTTCTCTGTCGAAGTCGAAGTCAGAGTCTTTATAGGTTTTTGTCGATGTCGAATTAGCTGTAGTGTTGTGTAGTCACCTGTATTCAACAGAGTCGAATATAGCTGTTAAGGAGTTAGTCGAAATGTTTGTTTGGGCCTGGGCTTTGATAGCCTATATAAAGGGCTTTGTAATTTGTAATTACATACAGCACATACAACATTTAACATAATAAAGTTTAGAAATTTTGGCAAACCCTAATCTCTTCTCTTCTCTCTCTCTCCTTCTTCTTCTTCTTTTTCTTAAACATTCATCTTTTGTGGAACATAGTTCCAACAAGTATCACCATAAAATTACTCGTTCCATTTGTTTAATTGGCTTGAATGATCATTTTGATCTCATGCGCGCTTAAATGTTACTGATAAATCCTTTACCAACCATTAACAAAATTTTCTCTAAGGTTTTGCAACACAAAAGACATTGAAATACAGTTCATTGTAAGGAGTCTAAAACACTCATTAATGCTAATGATGTACGTAGATTTCAAAGCAAAAGGTATGGCACTGGTGCTTCTTCCTTTAGTTCAAGCAATATATCAAACACCATTGGTTATAAGAACAAAGAGAACTCTAATTATGGAAGGACTGGCCGTATTATTGACAATTGTTATAAAAACATGGTTTTCCCTCAGCTATGGCAAGAATTATCCAACAAACAATACTTCTGTTGAATCCATAGAGGAAGGCATTGATGAGTTCAAGAGTATAAAGGAAATGATTCATATGTTTTCACCATGAATCATTCTGAGTAGCTTGTCAATCTATTACGAAACTCTACTTCTTAAAAACAACATGTTTCAGCTAGTAAGGTGAATGTAGCTAATCATATTAGCAGTCACATTACTTCTGGTATCACTAAATTTATATTCTCTTTGAACAATTCTACATTAGGTTCATGGATTGTTGACTCTGGTGTAAGTGATCACATATGATCATGCTTTAAACATTTCAATTCATATCATCATACTAATCTAATACATGTTCAAATGATAAATGGTAACGTATCTGATCGTACCTGGATCAGACAGTTATTCAGTGGCCAGCAACATCGTGTGGACTTCAGCTCCGGAGATGTTGAAAGACGGCCGGGGGGGGTGTACCTGCAAGGTACTCCGACGCTCAAGTAAGATAACGGTCAGATAAAGGCAAGTACAGAAGAACAAGTGTGAGAGTTAGAATGCATTGTGTCCCCTGACCCTCTCAAGTGAGAGGGTATTTATAGAGAGCCCCCAGCACGGGGCCAACGATTACTTGCACTGGGCTGGATTGCCAGGCCCAATCCAAGTAACTGCCAGGGCTTACATGGCGTAGTGAAGACCAGCACGTGGTCTTCGCCCTGGTGTAACGGTCCCTAAATCTCCGGAAGTAGGGCAGACCAATTCCTTAGGGAGTGGGAAGTTACAAGAGAACGTGTCCTCGCGGGGAGGAGCACGTGGGCGTCGAGGAGAGGTGCTACGTGCCTCTGCTCGATGGTCTTCTACCCTGCGTGTCCGAAGTCTGAGGGGGCTAGCATGTGCCCGACACGGAGGTGGTTCTCGGCCTCGTTGGGCCTTCGTTGGTCATTAGGCCTGGGCCTGCCCGACCGTAGGGCAGGTGCTGGCCTAGTCCGGAACAGGAGCCCCCCAAGTCATTGTTCTGAGGTGTCAGAGTAATGACTTAAGGGCCAGTAATATGTCAAGGACGTATCCCATCGGGGAAGGGAGCCTAGACAAGGAGTGGTCGGTAAAACGGGGAGAAAAAACTCGCTCCGCTCGAGCTAGGCTGGTCGCGGATGAGCGTCGTCACGGGGATACGAGAAGTTTGAACCGATGAGAACAGAAGGACGCGTGTTGGGGAATGAAGAGACATGCGTGGGAGAGCGTGTGCCACGTGTCACATCTCATCATTGCCTAGGGCGGCTCTACTAGGGTAGCGTAATCAATTGCCTAGGAGCCCTCGGGGCTCGTGAGACCCTTATAAATAGGGCCCATCTCGTTTCATTTCCGTTTTTCACTCTCCCTTTGCTCAAACTTTCCCTTCCTCCGTTCTCCCTTCAACTGCCGTTCGCCGCCGCTGACAGCCGCACTGGAACCCTACCGGAAGCACCTTCGAAGTAAGTTCTCTCTTTTTTCCTCTTTTGCTTGCATTTGTAGGGTGAATCTATGGTGAACTGGTGAAGTTCCCATGGAAATCACGAAATATCTGGCGAAAATGACGGAATTTCCTAGTTTAATCGTTAAACCTCGCTGGGAGAGATGATGAAATCCTCGAGGACATGAAGAATGTCCCGGGGTCGTGAGATGAACATTTCTCAGTTCTTTTGTTGAGTCTCCCGGGGATAACTGACGAGATCCCTGGGGACACGAAGAATGTCACGGGGACGTGGGTCGAATATCTCGGGGTCCCTCCCAACGTCGCTCCCCGCAGACTTGAGGATGGTCGCGGGTTCGCGTTTCCCAACGTTCCTTCCTCGCCCTTTCACTTGATCAGCGGTGGAGGGGTGGATTTGATATGGGTCATCGAATTCACCATTTCCTTCTGCTTTTCAGGTAAATGGACGTATTGCAAGTGGCCGAGGGATCTTTAGATATTTACGACGAGCCCGACTCACCTATGGTGGAGACAACCAGCGCCGGGAAGAGGTTGCCCGACGAGTGGGCCTGCGAGGAGGCCGTAAACATAATCTCCGAGTTTGTCGACCTAGACGAGGCCGACATATTTTGCACCGTCGAGCACCGCCTAGTGGGTTCATTGAAGTCGTGGAACGTGTTCAGGCCTTTGTCACATCATCGAATATGCTCGACATATAGCGGGATGTGGTTTCCCGTATACGATTTCATGTTCGACAAGGCGGGGTGGCGTTTTCCCTTCACGATTTTCAACAGTCAGTGTTTGTCTGGCTCCATTTGGCCCCTTCTTAACTCCACCCCAACTCTCTCGCTTTCATCAGGGCTTTCGAGATCGTGTGCAAATACCTGAAGATTGGGGCGACTGTGCCCCTATTTTTTCGCATTTTCCATCTTCAACGGCAGGCCATCGACGGCAAGCATGGCTGGGTATCCTTCAAGCAGGTGAGCAACCTGTTTCACACTAATATGGACTCTGTGCGAGATTTCAAGTACCGGTACTACCTCTTGAGGCCTATCACACTTGAGGCCATAAATTCAGTGTACCATCGGGTCGTCGAAGAAGTAGATGGGCGGCGAGAGGAGGCCCTTGTGCCCAGGTTCCCGTTGTTCTGGACTGAAGAACACTTCAAGAGGGGAACGAACAGCTATATCGTCAGCCCTGGTAAATTCTGTGAAGGGGATCGCTTGGCTCACAAGGCCATAGTCAAATTCATCGGTGGGTTTAACAAGGCCAAGTTCGTGACGCCGAACGGGGACTTCCTTCTGGGCGATGATGGGGAGGTCTTAACGAAGCATCGATTGATCAACACTAGGGCTCTCCTCGAGACGTTTTTTCACGAGGAGGCTCTCGAGCTGTTAGGTGGGGTGGCCTCCCCGACCTGCCTTTCCCTTCTTCATTCTTTTCGAATTACTGACCTCTTTGTTTTCTGTGCAGGTAAGATGTCGAGTGCCGAGGAGCGTCTCAAGAAACTGAAAAGCACCCGTGCTTCGAAAAAGGGTCGGGTCGAACAGCTCCGAGCACAGCATACTGCCACGAATTCAGTGCCCCCGGATTCTTCGACCTCTCCCCAAGGGAGTCAGTCTCCCAGTAGCCAAGGGTCTCCGAAACGGCAGCGCACAGACGGCAGGTGGACGTCGACCTGGCGGTTGAGAACAGTCATCCCTCTGAGAAGTTCATACTTCCTCCTTGTCACTTGAGGCCCCACTTCTTCTCGGGTGCCAACTCTCTAGGTATCTCTACTGCCGAAGTCTAGTCCGTCTTGGGTGCTCCTCAGGCTTCGAGGAGGAAAGCCTTGCTTGAGGACTTGTCCGCCGTTATGCGAGTTTGTTCGGCGGCTTTAATCTTGAACGACGAGACTTGTCCAGCAGCCGAGCTGACCGGGCTGCAAGAGAGGTTCTAGTCCATTGTTGCCGAGGTGGCAAAAGTGGGCAAGGAGCTGACTGAGTGTAAAGAACTAAACCGAGCTCAGGCCGAGCATCAAAAGCAGCAGGACGAAAACCTGAAACAGCTTGAGGAAAAGCTTCGAAAAGCCGAGGAGGGAAGGAAAATCCTCTTGGAGAAGGTCGCTGAATTGGAAGACGCTGCTCGCCCCGCCGAGGAAGAAACTGAGGAGGACAGGTTGTTGACTTCTCGGGCAGTGCTGATAGCGAAGCTCAGGGAGGCCGAGCAGGACAACCTCGTGGCGGCGGACATAGGCTTCCGGAACGCCGTGGAGCAGCTTTGCGTGCCAGGGGCTTTTTGATACTTGTCTGTAACACCTGTACAATGGGCTTCTGCCCGCTTAATGCTTTTTCGTTTATCTGTCGTGTTATGCTTGTATGTTTTCTCTTGTGTGTGATGTTATTGTATTTGCTATACTTTGTTTATTTTTGAAGTAATAGAGATTTTGGGGCTTGCTCGACTTCGATAATCCTCGACTGCGTGGAGAGCTGGTCGAGTGGCCGGAAGTGTATTTCGACCTTCAACGAGGCTAAGAGCTCGGTCGAGGTCTTAGCTTCGTGGCGTGAACTTCCCATCGCGAGCTGGGTGTTCCACCTGATTGGTACGACGACGGTGGAGCTCGATCGAGGTGTCCTCGTCGGATCAAAAGTCCTCGCGCACACACAATGCGGCCTCTGATCGTCGTGTTCTGTATAGGGGTGTCGCGCTTGTACCCTAGTGCGTCCCCGTAACCGTGATGTTAGTATGTCGCGGGCAGTGTTTAACTGTAGTAGTGTTTGAGCTTCTCAGCGTTCCATGGTTGAGCAAGTTCTTCCCCGTGCATATTTTCGAGGAAGTAGGCTCCTGTCCCCTTTTTCGCACGGACGCGGTACGAGCCCTCCCAATTTGCGGCGAGTTTGCCTTCCCGCGAATCTTTCTGGTTCCTTCGTAGGACGAGGGTGCCTACTTGAAAATCACGTTTGATAACTTTGTCGTTATAACGTAAAGTTATTTTCTGTTTAAGTGAAGCTTCCCAGAGAGAAGCGCTCGAACGCGTCTCCTCGACGAAATCGAGCTCTTCCCTCAGGGCTTCGTTGTTCGCATCTCCGTCGAGGGGGCCTTCTGTCATCCTCGAGGGTTCCCTGATCTCTACGGGAATCACCACTTCCGTTCCGTAGGTTAGACGAAAAGGGGTCTCCCCGGTTGTGGAATGCGGGGTTGGTCGGTAGGCCCAGAGGACGCTGTGTAGCTCCTTGACCCACCGTGGTTTGGCGTCGCCTAATCGACGTTTCAGTCCTCGGAGGATTACTCTGTTCGCCGCTTCGGCTTGCCCGTTCATTTGAGGGTGCTCGACCGACGTGAAGTGCTGCTTCGTGCCCAGTTTGGTGACGAAGTCTTGGAAGTTCCTGTCGGTGAACTGCGTTTCGTTGTCGGTGAAAATAGCTTGGGGTACACCGAATCGGGCGAGGATGTTCCTCTTATAGAAACATAGTATGTTGAAGGCCGTGATTTTGGCCAACGCTTCCGCCTCGATCCACATCGTAAAATAATCCACCCCGACGATGAGGTATTTGTTTTGATACGATCCCACGACGAAAGATCCGAGGATATCCATCCCCCACCACACAAATGGCCACGGGGAGGACAGTGTTTTGAGCTAGTTAGGAGGAGCGAGGTGCATGTCCCCGTGTCGCTGGTATCTATCGCACTTCTTGACGTGTTCCTTGGTGTCTTGTTGCATGGTGGGCCAGTAATACCCTGCCCGAAGTGCTTTACGGGATAACGGTCGTCCACCGATGTGCTGTGCATTGATTCCCTCATGGATTTCCTGGAGTATGCTGGGGACCTTGGTCTCCTCAACACATCTGAGGAGGGGAATAGAAAACCCTCGCCGGTATAGCTTATCCTCGACTATTGCATATGAGCATGCCCGCCGCTTTACCACCCCCGCTTCCTTGGGATCTTCGGGCAATCTGCCCGTCGTGAGGTACTCGTATACCGGGGTCATCCAGCAATTGCTGTCCCCAATGGCGTTCACGTCCGTTGCTGGAACGGGTTTGTCGATGCTTGGGCGGGAAAGCACTTCTTGTATGACGGATTTGTTTCCGCCCTTCTTCTTTGTGCTTGCCAATTTGGACAAGACATCTGCTCGGGCATTGTGCTCGCGAGGGATGTGGGTTACTTTTGCGGAGGTGAATTTTTTCATCTTTTCTTTCACCAAGGTCAAGTATTCGATGAGGCTGTCGTTCTTGGCCTGGTACTCTCCTCAGACTTGCGAGGCAACGAGCTGGGAGACGGTGAAGATTTTAACCTCCTTGGCGCCGAGGTCCTCGGCCAGCTGAAGCCCGACTAGGAAAGCCTCATACTCTGCTTGGTTGTTCGACGTCGGGAAGGATAGTTTGAGGGATACCTCGATCAGGATGCCTTCCTCGTTTTCGAGGATGATGCCCGCCCCGTTTCCCTTCGGGCTGGATGCCCCGTCGACATAGATCGTCCATTTTTGGGATCCGTTGGTCGAACGTTCCGGGACGGTCATCTCCGCCACAAAGTCGGCCAATACCTGAGCATTCAGGGCTTTCCTTCCCTTGTATTGGATGTCAAACTCGGCGAGTTCGAGCGACCACCTGAGCATCCTCCCCGCCATATCTGGTCGTCCAAGGAGTTGCCTTATAGGTTGTTCGGTCCTTACGACGACAGTGTGGGCTAGGAAGTAGTGGCGTAGCCTCCTGGCCGCGGTGACGAGGGCCAGAGCGACTTTCTCTATCTGCTAATACCTGAGCTCGGGGTCTTGGAGGGCTTTGCTCTTGAAGTAAATCAGTTTCTGCCCGTCTGGGGTTTCCCGAATGAGGACGGCGCTGACCGCTTCACTCGTGATTGCGAGATACAAGAACAGTGTCTCCCCGCTCTCGGGCCATGAGAGGACCGGGGGTTGCGATAGGACTTGTTTTAGGTGGAGGAGCGCCTGCTCGCATTCCTCGCTCCATTCAAACGTCGCTTTTTGTCGAAGAAGTTTGAAAAATGGGAGTGCATATTGCGCAGACTTGGCGACGAAGCGGGAGAGGGCGGTGAACATCCCGTTCAGTGATTGTATTGACTTCTTCGAGTTCGGAGTTGGGATCTCGGAGAAAGCCCTACACTTGTCGGGGTTGGCCTCGATTCCTCGCTCCGTGAGGTAGAAGCCGAGGAACTTACCTGCCCGGACGCCGAAGGTGCATTTATCGGGATTGAACCTCATGCGACATCTTCTCGCTGTGTCGAACACCTTCTTGAGGTGCGCGGCGTGGTCGAATTCTTCTTTGTACTTGATGATCATGTCGTGCATGTAGACCTCGAGCATGTCGCCGATTTCTCCCCAGAAAACCTTGTTCATCATCCGTTGGTAGGTCGCGCCGGCGTTATTGAGTCCGAAGGGCATTACGTTGTAGTAGTGATTTCCCGACTCGGTCATGAAGGCCGTGTGTTGTTTGTTGGCCTTATCCATGGGGATTTGGTTGTATCCCGAGTAGGCGTCCATGAAGGACAATAGCTTGTAACCTGTAGAATTGTCGACTAGTTGGTCGATGTTAGGCAACGGATAACAGTCTTTCGGGAAAGCCCGGTTAAGGTCGGTATAATCAACACACATCCTCCATTTTCCATTAATCTTTTTAACAAGTACAACGTTGGACAGCCAGGTCGTGTACCTGGCCTCCGAAATAAAATTCACCTCTAGGAGGTCTTTTACAGCTTTTTCAGCAGCCTCCGCTTTTTCGGGAGACTGCCTACGCCTATGTTGAACTATGGCCCTAGCGGCTGGATCTACTTCGAGCTGATGGCAGGCCACCTCGGGGTCGAGGCCAGACATTTTGGAGGCGCTCCACGCGAATAGGTCAGTGTTCTCCCGGAGGCATGTCTTCAGCTGCTTCTTCGCCAAGTCGGGGAGCCCGGTGCCAATCTTCACGTTACGGTCTGGATCATCCCCGAGGGCGATGAGCTCGAAGTCTCCGTCAGGGATGGGGCGCGTTGAGTGGAGAGGCTTCCCGTTGTTTTCTGCCTGGAGGTCGACGTCTTCTGCCCCATCTTCATCGGGTTTGCCCGGGAACCTGCTATCGAGGTTGACCGTGTTGACGCGCGGGAGGGGCCTCTGTTCGGTGTCCGGGGATGACTTTGCTCCGGTCTTGGGCTTGGTGCCAATGGAACTCATGCCTTTGATGGCAACGTCGAAGCACCTCCTGGCCGCGTCTATGTCCCCGTGCATTGTAACTACCCGTCCCCTACCCGTGTAGTACTTCATATTGAGGTGGACCGTTGATGGCACCACTGTAAGTTCGGCCAGGGTGGTCCTCCCGAGGATGCAGTTGTAGAGGGATGGACATTCGACCACCAGGAAGTGGGTCTTCACTTGTCGAGCAGTGTCTTCGGCCCCGAATGTGACCATCAGCTCCACGTAGCCCCATGGTCTGGTGGTGGTGCCGTTGAACCCCTGCAGATCTGAACCGACGTACGGGGTCAGATGTCTCTCGTCGAGCTGGAGAGTCCCGAATAGATGAGCGTACATGATGTCGACCGAGCTGCCCTGGTCGACAAGGATCCTTCGAACGTCAAAATTCGCCATCTGTTCCCTGACCAGGAGGGGGATAATGGCGTTGGGCGCTCCGCCGGGGAGCTCTTCGAGGTAGAAGGTGATATGGTTTGATTTCCCTTGCACCTTCTCGAGAGTAATGGTCTTTGCCGATGTTGCGGACTCCAGTTCGTCAAATTTCCGCTTGATCAAGATGACGGACAACTTCTCATAACCACCCCCAGAGATGACCATTGTCTTGGGGAAGCCTTCCCAGGTGCTACGGGCAGCGATGGGGTCCTCTTGGGGGAAGTTCGCCCACATGTTGCGAACTGCTTCCTGGCTCTCAATGTCTCCGGGGATGAAAAAGTCTTCGGGTCGAGTGACGCTGAGGGCGACCTGAAGCCGACTCTCGTCGGGAGGAGGCGTCGTCTCCTCGACGATTTGGGCTTCCCGGGAACTAGGACGAGGAGCATCATTCTTCTGGGCGTACTTCTTTAAGTGCCCTTCCTTGATCAGGATCTCAATTGCATCTTTGAGATGGATGCAATCTTCTGTGACATGTCCGTGGCTCCGGTGGAACCTGCAGTACTTGGACTTGTCCGTGTTTGATTTGGGGGGAGTCGACTTCGGAAAGCGGACGCCTCCTTTCACGTTACAGTCTGGATCATCCCCAAGGGCGACGAGCTCGAAGTCTCCGTCAGGGATGAGGCGCGTTGGGTGGAGAGGCTACCCATTGTTTTCTGCCTGGAGGTCGACGTCTTCTGCCCCGTCTTCATCGGGTTTGCCCGGGAACCTGCTGTCGAGGTCGACCGCATTGACGCGCGGGAGGGGCCTCTGTTCGGTGTCCAGGGATGACTTTGCTCCGGTCTTGGGCTTGGTGCCGATGGAACTCATGCCTTTGATGGCAGCGTCAAAGCACCTCCTGGCCGCGTCTATATCCCCGTGCATCGTAACTACCCGTCCCCTGGCCGTGTAGTACTTCATCTTGAGGTGGACCATTGATGGAACCGCTGTAAGTTCGGCCAGGGTGGTCCTCCCGAGGATGCAGTTGTAGAGGGATGGACATTCGACCACCAGGAAGCGGGTCTTCACTTGTCGAGCAGTGTCTTCGGCCCCGAATGTGACCATTAGCTCCACGTAGCCCCATGGTCTGGTGGTGGTGCCGTTGAACCCCTGCAGATTTGAACCGACGTACGGGGTCAGATGTCTATCGTCGAGCTGGAGAGTCCCGAACAGATGAGCGTACATGATGTCGACCGAGCTGCCATGGTCGACAAGGATCCTTTGAACGTCAAAATTCGCTATCTGTGCCCTGACCAGGAGGGGGATAATGGCGTTGGGCGCTCCGCAGGGGAGCTCTTCGAGGTAGAAGGTGATAGGGTTTGATTTCCCTTGCACCTTCTCGAGAGTAGTGGTCTTCGCCGATGTTGCGGACTCCAGTTCGTCAAATTTCTGCTTGATCAAGCCGACAGACAACTTCTCGTAACCACCCCCAGAGATGACCATTGTCTTGGGGAAGCCTTCCCAGGTGCTACGGGCAGCGATGGGGTCCTCGTGGGGGAAGTTCGCCCACATGTTGTGAACTGCTTCCTGGCTCTCAATGTCTCTGAGGTTGAAAAAGTCTTCGGGTCGAGTGACGCTGAGGGCGACCTGAAGCCGACTCTCGTTGGGAGGAGGCGTCGTCTCCTCGACGTTTTAGGCTTCCTGAGAACTGGGACGAGGAGCATCATTCTTCTGGGCGTACTTCTTTAAGTGCCATTCCTTGATCAGGATCTCAATTGCATCTTTGAGATGGATGCAGTTGAAGAAACGAAAAAACACAAGAAGGGGGTTGAATTGGGGTTTTTTAAAAAATTGAAGCACTAAGGGACACGTTGGTTATCCTGGTTCGTTTGAACTCAAACTACTCCAGTCCACCCGCCAAGGTGATTTCGCCTCTCTTGAGGACTTAATTCACTAATCAGTTAAGATTACAAAAACACAGGGACAACCGTCACTGTCTTCTTGAGTTTTAACCACAACTTGGTTTTCTCAAGGAATTTCGACACAACAAATTGCTTCTAATAAGCTTTATCACAACCGTGAATTTTTAACAATAATTTTTATCAACCAATTGAAAATAGATGAGAATGCTTGAAGGATTGTGAAGGTATGCGCGCAAGTGTGTGTGGTCATCTGCAGGTGCTCCTTTAAATAGATGAGAGTGATTGATCCGTTGGAGATGTGATAGTTATTTCTGGAGATTGACAATAATGCCTTTTAATGCTTCTTTCCAAAAATACAGATCTTGTCTGATTTAATCCGTTGGTTTGTGATCCTCATAAATGTGGAAGATAGCGTATCAGAGTCCTCGATGATTTGATGCAATATCAGAGTTTCTGGCTTGATGCAACTTTGGTGCTGAAGCGTGAGACATCCTTCATCAGAACTTAGCTAGCTTAGATCTAGTGTTTCTTCCATATCAGAGTTTCGCTTGATTAGAACTTCGCTTTTCTTAGATCTTGTTTGCTTCGCTTGATTAGAACTTCGCTTTGCTTAGATCTTGTTTGCTTCGCTTGATTAGAACTTCGCTTTGCTTAGATCTTGTTTGCTTCTATATCAGAACTTCTTTCCGTTAGAACTTCCATACATATCACAGAAAATGAATAAAGGAGCATCAAGTTCTAAATAATATAATGTTTGTTATCATCAAAACTATTAGGAATGTAGAATCAATTCTTGTTCTAACAATCTCCCCGTTTTTGATGATGACAAAAACTTATATTTTGATAATTAATTAATAGAGTATGGAGTAGAGAATACTCCCCCTGAGTTGAAAATTTCCTTGAAAATATTTTGATCTAAGACTCCCAAGAAGTTCTGATTACCATTTTCCTGCTTTGTTAACAACAATATGGAAGCAGAGGTTAAAATGTTCGAGACATAGTCATGGTGCACTGTTATATTTCAAAATATTCTACGTTCTCCCCCTTTGTCATTAATCAAAAAGCGAACAGATACATGAGAACATAAGCAAAAAAAAATAGCAAGATAAAACACAAAGCAAGGCAAAAAACACAAAGAAACATAAAAAGAATCTAAGGAAGAATCTAAGGTTGAGGAGCAGGTGGAAGTCTTGTGAACAATGCTTCCAGAAGGCCTTTGATCTGATTAGCGGTTTCTTCTTGCTTGCCAAGCATTCCTTTAATTTCTGCGTTTGTCTCATCCTGTTTGTCCAATCTCTTTCTAACTTCTTCATTCTCTTTCTTCAACTCATCCAGAGTTTTCAGCACAAGAACAGATGAAGAAGGTTCTTCAGAAGTTACCAAATCCTCAGAGCTTTTTGCAGACACTTCCTTTGGAGGGGCTTCAGGTGATTTATCTTCCAATTCAACGATAACCAGAGTTTGATGCTCAGAGTTTTGTGCATGAGGTTCTGAATCCATAGGAGCTTTCCAGCCTAGAGGAAGAATGGGTTTCTTTTCCCAGAATCTTAGAACCTGCTCATTGAAGATCTTCATATGGTCACAGAAGTTCTGTTGGGCTATGTCATAGCTTAGTTCCTTCATTTTCTGAGATTCAGAGTTAAACCACTTTCTGAATTTGGTCCAAAGATAGTCAGAGGCAGCTGGATTCAGATTCTCCAAACAACCCTGCTTCAGAAAGTTAATCCATTCCTGCATTTTTACCTCGAAAGCTAATAAAGAGTTACCAACATCTGATTTGGATACAGATGGTTTTGGTTTGGAAATGGCTATTTTGTGAGAGGTTGAGGTAAGCTTGTCTAGAGCTTCTAGGTCAATTATAGTTCTGAGGGGATCATCTGAGAGATGTGTTGAAGGGGAGTCAGAAATGAGAATAGGAGAGGTAGGTGAAGTAATTTCTGAAGAGATTTGAGGGTGACTGGAGAAATTAGGTGAAGGTTGAAAGAAGTTGAGAGGACAGTTGATACCAGGTATAGAAGTGTCAGGATGTTGAGTTTGATGTTCTGGTTCTGGTTGGGAAGATGTGAAGAGAGGTTCATGAACAATGTTTGACAGAACTTGAGCAAGTTCTGGTTGTGGTTCAATAAAATCAGAAGGAGTGGGGTTAATGTCAATGTCAAAATCCTCAAGAGTTTGTGGTGATGGTGGTGGATTTTGAGTTTGTGGTGACGATAGTGGATTTTCAGAGGGTTTGGGAGACGAAGGGGTTTCAGACGTTGATACCATTATGGATTCGACGATAGAAATGAAAGCGGAGTTACCTTTCTTCTTAGCAGCTTTAGCAACTTTTGGAGTTTTCTGAGGAGTTCCTTCAGAGGCTTTCCTTTTTCTTGAAGTTCTGGGGGCAACTTCTAGAGGTGCTTTCCTGATCTGTTGCAGAGAAACTTCTGGTAGGGTTCCATCAGCTTTACATGCATCCAAATATCTGAGGACAATTTCTGGATGAGTATCTGATGAGAAAAGAGGAAAATCTTTCAGAGGAATTTTCCTAGTGGTGATGACTTCCTTAGAGATTAGGGTTGGATCCTTCTTGATAGTCTCAATGATTTTCATCTTCTTGAGATTCTTTGCATTTAGAGGTCTTCCAGCAATAGTTTCTAGATCAGAGATTTCCTGAGCTTCAGTCAGGTGTTCAATCAGCTTATTCTCTGTAAGAATATCTGATATAAGTCTACCTAGAGGAATCCAATCTCTCTTGGTTCTTTCATCTTCTCTTGTTTCCTTCACACTGTTCTTCAGATGATTAAATAGACAGTGAGGAAGATTCGCTTTGGTAAAAGTGGAGATGAGGTACAGAAGATACTGTTGATCGTTGTTGATGTAGTCAGACGAGCTTGAAGGTTTCCTGTGATAGATACATCCAAGAATGATTCTGGCCCAAATTCTGTGACGATCCTTTAGGTCTTTGATTTTGTTGGAGTGTTGACCGGTGGTGAAGATTTCCTTTGAGATAGTATTTAGATCAGTGCCCTTTTCCATCTCACTGCATCTGATTCCTGATCCATCATGATCAATCAGCTTACCAATAAGATCTTCAGTGATGACAATCTTCTTTCCCATAACATACGAAGTTACTTGATGTTTTGAGACCGATGCAAAAATCCAGAATTCCTTAACGAGTTGGGGAAAAACTGGACCCATTAAGCGATTGAAGTATTTGTTCCATCCTTGAAACTCAATCTCAGGAGTAAGGTCATACCCATTGTCTTTCATGCTTTCAAAATCAACGATGAGCTCACAGAGAACTTCAAGAGAGGCAAAGGGGGTGAGGAGAGTTCTTGAGGGCTCAACGTACCTTTCTCCAATGACTTGGTCAGCTGATTCTTGAGACATTGCTTGTTGAGAGCTTTGTTGAGAGCAGGAGGCCATTGTTCACAGACTTAGGGTTTTGGGAACACAGAGAAACAAGAAATGTAGGCAGCAAAACAAGAAATGCAAATAATACGGAGAAGACGAAAGAGAGCAAGTGAGTGATAGTGAACGTGTGAGGGTGTTAGAAGTGACATTTATATATAAGAGAGACCAAAACTTAAATAGCAATTAAAAACAATAACATCATGATTAATAGCCGTAATGATTTCTGACAAGGGAGATAGCGTGAGAAATTTTTGGAACAGTTACCGATGTGACTTGGCGCCTCGATATGTCAACACAGACGTTTTAGTTTTCCAGAGTTTGACACGTGTTCAGCATCAGAGAAAATCTAGAGCGTAGGTTGACAGGTGTTTGCTAGAGTGAACTGAAAGATCTATCCTTGAAATGAGAAGTTCAGATCTTCTGAATAGATTCTGATGCAATCTTTCTTCTCACTTCTGAAGAATTATTGGTCAGATGTTCACAAAAGAAATTCTGAGAGTTAAAAACATAGTAATTACATTTTTCATTCTGGACAAACTTTCATACTGAGATTTTTCAGAATGAAATTAAATCTATCTTCAGCAAGGGGTTTGGTGAAAACATCAGCCCATTGATGGTTTGTGTCTATAAATTTTAAACAAAGAATTCCCTTCTGAGTATAGTCCCTAATGAAATGATGTTTAATTTCTATATGTTTAGCCCTAGAATGCAGAATAGGATTTTTAGAAAGACAGATGGCAGAAGTATTGTCACAGAGGATAGGGATGTTACTCTCGTAAATGTGAAAGTCTTCAAGCTGATTCTTCATCCAGAGCATCTGAGTACTGCATCCAGCTGCAGCTATGTATTCAGCTTCAGCAGTTGATAGTGCAATGGTGGATTGTCTTTTGCTGGACCAAGAGATTAGGTTGTCTCCCAGAAACTGGCAGCTTCCAGAGGTACTTTTTCTTTCTATTCTGTCTCCAGCAAAGTCAGCGTCACAGTATCCTACCAATTTGTATTCTCTGGACTTTCTATAGCAAAGACCAAGATTAGTAGTACCTTTCAGATATCTGAAAATCCGCTTAACAGCTGTTAAGTGGGATTCTCTAGGATCTGATTGGAATCTAGCACAAAGACAAACGCTATAGAGAATATCAGGTCTTGAAGCAGTTAAATAAAGGAGGGAACCAATCATACCTCTGTAGAGCTTCTGTTCTACTTTCTTACTTACCTCATCTTTTTCCAGAACGCATGTGGGATGCATCAGAGTTTTGGAAGGCTTACTTTCTGACATTTCAAATTTCTTCAGAAGATCTCTGATATACTTGCTTTGATGTATGTAAGTTCCTTCCGGAGTTTGATTGATTTGAATTCCCAAGAAAAACTTGAGTTCTCCCATTAAGCTCATTTCAAACTCTGCCTGCATAGTCTTAGCAAATTCTTTGCCCAAAGAGCTTTTAGTGGATCCAAAAATTTTATCATCTACGTAAATTTGACAGATCAGAATGTGATTTTTAAATGACTTACAGAATAAGGTTGTGTCCACCTTCCCTCTGGTAAAATCATTTTCTAAGACAAAGTTACTTAGTCTCTCATACCAAGCTCTGGGAGCTTGTTTTATACCATATAACGATTTCTTAAGTTTATAAACATATTCTGGATGTTTTGTGTTTTCAAAACCAGGGGGTTGGTGCACATAAACTTCTTCATCAATGTAGCCATTTAAAAATGCACTTTTGACATCCATCTGATAAAGAGTGATGTCATTATTTACAGCGTATGAAATTAAAAGTCTGATAGACTCTAACCTTGCAACTGGAGCAAAGGTTTCTGTATAGTCTATCCCTTCTTGCTGACTATAACCTTGTGCAACCAGTCGTGCTTTGTTTCTGACCACTTCTCCTTGTTCATTCAGTTTGTTTCTGAAGACCCATTTCGTTCCAATGATGTTGAATCCTTTGGGTTTGGGGACCAGATCCCATACGTCGTTTCTGGTGAACTGATTTAATTCTTCCTGCATTGCAAGTATCCAATCGTTGTCTGAGAGTGCTTCGTCAATAGTAGTAGGTTCGACCAGAGAGACTAATCCCACTAGAGATTCTTCAGTCTTTTTGAATGATGATCTTGTTCTGATTGGGTCATCCTTCTTTCCCAGAATTTTGTCTTCGGGATGAATTATAGAACTTCTGGATTGTCTTTTTTGGATGGGTTCTTCAGAATTAGAGTTTCCTTCTGTTGTACTCGCCTGTTTTTCTGATGATCTGATTTCAGTGCCTGTTATTTGAACTTCTATTTCTGCAAGAGATTCATCATGCTTTGGCTTTTGAAGGCCAAGCTTATCATCAAATCTGACACAAATGGATTCTACCACACTTCGTGTTTCTGTGTTATATACTCTGTATCCTTTTGAACGTTCAGAGTATCCTAACATAAAACATTTTTGTGCCTTAGAATCAAACTTGTTCAGTGGATCATTAGTGTTTAAGATAAAGCATGTACATCCAAAAGGATGAAAGTAAGAAATGTTGGGCTTTCTGTTCTTCCACAATTCATATGGAGTCTTTTCCAGAATAGGTCTTATAGAGATTCTATTCTGAATGTAACACGCTGTATTAACTGCTTCTGCCCAAAAGTGTTTAGCCATGTTAGTCTCATTGATCATGGTTCTGGCCATTTCTTGTAGAGTTCTATTCTTGCGCTCTACAACTCCATTTTGTTGTGGAGTTCTAGGACAAGAGAAATCATGAGAAATGCCATTTTCATTAAAAAAAGTTTCTAGATTTTTGTTTTCAAATTCCCCACCATGATCACTTCTGACTTTTACAATTCTAAACTCTTTTTCATTCTGAATTTGGTTACAGAAAGTTGAGAATACAGAGAGTGACTCGTCCTTGTGTTTTAAGAACTTTACCCATGTCCATCTGCTATAGTCATCTACGATCACTAATCCATACTTCTTGCCACTGATGGATGCAGTTTTCACTGGTCCAAACAGATCTATATGAAGAAGTTCTAATGGTCTGGAGGTAGAAACAACATTTTTTTATTTAAAAGAGGGTTTGGAAAACTTGCCTTTTTGACATGCTTCACACAGAACATCTGAGCTGAACTTCAGATTAGGAAGTCCTCTGACCAGATTGAGTTTGTTAATCTGAGATATTCTTCTCATACTAACATGCCCCAATCTTCTGTGCCAGACCCATTGTTCGTCGTCAACAGACAAAAGACATTTTACATTCTGACTTTTTAGTTCAGAAAGTTTTATTTTGTAAATGTTGTTCTTTCTCTTTCCATTAAAGAGGATTGTTCCATCTTTCTGACTAACTGCCTTACAGGACTTTTGATTGAAGATTATATCATAACCGTTATCACTTAATTGACTTATGGATAACAAGTTATGCATTAATCCTTCTACTAATAAGACATTAGATATAGAGGGTAGAGTATCGTTACCTATGGTTCTAGAGCCAATGATTTTACCTTTCTGATTGCCTCCGAAACCTACATACCCTCCAGCTTTAAGTTCCAGACTTTGGAACATATGCTTTCTTCCCGTCATGTGTCGCGAGCATCCAGAGTCCAGGTACCATGATTGGTGTTTCAATCTTGCTGTTAAAGACATCTGCAACATATAGGATTTTATCCTTAGGTACCCACAATTCTTTGGGTCCTTGTTTATTAGTGTTCACAGAATTCTGATTGAGTTTTGGATTCTCAATAGAATTTGAAGAGTAAGATTCACTGGTATATTTTATGTCATGTTTGTGTCCATATGTGAAGTGAGAGTTTAAAGGAGAGTATTTTATGATCATATCATCAACTTGTTTTGGTTTATATGGAGCTTCACCTTTAGGATTAACATAACCTATGCCTTTTCTCCCATTTCTACTAACTCCATAGATCATTGAAGCCATTTTGCTTCTGTCTATGTTTTTAGCTAGAAATTTTTGAAAGTTATAGTCGTAATGTTTTAAAATATTTTCAGAACTAGTGGAAATTGCTGAGTCAGAGTGTTTCTGAGATTTTTGAGATTCAAAAGAGTTGAGTTTTGAAATGTTTTCTTTTAACTCAGAATTTTCAGCTTTCAGCTTTCTGTTCTCTTCATACTTAGATACAAGATCATGTTTCAGATTCTTATATTTGAGCTGAAGTTTCTGATAGTTTTCAAGAATTTCTGACAGACTTTCTTCTAATTGAGATCTAGAAAATTTAGAGAATACCTCTTTAGTTTCTGAGTCAGAGTCTGATTCTGATGAGTTTGAATCATCTGATATGTTGGCCATTAGGGCAATGTTGGCGTGTTCATTTTCTGATTCAGATTCTCCTTCAGAGGATTCTGAGTCATCCTAGGTAGCCATAAGACTTTTCTTTCTTTCCTTGTTAAACTTCTTATTTGGCTTTTCTTTCTGCAGCTTAGGACAATCACTTTTGTAGTGTCCAGGTTCCTTGCATTCGTAACACACCACTTCTTTGTTCTTTGACTTTTTGTGTCCAGAGGATGGTTGAGAATGACTGCTTGATCTTCGAGAGTTTCTGAATTTTCTTTGCCTATTTTTCCATAGTTGTTGTATTCTTCTGGAAAGGAGCGATAGTTCATCTTCTTCTGAGGAGCCGCCAGAGCTTTCTTCTTCTTCCTGAAAAGCTTTAGTTTCATATTTATATTTAGATTTAAGAGCAACAGACTTACCTTTCTTCTGAGGCTCATCTTCTTCTAGTTCTATTTCGTGACTTCTCAGAGAGCTGATCAGTTCTTCAAGAGATATTTCGTTGAGGTTCTTGGAGAGCTTTAGTGCCGTGACCATGGGTCTCCATACTTTAGGTAAGCTTCTGATGATCTTCTTGACATGATCTGATGTGGAGTACCCTTTGTTCAGAACCTTCAGTCCAGCAACCAGAATTTAAAACCTTGAGAACATTTTCTCAATTATTTCGTCATCTTCCATTTTGAAGGCTTCATACTTCTGGATAAGTGCCAGAGCTTTAGTCTCTTTTACTTGAGTGTTGCCTTCATGCGTCATTCTCAGCGAATCAAATATGTGTTTGGCTGATTCTCTGTTAGTGATCTTTTCGTATTCTGTGTGAGAGATTGCACTGAGGAGAATAGTTCTGGCCTTGTGATGATTTCGGAAATCTTTCTTCTGTTGATCCGTCATATTTTTCCTTTCGATCTTCTGACCGTCTTTTCCAACAGGGTGAGTGTAACCATCAGTCACCATATCCCAGAGATCGCCGTCGTGAGCCAGAAAGAAACTTTCGATTAGGTCTTTCCAGTAATCAAAGATTTCTCCGTCAAACACTGGTGGCTTGCTACTGATTTTGTCATTGTAGTTCTGAACGGATTCCACCATAGTGTTTTTCGTGAAGGATCTTTTATCTGACACGGTTAAGTGTTAGCACCCAGAACCAGGCGCTCTGATGCCAATTGAAGAAACAAAAAAACACAAGAAGGGGATTGAATTGGGGTTTTTAAAAAAATTGAAGCACTAAGGGACACGTTGGTTATCCTGGTTCGTTTGAACTCAAACTACTCCAGTCCACCCGCCAAGGTGATTTCGCCTCTCTTGAGGACTTAATTCACTAATCAGTTAAGATTACAAAAACACAGGGACAACCGTCACTGTCTTCTTGAGTTTTAACCACAACTTGGTTTTCTCAAGGAATTTCGACACAACAAATTGCTTCTAATAAGCTTTATCACAACCGTGAATTTTTAACATTAATTTTTATCAACCAATTGAAAATAGATGAGAATGCTTGAAGGATTATGAAGGTATGCGCGCAAGTGTGTGTGGTCATCTGCAGGTGCTCCTTTAAATAGATGAGAGTGATTGATCCGTTGGAGATGTGATAGTTATTTCTGGAGATTGACAATAATGCCTTTTAATGCTTCTTTCCAAAAATACAGATCTTGTCTGATTTAATCCGTTGGTTTGTGATCCTCATAAATGTGGAAGATAGCGTATCAGAGTCCTCGATGATTTGATGCAATATCAGAGTTTCTGGCTTGATGCAACTTTGGTGCTGAAGCGTGAGACATCCTTCATCAGAACTTAGCTAGCTTAGATCTAGTGTTTCTTCCATATCAGAGTTTCGCTTGATTAGAACTTCGCTTTGCTTAGATCTTGTTTGCTTCGCTTGATTAGAACTTCGCTTTGCTTAGATCTTGTTTGCTTCGCTTGATTAGAACTTCGCTTTGCTTAGATCTTGTTTGCTTCTATATCAGAACTTCTTTTCGTTAGAACTTCCCTACATATCACACAAAATGAATAAAGGAGAATCAAGTTCTAAATAATATAATGTTTGTTATCATCAAAACTATTAGGAATGTAGAATCAATTCTTGTTCTAACAGCAGTCTTCTGTGACATGTCCGTGGCTCTGGTGGAACCTGCAGTACTTGGACTTGTCCGTGTTTGATTTGGGGGGAGTCGGCTTCGGAAAGCGGACGCCTCCTTTCAGAAATTCCGAGTTGGAGCACTCGGAGAAGATTCGCGCGCGGGGAGCGTTAAGCGGCGTGTACTCCGTGAACAGGCCAGCTGGTCCTTTCTGTTCGCGGGAGTCCCTGGGGCGGCCTTCCTTCTTCCTTTCTCCCCCGTGTCAGGGAGGAGAGTCTTCTTTGTGGCCATGGGGGCCTTTCTTGCGCCTCGACTCGAGGGCGATCTGTGCTGCCTCCGACTCCTAGAGATCGTTGTACGACTGAGCTCGTTGGAGGAGGTCCTCCAGACGGCGAGATCTGCGGAGGCCCACGGACTTGGCAAAATCAGATTCAAAACGTAGTCCGTGGATGATTAAATACTTCTTCATGTCATCGGTTGTATGAACCTTGACAGCTTCCCTGTTGAATCTCTCAATGTAGTTCCTAAGAGATTCGTTCTTCCCCTGGAAGATGCTCTCAAGGGTGGCCTCCGTCTTCGGGTGTCTACGAGATGCTGTGAAGTGCTTGGTGAAGCGTTGCCTTAGTTACTTCCAGGACGTGATCGACCCGGGTGCCAGACCCTTGTACCAAGTCATGGCGCCCTTCCGTAAGGTTGTGGGGAAAAGCCTGCACTTAATGGCCCCCCTGACGTTTCTGAAGTCAAGCATGGCTTCGAAACTTCCGACGTGATCGTCTGGGTCGGCCAGGCCGTCGTAGGTCCCCAGTGGTGGGGGTTTCTCCACGCCCCAAGGCCATGATCTCCCATGATAGGGGGTCCTCTGGTCGTCGTCGCTTCCAGCTGGGGACCTTGAAGGGGATCGGTGATGTCGACCAGGTCCTTGTCGTGGAGGGGAATTCCTCGAACGGTTCCTCGGCCTTTCCTCGGTGGTCTTGCTCTTCTTGGTAGTTGAGGAGGGCCTGGGTTCCTTCCGAGGCGGGGAACGCTGGTGCTTCTGGGAAGCCGGTTGGGGGAGTTCGAGGCGCGGCCGACGGCCCTCGCGCACCGGCGAGGGGGTCCGAGATTCTTCTGAAGGAGTCCTTCGCGGGGAAGGAGAACGGCGAGGCAAAGGTGGACGACGATGTCTTCACGGGGAAGATCGTCGTGCCGCCCTCGCTCGAGTGCTTCAATTCTGAGATTCTGGTGCACGATCAGCTGGTTGGTCTGATTGACTAAGGCAAATAGGGCCACAGTGCTCGAATCTGTATTAGGCGGAGGAGCAACTGGCTGAAAGACGGCTTGTTGGTCGTCCTGCCGAGCGGCGTCGTAATCCGTGTCTCGGGAGTCGGGGGAGGCGGTCTGCCCGTCTCTCACGTCGCCTTACTCGGTGTTGGGGGCAGCAACGTCCTCGCGGTGGTTTCCATTCTCGAGTTGCGCGAGGACGGTGTCCAGAGCTTTTTTCGTAGACGGGTTGTTGGCCATGCTGGTGATGAACGAGAGGATTGCTTTGGTTTATCATTGAGGGAAAAACGGGGAAGCAAGGGTTCCCACAGACGGTACCACTGATCGTACCTGGATCAGACAGTTATTCAGTGGCCAGCAATGTCGTGTGGACTTTAGCTCCGGAGATGTTGAAAGATGGCCGGGGGGAGGGGGTGTACCTGCAAGGTACTTCGATGCTCAAGTAAGATAACGGTCAGAGAAAGGCAAGTACAAAAGAACAAGTGTGAGAGTTAGAATGTATTGTGTCTCCTGACCCTCTCAAGTGAGAGGGTATTTATAGAGAGCCCCCAGCGCGGGGCCAACGATTAATTGCACTGGGCTGGATTGCCAGGCCCAATCCAAGTAACTGCCAGGGCTTACGTGGCATAGTGAAGACTAGCACGTGGTCTTCGCCCTGGTGTAACGGTCCCTAAATCTCTGGAAGTAGGGCAGACCGATTCCTTCGGGAGTGGGAAGTTACAAGAGAACGTGTCCTCGTGGGGAGGAGCACGTGGGCGTCGAGGAGAGGTGCTACGTGCCTCTGCTCGACGGTCTTCTACCCCGCGTGTCCGATGTCTAAGGGGGCTAGCATGTGCCTGACACGGAGGTGGTTCTTGGCCTCGTTGGGCCTTCGTTGGTCATTGGGCCTGGGCCTGCCCGACCGTAGGGCAGGTGCTGCCCCAGTCTGGAACAGTATCAATAGCCAAACATGCAGGAATTGTGCAATTTTCTTCCTGATGTATCTATTATACCTTATTATAAATAGCCCCATGTCATCATTGGAATCTTCATCATCATCACTTGACTCACTTTCACAAAGCTAGCTCTTTGGTGGAGGAATTTAAGCTTGAAGCCTTTAGAGCAATATACTTCTTGTCCTTGTCTTTTGATCTCTCTTTCTTTTCCTTCTTTTCATGTTGATCAAGACTTATGAGCTCTTGCTCATGTTCTTCAAGCTTACCAAACAATGTTGTGGTTTCCAATGTCATGAGATCGTTAGCTTCCTTGATCGTCGTGACCTTAGGTTGTCATTCCCTATTAAGACATCTCAAAATTTTGTTAGTAGCAATATCATTGGAAACGGGTCTACCAAGTGAATTTAAACGATTGATTAGGTGAGTGAATCTCTTTTGCATTTCCACAATGGTTTCACCATGCTTCATGTGAAAGAGATCAAACTCTTGTGCTAAAGTATTGATGCTAGCTAGTTTGACATCATTAGTTCCCTCATGGGCAACTTGTAATGCGTCCCACATAGCCTTAGCGGTCGTACAATGAGAAACCCTATAGTATTCATCAACTCCCAAAGAGGATATGAGAATATTTCTGGCTTTCCAATCATAATTGTACTTTTTCTCATCATCATCGTTCCATTGTGCTTCCGATTTAGGTACAACAACATTATCCGCATTGGTCATGGTTATTTCAATAGGACCATTTTGAATAACGTTTCATACATTTCTATCAATAGAATTGATATGCACCCGCATACAATCTTTTCAATAACCGTAATTCTCACCATTAAAAATCGGCGCTCTATTATACGCCACTTTAGGTTCGTTAGCCATTTTCTAATAAGCTATATGTGAAGCACTAGATGAACCGGTGCTCGTGATACCACTTGTTAGACGATGCCACTGATCTAGAAGGGGGGTTGAATAGACCACTAATTTTTAATAATTTGTGCAAAAAAAATTGTTTTTAAAATATGCAAAAGTAGCCACGGATCAAAACTCGTCTAAACGAACCGTTATTGGAAAGACCAGATATGCACAAAATGGAATAATCTTAATGAGATAGTAGAATCAATAAGGTTCCCAAATCAATAATTAAAAAAAGCCATTTAAGGTGAACCAATTTCCAATGCTTAATTGAGGATAAAATTTGAATAACAAACAGTTTGTGTGTTATCAATATGTCAAACACTTGGCGTGCGAAACACACCAAGTCAAATTTCCTTTGAATTTGTAGTGCATAATTTTTCACACTTGCAATCAAAGTGATTGCAAGGGTTTTACAAAGTTGTTTGCAACACTACAAATATGGGTTTAAAAAATTAAACCCATATTTCAAAAATCGAAACTTTAACAAGAAAAAGACAACCCATAACATATTTCAATTGAAAGGGGCTAAAGAAACAAAATGAAAATTGAAAAGGGTAAGATTGAACCTTTTGGATCGGCGAGTTCGGTGAGTTTCTTTCTCTTTCTGATTGTATAGTGAGAATGAGAGTGAAAAGAAGATAAAGGAAAGGAAAGTACATGAGGCAAATGAAAAGAAATCTAGGATTCTAGGTCACGATAGCATAAAGGCCTCATTTCATTTGCCTTTTTTTTACTGGGCCAACATGAATATTTTTTAACTAGTTTTTTTTAAATTTATTTTAACGGGCTGGCGGGCCAACCCCGCCCCATTATGTCTTCCGCCCGCGGGGTTTTTTGCTTTGGCGGGGCGGGCGAAACGGGTGGGCAGGCCCAAAATCCCAACCCAGCCCGCCATTTTTTGGCTGGTGACGGGCCAGCCCGGCGGGTCCCGACCCGTTTTGCCACCCCTAGTCGACGTATGCATGGCAGAAAACTTTCAAACGTTTTTCTTACAGTGTACGTCGACCTGTAGGAGTCCTGGGTCGACACAAGCATGGCAGGAAGTTTCAAAAACCATTTCTCTTCATTGCGAGTCGACCTATGACCTATGTTAGTCGTCCTAAGGCTTTAAAAATGACTCAAACCCCATTTTTGACATAATGTATGATCCTATATGTCTAAATACATGTATACGGATCTTTATGCACGTTTGTAAAAGATGAATGCATGGCTTAGACAAGGTGATACCATCCAAAATACACAAGTACGAAATATCCTAGTTTTGACATCATTAAAACATAGTAAGAAAGAACCTTGCCCTAACATACTGCCCCTTTTTGATGATGTAAAAACCTTGCAAAACCTTCCCAAAACATTGAGTACTTGAAGGACATTCTCCCCCTGACTATATGCACTTCCATAGAATTCTGAACTTTGTGAATTCGCTTTTGCTTTCTCCTCCTTTGACAACATCAAAATGAGTAAAGCAAATAGTCATTTGTAAACATACCATACACATAACAACACAAACATATGCTATCGCAACAAATACGACATTAACAATCATCCACATATAATGTTGTCAATGCAAATAATATAAATAAATAACTCAAGAACCATAGAGAATTAGTAATGCATTACACAAGATACATAGTTCAATACAAGTCTTGAGAAAAACAAAATAACAAAACAAAACAAAGCAAAATGAAACATGAGATGCAAGACAAGACAACAACATAACTCAATGAACTATGGTCTTCGACCTCTATGAGATTGACCTCTCCCTCGGAATGATTGATCGTGATTTGCTCATTGAGCATCCAGACATTCACATAGACCAAAGACACTCCGATTGAGAGTGTTGAAGCTCAATGAGAGGGCAAGATGCTGATTTGCTGAGGCTTCAGCCATTTGATCGAACCAACCCAAGACCCTTGATGCAAAGAGATCAAAGTTTTCAGTCTACACATAAATTTGTCCCTGTATTGTTTCATACCATTGTTCTTGAAGAGCTGCAAAGGTTTGGTGCTTAAGTTGCATACTTCAGAGCATTTCAAGAACGACCGAAATGTCGGTTTGAGAACGATTTGGAGAAGGAGGAACATATGAGGTGCCTTGCTCGGACCAAGCATTTTGACGCCATGTACCCCATCCTTGGTTAACATTAGTGTCCTGAACCGGAGAGTCACCCAACCAAGCATGATCATCATGACTTTCAAAGGGAACCTTGGTTTCCATGGGATGAGTTTCCTCATCTTTATCTTGCTCTTCCTCTTCAGCTTCATCTAAGTTATGGATGCGTCCACTTGAACCCCTAGGCCTGACCACATAAGTTTTCTGTTGCTTATCCCAAATGTATCCCATAAAAGTCATAGTCTTTTGACAAAACTCTTGGTTAGCACTAAGAGAGATGTAAGGGATGCCTGGCACAGAAACTCCGACATGATCTAATATAGTTTAGATCAACGATTCGTAGCATAATGAGAAACCTCTGCCGCTTTCTTTCAAAGCATAAATGCGACTTGCAAAATAGTAAGGCCAATTTACCTTGATTTTGTTCTTGAGTAGATAAACCAAATGAACTTCAGCTTGATCAACACGAGAATAACCACCTTTCTTCGGACGTAAAATGTGAGAGACAATCCACTGCAGAATGCGATCCTCCCATTTCAAAAGATCAGTGGTGACAGACTTAGGGAAAAGATCACTCGCGAGAACTTCCGCAGGATAAGGATCCTTAAGCATAGAGTTCAACCCAGTTTTAAAATCATATTGTGGAGCCAACTTGGTATCATTTATATGAAGATGAGGAGAAAGACGAGGACACATGTTAAACAAGTCTCACCACATAGTGCTACCAACATTTTAGCTTTAGCCCCCATCTTGAAAGCAAACTCATACCCGGTAAATTTATCCATCAAACCCGCATAAAACATCCTAACCATATCTTCATTATAGTTTGTACTACATTCCAAAAAGGCATTAATCTTTTGGTGGTTCAGAACATCTACAATCTCAGGAATATTCATCCTGTCCGCTACCTTTGGATAATATACATGCTGCTTAACAATAGATCTTTTTCTAAAATCTTTCTCATATACATCAGCAAGTTCAGAAGAGAGCAATGATAAAGCAGTTACCGGAGTTTGAGAAGAAGATGCCCTACCGGACCTTTTACCAGTCACTCTTGAAGTAGCCATTTGGAAAAAGAAATCCTTAGTTGATGAAGATACTCAGTTGCAGCAGTAGAAGTGAGTGTAGAAAGACAAAATTCTTCACCAATTCAGGTTTGAAACCCTAATTTTTTAGAATATTTGAAGGTTTTTTTAGGGTTTTGGAAGAGTTTTGAGGGATGAAGACCACAAGAGACACAAATGCAAAGATGAAAGACAAAATAGAAGCCTGAAAGGTATTTATTTAAAAAAAAATTTAGAAAACACGAGCGATACGTCGAAGCATGCGAGTAAATTTTTCAAAAATTTTAAAGATTCAGTATGAGTCGACGCAAGAGGGACCCTCAGTTCGACGCATGACATGCAGAGACTTCCAATCTTGAATTTTGATAACCATGAGTCGACCTATAGACCAGACAGGTCGACGCATGCTGAAAAAAATGATATGAATGATGCACAGAAACATAAATAACAGGCGTATACCATTTCAAACATCAATATGGAAGAATAGTGGAATCTAAAACTATCATTTAAGCATCAAAATTGCACTCCACAAATAATAGAAAACATCTATTCATCCAAGATAAAGTAATTAGATAGGAATGATATTACCTCCAATGGTGATGAAAGAAGAATGCCCTCACATAACTTAAACTTTCAAACATGGTTAATCAATATATATAAACAAACATAGATAGAGAGCATGCAATAATTTATTAGACACGATCTGAGATATCGAGAACACACTACAAGAAAAAAGGAGATTTACGACACTTGAGTTGCGACAGTTATCACAAAACCGTCCTTATTCCTGGACTGCGACGGTTGTCACGACAGTTAGAGTCAAATGTCGCAGATTTTTTGCGGCAGTTATCACAAAACCATCCTAATTCCTGGACTGCGATAGTTTTCATAACAGTTATCACAAAACCGTCATTATTATGTTTTTTACTTAAATTTTTATTTTATAAAATAATTTTTTTGATTGAGCGCTAAATGAAAATGGAAAATTTTCACCAAAGGCACTCAATTTTTCACCCTCTTTCAATTTTTTTCCAATTGAATAAAAGTAGAAAAGAGGAGAAATAGTTGATTTCAAGTTTCTTCGTCTTTTTCCATTTCTCCTTTCAATAAACCCTTTCTCTCTCTAAAACCTTCCTCTCTCATGGTCATCGCAAGAGAGACTCAATCTCATCCTCAACAATGCACAGTAATCCATTCTAGGGTTTTATTTTTAATTGTTTCATCTTTATTCTATTTTTCCATTTTTATTGATTTATTCAATCATTATTTCTCAAAAATATGTTGATTTCAACAGGATCTGATGGTTCCTGTTAATTATTGGGGGGGGGGGGTTGTTCAAAATTGTGTTAGTTGTCAACAGAATCTGATATTTATCAATTGTTTTATTTGTGATTATTTGCAGGCTTCTTCGAGATTTTCAGGTTCAACTCAGGAGCAAAAGAGGAGAACTCTAAATGACTTTGATATTGGAAAACCTCTGTGAAGGGGAAAATTCACCAATGTTATTTGTCCATAAAAAAACCAAGAGTAATTTTTTCCAGTCTCTTGATCTTCATTTTTATGCAAAACCATTATAATACATGTAGCTGGTGTTGAACTTTATAGATTTGACTGAAATGGTTGAAGTTGATTTGTGTTGTTTATTTATAAGGTTTTTTTTCCATTACAATGTCTTTATGTGTTTATTAAAATGTGAAATGTGATCATGATACAGAGTAATCATATTGTTGCTCTGAAAGTACCCTTTAAGATCCAACTCCAACAATCCCAAGTTGAGCATCAGATTCGGCGATAAGTTGAAATACAGAGTCATCTTTGACACCCCCATATCTTTGCGCCTATATGGATACTAAGTGTGTCTGCTTCATTCTCCTGCTCCGTGTTCAACTCCATTTTCCTAACCTTTTTACCACTTGCATATGTAAAACATGATAACATTTATAATGTTAGGTTTTTTTTCCTCTTTTCTGGTACAGAGGTTGAATCATGCTTAGACCATGTTGTGATTCTTTTGTGTGATATTGGCCTGCTCTTTATGGCTACTAGATATTTGAAGGTATATCTCTGCATCTTTATTACATTTTAGATTTAGTACAATAGTTTTATATTAGTGTCTTATGTTTATCCCCTTTTATAGGTTATCTTTTTGTGCACTCTAGCCCATACCCCAACTTTTAGGCATTGACTGTGACTGGACTAGAATCTTCATGAACATGTGAGAACTGAGTTTTACTATTATGCACAGGATGTTGCAGAGTTATATGAATCTAACAAAATATTGAGCAGAATGTTGTTTACTATGAAAAGTCAGCTTATTTTTTATCAAAGTGAAAAGGTGAGAACTTCTGCAGATTGTTTGACTTTAGGAACTTAGTAGTAATGTCTATAATCTTAAGAAAATTTTAGCATGTTTCTTTCTACAATTCTTATTGTGTTGACTTAATACTTTCTAAATCAACAATGAGCTATTTATTCAGATCATGGTTGCGTTTTTCAATGGCTCTTACTGTGAAGTTCTTGGGGATTCACTTATGGATTGCTAAAATAGGTTGATTTGTGATGTCTACAATGCTTCTATAATAATATGTTAATCAATCATTGAGGTTGTTAATTTTTTCTTTATCCATGCAAGAAGCTCTTGAAATTCTGCACCCGGTCAGCTCCTAAAACAGTGGATTTCATAGCAGAAGACGACCACTTTGATTCTTGCAAACTGGAAGATCGTGTCGCTATTGTTGGGATATATAAGGCTTTTCAGGAAAAGTGAAGGTAGTGTGAATGATGTATTCAGGTAGATTCAACTACCTTCTTTCCCAATTCTTCTCAGTAAACTAATGCTTGTATGTACAACTTTTACTTTAGTCTCAAGATGTGCTTGTATTTTATTGTTTAGTGGATTTTACTAGTACTTATTAACATTAAGATGTAAACATGTAATTGAGAGGGTTGGGATCTAGAAAATATGCAGAGTAGAAACTTTCTAGGCTATAGGAAAATTGATATAAATTTTTGGAAGCTCCTGTTCTTGTGCCAATCCCTTGATTCTTATTGAATGATGCTTGTTACAGAATAGTTTTATACTGAGTTTGAATTTTTTTATTGGTTTTGTTAGGTGTTAGTTGATAGAGTTAACATTGCACCATCTAACTTTTTTTAAATTGATTTTTCTTCCCAAGCAACAGGGATCTGTGTCAAAGCAGTCATGCTCAACTGGAACAATCCTCAAAGTTCTTTACTCTAGAGTGTTATCATCTATACATTAGTATTGTCGTCCTCATATATCAACTGTTATCTTTCATCATTACTTGTTTTACTTATTTTCTTTTTGTGTGGGAGTGATTACTTATCATTGCCATTTACTAAAAAAGTAAGCAAATTATGGATCCTTATGAAACACCAACAAAAGTGATCAATAATTTTAAACTGACTTATTATATGTTTCACTCATACAAGTTTAAAATATGTTGAAATAAAAGAGTATTTAGTACCACAAGAATGGTGCCTGTTTGCGATTTTTAGATCAGTTCATATAGATGAGAAAAACTATGAGTAGCCATATCAATTCCAGGTGGTTGTTAAAACAAAATCATTGGTAACCTTAGTGCATAGACTGAAAACTAATTTTGACATTGAAATTGCAAGAATGACACATTCCCCTTGGGTACCTTGAAAGCGTTGGTGATTCATCACAGTATGTTGAATATCTTTATAAATTTTATTCACTTATTCTTTTTATATATATTTTCTATTTTAACAATATTTGTCCATTTTTGTATAGCCAAGTAATGAGTTTCCAAATTTATCATTAGGTCATAATTAAATTCTTTATGTGGACCATGGACCAATTCTCTACTCTGGAGGAAGAATATGAAATAATGATTGGTGTAAGACGATTATTTGTAATTCTTATTTGGGCATTCACGTCATGTTGACTTGGTTCTGGGCAGCAGTTACCAGGATATACTTCACTGTAACAAGAGACCATTCTATTTAAGAGGCCTTGAAGACATAAGCATCATGGATGCATACATATGCATTCTGTAAGCAAATTTTCAGAATTTCTAACTTATTTAAGAGGCCTTGAAGACATAAGCATCATGGGTATATAATTTTTAATATTGTAGGCTATAGGACGTATGGAATTTCCTAGGTCACACCTAGTTTCTTTAAACAGGTCCAACTTATCTAAGCCACTAACATACTATATTGTGATATGTTATATTAATTATGTGGAAAACCTAAGGTTAAAGTTCTTGGGCTTTTGTAAATTCTGCAACTTTTTATCAGATAAATGAGAAGACAAGTTAAACTCAATCTAATTCCATTAATTTACAAATGTTTAAGAATTTATCATAGTTGATATTTTGTTGATATGGTAGTTTTGCATAGTATTGAGAATTTGTCAAATCGTTCCGTTGAAAGTACTTATTTTAGGAGATAATGTAGCAATTTTTAACTTTTTTTAAAAAAATAATAAAATTATGGCGGTTCTAAACTGTCAGTATTTTAAATGAAATATATAATATATAATTATGGCGGTTACAACCGTCGTTATTTTCAAAGAAATATATATTATATAATTATGGCGGTTACAACCGTCGTAATAATATATTGGAGGCCGTTTCAAAACTGTCGAGGATTGTTACGGCAGTTGGAGCGACAGTTTTACAAACCGTCGTAAAGCAGCCTCGCGACACATGTTTCTACGACGGAAGAGGAACCGTCGTGACTTGCAATTTGCGTCGGTTGTAACCGCCGTAATCTGCCAAAATTAACCGTCGTAATTTGCCAATTTTCTTGTAGTGACACCAAGTTCCCTACAAATTTTAAAGAAAAGTTTCGTTTCGAGAGGTTTAGTAAAAATATCGGCAAGTTAATTTTTACTATCAACATGCTCAAATACGACATCTCTTTTTTCAACATGATCCCTAAGGAAGTGGTGACGAATCTCAATATTGAAGGTGTGAGAAAAACACAAGAAAGGGGGGTTTGAATTGGGTTTTCAAAATGAAAGCTTTTTGTGAAACTCAAACAAAGATCATAAATAGACTAACAATAGAGAAAGACACACGATATATCCTGGTTCACTTGAAAACTATCAAGTTAATCCAGTCCACCCGCCCAGGTGATTTCGCCTTATACACAAGGACTTAATCCACTATAACCAAACTGATTACAACTGCACTAGCAACCGCTGGTGACAAACAATACACAGACTAACCGTCTCTTCTTAAGGATTCTGAACCAACTGGTCCCTTAAGGAATTCAAACAACTGTTTGATCAAATAAAATGTTTACAATGAAATGCTTCTTACATAAGCTGATATAAACACAATTTCTAGCTCAATCTAACTTAGAACGAATCTATACAGTAAGAACAATCTTCTTCTTTGTATTGTGATGCTTTACTGTTCACTCATGAATTTCTCTATTTCTTGAGTTCTTTCTTCATATGAATCAGTGTTTTTAATATTTTTCTTTTTCACACTTGGTGTCTCACATGATTCGTTGAATGATCTAGTCTTTATATAGTCAGAAAAAGATCTGTTGAAGAGTAGGTCAGTAATATCAGTAAAATACTGGCGACTTGAAATAATGTCGTTATGCTGGGATGAAAATCTTACACTGAAATTATCCTTTGTACCACCAAATCAGGGTAGTGGAATGGCAGTGGAAAAGAACGTGTTTGATCTGTACTATGTACTATTTTCCCACGCAAATGTTTCATATTATTCTATTCATCAGAGGCTTCTGAGTTGATATGATTAAAGCATGATCAGAAGAATGAATCATTGGGTCTTCAGAGTCTTGAGTCTTCAGAGCTTGTTCTCCAGAACCTTGTCATCAGAGTCTTCAGCACTCCTTCTTCAGAACCCTTGGTTATCAGAAACATAAGTCTTCAGAGTCTTCATAACTTGTTCAGCAGAACCTTGTCATCACAGTCTTCAGAACTAGGTCTTCAGAAACTTAAGTCTTTAGAGTCATCAGAATGCTATTCATCAGAACCTTGTCTTCAGAGTCTTCAGCATTTAGTCTTCAGAAGATAAGTATCAGAGTTAAATTCAGAGGCAGAATCCAAGAGAACATTGTAGCAACAACATAGTGTCTTCTTAGAGTCTTTATGAAGCACAGTAAATCAGAAGCAATCTCGCTTCATTGACTCAGAAACGATCATTGAGAATTTTAGAGTGACGTTTCACATGATCTCTATCAGAGTCAGAACTATCTTTATCAGAGTCAGCACCTGTTTGTCAATTCTTAAGAAAACACGCGTTAGAGTACCAAAATTATTCTCACACAAATACAACTTTGTTATTATCAAAACAAAGAGATATCTTGCAGAACCAAATCTTGTTCTAACAATCTCCCCTTTTTTTATAATGACTGTAATACCCCAAAATTTGCTCTCTCTTTTGTCATCATAGCATAGCATTATCATATATCATATCATATCCATCTCATTAGCCTAGCATTGCATCTTTAACATAGAAAAATGAAGCATAGCATCCCTCTTACCATCAAGGCATGTGATCAGGTGAAAGATGGACAATCAAGGAATCATTCAAGGCACAGAAGGTCAAACAAGTTGCCTCAAGGCAAGCCAAGAGGTCTTTCATGTCTCATACTATCTCAATTGATCATCCAAAACCTCAAGAAAGTGAGATTCAATAGGAGATTGAAGCACTACATCCTTCACTATGTAAGAGGTCCAAAAAACTGAAGGAAAACCCTCAAAAGTGATAGTTCATTGGTTCAAAAGCACCCTCAAGTGGCATATCTCCTCATCCTTTAAGAGGATACACAACATACTCTGAGGAATTTGAAATTGAAGACTGCACATTTTTCCCCTTAGTAGGTGGGGATCAAAACTAGGGTTTCCAATTAAATCAGGTTATCTCTGACTTTTTGGACAAAACTTGGTGTCATGGTATTCTACATGTCCTTAAGTGTATGTGTGTGGGAAATTGCATCTCAATTGGTTTTAGACGTGGTTCAATTGGAAGAAAGATAAAAAATCAGGAAAATTGGGGCTAAGTCAAATAATCAGAGGAAAAAGTCAACTCTTGACTTTTTGAAGCCAAATTCATGAAATTCATGTTATATGTGACCAATGTACAAAATTTGATCAAGAAACTCCAAAAGGATCATGAAAAATCAAGATTTGAAAAGTTGCCATTTTTGGAAGAAGTAGGGTTTCTAAATAAGGAAAGTTTTGGCCATTTTGTACCAAACTTTGAACCAAGGCCATTCAAAATTGAGACGTCAAATAAAAATTCCACTCGGCCACAACAAAAAGATCTCATCTTGAGCTTCAAATCCATGTGTAGAACACTTCCATTGGATCAAAATTGAGAGAGTTATGGATGATCAAAGTTGAGGAAAACTTGGGCAAAATGCAAGTCAGCTTGGGCAAATCTTAGGTCATGCGCAGTCATTTTCACAAACATGTGGTAGGCCAAATGTTTTGATCAATTACTCATGGTTAGAGGCCTCAAATGAAAAATCTTTCAACATGAAAGTTGTTCCTCTATGTGAGATTTTCAAAACTGGTGTTCATGATTTTTTCATTTGATCAAAGGATAAGAAGTTATGATGGCTTAAAGTAGGGTCAATGTAACTGAAAAATTGACTAAGTCATAACCAAGTCATGCCACACACGCGCACATTATGCAACATTTCAAGCCAGTTTTGAGTCCCTATGTTTGAAGCACATTTCCAATATGTTACAAGCCTCATTTTCATTTCTTTTCAACATCAAAGTTGTTGTATCATGTACACACTTTGTAATGATACCAGAATCATCCATTTCCATGGCCTAAAGAGAGAGATATTCATGCTTAAATATCACCATTTCCAACTGATTTCATCATATGCATCACATCAGAATTTGCATCTCTTGGTTCACACACACCACAAACACTTCATCACATCAGCTTTCCTCTTTCAGCCAAACACACACACACCTTTACACACACACATGCTCGAGTGTAGCATATAAGTGGAAGGAAGAAACTTGCTAAAGAAGTTGTTGCAGCAAACCACACTAGAGCTTATCATAAACCCCCTGCACCATATCAAAACTCCTCAAAATCGTCCCCTAACTAACTTGACTCAGTTAGTTAGGATGGACTCACCTAAACCATCTCAACTCAATTAACCAACTCATGTTAACCATAGTTAAGCCCTCATATAAAAGCAAACTTCACTCACAAACCTGGGGTGGTTCTCATTTTGTTCAGTTTCTCTCCAAAACTTCTCTTCTTTCTCTCTCAATCTCTCAACATTGCAACTGGTTTTTGAAGCTTTGATTTCAACTTCTCTCCATTGAATCATAATCAACTACTTCATCTAAGCCTTTATTTGGCCAAGAGTGAATCAAAAGCAGCTTGGAATCTCTGGTTTTCTGAAGAACATATCAAAGTCACAAATCTTCAGGTACGGATTTTAGCCATTATAGACATGCTTTGAAGGTGTTATCAGGTTCTTGAAGTTTCTTATAAGCTCAAGAACCTATCCGGCTAGTTGATAGGCCTTTAGAGGCATAGTTGAGAAATTAGGGCAAAACTTCTTCTGTTCGATTCTCTTATTTCATGAACCTTTTGCGCATTTTATCACTGGATTCATGTTCTTCGTCACTTCAGCTTTCCAATGATGTATATTTTGATCATTTGTGCTTGCCTGAAAATCATTGTCAACGAAGGTTGGCCGGAGAAGATGACCGGAGGTCTTCTCCGGCCGGTGGTCTGAATTGCTAGGGTTTTACTCCAATTTTAAAACGTGACCGTTGGATGTTCATGATCTGATGGCCACAACCTTGCCAGCACATTAAAATAAACGTGCATCTCACGTGTACAATTTCTGATTTCATTTAAACAATGTGTGGTGCAGTGCATGTTAGTGAGTGTGTTCCTTCACGCGTGTGCATTGGATATGGTTACTTTGACTGGTTTGTTGACTGGACCTGATCTAGTGGTGTTTATTATTTTGACTTTATTTTGACTGAGAGTGCACAATTGTTGATGTGGACCGCGCGTGTATGGACCTTGGGTCATTGCTATTTACACCTCACGTTTTAAAGCCCAAACAATTTGAACTGGTGGTTTACTATGCATACACCCCTTTATTATTTCAATTTCTTTTTATTCTCTTCATTTCATACACGTTTCATTTTTAATTTTTAAAATTACAAAACAACATCATAAAATTCTGGAAAAATTCATGAATATTATCAAGACATTTAGGAAATTTTTGATATTTTTATTTCATGATTTTATCACATTTTTATCACTGTTTCATAATTTTCTTTGAATTTCCATTTGTATGCATTCCAAGTATGATACATGAATTTGTAGAATTTTTTTCTTGCTCCTTACAAACTGTTTTGGCCTGATTCTTTTTGCATTGATTCACTAATACATTGAATCATGTTAGGTGATTTTTTTTAATATTTTTTAGGTCACTTTATGACATGTTTTGATGCTTGTCTTTGCACCACTTTGCATGATGTTTCAACTTGACCTAATGCATTGTTTAAAGTCATTTTTCCTTGAATTTTGACATGCTATCTTGATGTATGATTTACTTCTGACTTAGGCATTCAAATACCATGCTTGCATAATTTTCATAAGTCCATTTAATTTTTGTTTGATGCATTACATTTGAAGCCTAATACATGTCATATCATTCTAACTTTAGTGTATGTTTGCATGATTTCTTTTGTGCATATTTGTATGAGCATTTGCATATTTTATGAGCCATTCATATGATATTATAGGTCCTTGATACACACTATAGGTCATATTTACATGTTCATTTCAGCTTGAACTTTGTGCATCCTTAACATATATTGTTTGCATTTTCCTTTTGAACTTTCACTTCACTTCTTCTTCTATTACTTCTTGAATGGCTTGAATGTTGATTCATGAATACTTTGAGATGTTTATAAACCATTTTTCATTTAGTTTCAATTCTGATTTTTGGGTTACATGTTCCATTTATGCATGTTCTTTTCATTTCTTTTCATCTTTCATCTATCCTTTCTTATGATAACATGTTTAAATGCTATGGATGATGATTGTTGCTTATTCATTTGAACTTGTATGATGATATTCACTAGTTGTCAATATGATTCACATTCTGGTTGTGATAGTAAGATTTGATTCTTCATCTTATTCTTTTGAACTTTATTGTGCATTAAGTGTTTTTTACTTCTTATACATGTTTCCATGTTTACTAACCATGTAGGGGCTTTGGTAAGTTGAAATTGAGTGTGGATAAGGAATCCACATTCAAACCTCTCTCCTTTCATCTTTTATAATCCAACCTTGTGTTTTTTTAAGTACTTACGTGCTTTCTTTGATTAACTCATCACTTTCCCTTTTGAGTTACAATTCATCTTCTACTTTAGAAGTGAGTTGTTTAACTCATTCCTTCTTTAGACTTCAGGCTTTGCAACCTCACAAACCATTAGGATCACTCCCTTAACTAATAAATTAAGATTGAGTCTTAGTTCACATAGATTTTTACCTTGCTCGCCCACTTGAGTTTTTCATCTTCTCATCTCAAAGAAAATTCAAAATATGTAATAAAGGTAGGCATTTATTGCATTTAGGCCTTTCATATAAAGAAAAGATTATAGGGGGTCTTCTCTTGAAATCTTAGAATGTGTAGCATATGGCCCATCTTGGGTCAATGTGTTAAACATTTGATCTTGTATGAAGGACTTAAATGCAATACTTGTTGAAGATACAAATAAAGAAAAACACTTCTTCATTTCATAATCAACAAAAACACTTAATAAATACAAGTATGCTAGTGTGTTTGAACCTTAATAATTGGAACTAAGTGTGAGGGTCTTCTTCACACTTAGTGTACTTTCTTACTCATTCCATCTTGGAATGTGAGGATGTATACATTCCAATGACTAAGATTTAGATAAACCATCATATGCAAACAAATGAAAAAAAAACTTTTAAAAGACAACAAACAAACAAACAATTCTTTTCTCATCTCTTTCATTCCAGTCTTAAGGACTCGTCACGTCCGTTCTACCTCAAACAGGTAACGCCTAAGTCTCCATACAGCGAGCCGCAACACCTAAACTGCTGGGACGCGCACTCTGACGTTTCCACTAAAAAACACAAACAAAGCGACCCTCGTTGAGGGGAACTACGTTGCTCTGATTCTCATGTTCCCGATGAGATACGTAGGCAGTGGGGTAGGGCCCATTCGAGCACTTCTTTCATTTTCCCTACATTTGTTTCTCTTTCTCTTTCCTTTCCTTTTCCAGTTCTCCAACTAGCAGTTCCTTTTCCAGCATCTTTTCCTTACACCCTTTGATTGAAGCAGCAAGCGTGGATCCCATCGGGTACGATGGACGCGTGGGGGTGCTAATACCTTCCTCGCGCGTAACCGACTCCCGAATCCAGTTCTCTTGGTCGCAAGACCATGCTCTATCCTTTCCTTCAGGTTTATGCGGTGTTTCCTTTCCCTCTCTTGGGATAAATACACATTGCTGGCGACTCTGTTTTGGTGCCACTTTCGCGTTTGTACTTGGATGAAAATCCCGGGAGCGACAACTGGGGACAGGTTGACCTATTACTGGTCCATCCTTAGCGAGTCAATCCTAGCGCTTGTTTGCTTTTCTTTCATTGAGTGTTTACTGTTATCTTGTATTTGCTGTTTACTGTATTTTATTACTTGTACCATATTTACAGCATGTTAGCATTTACATTTCATATATTATACTGTGTTGCACTGTTCTGTCTATTTGGCGGGATGGGATTTCTGAGAGATGAGCCCATTACCAAGGCTCGAGTACATACTTAGATTTAGAGTGGAGAGTAGTGGGACCTACGTACCATCTGTGTACGTTGGGTAATCACGAAATTCACAGCTAGACGAGGCTATCATGGGACCCATCATGGCATACGCATCTTGCGTATTCCAGGATGTCGATCTAGAGAGCTGTCGACTCTAGTGACCGATCATGAGGACCTTAGTGAAAACATCTCTCTTTAGTGGTGACAGTGGCAGACCACATTTTGTGGCAAACCCACTCGCACCCGAGGGCCCACTTTGGAACTTGCATAGGATGACCTTTATTTTCTAAGGTGAGTCAGTGGACGACCTCTTTGATTGGCATAGCATTGTATCCTACGAGATGAATGTGCTATCGCTTCTCAAACCTCCGAAGCTGGCAAGCCTTGTTTTCTAGGAACGACATGTGAGTATGGGTGGGATGTTTACAGGTTTGCAGGTAACCTAGCCTCCTACATACCTTACTTGTGATTCTATGATTGTTACAGACAGTGTATCCTATGACAGTGGTTTGAGTATTCATCTCAGATATTGCCAGATTCAGTACAGAGACACAGTGCACACAGTTCAACACAGACACAGACATCTGAATACTTGATCACACGCCTTTTGCATTTGCATACTCATATCATAACAGGTTATGTTTGTCATTTTTAGGTACCTACCATATTGTCTGATTCCAATCATGAGTTTCCAAGAAGTTGAGGTTAAAAGGAAGAATAATGTGTCATATAAATTCCCTGATCCTAATCTGGATTCATTGAACAAGATGATAGGCATGGCTGGTTCTGGTGTTCTCATCACTTTTCAGAAGGAATATGGAGAGCTGATTAAAATGGTATGTGCATTCACAAAGTATGAGAAGGATGGGTTGCACACTTTCTTACACTTCCCTGATTACATTTTGATGCCCACTTTGGAGGAATTCTCATTTATTTTGGGAATTCCAGTCACGTCTTCTATACCGTATTTTTCTGAAGATGCTCTTACCCCCAAAGTAATTGCTGCT
Organism: Lathyrus tuberosus; assembly: GCA_022829125.1. NCBI lineage: Eukaryota > Viridiplantae > Streptophyta > Magnoliopsida > Fabales > Fabaceae > Lathyrus > Lathyrus tuberosus. Next base: position 10,614,104 of record JALAZF010000141.1, read on the forward strand.
GTTCTACATTTGGACCAGTCTGTTGTGAAAAGTGGCCTGAGTAAACTTAAAGAAGATGAAGGATTTCATTTGGAGTTTCTTTTCCAATAAGCTCAGGAAGCTGCCAAGGCTAAAAACTGGACTACTTACAATGATGTGTTAGCTCTTTGTATCTATGGTTTGGTGCTTTTCCCCGGTCACTTGACTTTGTTGATATGCAGGCGATGAAAGTGTTCGTTTCGAAGAATCCGATTCCTACCCTGCTAGGGGATTTTTATTACTCAGTACACTACAAAAATGAGAAGGGAAGAGGAAGTCTGGGTAGTTGCTGTACCCAATTGTTATGTCATTGGCTCTTCAAACATTTACCTCGAACTGGTGCTTTCGTAGAAACTATTGAGACAATGAAATGGTCCAAGAGATTGATAGGTTTGACTGCCAATAACATCATTTGGTTTGATCCCAAATTACTGACAATAGAGCTTACTGTTAAATGTGGAAGTTTTCTGAATGTGCCTCTACTTTGAAGAAGAGGTGGGATTAATTACAACCCGGTGTTGGCTGTTAGACAATTTGGTTATGCTTCGAGAAATCCTCCTGCTGATGAAGAGATTATTGCTTCTCTGTTTTTCGTGGGAACCAAGAATGAAAGAGTGCCAGAAGTAATAAATGCCTGGAAATTTATGCAAAGAGAGGGGAAGTTAATTTTTGGCAAAGGAGACTGTAGATCATACCCTGACTACGATGCTTGGATTGAGATGAAGGTCAAAGAGCTGTTGCTACCCTTTTCAAGAGAGATTCTCTTATGTCCAAATCAACACTCCATGGTACCGGCTGAAGAGTGTGAGAAATGGAAGAAAATGGTTAGAGAGTTGCAGATAGAGAACTCTGGAATAAGCAGATGTCTTCAGAAAGCTTTGACTGACAACAAAATTTGGAGAAGAGAGCATTGGAAGCGGAGAAAATCTTGGCAGACAAGGAAGAAGATTTTTATGATAGAGCTCGGTACTTCCGAAAACTTACTTTAGGAGCAGATGATACTAGTCAGGCTCACAAGACTACAAAGCAGGCTTTAGCCCGAAGCAGGGATTCATTAGCTAAACTTCATCAAGCTTGGGATGAAGTCAGAATTGAAAACTCTGAATTGCTGACCCAGTTAAAAGATAAAGATGAAGAGCTGAAGAAAGCACATGTAGCAAGAAGAAAGTATCGAGAGGATCTTGGCAAAAGTCAAGAACAGGTAAGGGATGCTGAAGATAAGCTGAAAATTGCCAACAAAGAGCTTGAAGATGTCACGGCAGATCTGAAGCTGGTTAAAATTCAAGCTGGAATTAAGAGGCGCAAAGGAGCCGATGAAGATGAAGCCTTGCTAATGCACATGGGCTCATTATCTTATGCATTGGAAAAAGGGACGTCGTAATCAAAGAGCTGATTAAGAAGCCACATCATCAGCGTACCCGCATCCTGTTCGAAGAGATTAAGTATTCCATCCAGAAGCTGAAAGACGTAGAGATATCAGATTAATGATTTTTGTCATTTCTTTGTAATTTGCAATGGTTACCATCAGAATTGTTGATGGATCCATTTGACTACTTGTTTCTTTACCTGTTGCTGAAACTATGACAAATGTGCTTGAAAACTTTTGGGAATTCATATGAAATGAGCTATTTCTGTTCACAATTTCTGGCTTTCAGATATATGTGACGTAATAAGATATCTGCACACTAGCACACTACAAAATCACTATTTCTGGTCATCAGATATTTGTGATTGGCGTATATGAATATCTCTTCAAGGCAAAACTCAATAATCATGATTTCTGGTCGTCAGGAATTTGTGGTTACGATTGGAATCAGGATATGAAAAGTATCTTGAAATGACAAACATAACTGTGCATTTGCATTTGCATAGCATATCATTTTTGCATTACAGGTTTTCTTTGTGCAGGCGCCTGCTAACCTTTATTTGGTCTTCAGGCACGATAGCTGATACCCCAGTTCACCGATATTCTACCCGACGCAATCAAGCCAGAGTCATGGAACAAGTTCAGACTGAATTAGCTGATTTGAGGGGGAGGATGGAGCAGTTCATGAACCTTATGCAGGGGATTGCTCAAGGTCAGCAGGAGCTGAGGGCCGGTCAGGAAACCATGAGGGTTGGTCAAGATGCCATGAGAGCCTCTATTCAGAGGCTGGAGACTGAAATCCCAAATCGCAATGTGCGCACTCCTCCTGTTGGCAACGTCCCCACTGGTGGGGTACATCTGGGACTTGATAATAGTGGTTTAGAGGATGGTCAAGATGACCAGTTTACCGCATTCAACAACGACATGGGTTTCTACAATGAAGACCGGAAGTACGAAGGGTTAGATGAAATACTCAAGGCTATTGAGAGCCAAAATCCTCTGGGGATTGACGTAGAGGACATGGGCCTCGTGCAAGGTGTGAGAATCCCTCCCAAGTTCAAACTTCCTACATTGGATAAGTACAATGGCAGTACCTGTCCCAAAACATATTTGCAAGCTTACAATCGCAAGATTTCCGCTTATACTGAAGACCAAAAGCTCTGGATGTATTTCTTCCAGGACAGCCTGTCAGGCGCCTCCCTGGAATGGTACATTAAGCTGGACAGGGTTCATATAAAGAGCTGGAAAGATTTGTACGCTGCGTTTCTGAAGCAGTATCAATATAATTTGGACATGGCGCCCAATCGTACTCAGCTGCAGAGTATGACTCAGGATCACAAGGAGGGCTTTAAGCAGTACGTGCAGAGATGGAGAGAATTGGCTGCTCGAGTTCAACCACCTTTGGCTGATCGTGAGATGGTTGATATGTTCATGAGCACACTCCAAGGGCCGTATTTGGATAGATTGGCTGTGTGTCCTTCAACAGGGTTTGCCGACATTGTTATTGTTAGGGAACGAATAGAGAGTCTGCTGAAGATGGGTAAGATTCAAGACGTCAGTGGGACTGGTGCTTCGAGTTCGAGGAAACCCTTTGCTAACGGACCAAGGAAAAGTGAAGGGGAGTCCAGTGTTGTGCATAGAGGAAAGGGCAGAGGCAGGACTCAATCCTACCATCAGGTGGATGCTGTAACCATTCCAGTTCCAGCAGGACAGCAAGCTCCAGATCAGCAAGCTAGACCCGATTCCAGACTAATAGACAAAGGGACCGTAAGTTTGATCCCTTGCCTATGACATATGCTGCTTTGTTACCACAATTGCTCAGAGAGAAGTTGGTTGAACTTCGGACTATGAGGCCGCCAGATACTGGAAAATTGCCTCAAAATTATGATGCTAATGTTCGATGTGAATTTCATTCTGGTGCGCCGGGTCACTCGATAGAAAAGTGCTGGGCCTTTCAACATAAGGTTCAGGATCTGATCGACGCAAAAACTATTAATTTCTCTAAGCCGCTGAATGTTCGTGATAATCCAATGCCTCATCATGGAGATGCAGGCATGCATGCTATTTCTGATGGCGAGAAATTGAATCTGATTACCGATGTTAATTTGGTAAAGACTCCGCTGTTGATTGTAAAAGAGCGTTTGTTAAAAGGAAAGGTATTTCCTGGATGTGGCTCTGATTGTGAGGATTGTTCGAGACAGATTAATGGCTGCAGTAAGTTGAAAGTTGGACTGCAGGATCTTATGGACGAAGGAAGCCTTCAGTTTGATAAGGTAGAGAAGGAAAAAGATGTTTCAGCTGTTACCATTTATTATAATCCAGTTGAAATACAGGTGCCCGTTGAAGCTCCTGTTTCTATCATCATGCCCGAGAGGCCGAGACCAGTTACGATTATAGTTCCTGAATCTGCTTCTTATGTGTCTAATCGGGCAGTTCCATGGCAATATGGAACTGACACTCATAAAGGAGGAAGTCAACAGAAAGCAGAGGCTGCTGTTGGTACCAGTGTTGAGAATGTCAGTGGACCAAGTGGTTTCACCAAAAGTGGTCGACTGTTTGCTCCCCAAACTCTAAGGAGTGATAAAGAAGCTGAAGCCGCTGCAAGAACAAAAGGAAAACAGGTTGTTGGTGACGAGGTGCCTGTTCAGGAAGAGGACCCTAAAGTCAATTTTGATAGTGATGTTGAGGAATTTATGAGGATTATCAAAAAGAGCGATTATAAGATCATTGATCAGCTCAATCAGACACCCTCTAAAATCTCAATATTATCCCTGTTAATGAGTTCAGATGCACACCGGGCTGCTTTGTTGAAGGTTTTGAATATGGCCTATGTTCCCCAAGAGATTACTGTGAATCAGTTAGAGGGAGTAATTTCTAATGTCAATGTGAGCCACGGGTTGGGGTTTACGAATAGGGATTTGACTCCAGATGGACGTAATCACAACAAAGCGTTGCACATCACACTTGAATGCAAAGGAGCTATTTTGTCGCATGTGCTGGTCGACACAGGTTCTTCCTTGAATGTGTTACCCAAAAAGGCCCTGATGAAAATTGAAGTAGATGGATTGATTCTTAGACCCAGCGATTTGATTGTGAGAGCTTTTGATGGATCCCAAAGATCGGTGTTTGGAGAGGTAGAATTACCAATACAGGTTGGTCCACAGATATTCAAGACAATCTTTCAAGTTATGGACATTCAGCCTGCTTACAGCTGTTTGTTAGGCCGACCATGGATTCACGCAGCAGGCGCAATTACCTCCACACTACATCAGAAGCTCAAATACGTATTCGAGGGTCAAGTGGTTACCGTTTGCGGTGAAGAAGATATATTTGTGAGTCATCTATCCACTTTCAAATATGTGGAAATGGATGGAGAGATTCATGAAACCCTGTGCCAGTCTTTTGAAGCCCTTAATATCAACAAATTCCCAGAACCTACTTCAACATCAGTGGTGTCAAATGTGCCAGTTGGGCCGAGTGCATCAATTGTGTCCTACAAGCAGGCCAGAGAAGTGGTTGAAAGCGGAAATGCCCAAGGTTGGGGTAAAGCTATCGACGTGTTTGTGAAAGAAGATAAGTTCGGCATTGGATACCAACCGGGCCAGACGCCAGTTCCCCGATTTCGTGGGCCAATTAATTTCAACAGTGGAGGAATTATCAACCCTAATCAATCCTGCTCAACCATAGAAGATGACGCTGAAAGCTCAGATTATCTGGACAGATGGGTGTATTCACTGGCTCCGGGCGAGGCATTGCAAAACTGGTCTAGTGAAGAAGTCATTCATGTTGTACACCATTCAGAGTAATAATTCTTGTCTTTCATAATGCATGAAATCCCACACTCTGCCCAAGGTGTGTGGATCCATTTGTAGGGCCACCATATTTTCTCATATAATGTTCAAACATCAATAAAAAGGACGTTTTTGTTTACAAATTTGTGTTCCTTTATTCCTTCTTTATTTTTATTTTTGCACAAAGAAAATTAAAAATGATAATGCATTTTCTTTTCTTTTGTTTTCAAGCAAAAATAATCTAAAATAAAGCATCAATCCAATCATGCAGACTTGATTTTGTGGATTCCTCTGAAAATGATTCTGTTATGCCCACGTATGATTTCGACAATCCGATCTATCAAGCTGAGGAGGAAAGTGATGAAGACTATGAACTCCCGGAAGAGTTGGCTAGATTGTTGAAACGGGAAGAAAAGACCATTCAGCCTCATCAGGAAGATCTTGAGGTTATTAATATCGGTTCAGAAGAAAGCAAGAAAGAGATCAAGATCGGTGCAAGTCTGCGGGCTGATGTAAAGCAAGAACTGATAGTCATGCTGCGTGAATATGTTGACATCTTTGCTTGGTCATATCAAGATATGCCAGGTTTAAATACAGACATAGTTGTGCATAGACTACCATTGAAAGAGACCTATACACCGGTCAAGCAGAAGCTGCGCAGAACGAAACCAGAAATGGCTTTGAAGATCAAGGAAAAGGTACAGAAACAGTTGGATGCAGGTTTTCTGGCAGTAACCAACTATCCTCCCTGGGTGGCCAATATAGTACCGGTGCCGAAGAAAGATGGCAAGGTCAGAATGTGTGTGGATTACAGAGATCTCAACAGGGCGAGCCCTAAAGATGACTTTCCACTCCCTCATATTGATGTGGTTGTTGACAATACTGCTCAGTTTTCAGTGTTCTCATTTATGGATGGATTCTCCGGGTACAATCAGATAAAGATGGCACCTGAAGACATGGAGAAGACGACATTCATTACCCCGTGGGGTACCTTCTGTTACAAAGTAATGCCTTTTGGGTTGAAAAATGCAGGGGCAACTTATCAAAGAGCAATGGTGACGTTATTTCACGATCTAATTCATTAAGAGATCGAGTGCTATGTGGATGACATGATTGCTAAATCAAAGACAGAAGAGGAACATCTGATCAACTTAAAGAAGTTGTTTGAGAGGTTGAGGAAATTCAGGTTGAGACTGAATCCTAACAAGTGTACTTTCAGCGTGCGGTCCGGAAAATTGCTTGGTTTCATTGTCAGTGAAAAAGGAATAGAGGTTGATCCTGCTAAAGTGAAAGCTATACAAGATATGTCTGTACCGAGAACTGAGAAAGAAGTTCGCGGCTTTCTAGGGAGATTGAACTACATTTCAAGGTTCATATCTCACCTAACTGCCACCTGCGAACCGATATTCAAAATGCTAAGAAAATATCAAACGGTTAGGTGGAATAATGATTGTCAAAATGCATTCGATAAAATAAAAAGATATTTGCAGGAACCTTCGATTCTGATACCTCCAGTTCAAGGGAGACCACTGATTATGTACTTGACAGTGCTCGGAGGATCTATGGGTTGTGTTCTCGGTCAGCACGACGAGATAGGTAGGAAAGAACATGTTATCTACTACCTGAGCAAGAAGTTTACAAATTATGAATCACGTTATTCAATGCTTGAGAAGACATGTTGTGCACGCCGTAAAGCGATTGAGACAATATATGCTCACACATACAACCCTGTTGATCTCAAAAATGAATCCGGTCAAGTATATTTTTGAGAAACCAACGCTTACAGGCAGAGTTGCAAGGTGGCAGATGATATTGACAGAGTATGATATTCAATATACTTCGCAAAAAGAAATCAAAGGAAGTATACTGTCAGATTATCTTGCACAACAGCCTCTTGATGATTACCAGCCCATGAAGTTTGATTTCCCTGATGAGGACATCATGTTTCTCAAAGCGAAAGACTGCGAGGAACCACTTCTGGAGGAGGGGCCTGACCCTGAATCCAAATGGAGTTTGATGTTTGACGGGGCGGTTAATATGAATGGGTGCAGAGTTGGTGCAGTTCTCATTATGCCAGAAGGCGTTCACATGCCCTTCACTGCCCGAGTAACTTTCGGGTGTACCAGCAATGAAGCAGAATACGAAGCTTGCATACTAGGGATTGAGGAGGCTATTGATTTACGAATCAAGACCCTCGATATCTTTGGTGATTCAGCACTGGTAATCAATCAAGTAAAGGGAACATGGCATACACATCAGCAGAATTTGATTCCGTATAGAGATTATGCGAGGAGATTGCTGACATTATTTACAACTGTCAAGTTGTACCATGTTCCTAGAGATGAAAATAAGTTTGCAGACGCCTTGGCCACTATATCTTCGATGATTAAAGTGCATGGTTGGAACTTTGTACCCAGGATTGATGTATCTCGTCTTGATAGACCTGCTTTTGTGTTTGATGTTGATGCAATGTCTGACGACAAGCCTTGGTACCATGACATTAAATGCTTCTTGAAAAATCAAGAATACCCGCCTGGGGCATCTTCCAAAGACAAGAAGACATTAAGAAGGCTAACTGGTAGTTTCTTCTTGAACAAAGATGGCGTGCTGTATAAAAGAAATTTTGACACGGTTCTGCTTAGATGCGTGGATAGACACGAAGCAGACCTGTTGATGATTGAAGTGCACGAAGGCTCTTTCGGTACCCATGCCGGAGGACATGCGATGGCTAAGAAATTGTTGAGATTGGGGTATTATTGGTTGACAATGGAGTCGGATTGCTGCAAGTATGCCCGCAAGTGTCACAAATGCCAAATCTATGCAGACAAAGTACACGTTCCTCCAAATTCGTTGAGTGTCATGTCCTCTCCATGGCCCTTTGCAATGTGGGGCATTGATATGATCGGGAAAATTGAGCCTACTGCTTCAAACAACCATCGTTTCATCTTGGTCGTCATTGATTACTTCACTAAATGGGTTGAAGCAGCATCTTATGCCGATGTCACTAAGTAAGTGGTAGCTCGTTTCTTGAAACGAGATATCATTTGTCGATATGGAGTTCCTGAAAGAATCATTACTGATAATGGTTCTAATTTGAATAACAAGATGATGGCTGAGTTATGCCGGGACTTCAAAGTCGAACATCACAATTCTTCTCCGTACCGCCCAAAGATGAATGGCGCGGTCGAAGCGGCCAACAAAAATATCAAGAAGATTGTGCAAAAGATGGTTGTCACGTACAAAGATTGGCATGAGATGTTACCATTTGCTTTGCATGGGTATCGAACGTCAGTCCATACGTCCACTGGGGCAACACCATACTCACTTGTATATGGTATGGAGGCAGTTCTACCGATCAAAGTTGAGATTCCCTCTCTCCGAGTATTGATGGACGTTAAGCTAGATGAAGCTGAATGGGTACGAGCCAGATTTGATCAGCTGAGCCTTATTGAGGAGAAGCGACTAGCAGCAGTATGTCATGGTCAGCTATACCAGCGCAGAATGAAGAGGGCATTCGATCGAAAGGTTCGACCTCAAGTTTACATGGTCGAAGATGTAGTAATCAAGAGAATACTTCATCTGAGTACAGATCACAGGGGCAAATGAACTCCTAATTATGAAGGTTCATTCGTGGTTAAAAAGGTTTTCTCAGGTGGAGCCTTATTACTGACAACCATGGATGGTGAAGACTTTTCATCCCCTGTTAATTCAAATGCAGTTAAAAAATACTTCGTATAAATAGACCCGCTGGATGAAAAACAAAATAAAAAAATCCAGGCAAAAAAGGGCATCCTGGCGAACCAAAAACAGAATAAAGGTTCGGCCAAAAATTAAGGATATAAGTAAAAAAAAATTGTACACCCGGTAAGTTGAAAACCCGAAAGGGCAACTTAGGCAAAAATGGGTATCCCGGTGGATTGAAAACCTGAAAAGGCGATCCACGCAAAAGAGGGATTTAAGCGAATGACTGCAGTCTGAATTAATCTGTACGTTCTCTACTCTTCAGCAAACTAGCAAAGTTTCCGAAGGAGGAATTGTTCCGACCACGAGCTTCCGAAGGCGAAGATAATCAAGAAAGTTGGAATACATACTGGCTATAACAGAATCAGAAATCAGTTGGAACCCAATTTCCGCATTATCATTAGGATAGGTTTCTTTTCTCAATTTTATGGCAATCAACTCTTTCAGGGGTTTGCTTCCGATTGTAAATTCGCCGATTTTGGCATCTCCTCAATAAAATTGAATATTCAGTCACAAGCTTTTATTTTCATTTTACTGTTTTGTTTACAAAAATGTCCGATTTTTTATAATAAAACATTGCTTTGAAAATATCATGGCCTTGCAAAAACATGCACAAAAAAGACAATTAAAATTACTTTGCTTGTTGGACAACCTTGGATGGTGGACTAAAAAAAAAACCACGCAATATCCTGGGGCATGTGCATATATTTTTTCTGTTGCAGGTAATGAGTATGATCGATACAAGCAGCACGAAAGTTATCTCTCAGCATAATCAACAGATATTTGCTATGACTTGATACTGTTGTATCTTATTAAGTCGATTCTTTCATTCAAGATTTCCCACCGGGTTTTGTGACGACAACGGTTGTCGAAGATTGAATCCTTCTGTGTTGATAACGGTTATTAATGCAGTGAGCACTCCATGTCCATAACGAGTGCAAATCTTCTGGTACCTCGCAGACGATGTGAAGGGTAGTGCGAGAGCGAATGTTCGGAAGTTGAAGACAGGGTGTTCGTCTAAGAGTTTGAAAACGCTTGGTTTTCTATAAAATCCTCTTAAGGGACGAAGCTTCTCGCAGTAACATCCCCTGTGGAGCTTATTCTCAGCAGGATTTACCAGCAAGTGGTAGTGTCATATTTCCCGCAGGTTTCATCATGTGAAATTTGTCAAAGAATAATTCCCTGCTTGATTGTTTGCTCTCCCCACAGAGTTTGACATTTTGACAATAATTTCCCCAGCAAGGTCTAAATAGATCGAGGGAATCTCTTCTTCAGCAAAGTGTCAGCATATGAAATTACCCAGCCGGTGGTGTAATTCTCAGCATTGCTTATTTACAACTCAAACTCCAATTTATTTTTGGCATACAGACAGTTGTTCATATTATTCCAGCAGGTGGGATAGTATTGCAGATGGTTGTTCCAGCAGGTGGGGTGATCATTATATACAATCGTTCATATTATTCCAGCAGGTGGGATAGTATTGCACATGGTTGTTCCAGCAGGTGGGGTAATCATTATATATAATCGTTCGTATTATTCCAGCAGGTGGGATAGTATTGCAGATGGTTTTTCCAGCAGGTGGGATGATCATTATATACAGTAGTTTATATATTTCCAGCAGGTGGGATGGTGATAAACAATTATATTCTAGGCAAAGTCCAACGTTGGTTTGGCAAAGCTTCCAAAGCCGGTTTGGTAAGCATCGAAGTCCAATGTTAGTTTGGCAAAGCTGCAAAAGTCCATTTGAGGATGGCAATTTTGAGATTCCAAAGCCGGTTTGGTAATCATTGAAGTCCAACGATAGATTAGCAGAAATCCAACACGAATTGGTAAAAGTCCATTGTTTAGAATGGCAGAGCAGCTAAAGTCCATCAGTTGAGTGGCAAGCCAGTAGTTGTCTGGCGTCGTTCAAAAAGACATTGTTGAAAGTCCATCCATAGAGTGGCAAGCCAGTAGTCGTCTGGCGTCGTTCAAAAAGACATTGTTGAAAGTCCATCCATAGTATGGCAACCCAGTAGTCGTTTGGCGTCGTTCAAAAGACAGATCTCTCCGACAACGTTTCATTGAAGATTCAATCCAGCAGTCTCGTTGGGTTTATATCCCTTTTGTTCTTCGTCATCCAGAGCAAATTTTTGGCTATATTTGGTATTCAATCACTATATACCTTGAAAGTCTGAAAGCAATCGCTTTCAGGCATTCAGGTCTACAGCGTTTGAATAGGGGCAGCTGTAATACCCCAAAATTTGCTCTCTCTTTTGTCATCATAGCATAGCATTATCATATATCATATCATATCCATCTCATTAGCCTAGCATTGCATCTTTAACATAGAAAAATGAAGCATAGCATCCCTCTTACCATCAAGGCATGTGATCAGGTGAAAGATGGACAATCAAGGAATCATTCAAGGCACAGAAGATCAAACAAGTTGCCTCAAGGTAAGCCAAGGGGTCTTTCATGTCTCATACTATCTCAATTGATCATCCAAAACCTCAAGAAAGTGAGATTCAATAGGAGATTGAAGCACTACATCCTTCACTATGTAAGAGGTCTAAAAAACTGAAGGAAAACCCTCAAAAGAGATAGTTCATTGGTTCAAAAACACCCTCAAGTGGCATATCTCCTCATCCTTTAAGAGGATACACAACATACTCTGAGGAATTTGAAATTGAAGACTGCACATTTTTCCCCTTAGTAGGTGGGGATCAAAACTAGGGTTTCCAATTAAATCAGGTTATCTCTGATTTTTTGGACAAAACTTGGTGTCATGGTATTCTACATGTCCTTAAGTGTATGTGTGTGGGAAATTGCATCTCAATTGGTTTTAGAAGTGGTTCAATTGGAAGAAAGATCAAAAATCAGGAAAATTGGGGCTAAGTCAAATAATCAGAGGAAAAACTAAACTCTTGACTTTTTGAAGCCAAATTCATGAAATTCATGTTATATGTGACCAATGTACAAAATTTGATCAAGAAACTCCAAAAGGATCATGAAAAATCAAGATTTGAAAAGTTGCCATTTTTGGAAGAAGTAGGGTTTCTAAATAAGGAAAGTTTTGGCCATTTTGTACCAAACTTTGAACCAAGGCCATTCAAAATTGAGACGTCAAATAAAAATTCCACTCGGCCATAACAAAAGATCTCATCTTGAGCTTCAAATCCATGTGTAGAACACTTCCATTGGATCAAAATTGAGAGAGTTATGATGATCAAAGTTGAGGAAAACTTGGGCAAAATGCAAGTCAGCTTGGGCAAATCTTAGGTCATGCGCAGTCATTTTCACAAACATGTGGTAGGCCAAATGTTTTGATCAATTACTCATGGTTAGAGGCCTCAAATGAAAAATCTTTCAACATGAAAGTTGTTCCTCTATGTGAGATCTTCAAAACTGGTGTTCATGATTTTTTCATTTGATCAAAGGATAAGAAGTTATGATGGCTCAAAGTAGGGTCAATGTAACTGAAAAATTGACTAAGTCATAACCAAGTCATGCCACACACGCGCACATTATGCAACATTTCAAGCCAGTTTTGAGTCCCTATGTTTGAAGCACATTTCCAATATGTTACAAGCCTCATTTTCATTTCTTTTCAACATCAAAGTTATTGTATCATGTACACACTTTGTAATGATACCAGAATCATCCATTTCCATGGCCTAAAGAGAGAGAGATATTCATGCTTAAATATCACCATTTCCAACTGATTTCATCATATGCATCACATCAGAATTTGCATCTCTTGGTTCACACACACCACAAACACTTCATCACATCAGCTTTTCTCTTTCAGCCAAACACACACACACCTTTACATACACACATGCTCAAGTGTAGCATATAAATGGAAGGAAAAAACTTGCTAAAGAAGTTGTTGCAGCAAACCACACTAGAGCTAATCCTAAACCCCCTGCACCATATCAAAACTACTCAAAATCGTCCCCTAACTAACTTGACTCAGTTAGTTAGGATGGACTCACCTAAACCATCTCAACTCAATTAACCAACTCATGTTAACCATAGTTAAGCCCTCATATAAAAGCAAACTTCACTCACAAACCTGGGGTGGTGCTCATTTTGTTCAGTTTCTCTCCAAAACTTCTCTTCTTTCTCTCTCAATCTCTCAACATTGCAACTGGTTTTTGAAGCTTTGATTTCAACTTCTCTCCATTGAATCATAATCAACTACTTCATCTAAGCCTTTATTTGGCCAAGAGTGAATCAAAAGCAGCTTGGAATCTCTGGTTTTCTGAAGAACATATCAAAGTCACAAATCTTTAGGTACGGATTTCAGCCATTATAGACATGCTTTGAAGGTGTTATCAGGTTCTTGAAGTTTCTTATAAGCTTAAGAACCTGTCCGGCTAGTTGATAGGCCTTTAGAGGCATAGTTGAGAAATTAGGGCAAAACTTCTTCTGTTCGATTCTCTTATTTCATGAACCTTTTGCGCATTTTATCACTGGATTCATGTTCTTCGTCACTTCAGCTTTCCAATGATGTATATTTTGATCATTTGTGCTTGCCTGCAAATCATTGTCAACGGAGGTTGGCCGGAGAAGATGACCAGAGGTCTTCTCCGGCCGGTGGTCTGAATTGCTAGGGTTTTACTCCAATTTTAAAACGTGACCGTTGGATGTTCATGATCTGATGGCCACAACCTTGCCAGCACATTAAAATAAACGTGCATCTCACGTGTACAATTTTTGATTTCATTTAAACAATGTGTGGTGCAGTGCATGTTAGTGAGTGTGTTCCTTCACGCGTGTGCATTGGATATGGTTACTTTGACTGGTTTGTTGACTGGACCTGATCTAGTGGTGTTTATTGTTTTGACTTTATTTTGACTGAAAGTGCACAATTGTTGATGTGGACCACGCGTGTATGGACCTTGGGTCATTTCTATTTACACCTCACGTTTTAAAGCCCAAACAATTTGAACTGGTGGTTTACTATGCATACGCCCCTTTATTATTTCAATTTCTTTTTATTCTCTTCATTTCATACACGTTTCATTTTTAATTTTTAAAATTACAAAACAACATCAGAAAATTCTGGAAAAATTCATGAATATTATCAAGACATTTAGGAAATTTTTAATATTTTTATTTCATGATTTTATCACATTTTTATCACTGTTTCATAATTTTCTTGGAATTTCCATTTGTATGCATTCCAAGTATGATACATGAATTTGTAGAATTTTTTTCTTGCTCCTTACAAACTTTTTTGGCCTGATTCTTTTTGCATTAATTCACTAATACATTGAAGCATGTTAGGTGATTTTTTTTTTATTTTTTAGGCCAATTTATGACATGTTTTGATGCTTGTCTTTGCACCACTTTGCATGATGTTTCAACTTGACCTAATGCATTGTTTAAAGTCATTTTGCCTTGAATTTTGACATGCTATCTTGATGTATGATTTACTTCTGACTTAGACATTCAAATACCATGCTTGCATAATTTTCATAAGTCCATTTGATTTTTGTTTGATGCATTACATTTGAAGCCTAATACATGTCATATCATTCTAACTTTAGTGTATGTTTGCATGATTTCTTTTGTGCATATTTGTATGAGCATTTGCATATTTTATGAGTCATTCATATGATATTATAGGTCCTTGGTACACACTATAGGTCATCTTTACATGTTCATTTCAGCTTGAACTTTGTGCATCCTTAACATATATTGTTTGCACTTTCCTTTTGAACTTTCACTTCACTTCTTCTTCTATTACTTCTTGAATGGCTTGAATGTTGATTCATGAATACTTTGAGATGTTTATAAACCATTTTTCATTTAGTTTCAATTCTGATTTTTGGATTACATGTTCCATTTATGCATGTTCTTTTCATTTCTTTTCATCTTTCATCTATCCTTTCTTATGATAACATGTTTAAATGCTATGGATGATGATTGTTGCTTATTCATTTGAACTTGTATGATGATATTCACTAGTTGTCAATATGATTCACATTCTGGTTGTGATAGTAAGATTTGATTCTTCATCTTATTCTTTTGAACTTTATTGTGCATTAAGTGTTTTTTACTTCTTATACATGTTTCCATGTTTACTAACCATGTAGGGGCTTTAGTAAGTTGAAATTGAGTGTGGATAAGGAATCCACATTCAAACCTCTCTCCTTTCATCTTTTATAATTCAACCTTGTGTTTTGTTAAGTACTTACGTGCTTTCTTTGATTAACTCATCACTTTCCCTTTTGAGTTACAATTCATCTTCTACTTTAGAAGTGAGTTGTTTAACTCATTCCTTCTTTAGACTTTAGGCTTTGTAACCTCATAAACCATTAGGATCACTCCCTTAACTAATCAATTAAGATTGAGTCTTAGTTCACATAGATTTTTACCTTGCTCGCCCACTTGAGTTTTTCATCTTCTCATCTCAAAGAAAATTCAAAATATGTAATAAAGGTAGGCATTTATTGCATTTAGGCCTTTCATATAAAGAAAAGATTATAGGGGGTCTTCTCTTGTAATCTTAGAATGTGTAGCATATGGCCCATCTTGGGTCAATGTGTTAAACATTTGATCTTGTATGAAGGACTTAAATGCAATACTTGTTGAAGATACAAATAAAGAAAAACACTTCTTCATTTCATAATCAACAAAAACACTTAATAAATACAAGTATGCTAGTGTGTTTGAACCTTAATAATTGGAACTAAGTGTGAGGGTCTTCTTCACACTTAGTGTACTTTCTTACTCATTCCATCTTGGAATGTGAGGATGTATACATTCCAAATGACTAAGATTTAGATACACTATCATAGGTAACAAATGAAAAAAAAACTTTTAAAAGACAACAAACAAATAAACAATTCTTTTCTCCTCTCTTTCATTCCAGTCTTAAGGACTCGTCACGTCCGTTCTACCGCAAACAGGTAACGCCTAAGTCTCCATACAGCGAGCCGCAACACCTAAACTGCTGGGACGCGCACTCTGACGTTTCCACTAAAAAACACAAACAAAGCGACCCTCGTTGAGGGGAACTACGTCGCTCTGATTCTCATGTTCCCGATGAGATACGTAGGCAGTGGGGTAGGGCCCATTCTGTAATACCCCAAAATTTGCTCTCCCTTTTGGCATCCTAGCATAGCATTATCATATATCATATCATATCCATCTCATTAGCATTGCATTGCATATGTAACATAGAAAGTGAAGCATAGCATCCCTCTTACCATCAAGGCATGTGATCAGGTGAAAGGTGGACAATTGAGGAATCATTCAAGGCACAAAAGGTCAAACAAGTTCACTCAAGGCAAGTCAAGAGGTTTTTCATGTCTCATACTATCTCTATTGATCATCCAAAACATCAAGAAAGTGAGATTCAATAGGAGATCGAAGCACTACATCATTCACTATGCAAGAAATCCAAAAAATGAAGGAGAACCCTCAGAAGAGATGGTTCATTGGTTCAAAGTCACCCTCAAATGGCATATCTCATCATCCTTTAAGAGGATACACAACATACTCTGAGGAATTTGAAATTGAAGACTGCACATTTTTCTCCTAGGAAGTGGGTACCAAAATTAGGGTTTCCAATTAAATCAGGGTATCTTTGATTTTTTGGACAAAACTTGATGTCATGGTAGTCTACATGTCCTTAGGTGTATGTGTGTGGAAAATTGCCTCTCAATTGGTTTTAGAAGTGGTTCAATTGGAAGAAAGATAAAAAATCAGGGAAATTGGGGCTAAGTCAAATAATCAGAGGAAAAAGTCAACTCTTGACTTTTTTAGGCTAAATCCATGAAATTCATGTTATATGTGACCAATGTACAAAATTTGATTAAGAAACTCCAAAGGAATCATGAAAAAATCAAGATGTGGAAAGTTGCCATTTTTGGAAGAAATAGGGTTTCCAAAAATAGTAATTTTGGGCCATTTTGCATCAGAGTTTGAACCAAGGCCATTCAAAATTGAAGCATCAAATGAAATTTCTACTCGGCCACAACAAAAGATCTTGTTTCAAGATTCAAATCCATGTGTAGAACATTTCCATTGGATAAGAATTGAAAGAGTTATGGATGATCAAAGTTGAGGGAAACTTGGGCAAAATGCAAGTCAGCTTGGTCAACTTTCAGGTCGCGCGCGTGTCATTTTCACAAACAGGTGGTGGGCCAAATATTTTGATTAATTACTCATGGTTAGAGGCCTCAAACGAAAAATCTTTCAACATGAAAGTTGTTCCTCTATGTGAGATCTTCAAAATTGGTGTTCATGTTTTTTTATTTGATCAAAGGTTAAGAAGTTATGTTGAGTCCAATTTGGTGTGATTATGCTGAAACCTAGGTGCCATGTTTGCCTTGCCAGTCGACCATATGCCACGCCCTTTCTATCAGTTCCAAATATGGATGTTCCAAGTCATTTTTCAACCTATTCCTAGCCTCATTTCAACTCAATTTTCATACCAAACTTGTAGCATTACATTTATTCTTTCAAATGAACCCAAAAACTCACCAAACCATTCATTGAGTAGAGAGAAAAACATCATCAAATCTCCCTATGTTTCACTGATGCATTGACAGCTTTGATGCATAACTTGGTTCAGACATCCATCAAACAATTCTTTCCCTTATTTGAACACACCATGAACATCACATACACTGCTATAGCACGTGCCTTGCATGAAAGTGGAAAGAACAAACTTGCTGAGCAAGTTTCTGATACAACAGCCATGCCATTTCACTTTCTCTTCACCTTCACCATAGCTTACCATAAGGCATCACCACCATATCATTGCTCTCCCTAACTAACTTGACTCAGTTAGTTAGGGATGACTCACCTAAACCACTTCAACTCAGTTAACTCACCCATTTGACCATGGTTAGAGCTCACTATAAATCAAAACCTCTCTCTCAAATTTCATTTCAACTTCATTTTTTACACTCTCACTCAGAAACTCTCTCTTCTTTTCTCTCAATCTCACCATTGTCATTGATCTTCGAAGCTCACTTTGTTCAATTCTCTCCAAAACTCTCTCTGATTCTCTCTCAATTCCACCACATTGCAACTGGGTTTTGAAGTTTGGTTTCAATTTCTATCCACTGAATCATCATCAATTACTCCATCAAAGCCTTTATTTGGCCAAGTGAAGCTCAAGGAAGAAGCATTTTCCTCTGGTGTTCTTGTATACTCAAAGCCTCATCAATTTCAGGTTTGAGTTCTTGAACTTTGATTGCACGTTTTCTCCTTAGTATCACTTGTTTTTGTTGCTTAAAGTTTGCTATAAGCTCTGCTTACTCCGGCTAGTTGATAGGCCTTGTAGAGGCTTAGATCCAAAAGTTAGGGCATATCTTTGTCTCCTCTGTTCTCTATGTGTGTGCATGTTATGTGAAAAATAACTGTGAATTCGTGAGGTGCTCAGCATGAGCTTCATTTTGGTATGCGTTTTGTGTGTTTTGGTGAACTTGTGAGTTTGCAGGTGGTGGTTGTTGGCCGAGAAGATGACCGGAAGTCATCTCCGGCCGGGTGACTGTTAATGCTAGGGTTTACCATGTTTTAATCGTGGCCATTGATTTTTCATCATCGTGCGGTTAAGGACGTGCCAGCACATTAAAATGCACATGCACCTCACGTGTTCAATTATGATTTCATTTTAAACCTTGTGTGGTGCAGTGCATGATAGTGTGTGTGGTCCTTCACGTGTATGTTTTGGATTTGACTACTTTGACTTGCTTGTTGACTTGACCTGATCCAAGGGTGGTCATTGCTTGACTTTTGTTGACTGAGTGTGCACCATTATTGGTGTGAATTGCGCAGATGTGGACCAGGCTTGGTATTGCCATTTGCACCCCATGTTCTAAAGCCCAAACCAATTTGAACTGAATGACTGCTATGCATGCACCCCCTCTCTTATTTCCATGTCTTTTTATTTTCTACATTTTGTGCACGTTTCCTTTTTAATTTTTAAAATTACAAAACAACATCAAAAAATTCTAGAAAAATTTATGAGTGTTTTCAAGACATTTAGGAAATTTTTGATATTTTTATTTCATGATTTTATGACATTTTTGCCCCTGTTCCATAATTCTCTTTTAATTTCCATTTATGTGCATTCTAAATGTGGTATATGAATTTGTGGAATTTTGTTCTTGCTCATTATAAATTTTTTTGACTTGGTTCTTTTTGTATTGACTCACTAATACATTGAATCATGTTAGATGATTTTTATTTGATTTTTTAGGTCATTTTATGACATGTTTTGATGCTTGTCTTTACACTACTTTGCATGATGTTTCAACTTGACCTAATTGCTTTGTTTGAAGTCATTTTGCCTTGAATTTTTACATGCTATTTAGATGTATGATTCACTTATGACTTAGTCATTCCAATACCATGCTTGCATAATTTTCATAAGTCCATTTGATTTTTGTTTGTTGCATTACATTTGAAGCATAATAACATGTCATATCATTCTAATTTTAGTACATGTTTACATGAATTCTTTTGTGCATCTTTGTATGAGCATTTGCATATTGTATGAGCTATTCATGTGACATTATAGGTCATTTTTACACATTATAGGTCATCTTTACATGTTCATTTCAATTTGAACTTTGTGCATCATTAACATGTATTGTTTGCATTTTCTTTTTGAACTTTCATTTCAATTCTTCTTCTATTACTTCTTGAATGTTTTGATGTTTGATTCATGAATACTTTGAGATGTCTATAAGTCATTTTCCACCTAGTTTCAATTCTGATCCTTAGATTACATGTACCATTTATGCATGTTTATTCCCTTTCTTTTCATCTTTCAACTTCCTTTCTTATGAAGACATGCTTGAATGCTATGGATGATGATTGTTGTTTATTCCATTGAATTTGTATGATGATATTCACTTGTTATCCATATGATTTACATTCTGGTTGTGATCATAAGACTTGATTCTTTATCTTTTTCTTTTGAACTTTATAGTGCATTAAGTACTTTTTTACTTCTTATGCATGTTTCCCCTTTTGAGTTACAATTCATCTTCTACTTTAAAAGTGAATTGTTTAGCTCATTCCTTCTTTAAAGTTTAGGTTTTAAACCTCACAAACCATTAGGATCACTCCCTTAACTAATCAATTAGGATTGAGTCTTAGTTCACATAGATTTTTACCTTTACCTCTCTCTTGAGTCTCTCTTCTCATCTCAAAGAAAATTCAAAATATCTAATAAAGGTATGCACTTATTGCATTTAGGCCTTTCATATAAAGAAAAGATTATAAAGGGGTCTTCTCTTATAATCTTAAAATGTGTAGCATATGGCCCATCTTGGGTCAATGTGTTAACCATTTGATCTTGTATGAGGGACTTAAATGCAATACTTGTTGAAGGTACAAATAAAGAAAAAACACTTCTTCATTTCATAATCAACAAAAAACACTTAATAAATACAAGTATGCTAGTGTGTTTGAACCTTATTAATAGGAACTAAGTGTGAGGGTCTTCTTTTCACTTAGTGTATTTTCTTACTCATTCCATCTTGGAATGTGAGGATGTACACATTCCAATGATTAAGATTTAGATACACTATCATATGCAAACAAATGAAAAAACTCTTAAAAGACAAAAACAAACAATAACGTCTTTCCTTCGGGAATTCTTTCCTCATCTCCTTCATTCATTCCTTAGATGCGTCATTTCCGTTCTACTGCAAACAGGTAACGCCTAAGTCTCCCTACAGCGAGCTGCAACACCTAAACTGCTAGAACGCGAACGCTGACGTATTCCACTAAAAAACACAAACAATCCATCCCTAGTGAGGGGAACTACGTCGCTCTGATTCTCATGCTCCCGATGAGATACGTAGGCAGTGGGGTAGGGCCCATTCGAGCATTTCTTTTATTTTCCCTACATTTGATTCTTGTTCGTTATTTCTCTTTCCATTCCTTTTCCAGTCCCTTTTTCCAGCATCCTTTCCCTACACCCTTTGATCGAGACAAGCAAGCGTGGATCCCATATGGTACGATGGACGCGAGGGGGTGCTAATACATTCCTCTTGTGTAACCGACTCCCGAATCCAGTTCTCTTGGTCGCAAGACCATGCTTTTCCTTTCCTTCAGGTTTACGCAGTGTTTCCTTTCCCTCTCTTGGGATAAATACACATTGCTGGCGACTCTGTTCGGTGCCACTTTCGCGTTTTGTACTAGGATGAAAATCCCGGGAGCGACACATTCGAGCACTTCTTTTATTTTCCCTAAATTTTTTTCTCTTTATCTTTCCTTTCCTTTTCCAGTTCTCCAGCTAGCAGTTCCTTTTCCAGCATCTTTTCCTTACACCCTTTGATTGAAGCAGCAAGCGTGGATCCCATCGGGTGCGATGGACGCGTGGGGGTGCTAATACCTTCCTCGCGCGTAACCGACTCCCGAATCCTGTTCTCTTGGTCGCAAGACCATGCTCTATCCTTTCCTTCAGGTTTATGCGGTGTTTCCTTTCCCTCTCTTGGGATAAATACACATTGCTGGCGACTCTATTTCGGTGCCACTTTCGCGTTTGTACTTGGATGAAAATCCCGGGAGCGACAATGACAAAACACTGTATTTTGATAACACAATTTTGTATGAAGATAATTAGAATTGACTCAGATAACTTCAAAGTAAACTTCCCTTTATCAAGCTCCCTCTGAGTCTAAGACTTAAGAAAATCTTATAAGATTTGGGATATAGAGCCTAATTGCAGAGATCTTAGATAGATCTAAAATATCAGAACTTGATTATAGTGGTGATGCATTCTGATAACAGAGCTTGATTAACTAAATCAGAGCCTGATTGATATCAGAGTCATTTTACCAATATAATAATTTTTCCTGAAAACATTCTAAAAAGATATGATATTTAAAGTGTTAGAATGTTAGAGCTATAATTGGAGACAAGATATTTATCAAAATAACTTTTCCATATTAATACTCCCCCTTTTTGTCATAATCAAAAAGGGTAATCAAAATTTAACTCAAAAGTACATCAAACCATACACAAACAGTCAAAGACAAACTACGGGGTAGCCTAAAAAGTGCCTAAGGTTGAGACGGAGGAGGGAGCCTCTGAAGAATCTGAGCAAGAGCATTCTAAATGGTGACAGTGAATTCATCTTGCTTATCCATCCTTGCTCTGAATGACTCATGTTCCTTCTGAAGAGTAGCCAGAGTTTTCAACACTGGATTAGAAGAAAAGTTTTCAGCAGCATTTCTTTCAGCCTGATCTTCAGCCTCCTTGGCTAATCTTTTAGCTTTTCTTTGGCTAACCTTTTTGCCAGTTCCCTAGCTTCAGCTTCCTTCTTCTCTTGCAACCTCTTTTCAACTTGTTGAACAAGATAACCCTTTGTCTGAACAGAAAGATTTTGAATCTTTTGAAATTCCTCAGACATCCACTGATTGAATTGATCCCATGAAGCACACAAAACAGAGGGGTCTTCACTAGCATTTGATTCATCAGAAAGTGTCCTGAATTTCATAACCATATCGTCCTTAAAAACAGATATTGCTTCATCTAGGGTAGGAGGAAGGTCAGAGGTTTGATTATCAGTTAAGAGTTAATCATCTTCAATAGGGTCATCAATAATGATGGTATCATTGTTCAGAGAAGATTCAGGATTATCAATAATTTATTCTGGAATAGGTTGTGGAGCAGTAATTGGAGTTGGTGATGGTGAGATGGTTGTTTGTGGATGTTCAGTGAAAATTTCTTCAGTGATTTAAATGATTGGAGATGGTGGAGCAGATGCGACAAGAGTTGATGGGATAGACATGGTGGAGGTTAGTTGGGCTGAGGTGAATTCAAGATCATGTGGTGAAGGTGGTGTAGAGACTGGAATTTCTTTAGTAGGAGATTTAGAAATGGGTCTTGGAGAGGTGGTGACAACAGTAGAGAATATTGGTGGAGAGGTGGATAATAATGGTTGGGTTGTAAGTGGTGGTGATGAAATGGGAAGAGATGAAGACAAATTTCTGTCAATAGAAACAGATGCAGTTACAAATGGAGATTCAAAAGACTCACTTTGTTGTTTAGGATATGATTTGAGAGAGATGTTCCTTGTGCTGGCTTCACCAGGATATTTCTTCTGCCTCTTTGGCGGTTTTATTTGAGGAGCCCTGTTGAAGAAATATCTTTTCTTTTTCATCATATTAGGAGGTTGATCCATTAGATAGTTAAGACTGAATTTAGACATATCATAGCCTTCTTCCTCTCGTAGCTGAATATATGCTTCTATGACCTCTGGATTATCATGTTTAGTGAACAGAGGATATCCATCTAATGCCATTCTTTTTTACTTCAGAGTTTCTGAATCTGTAGCTATGCTTGGTTCAACTCTGATTTCCTCAATAATCTGCATTTTCTTCATGTTTTTGCTGTTAAGAGGAGTTCCCGTGATGACATCCAATTCATTTGTGACTGGCATAGTTGACAAGTGATCAATCATTCCACTCTTAACCAGAATATCTGAGATCAATCTGCCGAAATGAATGTAATTCTTAGACTTCTTGGATTGATGTCTTGTTTCTATTACAGAATCTCTGAGATATCTGAATAGAACTTATGGAAGACAGATTTTCTCTCCTTTCATCTGGTAGTAAAGCATGAATTTCTAATCGGTGTTAAAAAAATCAGAAGAACTTGAATTTGGTCTATGATAGATGCATCCCAGAATAATTTTCAGCCAGACACGAAGTTCCTTTGATAAATCTATAGTTTTGAAGGGTGGTTCTCCACTGGATGATTGAGTGAAAATTACTGGGTAAACCACATCAGATAGAAATTTTGATTTATGGTTCATCTTGTAGATTCTCTTTCCTCTAGAGTTTACCATTCCTAGTAGCGCCGCTATGGATTTCTCAGTAATGATGAACTTGTTTCCCTTAACATATGAAACAATGAAGTGTTCATTAGCGTCAGCATATCTCCATAATTCCTTGACAAGATTTACATAAATGGGACCGTAGAGACGATCAAAATAGGTTTTCCACTCTTGAGCATTTAGATCCTTGGTCAAGTCTATTCCGTTTTCCTTTAGATTTTCAAAGTCTACCAGCCATTCACTTAAAACATTAAGTTCTGAGAAGGGGGTAGCCAGATGAATTTGAGCAGGACGATCTACTATGTGAACTGCAGTGGGTTTTTGAAGAGTGGAAAAAGACTGATTGAGAGAAGTTGATGTCGTTTGAGAAGTTGTTGATGAGACCATTGATGTTGATTCTTCTTGTTGATGTTGTTGTGAGAATTCAAAAACACTTTGTTGTTGAGAATCCGTTGTAAGAAGATGATGAGGTTTCAGAGCGCAAAAGGGTTTTAGGGTTTCTAAGACAAAAGTGTGGGAAGTGAAAGTAGTGTAGTGTGTGAAGTGAGAGAGTGTGTATTTATAAAAAAAAAAATAATTATGACAAGGAGGGAGTAATAGGTAATAATTACTTGAAACCTAGTCTCACGAAATCACAACGCTCGAGGTGTCTCTTCAACAGTAGATATGACTTGATTTTGGACACGTGTCATAAATAATCACAGCCGTTTGTTTTTCAAGAGAGCACGTTTTGATGTTTCCAACGTCTAGAATACCAAGAGGTATCTGACTGGATTAATTTATGATCTAAACAATTTCTAACTTGTAGAAGTATTATGGATCAGAAAATCAATAAACAAATAGTTAACACACTTTGCTTAATCATCAGAATCTTATATCAGACGTTCTGGTAGCCTGACATATTAAAATATTATCATCTCATTCTCGACAAGGTTTGATAAATAAGTTTCCCAGAATGAATACGAATCTATCTTCAGCAAGGGTTTTGTGAAAATATCAGCCCACTGGTGATCTGTATCCATCAATTTTAACTGAAAAGTACCCTTCTGAACATAGTCACGCAAAAAGTGATGTTTTATTTCAATATGTTTTGCCCTAGAATGTAGAATAGGATTCTTAGATAAACAAATGGCAGAAGTATTATCACAGAAGATAGGAATGTTACACTCGTGTATCTGATAATCTTCAAGTTGATTCTTTATTCAGAGTATCTGAGTACTGCACAGAGATGCTGATATGTATTCTGCTTCTGCAGTAGAGAGAGCAATTATTTATTGTCTCTTGCTTGCCCATGAGACGAGGTTAATTCCCAGAAACTGACAGTTTCTAGAAGTACTTTTTCTTTCCAATCTGTCTCCAGCATAATCTGCATCACAGTAGCCAGAAAGCTTGTACTCTGATGTTTTGTTATACATCAAGCCATGGTTAGTTGTTACTTTAAGATACCTTAGGATTCTCTTAACATCAGTTAAGTGAGTTTCCCTTGGATCTGATTGGAAACGAGCACAAAGACATACGCTGAACAGAATATCTGGACGAGAAGCTGTCAAATACAGAAGAGATCCTATCATACCACGATATAGCTTCTGACAAACCTTTTTACTTACTTCTTCTTTCTCCAGAATGCATGTCAGATGCATTGGAGTCTTGGCAGGTTTACTTTCTGACATGTTGAATTTCTTCAGAAGTTCTCTTGCATACTTGCTTTGATGAATGTACGTTCCTTCTGATCTTTGATCAATTTGAATTCCTAGAAAGAATCTGAGTTCTCCCTTCAGACTCATTTCAAATTTAGCCTGCATTAACTTAGAAAATTCCTTGTATAAGGAAATATTAGTAGAACCAAATATAATATCATCAACGTAGATTTGAACGATCAGGATGTCATTTTTAAAGGTTTTACAAAAGAGTGTTGTATCCGCTTTTCCTCTGGTAAAGTCATTTTCCAAAAGAAAGTTACTTAGCCTTTCATACCAAGCTCTGGGAGCCTGTTTCAGACCATATAATGATTTTTTAAGTTTGAAAACAAAATCTGGATTTTCATAACTCTCAAAACCAGGAGGTTGGTGCACATACACTTCTTTAGAAATATATCCATTTAAAAATGCACTCTTTACGTCCATCTGATATAAAGTAATATCATGATTTACAGCAAATAAGATTAAAATGCAGATAGATTCTAACCTGGCAACTGGTGCAAAGGTTTCTGTATAGTCTATCCCTTCTTGTTGACTGTAACCTTGTGCAACCAGTCATGCTTTGTTTCTTACGACCTCACCTTTCTCATCTAACTTGTTTATGAATACCCATTTAGTTCCAATGATGTGGACACCTTTGGGTTTCTGAACAAGATCCCAGACGTTATTCCTGGTGGATTGATTCAGTTCTTCTTGCATGGCCATAATCCACTCATTCTCCTTAAGAGCTTCATCAACTGTTGTTGGTTCTATCAGAGAAACCAAACCCAGAAGAGTTTCATCAGAATGTCTAAATGATGAACGAGTTCTAACTGGATCAGCTTTATCTCCCAGGATCAATTCTTCAGAATGAGAAGTCTTTAAGCTGTTCTTCTTCTGATGAGATGGGTTATTTTCAGTTTCTGGTAAGGCTGTATCTGAATCTGGAGAATCTGCATCTTTGTCTGCTTCTCTTGAATCTTCTGCTTTATTAGATTCTGATAAGGTGATCTTCAGATCTGCAAACTTTTCAACTAGCTTTGACTTTTTAGGGTAAGTATTATCATTGAATCTGACATGAATCGATTCCTCAACAATTCGTGTTTCTGTGTTATAGATTCTGTAGCCTTTAGAGCGTTCAGAGTATCCTAACAGTAAACACTTTTGAGCTTTGGAGTCAAACTTGCCAAGATTCTCTTTAGTGTTCAACATAAAACAAATACAGCCAAAAGGATGAAAATATGAAATGTGGGTTTTCTATTCTTCCACAATTCACAAGGAGTCTTACCCAGAATGGTCTTATTGAAATCCTGTTCTGAATGTAACATGTTGTATTTACTGCCTCTGCCCAGAAGTGATTAGCCATGTCAGTTTCTTGGATCATGGTTCGAGCCATTTCTTGCAAAGTCCCATTCTTCCTTTCCACTACTCCATTTTGTTGTGGAGTTCTGGGACAGGAGAAATCATGGGAAATTCCATGAGAATAAAAAAGATTCTCAAAGTATCTGTTCTCAAATTCTCCGCCATGTTCACTTCTGACTTTGACTATTTTACAATCCTTTTCTGTTTGCACTTGAGAGCAAAAGGTAGAGAACACATAATGAGACTCATCCTTGTGTTTCAAGAATTTTACCCATGTCCAACGATTATAATCATCAACGATTACTAATCCATACTTCTTTCCGCTGATTGACGCAGTTTTCACTGGTCCAAACAAGTCAATGTGCAGAAGTTCTAACGGTCTAGAGGTGGATACAACATTCTTTGCTTTAAAGGAAGTTTTAGAAAACTTTCCTTTCTGACATGCTTCACAAAGAGCATCTGAAGAATACTTCAGATTTGGCAAGCCTCTGACAAGTTCAAGCTTATTTAGCTGAGAAATCCTCCCCATGCTAATATGGCTTAAACGTATATGCCATAGCCATTGTTCTTTATTAACAGACATTAAGCATTTAACATTCTGTTCACGAAGATCAGAAAGTCTAATCTTGTAAATGTTGTTTTTCCTCTTTCCGACGAATAAGATTGAACCATCATTCTGACTTACAGCCTTACAGGACTTTTGATTAAAGATGATATCATAACCATTGTCACTAAGTTGATTGATTGACAACAAGTTATGCATCAAACTATCGACTAAAAGAACATCAGTAATAGAAGGAAGGTTACCATTACTAACGGTTCCAGAGCCAATGATTTTTCCTTTCTGGTTTCCTCCGAAACCGACGAAGACTCCAGGCTTAAGTTCCAGACTTTGGAACATATGCCTTCTTCCCGTCATGTGTCGCGAGCAACCACTGTCCAGGTACCATGATTGGTGTTTCAAATGAGCTGCTAAGGATATCTGCAACATAGATTATCTTGTCCTTAGGTACCCACTTTCTGGGTCCTTTCTTGTTAGCTTTCCCAGAGTGTTTCACAACTTTGGGCTTTTGTGCAACAGGATAATCAACTGGAATTTGTGCATGATATTTAACTTTATAAACAGTTTTCTGTGTCGGTGGGGGTTTTTGTGTAAGCTTAGAGCAAACAATCTCAGTGCCAGAAGGCACAAAATGGTCATAGAGAGGTTTTGGTTTAACAATTTAACTTTCGTCAATATCAGATGATTCTGTACATCCCAAACCTTTCTTACCATTTTTGCTTACTCCATAGATCATGGAAGCTATTTTTCTTCTATTTATGCTTTTAGCAAGAAAATACTGGAATGCTTTATCATACTTATTGATACAGCTTGTGTCAGAGACATTGGAGATTAATTCTTCTTCTAATTTAGCAACTTTGCTTTTCAAGGCATAATTACTATTTTTTAAGCAAAAAATATTTTCATTTAGAGAAGAATTATTCTGCTCAAGCTTATCTTTTTCTTCAGAGGCAATTACAAGTGATTTTTTAAGATTTTTGCATTTACTCTGAAGAGTTTGATATTTTTCCAGCATTTCTGATAGACATGACTCTAATTCACAACGAGAGAGGTTAGATAATACCTCTGAGTCTGAGTCTGAGTCTGATTCTGGTTCTGATGATATTCTGTCTTCTGGTTCTCCAGAAACTTCATCGCCAATTGTTGCTACTAGCGCAACATTTGCTTGTTCTTCATCAGATTCCTCTTCTTCAGAATCAGAGTCATCTCAAGTTGCCATTAGTCCTTTCTTCGCTTTGGAGAAGTTCTTCTTAGGCTTCTTGTCTTTCTTGATCTTTGGACACCCGTTCTTGTAATGACTTGGCTCATTACACTCGTAGTAGATAACTTCCTTTCCAGAGTTCTGCTTCTTCTGTCCAGATGATGACTCAGAGCAGCCTTTGTTTCTTCTAGATCCTCGAAAGTTTCCTTGCCTATGTTTCCAGAGTTTATTGATTCTTCTGGAGATTAGCGACAACTCATCTTCTGATTCTTCACCAGAATCTTCTGATTCTTCCTCAGCTTGATAAGCCTTTTCCTTTTCGGGTGTGAGAAAAACACAAGAAAGGGGGGGGGGGGGGGTTTGAATTGGGTTTTCAAAATGAAAGCTTTTTGTGAAACTCAAACAAAGATCACAAATAGACTAACAATAGAGAAAGACACACGATATATCCTGGTTCACTTAAAAACTATCAAGTTAATCCAGTCCACCCGCCAAAGTGATTTCGTCTTATACACAATGACTTAATCCACTATAACCAAACTGATTACAACTGCACTAGCAACCGCCGGTGACTAACAATACACAGACTAACCATCTCTTCTTAAGGATTCTGACCCTACTGGTCCCTTAAGGAATTCAAACAACCGTTTGATCAAATAAAATATTTACAATGAAATTCTTCTTACATAAGCTGATATAAACATAATTTCTAGCTCAACCTAACTTAGAGCGAATCTATACAGTAAGAACAATCTTCTTCTTTGTATTGTGGTGCTTTACTGTTCACTCATGAATTTCTATATTTTTTCAGTTCTTTCTTCATATGAATCAGTGTTTTTAATATTTCTCTTTTTCATACTTGGTGTCTCACATGATTCGTTGAATGATCAAGTCTTTATATAGCCAGAAAAAGATCTGTTGAAGGGCAGATCAGTAATATCAGTAAAATACTGGCAACTTGAAATAATGTCGTTATGCTGGGATGAAAATCGTACACTGAAATTGTCCTATGTACCACCAAATCAGGGTAGTGGAATGATAGTGGAAAAGAACATGTTTGATCTGTACTATGTACTATTTTCCCACGCAAATGTTTCATATTCTTCTATTCCTCAGAGGCTCCTGAGTTGATATGATTGAAGCATGATCAGAAGAATGAATCATTGGGTCTTCAGAGTCTTGAGTCTTCAGAGTCTTCAGAACTTGTTCACCAGAACCTTGTCATTAGAGTCTTTAGCACTCCTTCTTCAGAACCCCTGGTTATCAGAAACATAAGTCTTCAGAGTCTTTTGAACTTGTTCACCAGAACCTTGTCATTAGAGTCTTCAGCACTCCTTCTTCAGAACCCTTGGTTATCAGAAACATAAGTCTTCAGAGTCTTCAGAACTTGTTCAGCAGAACCTTGTCCTCAGAGTCTTCAGAACTTGGTGTTCAGAAACTTAAGTCTTTAGAGTCTTTAGAATGCTGTTCATCAGAACCTTGTCTTTAGAGTCTTCAACACTTAGTCTTCAGAAGATAAGTATCAGAGTTAAATTCAGAGCCAGGATCCAAGAGAACATTGCAGCAGCAACATAGTGTCTTCTTAGAGTCTTTCTGAAGCACAGTAAATCAGAAGCAATCTTGCTTCTTTGACGCAGAAGCGATCATTGAGAATTTTAGAGTGACGTTTCACATGATCTCTATCAGAGTCAAAACTATCTTTATCAGAGTCAGCACCTGTTTGTCAATTCTTAAGAAAACACACGTTAGAGTACCAAAATTGTTCTCACACAAATACAACTTTGTTATTATCAAAACAAAGAGATATCTTGCAGAACCAAATCTTGTTCTAACAAATATGTTTGGTGCGAGAATGTAGCACTGGATTCTTGGTTAGATTGATGGCACTCGTGTTGTCACAAAGAATAGGAATACAATGAAGTTTAACATTGAATTTGAGTAGTTGTTGTTTAAGCCACAAGATTTGGGCACAAAAACTACCGGCTGCGACTTATTCCGCCTCAGCAGTTGACAAAGCAATGAAAACTTGCTTTTTGTTATGCCAACTCACTAAGGAGTTTGAAAAGAAATGACAAGTGCCACTAGTTCTCTTCCTATCTGATTTGCAACCGGAAAAATCAGAATTGAAATAACCAACCAAATTACAATCACTTCCCTTGGAAAACCAAAGCCCATACTTGGATGTACCACAAAGGTATCTAAGTATACGCTTTACCGCTTTTAAATGTGATTCCTTGGGACATGATTGATATCTAGCACACATACAAACACTAAACATGATATCCGGTCGAGATGCATTAAGATATAGAAGAAAACCTATCATACCTCTATACTTCTTTACGTCGATGACCTTACTGTTTTCATCTCGATCTTTATTCACATTTGTTGGCATTGGAGTGTCAATAGATTTTGCGTTTGCCATATCAAAGCGCTTGAGTATATCATAGCAATACTTTATTTGGATTACAAACATTCCTTCTCCGAGTTGTTTGATTTTAAGTCTAAGGAAGTAGGTCAACTCCCCCATCATTCTCATCTCAAACTCACCCTGCATTAGCTTTGAAAATTCCTTGACCAAGTGCATATTAATAGATCCAAAAATAATGTCATATATATAAACTTAAACTAGAATAGAGTGATTTCCTTGATGCTTAATAAAGAGTGTAGTATCAACCTTCCCTCTTGAGTATCCTTGATCGAGTAAAATTTTTCTAAGTCGCTCATACCAAGCCCTAGGGGCTTGTTTGAGACCATACAAAGTATGTTTATGTTTATAAGCATAATTTGGATAATCATGACTTTCAAAACCGGGAGGTTAAGATACATAAACCTCTTCATTAATATATCCGTTTAAGAAAGCACTCTTAACATTCATTTGATATAATTTGAAATTCTTTGAATAAGCATAGGCTAGTAAAAGGCGTATAGCCTCAAGGCAGGCAACCGGAGCATAAGTCTCCTCATAGTTAATGCCCTCCTCTAGGTTATAACCTTGATCCACTAGCCGGGCTTTATTATGAGTTATTACTCCGTTTTTGTTTAGTT
This sequence comes from Lathyrus tuberosus, assembly GCA_022829125.1. Taxonomy (NCBI): domain Eukaryota; kingdom Viridiplantae; phylum Streptophyta; class Magnoliopsida; order Fabales; family Fabaceae; genus Lathyrus; species Lathyrus tuberosus. The sequence goes on from JALAZF010000141.1 coordinate 10,645,669, forward strand.
TGTTCCTAAATACCCATTTAGTACCAATTACTCAATGGCCTCGCGGAGGGGGGACAAGGTCCCAAACCTCAATTCTTTTGAATTGATTTAATTCCTCTTGCATTGCCAAAAACCAATGTTCGTCAAGTAAGGCCTTTTTTGAGTTTTTAGGCTCAATTTGAGAGACGAAAGCAAAGTGATAACAAAAGTTACTTATCTTAGACCGTGTAGTTACTCCTTTTTCTATATCTCCGAGAATATTGTCGATTGGATGATCCTTAGAGGATTTTCATGCCAAAGGAAGGTCATCGTTGCTAATTGAATGATCCTCCTTAATCTTTTCAAAGTTGTGATCTTCCTCCTCCTTAACTTTCACCGATTCGGGTTGATCAATCCATTCTTCAGCGTCTTTGAGTATGTCTTCCAAAGAAACACATGCACCATGAAAAGTAAAATTCTGGTATCAGATGTGTGATGTTAAGTGTGATGTCATAACAACACAATATGCTAATATGAACAAGGCTATAACAACAGTAAATCAACACAATGAATTGTTCACCCAGTTCGGTCTAACTACCTACGTATGGGGGCTACCAAGCCAGGGAGGAAATTCACTATTAGTAGTATTAAATTATAGACTCAACAATCCCAGTTGACATCTACTAATCTTAATCACTACCCAATGATACTTCTACCTAAGAGACCACTTAGATATGAGAACCCACTCACTCCCTAAATCACCTCAGTGACACAATCCAAAGATTACACTTTAAACCACACCTTGATCTTGCTTAACAGCTTTGATCAAGAACAACACACTCTTGCTTAAAAGCTCTAGAGTGAATACACTTACACCCCAAAATAGTAACACCTATTCAACCATGAAAGGTTTACAAAACACACACGAAAACACAAATTTGACTCTCAGTCTTTGCTCTCTTGTCTTCGTCCCCTTCCAACAAGGGTTGAGGCTGCTTTAAATAGAATTCTGACTTGGGCTTGGACCTCTTCCAAATATCTGATTTGATTTGTTTTAAAAACAGAATTTAAAACAGATTTGATCTTCAAATCTTTTTAAATCAAACAGCCCTTAAACATAGCAACAGGATCTGCTCCAAATCTGATTGTAACTGAAAATATCTTCTCCAAGATATTCGCACACAATCTCTCAACAGATCTTCTCAAACCAAACTTTCACGCGTAACCCTAAAACATCACAGCCTGATGTTCTGATGTTCAGATAACTGATGTCAAGACATCAAGTTTAACATCAGCAAATAAAACTTCAACCCCGCAACAACTAATGTTAGGAACCAATGTTAAGACATCAGACATGTGACATCAACATTGTTCAACTTTGTTTTACCAAAATTCCAGCCAATACAAGAACTAACAATCTCCCCCTTTGGCTAATTTTGGCTAAAACAGTCTCTGCCAACATCAGAGATACCTGCAGCGGAAAAACTTCATACTCCTAACATCACATCCAAAATCTGCTAAACTCCCCCTCAAAACAAGAACCAGCATACCATCTGTTCAAACATGCACACTCCCCCTCAAGCCTAGAACCACAACAGACAACTAGGCAACACATAGGCACATAGGCTAACTCTCCCCCTTTTTAGCCATAATTGGACAACTTCCAACCAGTTATACCCTCACACAACTAACACTTACAACAGTTAGTCCTACTAGCTCTCATTGTCAATCAAAAGTCAGCACCACATGACAAGACAAATCATAGAACAAAAACCAGATAAGCATAAAAGTACTTTTATCCAAGTTACACAACATGCACACAATGTGCAGAAACAAAAAAAACTACAAACTACAAAAGCAAGAAATAGTAAAAGCATCAATTCGATCTTCATCAGTAGAACCATCTGCATCCTCCTCAGTCTCAGTTGTTGAATCACCTTTATCAGAACTTGAATCTTTAGTATTGACATGAACATCATCATCATCCTTACTTGCATTGACTTCCCCACCTTCTTTTTCTGCCATTCTTAGAGTCAAAATTAGTCTTTCAAATTTTTGTTTCCTTTCAGTACTAACTCTAATGACTTCATCTAACTCCTTACATGCTTCCTCCAGCTCAAAAATTATTCCAGTCTTGGAAGTTGGCTGGTGCGATGTTGAGGCAGATGTCTTGACAATGTCAGGAACATGCTTTCCTTCAAACAACTTGTAGTGAATTGACAGAGCAGACTCCCTTTTACATACAACATCAGATTGATGTAGAATACCAGGATGCTGAGACAAGATGATCCCACAGATAAGAGAAGGAAAAGCAATAGGTAATTTCACAGCATTTGTAGTAGCATGCTTAATTGTCTGATAAAAAATGTAGGAGCCATAATCAAATATTTTCTTTGTCCCAATAGCATAAATCATCTTTCCCAATCCAACAGAAATAGTGGTCTTGTGATTAGTAGGGACCCAGTTGGCAGCACCTATCCTGTGCAAAATAGCATATTTAACACTTAACAAACTAGCTGACAACTTTCCTTTTAAAGGCCAGACCTTCACTTGTCCTGCTGTGATTTCTTGGCACACTGCATTATCAGTCACTTCCAACTCTCTATACTCTTTCTCATCTTTTCCTAGGTAATTTTTAATGATCTCAGGAGAAAAATTAACACACTGACCTCTTACATATACCATTCTAAAATCCACATTTCTGCTATCATTAATAGCCACAGGAATGTTTACTACAAATTCCTTGACTAACCCATCATAGCATTTGGACAACCCAGAAACAGTCTTCATTAGCCCAGCAAATTTGATCAACCCCATAACTTCCTTAATTTCCAGAGCATCTCCACCAAGCTCCCTTTCCAGGGCTAATCTCCTTTGACACACAATCTTCCACATGTGAGCACTGCTTGCATAGTGAAAGGATATGTTGTCAACAGGCACTTCAGGAACCTTGTCAGAAATCCTCTTCAAAATAGACCTTCTGATTGGAGTGATGTTTTGAACATCATCATCAACATCAAACTCAGATTCTGATTCTTCCCTCTGCTTCCACTTTTTGGAAGTCACAGCAACCTTGCTCCAAGTCTTAGTAGGACCAATCACAGTTGACTTCTTCTTTTTGTTCTCAGGTCTCTCCTTAGGTGAAGAATCTGCAGACTTCCCTTTTCTAGACCTTATTCTATTGGCAATACCAGGGACAGATTTACCAATAACTTCATACTCTGATAGGTCAACCACATCCACCACATCAGCAGTCTTCATTCCTATGGGACTAGAATCAACATTCCTAGCAGGTGATGTTCTGACATCAGGTTCAACATCAACCTCATCTTCAACATGAGTATCAATATCTTCAACTTCAGCTTCTGCATCTTCAATGACAGAAACAACCAATCTGTGAAGATTGGTTTCAGAAGTTTGCATGTCACCCTTTTCTCTAACAGATTGATCAGCAGGCATTTGACTCAGAGGTCTAGATATTCCCTTCACAGAAATCCCTTTCTAAAAAATTTTTGTGGCAATCTGATTAACACTTTTGTCCACATCTACCCTTTCTTCAACAGCTTGAGGAAGAGGGGTGGTAGTCTTAGGAATAGGTTTGTCCCCAAACAAAACACTAGTGACAAACGCTCTACTTTTGCTATCATCAAATTTCTTACCCGCAGATTGATCAGAAGTATTACCTTTTGAAGGCCTCTTAGGTTGATACTTCTCGGGTCTTTTCTTTTCTGAACCTGGAATCATAGAGAGAGGCGCTATGTCCAAGGCTTCATCCATTGAAACTTCTTTCGTCGAAACCCTAGATGTTGCATGCGAAGAGCTCTTTGAAGCAGACTTCTTGGAGGGAGATGACCCATGTTGAGACATTGTTCCTTTGAAACAGTTGATGTACAAGGATGTGTTGTGTCTTCCGATCTTTGGTGAGAAGATGAACAGACTTGGAGTGTGGAGATTGATGTAGCGTATGAGAGTAACAATAGGGAATGATAGCCTAAGGTAAGAGGGCTGCTTTTGTTGATCACTTAAAAGCCAATAAATGTATTTTCCCCACCGAAACAGATTTCCTTTTAAATTTTTGAAATTTACTAACTGCACACCATAAGTCACTAACATCAGATGACTTTTCCACATGCCCAAATTTCTACTTAAGACTTCACAAATTTCAGCACACATATCTTTAGGGAAATTGTCATTATACTTCATATCTGAATGATCAACCTCTATGACCTTAGTTTCCTCAAGATTTCCTCTGAATAGATGCATCACACTAGGTTGTTTGGTGATCCTTCTAATGCCACATTCAGATGTCATAACATCATCCTTGACATTACATGATGAGATGGACTTTTGAGGAACCCATAAATAACAATTATCTATGGATCTAACTCCCCTCATAACGACTTCACTCTTCTCATTAGTCACTAAACATTCATCTTTAGTGTAGCTAACCTTGAATCCTTCATCACATAACTGACTGATGCTAATCAAATTAGCAGTCAATCCTTTGACAAGAAGTACATTTTCAAGATTAGGTCCAGCCTCACAAATCAATTTTCCAATTCCTTTAACTTCCCCTTTTTCTCCATTACCAAAAGTTACATCATTTGTGGAGTAAGTCCTGATATCCACCAACTGATTCTTGAAACCTGTCATATGCTTTGAGCAACCACTGTCAAAATACCAACCATCCATAGCTGGGGTTCTAACAGATGAGTGAGCTAATAGACATGTGACAGCAGCTTTAGGAACCCATTGTTTAACAGCCTGAGGCCTGTTCTGCTTCTGTCTAGGTTGAGGAACAGATATGGGATAACCATGCAGTTTAAAGCAAGAAGATTGTATATGGCCAAATCTTCCACAATAGTAACATCTCACTCTTTGAATCTCTTCTCTGAAGTGATTGAAATGTCTGCCACCTTGATGATGATTTCTGTCATACTGCTGAGGCTGCCATCTGTCAGAATATTGATGTTGTCTTCTCCCATAATTAGGCTGTCTTCTGTAATGATGAGTCTATCTTTTGTAATGATTAGGTTGTCTTCTACCATGATGATGAGGCTTTCTTCTACCATAACAATGAGGCACAGCATTATTAGGTCCAAAACCATACATTTTCCCTTGATGTTGAGACATCGGATGGAACATGTTATGTTTGAAACTAGAAGCCTGCATACTCCTATGGTATTGAGGAGGCATATACTGCCTAGCTCCAGAAACCTGAGGCTTTCCTTGAGGTTGAGGCAAAAACTTCTTAGGTACAGGACCATAACCCTTTCAATTATTTTGTGGCCCAAGGTGAGGGACAACCTTCTTAATTCCAGAACCATGTCCTTTTTCATGATGATGAGGAATGTTCTGTTTAACCCCAGAAGAACTAGCCTCTGCAGATATCTTCTCACCCTCATATCCTAGACCAGTCTTATCACTTGCCCCTTTTCCAACTTCAAGAATTTTATCCAGAGTGTCAGTTCCACTATTTAACATTCTGATGGATTTTGACATTTGATCAAGCTGGGATTTTAACAACAAAACTTCATTCTCAAGTTCAGCTTTATCAGTCTCAAGCTGTATTATAATTTTCTTCTGCTTCTCCCCTTCTTGACAGACCTCTTCACTTTTCAGACACAGCTCTTGATAAGAAGATGCCAGCTCTTCAAAGGTCAATTCACCATCACTAGATTCTTCATCAGAGGCACATATTCCAGTCAATGCCTTAACATGCTTAGCATTCTCTTCTTCACTTTCACTATCTGTATCAGACCAGGAAACAGATAACCCCTTTTTCTGCTTATTGAGATATGTAGGACATTCTTTCTTGACATGACCATGACCTTCACACTCATAGCATTGAACTCCTTTGTCATGATTGGACTTTTCTTCATCTCTTGTTTTCTTCACTTGATTACTAGACCTGTTGTTGTCAGATGTGATGTTCTTAACATTAGGTATATAGTTTCTGTCCATTCTCTTTAGCATCTTATTAAACTGTCTCCCAAGCATCACAACAGAATTTGACAGTTCCTCCTGAGTTTCAAAATTACACTCCTTCTTACCATCTTCAGTATTAGACACCAAAGCTATGCTTTTGGTCTTCTTTTCAGGCTCCTCATTCAACCCCAACTCAAAAGTTTGAAGAGAACCAATCAACTCTCATCAACTCTCATCTTCCTTACCAGCTTCTCTTCAGTCGTTCTTTCTCCTAAAGCACTAGAAGCATTGGACAGCTCAAGAATATTCATGTGAAAATCATGAATGGTTTCATCCTCCTTCATCTTCAGATTTTCAAACTTAGTAGTCAACAGTTGAAGTCTTGACATCTTGACCTTGGAAGTTCCTTCATGAGTAGTTTTCAAGACATCCCAAGCTTCCTTAGCTACTTCACAAGTGTTTACCAGCCTAAAGATGTTCTTGTCAATACCATTAAATATGACATTCAAGGCTTTTGAATTTCCAAGTGCAAGCTCATCTTTTTCCTTGGTCCAATCTTCCTCAGGTTTCAGCTTTGTTGTACCATCCTTTTCAACAATAACAGGTGCTTTCCATTCTTTTAAGACGGCCTTCCAAGCCCTGCTGTCTAATGACTTCAAGAAGGTAACCATCCGTGGTTTCCAATAGTCATAATTAGAGCCATCTAGAATAGGGGGTCTATTCATAAATCCACCACTCTCCTTGTCCATTGCACCAGAAAGTATCAGCCCTAGATCTCACCCAGATGCAGAGCAGGATGCCTGCTCTGATACCAATTAAAATTCTGGTATCAGATGTGTGATGTTAAGTGTGATGTCACAACAACACAATCTGCTAATATGAATAAGGCTATAACAACAGTAAATCAACACAATGAATTGTTTACCCAGTTCGGTCTAACTACCTACGTCTGGGGGCTACCAAGCCAGGGAGGAAATTCACTATTAGTAGTATTAAATTACAGACTCAACAATCCCAGTTGACATCTACTAATCTTAATCACTACCCAATGATACTTCTACCTAAGAGACCACTTAGATATGAGAAATCACTCACTCCCTAAATCACCTCAGTGACACAATCCAAAGATTACACTTTAAACCACACCTTGATCTTGCTTAACAACTTTGATCAAGAACAACACACTCTTGCTTAAAAGCTCTAGAGTGAATACACTTACACCCCAAAATAGTAACACCTATTCAACCATGAAAGGTTTACAAAACACACACGAAAACACAAATTTGACTCTCAGTCTTTGATCTCTTGTCTTCGTCCCCTTCCAACAAGGGTTGAGGCTGCTTTAAATAGAATTCTGACTTGGGCTTGGACCTCTTCCAAATATCTGATTTGATTTGTTTTAAAAACAGAATTTAAAACAGATTTGATCTTCAAATCTTTTTAAATCAAACAACCCTTAAACATAGCAACAGGATCTGCTCCAAATCTGATTGTAACTGAAAATATCTTCTCCAAGATATTCGCACACAATCTCTCAACAGATCTTCTCAAACCAAACTTTCACGCGCAGCCCTAAAACATCACAGCCTGATGTTCTAATGTTCAGATAACTGATGTCAAGACATCAAGTTTAACATCAGCAAATAAAACTTCAACCCTGTAACAACTAATGTTAGGAACCAATGTTAAGACATCAGACATGTGACATCAATATTGCTCAACTTTGTTTTACCAAAATTCCTGCCAATACAAGAACTAACAAAAAGAAATACCTTTCCTGACAATTTTCGGACAAGATTCATCAAAAGTAACATGCACAGATTCTTCCACAATAAGTAATCTTTTATTGTACACTCTATATGCTTTGCTAGATTGAGAGTATCCAAAAAAGATACCTTCATCGGCTTTTGAGTCAAATTTGACAAGATTTTCTTTGCCATTATTTAAAACAAAACATTTACATCCGAAAACATGAAGATGTGATACATTTGGCTTCCTACCTTTCAAAAGTTCAGAGGGAGTTTTGTTGTGAATAGGACGTATAAGTACCCTATTCAACAAATAACACGCCATACTAATAGCATCGCCTCAAAAATATTTAGGAAGGCCAATTTCATTGATCATAGTTCTTCCTAGCTCCTCTAAAATATGATTTTTACGTTCCACTACTCCATTTTATTGAGGAGTTCTTGGAGCGGAAAAATTATGATCAATGTCATGTTTATTAGTAAATTCCTCAAAGAGGTGGTTTTCAAATTCACCTCCGTGATCGCTTCAGATAATAACAATGCTAGAATTTCGTTTGTTTTGAGATACCTTGGCCAACTTTTCAAAAGCTGAAAAAGTTTCACTTTTACTAGCCAAGAAAATAGTCTAACAAAATTGTCATACCCCAAATTTTGACCACTAATATTCCCCATCATTGTGCAAACCATCATCACAATATGGATGAACCATCGTACCTCATTAGTCTCCCCAAAGATGGGTGAGCATCCACTACAATCAAACTTAGGGTTTCAAGCCCTCTCTGAGCTCTTAGACAAAGGATCAATCAAGGAATGACATGATCTTCAACTTGTCTAACCCACTCAAACATCCATAATGGATCAAGAGGACTCCCACATCAAGGATCAAGCACCAGGCTACAACATTCTGAGTGGATTAAGCCTCAAGATCGCCAGTGTCACCAAATTAGGGTTTTGGTCGACCAGGGCCTCCAGATGGAAATTTTCCTCTAGGAATGAGCCAATGCTTCAAAGCATAACCTAATACACTCCATGGAACATCATGGACCCAATCATCAAGTCAAGTTTGCCTCAGGGGAAGCATTTATCAAAAATCAGGAATTAGGGTTTCTTGACCTAATTCACCCCTAAGTTGACTTTTGGGATAAATCATGAGCCAAGACCTCAAGACATGATTTGAGGGTCTCTAATACACCAAATTGATCCATTTGCAACAATGGATTGATCCAAGAAGCTTAATCAACAAGTTTAAAATTCATCAGAACCACAATTAGGGTTTCGCGGGAAAAGTCAACTGTGCCTTTGACTTTTGACCTAGGCATGCTCCCAAACCTTGGGACATGATTCAATACACCCTATAACACCTATGAAATCAATCCATCAAGTTTGATTTAGGTCAAGGACTTGATTTCATAGAGGATCGCACATTTTGGAATTCATCTGACAAAAAGTCAACTGTGCACAAAAGTCAACTTTGACTTTTTGAGATTTTTCACAATTATGGTTCTTTGACCCTAAAATGATGTTAATGTGTGATTGGAATCATCATTCATCAAGAAAAATCAAGAAAAGTGGGATAACTTATAAAAGGGGTAACCATAAAATACTTAGAAATTTTCTAAGTTATGGAACAAAGTGGCTAGGGTACCAACTTCCAAGGATCATAACTTATGATCCAAGCAACCATTTTGGCTGATCCAAGCAACCATTTTGGCTGATCCAAAGATGGATTTGTAGCTCTCATGGCACTCTACAAAAGCTTCAAACACAACTCATTCCAATTCCTCATGGATTTTAAGTTATGGAATGATCAAAATCATAAAAAGTGAAAATGTCACTTTTTTCTAACACTTAGTGAAATTTTCACTAGGTCAGAATCTGCCTTCACTTTTTTCCAAATGTAGGGGCATTTTTCACTTGGATCCAAAAAGTATCAAAACCAACTATGATCAAACAGTTGTTTTATCATATGAGGGCTTTCCAAAATGGCCAAGAACTCCATCAAATTCCACTTGAGCCATGAGATATGACAATGGCAATATGCCTTGCTGAAAATTGTCAAAGCAAGGCAGATTTGTGCATTTTGCTCGATTTGCCAAATTTGTGCAAATGACAAACACACTTATCCATCTGAACACCTCAGGGGGAGACCAAAGAGGGACAAACCCTGATCCATAAGCCTCCCAAGTCTTTGGAACCAAAAGTAGCATGCCAAACCTAGAAATGCCTAAAAGAGGGACAAGACTCCAATTTTGGTTTGGAGCATTTAATGGATGCACCAAGGTGGCATGGACTGAGCCATTTCCAACTGAATTCAGTCAAGACATATCCAAGACCAAGGGAACCAGCAGCCTGTGCCCTAACCTCTAGTCAATGGATAGAGGAGACTTGGATTCTCATTGATCAACATTGGCCAAACCTCTGCAGCAGTTGCCATTCACTATTGCTTGCAAAACAAACTTGCTCCACTATAAATAGAGCTCATTTGTGATCAGTTTGAGTACACCAAAGCCATTAAACAGATGCTTTCCTCAAAATCACCTTCTCACTTCCAAATTTTCCTTCCAAAGCAAGTCACTATCGGGTTTTGAGTTTGAGAGCAATTCCAACCAAACCAATCACACACATACCTCATAAACATCATATAGAATTGATCCAAACACTTAAACAACATCTGGAACACTGATTTCACAAAATCACCAGCCAACTGCTCAAGGTTTTAACCAAGTTGCAGTTGAGATACCATTTTCAGTTCCAAGTTGTTTCAAACCATTCCAAGCACTCAAGCACATCACTTGGCACCTAGGGAAACTATCCACGTCATTGGAACCTAGCTGTAACACCTCTAACATAAAACACGATCACCAGCTACAAAAGGTAAGCACGAGCTCTTCTAACTCTATGATCCATGCATTTTTTGCTGCACAATAATTTGGACATATGTCCATAATCATGCATGGAGTGTTTTCCCTAATAGAGTGTAAGACCCAACCCCCATCTTCTTCTTGAGTTGTAAGCCCCATCTTTTCTTTTAAAATCATTTTTTGGGCCTCTAATAGAGTGTAAGACCCAACCCCCTTTTAACCAAAACTTTTTGGGCCTCAGTGCATTGTATAAGTCCCAATACGTTAAAGAAACCTCGGCGCGATAGCCAGTTCAAAAAATCAAATCATCCGGGCCTACCCTAATGTTATAAGCCCCATTCCTTTTCTTTAAACACCTTTGGGCCTCTTGAGAGAGTGTAAGACCCATCCATTTGTACAGAAAACCTTTTTGGGCCTGAGTCACTTGTATAAGTCCCTGTACAAATTCAAAACAACAGTGCAATCACTGATAAAACCTTGGGCCTCTACTCGAGCTGTAAGCCCCAACAATCTTTTCAAAGCACTTTCTCCTTTGATTTAGAATATAATATTGTTATCAAAGCTTTCTTTGTTGAACAACTAACAGAACAACATGGAAGCTCTACAACCGAGTAAGTGTTTACCCGCTTTCTTTATCCGCTTTCATATGTATATAACTGTATTGTGGGGCTGCTCACTGTAAGTCTTCTTTCACAAACTTTTATATACTTGTCATATGTCCACTGTGTAATACTAGTATAGTTATTTAGAGTTTTCCCCGACAACTAGGTCTAGAACTAGGTAAAGCCCTGTTGGTCACTCTTAAATACAAACAAAACTAGATTCCCATAGGATTACCAGACACAGTCTTCCTTCCTCTTGGGGTTAAACAATATGGAGATGTGAAAGGCAGCATTCTCAGTGAACCCTTTCTCAGACTGTCACCCTTAGAAATTGTCAAAGAAATTCTACTCCCCAGAGGTGATCTATTCTCGGTGAATGGCATCTCTTGAGTTTCTTCCAAATCCTCGAACTTTCCTTGAATGATCTCTTCTCGGTGAATTGCATTTCTTGAACTTCTCTTGGTTTGGGGACCCACGGGCTTCTTAAAAGCATCCCCGCCTCCTCTTGGGCGTTGTACAAGGACCCTTCGGCTTCTTAAAAGCTCTCATGCCTTCTCTTGGGCTTAGTACAAGGACCCAGAGACCTCTACAGGTATAGGAACATAACCTGGTCATCAATTTTCTAGAGCTGTCTTTCTGAGTCAAGTGTCAGACCTGTTAATGGGTTGACCTTCATCCCTTAACATACCATCCTTCTCTTGGGCATCATACAAAGATCACTCACTATCTGAGAATCGATTTCTCAAAACACCAGTAGACTTGGACAGTCTCAATACCCTTTGGATTTTCCATTTCCTTAAAGAACAGGAAATAACCCTGATCCTCTGATCAATTCCAAAGCACAACAATACCTTTAATCTTTCCCTTTATAAGAACTGATTTTATCCAACATACTGGACCTGTCACTAAACTGAAACAGTCACCAGCACAGTTAGCCTCCTCTTGGGCTTTGTACAATGATTCTCTCCAGTGGAGCTAACCTTCTCAGACTCTCTTGTTGAGTCAAACCTCTTTAGCCTCCATCTCGGGCTTCGTACGAGATAGAAAAACACTCTCTTATTGAGTATGAAAGACTCTCTTGTTGAGTCAATCTCCTTTTAGCCTCCATCTCGGGATTCGTACGAGATAGAAAATCATTCTCTTATTGAGTATAAAAGACTCTCTAATTGAGTCAATCACCTGGGCAAGACTCTCTTGTTGAGTCAAACCTCTTTAGCCTCCATCTCGGGCTTTGTACGAGATAGAAAACACTCTTTTGTTGAGTATAAAAGACTCTCTCATTGAGTCAAACAACCTCCAGACTCTCTTGTTGAGTCAATCACTCGTTCAAGACTCTCTTGTTAAGTCAAACCTCTTTCGCCTCCGTCTTGGGCTTCATACAAGACATATAAAAGCACTCTCTTGTTGGGTCAATAGCCTCCTCTTAGGCTTGGTATAAAGAAAACCCCGGTTGAGTCGATCAACCTTTTAGCATCAAAGTCATGTCTTGCTCACAACATACAAACATCAACAACTCCTCTTTAGAGATGACAAATTCTCTCTCATCCAAAACCCTTTAGCTTCACATCTTGGGCTTTGAACAAGATACAAACCACCTTTAGCTTCACGTCTTGGGTTTCGAACAAGACACCAAAACAACCTTTTTCCTCCCATAGAATAGGAGGAACTACGATCGCTCTGATTTCTCTGTTTCATCAAACGGGAATACGTAGGCATAAGATTGAAAATTCTTAGCGAGCATACTAATCAAAAACCCAAAATCCAGTATCTCCACCAAATCAACCCAAAAGCAGCAAATTTAAACACATCACTGAAAACCCCACAAATAATCCAGACATTGTGTTCTTAGCAAAATAACCAAAGATTGGGCCCCACATCCACATAGCATCTGTAACCTAACAGACCGCTGTTTAAACTTAGTATGCAAGCAGGGTTAATTGGAGACATCTATTTCCCTTCCTTAATCAGCTCAATAGGAAAAAAATGAATCGAACTGTAGTACCCAAGCGATCATGACTCAGGACCACAAAAATTGCGCTACAAAAATCTAGAGTAGTCGTCTACAATAACAAAACCATAGTAATTTCCACCCAAGTTTTGATTCTAGATAGCCCAAAAAGGTCCATATGAAGAACTTCAAGAGGTCTCGATGTAGAAAAAATGTTTTTAGATTTAAATGAGATCCTCGTTTGCTTCCCCCTTTAGCACGTGTCACACAAGTGATCTTTTGAAAGTTTCATCTTGGGTAGACCGACAACTAGATCTTTTGAAACTACTTTATTTAGCAAGTCAAAGTTGACGTGCGCTAAGCGCCTATGCCATAGCCAAGAGTCTTCACTCATGGTGACAAGATATTTAGTGCTAGTCAAAGATACTTCATTCAAGTCAAACATATAGACATTATTTACCCTCAAGCCCTTAAACACATCATCTTTCTTATCATTGTGTTCAATCATGCAACAATCTTTTGAAAAATAAACTTTATATCCTTTGTCGCACAATTGACTAATGCTAATAAGATTTTGCTTAAGATCTTAAACTAAAAGGACATCTGAGATTGTAGTAGACAGGGAATTACTTACACTACCTTTTCCGAGTATTGTTCCCTTGTTGTTATCACCATAGGTTACAAATCCTTTCTTCTTTGCCACAAATTCAATGAATAAGGAAATGTCACCAGTCATATGCCTTGAACATCCACTGTCGAGAAACCATATTCTCTCTGTAGATTCAAGACATTTCACATACAAAATTAAACAAGGGAAATAGGTACCCAATTTTTATTGGGTCCTTGTGTGTGAGTGAATCTTTGGTTGCATTTGGGCAGCCATTGGAAAATACCTTTAGGAACCAAGAGTCTCCTAAATCGGCATTTAGCAATGGTGTGTCCCTTCTTGCAACAATATAGACAAGTTAGGTTTACATTGGAGTTACTTTTACTACTTTGATTTCTTATCACATATGTATATTTCTGATAAGTATTATTCATACTACTTCTAAAGTGTGAGCGATCAACATCAAATGTAACTTTAGGTTCTAAGGCCTTGTCTAATTTGGCTTTAAGAGTTCTAACCTCCTTTTACCAAATGTGACAAGTTTCACAACCCCAATTTAACCAAGAGAACTTGTCATCCTCAGTTTTAGCTTTTGTAGCCTCTACCATTGATTTCTTAAGAGCTTCTAATTCCTTTTCGAAATCGGAAATCTTTTTCTCTAAATGTGAAATTTTTTGCTTATTTGAGGCTAAGTATTTGAAAGCCTCATTGTGTAGAGCTTTAAAAGCATTTTCCAAATCAGAATAAGACATTTTATCAATATGTTCATATTTAGAATGACTTACATTCTTTTTCTTCTTTTGATGAGCCATGAGACAAAGATTGACCGATTCGTCTTCATCACTCGAGCTACTTTCGCTTGAGGACTCACTATCACTCTCCCATGCGATGTATGCCCTTCTAGGCTTGCTCGATTTCTTTTGTTGATGATGTTTGTCTTTTCCTTTTTCTTTCTTCATCAAGGGACAATCCGGCTTGTAGTGATCGACCTTTCCACAATTATAGCATGAACCCTTTGACTTTGTATTCTTATTTCCTTCTTGCTTTGAGGATTTTAATTGACGTCTAAAGTTAATTAGATTTTTGTCCGAATGTTGTATTCGATTCTTCCTGATGTATCTATTATACCTTCTTACGAATAGCCCCATATCATCATTCGAATCTTCATCATCATCACTTGACTCATTTCACTAAGCTCGTTGGTGGAGGACTTTGAGCTAGAAGCCTTTAGAGCAATAGACTTCTTGTCCATGTCTTTTTATCTCTCTTTCTTTTCTTTCTTTTCATGTTGATCAAGACTTATGAGCTCTTGCTCATGTTCTTCAAGCTTACCAAACAATGTTGTGGTGTCAATTGTCATGAGATCGTTAGCTTCCTCGATCGGCGTGACCTTAGGTTGCCATTCCCTATTAAGACATCTCAAAATTTTGTTAGTAGCAATATCATTGGAAACGGGTCTACCAAGTGAATTTAAACACTTGATTAGGTGAATGAATATCTTTTGCATTTCCGCAATGGTTTCGCCATGCTTCATGTGAAAGAGATCAAACTCTTGTGTTAAAGTATTGATTCTAGCTAGTTTGACATCATTAGTTCCCTCATGGGCAACTTGTAATGCGTCCCACATAGCCTTAGCGGTCGTACAATGAGAAACCTTATAGTATTCATAAAATCCGAAAGAGGATATGAGAATATTCCTGGCTTTCTAATCATAACTGTACTTTTTCTCATCATCATCGTTCCATTGTGCTTCCGGTTTAGGTACAACAACATTATCCACATTGATCATGGTTATTTCAATAGGACCATTTTGAATAATGTTCCATACCTTTCTATCAATAGAATTGATATTCACCCGCATACAATATTTCCAATAACCGTAATTCTCACCATTAAAAATCAACACTCTATTATACGCCCCTTTAGGTTTGTTAGCCATTTTCTAATAAGCTATATGCGAAACACTAGATGAACCGGTACTCGTGATACCACTTGTTAGACGATGGCACTGATCTAGAAAGGGGGGGTTGAATAGATCACTAATTTTTAATCATTTGCACAAAAAAATTATTTTAAAAATATGCGAAAACGGCCCCGGATCAAAACGCGTCTAAACGAACCGTTATTGGAAATACCAGATATGCGAAACCAAATGGAATAATCTTGATGAGATAGTAGAATCAATAAGGTTCCCCAATAAAAAAATTTAAAAAGAGACACTTAAGGTGAACCAATTTCCAATGCTTAATTGAGGATAAAATTTGAATTGACAATTTAACAAACAGTTTGTGTGTTATCAATACGTCAAACACTTGGCGTGCAAAACACACGAAGTCAAATTTCCTTTGAATTTGTAGTGCAGAAATTTTCACACTTGCAATCAAAGTGATTGCAATGGTTTTACAAAGCTGTTTGCAACACTACAAATTCAATCAAAATATTTCTAACAATTGATTTCACACAAACTTCAACAATGTAAAGTAAAGAGATAAATAGATAGATAGATAGATAGATAAAGATATATATATATATATATATATATATATATATATATATATATATATATATATATAGAGAGAGAGAGAGAGAGAGAGAGAAAGACACTCAATTTATTTAGGCAGTTCTCCTTTCGTCCTAGCTTCGAGTACGTCTGCCCTCAATTCTAAAATAGAATTAAGATACGTATAATATCTGTGTGCAATATTCAATTACTAGAGAAGTCTTGGCTAACCAACAATCTAACCCAATTGTTGAAGTTGAATCTAACCACTTATCTCCCCTTGATTCCAGCTGAATCAAGTGCATCAAACACTTCGAACAAACCTCCGGTTACCGCTACTCACTTGATCGAACCTTCCGTTCTTCAAGTCTTTCACTCGGATGATTTCAATCACAAGATGTTTGACCCCAAATATATCAAAACAATCCTTCGATTACTGTTACTCCCTTGACTGAACCCACCGTTCTTCAAGGCTTTCACTCAGCTGAATCTGTAATGCAAAGATTTGTGCAAAAACCCCAAAATCTATCAAGATCTTGAAGGAGAAAACCCCAATGGTTTTATTGAAAGAAAATCCCACTGAATCTCTAGCCAAACTTGATTTACAAATCCTACGTTTGGACGTTATCACTCTTGACAAAGCACAATCAATAAAGATGATTATGTCTGATTATTGATGAATGCTATTGTGAGAGTGAAGATGAAGAGAAATTCAATGTATCTTTTAATTTACTTCTTATTTTTCTAAGTGATGCATATGAGAATACATATGTACATGAATGAGTAACACAAAAATGTAGTTTGGGAACACAAAGACACAGAAAAATGGGTGAATACACGCGAGAGGCCGACTTGTAGGAGTTGTGAGTCGACCTGAGCAAGACAGAGATCAAAACTGCACACAAAAGGGGTTCATTCGTCGACCTACAACAGGCCATGCATCGACGCATGCGAGGCATAAAACTTTCAAACATTTTTCTTATAGTGTGCGTCGACTTGTAGGAGTCCTGGGTCGACGCAAGCATGGCAGGAAGTTTCAAAAACCATTTCTCTTCATTGTGAGTCGACCTATGACCTATGTGAGTCGACCTAAGGCTTTAAAAATGACTCAAAACCTATTTTTGGCATAGTGTATGATCCTATATGTCTAAATACATGTGTCGCTCCCAAGATTTTTATCCAGGTACAAACGCGAGAGTGGCTCGGAAAACAGAGTCGCCAGCCGTGTAAATTTATCCCAAGAGAGGGAAAGGGAACACCGCATAAACTTGATGAAGAGGGAAAGGAATGGTTATCGCAACCATAGCCTGGGTTCGGGAGTCGGTTACGCGAGGGGATGCTGCTAGCACCCTACGCGTCCATCGTACTCGATGGGATCCACGCTTGTTGTCTATTCTAAGGGTGAGTTATCCTATCATCTATGGTTGTACTAAGATGGGGGAGGGGAGAACAAAGACAGACTCGGTAGGACGTCGTCGTCCTAGGCCTACGTACCCCCTTTGTGCAATGGGGAATTCAGAGTCAACGTAGTTCAGACCAAGTTCTTTTTGTGTTTTTTATGAGCGACGTTAAGTTCGCGTCCGGCAGTTAGGGTCGATGCCTGTTTGCGACTCAGGCGGAAAGTAACGTGCCCTTTATGAAAATAGCCTTTAGTTTGACAATCCCGAAGGACAAAAAGTTTTGAAGTTTGTTTGTATTTTTTAAGACAGAAGTGACTTGGGTTAGTTCATAACTTGCATTGCACCAAAGTCTAGGGCACAGGGACGAATACTTAACGAATCATCCCAAGACAGGACGCTCGCTAAGCACTCTAGAAAGATGAGAGGAAGCCCCTCATTTCTCATTCCCCACGCTTAAGGCTCGTGCGCAATACACTTTATCCTTATTAAGTGTTTTCAAGAAGTTTTGAGATGAGAAGAGAGAAGACACAAAGGAAACTCTAAAGGGAAACTAAGAGTCCTAATGTTATCATGCATGGGTGACCTACGGTTAGTGAGGTTTGACGACAACCTAAGCCTAAAGAAAGGAAACTATGAGAGACAGAAAGAGTGAGAGTGGACATGGATAACTATCCACACCCTCAAATAACTTACCTCAGCCTCTGCATAAAAGGTTAGTACAAAACAGGCATAAGTAATAATAAGGCTAATGAAACCCAAGAAATGACATATAATGGCAGTCAAGTGACCTATAACAATTCAAACATGGTTTATGAAGTCAAATAAACAACCCCAAAACAATGGCACAAGTGCCTTTTCAAACAAATAATCAGACATGATCAAGGATATGCATACAAGAAAATCTCAAATAAAAGCAATCAAACAATTAGAAAAACATCTTCTAAAATCACCAAATTAATTATCAACATATCTCAACCAGAAGCAAACAACATGTCCAAAACTCAAGCCAAAATTCAAAATAAAAGTCACTCAAACAATCATGTAAAGTTCAGACCAGAAACATGACTCAATATGCAAAAAAGGAGGACTAAAATGCAAGATGAGACGATTTTAAAAATGAGAGAAAAATATTTTAATGCAATTCAATGTGTTGGTGCAACAATACAAAAGGAATGAGTTCAAAATGTTTTATAGATGATGAGAAAGAAATTTTACAAGTTGGAGTGTGCAAGTGAAACAATTAAAAAAAGGAAATTAAGCAATTAATTAAATCAGATGCCAAAAATAAAATAAAATGAGAAAATAAAATATGGAAAAATTTGATAAAACAAAAAGGAAGCTTCATGATTTTTTGTATGATTTTTAAATGCATAAAAATGATTTTAGAAATTAAATTGCAAAAACAAACAAGTAATAAAAATAAAAGAAGTGAAATAAACAAGGGGGGTCCAAACAGTAAAAGAAACACGTTGGAAATAAATTAGGCCTAACGGAGGGGGTGCCAATAGAAAGGCCCAAGCATACAAAACCCACTAGCGAAAGTCAAAGGGAGCAATGGACTTAGTCAATAAATCAGATCAAATCACAGCCAACGGATTAATCTCATGCTCATTATTGTTCAAACAAAACACAAAGTAATTATGATCAACGGTTGATATCATCCAGCACACCAAAA
Source organism: Lathyrus tuberosus (assembly GCA_022829125.1). Lineage (NCBI taxonomy): Eukaryota > Viridiplantae > Streptophyta > Magnoliopsida > Fabales > Fabaceae > Lathyrus > Lathyrus tuberosus. The sequence continues at coordinate 10,664,896 of JALAZF010000141.1, forward strand.
CTACATGGATACACGCACACACAATCAGTCAGCCTACCATACACCCCCACGTGACAGCCACATGCCTTCATTAATGTGCTGTCACACTGATGCCCACACGATGCATCCAACGCGCGAGATCAACTCATCAATCCACAAATTTAATGAAATCAAAGGCCACGAATGGATCACACGGTAACACACTTTGGATGGCATGCACACAATCACTAAATTAAAAAACAAAAAAAAACAAAACGTGGCAGTGTGAGATCCGTTGGATCCAAGGAACGGAAGGCCAAGACTTCTTCTTCTTCCTTTATGTAGCACCCCAAAATTTGCCCTCCTTACTTTATTACTAACTGGCTTATGTTTCATCTCATTTTTGCATTATCATGTGTGCATATCATTGGTTCTTGGCATGGGGTCAAGGCGACTGAGGCATGTTCAAGAGGAGAAGATATTCTTCAAAGGGTCAAGCAAGAGAGCTCAAGTGGATCACTCTCTCCTAACCAGTGCATAAATTAGGGTTTTGAGATTCTTGGGTTTATTGCTCCAATGGGCAAGCTCCTTGGGTTTTTATCATCACCAAATGACATATCTTATCTTTGTTGGAGAGGATACACATCATATTCAGAGGAATTTGGATTTGGAGACTGTGTTATTTCCTCCTAGACTGAGGGTACCAAAACTAGGGTTTGCTATAAAGTCAGTTTATTTCTGATTTTTTAGGAAAGACTTGATTCTATGGTATTCCTTGGGTCCCTAAGCATCTAGGAATGGAAGATTGTCCATCAGTTTGGTTCAGGAGAAGTTCAATTGGCCAATGGATTGGGAATCAGGTGAATTGGGTAAAAGTCAACAGTGAGAGGGGAAGTCAACTGTGGAATTTTGAGGTTCTCTCCAAGGTTTTCAAGGTCTCACATCCTCATATGGTCATCAAGAGTCAATTTTCATGCCATTTATCAAGAATCAGGAGTTGGTGCAAAAGTTACTAAATATGGAAATGACCTATAATTTGAAAGTTTCCTTTTTGGGCAAATTCCTGCACTGCATTCAACTTGACTCTTCATCATCAAGAAAGCTTCAAATGAATTTTTCTCCAACATGAAAGTTGAAGATATTTCTCTCCTCTTTCCAACAAGTACTAGTGGGTCTCCATATCATTTGTGAAACTCAACTTATGGTCAAAATAAGGCAAAGTGATTTTTAGGGTTTCATTCTCACAACTTTTGCATTTTGGGGCATATGGACCTATAATTAATTCCATTGCTTCAAGACATGTTCCAACATCCAAGAATAATCCCTTAGGAGCATTTTAGGCCTTTAAATCAAGTGGTTTCATGGTGTATTTATCATTTATTCTCCATTATTCAAAATTGCCAAGGCATTGAAAACTCATGAATCAAATTGTTTCAAGGCCCAATTTCAATGTGGGTGTAATTAGCAATTCAAACCTGGGTGATCCATCATGAAATACTTGGATATCTATGCATGGGAGGAGGTGTATCTCACATAATGCAAAATTCTAAATTTGTCCAAAACTCACTAAACAAAGAATTGCCCAAGCCCAAACCATTATCAGTGAGAAACCCTAATATATTTAAACTCATCCATGCACTGGTTAGGTCAGATGACACGTGCCTTTGTGGAGATTTCAAGCTTGAACCCTAAAGCATCTCATATTCATATCTCTCAATCTACAAGGAGTTTTCAAGAAATTCTTTCACCAACAGAACCCTTGTGATCTCTAGAGCACGAACCAATCACCCTTTGAAGCCAACAGCAAGGATTCAGGTTGCACCATCTTAGGTTGGTAGGTTTTTTGATGATCATAAAACTCAGTTTTTAAGTGCGCAAATTGATGTGTGGTTGTCACTGATTACTCTGATGTAATTTGTTTGGTGTTTGGACGTAAGTATTGCTTGTATGATGTGTTTAAAGTTTTGAGCCCTAACATATTTCTCATCGTTTTTTAATGTACATTGGTTATTTGAAATTTTTGAGGGCATATTTGGAATCCTCGTTGAATTCTGGACAGGATGGTATACGGGTTTGCATTTTCTGGGTTGTTTTAGGTTGCAGGTGACGGAGGACGGTGGCCGGAACCCCAGCTCCGGCGGCTGTGAGGGTTCCGGCGAAGGAAGGTGGCTGGAGGTTGAAGACACAATCAAGGCCATTCATTTTGGTGATCGCACGGCCCAGATTGTGCCACGTTTTATTTTTTTGAATTTTTAATCTGATGATCACATGGTTATTACCCCACCGTTCCTATCGTGTGCCTTCAGATCATGTTATTTCATCTTGCTTACTTTTTATTATGTTGACTAACTTATGCACGTTGGATGAATCACACGGCTAATAATTTGACAGCACATTAAAAAACATGTGCCTGGCACATGGGCGTCCTAAGGTATGCTGATCGATCTCGTATGCGCGTGTGTTTGTTTGCTATGGTTTACCTTTTCATCATGACCCCTAATCTTAAATAGTTGGTAATTGTGTTGACTTAGTGAAGAGCGTTGGATGCATCCAAGGGTAAGCAGTCAGTCAACTGGGTTGACTAAAGACCATGCGTGGACTTTTTTATTTTTTTCTTATTTTGTTTTCCTGATGGACTTAAACGTTGGGCCTTATTATTCGCACCCCCTCCCTCTCAGCCCATGCTCTCTTTCAACGTGACTCTTTACTTTCCACACCCCTCACCCATTTTCTTCTTTTTTATTCTTATTTAATTATTGCACTTTCATTTTTTATTTTTATAAATACATAATTGCCTTAAAAAATTACCAAAATATTCATGCATCATATTTATCATTTTATAAAATTTTCACAAATTTTATTTTTATTTTTATTTTATTTTTTATCATCTAAATTAATTATTTTATTCATTTTCTTCTTGAATTATCCATATCACGCATATCTAAAGTTGTTTATTTTATTTCTCTGCATCCATAAAACATTTTCAATCCATCCTTTTTTCATTTGTTAGATAACATTCTGAGGTACATTAAAATATTTTTCTTTCATTTTTAAAATTTTTTCATATTGCATTTTGGTCCTTCCCTTTGGCACATTGAACCCTGCTTCTCACCTGAGCTTTGCCTAATTGTTTAAGTGAATAACATCTTGATTTTTTGCAGGAGTTTTTGGTATTTGGTTTGTCTCTGGTGGGGAAATATTGATATTTAATTTGGTGATTTTAGAAATTGTTTTGCTATTTGTTTAATGGCTCTTTGTGTGAGATTTTCTTGTATGCACCTCCTTGATCCTGTCTGATTATCTGTTTGAAAAGGCACTTGTGCCATTGTCTTGGGGTTGTTTATTTGACTTCTTAATTCATGTTTGGATTGTTATCACTATTGTATGCCATTGTTTGATTTTCATTTGCCTTGATATTATTTATGTCCGTTTCGTACTAACCTTTTATGCAGGGTATGGATAAGTATCCATGGTCACCCTTACCCTTTCCTTCTCTCATCTTTTTTCTTTAGGTTTAGGTCGTCGTCAAACCTCACTAACCGTAGGTCACCCATGCATGATAACATTAGGATTCTTAGTCCCCCCTAGAGTTTCCTTTGTGTCTTCTCTCTTCTCATCTCAAACTTCTTGAAAAGACTTAATAAGTATAAAGTGTATTGCGCACGAGACTTAAGCGTGGGGAATAAGAAATGAGGGGCTTCCTCTCATCTTTCTAGAGTTCTTAACGAGCGTCATGTCTTGGGACGATGCGTTAAGTATTCGCCCTTGTGCCCTAGACTTTGGTGCAATGCAATTTATGAACTAACTTAAGCCACTTATGTCCTAAAAAATACAAACCAACTTCAAACCTTTTTGTCCTTCGGGATCGTCAACCTAAAGGCTATTTTCAAAAAGGGCACGTTACCTTCCGTCTGAGTCACAAACAGGCATCGACCCTAACTGCCGGACGCGAACTTAACGTCGCTCATAAAAAACACAAAAAGAACTTGGTCCGAACTACGTTGACTCTGAATTCCCCATTGCACAAAGGGGGTACGTAGGCCTAGGACGTTGACGTCCTACCGAGTCTGTCTTTGTTTTTCCTCCCCCGTCTTAGTACAACCATAGATTATAGGATAACTCACCCTTAGAATAGACAACAAGCATGGATCCCATCGAGTACGATGGACGCGTGGGGTGCTAGCACCTTCCCCTCGCGTAACCGACTCCCGAACCCAGGTTATGGTTGCGATGACCATTCCTTTCCCTCTTCCTCAGGTTTATGCGGTGTTCCCTTTCCCTCTCTTGGGATAAATTTACACGGCTGGCGACTCTGTTTTCCGCGCCACTCTCGCGTTTGTACCTGGATGAAAATCCTGGGAGCGACAGCTGGCGACTCTGCTGGGGAACTCTGGTTGACCTATGCTGGTCCACCCCTAAGCGAGTCAATCCTAACGCTTGTTTATCTTTGTTCTCTTTGGGTGTCTTTCTTTTTGCTTTGCTTTATTTGTTGTGTTTTATTTTTACCGCATCTTCTGCATTGCATTTCATTTTTATTACTGTCATACTGCTGTGTTGTGCTGGCTGTTCTTGTTTTGCAGGTTGGGTGGGTCTGAGAGATAAGCCCAATGCCCAGGCTTGAGTACACCCTAGGATTAGAGTGGAAAGTAGTGGGACCTACGTGCCCGCTTGGTACGTTTGTGTGTTCACGAAATTCACAACCAGACGAGGCTATCTTGGGACGCATTCTAACGTGTGTGTCTTGCGCATGTTGGGGTGTTGATCTAGAGAGCTGTCGACTCTGGTGACCGATCATCGAGGACCTTAGTGGAAACATCCCTCTTTAGTGGTGACAGTGGCAGACCACATCCTGTGGCAAACCCATTCGCACCCAAGGGCCCACTTTGGAACTCGCATAGGATGGCCCCTATTTTTTGAAGAGAATCAGTGGAGGCACTCCTCGATTGACGATAGTACTGTACCCCAAGGGATGAATGTACTATTGTTTCTCGACCTCAGTGCCAAAGCTGAAGACCTTCCGTTTTGGAGAATCAGTTGAGGCCTCCTCGATTGATGATGATGCCAAACCAGAAATGGTGAACGTATCATCATTTCTCGACCTGAGAGCCCGGGATACTGAACATCCTAGTACCCACACGTGAGAGGGGATGGGCGTTTGCAGGTTTGCAGGTAACCGAAACCTTCAACCTACCCTATTTTTCTGGATCTCTCATCAATGTCCGATTATTTGGGTTCCTGGTTATCTCAGTGGTTCGGAATTCTGGTTTTCTGGATTGTGGTTCTCGTTCAGTTAACAGCATAACACATCCAGCAGTGTTGCCTTGACCCCATGTTTGCATGAGCATATCATTTTTCTTGCATTCTGACATGTTTGACATTTTTCAGGGCTTGCATCTTACTCTTGATTCCAGTTTTCTGAGGTTGCCTTGACATGGATGTCCAGAGAAAGAAGACTGTTGCCTATTCGTTCCCAGAGCCGACCTTGACATTGATTCACAAGTTGATTAATATGGCTGGTCCCAGAGTTCGTACAGAGTTTAGTGGAGGGTATGGGAGACTTCTGAAGTTTGTTTATAATATCTCCAAGTATGAGAAGGATGTCATTCATACACTTCTTCAGTTTTACGATCCGTCTTTGCGTCGCTTCACTTTCCCAGATTACATCTTGGCCCCAACATTGGAGGAGTTCTCATTTATTTTGGGAATCCCCATCAGGCATGACATAGTATTCTTTTCCGAAGAACACCCTGAGGTAAGAGAAATGGTTGTTGCTCTTCATATTAGTGAATCCGTTATGAGCAGTAATATTGAGGAAAAACAAGGAGCTAAGGGTTTCCTATTGAAGTTCTTGTTTGATCAAGCTTGTATACATGTTAAAGAGAAGAATTGGACTGCTTTCCAAACTATTCTGGCTATGTGCATCTATGGGATTGTCCTGTTTCCCAATGTTCCTGATCTGGTGGATATGCATGCTGTCAGAATCTTTATTTCAAAGAATCCTATACCTACCTTGCTAGGTGATGTGTATCATTCAGTTCACTACAAGAATGAAAATAGGCGGGGAAAAATTGTGAGTTGTTGTGCACCGCTCTTATCTACTTGGTTTCTGAGCCATCTCCCTGAAACTGGCGCCTTCGTTGACACGAAGGATTCTCTGAAGTGGTCAAGGAGGGTAATTGGCTTGACTGCTGACAACATTGTCTGGTTCAACCATGATTTGCTAGGAATGGAGATTATTTGCAAGTGCGGAGAATTCCCTAATGTACCCTTGATAGGAAGAAGATGTGGAATTAACTATAATCCTTCCCTTGTTATCAGGCAGTTTGGTTATCCTTTGAAAGGTCCACCTGAAGAGCGAGATGTCAGAGAGTCCTTATTCTTCAATGGTATTGAGGATCAAGAGATGATAAGGAAGATTGTGAATGCTTGGAAACAGGTGACCAAGAAGGGTAAAACTTCATTCGGGAAATGTAATAACCGGGCTTTCCCTTCCTATAAAGAGTGGATTAAGAAGAGAGAAGAAGAGGAGCTTCTTCCCTTCCCGGTGGAACCACCTTTGTATCCTTTGACGATCGAGCCTCCTACCACAGTTGAGATAGAGAAGTTTAACAAGCTGTGGGCTGAAAAGGAAAGACTGCGGGAAGAAAATAGTGAGCTAAAAAGAGAGATTTATCAGTTGAAGCATGAGCGGGGTGAAGCTGTTCATACCGCCAAATTGAAGACAGAGCTCCTTGCTAAGGTCGAAAAAGAGCTAGCTGACATGATCACATCCAGACGAAGGATGAAGGAAGCTTTGGATGGTATCAGTAAGGTTCTCGAGTCTAAGAAGGAGGAATTGGACGAGGCTTTGTTAAAAATTCACAGGTTTGATGATCACCGAGAAACTGCAATGGCTGAGAATAAGAGAAAGAAAGACGGTTATCTAGCTCAGATTGATGAGTTGAAGTCGAAGCTCAAGAAGAAAGACGCTGAGATCTTATCAGGGATATTCAAGAGACAAGTAGTCGAGGGTCGACTCAATGAAGCCATAGCCTCCATAGAGGAACTGAAGGTCCAAGCTAAAGTGAAGAGATCTAAACATGAGGGACCTAGCATGGATGGTGTTTCCGGAGAAGACGCTTGGGAGTTACATTGCCGATACTTGGAAGGGATCATGCATAGGAGAGACATCCTCATTCAAGAGCTAATTCAGAGGCCGAAGCATCCCGACACCAGAAAGCTGTTCAAGGAGATTCAAGATTGGAGCAGAAAGCATAATGGATGGGGGAGATTGACACTTGTAGACTTTGATGATATGCCATAGTTTTCTTTTTCCTTTCATTATTTGGACCACCGCCAGGCTTGTTGGTTGGGATCTTTGATTATTATGTTCAAACTTGTTATCTTGGATTTGTGATTGTTGACATTTGGTTTTCCTCTGGTTTTCTTAATATATGAGCAGACGTTCCATTCTATATTATTGTTAAACTGGAATCAAGGGGTGGATCGCCATGCGAATTTTCAAGCATGTCCATTTGCATTTGCATATTCATAATCATTTTGCATAATCATTTCGCATGACAGGTGTTTATCTCCAGTATTCTTATCTTGTTCTAATCTCAGGATTGCAGATCAGCACATTCACCGGTATCCTACCAGACAAAATCAGAAGAGACTCATGGATCAGCTACAGAATGAGATCATTGAGATGCGGACTCGCATGAACTAATTCATGGAATTAATGCAAGGTGTCGCTCAAGGCCAAGAGCAGTTGAGGACTCTCATTCAACCACTGATTGCAAGGGTTGATGAGGATGGTGTCGTTCATACTGGTGTTACTGGTAACAATGTTCAGAATGGCCCTCCGGACGGAAGTATTCCTGTTGCTGGTGTTGTGATTCCTCCGGGCGGAGGAGAAAGTGTTGTGATTCCTAACGCTGGAGGAGGTGGTATTGGTGCTGGCGCAGTTCATGGCCGTCAGTATGATGATGTTCAAGATGATGCATTCTCTATCCCAGGTGGGGATGCTGGTCCCCAGACTGACAATGATCAAAGGCTCCGTTTGATTGAGGAACAACTAAGGGGTGTTGTGAATCAGGATGCTTTAGGTATGGATCTAGATGATTTGGGGTTGGTTCCAGGCGTTGTTATTCCGTACAAGTTTCAAACTCCTACTTTTGAGAAGTATAATGGCACGAGTTGCCCAAGGACACACGTCAGAGCATACGCAAGTAAGATGGCTGCGCATGCGAAGAATGAGAAGCTGATGATGCATTGCTTCCAGGATAGCCTATCTGGGGCATCCCTGGAATGGTACATGCAACTAGAGAGGAAGGATGTGCGTAGTTGGAGAGATCTGGCAGGGGCATTCATTAGACACTATCAATATAACACTGACATGGCTCCTAACAGAACACAACTGCAGAATTTGTCACAGAAGAACAATGAGAGTTTCAAGGAGTACGCCCAGAGGTGGCGTGAACTGACAGCTAGGGTTCAGCCTCCCATGTTGGAACGTGAAATGATAACTATGTTTATGGCCACCTTACAAGGTCATTACTATGAAAAGCTGGTACCGTGTATGACTGGAAAGTTTGCTGATTTGATCTTAGTAGGAGAGATGGTGGAGAGCGGAATTAAGGCAGGAAAAATATCAGGCGGTGATGGGTCCTCATCTGGAGGAAGTAAGAAGCCTTATGCTAGTGGTTACAAGAAGAAGGAGGGAGATACAAACTCTGTGTCATCATATCGTGGTAGAGATGGACCTCGTCAGAACTCCAATCAGCAAGTGGCTTCTATAACCATCCCAGCAGCACCTCAGCAGCCAACAGTGTCTCAACAACAAAATCAGGTTCCTCGCAGACCACAGAATGTGACTAGGCGGGATAGGCATTTTGACACTCCACCTATGTCCTACTCGCAATTATTCCAGCACTTGTTAAAACTGCAGTTAATTCAGACGAGAACATTGGCTCAACCTACTGGTAATCCACCTCCCGGCTATGACGCCGACGCCCACTGTGAGTTTCATTCTGGGGCACCTGGACATCATACTGAGAACTGTAAAGCTTTTAAGCATAAGGTTCAAGACTTAGTGGATTCCAAGGCCATCAATTTCTCCAATGATGTTCCGAATGTGAACCAGAACCCGATGCCAAATCACGGTGAGCCGAGGGTCAATGTTATTATTAAAGACTATGAAGACTTGAGTTTGATTTCAGATATGAACGAGGTTCAAACTCCCTTGGGTGTAGTGAAGGAAAGGCTATTGAAGGGAGGAGTATTTCCAGGCTGTGATGAAGGTTGTGTAGGATGTGTGTCGCAGCCAGGCGGTTGTGATTTATTGAAAGCAGGTATTCAGAAAATGATCAGCGAAGGGATATTACAGTTTGACAGAGGTTGTAAGCAGAATAATGTTACTGACAGAGAGATTGATGTTGCCACGATAACAATTCCATTCAAGACAATAACCATATCAGCGTCGGCAAGACCAGCGCCGGTCACTATCACTGTTCCTGGACCAGTCCCGTATGAGAGTACCAAGGCCATCCCATGGAACTATGGGGCCGAGGTGTTTGTTAATGCCAAGAAGCAGGAATTGGAAGAGACATCAGCTGTGAATACAGGGGTTGGAAATCTTGTTGAAGCAGGGGCTATCACTAGGAGTGGTAGAGTCTTTATTCCGTCCGAGAATCAAGCTGGCAGTTCAAGACAAGACAAAGGTAAACAGATGATGGATGAGTCTGCACAGAGGCAGGAAGCAAATAATTCCATGACAAAGCAGGTTGGGGATACTTTCTCAGAAGACGTAGAAGAGTTTATGAGGTTGATTAGGAAGAGTGATTAGATTGTCGATCAACTTCACCAAACTCCGTCGAAGATTTCCATTCTATCCTTGCTACTGTGCTCTGAGGCACACCGAAATGCATTGCTGAAGGTTTTGAATATGGCTTATGTACCACAGGAAATATCCGTCAATCAGTTAGAAGGGGTTGTGGCTCATGTGAATGCTGGTAATGGTTTGGGTTTTACCGATTTAGATCTGACTCCGGCTGGGAGGAATCACAACAACGCTCTGCATATTTCAGTGGAATGTCGTGGTTCTTTAATGTCGCATGTGTTAGTTGATACTGGGTCGTCTTTGAATGTGTTACCGAAGAAGGCTTTGATGAAACTGGATACTCGTGGGTTGATTTGTACACCGAGTGACTTGGTGGTACGTGCTTTTGATGGCTCCAAGAGGTCAGTTTTTGGAGAGTTAGTTCTGCCGATCAAGGTGGGTCCTGAGATTTTCAACACCACCTTTTACATAATGGATATTCAGCCTGCCTATAGTTGTTTGTTGGGTCGCCCATGGATCCATGGCGCTGGGGCAGTAACTTCTACGCTGCACCAGAAGTTGAAGTATATGGTGGATGGCCACGTTGTGACTGTTTGTGGTGAAGAAGATATCATGGTGAGTCACCTATCGACCTTTAAGTATGTAGAGGTAGATGGTGAGATACAGGAAACTTTGTGCAAGGCCTTTGAAGCTGTAAAGATTCCCGAGGAACCCCCAAAGGCAGTCAGTCAGCCTGAGGTGGTTGCCCAACCTGAAGTCGTCAGACAACCGGAAGTTCCTATGTCCTCTTTCAAAGAGGTGCGTGCTATAGTTGAAGCTGGTGGTTCTCAGAAGTGGGGCAGTGTTATTGATGTTCAAAGAAAGCAAGATACTCATGGACTGGGTTACAAGCCACCTAGGAGTTCTGAAGAGCCTCCTAAGTTCTATGGTCCAGTCCGTTTCACCAGTGCCGGTGTTTTCTTCGACAGAGTCAATGCTATTGAGGATGAAGGAGATAGTGATTGTGACATGGATGAATGGATCCGTCCCTGCATTCCTGGTCAGAGTTTAGGCAACTGGTCCTCCGAGAAAGTTATCCAAGTGACGCGCCCGGAGTAATTTACTTTTGTTTTCTGTTATGTTGAGTCCTACGTTCTGCCCAAGACGTAGTGATATTTATTTGTAGGGCTTGGATGTTTTATTTGCTATTTTTACCATCAATAAAGGACGTTTTTTCATTCGAATATTTTGATCCCTGTCTTTCTGTTTTTACTTTTTGCATTAACCCACATCAAAATGGCAATGTGTTTTCTTGTTTGTTGCACTCATAATGAACATAAAACATCCATCATGCAGGTTCCTTTGTTCAGATTCCACCCATGACTTAGCTATGGCTCGATACGACTTCGACAATCCTATCTATCAGGCTGAAGAAGAGACTGACGAAGACTGTGACTTACCAGAAGAATTAGCCAGGCTACTGAAACAAGAGGAAAGGGTTATTCTACCTCATCAGGAGGAAGTTGAGACTGTTAATCTGGGAACCGAGGATGTTAAACGAGAAGTAAAGGTTGGGGCTGCCGTGGAAGACACCGTTAAGGGAAGATTGATTGAGTTGCTTCGAGAGTATGTGGATATCTTCGCCTGGTCTTACCAAGACATGCCTGGGCTTGACACTGACATTGTTTCACACCGGCTGCCGCTTAAAGAGGGTTGTACTCCAGTCAAACAGAAATTGAGAAGGACGAAACCAGATATGGCTGTCAAGATCAAGGAAGAGGTTCAGAAACAGTTGGACGCCGGATTTCTTGCTGTGACAAATTATCCTCCGTGGGTTGCTAATATCGTACCTGTACCTAAGAAGGATGAGAAGGTCAGGATGTGTGTTGATTACCGAGATTTGAATAGGGCGAGCCCGAAGGATGATTTCCCGCTCCCCCACATTGACGTGTTAGTGGACAATACTGCTCAATATTCTGTGTTTTCCTTCATGGATGGCTTCTCTGGGTATAACCAGATCAAAATGGCCCCAGAGGACATGGAGAATACTACTTTCATAACACCGTGGGGAACATTTTGCTACAAGGTAATGCCCTTTGGATTGAAGAATGCTGGGGCAACCTATCAGCGGGCGATGGTGACTCTCTTTCATGATATGATTCACAAGGAGATTGAAGTCTATGTTGATGACATGATTGCGAAGTCACAAACAGAGGAAGAACACTTGGTAAACCTCCAGAAGCTGTTTGAAAGGTTGAGGAAGTTCAGATTGATATTGAATCCGAACAAGTGCACTTTCGGCGTGAGGTCTGGTAAATTGTTGGGGTTCATTGTTAGTGAAAGAGGTATCGAGGTTGATCCTGCAAAAATAAGAGCCATACAAGAGATGCCTGAGCCAAGGACAGAGAAAGAGGTTCGTGGTTTCTTGGGGAGATTGAATTACATTGCTAGGTTCATCTCTCATCTGACAGCCACGTGTGAACCAATTTTCAAGTTGTTAAGAAAAGATCAAGAGGTCAGGTGGAACGAAAATTGTTGAGAGGCGTTTAAAAGGATAAAGACGTATTTGCAGGAACCTCCAGTCCTTATGCCACCAGTGTCTGGGAGGCCGTTGATTATGTACCTTACGGTTCTTGAGAATTCGATGGGTTGTGTGCTCGGTCAACATGACGAGACAGGTAGGAAAGAGCACGCCATTTACTACCTGAGTAAGAAGTTCACTGATTGCAAATCAAGATACTCTATGTTGGAAAAGACATGTTGCGCGCTCGCTTGGGCAGCCAAGCGCCTGAGGCAGTATATGTTAAATCACACAACCTTGTTGATTTCGAAGATGGATCCGATTAAGTACGTGTTTGAGAAGCAAGCACTTTCTGGAAGGATATCCCGTTGGCAGATGGTTTTGACAGAGTACGATATTCAGTATGTTTCTCAGAAGGCCATTAAGGGAAGTGTTCTGTCAGAATATCTTGCTGAACAGCCGGTCGAGGATTATCAGCCTATGAAGTTTGAGTTTCCAGACGAGCATGTTATGTTTCTGAAAATGAAAGATTTTGAAGAGCCTCTGCCTGACGAAGGACCTGAGATTGGGTCACAGTGGAAGATGATTTTTGATGGGGTTGTCAACTCATATGGTAATGGAATTGGGGCAATCATTACAACCCCGAAAGGTTCTCATATACCTTTCACTGCCCTGTTAGCATTCGTGTGTACCAACAACGAGGCGGAGTATGAAGCATGCATCATGGGGTTGGAAGAAGCAATTGATTTGAGAATTAAGAACCTCGATGTCTATGGTGATTCCGAGTTGGTAGTTAATCAGATTACAGGAGAATGGGAGACTCGTCAGGCGAACTTGGTGCCTTATAACAACTATGCCAGAAGGTTGTTACCTTTCTTTGACAGGGTGGATTTTCATCATGTGCCCCGAGCTGAGAATCAGATGGCTGATGCATTAGCGACATTGGCATCCATGTATAAGGTGAACCGTTGGAATGAAACTCCTTCGATTAGAATCATGTGCCTGGATGGACCAGCTTTTATGTTTGCGATAGAGGATGTGTCAGATGGCAAACCGTGGTATCATGATATTAAAGTTTTTCTGAATGGACAAGAGTATCCAGAGGGTGCCTCCACCAAGGATAAGAAGACTCTGAGAAGGTTGGCAGGGAACTTCTTTGTGAACAAGGATGATGTGTTATATACGAGGAACTTCGATATGGTCTTGCTGCATTGTGTTGATGAACACGAGGCAGGTTTGTTGATGGAGGAAGTTCACGAGGGTTCTTTTGGTACTCATTCCAGTGGACACACCATGGCTAGAAAGTTGTTGAGAGCAGGATATTATTGGATGACTATGGAGTCTGATTATTTCAAGTACGCTCGAAAGTGCCATAAATGCCAGATTTATGCAGATAAGATGCATGTGCCGCCTACGCCTCTAAATGTGTTGTCGTCCCCTTGGCCTTTTGCAATGTGGGGCATAGATATGATTGGAAAGATTAAGCCTACTGCTTCCAATGGGCATCGTTTCATTTTGGTTGCCATTGACTATTTCACAAAATGGGTGGAGGCAGCCTCGTACGCCAACGTCACCAAGCAAGTGGTAGCCCGGTTTATAAAGAAGGATATCATTTGTCGTTATGGGGTCCCGGAGAGAATCATTACCGATAATGGCTCGAATTTGAACAACAAGATGATGAAGGAACTATGTCAGAGTTTCAAAATCGAGCATCACAATTCTTCTCCCTATCGTTCGAAGATGAATGGTGCTGTCGAGGCAGCGAATAATAATATCAAGAAGATTGTGCAGAAGATGGTGGTAACGTATAAGGACTGGCATGAAATGTTACCTTATGCCCTACACGGTTATCGTACTTCGGTGCGCACGTCAACTGGGGTAACTCCTTTCTCCTTGGTGTATGGTATGGAGGCAGTTTTACCCTTAGAGGTTGAAATTCTGTCTTTGAGAGTTCTGGCAGATGTGAAGCTTGATGAAGCTGAATGGGTGCGTTCCAGGTTGGATCAGTTGAACCTTATTGAAGAGAAGAGATTGGCAGCCATCGCATATGGTCGTTTGTATCAGAGCAGGATGAAGCACGCCTTTGACCAGAGTGTGCGTCCTCGGAGTTTACAGACAGGCGAATTGGTTTTGAAAAGGATCCTTCCTCCTCAGACAGATCACAGGGGCAAATGGACTCCAAATTACGAAGGGCCGTATGTGGTTAGAAAGGTTTTATCTGGTGGAGCCTTACTACTTTCAACTATGGATGGCGAAGATTTTACAGCCTCTGTGAACGCAGACGTAGTAAAAAAATACTTCGCATAAAAGAGACCCGCTAGACATAAAAAGAGAGTCCAGGCAAAAAAGGGGCATCCCGACGAACCATAAAAAGGAAAAGGTTCGGGCAAAAGTTAGGGATAAAATGTAAAAAGAAACGTGTAAACCAGCAAAGTTGAAAACCTGAAAAGGCGACTTTGGCAAAAATGGGTATCCCGGTGGATTGAAAACCCGAAAAGGGCGATCCAGGCAAAAGTTAGGGATTTATAAGCGAAAGGCTATGGTCTGCGTTCGATCTGTGAGCACCTTCAATACCTGGAAGTTCTGAAAGAAAGGAATCAGTACAGTTAGTCTCTTCAAAGGTCAAGACATTTGTGGATAAGCAAGACATGTGGGTCATAGCTGAGTCGAATCATGGTGGATATCTGTTCCCACATTGCCGACATGTGTATTTTCTTTTTGCTTTTGCGCAATTACCTCTTTTTAGGAATTGTTTCCTATTGTAAATGCCTATTTACAGGCCACTCTTCAATAAAATATTCATTTCACTCAAAGAGCTTTCCATTGTTTGTTTTACTTTTACTTTTACTGTTTTGTTTGCAAAAAACGTCCGATATTTTCGATAAACATTGCATATAAATCTTCGAGCTTTGCGGAGCATAACGAAAAGTAGTAGAAATTACTTAGGTGTTAACGGTGATAGTCATGTTGTGGCATATTCTATTTGTTGTTATTTGACTTGCAGGGAAACAACATTGTACTCCCCCAGCAGGTTGCTCTCCCCAGCATTGAGATTACACTTTCCTCAACAGAGCAGACCTTCCCCAGCAGGAGACTTGGGAAGCATTTTCTCCGGATCAAGACGTTATTTCCCCACAGAATCAGGGTGTTCATCTTCCCCCTTCAGTCATGAAGCGTGCTCTCACCGTCGATGTCATATTCTAATCCCCAGCAAGGAGGGGGTAAAGTCATTCTCCCCATCAGCCGGCTAAGATCAGCAGTATCCCCAAGCAGGATGGTATTATGGGCTGGTATCTCCCAGCAGGTTCTGAGCCCAATTGGTTATTGGCAATCCTCAGTAACAGACTTCCGATTCCGCTATTGGTATCCATTCTCAACTCCCCCAGCAGAGGAGAAATCTTAGGTTTTCGACGTTACCTTCAGTGAAGGACAGGTGTGGCCCCCGGTAGTTCTTTCGGGATTTCATCCCCAGCAGAAGTTGTTGATCCGAAGAGCCGATCAGTATGACTCTTCTCAGCAGAGTTCCTGGATTCAGAGGACAATTTATTTTTGTCATCCCCGGCTGAATTGGTCTTTTTTCTCCAGCATTTATTTTGCTGGAGAGACCCATTTTGCATATCATAAGCATTTGCATTGCATCCTCAAGCACATAGCATTTCCATTTCGTATGGAGCATTACGCCACTATTCGAACATTTGCATTCGAAGCATAAGACAGGTTTGGTACTTTCTTTGCCAGTTCTCTTTCCCAGCAGAGATGGCATAACTCAGGAGATTTTGGAGGGGTGCGTTCCTCATACTGGTGCTCCTCGGCAGAGTCTTTTATTTAGATTTCTCCTTTCCCCGGCGGAGTCATCTTATCTGTGGATCACGGGTCCGTTAGAAGTTTGTCTGGCCTTTCTCTTTTGTGAAATCCCGTTCTTGCTTGACATATTTTGTTTGCCAGAGGTGGCTTAAACCAGAAGTTGTGTTTTACATTATCCCCAGTGAAGTCGCCGTTTGTTTTGCTAGTTCTCTTTATCAGCAGAGATACCAATCCTTTAAAGATTTTCTTCGTCAGTTCCCTTTATCAGCAGTGATGGCATTTGTTGCTAGTTCTCTTTATCAGCAGAGATAGCAATCTTTTAAAGGTTTTCTTCGTCAGTTCCCTTTATCAGCAAGGATGGCATTTGTTGATAGTTCTCTTTAACAGCAGGGATAGCAATCTTTCGGATATTTTCTTCGTCAGTTCCCTTTATCAGCAGGGATGGCTTTTATTTTGCTAGTTCTCTTTATCAGCAGAGATAGCAACCTTTTGGATATTTCCTTTGCTAGTTCTCTTTATCAGCAGAGATAGCAACCTTTTGGATATTTCCTTTGCTAGTTCTCTTTATCAGAAGAGGTAGCAACCTTTTGGATATTTCCTTTGTCAGTTCTCTTTATCAGCAGGGATGGCACTTGTTTTGCTAGTTCTCTTTATCAGCAAAGATAGCAGTCTCTTGAAGACTTCCTTTCGTCAGTTCCCTTTATCAGCAGGGATGGCCTTTGTTTTGCTAGTTCCCTTTATCAGCAGGGATGGCTTTTGTATTGCTAGTTCTCTTTATCAGCAGGGATAGCAATCTTTCGGATATTTTCTTCGTCAGTTCCCTTTATCAGCAGGGATGGCATTGGTATTGCTAGTTCTCTTTATCAGCAGAGATAGCAATCTTTTGGATATTTCCTTCGTTAGCTCCCTTTATCAGCAGGGATGGCATTGGTATTGCTAGTTCTCTTTATCAGCAGAGATAGCAATCTTTTGGATATTTCCTTCGTCATCTCCCTTTATCAGCAGGGATGGCATTGGTATTGCTAGTTCTCTTTATCAGCATAGATAGCAATCTTTCGGATATTTTCTTCGTCAGTTCCCTTTACCAGTAGGGATGGCATTTGTTGCTAGTTCTCTTTATCAGCAGAGATAGCAATCTTTCGGATATTTTCTTCGTCAGTTCCCTTTACCAGCAGGGATGGCATTTGTTGCTAGTTCTCTTTATCAGCAGAGATAGCAATCTTTCGGATATTTTCTTTCGTCAGTTCCCTTTATCAGCAGGGATGGCTTTTGTGTTGCTAGTTCTCTTTATCAGCAGAGATAACAACCTTTTTGGATATTTTCTTTGTCAGTGCTCTTTATCAGCAGGGATGGCATTTATTCTGCTAGGTCTCTTTATCAGCAAAGATAGCAATCTTTTGAAGTTGTTCTTTCGTCAGTTCCCTTTATCAGCAAGGATGGCATATTTAGAAACTCCTTTGTCAGTTCTCTTTATCAGCAGAGATGACATAACCTGGGAGAGTTTGTGACAGTACATCATTTATTACTTGTTCCCCAGCGGAGTCGTCCCTCCTTTGTTGATTGCAAATTTCTAGGTTCTTTGGTATTCAATCTCCGTGTATCCCGATTGTCTGAAAGTCGTCGCTATCATACCCTCAGGACCAAGTTGATTGAATAGGGGCAGCTGTAGCACCCCAAAATTTGCCCTCCTTACTTTATTACTAACTGGCTTATGTTTCATCTCATTTTTGCATTATCATGTGTGCATATCATTAGTTCTTGGAATGGGGTCAAGGCGCTTGAGGCATGTTCAAGAGGAGAAGATATTCTTCAAAGGGTCAAGCAAGAGAGCTCAAGTGGATCACTCTCTCCTAACCAGTGCATAAATTAGGGTTTTGAGATTCTTGGGTTTATTGCTCCAATGGGCAAGCTCCTTGGGTTTTTATCATCACCAAATGACATATCTTATCTTTGTTGGAGAGGATACACATCATATTCAGAGGAATTTGGATTTGGAGACTGTGCTATTTCCTCCTAGACTAAGGGTACCAAAACTAGGGTTTGCTATAAAGTCAGTTTATTTCTGATTTTTTGGGAAAGACTTGATTCTATGGTATTCCTTGGGTCCTTAAGCATCTAGGAATGGAAGATTATCCATCAGTTTGGTTCAGGAGAAGTTCAATTGGCCAATGGATTGGGAATCAGGTGAATTGGGTAAAAGTCAACAGTGAGAGGGGAAGTCAACTGTGGAATTTTGAGGTTCTCTCCAAGGTTTTCAAGGTCTCACATCCTCATATGGTCATCAAGAGTCAAGTTTCATGCCATTTATCAAGAATCAGGAGTTGGTGCAAAAGTTACTAAATATGGAAATGACCTATAATTTGAAAGTTTCCTTTTTGGGCAAATTCCTGCACTGCATTCAACTTGACTTTTCATCATCAAGAAAGCTTCAAATGAATTTTTATCCAACATTAAAGTTGAAGATCTTTTTCTCCTATTTCCAACAAGTACTAGTGGGTCTCCATATCATTTGTGAAACTCAACTTATGGTGAAAATAAGGCAAAGTGGTTTTTAGGGTTTCATTCTCACAACTTTTGCATTTTGGGGCATATGGACCTATAATTAATTCCATTGCTTCAAGACATATTCCAACATCCAAGAACAATCCCTAAGGAGCATTGTAGGCCTTTAAATCAAGTGGTTTCATGGTGTATTTATCATTTATTCTCCATTATTCAAAATTGCGAAGGCATTGAAAACTCATGAATCAAATTGTTTCAAGGCCCAATTTCAATGTGGGTGTAATTAGCAATTCAAACATGGGTGATCCATCATGAAATACTTGGATATCTATGCATGGGAGGAGGTGTATCTCACATAATGCAAAATTCCAAATTTGTCCAAAACTCACTAAACAAAGAATTGCCCAAGCCCAAACCATTATCAGTGAGAAACCCTAATATATTTAAACTCATTCATGCACTGGTTAGGTCAGATGACACGTGCCTTTGTGGAGATTTCAAGCTTGAACCCTAAAGCATCTCATATTCATATCTCTCAATCTACAAGGAGTTTTCAAGAAATTCTTTCACCAACAGAACCCTTGTGATCTCTAGAGCACGAACCAATCACCCTTTGAAGCCAACAGCAAGGATTCAGGTTGCACCATCTCAGGTTGGTAGGTTTTTTTATGATCATAAAACTCAGTTTTTAAGTGCGCAAATTGATGTGTGGTTGTCACTGATTACTCTGATGTAATTTGTTTGGTGTTTGGACGTAAGTATTGCTTGTATGGTGTGTTTAAAGTTTTGAGCCCTAACATATTTCTCATCGTTTTTTAATGTACATTGGTTATTTGAAATTTTTGAGGGCATATTTGGAATCCTCGTTGAATTCTGGACAGGATGGTATACAGGTTTGCATTTTCTGGGTTGTTTTAGGTTGTAGGTGACGGAGGACGGTGGCCGGAACCCCAGCTCCGGCGGCTGTGAGGGTTCCGGCGAAGGAAGGTGGCTGGAGGTTGAAGACACAATCAAGGCCATTCATTTTGGTGATCGTACGGCCCAGATCGTGCCACATTTTATTTTTTTTGAATTTTTAATCTGATGATCACATGGTTATTACCCCACCGTTCCTATCGTGTGCCTTCAGATCATGTTATTTCATCTTGCTTACTTTTTATTATGTTGACTAACTTATGCACGTTGGATGAATCACACGGCTAATAATTTGACAGCACATTAAAAAACATGTGCCTGGCACATGGGCGTCCTATGGTATGCTGATCGATCTCGTATGCGCGTGTGTTTGTTTGCTATGGTGTACCTTTTCATCATGACCCCTAATCTTAAATACTTGGTAATTGTGTTGACTTAGTGAAGAGCGTTGGATGCATCCAAGGGTAAGCAGTCAGTCAACTAGGTTGACTAAAGACCATGCATGGACTTTTTTATTTTTTTCTTATTTTATTTTCCTGATGGACTTAAACAATGGGCCTTATTATTCGCATCCCCTCCCTCTCAGCCCATGCTCTCTTTCAACGTGACTCTTTACTTTCCACACCCCTCACCCATTTTCTTCTTTTTTATTCTTATTTAATTATTGCACTTTCATTTTTTATTTTTCAAAATACATAATTGCATTAAAAAATTACCAAAATATGCATGCATCATATTTATCATTTTATAAAATTTTCACAAATTTTATTTTTATTTTATTTTTTATCATCTAAATTAATTATTTTATTCATTTTCTTCTTGAATTATCCATATCACGCATATCTAAAGTTGTTTATTTTATTTCTCTGCATCCATAAAACATTTTCAATCCATCCTTTTTGCATTTGTTAGATAACATTCTGAGGTACATTAAAATATTTTTCTTTCATTTTTTAAAATTTTTTCATATTGCATTTTGGTCCTTCACTTTGGCACATTGAACCCTGCTTCTCACCTGAGCTTTGCCTAATTGTTTAAGTGACTAACATCTTGATTTTTTGCAGGAGTTTTTGGTATTTGGTTTGTCTCTGGTGGGGTAATATTGATATTTAATTTGGTGATTTTAGAAATTGTTTTGCTATTTGTTTAATGGCTCTTTGTGTGAGATTTTCTTGTATGCACCTCCTTGATCATGTCTGATTATCTGTTTGAAAAGGCACTTGTGCCATTGTCTTGGGGTTGTTTATTTGACTTCTTAATTCATGTTTGGATTGTTATCACTATTGTATGCCATTGTTTGATTTTCATTTGCCTTGATATTATTTATGTCTGTTTCGTACTAACCTTTTATGCAGGGTATGGATAAGTATCCATGGTCATCCTTACCTTTTCCTTCTCTCATCTTTTTTCTTTAGGTTTAGGTCGTCGTCAAACCTCACTAACCGTAGGTCACCCATGCATGATAACATTAGGATTCTTAGTCCCCCCTAGAGTTTCCTTTGTGTCTTCTCTCTTCTCATCTCAAACTTCTTGAAAACACTTAATAAGTATAAAGTGTATTGCGCACGAGCCTTAAGCGTGGGGAATGAGAAATGAGGGGCTTTCTCTCATCTTTCTAGAGTGTTTAGCGAGCGTCCTGTCTTGGGACGATGCGTTAAGTATTCGCCCCTGTGCCCTAGACTTTGGTGCAATGCAATTTATGAACTAACTTAAGCCACTTCTGTCCTAAAAAATACAAACCAACTTCAAACCTTTTTGTCCTTCGGGATCGTCAACCTAAAGGCTATTTTCAAAAAGGGCATGTTATCTTCCGTCTGAGTCGCAAACAGGCATCGACCCTAACTGCCGGACGCGAACTTAACGTCGCTCATAAAAAACACAAAAAGAACTTGGTCCGAACTACGTTGACTCTGAATTCCCCATTGCACAAAGGGGGTACGTAGGCCTAGGATGTTAACGTCCTACCGAGTCTGTCTTTGTTTTTCCTCCCCCGTCTTAGTACAGCCATAGATGATAGGATAACTCACCCTTAGAATAGACAACAAGCGTGGATCCCATCGAGTACGATGGACGCGTGGGGTGCTAGCGCCTTCCCCTCGCGTAACCGACTCCCGAACCCAGGTTATGGTTGCGATGACCATTCCTTTCCCTCTTCCTCAGGTTTATGCGGTGTTTCCTTCCCTCTCTTGGGATAAATTTACACGGCTGGCGACTCTGTTTTCCGCGCCACTCTCGTGTTTGTACCTGGATGAAAATCCTGGGAGCGACACTTTAGCTCCTCGCCGGACTGAAACAAGGCCAGCCGCCAGAGCTAGGGCTCCGGCCACCCTCTCCGGTGAGCTGTGGTCCAAAAATCTCCAGAAAATGCATATAGGTACTCCATTTTGACCAGAAAAATGCAAGGATCTCAAATATCCAGTCCATTTTATCAAACAACAACCACACAATGAGAATCGAATGAAAACATAATTAGATCTAAAACTTTAAATCCATAATACACACAAACTACACGTCCAAACTTCAAATAAAATAGATCAGAGTGATCAGTGAACATCACACACCATTATGCGCATCAAAAAGAGGAGTTTTAAGATCATGAAAAAAACCACTAACCTGAGATTGTGCAACCTGTACCCTTGCTCTTAGCTTTAAGTGATGGTTGGTTTGTGTTCTATGTATCCTCAGGATTCAATTGGTGAAAGAAGTTTTGGAAAAGCTCTTCTTGACTGAGAGATACGAATGATTCAAGTTTTAGGGTTCAAGCTTTTTTCCTCCTCCAAATCACGTGTAATCCCCCTAACCCTAGCATAAGTTAGCTTAAATAGGCTAGGTTAAACCACTGATGATCACTTGGGCCTTGGTAATCCTTTGTTTAATGAGTTTTGGATGATTTTAGAAAATTGCATTATGTGAGATACACCCTCTTCCATGCATGTACACCCAAATATTTCATGATGGATCACTTAAGTTTCAATTGCTAATCACACCTGAATTTGATTTGGGCCTTGAGATGCCTTGGTTCATGAGTTTTAAATAATTTGGCAATTTTGCACCATGGAAAATAAGTGAGGAATAAACCATGGATCCACTTGATTAAAAGGCCAAAAATAGTCCTTATGGATTGTAATTTGATGTTAGAATGTGCCTTGAGGCAATGGAACTAATTATAGGTCACTATGTCCCAAAATGCAAAAGTTGTGAAAATGGAACCCTAAAAACCACTTTGCCCTCTTTTGGTCATAACTTGAGTTTCACAAATGATATGGAGACCCACTAGTACTTGTTGGAAAGGGGAGAAAAAGATATTCAACTTTCATGTTTGAAGAAAATTCATTTGAAGCTTTCTTGATGATGAAAAGTCAAGTTGAATGTAGTGTAAGGACTTTCCCAAAAAGGAAACTTTCAAATTATAGGTCATTTCCATATTTAGTAACTTCTGTACCAACCCTTGATTATTGATAAATGGTATGCAATTTGACTCTTGGAGACCATATGAGGATGTGAGACCTTGACCCTTGAAGAGAACCTCAAAATTTCACAGTTGACTTCCCCTCTCACTGATGACTTTTCCCCTGATTCTTCTGATTCCCAATCCATTGGCCAATTGAATCTCTCCTGAACCAAACTGATGGACAATCTTCCATTCCTAGATACTTAGGGACCCAAGGAATACCATGGAACCAAGTCTTGCCCAAGAGATCAGAAATAAACTGACTTTATAGCAAACCCTAATTTTGGTACCCTCAGTCTAGGAGGAAATAACACAGTCTCCAAATCCAAATTCCTTTGAATATGATGTGTATCCTCTCCAACAAAGATAAGATATGCCATTTGGTGATGATAAAAACCCAAGAAACTTGCCCATTGGAGCAATAAACCCAAGAATCTCAAAACCCTAGTTTCTGCACTGGTTAGGAGAGAGTGATCCACTTAAGCTCTCTTGCTTGACCCTTTGAAGAACATCTTCTCCTCTTGAATTTGCCTCTGGCACCTTGACCCCATGCTAAGAACCAATGATATGCACACATGATAATGCAAAAATGAGATGAAACATAAGCCAGTTAGTACTAAAGTAAGGAGGACAAATTTTGGGGTGCAACAGCTGCCCCTATTCAATCAACTTGGTCCTGAGGGTATGATAGCGATGACTTTCAGACAATCGGGATGCACGGAGATTGAATACCAAAGAACCCGGAAATTTGCCATCCTCAAAGGAGGGGCGACTCCACTGGAGAATCAGCCATAAATGTTGTACTGTCACAACACGGACGAGTGCTAGCTATGCTGGGTATAAAGTGAAACAAACTCTCTCAGGTTATGTCATCTCTGCTGATAAAGAGAACTGACAAAGGAATCTCAAAATATGCCATCCCTGCTGATAAAGGGAACTGACGAAGGAAATCTTCAAAAGATTGCTATCTCTGCTGACAAAGAGAACTAGCAACATAAATGCCATCCCTGCTGTTAAAGGGAACTGACGAAAGAAAATACTCAAAAGATTGCTATCTCTGCTGATAAAGAGAACTAGCAGCATAAATGCCATCCATGCTGATAAAGGGAACTGACGAAAGAAAATATTCAAAAGATTGCTATCTCTGCTGATAAAGAGAACTAGCAAAATAAATGCCATCCCTGCTGATAAAGGGAACTGACGAAAGAAAATCTTCAAAAGATTGATATCTCTGCTAATAAAGAGAACTAGCAAAATAAATGCCATCCCTGCTGATAAAGGGAACTGACGAAAGAAAATATTCAAAAGATTGTTATCTCTGCTGATAAAGAGAACTAGCAAAATAAATGCCATCCCTGCTGATAAAGGAAACTGACGAAAGAAGATCTTCAAAAGATTGATATCTCGACTGATAAAGAGAACTAGCAAAACAAATGCCATCCCTGCTGATAAAGGGAACTGACGAAGGAAATCTTTAAAAGATTGCTATCTCTGCTGATAAAGAGAACTAGCAAAACAAATGCCATCCCTGCTGATAAAGGGAATTGACGAAAGAAAATCTTCAAAGAATTGCTATCTCTGCTGATAAAGAGAACTAGCAAAATAAATGCCATCCCTGCTGATAAAGGGAACTGACGAAGAAAATCTTCAAAGGATTGATATCTCTGCTGATAAAGAGAACTAGCAAAACAAATGCTATCCCTGCTGATAAAGGGAAATTGGCCAGTGAGATGTGTCAAGCAAGAACTGACTACCAGGTGAGAACGGGATTTCACAAAAGAGAAGGGCCAAACAAAGGCAAACTCCCAACCGACCCAAAATCCACAGGCAAGATGACTCTGCTGGGGAAGGAGAAGTCTAAATAAAAGACTCTGCCGGGGAGCACAAGTATGAGGAATGCGTCCCTCCAGGGTCTCCTGAGTCATGCCATCTCTGCTGAGGAAGAGAACTGGAAAAGAAAGTATCAAACCTGGCTTATGCTTCGAATACAAATGTTTGAATTGTGGCGTAATGCTCCATACGAAATGGAAATGCTACGCGTTTGAGGATGCAATGCGAATGCTTATGATATGCGAAAGGGGTCCCTCCAGCAAAATAAATGCCGGAGAGAAAAGACCAATTCAGCTGGGGATGACAAAAATAAATTGTCCTCTGAATCCAGGAACTCTGCTGAGAAGGGTCATACTGATCGACTCTTCGGATCAACAACTTCTGCTGGGGATGAAATCCCAAAAGAACATCCACACTACCAGGGGTTACACATGTCCTTTTTACTGAAGGTGACATCGAACCTGGGATTCCTCCTCTGCCGGGGGAGTTAAGAATGAATGCCAATAACAGAATCGGAAGTCTGTTACTGAGGGTTACCAATAGCAGATGGGCTTAGGACCTGCTGGGGATGCCAGCCCATAATACCATCATGCTTGGGGAAAACAATCCATAATACAATCCTGCTTGGGGGATGCTGCTGAACTTAACCTGCTGACGAGGAGAGTGACTTTACTCCCACCTTGCTGGGGATTAGAATATGACATCGTCGGTGAAAGCACGCTTCCTGACTGGATGGGGAAGGTGAACACCCTGA
The DNA here is from genome assembly GCA_022829125.1 of Lathyrus tuberosus. Taxonomy (NCBI): domain Eukaryota; kingdom Viridiplantae; phylum Streptophyta; class Magnoliopsida; order Fabales; family Fabaceae; genus Lathyrus; species Lathyrus tuberosus. Next base: position 10,690,430 of record JALAZF010000141.1, read on the forward strand.
TTCTGTGGGGAAACAACGTCTTGATCCGGAGAAAAATACTTCCCAAGTCTCTTGCTGGGGAAGGTCTGCTCTGCTGAGAAAAGGTGCAATCTTAATGCTGGGGAGAGCAAACCTGCTGGGGGAAGTACAATCCTGTTGCCCTGCAAGTCAAATAACAACAAATAGAATATGCCACAACACAACTATCACCAACAATGCCTAAGTAATTTCTACTGCTTTTCGTTATGCTCTGCAAAGCTCGAAGTTTTATATGCAATGTTTATCAAAAATATCGGACGTTTTTGCAAACAAAACAGTAAAAGTAAAACAAACAATGGAAAGCTTTCTGAGTGAAATGAAAATTTTATTGAGAAAAGTGGCCTGTAAATAGGCATTTACAATAGGAAGCAATTCCTAAAAAGAGGTAATTGCGCACAAGCAAAAAAGAAAATACACATGTCGGCAATGTGGGAACAGATATCCACCATGATTCGACTCAGCTATGACCCATATGACTTGCTTATCCACAAATGTCTTGACCTTTGAAGAGACTAACTGTACTGATTCCTTTCTTTCAGAACTTCCAGGTATTGAAGGTGTTCACAGACCGAACGCAGACCATAGCCTTTCGCTTATAGATCCCTAACTTTTGCCTGGATCGCCCTTTTCGGGTTTTCAATCCATCGAGATGCCCATTTTTGCCAAAGTTGCCTTTACCGGTTTTCAACTTTGCGGGTTTACACATTTCTTTTTTACATTTTATCCCTAATTTTTGCCCGAACCTTTTCCCTTTTTTAGGGTTCGCCGGGATGCCCCTTTTTTGCATGGACTTTCTTTTTATGTCCAGCGAGTCTCTTTTATGCGAAGTATTTTTTGACTACGTCTGCGTTCACAGGGGATGTAAAATCTTCGCCATCCATAGTTGAAAGTAGTAAGGCTCCACCAAAGAAAACCTTTCTCACTACATATGGCCCCTCGTAGTTTAGAGTCCATTTGCCCCTGTGATCTGTCTGAGGAGGAAGGATCCTTTTCAAAACCAATTCACCTGTCCGAAAACTCCGAGGACGCACTTTCTGGTCAAAGGCGTGCTTCATCCTACTCTGATACAACCGGCCATGTGCGATGGCTTCCAATCTCTTTTCTTCAATAAGGTTCAACTGATCCAACCTGGCACGTACCCATTCAGCTTCATCTAGCTTCACATCTGCCAGAACTCTCAAAGACGGAATCTCGACCTCTAAGGGTAAAGCTGCTTCCATACCATATACCAACGAGAAAGGGGCTGCCCCAGTTGACGTACGCACCGAAGTACGATAACCATGTAGGGCATAAGGTAGCATCTCATGCCAGTCTTTATATGTTACCACCATCTTCTGCATAATCTTCTTGATATTCTTATTCGCCGCCTCAACAGCACCATTCATCTTCGGGCGATATGGAGAAGAATTGTGATGCTCGATCTTGAAACTCTGACATAGTTCCTTCATCATCTTATTGTTCAAATTCGAGCCATTATCAGTGATGATTCTCTCCGGGACCCCATAACGACAGATGATATCCTTATTTATAAACCGGGCTACCACTTGCTTGGTGACGTTGGCGTACGAGGCTGCTTCCACCCACTTTGTGAAATAGTCAATGGCAACCAAAATGAAACGATGCCCATTGGAAGCAGTGGGCTCAATCTTTCCAATCATATCTATGCCCCGCATTGCAAAAGGCCAAGGAGATGACAACACATTTAGAGGCGTAGGCAGTACATGCATCTTATCTCCATAAATCTGGCATTTATGGCACTTTTGGGCGTACTTGAAATAATCAGACTCCATAGTCATCCAGTAATATCCTGCCCTCAACAACTTTCTAGCCATGGTGTGTCCACTGGAATGAGTACCGAAAGAACCCTCGTGAACTTCCTCCATCAGCAAACCTGCCTCGTGTTCATCAACACAACGTAGCAAGATCATATCGAAGTTCCTCTTATATAACACATCATCCTTGTTCAGAAAGAAGTTTCCTGCCAACCTTCTTAGAGTCTTCTTATCTTTGGTGGAGGCACCCTCTGGATACTCCTGTCTCTTCAGAAAAACCTTAATATCATGATACCACGGTTTTCCATCAGACACGTCTTCAATTGCAAACACAAAAACTGGTCTGTCCAGACGCATGATTCTAATCGACAGAGTTTCATTCCAATGGTTCACCTTATACATGGATCCCAATGTCGCCAACGCATCAGCCATCTGATTCTCAGCTCGGGGCACATGATGAAAATCTACCCTGTCAAAGAACGGTAACAACCTTCTGGCATAGTTGTTATAAGGCACCAAATTCGCCTGACGAGTCTCCCATTCTCATGTGATCTTATTAACTACCAACGCGGAATCACCATAGACATCGAGGTTCTTAATTCTCAAATCAATTGCTTCTTCTAACCCCATGATGCATGCCTCATACTCTGCCTCGTTGTTGGTGCACACGAATACTAACCGGGCAGTGAAACGTATATGAGAACCCTTCGGGGTTGTAATGATTGCCCCAATTCTATTACCATATGAGTTGACAGTCCCATCAAAAATCATCTTCCACTGAGACCCAATCTCAGGTCCTTCGTCAGGCAGAGGCTCTTCACAATCTTTCATTTTCAGAAACATGACATGCTCGTCTGGAAACTCAAACTTCATCGGTTGATAATCCTCGACTGGTTATTCAGCAAGATACTCTGACAGAACACTTCCCTTAATGGCCTTCTGGGAAACATACTGAATATCATACTCTGTCAAAACCATCTGCCAACGGGCTATCCTTCCAGAAAGTGCTTGCTTCTCAAACACGTACTTAATCGGATCCATCTTCGAAATCAACAAGGTTGTGTGGTTTAACATATATTGCCTCAGGCGCTTGGCTGCCCAAGCAAGTGCACAACATGTCTTCTCCAACATAGAGTATCTTGATTCGCAATCAGTGAACTTCTTACTCAGGTAGTAAATGGCGTGCTCTTTCCTACCTGTCTCGTCGTGTTGACCGAGCACACAACCCATCGAATTCTCAAGAACCGTAAGGTACATAATCAACGGTCTCCCAGACACCGGGGGCATAAGGACTGGAGGTTCCTGCAAATACGTCTTTATCCTTTCAAACGCCTCTCGACAATTTTCATTCCACCTGACCTCTTGATCCTTCCTTAACAACTTGAAAATTGGTTCACACGTGGCTGTCAGATGAGAGATGAACCTAGCAATGTAATTCAACCTCCCCAGGAAACCACGAACCTCTTTCTCTGTTCTTGGGCCAGGCATCTCCTGTATGGCTCTTATCTTGGCAGGATCAACCTCGATACCTCTTTCACTAACAATGAATCCCAGCAATTTACCAGACCTCACACCGAAAGTGCACTTGTTCGGATTCAATCTCAGTCTGAACTTCCTCAACCTTTCAAACAACTTCTGGAGGTTTACCAAGTGTTCTTCCTTTGTCTATGACTTCGCAATCATGTCATCAATGTAGACTTCAATCTCCTTGTGAATCATATCATGAAAGAGAGTCACCATTGCCCGCTGATAGGTTGCCCCAGCATTCTTCAACCCAAAGGGCATTACCTTGTAACAAAATGTTCCCCACGGTGTTATGAACGTAGTCTTCTCCATGTCCTCTGGGGCCATTTTGATTTGGTTATACCCAGAGAAGCCATCCATGAAGGAAAACACAGAATATTGAGCAATATTGTCTACTAACACATCAATGTGGGGGAGCGGGAAATCATCCTTCGGGCTCGCCCTATTCAAATCTTGATAGTCAACACACATCCTGACCTTCCCATCCTTCTTAGGTACAGGTACAATATTAGCAACCCACGGAGGATAATTTGTCACAGCAAGAAATCCGGCGTCTAACTATTTCTGAACCTCTTCCTTGATCTTGACAGCCATATCTGGTTTCGTCCTTCTCAGTTTCTGCTTGACTGAAGTACAACCCTCTTTAAGTGGCAGTCGGTGTGAAACAATGTCAGTGTCAAGCCCTGGCATGTCTTGGTAAGACCAGGCGAAGATATCCATATACTCTCGAAGTAACTCAACCAATCTTCTCTTAACAGTGTCTTCCAAAGCAGCCCCAACCTTTACTTCTCATTTAACATCCTCGGTTCCCAGATTAATAGTCTCAACTTCCTCCTGATAAGGTAGAATAACCCTTTCCTCTTGTTTCAGTAACCTGGCTAATTATTCTGGTAAGTCGCAGTCTTCATCAATCTCTTCTTCGGCTTAATAGATAGGATTGTCGAAGTCATATCGGGCCATAGCTAAGTCATGATGGGTGGAATCTAAACAAAGAAACCTGCATGATGGATGTTTTATGTTTATTATGAGTGCAACAAACAAGAAACACATTGCCATTTTGATGTGGGTTAATGCAAAAAGTAAAAACAGAAAAACAGGGATCCAAATTTTTGAATGAAAAAAACGTCCTTTATTGATGATAAAAATAGCAAATAAAACATCCAAGCCCTACAAATAAGTATCACTACGTCTTGGGCAAAACGTAGGATTCAACATAACAGAAAACAAAAGTAAATTACTCCGGGCGCGTCACTTGGATGACTTTCTCGGAAGACCAGTTGCCTAAGCTCTGACCAGGAGTACAGGGACGGATCCACTCATCCATGTCATAGTCACTATCCCCTTCATCCTCAATAGCATTGACTTTGTCGAAGTAAACACCAACACTGGTGAAACGGACTGGACCATAGAACTTGGGAGGCTCTTTAGGACGCCTAGGTGGCTTGTAACCCAGTCCATGAGTATCTTGCTTTCTTTGAACATCAAAGACACTGCCCCACTTCTGAGAACCACCAGCTTCAACTATAGCGCGCACCTCTTTGAAAGAGGACATTGGAACCTCTGGTTGTCTGACAACTTCAGGTTGGGCAACCACCTCAGGCTGACTGACTGCCTTTGGAGGTTCCTCGGGAATTTTCACAGCTTCAAAGGCTTGGCACAAAGTTTCCTGTACTTCACCATCTACCTCCACATACTTGAAGGTCGATAGGTGACTCACCATAATATCTTCTTCACCATAAACAGTCACAACGTGGCCATCCACCATATACTTCAACTTCTGGTGCAGCGTAGATGTTACTGCCCTAGCACCATGGATCCAAGGGCGACCCAACAAACAACTATAGGCAGGCTGAATATCCATTATGTAAAAGGTGGTGTTGAAAATCTCAGGACCCACCTTGATCGGCAGAACTAACTCTCCAAAAACTGACCTCTTGGAGCCATCAAAAGCACGTACCACCAAGTCACTTGGTGTACAAATCAACCCACGAGTATCCAATTTCATCAAAGCTTTCTTCAGTAACACATTCAAAGACGACCCAGTATCAACTAACACATGCGACATTAAGGAACCACTGCATTCCACTGAAATATGCAGAGCATTGTTGTGATTCCTCCCAACCGGAGTCAGATCTAAATCGGTGAAGCCCAAACCATTACCAGCATTCACATGAGCCACAACCCCTTCTAACTGGTTGACAGATATTTCCTGCGGTACATAAGCCATATTCAAAACCTTCAGCAATGCATTTCGGTGTGCCTCAGAGCACAACAGTAAGGATAGAATGGAAATCTTCGATGGAGTTTGGTGAAGTTGATCAACAATCTTGTAATCACTTTTCCTGATCAACCTCGCAAACTCTTCTATGTCTTCTGAGAAGGTATCCCCAACCTGCTTTGACATAGAATTATTTTCTTCCTGCCTCTGTACAGACTCATCCATCATCTGTTTACCTTTGTCTTGTCTTGAACTGCCAGCTTGATCCTCGGACGGAATAAAGACTCGACCACTCCTAGTGATAGCCCCTGCTTCAACAAGATTTTCAACCCCTGTATTCACAACTGATGTCTCTTCCAATTCCTGCTTCTTACCATTAAGAAACACCTCTGCCCCATAGTTCCATGGGATGGCCTTGGTACTCTCATATGGGACTGGTCCAGGAACAGTGATAGTGACTGGCGCTGGTCTCGCCGGCGCTGATATAGTTATTGTCTTGAATGGAATTGTTATCGTGGCAACATCAATGTCTCTATCAGTAACATTACTCTGTTTACAACCTCTGTCAAACTGTAATATCCCTTCGCTGATCATTTTCTGAATACCTGCTTTCAATAAAACACAACCGCCTGGCTGCGACACACATCCTACACAACCTTCATCACAGTCGGGAAATACCCCTCCCCTCAATAGTCTTTCCTTCACCACACCCAAGGGAGTTTGGACTTCGTTCACATCTGAAATCAAACTCAAGTCTTCACAGTCTTTAATAATAGCATTGACCCTCGGCTCACCGTGATTCGGCATCGGGTTCTGATTCACATTTGGAACATCATTGGAGAAATTGATGGCTTTGGAATCCACCAAATCTTGAACCTTATGCTTAAAAGCTTTACAGTTCTCAATATGATGTCCGGGTGCCCTAGAATGAAACTCGCAGTGGGTGTTGGCGTCATAGTCGGGAGGTGGATTACCAATAGGTGGAGCCAATGTTCTCTTCTGAATTAACTGTAGCTTTAACAAGTGCTGAAATAACTGAGCGTAGGGAAGAGGTGGAGTGTCAAAATGCCTATCCCGCCTATTCAGAGGCTGCGATCGGTGAGGAGCCTGATTTTGTTGTTGAGACACTGCTGGCTGCTGAGGTGCTGCTGGGATGGTTACAGAAGCCACCTGCTGATTGACGTTCTGACGAGGTCCTTCTCTACCACGATATGATGACACAGAGTTTGTATCTCCCTCCCTCTTCTTGTAACCACTGGCATAAGGCTTCTTACTTCCTCCAGATGAGGACCCGTCACCGCCTGATATTTTTCCCGCCTTAATTCCGCTTTCCCCCATCTCTCCTACTAAAATCAAATCAGCAAACTTTCCAGTCATACACGGCACCAGCTTTTCATAGTAATGACCCTGCAAGGTGGCCATAAACATAGTTATCATTTCACGTTCCAACATGGGAGGCTGAACCCTTGCTGCCAGTTCACGCCACCTCTGGGCGTACTCCTTGAAACTCTCATTGTTCTTCTGTGACAAATTCTGCAACTGTGTTCTGTTCGGAGCCATGTCAGTGTTATATTGATAGTGTCTAATAAATGCCCCTACCAGATCTCTCCAACTACGCACATCTTTCCTCTCTAGTTGCATGTACCACTCCAGGGATGCCCCAGATAGGCTATCCTGGAAGCAATGCATCATCAGCTTCTCATTCTTTGCATGCGCAGCCATTTTACTTGCGTATGCCCTCACGTGGGTCCTTGGGCAAGACATACCATTATACTTCTCGAAAGTGGGAGTCTGAAATTTGTACGGGATAACAACGCCTGGAACCAGCCCCAAATCCTCCAGATCCATACCCAAAGCATCCTAATTTACAACACCCCTTAGCTGTTCCTCAATCAACCGGAACCTCTGATCATTGTCAATCTGGGGGCCAGCATCCCCACCTGGCAGAGAAAATGCATCATCTTGAACATCATCATACTGACGGCCATGAATTGCACCGACATTGTTACCTCCCCCCTGTAGCACCCCAAAATTTGCCCTACCGATTTCTGGCCTATGTTTCTTTCTCATTTTGCATCTTTAGGTCATAACTCATAATCATAAATGCATTGGTTTCCTAAGACAAGAGATCGAGGGGTTTTCTTGTCGTTGGTATTCAGAGGTGCAGAGGTTTTCTTATTCAGAGGAGGCATCAAAAGCATCGGGCCAGGATTTCATTTGTGTGAATCAGGGTGTACGTCCCAAAGAGAATTAGAGTTCTTGTTCAAAGTTGAGCTTGTGGATTGTTTATCAGTTGAGATTCTTCAGTGAATCATGTGAGTGGCCAGATTGTTCAGTGGTAGCTGTGACTATTTTGTCAGGGGCTTGTGGAAAGTTGGTGATTGGTTTGAATTCATGTGGTTAGTCGTTTTCTATCCATAATCCATATCCAAACTAGTTATTTTTAATGCACCTATCCTTTTCTTTTGACCATCTTCATTTTTCTAGACCATCATCCATTTTTTTCAATTAATTCATTTTTCATTTATCCACTTATCTTTTTATCCATATCCATTTCCATTCTTATTATCCACTAATATCCACATTTCCAATATCCAATTCCATTTTTTTTATCTATTTCATTATCCACTTTTAACACTCACAACCATTTTTAATAACCAATTATCCATAATTCCATATTGCAATATTCATGTTACAAACCAATATCCATTTAAAAGTCCATATAATTCAAAAAATCATTACAAGAGACAAAACATCATTCAAAAAGGTTCACATGGCCCACAATTTTCCATTCTCAGCCAAGCCACAAGCAGACCACGACTCACACATCCACTCCCACTTGGCTCTGCACACAAACAAATGGCAAAAACACTACACAAACCATTTCTGCAGAAATAACCTTGCCATGATTCACACCCCAAGCCTGCACCACGACACAAACCGTATGAGGGGTGTCCCACATCCGTACTACATAAACCTGCTGTATTGAAACGTGCTACAGTAGCCTCCAAAAAACCTGATTCACAACACACCAAGACCGTTGCAAAGCGACTCATACGAAATCCTCGTCACCACAATTTTTCACCAGAATTCATTTCAAAATTCACCGTTTAAATTCTCCTATAAATGACACCACCCTCACTCTGTTTAAACAAGCTCTTGGAGCCTTTGTCACCCTGCCGAAATCACTACTAAACACACTTTTAAACTCTTCAGAAACAATCTTCCTACCATTCACAAACCTACAGAAGCAATCTCATGATACTCTGCATCATTCAGACCTGCAACAACCATAACAACATTTCATGGCAACTCTAAATCTCACAAAGACTTGGACTAAGAATTTAACATCCACAACAACTAAAGCTTGCACGGAGTAGAAGAGATATGAAGAAGAAGAATTCAATAACAACTCCAACAATCTCAACACCATCGATTCGCAGCAGAGAAGAAGTAGAAGAAGGAGGTGGAACGAACGAATTGCATACCTGTTGCAGCATCGCGTAAATCCGGTAATCTCGCTCTGACTTCTGTATTTGCATTGTCTTGTTCGTCTGTATTTGTGATTGTGTTTTTGAGTCGTACGAGAGGGTTCCGTTGACGCTGTGTTTGCTTCGAGTTTGTTCGCTATCTCTTCTATACGCGAGCTGATACCAGTCAACGCCAAATCACTAACACAAGTCCAAGGCCGATGTTGCCGGTGCGATGGCGTGTTTTCTTCGCCGTGTGAGATTTTGTGGAGAGGAGCTTGAGAAGGTTTCGTACGCGTAGTGATTCATGTAGATACTCCATCGTCGGCACGGCTGAGGGTTTCATTCGGCGAGGAAGGTGAGGTTTGATTGAAGAGGAAGGACGTTGAGGTTTGAGAGGAAGGCTGATCGAAGAACATGGTAGTGATTTGAGAAGAAACAGGGCAATGGTGGAGCGTCGTGTTGAGAAGGTGATGAAAGGGAGGACGCATTAACGGAGGAGATGAGTTGAAAGATGGTGATGACGGAACATTGGGAAAAGATTTTCCGGCACGGTGTTGATTGTTTTCCGCCGGGATCTGAGGATGAGACGGAGAGTGTTGTTCGTGTTGTTGGTGACGGTGAACAAGGGAGAAACAGAGTGAGGGGATAACGTTGATGTTGGTTTTTTTTGTTGTTTCTTATTAGGTTAGGTTGTTCGTGGACCGGGCTCAAATGGCTTATTTGTTTTTCTTTTCACCACACTGTTTTCACTCACGCACGCCCCCCCTGTGTCTTGATAAAAGCTTTGGGCCTTAAACTTAAACACACACACGCCTAAACTGTTCACTGCACCCCCCTCTGATTTTGCAAGGAAGCTTTGGGCCAGCTTTCTAAAGCCCACACGCCTGAACTTCAAACCCCCATCTGCTGACTGCACCTTATTTGGTTTTTTGGTTTAGTTTTTTTGTTTATTTGTTTCAATTAATTGATTTAGGTTGATTAGGTTGGTTAATTGTTTTGATTAACTTAGGATATTAATTTAGGATATTAGAATTAGATTTTTAATTAGAGATTAGAATTTAGTTTTAATTTGTTTTCTAATTAACTTAGGATAACTTTTAAATAGAAATTAATTTTGATTTGATTTGTTAATTAGAAGTAAATTGTGTTAGATTTTAGGTTTAATTTTCTAATTAGTTTTAATTTTTAGATTAACTTTTCTTAAAATTTAATCTTTCTTTTAATTAGTATTTTAATTCTAACTTGGTTATTCTTGACTAATTATTGACTAATTTTTAATCTTGCTTTTAATTAGCATTTTAATTCTAATTTTGACTTATATTAATTTCTGATTAAATATTTGACTTGCCTCTTGTTTGATTTTCTCTTTGTGATTGAGCTGTCTGATGTTTACTTGTTGATTTACTCTGCATTCACATGCTCCCTTAAGGCTCCTAGTGCGACTTAATTTCTGATTAAGCTCGGAGTAGGATAGACATTAGGCTCTCAATCCATGCATGCTAACATTAGATAGACTCCCCTCTTGATCCTGACCTTAGGGCCATTTTGCATGATAACTTGTAGGACAGAGCTTCCCCTTTTCTCTCGCACTCGTGCGATTGAGACTAGTTAGACTCCTCTCTTTTCTCTCGCACCCTTGCGATTGAGACTGTTCCTTTCTTCCGTAGTGCCACGAACTACGGACGCTCTGACTTCCTCTCTCTGGATAGATTGAGGATATGTAGGCACGAGGATCCCTATCCTTGGCGAACACACTAACAACTAACTTCTCCCTCCTCTTTTAAGCTTTCATACTTGTGTTTGCTTTAGCATTTGAAATGCTCCTTTCTTCTTTCACTCTTTCTCATCCCATGGATCTCAAGACTTGTTCAAGTCTTGGATTCTTTCCCTTTAGAGCTACCTAGTCCAACTTAATTTTTTATTAAGCTTGGAGTAGGATTAACATTAGGTTTTAGGTAATCTTTTCTCTTAAACCTCACTAACCATAGGATATCCATGCATGATAACATTAGGACCCTTTAGTCTCCCTTTAGAGTTTCCTTTGCGTTTTCTCTTCTCATCTTCAAACAAAAGTAAAAAGTACTTAATAAAGGCAAAACAACCATTGTATTTAGGCCTTTCATGTAAGAACAAGATAGTGAGGGATCTTCTCTCATTTTCTTGGAATGTTTAGCGTGCGTCCCATCTCGGGTCGTTATGCGAGGCATTCGATCTTACATGAGGGACTTAAATACAATGCGCGTTACAAAACACAAAACAATCAAAACACTTCTTTCTAAAAAACTTCAAACAAACAATAACGTCTTTCCTTCGGGAATTCTCTTCTCATCTCACTCACTCTCAGCGTACGGACGTGCTCCTACTCGTTCTCTTGCAAGATGGTAACGCACTCGGACCAGCGAGCCTGCAACACCTGAGCTAGAACGTAAGCCGTTCTCTAAAAAACACAAACAACTTTTCCCTAGTTAGGGGAACTACGTCGCTCTGATTCTCATGTTCCCGATGAGATACGTAGGCAGTGGGGTAGGGCCCATTCGAGCACTTCTTTTATTTTCCCTACATTTGTTCTTCGTTCTTTTTCGTTCATTTTCCTTTCCCTTTCTAGTAGCAGTGGAGCTCCAGTTGACGACACCCTTTGATCGAGACAAGCAAGCGTGGATCCCATCGGGTACGATGGACGCGTGGGGGTCCTAATACCTTCCTCACGCGTAACCGACTCCCGAACCCAGTTCTCTTGGTCGCAAGACCATGCTCTATCCTTTCCTTCAGGTTTATGCAGTGTTTCCTTTCCCTCTCTTGGGATAAATACACATTGCTAGCGACTCTGTTTCGGTGCCACTTTCGCGTTTGTACTAGGATGAAAATCCCGGGAGCGACAGCTGGCGACTCTGCTGGGGATCGAACCCAGAATCTCTGGTTTCCTTAGCGAGTCAATCCTAGCGCTTGTCTGTTTTCTTTCATTGGGTGTTTATTGTACTTTGCTGTATTTACTATTTTACTGTATAGGTATTTACTGTTTTTTGCTGTATACTACTGTATATTACCGCATTTACTATATTTTAGCGTTTTTTCATTTCATATGTTGTATTATGCTGCACTGCTGTACTGTTTTCTGTTTGGCGGGATGGGGGTATTCTGAGAGATAGGCCCAATACACAGGCCTGAGTGCACTTAGGATTAGCGTGTTTCATGTCCTCTCACGTTCCATCTCGGTTCGAGGAGGGAATATGAAACACAATCTGGGTGTGGTTCTCTCTAGAGAATTCTGCGTTGTGGATTTCCCACGATGGTAGAGCTATCTGGAAGAGCTGCTAAGTCTGGATGACCTGTTAGGATGACCCCTCTTTGTTTTGAAGAGAGTCAGCAGACGACCTCTTTGATTGGCGGTAGCATTGTATCCTTCGGGCTGAATGTGCTATTGTTTCTCAAACCTCTGAAGCTGAGGATCTCCCGTTTGGGAGAATCAGTTGAGGCCTCCTCGATTGATGATGATGCCAAACCAGAAATGGTGAACGTATCATCATTTCTCGACCTGAGAGCCCGGGATACTGAGGATCTTAGCACCCACATGTGAGAAGGGCGGGTTGTTTACAGGTTAGCAGGTAACCTTGACTTTCATCCTACCTGGTATTCTGGTTCTCTTATCATTGTGGACTTATCAGCCTGGTATTCTGGTATTCTGATCATCCGGTATTCTGGTATTCTGGTATTCTCTTCAGAACAGACCTGTGGACTTATTCAGTCAGCAGCACAGCAGTTATTCAGAATATGCGAAAGCTTTGATCCCATGTCTGCTGCATTCATATTGCATTGCATTTGCATCTTGCATCTTTTTGCATATCTGTCTCCGGCCTGATCAGAAAGCTCATCCATCCTTTGTCTGAACCGCAGTTGATTTCTAGACTTTCTCACCAGGCTTGAATCAGCTTTTAGGGAGATCATCATGAATTTTGGGGAACAGAATCAGTTTGTAACTAGGGCCGATGTTGAATTGATGAAGACTCAGTTGGATCAACTTGTGGAAGCTATGACAGCCATGAATAGGGGAGAAGCCCATGTTCAGAGGACTTATGTGATTGGGAATGTCATCCCACCTCCAGTGAACAATGTTGCTCAAGCTCAGCTTGTTCGAATCCCTGTTGAGGATCAAGCTATACACGAGCGTACCATCGTCCGAGATGGACATTCTTCATCTCTTGATGCTGCAGATTATCAGAGTTTTGCCTTCTCTGTGCCAGATGTCAAAGGGGTAGTTCCGAAGGCGAACCCTAAGGATCCACGATCTATTAATGACGAAAGATACCGTGTGTTGAAGGAAAAGATTACAGCCATGGAGAGGCGTGATACTCTTGATCTGAATGCTTCGAGCATGTGTTTGGTGACTGGCCTGGTAATGCCTCCGAAATTTGAGATGCCGAATTTTGAGAAATACAAAGGAGATAGTTATCCGAGGCTACATTTGGTGATGTTCTGCAGAAGAATGACTTCACATGTCGACAATGACAAGCTCATGATCCACTGCTTTCAGGACAGTCTGAGTGGGGCATCTTTGTATTGGTATATGCAGTTGGAAAGTGGTTGCATCAAATCATGGTCAGACCTAGCTAACGCCTTTGTAAAGCAGTACGATTATAATCTCGACATGGCTCCCAGCCGAATGCATTTGCAAGACTTGTCTCAGGAAGATAATGAATCATTCCAAGAGTATGCTCAGAGATGGAGAGAGTTCGCCGCGCGTGTTCAGCCGCCACTTTCGGATAGAGAATTGGTTGATTTGTTCATGGATACCTTGTAAGGGCCGTACTTGGAAAGGATGGTTGCCAATGGGGCAGCAAAATTTTCTGACCTGGTAATGGTGGGAGAACGTATCGAGAGTCTGATCAAGTTTGGAAAGCTCCAAGGTGTCTCGAACTTCCAAGCTAATGAAAATGAATCAGTTGTCAGTTCTCAGGAAGAATTCGAGGAAGAAACTAGTTCCATTCAGGAATCTTCACCACCTCGTTCTCAGTGTTCATACATATCAACTGTTCAGAGTCAACAATCTTGTGGGTCTTCATATCAGGGACAACATTCTTCTGCAAATCAGAGACCTCCTCAGAATCAACGGTCATATCACCGTCAACCGCGTCAGCACGCCCGACAAAGACCAAGAAAGCCAGAGAGGCAGTTCACTCAGTTGCCAATGTCATACAGTCAGATGTTACCGGATTTGATCAGAGGTGGATTGATAGTGCCGAAGGAATTGAGGCCGGTGCCTTTTCCGTATCCACCAGGTTTTGATGTCAACGCCTGTTGTGACTACCATGCTGGGGCACAAGGGCATTCAACTGAGGATTGTAAGGTGCTTAGGAGCAAGATTCAGACACTGCTTGACTCCAACATGTTCTCATTCACGCCTCAGGGTATTCAGATCAACAATCCTCCTTCGTCCAGTCAAGTGGGTTCATCAGTTCAGGTCATGGAAGAAGTCACTGAGAGCTGTTGTGCAAATGAGTATCAGAGTGACTTCGACGAGCAATACTGAAGATGGCTAGCTCATTAGCAAATCAAGCTTGGAAAGCCCAGTTCCTCAAAGCTGGAAATCATTTAGATCATGTCATTTCTTTGCATTTGTAGTTTCTTTTCTGTTAAAATGTACAAACTCATTTGTAAAACTTGTTGTTTTCAATTGATAATGGTAATGAAATGAATATGCATGTTTTGGTTAAATCCAGTCGTGTTCACTCATACTTTTTATCGGTATCATGTGCTTGTTTAAGCAGGATCCTAGGGAGGATGATGATATTCAAAGACGCAGAACTTCCAATTGTATGCTTTTGGGACAAAACCCTGTTGATGATGTACAGGCATTGTTTCAAATTCCTAAACACCGGAGATAAAAGGAAGATAATCCCTTGCAAACCCCGTTGAGCCTAGAAGTAGGAGTTTCTTTCTAAAAACGAAAAAACCCTCAATCTTAACCCGGGGAAGGGTAGGTGTCAGTTAATTTGACCAAGCGTTCAAATTTCAAAGGAGTGTCCCATTCGAGGACCAATAACCACAATGGGTATCCCTCACCAACTGAAGAGTGGGGCAGTCACAACCCTTCCAACAAAGTCAAGACAAACCTGTGTCACACGATTAGTTCAAAAAAAAAAGAATCAAAAGAAGAAAAAAAGAGAAAAAGCCCGCTAAGTCAAGACTTGAAAACAAGTGACTTAGGCAAAAGTAGGGCATCCCGCTGGACTTCAAGAATCGCAAAAATCAAAAGAATCAGTCCAGGCAAAATCAGGGAAAAACAAAAAGGAATAAAAAGTGAAAATAAGAGGAACAAAAAGAAAAATCCTCGAATAAAGAACAAATCGTGTGAATACAGACACCAAGGACAAAATGGGTGACTGTCACTCCGAAAATTGTGTGGGTTCCTTAACCATCCTCATAACGTTCATAACCTTTTTGAAAGGTGGACGCATGTGTCGAGTTAGCTGAACGTAGGACTGGAGAACATCAAGGAGAATGGGTGGGTTAAAACAAAACTTTGAGCCTTATATCCTTTCTTTCTTAAAACCGCGAACCAGGCCACGTTACAACCTTCGAAAGACCTAATTGAAGCAGGATTGTTTCAAAAGCATACTTCGGTAAAGATCGCGTCGAACCTGACTCCTAAAAGGATCTTCTTACCATTCATGTTGGTATCAATGTGACATTCTACTAAGTGATTTGTTCACCACATGTCATAACATTTTTCCAGTGAACACACTTGGATTTCAAAACTGTCATATGCATTGCATTAAAATTGTCATTTTCCAAACGAACAGTTTTACTTGCGAGTAAGTGCTCGATCAGGAGAGTCTCTACAATGGAAAGATTGATTAATCTAAGGTGCAAAGTGCCCGAGTACTCCGTTGAGCAGGGGCAAGTCATATCAAATGGGTGATCCATTCCAAGATTCAGTTAATCTGGGGCAATTACGTCGAGATTCAAATCTCTCGAAGTCGGTCAGTTAAAGGTACTCCTTCACAGATCAGCCAGACAGGGGAACAAATCATTTCAAGGTTGGGGCAGGCCATCCCAAGAGCATGAGAAGGTAGTCCATCCAGATGACTGGTCAGCCTATACAAGGTTCAGAGTATTGAGGCAGAATATCTCACGGTTATATGAGATGGTTCATGAATCTTCTCGAGGCGAATTTCTCTGTAGACCATACAGTCCGAGGCAGTTACTTCGAGATCTGACGAATCTCTCCAAGAGTTTGAAGACATTGAGGCGTTTTGGATGTCAAGTCTTCTGTAAAATCCTCTTGAGGCAATTTCTTTTGGTGGACCATGTTAGTCTGGGGCAAGTGAAATAGAAAAAGTGTTGTTCACTCATATGCAGTCAATCAGCCAAAAGGTTTAAAACAAAGGGGCATTCCAACCCAAGGCATTTGAGGTCCCCTATTTTCAGCAGGCTTCATAAATCATGCATCAAAACCTTTCTCCCCAACAAGTGGTGGTTCAAAGTTAGATTTTCTCAGTTGTAGAAGTCGTATCCTGGGGCACGTGTGCATATTCTTGCAGATTCAGATGATTTCAAGCACAAGACGGGTAATCACTTATCCCCACACAGAGGACTGGGGCAATCATGTTTAGGGAAGGGTTCACTGGTCACCCTTTTGTCGATAAAGGTTGCAAATTCCCCAGTAGAGCTGCTTCACAGACACTGAAGTTGATGGTCAATCCCCAGTGAAATCGCCAGGAGTTTGAAGATGCTTAATTTTCTGTAAAATCCTCTTATGACGTTTCTTCCAGTAAGTCTTGTATCATGGAGCAGGAAGCAAGTTGTTGACCTTCCCAAGCATGGGGCATTTTGAATTTCCCCAGCAGGAGATGTTCCCGATCTATTATCCCCAGTAGAGTTTGAGGACGTTTGGTCTTCTGTAAAATCCTCTCAAAAGGCATTCCCCTGCACGAGACGCTTTAAAGCAGTTTTCTCCAGTAAAGTTGGTTGTAAACTCATCATCCCCAATGGAATCGTCAAATGGAAAGTTCTCCTAACATGGGGCATTGTGACACTTATCTTAAGCTTGACAGTCTTATTCTTTAGCAGACTACTATGGAATTACTTTGGGTTTCCCCAGCAGATCTAGGGACTCTCCCCAGCAGGTTACAGTAGATCATTTTCTAACCAGGATTTGCATATCCCCGACAGAGTAGCCTTGATTCCCAGCAAGATCATATCTCTGGTATTGGTTTCCCCACAGAGTTCAGCATTGAATCTTGTCATCAGTATTCCCTAGCTGAATTTGTGTTGTCCCCACAGAGGCTTATTGATCAACAGAATCTATTCCTCAGCAGAGTGTTATTATATTCTCTCTCCAGCCGGGTTAGAAGGTTGATTCTCCCCGCAAAAGATCCAGGGTTTGATAGATCCTTAAGTAGAGTTCTAATGGCTTTTCTTCCCTAGCGGGACGACATGCAAAGAAATTCTCATCCTCAGCAGAGTTGCTGTGACCAGAATCCAGCCCCAAGCAGATGAAGTAATTCCTGGCAGAATTCTCATATTTTAAAGTCCAATTTATTTTTGGCAAACCTGACAGTTCGAAACAGACGGATTGTCCTTTCATTCTCCAGCAGAGATATTCCCCTTTCAGGAGTCTCCAAAGTTAAATCATTGATCATTGTTCCTCAGCAGAGTCAGCAGAGATGTTTGACGCGGATGCAGAAAGTAGTCCAGTATTGGAATTTTTAAATTCCAACCGTAGATAGGCGAAAGGTCCATCCAAGGGTGGCAAATTTTTAAAAGCCCAACCGTAGATTGGCAAAAGGTCCATCCAAGGGTGGCAAAGCAAGGTAAAGTCCAACCGTAGATTGGCAAAAGTCCCCCGTAGTGTGGCATCTCAGCAAGTCCAACCGTAGATTGGCGAAAGGTCCATCCAAGGGTGGCAAATCATTGGAAAGTCCAACCGTAGTTTGGCGAAAGTCCACCCGTAGTGTGGCAAAGCAAGGCGAAAGTCCACCCGTAGTGTGGCAGGCCAGTAGTCGTCTGGCGTTGTGCTAAAAGACATTGTTAAAAGTCCACCCGTAGTGTGGCAGGCCAGTAGTCGTCTGGCATTGTACAAAAGACATTGTTAAAAGTCCATCCGTAGTGTGGCAGGCCAGTAGTCGTCTGGCGTTGTACAAAAGACATTGCTAAAGTTCACCCGCAACGTGGCAGGCCAGTAGTCGTCTGGCATTGTTCAAAAAGACATCCCTTCAGTGTTGTTCTTCCCATCAGAGCTTTATTCAGCGAGAGTTCATATTACCGTACAGGATAAGAGTGTTGTGAGTATTGGATTTGTGCTTTCTCAGTTTGCTGTAGAGTTTTTTTTCTCCCCAGAAGGTAAGTTTCCAGCAGAGGAGTAAGTCTGATCTTGTCCCCTAGCAGGGATGACGCCATCAACCATTGTCCCCCAAGTACATTTTTGGGTGGTGGTTAGCGTTCCCCAGCAAGTCAAAGGTTGAGTGTCATTGGCACTTTTCTTTAGCAAGATTCCTGGGATGTTTCCTCCAACAGAAGTTTGTTATTCATACCTTCCTGCAGAGTGGAGGTTTAGTTGGGATCTCGAGCAGTTATGACCCTGAAGGCGATTCAGTTGTTATCCCCAGCAGAGTTGGCCTGTTCTCTTCAGCATTTATTTTGCTGGAGGGGTCCTTTTGCATATAGTAAGCATATTTGCATTTCATCCTCAAACGCGTAGCATTTCCATTTCATATGGAGCATTACGCCATAGAAAGAAAATTAAAACATATGCATGCGAAGCATAAGCCAGATTTGGTACCTTGCGCGAAAGCCCGAATCAATTTCTAGTCAAGACGGTGGCATATCCCTAATAGACATTATAATCAGTCCCGCTGCTTACCGTTCTTTTCAGTCGTAGATCATACGTCGATCTTACCCTCGACCATTCATTGTCTATCAACCCCTTAATGACGACATTTCGGTCAAGTCTTCTTGCCGTCAAACCCCTTTGACGATGTGTTTCCTTCGATCGAGTATTCTTTCCGTCAAACTCCTTTGACGATGTGTTTCCTTCAGTGGAGTCTTCTTGCCGTCAAACCCCTTTGACGACGTGCTTCCTTCGGACGAGTCTTCTTTCCATCAAACCCCTTTGATGATGTGTTTCCTTCGGTCGAGTCTTATTTATGTCATCCCTATGACAACGTGTTTCCCTTGGACGAGTCTTCTTTCCGTCAAACCCCTTTGACGACGTGTTTCCTTTCGGTCGGGTTTCCATTTTTCTTCCCGTCAACCCCTTTGACGATGTGGTTCTCCAGGTTTTGTCTTTCCGTCAAATCCCTTTGACGAAATGTGACTGGGCTCCATTTATATTTTCTCTCCTTGCGGGTAGCAAATTTTGCGGTTCTTTTTGTATTCAATCACCTTGTACCTTGAACGTCTGAAACTCGTCGCTATCATCCTTTCAGGTCCAAGTTGATTGAATAGGGGCAGCTGTAGCACCCCAAAATTTGCCCTACCGATTTCTGGCTTATGTTTCTTTCTCATTTTGCATCTTTAGGTCATAACTCATAATCATAAATGCATTGGTTTCCTAAGACAAGAGATCGAGGGGTTTTCTTGTCGTTGGTATTCAGAGGTGCAGAGGTTTTCTTATTCAGAGGAGGCATCAAAAGCATCGGGCCAGGATTTCATTTGTGTGAATCAGGGTGTACGTCCCAAAGAGAATTAGAGTTCTTGTTCAAAGTTGAGCTTGTGGATTGTTTATCAGTTGAGATTCTTCAGTGGATCATGTGAGTGGCCAGATTGTTCAGTGGTAGCTGTGACTATTTTGTCAGGGGCTTGTGGAAAGTTGGTGATTGGTTTGAATTCATGTGGTTAGTCGTTTTCTATCCATAATCCATATCCAAACTAGTTATTTTTAATGCACCTATCCTTTTCTTTTGACCATCTTCATTTTTCTAGACCATCATCCATTTTTTTCAATTAATTCATTTTTCATTTATCCACTTATCTTTTTATCCATATCCATTTCCATTCTTATTATCCACTAATATCCACATTTCCAATATCCAATTCCATTTTTTTTATCTATTTCATTATCCACTTTTAACACTCGCAACCATTTTTAATAACCAATTATCCATAATTCCATATTGCAATATTCATGTTACAAACCAATATCCATTTAAAAGTCCATATAATTCAAAAAATCATTACAAGAGACAAAACATCATTCAAAAAGGTTCACATGGCCCACAATTTTCCATTCTCAGCCAAGCCACAAGCAGACCACGACTCACACATCCACTCCCACTTGGCTCTGCACACAAACAAATGGCAAAAACACTACACAAACCATTTCTGCAGAAATAACCTTGCCATGATTCACACCCCAAGCCTGCACCACGACACAAACCGTATGAGGGGTGTCCCACATCCGTACTACATAAACCTGTTGTATTGAAACGTGCTACAGTAGCCTCCAAAAAACCTGATTCACAACACACCAAGACCGTTGCAAAGCGACTCATACGAAATCCTCGTCACCACAATTTTTCACCAGAATTCATTTCAAAATTCACCGTTTAAATTCTCCTATAAATGACACCACCCTCACTCTGTTTAAACAAGCTCTTGGAGCCTTTGTCACCCTGCCGAAATCACTACTAAACACACTTTTAAACTCTTCAGAAACAATCTTCCTACCATTCACAAACCTACAGAAGCAATCTCATGATACTCTGCATCATTCAGACCTGCAACAACCATAACAACATTTCATGGCAACTCTAAATCTCACAAAGACTTGGACTAAGAATTTAACATCCACAACAACTAAAGCTTGCACGGAGTAGAAGAGATATGAAGAAGAAGAATTCAATAACAACTCCAACAATCTCAACACCATCGATTCGCAGCAGAGAAGAAGTAGAAGAAGGAGGTGGAACGAACGAATTGCATACCTGTTGCAGCGTCGCGTAAATCCGGTAATCTCGCTCTGACTTCTGTATTTGCATTGTCTTGTTCGTCTGTATTTGTGATTGTGTTTTTGAGTCGTACGAGAGGGTTCTGTTGACGCCGTGTTTGCTTCGAGTTTGTTCGCTATCTCTTCTATACGCGAGCTGATACCAGTCAACGCCAAATCACTAACACTAGTCCAAGGCTGATGTTGCCGGTGCGATGGCGTGTTTTCTTCGCCGTGTGAGATTTTGTGGAGAGGAGCTTGAGAAGGTTTCGTACGCGTAGTGATTCATGTAGATACTCCATCGTCGGCGCGGCTGAGGGTTTCATTCGACGAGGAAGGTGAGGTTTGATTGAAGAGGAAGGACGTTGAGGTTTGAGAGGAAGGCTGATCGAAGAACATGGTAGTGATTTGAGAAGAAACAGGGCAATGGTGGAGCGTCGTGTTGAGAAGGTGATGAAAGGGAGGACGCATTAACGGAGGAGATGAGTTGAAAGATGGTGATGACGGAACATTGGGAAAAGATTTTCCGGCACGGTGTTGATTGTTTTCCGCCGGGATCTGAGGATGAGACGGAGAGTGTTGTTCGTGTTGTTGGTGACGGCGAACAAGGGAGAAACAGAGTGAGGGGATAACGTTGATGTTGGTTTTTTTTGTTGTTTCTTATTAGGTTAGGTTGTTCGTGGACCGGGCTCAAATGGCCTATTCGTTTTTCTTTTCACCACACTGTTTTCACTCACGCACGCCCCCCTGTGTCTTGATAAAAGCTTTGGGCCTTAAACTTAAACACACACACGCCTGAACTGCTCACTGCACCCCCCTCTGATTTTGCAAGGAAGCTTTGGGCCAGCTTTCTAAAGCCCACACGCCTGAACTTCAAACCCCCATCTGCTGACTGCACCTTATTTGGTTTTTTGGTTTAGTTTTTTTGTTTATTTGTTTCAATTAATTGATTTAGGTTGATTAGGTTGGTTAATTGTTTTGATTAACTTAGGATATTAATTTAGGATATTAGAATTAGATTTTTAATTAGAGATTAGAATTTAGTTTTAATTTGTTTTCTAATTAACTTAGGATAACTTTTAAATAGAAATTAATTTTGATTTGATTTGTTAATTAGAAGTAAATTGTGTTAGATTTTAGGTTTAATTTTCTAATTAGTTTTAATTTTTAGATTAACCTTTCTTAAAATTTAATCTTTCTTTTAATTAGTATTTTAATTCTAACTTGGTTATTCTTGACTAATTGTTGACTAATTTTTAATCTTGCTTTTAATTAGCATTTTAATTCTAATTTTGACTTATATTAATTTCTGATTAAATATTTGACTTGCCTCTTGTTTGATTTTCTCTTTGTGATTGAGCTGTCTGATGTTTACTTGTTGATTTACTCTGCATTCACATGCTCCCTTAAGGCTCCTAGTCCGACTTAATTTCTGATTAAGCTCGGAGTAGGATAGACATTAGGCTCTTAATCCATGCATGCTAACATTAGATAGACTCCCCTCTTGATCCTGACCTTAGGGCCATTTTGCATGATAACTTGTAGGACAGAGCTTCCCCTTTTCTCTCGCACTCGTGCGATTGAGACTAGTTAGACTCCTCTCTTTTCTCTCGCACCCTTGCGATTGAGACTGTTCCTTTCTTCCATAGTGCCACGAACTACGGACGCTCTGACTTCCTCTCTCTGGATAGATTGAGGATACGTAGGCACGAGGATCCCTATCCTTGGCGAGCACACTAACAACTAACTTCTCCCTCCTCTTTTAAGCTTTCATACTTGTGTTTGCTTTAGCATTTGAAATGCTCCTTTCTTCTTTCACTCTTTCTCATCCCATGGATCTCAAGACTTGTTCAAGTCTTGGATTCTTTCCCTTTAGAGCTACCTAGTCCAACTTAATTTTTTATTAAGCTTGGAGTAGGATTAGCATTAGGTTTTAGGTAATCTTTTCTCTTAAACCTCACTAACCATAGGATATCCATGTATGATAACATTAGGACCCTTTAGTCTCCCTTTAGAGTTTCCTTTGCGTTTTCTCTTCTCATCTTCAAACAAAAGTAAAAAGTACTTAATAAAGGCAAAACAACCATTGTATTTAGGCCTTTCATGTAAGAACAAGATAGTGAGGGATCTTCTCTCATTTTCTTGGAATGTTTAGCGTGCGTCCCATCTCGGGTCGTTATGCGAGGCATTCGATCTTACATGAGGGACTTAAATACAATGCACGTTACAAAACACAAAACAATCAAAACACTTTCTAAAAAACTTCAAACAAATAATAACGTCTTTCCTTCGGGAATTCTCTTCTCATCTCACTCACTCTCAGCGTACGGACGTGCTCCTACTCGTTCTCTTGCAAGATGGTAACGCACTCGGACCAGCGAGCCTGCAACACCTGAGCTAGAACGTAAGCCGTTCTCTAAAAAACACAAACAACTTTTCCCTAGTTAGGGGAACTACATCGCTCTGATTCTCATGTTCCCGATGAGATACGTAGGCAGTGGGGTAGGGCCCATTCGAGCACTTCTTTTATTTTCCCTACATTTGTTCTTCATTCTTTTTCGTTCCTTTTCCTTTCCCTTTCTAGTAGCAGTGGAGCTCCAGTTGACGACACCCTTTGATCGAGACAAGCAAGCGTGGATCCCATCGGGTACGATGGACGCGTGGGGGTGCTAATACCTTCCTCACGCGTAACCGACTCCCGAACCCAGTTCTCTTGGTCGCAAGACCATGCTCTATCCTTTCCTTCAGGTTTATGCAGTGTTTCCTTTCCCTCTCTTGGGATAAATACACATTGCTGGCGACTCTGTTTCGGTGCCACTTTCGCGTTTGTACTAGGATGAAAATCCCGGGAGCGACACCCCTATTACAGTAGGAACCACAACATTTTCTCCTCCTCCCGGAGGAATCACAACACCAGCAACAGGAATACTTCCGCCCGGAGGGCCATTCTGAACATTATTACCAGTAACACCAGTATGAATGACACCGTCCTCATCAACCCTTGCAATCAGTGGCTGAACGAGAGTCCTTAACTGCTCTTGGCCTTAAGCGACACCTTGCATTAATTCCATGAATTGGTTCATGCGAGTCCGCATCTCAGTCATCTCATTTTGTAGCTGATCCATGAATCTCTTCTGATTTTGTCTGGTAGAATACAGGTCAATGTGCTGATCTGCAATCCTGAGATTATAACAAGATAAGAATACCGGAGATAAACACATGTTATGCAAAATGATTATGCAAAGTGATTATGAATATGCAACTGCAAATGAACATGTTTGAATATTCGCAGGGCGATCCACCCCTTGATTCCAGTTTAACAACAATATAGAACGAAACTTCTGCTCGTATATTAAAAAAACCAGAGGAAAACCAAATGTCAACAATCACAAATCCAAGATAACAAGTCTGAACACAATAATCATAGATCCCAACCAACAAGCCTGGCGGTGGTCCAAACAATGAAAGAAAATAGAGAACTACGGCATATCATCAAAGTTCACAAGTGTCAATCCCCCCATCCATTATGCTTTTTGCTCCAGTCTTGAATTTCCATGAACAACTTTCTGGTGTCAGGATGCTTCGGTCTCTGAATTAGCTCTTGAATGAGAACGTCTCTCCTATGCATAATCCCTTTCAAGTATCGGCAATGTAACTCCCAAGCGTTTTCTCCAGAAACACCATCCATGCTAGGTCCCTCATGTCTAGATCTCTTCACTTCAGCTTGGACCTTCAGTTCCTCTATGGAGGCTATGGCTTCATTGAGTCGACCCTCGACTGCTTGTCTCTGGAATACCCCTGGTAAGATCTCAGCGTCTTTCTTCTTGAGTTGCGACTTCAATTGATCAATCTGAGCCAGGTAATCGTCTTCCTTTCTCTTATTCTCAGCCATTGCAGTTTCTCGGTGAGCATTGAACCTGTGAATTTTTAACAAAGCCTTGTCCAATTCCTCTCTCTTAGACTCGAGAACCTTACTGATACCATCTAGAGCTTGTTTCATCGTTTGTCTGGCCGTGACCTTATCAGCTAGCTCATTTTCTGCCTCAGCGAGAAGCTCTGTCTTCAACTCGGCGATATGAACAACTTCACCCCTCTCATGCTTTAACTGATAAATCTCTCTTTGTAGCTCACTGTTTTCTTCTCGCAGCTTTTCCTTTTCAGCCCACAACTTGTTAAACTTCTCTATCTCAACTGTGGTAGGAGGCTCAATCAGTAAGGGGTAAGATGGTGGTTCTACCGGGAAGGGAAGAAGCTCCTCTTCTGCTCTCTTCTTAATCCACTCTTTATAGGAAGGGAAAGCCCGGTTGTTACATTTCTCGAATGAAGTTTTCCCCCTCTTGGTCACCTGCTTCCAAGCATTCACAATCTTCCTTATCATCTCTTGATCCTCAGTACCATTGAAGAATAAGGACTCTCTAACATCTCCCTCTTCAGGTGGACCTTTCAAAGGATAACCAAACTGCCTGATAACAAGGGAAAGATTATAGTTAATTCCACCTCTTCTCCCAATCAAGGGTACATTAGGGAATTCTCCGCACTTGCAAATAATCTCTATTCCTAGCAAGTCACGGTTGAACCAGACAATGTTGTCAGCAGTCAAGCCCATTAACCTCTTTGACCACTTCAGAGAATCTTTCGTATCAACGAAGGCGCCAGTTTCGGGGAGATGGCTCAGAAACCAAGTAGATAAGAGCGGTGGACAACAACTCACGGTTTTTCCCTGCCTATTTTCATTCTTGTAGTGGACTGAGTGGTACACATCACCTAGCAAGGTAGGTATAGGATTCTTTGAAATAAAGATTCTGACAGCATGCATATCCACCAGATCAGGAACATTGGGAAACAGGACAATCCCATAGATGCACATAGCCAGAATAGCTTGGAAAGCAGTCCAATTCTTCTCTTTAACATGTATGCAAGCTTGATCAAACAAGAACTTCAATAAGAAACCCTTAGCTCCTTGTTTTTCCTCAATATTACTGCTCAGAACGGATTCACCAATATGAAGAGCAATAGCCATTTCTTTTATCCCGGGGTGTTCTTCAGAAAAGAATACCATGTCCTGCCTGATGGGGATTCCCAAAATAAATGAGAACTCCTCCAACGTTGGGGCCAAGATGTAGTCTGGGAAAGTGAAGCAACGCAAAGACGGATCGTAAAATTGAAGAAGTGTATGAATGTCATCCTTTTCATACTTGGAGATATTGTAGACAAACTTCAGAAGTCTCCCATACCCTCTACTGAACTCTGTACGAACTCCGGGACCAGCCATACTAATCAGCTTGTGAATCAATGTCAAGGTCGGATCTGGGAACGAATAGGCAACAGTCTTCTTTCTTTGGACATCCATGCCAAGGTAACCTCAGAAAACCGGAATCAAGAGTAAGATGCAAGCCCTGAAAAATGTCAAACACGTCAGAATGCAAGAAAAATGATATGCTCATGCAAACATGGGATCAAGGCAACACTGCTGGATGTGCTGTGCTGTTAACTGAACGAGAACCACAACCCAGAAAACCAGAATTCCAAAATACTGAACCACTGAGATAACCAAGAACCCAGATAATCAAACATTGATGAGAAATCCAGAAAAACCAGGTAGGTTGAAGGTTTCGGTTACCTGCAAACACCCATCTCCTCTCACGTGTGGGTACTAGGATGTTCAGTATCCCGGGCTCTCAGGTCGAGAAATGATGATACGTTCACCATTTCTGGTTTGGCATCATCATCAATCGAGAAAGCCTCAACTGATTCTCCAAAACGGAAGGTCCTCAGCTTCTGGCACTGAGGTCGAGAAACAATAGTACATTCATCCATTAGGGTACAGTACTATCGTCAATCGAGGAGTGCATCCACTAATTCTCTTCAAAAGATAGGGGCCATTCTATGCGAGTTCCAAAGTGGGCCCTTGGGTGCGAATGGGTTTGCCACAGGATGTGGTCTGCCACTGTCACCACTAAAGAGGGATGTTTCCACTAAGGTCCTCGATGATCGGTCACCAGAGTCGACAGCTCTCTAGATCAACACCCTAACATGCGCAAGACACACACGTTAGAATGCGTTCCAAGATAGCCTCGTCTGGTTATGAATTTCGTGAACACACAAACGTACCAAGCAGGCACGTAGGTCCCACTACTCTCCACTCTAGTCCTAGGGTGTACTCAAGCCTGGGTATCGGGCTTATCTCTCAGGACAACCCAACCGGCAAAACAGAAACAGCCAGCACAACACAGCAATATCCAGTATGACAGTAATAAAAATGAAATGCAATGCAGAAAATGCGGTAAAAATAAAATACAACAAATAAAGCAAAACAAAAACAAAAACACCCAAAGAGAACAAAGACAAGAAAGCGCTAGGATTGACTCGCTTAGGGATGGACCAGCATAGGTCAACCAGAGTCCCCAGCAGAGTCGCCAGCTGTCGCTCCCAAGATTTTCATCCAGGTACAAACGCGAGAGTGGCGCGGAAAATAGAGTCGGCAGCCGTGTAAATTTATCCCAAGAGAGGGAAAGGGAACACCGCATAAACCTGAGGAAGAGGGGAAGGAATGGTCATCACAACCATAGCCTGGGTTCGGGAGTCGGTTACGCGAGGGGAAGGTGCTAGCACCCCACGCGTCCATCGTACTCGATGGGATCCACGCTTGTTGTCTATTCTAAGGGTGAGTTATCCTATCATCTATGGCTGTACTAAGACGGGGGAGGGGAGAATAAAGACAGACTCGGTAGGACGTCTTCGTCCTAGGCCTACGTACCCCCTTTGTGCAATGGGGAATTCAGAGTCAACGTAGTTCGGACCAAGTTCTTTTTGTGTTTTTTATGAGCGACGTTAAGTTCGCGTCCGGCAGTTAGGGTCGATGCCTGTTTGCGACTCAGACGGAAAGTAACGTGCCCTTTATGAAAATAGCCTTTAGTTTGACAATCCCAAAGGACAAAAAGGTTTGAAGTTTGTTTGTATTTTTTAAGACAGAAGTGACTTGGGTTAGTTCATAACTTGCATTGCACCAAAGTCTAGGGCACAGGGACGAATAATTAACGAATCGTCCCAAGACAGGACACTCGCTAAGCACTCTAGAAAGATGAGAGGAAGCCCCTCATTTCTCATTCCCCACGCTTAAGGCTCGTGCGCAATACACTTTATCCTTATTAAGTGTTTTCAAGAAGTTTTGAGATGAGAAGAGAGAAGACACAAAGGAAACTCTAAAGGGAAATTAAGAGTCCTAATGTTATCATGCATGGGTGACCTATGTTTAGTGAGGTTTGACGACAACCTAAGCCTAAAGAAAGGAAAAGATGAGAGACAGAAAGAGTGAGAGTGGACATGGATAACTATCCACACCCTCAAATAACTTACCTCAGCCTCTGCATAAAAGGTTAGTACAAAACAGGCATAAGTAATAATAAGGCTAATGAAACCCAAGCAATGACATATAATGGCAGTCAAGTGACCTATAACAATTCAAACATGGTTTATAAAGTCAAATAAACAACCCCAAAACAATGGCACAAGTGCCTTTTCAAACAAATAATCAGACATGATCAAGGATATGTATACAAGAAGATCTCAAATAAAAGCAATCAAACAATTAGCAAAACATCTTCTAAAATCACTAAATTAATTATCAACATATCTCAACCAGAAGCAAACAACATGCCCAAAACTCAAGCCAAAATTCAAAATAAAAGTCACTCAAACAATCATGTAAAGTTCAGACCAGAAACATGACTCAATATGCAAAAAAGGAGGACTAAAATGCAAGATGAAACGATTTTAAAAATGAGAGAAAAATATTTTAATGCAATTCAATGTGTTGGTGAAACAATACAAAAGGAATGAGTTCAAAATGTTTTATAGATGATGAGAAAGAAATTTTACAAGTTGGAGTGTGCAAGTGAAACAATTAAAAAAAGGAAATTAAGCAATTAATTAAATCAGATGCCAAAAATAAAATAAAATGAGAAAATAAAATATGGAAAATTTTGATAAAACAAAAAGGAAGCTTCATGATTTTTTGTATGATTTTTAAATGCATAAAAATGATTTTAGAAATTAAATTGCAAAAACAAACAAGTAATAAAAATAAAAGAAGTGAAATAAACAAGGGGGGTCTAAACAGTAAAAGAAACACGTTGGAAATAAAACAGGCCTAACAGAGGAGGTGCCAATAGAAAGGCCCAAGCATACAAAACCCACTAGCTAAAGTCAAAGGGAGCAATGGACTTAGTCAATAAATCAGATCAAATCACAGCCAACGGATTAATCTCATGCTCATTATTGTTCAAACAAAACACAAAGTAATTATGATCAACGGTTGATATCATCCAGCACACCAAAACTACGTGGATACACGCACACACAATCAGTCAGCCTACCATACACCCCCACGTGACAACCACATGCCTTCATTAATCTGCTGTCACGCTGATGCCCACACGATGCATCCAACGCGCAAGATCAACTCATCAATCCACAAATTAAATGAAATCAAAGGCCACGAATAGATCACACGGTAACACACTTTGGATGGCATGCACACAATCACTAAATTAAAAAACAAAAAAAAAACAAAACGTGGCAGTGTGAGATCCGTTGGATCCAAGGAACGGACGACCAAGACTTCTTCTTCTTCCTTTAGCTCCTCGCCGGACTGAAACAAGGCTAGCCGCCGGAGCTAGGGCTCCGGCCACCCTCTCCGGTGAGTTGTGGTCCAAAAATCTCCAGAAAATGCATATAGGTACTCCATTTTGACCAGAAAAATGCAAGGATCTCAAATATCCAGTCCATTTTATCAAACAACAACCACACAATGAGAATCGAATGAAAACATAATTAGATCTAAAACTTTAAATCCACAATACACACAAACTACACGTCCAAACTTCAAATAAAATAGATCAGAGTGATCAGTGAACATCACACACCATTATGCGCATCAAAAAGAGGAGTTTTAAGATCATGAAAAAAACCACTAACCTGAGATTGTGCAATCTGTACCCTTGCTATTAGCTTCAAGTGATGGTTGGTTTGTGTTCTATGTATCCTCAGGATTCAAATGGTGAAAGAAGTTTTGGAAAAGCTCTTCTTGATTGAGAGATACAAATGATTCAAGTTTTAGGGTTCAAGCTTTTTTCCTCATCCAAATCACGTGTAATCCCCCTAACCCTAGCATAAGTTAGCTTAAATAGGCTAGGTTAAACCACTGATGATCACTTGGGCCTTGGTAATCCTTTGTTTAATGAGTTTTGGATGATTTTAGAAAATTGCATTATGTGAGATACACCCTCTTCCATGCATGTACACCTAAATATTTCATGATGGATCACTTAAGTTTCAATTGCTAATCACACCTGAATTTGATTTGGGCCTTGAGATGCCTTGGTTCATGAGTTTTAAATAATTTGGCAATTTTGCACCATGGAAAATAAGTGAGGAATAAACCATGGATCCACTTGATTCAAAGGCCAAAAATAGTCCTTATGGATTGTACTTTGATGTTAGAATGTGCCTTGAAGCAATGGAACTAATTATAGGTCACTATGTCCCAAAATGCAAAAGTTGTGAAAATGGAACCCTAAAAACCACTTTTCCCTCTTTTGGTCATAACTTGAGTTTCACAAATGATATGGAGACCCACTAGTACTTGTTGGAAAGGGGAGAAAAATATCTTCAACTTTCATGTTTGAGGAAAATTCATTTGAAGCTTTCTTGATGATGAAAAGTCAAGTTGAATGTAGTGTAAGGACTTTCCCAAAAAGGAAACTTTCAAATTATAGGTCATTTCCATATTTAGTAACTTCGGTACCAACCCTTGATTCTTGATAAATGGTATGCAATTTGACTCTTGGAGACCATATGAGGATGTGAGACCTTGACCCTTGAAGAGAACCTCAAAATTTCACAGTTGACTTCCCCTCTCACTGATGACTTTTCCCCTGATTCTCCTGATTCCCAATCCATTGACCAATTGAATCTCTCCTGAACCAAACTGATGGACAATCTTCCATTCCTAGATACTTAGGGACCCAAGGAATACCATGGAACCAAGTCTTGCCCAAGATATCAGAAATAAACTGACTTTATAGCAAACCCTAATTTTGGTACCCTCAGTCTAGGAGGAAATAACACAGTCTCCAAATCTAAATTCCTCTGAATATGATGTGTATCCTCTCCAACAAAGATAAGATATGCCATTTGGTGATGATAAAAACCCAAGAAACTTGCCCATTGGAGCAATAAACCCAAGAATCTCAAACCCTAGTTTCTGCACTAGTTAGGAGAGAGTGGTCCACTTAAGCTCTCTTGCTTGACCCTTTGAAGAACATCTTCTCCTCTTGAATTTGCCTCTGGCACCTTGACCCCATGCTAAGAACCAATGATATGTATACATGATAATGCAAAAATGAGATGAAACATAAGCCAGTTAGTACTAAAGTAAGGAGGGCAAATTTTGGGGTGCAACAACATGTATACAGATCTTTATGCACGTTTGTAAAAGATGAATGCATGGCTTAGACAAGGTGATACCGTTCAAAATACACAAGTACGAAACATCTTAGTTTTGACATCATTAAAACATAGTAAGAAGGAACCTTGCCCTCACAATTTTGTGGAAATCCAAATATGAAATATCTTACCTTGTTAAAAAATTATTAACAATGATCGAAACAAAATACCATTGTCATGTAAAAATTGTGAGAAGTGATAATGGACTTGAGTTTTTAATGCTTCATTTCTATGCATCCAAAGGGATAGAACATCAAACTAGTTGTGTTGAGACTCCCTAACAAGATGGTCGTGTTGAAAAAAAAAACATCAATAGATCTTATACGTTGAAAGAACGTTGCTTTTCGAATCAAAATGGCCTAAAAAATATTGTTCCTATGAGCTCTTACAAGCCATTTACATCATTAACATAACTCTCAGACCAATCTAGCGAAATAAGTCACCTTATTTTCATAGATTTGGTGATCACCCTGAACTCAATGAACTCAATTTATTTGGATCCATATGCTATGCCTTACCATTTTAAATCATATAACCAAGTTGGATGTTAGAGTTAGAAAGTTTGTTTACTTAGGGTAGAAACAAGTTGTCAAAGGAGTTGTTTTACTTGACCTAAACACCAAAACCATTTTTATTTCTAGACATGTAACTTATCATGAACATGTCTTATCATATCATAACAATAATCTACCTTTTCATTGGAATTATCACTCCATTCACCCCATTTCTACGAGTCCTGATATTTACAATCTCTCATTATCATTCATATGATAACATTTCCAATGAACAAAAATAACTTTCCATGTCCCTTAGTGTTAATGATGAACATGTAAGTTATAATCAGGCTAACACTTAAGAATGTTGTGTTCAAACCATGAATTCTAAGTTACAAGCCTTGCAACATAATAAAATTTGGATTTCACAGACACTCTCACACATATCAAACCCATAGGAAGCATATGGGTTTATAAAGTGAAATAGAAGGTAGATGGCACAATTGAAAGGTATAAGGCAAGGGTGGCTGAAAAAGGATAGAATCAGATAACATTTATCAAATCTTGCCATTTACATAAGTTAGATGTAAACAATACATTCTTACATAGTGACTTGCAAAAGGAAGTTTACATGAGTGTTGCTCAAGCTTTTACAAGCCCCTAAACCTAATCAAGTTTGCAAGCTACTGAAGTTCCTATATTGTCTCAAACAAGCAAGTAGAAAATGATATGAAAAATTGGCAGGTGTCTTGCTTGATCAATGGTATAAAAAGTCTACATTAGATCATTCTCTTTTCATACTTCATAAGGATCCTCCTTTCACAATTCTCATGGACTATGTAGATGGTGTAATTCTAACATGAAACTCCCTAGATGAATTCGATAAGATCAAGATGATTTTGGACTATCAGTTAAGGTTAAGGACCTTAGCTAGTTGGAATATTTTCTTGGAACTGAGGCAACTCATTCACAAATTGGCATAACCATACGTCAAAGAAAATACTACTTTGATTTTCTACATGATACATGATTGCTTGGAGTTAAGGGTGGCAAAACAGGTTGGGCCCGCCCGTTTAACCCATAATTTTTGGCGGGCCGGGGCGAGGTTTTCGGCTCGGTGTCTTAAGTTGGCCCGCCCCGCCTAACCCACTTTTAAAACGGACCGAGGGCGGGGCGGGGCGGGTTTTACCCACGGGCTTTTTGTTTAAAAATATTATTATTTTTACTTGAAATTAAAACAATATTAACGTGATATGTAGTAGACATACTTTTAAAACAACCCTCATTTCTTCAAACCCTAATACTTATTTTTCACATAACCACAAACATCTCATTTTGAAGACATTAATTGGTCTCTGCTTCGTTCTTTTTTTTCGCTTATAGTAGGAAAAGTCTTTATTGTAAAACATAGAGAATACATTCTTTTCTATTTTCTATTACTCGTTGTCGTTGGAGTCAGGTTCTAAAGCAATAAGGTAAGTTTTGCACAGCGGGGTTTGTTTCTCATTATGATAATAAAGTTTTGATTTTTGGGGTTTTAGTGTGTTCGTTTTAAGTTTTTGGTATTATAGTTACATTGTTTGTTTATGTTGAAGAATATGACATTTACATTAAGACTTATTAAAGTTTTACTATGCATTGCTAAAATTTGTAGGCCTCTTTGGTAATGATTAAAAAACTTGTAAATTATGTAGTAAATCAAATTGTAAAAAAAATTGGCGGGCCGGACAACAAAACCGCCAACTCGTTAGTAAACGGGGCGTGCTTGACTTTTGAGCTCGGACGTCTAAGTTGGCCCGCCCTGCCCCACTTTTGGACGGACTTAAATGGGGCGAGTCTAAACGGGGCTGGCCGCCCGCTTTGCCACCCCTACTTGGAGTTAAACCTACCATGACACCTCTTGACCCCTCAATAAAATTACACAAGATTAATCAGCTCCTTTGGAAAATGTTGCAAGCTATAGAAGACTTGTAGAAAAAAATTCTCTATCTAACCACTACAAGACCCAATATTGTCTTTGTCATGCAACAATTTAACTAATTCCTTACTTCACCTACCATTACTCACTATGAGACTGTCTGCAGAGTCATAAAATATCTCAAAAGTTCACCTGACCAAGATATGATATTTTGGAGAGATGCGCAATTGCAATTGCTTGATTTCACTTATGAAGGTCGGGCAAACTGGATTGACACTAGGAGACCTACTAGTCGTTATTACTTCTTTCTTAGTTCATCCTTGATTTCACGGAGAGCCAAGAAACAACATACAATGTCCAAAAGTTATTTTGAGGCATAACATAAAGCTCGTTCTTTTTCCTCTTGTAAGCTTCAATAACTTGTCTCATTATTTGGAGAACTAGAAGTCAAATGTACCAAACCTTCAGTTTTGTATTGTGACAATAAAAGTGTTATCCATATTACTGCTAATCTTATTTTCAATGAGAGAACCAATCATCTTGAAATTGACTACCATTTTGTTCGAAAACGAATCCAAAAGGGAATGTTCAAGCTACTTCGAGTTCACACTGTACATCCCAAAAATTTAGCTGACCAATCGAGCTATAAGCTCCGAAAAGCCGATTATAAGTCTTAAAAAGACCCTGAGGCCGAGTTGAAGGGAGAACCAAACATGAGGAGATTAACGAGTCAGAATGTCATATTCTTGCCTAGAACTCGGATTCCGGTTAAGGGTATCCAGATAAACAAGGCGGAGCCGACTTCATATGAACTGAGATCTATCTCACTCATACAACTCGGGTCCGATGATAGGGCTAGGATGCCATGTGAAGGGTTGCAAGAAACGATTATGGAATGATGCATTATGACTGAAGAGTTACAATTATTGAAGAGATAGGCGTTACACTGCAATTATAAGTGACGACAGACGTTACTTAATGGATATTTATGAGGAATATGAAGAGTAAAACAAAAGGGAAGAGGAGGACGTTGAGACCTATAAATAGGAGATGGTTTGGAAAGAAAAGGCAAACAACAAACTGCAAAAACATACATAACAAACATTCCAGCCAGTCATTTTCGGCTCGCCTTAACCTAAAATAAGGAAGTTAACTGTTTTAGTGTTTTTAACCAGAACACTCAAATTGTTGATTATTTCTACCAAACCCTTGCCACCCAAAGCTTACCATTCTTTTATATCCAAGTTCAACATGTTAGATTTGATCAAACAATAAATATTTTTATTTTTAATAAACTTTAATAAAATATTATATTTCTTTTTCTATTTAATCATTATAAAATTCAATTCAACTACCTACCTATTAATGAAACATACACATTAACACCCTAAATTACCCTTTAATTATTTTTACTTTACACTAACATTTGCCCTTAACGGTAATTTACTAAGTACATAAATAAGTGACCAATATAATTATCTCATTATGCCAAATGGCTATGCAATTGAAAAAACAATTTCAATATTCAATTTTCCCATTCCCTCTCTATTTCTCTCTCTTTCTAAATCTGCCCCCTTTCTCTCTCTTTCCCCTTCTTTCTCGTCTGCCTTCTTTCTCACTCCGTGTTCTCTCTTTCACCCACCAAAACCCTAAATCCTCGTCGCCATATCTACGACCACCTCCACGTTCTGAGTTTTGTTTCCCTCTCTCATTTGAAAGCATTTTTCTGCAGCTGTCTAATAGTAGTTTGTACTCTCTTCTTTTTCAGAAAGAGACCTTCCATTATGTTGATTTTTTTAGACTTAAAGAACAGATCCATTTATTCATCCATATCCAACATCTTGCCATTTCATTTGAGGTAAACTTCTGATATCATGGAACTTAACCATGTCGCCTTCATATTCATTTTTGCAAGAGTTGGAGTAAATGCTATAGAAACCGCAAAAATGAAGAAGAAGAGGAAATGTTTGCACGATTTAGAGAGTACAAAACAACACCAGTGGAAGAGGAATACAAAAGCAACCAAGATAAGTCAAATTCCTTTTGGTGATTAAGCTTTCCTTAGTTTTGCACTTTTCATGTTTGATATAATGCTTATGTGCAGAAATTGCTTGGTGCTGCTGGATTGTTTGCAGGATCAGTAGTCCTGATACGCAACACCTTTGCCCATTCATAACAAAATAGATGCAACAACTTCCACTTCTCAATCTCAACTTTGAAATACCTATTTTATCATTTGATTGAAAACTTGGCTTACATTGCTCATTATCTGTATTATACTTGGTGAGACAGGGTGACTGAGATAGCAAGAAAATTCAAAAGAAGAAGAATGAGTTTATAACTATTTTGGAGATTTAATTAAACATAATGGTATATTAATTATTTTCCTGAAATCCATTAAGAATTTGTTATTAGTGTTGTACAAAATTAATAACTGAAATTGTTCTGTATAGTATATATTGATTACTAATGTTACGGGAGGACTAATTTGCTTCGTTATTCTGCTTCGTGTTGCATATTATGACCATCTCAAAAACTACTTGTTGCTGAAACTATATTTTTTTGTGATCTCTTTTTATAGTTATGTATACTACTCATTCATTTGTGGATGTGAAGTCATTTAATCCTCTTTAGTACTCCTTCATATCTTCTGCAGTGAACAAATTTCATACATATGCCTACAACATCAGCCTTCTCAATTTAGACATGCTCCAGTAATTTATTTTGTGTTGGGGTACCAGGAACTCTAGGTATATCTTAAGGGAAACGATCATTTTTTATAAAATTGTGAAACTATGCAGGTGATTACATACAACATGCGTAGAAAACTTTAAAAATTAGGAGACCATCAATTCTTATGCAACTTATCATGCTAATGTTT
The DNA here is from genome assembly GCA_022829125.1 of Lathyrus tuberosus. Classification (NCBI taxonomy): domain Eukaryota; kingdom Viridiplantae; phylum Streptophyta; class Magnoliopsida; order Fabales; family Fabaceae; genus Lathyrus; species Lathyrus tuberosus. Next base: position 10,727,157 of record JALAZF010000141.1, read on the forward strand.
ATTCTTCAGACATGTTTATTCTTCAATTGCACTCTCTGCCATATGATAACATAGTTTTGTTTTATATGCTACATTTTAAGTTTCCTTTTCCAATCTGCTTCAGTTATACCAAACAATATTCATTTTTAGCCGAATTCGAAACACTATGTTTTGTATTTGTGGTTCTTCTCTTTGTTGTTGTCACAAGTTGGTTCTCTTTTCTTACTTCACAGTTGGCATGTTTATAATTGGTTTAGTTTTTCCTATATTTAGTTGATAACATAATCAAATCAGAACTTGAAAAAAAATTCAAAAAATATCTCGCTGTAATTGTAAAGACAATATTAACTTGAAATTACAGTAAAGTTTGTTGATTTTAATAGCTGTTTATTTTAGATTTTGAAATTACAGCAAAGTTTGTTGAGATTTCTATATCTATTCTTTTCTAGGTACTTTTGGTGTGTTTTGTATTTTAAATTATTTTCATATTACAAAAAGTACAAATAACTTTATCACTGCCAATAAACTTTATCATATTATGCATTGGTTCTTGTGATTAGATTACTGTTGCGCGTCCATTCATAGCAGCTGGTATGTGCCCAAGAGGATCAACTATAAACCTTTTTAGCCAGCTGTGACAGGTCACTTTTGAGGTTTGCTTTTCCTTGAAATATTGTGCACGGTGCAGTGTAGGCATCAAATTGAATAAAATATTGGTTAATAATGCATTTCTAATACATTTTAAATTTTAATGTTGCTGAATGTGTAAAGTACAATATGTATAGTACCCGAAATGATGAATGCTGCAGATTGTAAGTATACAATATCTTGCCGTAGATATGTGCAACTATGTTGTCCTGTCACTCTGCAATATGAAAATCCTTATTTTATTTTTTCAGCTTAACTTGTTGTTTGGTTGTTTAGTTTATTTTTAATTGGAAATCAATATATTAGATACGACAAAGTTTTAGGATTTTCTTAAATTGCACTATTGTTTATTGTTTATGTTCTTGCCCATTCATTTTTCAGGTTCTTTTCATTAATTGACAGAAATGGATGACAATACTCCTCACACTCAACTATACAGGTTAAACACTAATATTTTCATTTACTTATTCCTTATACTAACTCTTCTCACCCTAAGCACATATATTTTATAATTCATGTACCTATTCCAAATGCGTTGCTTGGTTATACTAAATAAACTCTCAACTTTGGTGTTTGATAACAATGCCTTTGCTTTACTCAATGTGCTGCCTAATCAGACATGTTTAGAAATATGCACATCACAACATTACTGCATTGGATTTTTGGTTCTAAACAAAAAACACCAAAAAAGTTACCAACTCATTTCAATATTAGGCTACTGCATACAACAACAATAACAATAATTATAATATGTTTCAGCATCACAGAAATTATTTATAATATGTTTATTGCATTGCAAAAATGTTATCCATTTACAAAATTAATATTTTTGTTATGTATCATGCATGGTCTTTCGTTAAATATCACAGACAGGATCACATATTAATTATGTATTATGCATGGTCTTTATTTAATCATCAAATGTGCTCTTCTCATTAAATACCATACTGAATCACGTGTTACAACTGCTACTTGAATATTTTTAGGTTAAAATGCTATGATGTAGCACATATTTAGGCATTGCCAATTAAGAAAATATTATACTTTTATTGCTATTTTAAGTATTATATCATGTATACACTGTATCCATGGCTATGTTGCTATTATCATGTATTCATATATACCTTAAAACTCCAATGTTGTTTTAGTTTTATTAGCATGCAGTTTTGAATGTATTCATTATGCATTACCTTAGCACATAAACACTATGTATATTGTAGTACATACACCAACTAATTCTATATTTTTTCCTGTTAAACACAGAAAAACAACTCGGTATTTTTAGAGAGATCATGCAAGTTGTCACTGACCAGAAAGGAGGTGAATTTTTTTACATGGTTATGGTGGTATTAGAAAGGCCTTCATGTGAAACACACTTTCAGCAGCTTTACATTTTATAATTTGCTAAGTATTTTTATTTTTCAAGTTGTTTTACAATTAACAAGTTTCTTGAATTTCTAACAAACTTTCCTCTTTCAATTTTGTGTTTATGTGTACTTACTATTACCTTTTCTTATTTTGTAGGATATGTCTGATGTACATTTGTTCACAAATTGTATGTTATCATTATCTTCTATGCCTATTCTTGATTGTATTACAATTTATAAACTACTAAGTTGTTTTCACTTTTGATATTCAATGCATTTTGGCACTTCTGATTCACTGTTTTTCATTGCATCGATACAATTTTCACTTTTGAGAAGCAAAATTTTTATTTTTAAATGTTAATTTTTTTCTTTCTCCATCTCACTTATCCCTTTTTTCTTTTCATTTTATATGATTTTTTAATACAGTTAAATTTTATGATTAAGTGACACGAGACGCATCCAAAACTTGTATAATTATTATATAATTTAATCTTTTTAGTGTAACATGGTTGAAGAACCTACTCATTCTCACTCTAAAAAAGTTTATTGTTATTTTGTACGTGCCTAACTCTCATTTACACTTGTGTGTAATGTTGAAAATAAGACTGAACTAATATTATTGTGGCACGAGAGACAATCAGTTAGATCGCACTGTATAAATATTACTTTTAATGTGCATATACTTTCAATGTACTATAAATTATTAAATTTATCACTCAAACTATCAATTTATTTTTTTATTTTAAGGAAATAATGAGAGTGATATTTATAAATTTTACCATCTCCTGTGAATATTATTACTGAAACTCACTATTTTTACGGGTCACTATCACCACAATACATTTTTTTAATCAACCAAATATTTTTAAATATTTATAATTATTAATGATATTTATAAATATTTATAGTTATTAGACATATTAAATTTATAATGTTGGTGATTTGCTACATATTTAATTTTAAATATTTGCAGTTATTAGTGATTTTATTATATCAATTATATATCAAAACAAAAACAAACCTTATCAAATAATCTTTAAGATATGAATGAATTTACCCGTGTTCTAGTTTTTAAATAAAATTGCTAAAAGGTCATCGATCCTTTTCTATAAAACTTCATGCTAAACACACACACTATACTTATAATCAAAATTTTAATCATTACTTCCAACTAGTAGCCTAACTAAAAACATTATAGTTTACAACAGTCTTTGAAGCATTTACCTTAGATCCGGTCGTACGCTCTCTTCCTTCAAACAAAAATCTTCCCTTCACACACAGTCAGTTGAAATTCTTCATCACCGTCACACCATTTTCAACTCAACACTTTACTTACAAATCCAATCTCTATCTTCCAAATTCTCTCACAAAAATGCATCAAACCCCAAATCATCTCACACACTAATTTCATCAGATCCATCTTCTTTCCCAAATGGGTCACGTAAACCTCCCAGCTTCAAAGCGAACCAGCAACATCAACCTCATCTACAACCCCCGTCAATGGCGTCTTCTGGACCTTATATCCGCCGTCTTCTTCGGCTTAGTCTTCCTTTTCTTTGTTCTTGTCTACACGCCGCTTGGTGATTCTCTTGCAGCTTCTGGCAGGCAGACGCTGCTGCTGTCGGGGTCTGATCCGCAGCAGCGTTTGCGGCTGGTGGCTGCGATTGAGGCGGGGCAGCCTCGGGTTGTTGAGGCGTGTCCGGCTGAGGCTGTGGATCACATGCCGTGTGAGGATCCGAGGCTTAATAGTCAGTTGAGTAGAGAAATGAATTATTATAGAGAGAGACATTGCCCAATGCTGGAGAATACGCCGCTTTGCCTTGTTCCGCCGCCTAGGGGGTACAAGATATCGGTGCAGTGGCCGGAGAGCTTGCATAAGGTATGAACTATGAACTATGAACTATGAAGCATAGACAAAGACACCTTAGACATCGATAATAATTTAAGGGAGTGTTTGGATGGATCTTTGGATGAGAGTGTTTAGGCTTAATCTATATTTTGTTATATACTTTTGAGATTTTAAAACAATATAGTATTGCTATCGTATACTTAATTCATTTTTAGAAACACTTCTAGCTTCTTTAACTTAGAAAAGAAGCCATAGAATGTAATCGAGAGATGTGTTGTGTTGAACACTAGTCAGACACTAGACACGTCTTCAATATGATCTGTCAGTGTTAAACAGGATATGTATGATGACAATGTTTTGGATGTTCAAGATTGTTGGTGAATCAATGAGTTCTTTTGTTTGTTTCTTTGAATTTTGGTGCTTCCTGCTTGAATTTTGCTCGATATGATTTTAGAAGATATGAGCTTGATTTTTTTGGTATGTTTTAGTTTGGTATGGAGATATCTGATTGAGAGTTTTCTAGTGTGTGGTTAAGTTATTAGTATCTAGTTTTGCTTTTTATGTTAAATGCAATGTCATTATATAGGTAATTGGTGATCTGATCGAATGCTTTGTTTAATTTATTTGGCTACCATCGTCGGGGTAACTTTGACCTTACGTACGACATTTGGTTCAATGGACAAAATAAATTGTATATCCAATACGGGGAATGATATGTTTCGTGAAAGGCCTTTTTGTTGGATGATAAGTTTGAATTTGTTATTAAAGGATGCTTCTAGCTATTAGACTGTAGTGTGACTGTGAAGTGAGAAAAGGGTGATAGAGAGATAGAAGAATAAGGAAAAGTTGGAAAGTGAGAAGAAGAGACAATAGTTAAGCAAAGTAACGGTTGCCTGATATCATGAAACGTTCCGTGTTTTCATTTGTTATTGTTATTTTCTTTTTTTAGTTGCAAAAATTTCATTTTGTTTTTTGTTTTTAGAGAGTTGTATAGTAAATGTTGAACTTAATGTTTGAACGATTTTACTATTTTGCATACAAATCATGATAAAGAAGAATAAAAGTGAAATTAAAGTTGCATTCTGTTTAGTAATTTAATAAGGCGAAAAAATAATTTCTTAAAGCAAATAGGCCCAAAATTACCAATACCGGGCCCTGAATGGCTAGTTCCTTTAACGGATCTCCTGATTAATTGAAGATCCTCAGTTAACATTCTTTATTTATATACCCTGCTTGCTTATTCTCATTTACATTCGACGATACACTTCAACGTCATGTTATAAAATAGTTTATAATGTTTTAGATGTTTGTTTTTACTGATCTATCCATCAGTCTAAAAGCTCTAATATATCATTTGTAGATATGGCACAGCAACATGCCGCACAACAAGATTGCTGACAGGAAAGGTCACCAGGGATGGATGAAACTTGAAGGTCCACACTTTATATTCCCTGGAGGCGGCACAATGTTTCCAGATGGAGCAGAGCAGTATATTGAAAAACTTGGTCAATACATTCCAATGAATGGTGGTGTTCTCAGGACTGCTCTTGATATGGGATGTGGGGTAGGCGCTATTTCTTGTTTCCTTTATAGACCTTAGTAAATTTTTGGAATGTATTATTGTTTAACACGCAATTGCAAATATTTCTCATATTTTGCAGGTTGCTAGTTTTGGAGGATTTTTACTATCGCAAAATATTGTAACAATGTCTTTTGCTCCAAGGGATTCACACAAATCACAAATACAATTTGCTCTAGAAAGAGGAATACCAGCTTTTGTTGCTATGCTTGGTACTCGCAGACTTCCATTTCCTGCATTTGGCTTTGACTTAGTCCATTGTTCTCGATGTTTAATTCCTTTTACAGCCTACAGTAAGTTCTTCGTTGCACCTCACCTTTCCGTATGTTACAAACTTCTTAATAGACGTTGCTGCTCTAATTCAGAAACTGTGCCTTGCATTGCAGATGCAACTTATTTCCTTGAAGTTGATAGATTACTCCGCCCCGGTGGATATCTGGTCGTATCTGGTCCACCTGTCCAGTGGCCTAAACAAGATAAAGAGTGGTCTGACCTCCAGGGTGTGGCAAGAGCGTTGTGTTATGAACTAATTGCCGTAGACGGCAACACTGTCATCTGGAAGAAGCCAGCAGGGGATCTGTGTCTTCTGAACCAAAACGAATTCGGTCTTGAGTTATGTGATGAATCAGATGATCCCAATTCTGCTTGGTAATTCTATTGCGCCATTGTTGGTTTGAGTTCATTTTTTCTCTTATTATTTTTGTTTCACATTTTCCATGTCCAACATTTTCAATGTTGCAGGTACTTCACATTGAAGAAATGTGTCAGTAGGCTATCTTCCGTGAAAGGAGAATATGCGGTTGGGAACATTCCCAAGTGGCCAGAGAGGCTAACTTCCCCGCCACCTAGGTCAACGCTCCTGAAAAATGTTGCTGATGTATATGAAGCTGACACTAGGCGATGGTTAAGAAGGGTTGCACACTATAAGAATTCTCTAAACATAAAGTTGGGGACTGCGGCTGTACGAAATGTCATGGACATGAATGCATTCTTTGGAGGTTTTGCAGCAGCACTAAAGTCTGATCCTGTCTGGGTAATGAATGTAGTTCCGTCTCGCAAGCCGTCCACTCTTGATGTGATCTTTGACAGGGGTCTTATTGGAGTCTATCATGACTGGTGGGTTTTCGCCGAAAATTTCAAGCATTCTTTTTTTGTATTTATCTTTTGCCTTAATCAATGTTGTAGACACCTTTATTTTAATACCGCCGAAAGCAGTATTGTGAGTCATGGATCGCGTAAAATAGCGGTTTGTTCAAATTCCACTATACTACAATTCTATAGCATTGCGCTGCTGCTATGGCGGCCATTTGATTTATAATAGGATCCTGCTTTTAGGTCAAACCTTTGTTACCACTGCATTTGAACATGTGTTACAGCTTATAACAGGCTAATATTTCGGATCTAAGTTGTTTCTTTACTGTTCTCAGGTGTGAACCTTTCTCGACATATCCTCGCTCCTATGACCTGATCCACGTGACCAGCATTGAATCGCTTATAAAGGATCCAGCCTCCGGCAAATACAGGTATTTTTACGCCAAATAAAATTCAAATTTAATGTCACCATATTGGTCTAGGATTTCTCGATTTCTCTTTCAAGTGTTGAATGATTACTATGTTTCACATAAACAAGAACTCACCTAATTGCTTACTGACTTCATTGCAGATGCAACCTTGTTGATTTGATGGTCGAAATAGACCGAATGTTGCGGCCAGAAGGCACCGTCATCGTGAGGGATACCCCTGAAGTAATCGACAAAGTAGCTCGTGTTGCTCATGCCGTGAGGTGGAAACCTACTATATATGATCAAGAGCCTGGATCACATGGCCGAGAGAAAATCCTAGTTGCGACAAAGACCTTCTGGACTCTCTGATTCTCATCTCACTAACATAGCTGTGTAGTTGAGGTAAAATTTACTTTGAGAATGGTGGTTTTGAAGTTATCAAATACATGCATCAAAGGGATGTGGTTTCTCTTTTTGTTCATTGTGTATACAACAAGGAGAAAGTAAGGTTAGGATATGAGAAAAAAGTGAAGACACTGTGAAGTTTTTTTATATGAAAGGCACAAGCCTATGTTAGTTATATTTTGTCTTAAATATAAGGATAACTTGTAATTTTATAATTACTTATAATCATTGAAAAACAATAATCACTGTTATATTTTGGCTATTTTATCATTGTTCTACTTAATATGTACCTAGTAATTTTTTTTGTTAAGTTAGCAAGATATGATAAAATAATATTAGAGAAAAATAAAATTTCATTTATTCTTATAAAATGAAAAATAGAAGTCTACTAAAACATAAATTTATTTTTAAATCAAAATAAAAAATTGATATTAGCAAAATATAGAAATAGTATCGCAGAAATTTTATCATTTAATATACATGAAAAATAAAAAATAAATCAATATGAAATGTGAAAATGTATAAATTTTTGGCATTTTTTTCCATAAGGATAAAATTTGTCATTTTAAGATAATAATTATTATATCGTTATATTGTTTATCTAAAATATAACAGAATGATATATGGTAAGAGCAAATTATATTTATTGTATATTTAATCCAAATTATTTGTTCATAACCATATGCTATTTTGCTCATGATAGTCTGGTGTGGTGGAAAAAAAGGCGAATGAATTAGAAATTAGAATTTTAAATCCATTAAACGTAGGTTAATTAATTATTTTAACAAATTCATGATTTTTTAAAGAAAAATACGGTACGTGTTTTAAAAAGAAATGAAAAGAATAGTATAAGATCCAATTGCATGATGTTTAGGAATATGAGACAAGAGACAACATATTAGTACCCCTATTTTCTTTCCTCTAATATCAGATTGAGTGTGCGATTTAGTTTTTGTCTTCGTGCTAGAATTAGAGTTGATCGAAAAGAATGGATTTATAGTTTGTTGTAGAGGTTCAGTGTTTCCAATATAGCGGTGAAAAGGTTGACATGAAAGATTAACACTTTAGTGCTGAAGTTAATTATATAGTGAAAAGTAGAGTTTGAATGAGAAAATATTTAAATACTTGAAAAATGATGTGTTTTTAGTGAGGTGGTTAGCAACTGAACACGTGTGGTGAGGTGTGAGATGCAGTCAGTTGTCAGATTGATCTGGACGATCGAGAGAGCCCCTCACGTGAGAAATTACACGTTTATTCGGAGAAAAGAGTCCACCTATTTTATGCTAAATGCTTACTCGAAACAGTTCATCTCAAGCCTTTGTTTCTGCCCTGTAGAGTTTGTGACATGTATCTTTATGCGGTACATGAGTTCGTGGATGGGGGCGCCTTTGACAGGACGTCGATACTCTTGGTAATAAGCGCATTAAATCCTCCCCTTAAAAGACATATCATGATGTTGAGAAGGTATGACATGTCTCCTTACACTAGTTAGAAATGACATTTTTCATTATTTAGGATACTCAAGTGTTTTTTGAACCATTTTCGAGAGAATCTCCACGGTAGTGAGGGTTAATCGTATGATCCACAATGCTCGAGTAGGATATAAAGGGATTTCGAAGCGACATTTTACTTTTTATGCTACTATCGACCTGCAAAGGGAACACCCATGTTTCTTTTATTTCTAGGAGTGTTTTGTTCACACGTTGGATCAAGTTCATACGAATTTGCTCATTGGCATTGTCCTTGTATATTTGTTATTTCTTTGAGTTCTATTGTTCAAGTTTCTCCTTTGCTCTCTTTCCCTCTTTCTAGGGTTTCTAAGATATTAAGTGTTTTAAGCTTACTCGTTTGTTGCGTTATACCTGCATTTGTTTCTTTTGCAAGATATTTAATTATGGTTATTATGTCAAATTAGACCAAGAAGGCTGATAAAGATATTTTATGGGACCGAGTGGATTCAGAGGTATTGAAGACTGTTTCTTCTTTTGTTGGTGAAGATCTTTTTACTCAAGCTATGACAAGCGTTGGGCCATGTGGGTGGCAGGGGATTGCTTCCCCCAAATGAAGATGAGAGGATATGCATATACGATGGGTGCGACTTCCTTTTTACGAATGCATGTTCTCTCTCTCTCTTTCTCTCTCACACACACACACACACACACACACACACACTCATAGACTATCACCTTTCCTTTAATGAATTTGAAGTTGGCATATTGAACCATGTGCTTATTTCTTCTTCACAATTACATCCAAAGAGCTGGGCAGTTGTCAAAGTTTTCAAGCATTTGTGTGAATATAAGGGGATCATCCTTTTGTGACATTGCTCTTCCATCTTTTCAAAACTCAAAATAACCCCAACTCTGCGAATGACTCTAGTATGCTTTCTTTGAGGCAATGTATCGAATATTTTGAGGCTTATTCTGATAGCGCGAAACATTTCAATGATCACTTTTTTCCTGGTCACTCCTCTTAGAGAAGAGGAGCACACAAAGATATTACACTTAGAGCATGGTTTTCGCCCGCGCGCACAAACTTTTTTCACAACTATTAGACTCAAAGCCACTACTTGAAGGTGGCATGAATATATCATATAAAGAGCAGAAATTGTTCCAGGAGGAGCTATACTTGAAGAACCAGTTTGTGGCCTTCTTATAGGAGCTTGATTACGTTGGTGGAGTTTTCCCTTCTGAATTGGCGTCCAGAAACCGATTGAAAAGGTGCATACAGACCCGCTGGTTGGTGGATGCCAAATCAAAGGAGGAAAGAAAGATCTTTTGGTAAGTAGCACTAGAGCCTTATTTTTCTACTTCATTTCTTGAATCCCTTCAGATGCCTCTTTTCTTGATCGTGTATATGGGATGAAAAACGAAGATGCTATGCGACAATTAAGGAATGAGATTTGGGAAACTGTCCCTTTGATACATATTCAAGATGAAGAACACGATGTTGTATTAATAATTGGTGTGCTACGTCATGAAAATAATATTGTCACTGCGTGCTTCATGCATATGAATTTGATTGTACATGGAATAGGCATTCATAAATGAAAATAGTTTGTACCTGGCAGAATAGTCTGTTATCGTTGTTGGGAAGCGGGTATGAATATATGAGGAAATCCTGATTGAGATTAATGTATCCAACCACATCCTCCACTCGTCTGACACTTTTTTTAACCAAGACAACATTAGACAACCATACAATGTACTTTAGTTGAGAAATGAAGTTTGCTTGCAGTAGCCCTTAAACGTTCATAGTTGCGTCAACTTTTTCAAGATATTGTCACCTTCTTCTTTGGGCCATGTATCTGAAAAATGGATTACTATTCAACTAATGGCAAGCCATATTGGGGTCAATATCGCTGGTAGATCGACTCCTATCTTCACGGTTCTTGCTATATTTCCGTTGAGTTCCATGAATTTGAACTCTCGGTCTAGAATTGGTCTTAGAGTTTTCACTCTTTCCCTAGTCATAAGATGACCCCTCATCATCCATTATTGTTTTTTCTAAGCACATGTTGAAGTTCATGGTATTGATGCTTGGTTAGCTCGAATTAGGGACGACGATTTTCCTCGTTTACCTCGCTTGATGGAGGGTTGTCACAGTTCGACCTGTTAATAGCATCTCGTATATCGAGCGGGCTCCAGATATGTCGGCTTGGATGGTAATTGGCTTGTCATAGAGGTTGTCGTATTTCATATTCAAGTGGGTAGCCAAAGTGGTCATGTCGAGTGTCAAGAAGAAAAATCTTTCTAGGCTACAGTTGTAAGCATTTTCGCAAGGGACCACCATGACTTGCACGTCTACCATCCTTATGTCCTTTTCTTATCTCAAAGAGAATGATAAATCTATAGTTTCCTCATGATGAGTTATAAAATTTTTGAACACCTGCAAATCTATGTCGTCGTAAGGTGATAATCCTCATTTGTCGAGTCTCATTTCCTTGAATAGACTGATCTACATGATATCGCATGAGCTCCCTTTGTAAATCAATGATTAGCTACTTTTGAGGTTATCACCAATTGAAGCACTTTGTTTGAAACACCATTCACTCTCTCTAAATCTCATAACCCTAGAATTGGTCTCTCATTCCTTGGATCTCACTTTCTGTCACTTGCCTATAATATCGAGGCATTTCTCCTCGCATATCTCTTGTCTAGCTTCTTCATGCTGGATGGTCCTTCGCTAATCGAGGAGACAATAGGATGTGGTAATGGGAGGAAGATTGAAATCGGAGCAAGGATTCCACTTGCATGATCGGGTGTTGCCATTGTCAATTGAGGGAATTGTCGGCGAAATGCTTAACAAAAAGAACTTGATGAATTTGGAGTGGACATTCGTGATAATTAGAAAATGATTCCCACATATAGTGTCACTATTCCGGTGTAGAACACTAGATTGATTACATGTAGATAATAAATTATTCGGCGCGACGATGCACGCCTCTGATATTACAGAGTAAGAGTGTAGCTGCAAAATTAACACTTCAATGTTCAAGTCAACGAGATAAAAAAAATTTTAACTTGCTAGAATGAAGGAAAATTGCCTACTATATCATGTAGCCGAACTTATATATGAAGGGCGATTAAAACTTCTTCTTATTAACTCGACTTAGAATGCCAAAGACTGTCGAATTGGATTAAGTGGCTAATAATACCTAAAATATCTATTCTTTATTGGACAAACTTTAAGGATATGAAAGTTATCACAAACAAGTTATTCAAATTTGTTCTTTTTAACAAAACGCATTTTCTATTTTCCCCCATAAAAAATAGGAACAAAATCTCATGATATATATCAACTATAATCCATATAAGATGGGTTCATGAGAAATGAATATTTTATTTAGGTAACTGTTCGGCTTAACTTCCCATCACAAAAAATCAATGATTTTGTTAATGGCAAGACAAAAAATCAATTATATAACTCAACACAATTCATATAAGACATCATGATATCTAGAATACTTCATATTCGATCTATAAATTTGGTATCATTGTTTGTTAGAAAATGGCTTATACTATTGCCTTTTAGTTTTTGTTTTAGCTCTGCTTAGGGATGACAATGGGCAGGATATGGGCAGGGTACTATAGTACCTATTCTCATATCCGCAGTTAAAAATAATCTCCGTACCCGAGCTCATATCTGCTTGAGTATCAAAATTGGCAACCTGTTCCCGTATCCTATGGGTATATAAGTGCCCGTACCCGTACTCGTTACCCGCATTTCTAATAAAAATAAATATATATCAAGTATAAAATATCATAATATTTTAAGTTTTTAAAAATATTAAAAATTAAAAAAAAAATTATTGTTGAATTATGAAATAAATGATCACTTATATTAAATATGTAGTAATTTAAAATTGATGTTTTTTATAATTTTATAAATATTTATTTTTATATAATAATATAAATTAAAATATATAAATATATATTTTGCGGGTATGGGGCGGGCTGGGTACTAAGTTGCCCATACCCGCATCCATCTCCGCTTATTTAAGTGGGTAATTACTCGAGCCCGTACCCGTATTTATTTTTGCGGGTTTTTATCCTACCCGTTATGGGTAATTTTCTGGATACCCATTAAAGATGTGCCAAATTGCCATCCTTAGCTCTGCTATTCTGCTCCTTTTATTTTATATTGCCTTCATTTGACTTATAATTTTTATAAAATTTATTTTCTCAGATTTTATTTTTCATTGGTTTTGTTTTCCAATTTAGTACTAGTTATATTTTAATGTTTATACTAGATAAATAAAATTGTATTGCACACAGAATTTTAAAATTTAAAATGCAATTAACAAAAATAAAAAAAAAATCTGAAATTAACTATGACAATAGTAGCAGCTAATCTCAAGCAAACCATATAGCTTTAGATATAGTTATGTAAGCTGCTACATTGTTGTAGTATGGATTGAATTGAAGGTAAATATTTAACAAAATGTTTTTTTAAGTAACGTGTAATTAATACTTAATTTTTTTAGATCAATTTACGGATAATAATAGTGAAATATTGTTCAAAATTATATGTTTCTTAATTATATAGTTAAGATATTGCCGCAACAATTTCTTATTAAATTTCTAATTTAACAGCCTTAGCGATTTCAAGTTATCTCCTAACTATTTATATTTTAAAATAATTATAGTAATTCTATCTAATAAAAAATCATTATTAAATTAAATTATAATAACAATTAATATAGAATGTTTTGGAAAAGTTTCTTAGTTTGGAAAATTAGACTTTATTTTAAATATTCTAAACAAAAATAAAAATAAAATTATATATATATATATATATATATATATATATATATATATATATATATATATATATATATATATATATATATATATATATATATATAAACCCATAATAAAATTAACTAATTTTTTTTATCACTTTTAAAAAAGAAATAGTTTCAAGTTTAACCCATAATAATAAGAAGAAAAATAAATCACATTCAAAATGATAATAATTCTATTATTAGTATGATGGCTTTTGCTTCATTATTCGTAAATAGCCTCGTCTATTTTATGCAAAATGTCTTAAGTATTTTTAATTTAGTTAATCAAACGTATTGGTTTGGTATATACATGCTCTTTATAGATTTCATGTAAGGGATTATTGCCCCAATCTCTTATGAACCGTTTTTAGGGATATGTATCTGGTTATTATTGTGTTGCTCATAGGGACCGAAACTGGTTAAGGGTGTGCTCTATATGTCTGTCCCTAAGTGAAAATAGGGTTTAATGAGGGTATCACCACTTTTTATCTGTAGATGCTAAGTGCAAAAGTGGGTTAGCCATTTGTGCACCAACTACGCGTTCGAGGTCTTCATGATGTCATTATTTATGCATTACCTACAGGTTTGAGGTTTGATGTATTTGATTATATTCCTCCTACGCATTCGAGGGTTTTGAAATCTTTTATGTATTCATCAACTTCATGTTAGAGGTTATATGTCCTCTTTAAAGTTTTATGCTTTACCATAAAATATATAAATTTTCCTCTTTATTATTGCACTTCCTACACTCTCGAGATTTAATGTAAGTTTTACCCTATCATTCACTGTGCAACATGGCAACTGGGACATTAAGCACGTCTTAATAGATTTTGGTAGCTCCGTTGACGTTCTGTTCTAGGGTGCATTCTAGAAACTACAACTTGACCCTAACGACATAAAAAAGTTCAAGGGTTCATTAACAGGGTTATCAGGCGAACATGCACAAATAACGGGCCACGTGACCCTAAAAACCACATGTGGTAAGGGAGCAAACGCCAAGACAATTGGCGTCATCTACCTTATTGTGGATGCCTTATCGTCGTATAAAATAATTCTTGGGTGACCGACTATCAACGCTCGGTGGGAAGTCGTTTCTACCAGACACCTTTCCCTAAAATACCCACTTCCTGGTAGGCGAGTAAGTACAATCCGAGGATGCCAACGAACCACTCGAGAGTGCTACCAAATTAGTTTGGAAGTAGCAAGGGATGAGATCACCCTTGTTGACGTCCCTCCTTCTGAAGTTCCAAATGGTGATCTCGAGTTTTGGGATCCCATAATGGGCGTGGAAGTGGAAAGGCTCACACCCACAAAAGATTTGAAGGAGGTCCAAATAGGATATCATGCCCATTAGGTTATGAAGACAGGTATTTCATTATCCAAGGAGGAGGAATGGGAATAGACGACCAAATCATTAAAAACGTCAACTTACTCTCATTGAATCCCTCCGACATGCCAGGGATAGCCACCAAAGTGGTGAGCCATTGCCTCACCATCCACCCTTCTACTAAACTAGTGGCGCAGAGCAAGCGGAAAGTAGGCGAAGAGAAAGTGATTGCCATTAATAAAGACGTAGGGAAACTAGCTGACTCCAGATTCATCATTGAGACAAAATACTCCACCTGGCTGGCCAACGTGGTTCTGGTACAATAGGCTAACAATAGGTGGCACGTGTGCATGGATTTCACCGATTTGAACACGTATGTACTAAAGACCCCTACCCGCTTCGAGACATCAACTGCCTCATCGATGGGTGATCAGGATACCACACATTGAACTTCATGGACACATACTCATGGTACAACCAAATTCAGATTTACCCCTTAAATGCATCTAAAATAACCTTCATGTCAAATCATGGCAACTGCTACTACAATGTCATAACCTTCGACCTCAAGAACTCAGGTGCACCTACCAGCACCTCATGGATGCTGTCTTTGCCCATCAGATAAGGAAAAACCTAGAGGTCTACGTGGACTAAATGATATTTAAGACTATTGAAGGGCACAACCATGCGGAAGATTTGGAGATGTCGTGCGATGAGTCACGAAATACAATATGCACATATATCCTACCAAATGCTCTTTCGGAGTTCAGGAGGGAAAATTCATAGGCTTTATGGTGACACAAAGAGGCATCGAGGCTGAAGATGGTTGGTTTATACCTGAGTGAATCGTACACTCAAAGATACAACAGAGTCGCCACCGAACTTTATTTAGTCCTAAAGGACAGGGAAAATATCGATAAAACCCAAGGGGAAGAGAAACAGGAACGGGGGTCGGTTATGCGAAAGGAAAGTACTAGCACCTAACGCATCCGTCATACTCGACAGGAACCATTTCACTTGCTTCTATGCTTGGATGAGTTATCTATCTAAAGGCTTCTAGATAAAAGAAGAGGAGAGAGAGAAAAGAAAAGAAAAGAAAAGAAAATAAAAGAAAGAAAGAAAGTGCTCGCAAAGGATTAGGGCCCTCGTGCCTACGCATCCTCATAGTGCAATGAGGAAATCAGAGCTCCGTAGTTCAGGGAACCAAGGAAAAGAAGAGGAATGGAAGAAGGTGGAAGTGTGCTCGCCAAGATCATCACGATCTCGTGCCTACGTATCTTACATTCGAGTGAATGAAGAATCAGAGCTTCCGTAGTTCGTGGAACCAAGACGGAAAAGGAAAAAGAAAGTGGTGTCAAAACCAAGAGCAAAAGAAGGAGAGAAAACTCCGCTGGGGAGGCAAAAGAATGGTGTTAGAACCAAGAAAGGAGTGCAAAAGAAAATAATAGAGATTGTGCTGAGGATAACGCGCAAAAGTGGCGTCGAAACCAGGAAGATAAAGGAGCAAAAGAATAATAGAGACTCCTCTAGGGAGTAAGAGAACAAAGAATTGTGTTGGGGATTAGAAAGTAAGTGACCCTACTGGGGCATCAAACAAAAGTATGGTGTTAAAACCAAGAGAATAAGGAAATTCGGTATGTTAAGTGACAGACAGTGGTTAACCAAAGAGAAAAAGAGTAAGACTCTGTGGGGAAAAGGGTTTGGTGTCGACAGGCTGGCTGTAAAGAACCAAAAGAAGAGAGTACTGAACCGAGAGAAGGTGTTTGACTTTGAGGGGATTTCAGTATATTAACTGATAAACAGTGGTTAACCGAAGTAAGAAAAGATTGCAACCGTGCGAGAGAAATAAATAGACTATGATCAACCAAAAGAATGGGTGTAGAACCAAGCGAAGGTTGTGACCCAAAGGAGGGATGTAGGACCAAGCGAAGGTCGTGACCCAAAGGACGAGTGTAGGACCAAGCGAAGGTCGTGACCCAAAGGACGGGTGTAGGACCAAGCGAAGGCCGTGACCTAAAGGACAGGTGTAGGACCAAGCGAAAGTCGTGACCCAAAGGACAAGTGTAGGACCAAACGAAGGTCGTGACCCAAAGGACGGGTGTGGGACCAAACGAAGGTCGTGACCCAAAGCACGAGTGTGGGAGCAAGCGAAGGTCGTGACCCAAAGGACGGGTGTAGGACCAAGCGAAGGTCGTGACCCAAAGGACGAGTGTGGGACCAAGCGAAGGTCGTGACCCAAAGGACGGGTGTGGGACCAAGCGAAGGTTGTGACCCAAAGGACGGGTGTGGGACCAAGCGAAGGTCGTTACCCAAAGGACGGGTGTATGACCAAGCGAAGGTTGTGACCCAAAGGACGGGTGTAGGACCAAGCGAAGGTCGTGACCCAAAGGACAGGTGTAGGACCAAGCGAAGGTCGTGACCCAAAGGACGGGTGTGGGACTAAGCGAAGGTCGTGACCCAAAGGACGGGTGTAGGACCAAGCGAAGGTCGTGACCTAAAGGACGTCGGTACACTGACTGAACAAATAGTACCTGACCGAAGAAAGGGTATTTGAACCAAAAGAAGGTTACTAACCCAAAGGTGCGAGTATACGAACCAAGAGAAGGTTACTAACTTACAGGGGTATTGGTTTTAACAAAAAGACTGTGATTAACCGAAAAGAATGAGTGATTAACCAAGCGAAGGTGATTTACTCAAAAGGAGCTCAGCATTAACAGATAAACTGTGGGTAACTGAGAAGAAACGCAAATTGGTGTTTTAACTGACAGGCAGTGGTTAACCAATCAAAGGGAGAAGAACCAAGAGAAGGTTGTGAACTCCGTAAGTGTTTTGGTGTTTAACAGGAAGACTGTGTTTGACCGAAGAAAGAGTGTGATTGCAAAGAATTGGTTTTAACAGTACAACTCTGATTAACCAAAGGAAGAATGATTACAACTCTCATAGGGAATCAACAAAAGAAGTTACTAGCCACAAGAAAAGGTAATTGAAACTCTCTTGAAGAGAACAAAGGAAAGGTATTGAATAAGAGCAAGAGATTGACTCTCTGAAGATTGCTAATGATCGTGAACCAAGGGAATGGTGATAGATCAACAAACTGATCGAAAGAGGTAAGAGTGATCGAGGATAGACTCAATTGGGGAAGGAGATACGCTACCGCCTGGAGATAGAGGTGACTAAGCCAGGCACAGGGTCATTCGTCCCCTACCTGAAGTAGTCAGAATGAGAGTAAGAATTCTTCATTCTCATTCCTTCTCTAACACACAGGGTGTAGTGCAGAAGTTGAAACAGACAACGTAACAGCTCCAAGTTGTACAGTGCTCAAGTGCGTCGTGCAAATCTCTGACTTTGCGGGAGGTAAGAAAGAAACAGCTCTAAAGGAAGCCTAAAGTGGAGCGCCAATAGGAAGATCAATAATCGAAATGAAGTTTCGATTAATTAATCAAAGGGAGAGAAAAATGCCAATAATTTTCCAAAATAAATTGAAAATTATTAAAGCAAATGGTGCATTATTGATTACACAAGATTAAGCATATTCTTTGAAGAACAAACTTAATGCAACATAAATGAGAGTGCAAAACAGTACCAAATGTCACTTAAAATGCAACACAAAAACATGTTAACAAGTAAGCAAAAGGATGTGCAAGAATGATTATGTTCATGCAATGCTAAGAATGTGCACAATTATGAAATTGAAAGATCGAGCATCGAAAAATTCAGAATCATGCTTTAAACTGAAGTGAAACAACACCTAAAACATCCATAAAAATCAATCATATCAATCCATGGAAGTGAGAGGAAGAAAGCATGGCAAACAAGCTTGAAAAGCACTAAAAATGGCACTCTGTTATAATGGTAATCAATTACTCTAAAGTGAGTAACCAGTTACTTGCTTGAAAACAGTAAATCTGGGGAAATTTGTGCAGAGTAATCGGTTATCCTCTATTGAGTAACCGGTTACTCAGTTGAAAAAAACAGCGCTAGTGCAAAATTTGTGAAGAGTAACCAGTTATCCTATATCGAGTAACCGGTTACCACTGTAACAGTGGCAAAAATAGCTTTTGAAAAAATACTTAAAGCATCCAAATCAGTTGTTCAAATTGCCACATGTTAGGGTATGATTTTGTGCACGAAAATCAAGTTCCAAAACAGCAATGGAATCAATTAACACATCAAGATCATGGATCAAGCAATGGCATAATCAATTCACACACAAAAAGCATCAAAACTACATCGCGAATGATACGAAAACGTTCGAAACAGTAAAATGAATGATATCTACCAACCTACAAGCCGGAGGATTGGCTTGGTGATTGTTGTAAAGTGATCTTGATGAAGATAATCAAAGAAAATCAGAGGAATCTTCAATTGTAGCCGAATCGTATCGAAACCGAGCAAATTGCGACGAAACTCCGTAATACGAATTTGAACCGTTGAATCTTGAAGCCAACACTTGAGATTAATCTAAAAGCTAATAAAACTCTAGAAACTCAAGTATAATTGCAAAGTGATGAAGGTTAAGCTCAAGAACTAATCACTTTCAATGTGAAAAGTGATTATTCTTCAAAGGTGAAGAGCTATGGTGAGGTTTGGGAAGAAAATGTAGAAGAAGATGAAGAAGTTACAGAGAAATTCAGAGAGAAAGTGAAAGAATTGAGAGTGAAATGTGTGAAAATGGTTCCTCCCTTTGAAAAATGATTGAAGGTTTATTTATATAGACATTTGGTTTGGAGTGTGAGAGGTTTGGAATTAGGCTAGGAGCTAGCTTTGGGTGGTTTGGAGTTAGGCTAGGAGTTAGTTACACTTGACTCACCGAGTCAAGCGGTTAACTCAGTTAGTTAGGAAGTTAACTCGGTAGCAATCCTAATGTAAGCTTTAAATCTAAAGGTTCACAATTTATGAAAATGAAGTGTATGGTAGTCTTGCATGGAAAGGATAAATTGTAGTAAATGCTCATGAATCACTTGAAGAGTCTAGAATATTCCACATGCTGCTAGAACAGTGTAGAATCAAAGACCAAAGAGAGTGCAGAGTTGCTGTCCCAAAATTGCAGCAAAATCTGCAAATCTGTACAGAGTAACCGGTTACCCTATATTGAGTAACCGGTTACTCTAGGCAAAATTTTCCCAGATTGCTCAGGAACAAGTGTTGAAGTCCCGGTTTCGATTTTCCACCTCTTATTTTGATGAATAAGCATGGAAACCCTTATTGTGTGCCTGTTTTGATGATGTGATGACCTTGTGAATATACGATTAATCGGGCTTGGAGAACCTGAATATTCCTGCAACAAATTCATAGAGAAAAGTGTGGATGCGTATGCCAGCGATGCGAATGCACGTGCTTAGACAAAAGGCAAAAAGGGGGAGGTCAAATTTCGGGTTACGATAGAGGCTAACCCAGATAAGTGTCAATGAGTTATCACCATGAGGAGTCCCACTAATGTAAAGGAGGTACAACATCTTGTCGATCGCCTCGTCCCTTTTCCTCGTTTCCTTTCGTGTGCGGGCTACAAGGCCTTTTTCTTCTTTACGGCCTTAAAGAAGAAAGTGAGATTCGAAGGACCGCCGAGTGTGAAGAATCTTTCACCAAGGTTAAGGATTTCCTCTTATCACCCCATTCTCACTCGTCCTAGGGAGGAGTCGACATTGCTCCTCTACCTCTCAGTCACAGATCTGGTGATTAGCTCAGTCATTATCCAAGAAACATATAAGATTGAGAGGCTTCTGTATTTTAAAAAAAATGTTCAAAGGCGCCAAGGAACATTATCAAAAGTTTGAGAAGTTATCTCTATCTCTTATCATTGCAGCGAGGAAGCTAAGACCTTACTTTTAAGGTTACAAGATCTTTGTGAAGACCAACTATCTTGTTCGTCAAGTCTTGAAGAAGACAAACCTAGCAAGAAGGATGATATCTTGAGCGATGGAACTATCTGAATACAACATTCAGTATATCCTAAGAGGAAACATCAAATCACAAAACCTGGTAGATTTCATGGAGGAATTCAAGACGAGGAAACACCTCCAGAAAGGGCAGTGTCTGTAGATGGCACCTCCAACGTAAAAGGAAACAACACCAGGATAGTTCTAGAAGGACTTGGTGACATACTTATCAATTAGACTCTAAAGTTCGAGTTCACTGCCAACAATAACAAGGCGGAGTACCAGGCTCTCATCGCCGAAATAATATTCGTCCTAGAGATGGGAGCCTCCAGAATGAAGGCCAAAAGTAATTCCCAGATGGTTGCTAACCAAGTCTCTGGGAAGTACCAAGCCTAGGAACCACCATTAATAAATTATCTACTGAAGGTACAAAATTTATCCTCTCACTTTACTTATTTTGAAATAGAGTGTGTTCCACGCGAGCAAAACTTCAGAGCAACCCTTCTGTCAAAGATGGCCACGTCGAAGACAACAGGTTTCAACAGAACATTTATCCAAGAGACTCTTGTAACACCCCAATTTAAATTATTTGATCGTTGTGTTATCTTCCGTTGTTTGGCCTTGTTAAGGGTGTGTGTGTGGTTGAGCGCGTAGGCGTGGAGTCCTTGGTGGGACGGGTAGATTGGAGGTGTCGGGAGTAATTTTGGGGGTATAAGTAGTAATAGTAGTATTACTATTATTATTATCCTTATTATTATTAATATTATTACTAGTATTATTATGATTATTATGTGAATAACTTTACTAGTAATATTATTGTTTTTATTAAATTAAAAATCTGATGTAATTAATTAGATAATGGGCTAATAGAAAATAATAAGGGTAGTTTGGTAATTATAGGATGATTAGTGAAAAATTGGTGGGGGTTTAGCCATAATCAGAATTTAGAGAGAGAAGGAGAAAGGCTAAGAAGAGGAAGAACAAGGGTGTGCTAGGGCTATCATCTTCATCAGAATTTTGTAGGAAATTGATCAAAGATTCGAGGTAAGGGGGGAGAAACGGGTTCAATATTGGTGATATGTTCATGATAGGTTAGTGGGGAGTCCTTAACCCCGTAGGAATTCGTATGAAAAATGTTGTGTTAATGATTTGTGTATATGTCTGATGTGATGATGAAATTGTGCATGAATTGATTCGTGATAACATGATTTTTGTTGTTGTTGCTGTTGTTTGAATAACCTTTGTTGCAGATCTGGTTTTGGTGTAGTTCATAGGAGAGGAATTAGACATAGAACTCGTAGATCTGATTTAGTAATGTTAGGAAAAGAGGTTAGATGAATAATGGGCCAAAAAACTGATGTAGAACTCGTTTTAGGATCATTGAGAATGGTAGAATAGGGATCAATGTGGTAGAATTCGTGCTGAGATGAGAATAATGGGT
This sequence comes from Lathyrus tuberosus, assembly GCA_022829125.1. Lineage (NCBI taxonomy): Eukaryota > Viridiplantae > Streptophyta > Magnoliopsida > Fabales > Fabaceae > Lathyrus > Lathyrus tuberosus. Next base: position 10,749,416 of record JALAZF010000141.1, read on the forward strand.
ATTTTCACAGCTTCTGCCCATACGCGTACCAAGGAGGGCGATACGCGTATGGCTGGGCGTGTTGAGGGGCCGTACGCGTAACACACGTGTTAATACGCGTATAGCAAGGCTGAATGTGAGGTATTACGCGTATGAAGAGAGGGATTACGCGTAATAGGAGAGCCGTACGCGTAATAGGTTGGAATTTGGGAAATTCAGTGTGACAACGTCTCTGTCCGTACGCGTAAGGCACAAGGCAATACGCGTAAGGACTTGGGCACTTGAGGCAATACGCGTAAGGGGGAGAGGCATTACGCGTATGCTTGGGTAGGAGAGTGTGGCAATACGCGTATGACTCAGGTCAGTACGCGTATGACCAGTGTTCGTGGAAAATTTTGTTGTTCGGCCGATTTCTTTCCCGGTTTCGCGTCCAATGTAGTTTCTTATGGTTTGGGAGGTTGGGATTAGATGCCAAAATTTGAGTAGTGTGAGATTGGTGACGAAAATAATTAATTTAATAATTTTAGGGAATTAATTAATTAATAGTTGATTGATGTTGTGTGAAGTAATAGTATGGTATTGAATGTTGAGGTGTGATTCAGGTGTGATCAGGAGGATCGTGAACATGTATATATATGCTATTGTACATGTGTTTCATATGCATAATTGTGTCATGCATTTCATGGTGTTGGTGGGATGAATCATTGCTCAGGAGGAGTGTATGTGATTCATCCGTACTCCGATATGGAGAATGGTGGGGATAGATCATTGCCAAGTAGGGGTGTATGTGATCTATCCGAGTTCGATTGAATGAACCGTGATGTTGGTACCATATGCATTGTGTCTAATGTTGAGTCGCATTGCACCATTATTGATGTGTGTCGTTTGTATAGTGATGATTTGTTGACCAGTGGGTCGTGTTTGTATGATTGTGTGTGAATACTTACCCTTATCATGTATTGTTCACCGTTAAGTATTGAATGTAATTCTCACCCCTTTGTTGTTGTTGTGTCTGTGCTTCTTCGGAAGTACAGATAATGCAGGTACTTAGATTGCTGGAGTGCGTGTTGCTTGTTCGAGTCGTAGGAGTCGCTCTGATACGTAACACGGGATTGGGGAATTTAATTGTTGTAGAATTATTTTAATCGTTACGTATCTTATTTTCAGAAGTGTACTAAACAATGTAAATTTTGGAAACATAATTGGTGAAAGCTTTAGTGCCAGTGAAGTGATTTAATGAATATTCCGCTGTATAAACCTTTTGTTAATAATAAAGTGAATGAAGCAATTGAGTCTTCTTGTTGTTTAATTGATGTGACATCCCGCTATGTCAGAAACTCTGATTATTTTTCATAGTTATTTATGTAATTTTTTTAATAATGGGAAAGTGGGGTGTTACAATTGGTATCAGAGCCTGGTTCGGTCCGTCCGGCCAGGTTGTCTAGTATGAGTTGTGTCGTGGTATGCGACATGTGTGTAGAACATTGTCGGTACATGCTTGTTTTCTAACCGTTTGGTTGCAGGAGTTGAGGTTGAGATAAGTGGGGGAGAAGCTGGTGCTTCTCCAGGATGCTTCCACTCTGGAAGGATGGATTGGTAAGTATTGGAGTGTTATCATAGTTGGTAAGGAAGGGTCTATACTTCATCAGGATGATCGGTCGTCTATGAACAAATTGGGGAACTGATCACCCTCAATCTATTGTTGATAGTAGTCGGAATCAAGATGACTGGATAGATGCGCTTTGACAATTAAGATAGCATGTGATGTGGAAGATGGTTGTGTTGAGTCGGTATGGATCTGTATTATCTGAAGAAGATGTAGAAGAGAAGTACTTGTCGGTCGATCAAGTTGAAGGATGTCTCCGAGGGAGGACAATCGGGTATTGTTGGTGATTATTTTTCGGTGAGCAGAGAACAAGTGAGGGCTAGAGATATGCCAGTGTTGGGTAATCCCGGATGTCTTTCTGAGGGTGGATCTGAGTTGGGTAATGGTAGAGAACTGGTAACGTTGTGTATGGAGCGAATGGGTGGACATCTATTAGGCGAAGCCTCGGTGTATTAACGTTCGCGTTGTGGCGAGTTAGTAGTGAAGTTACATGTGTTGAGTTACCTGTTGTTTACGGATTTTTGAATTCATTTTCAGGCGAGGTAAGTGGATCACAGGCATATTAATGAGGTAGAGGTGGCTATTGATTCAGCACTTGATACGAGTCTGATGTCAATGACTTCGTACAGAAAGTGAACTTAAATTGGACGAAGGTGAATAGTTGAAGTTTTTATCTGCTCAGTAAGTGGAAAAACTAGTAGGAGATGAGACTAAGATGTTTGTTATGTCTGCGTTAATAGTGTACTGGAATTGATAGAAAAGCCACAGTGAAGGGCTGCCAGTTGTGCATGATTCCCAGATGTAGTTCCGGATGGAATAACAAGCGTGATGTGTATAAGGGTATTAAGGCCATGGGAAGCAAACTTAGAGTTTGGACGAGTTTTGGAATTCTTAGAGTTTTAGGGCATTAATGGAAATTTTGAGAAAACCCTTAGGTGTGGATGTAATATTGAGATTGAGAGTTCTTTTTGGTTGATTGTTGATACATGTTAGAAATTGTGGAATATGGATTGTTCAAAGAATGGAATTGTGTATGGATTACTGGCAGTTGAATGAGGTAACGGTTGAGAATAAGTGTCCACTTTCAAGAATGGAGGATTGGAATGGTTTTGTTGAGTTTGATTGGAATTACACTTGTTTGGAACGTTTGATAAGAGTGGTGAATTTGTGTGGGTTGAGGCTTTGATCGGTTTCATGTGACTGGTTATGTTTTTTATCATCGGAATGGGTTGTTATTTACTCGGTTAAGCTTGTATGTGAGTCTGGACAAGATTGGATGAGTTCGGAGTGGTGTTCATTAGGGATATTCGGATCTATTATAAAGTCAGAAGGAGACTATGTAGGGTGTTTGAGAGTCGAGTTACAAGTGTTGAAAAGAAAGGAATTTTTATGCTAAATTATTCAAGTGAGAATTTTGGTCGAAAAAGGTTAGTTTTCTCGGATATGTTATTGCTGATGATGGTATTGTTATGGATCCATCGGAGGTAGATGCAGTTCCACGATGAGAGGCTCCGAAGTCGGTTAAGGTGATTAGAAACTTTTTGGACTTTAGTGGTTATTACCGGAGGTTATGGAAGGTTTTTCCAAGTTAGCATTTTCGCTACTTCAGCTGACTTGCAAGGGGTAAGTCGTTTGCCTTGAATGTTCATTGTGAGGAAAGTTTGAGAGGGCTAAAGTAGAATTTGTCTACGACTCTAGTTTTGATTCGCGTGATCCTAATAAACCGTTTGTGAGGTGGTGGGCTGTGTCTATGATGAGTTTAGTCAGTGTGGTGATGCAAGATGGTAAGGTCGTGGCTTATATTTTACGACAATTGAGGATTCATGATTTCAAGATGGTTGCGGTTACTTTTGTGTGGAGAATCTGGAGGTATTATTTTTACGGTTTTGAGTTCGAAGTGTTTAGTAATCACAAGGGTACTGAATACCTGCTTAGTAGCAAATCATAGAGTACGAGACAACGAGGACAGTTGGGATTCCTGATGAGTTATGACTTTAGCTGGAATTATCCTATTGGTGGAATTAATATCGTGCCTGATGAGTTAAGTCGAAAGTTTTGATACATGTCTGTTTTAATGGTCAGCGGATTAGAATTATTTGAGTAGTTCAGAGACTTGTGTCTGGTTTGTGAGAACATAGTAGAGTGTGAGGTTGGGTATATTAGAAATGAGCTATGACCCTTCTGGTGAACATTATTGTGACAAGTGTTCAGAGTGCGCATCGAAAGCGTGATGTGGTACATTTTGCTTATGCGTGTGTGACTTGTGAGAGTTCATAGGTTGAACATTGGAAACAAGTGGGAATGATGAGACCATTGGACGTTTCAGAATGGAAGTGTTAGGTGAAAGGTTAAATATTATTCATGGGCTACTATGTAGATGGATGTTTCGGTTATATGTTCGATTGGTGAAACGTAACATTGTTGTAATAATGTTGTATGACAAAGATGTTGGTATTATGGTTATGTAGAGGTTGCTGAAACGATGTTGGGTCGTGGAACTCTATGTTCTTGTTTTTGTTGTTGCCTCATTTTCATCGCGATGGTTCGAGTGCGTGGAGCTAATTCCTATGTGGGGAATTAGGGGAGTGTTACCTAGGGTGAGGGTAACGATCTTGTTGTGTTCTGATTCTAGAGTAAACCTAGGTTTTCGTAACTTGGGTATTCCTTGAGTCATGAGTTAGTCGTCAAGTGCATTGTATGGGCATTGCATCTTGTCAGTGTGTTATTCGTGGAGTGCCTTTTGTTGGCATGATAGTTGGTTAGTCGGATGCGAGAGCCGTATTCGGAGTGGCTCGTCTCAGTATATTTTTTAGGACGAAAATAATTTAAGTGGGGGAGAGTTGTAACACCCCAATTTAAATTATTTGATCACTGTGTTATCTTCCGTTGTTTGGCCTTGTTAAGGGTGTGTGTGTGGTTGAGCGCGTAGGCGTGGAGTCCTTGGTGGGACGGGTAGATTGGAGGTGTCGGGAGTAATTTTGGGGTATAAGTAGTAATAGTATTATTATTATTATTATTATTATTATCCTTATTATTATTAATATTATTACTAGTATTAATATGATTATTATGTGAATAACTTTACTAGTAATATTATTGTTTTTATTAAATAAAAAATCTGATGTAATTAATTAGATAATGGGCTAATAGAAAATAATAAAGGCAGTTTGGTAATTATAGGATGATTAGTGAAAAATTGGTGGGGGTTTAGCCATAATCAGAATTTAGAGAGAGAAGGAGAAAGGCTAAGAAGAGGAAGAACAAGGGTGTGCTAGGGCTATCATCTTCATCTGAATTTTGCAGGAAATTGATCAAAGATTCGAGGTAAGGGGGGAGAAACGGGTTCAATATTGGTGATATGTTCATGATAGGGTAGTGGGGAGTCCTTAACCCCGTAGGAATTCGTATGAAAAATGTTGTGTTAATGATTTGTGTATATGTCTGATGTGATGATGAAATTGTGCATGAATTGATTCGTGATAACATGATTTTTGTTGTTGTTGCCGTTGTTTGAATAACCTTTGTTGCATATCTGGTTTTGGTGCAGGTCGTAGGAGAGGAATTAGACATAGAACTCGTAGATCTGATTTAGTAATGTTAGGAAAAGAGGTTAGATGAATAATGGGACATAAAACTGATGTAGAACTCGTTTTAGGATCATTGAGAATGGTAGAATAGGGATCAATGTGGTAGAATTCGTGCTGAGATGAGAATAATGGGTATTTTCACAGCTTCTGCCCATACGCGTACCAAGGAGGGCGATACGCGTATGGCTGGGCGTGTTGAGGGGCCGTATGCGTAACACACGTATTAATACGCGTATAGCAAGGCTGAATGTGAGGTATTACGCGTATGAAGAGAGGGATTACGCGTAATAGGAGAGCCGTACGCGTAATAGGTTGGAATTTGGGAAATTCAGTGTGACAACGTCTCTGTCCGTACGCGTAAGACACAAGGCAATACGCGTAAGGACTTGGGCACTTGAGGCAATACGCGTAAGGGGGAGAGGCATTACGCGTATGCTTGGGCGGGAGAGTGTGGCAATACGCGTATGACTTAGGTCAGTATGCGTATGACCAGTGTTCGTAGAAAATTTTGTTGTTCGGCGATTTCTTTCCCGGTTTCGCGTCCAATGCAGTTTCTTATGGTTTGGGAGGTTGGGATTAGATGCCAGAATTTGAGTAGTGTGAGATTGGTGACGAAAATAATTAATTTAATAATTTTAGGGAATTAATTAATTAATAGTTGATTGATGTTGTGTGAAGTAATAGTATGGTATTGAATGTTGAGGTGTGATTCAGGTGTGATCAGGAGGATCGTGAACATGTATATATATGCTATTGTACATGTGTTTCATATGTATAATTGTGTCATGCATTTCATGGTGTTGGTGGGATGAATCATTGCTCAGGAGGAGTGTATGTGATTCATCCGTACTCCGATATGGAGAATGGTGGGGATAGATCATTGCCAAGTTGGGGTGTATGTGATCTATCCGGGTTCGATTGAATGAACCGTGATGTTGGTACCACATGCATTGTGTCTAATGTTGAGTCGCATTGCACCATTATTGATGTGTGTCGTTTGTGTAGTGATGATTTGTTGACCAGTGGGTCGTGTTTGTATGATTGTGTGTGAATACTTACCCTTATCATGTATTGTTCACCGTTAAGTATTGAATGTAATTCTCACCCCTTTGTTGTTGTTGTGTCTGTGCTTCTTCGGAAGTATAGATAATGCAGGTACTTAGATTGCTGGAGTGCGTGTTGCTTGTTCGAGTCGTAGGAGTCGCTCTGATACGTAAGACTGGACTGGGGAATTTAATTGTTGTAGAATTATTTTAATCATTACGTATCTTATTTTCAGAAGTGTGCTAAACAATGTAAATTTTGGAAACATAATTGGTGAAGGCCTTAGTGCCAGTGAATTAATTTAATGAATATTCCACTGTATAAACCTTTTGTGAATAATAAAGTGAATGAAGCAATTGAGTCTTCTTGTTGTTTAATTGATGTGACATCCCGCTATGTCGGAAATTCTGATTATTTTTCGTAGTTATTTATGTAATTTTTTTAATAATGGGAAAGTGGGGTGTTACAACTCTCGCCTCCCTCAACATCGAGGTAGGTGAAGTATACACCTTGGAAGTTATCCTCGAGTCTAGATGGATGTCACCCATATTTCGTTACCTATAGTTAGAAGAACTTCGAGCAGATGAAGGGGAAGTAAGAAAAATTCAAAAACAAGATGCCAAATACACACTACTCTCATGGAAGCTATACAAAATGGGGAGAGCTTCCCCCATGCTATGATTCCTGGGCAAGCCTGAAACTACCATGGTGTTAGTCGAAGTACACAAAGGATCTTATGGAAGTTACATCGACCGAGACACCCTCGCCAATAAGTTGTTAAAAGCGGGATATTATTTTCCTACTCTGATGAAGGATATCACCTCCTTCGTCAATAAGTGCGATCAATGTTAGAGACACGCTGACCTTCACCATGCTCCAATAGAACTCCTTCATTCGATGACTTCACATTGGTCTTTCTACCCGTGGGGGATGGACATCCTAGGTCCATTTCCCCTAGAACTAGGTCAATTGGAATTCTTAATAGCAGGAGTTGATTATTTCACCAATTGGTTAGAGGCAAAAGTTTTTTCTAAAATTAATGCCGAGAGGGTCTGCCGTTTTTATTTCCAAAATATTATGTGCAGATATGGACTTCTCGAAGCTATTGTCTCTGACAATGGCACCCAGTTCCCCAATGCTCTAGTCACTAATTTCTGTAAAGACCTAGGAGTTCATACAAAATTTGTATCCGTCGTACATCTCCAGGCCAATGGGCAAGCAAAATCAATGAACAAAGTAGTCTTGAAAGGAGTCAAGAAGAAGCTCGATAATGCCATGTGCCTATAAACAGAGATGATTCATGAGATATTATGGTCTTACCAAACCACTCTGGTCACAACCACCAAAGAAATTCCATTCACTATGGACGATTTCTTGAATGCTTAAGACTAACAAATACTTTCTAATAAGCTTGTATAATAGAATTCCTAGTGAAGTTCGTTTCTGGCCTCTGAAGCAATGTTTTAATGTTGTGCTTCATAAAGAAGATCATTGCTTCCCTCCAATGTAATATTTTTATGTTGGTCTTCATGACGAAGATCTTTGCCGCCCTCCGAGACAATGTTTTAATGGTGGAATTTATAACGAAGATACTTGTCGCCCTTTGAGATAAGTTTTAGTGTTGGACTTCACAATGTAGATCCTTGCCTTCCCCTAAGGAAACGCTCGCTAGACTTTATAATAAGATCCTTGTCGTCCTCTGAGGAAATATTCTAATGCTGAACTTCATAACGAAGATCTTTATTGACCCTCAGGGCAACACAAGTAAACTAAACTCTTGTCTGGGGGACTAAGTGTTTCCTCGGGCGGGATCAGATTCATGAATCACGCCTAAGAGGTGCGACTGATATCCAACCTAAGAGACTTGATCACAAGTATTGCTTGAGGGTTTGATGAAAGTACCGCCCGAGAGGTCAAACTCATCACTAGAGGGGCTAATAGTCTCAATATCCAAGCTACATATAATTTTCCTAAGGAACTTAGACTTCCCAGGATAACTAAACTTTCGCCAGAGGGACTTAGTGTTTCTTTTAGCGGGATCAATATTAGGAATCACGCTTAAGAGACGCAACTGATATCCAACTGAAGAGACTTGATAACAAGTCTTGCTTGAGGGTTCGATGTAAGTCCCGCTCGAGAGGTCAAGCGCCTCTCTTAAAGGACTTATAGTCTCATTAGTTGGGCTACATATAATTTTTCATGATGGACTTAGACTCTCCAGACTAACTAAACACTCACCAGAGGGATTTAGTGTTTCCACAAGCGGGATCAAAATCACTAAGAGGCACAACTAATATTTAATCTAAGAGACTTGATCACAAGTTTTATTATTTACTTTAAGTGATGGAATAAAATATAATTCGAAGAAAATGAAATTTGTTTTAAAATAAGAATAATTTTTTTATATATTAATAATCATAATTTTTTTTCAAGAAATATTTAGAATCATGTCTTTTTTTAAATAGGAAAAAAATGTGAATGGTTAGAAAAATGAGAAGAATTTATTTTATTTTATAAAAGGGAGACATTGTGATTTGATAAAATGAAATATATTTATTACCAAAAGTGAAATGAGTTATACTAATAAGCATTAGATTTAAATAAAATCAAAGGTTAAAATAGTGTAAAGTGTAATTTATTGGTTTAGTTATATATATATATATATATATATATATATCATATAGGTTTGACCAAAATGTATTAAGTCATTAATTTTTTTAAATTAGTTGTAATATTTTATTTTAATTAAAATATTTTAAAATAAAAATAGTTAAAACAAAATATATTAAAATACAAAAAAAAACTAAAAAAAGTATAAAATATAATGAAAAAATAATTGGAGAGTTGCCCTCATAAACACCACTTAAAACTATGCAAGACAGCAGGATTCTGCAAATTCCCTCCCAAATTTATCTTGAATTTGATAGGGAAAATCGACTTAAATTGAGTTTGAATTTCGATTTGAATTTTTCTTAATTATAAAATATGTAGACGAATCGGATAATGTGGATATTAATAACTACTCTATATTCATTTTGTTTATGAGTTTGTATTTTTTTATTTAATTTTGATAATTTAAAATATAATTTTTATCAATGTTTTTATATTTTAGTTTATTTATTTATTATTCAGTGTATGTTTGAAATTTTTTAATATACTTTAATTTTTGAATTATAATTTAATTTAATATTAAGAAAAAAAAGACAATTTTTATTAAAAAAATTCATTACACCAAAATGACGGGAATTAGATTCTCTACGTTTCACTCCCTTTAGGCGACTTTAGGCTATTTTCAAAGAGAGAGGAGTGAGAAAAAGAAGAAAAAAAGTGGAAAAAATAATATCAGAGAGTGGAATTTTGGAGAGAGATAAAGAGAGAGGTAGATGGGAGTTCTCTCCAAAAAGTCAGACACTCCTAACCCATAATGATGGGAGTGAGACAAGATATCCATGTTAAAAAATTAATATAAATCGAATGGATTGAGGCTCGAATCGTGAACGAAATCACTTTCCTTAAAAATATTACAAGCACTCTCTTGTATGTCTTAGAGTTGGAACACAGGAATACCCATGATAATTCAGCCTTATATCGAATTTGCGCAAGACCGACGAAAACTCGATTATGTAGCGAAGAGTGTCTGAAATTTTGTACAAGAGGATATTTGGTTTGTGATGTTGTTTTTTGAATTTCGGAATGATGTATTTAAAGGTCATATATGTGTTGTTTCACAAGGTTGTGGCCCTTGATGAAACAGCACCTTTTAACCAAAAGTTACATTGTTTCCAAGCATTACCTATGTTCATTCCGCAGCAACACTTCACGATGTGTTGCTTCTCTTCGAATTCAAAATTGATCTTCACTTGTATGTTTTCTTGTTATTTTGGAACACACTCTAAATTATTAATTCTTAATAATTTACAACAATCTCCACTTGTTCTAATAATGACAAGACCAATTCCAGAAAAGGAGAAACAAAGAATGTTAATATAGTTAAGTATCTTTCGATTTGAACTTATCCTTAGTAAGAATAATACAAAGTTTAATCAGAATGTTAGGTAGCAATTTTTTGAACCGTTATCCCTTGTGATTAAATCGTCATTATCTTACACATACTCTTGAGTGGTTCTTCGCCTACATCTCTCGCCTAACACTATTTATGGCCATGTGATTTTCTTGTTTTCGTGAATTTTTCATGAGAGAAACTCCAACTCTCACTTTGAGACGACACCATCTCGAAATTCACATAGGTGAAGTTCATATTGTATCCTTTTTCATGGGACACATACCCTCAGTATTGAACTTCATTAAGAGTTTAAATAAAAACTCAACCCTCATTTTAAAGGTCAACATATCCTAATCAACGACTTATTGTTACCCATTGATTCTTGAGGTTAATGTTCTACTAACGTAAGATTGGGTTGCCGCGGCTGTCGGAACTCTTACTCAAGGAGTTTCAACCCCATGTCTCTCTAGGTTGTTTTTACTAAATCTCTGGCAAGTGGCTTAATAAACGGATCAATAAAATTATATCTCGATCGTATATGTATGAATTATTACAACCTTAATCAATTTTTCTCACGAAAGAATGTCTAAGTCCTACTTGCCTAGACTTTATGTTATACAATTTTTGTATGATCTAGTTAAAGTGGTTTGACTACCGCAATATATCAACACCTTTGAAACATTGTCTTTAGCCAATGGAACTTCCAGCAGAAGGTCCCTCAACCATTCAACTTCTTCACTAGCGGAAGCAAGAGCCTCAAACTCCGATTATATGGTTGAGAGAGTGATCCACATTTATTTCTTTCTCTTCCAAGAAATTGAACCCTTGATAGTGTAAATATCTATCCAAATGTAGATTCATAATATTCAACACTTAATATCCAACTCACATCGGTATATCCTTCTAATATGACAGAAAATCTACCATAATAGGGACCAATATTTTGGTTTTCATAAGATATCTGAAAATCCTAATGATGGGCTTCTAGTGCTCACCATTTGGATTGCTAGTAAAATCTACTCATTTTACCAATTGCAAATGCTATGTCGGGTCTAGTACATTGCATGCACTTGCATATTCCAATTGAGCCACAACTCTTCCATCATTCTTTTGAAGTTTGACATTAAGATCAAATGTAGTGGTCACTTTATTAGAGTGTAAGTGTTTGAATTTATCAAACACTTTCTCAACATAGCATGTTTGAATAAGTTCATAACCCGCACTATTTCACTTTACTTTGATCCCCAAAAGTGTGTCCACTAGTCCAAGATCATTCATCTTGAATGTGGAAGTTAGAAACCTCTTTGTTTCTAATATTCTATTCATCTTGTTGCTAATGATCAATCATATAAACAACATGGATACAAATGAATATCACAATATTCTCACACAACTCTGTGTACAAATACTTGTAACAAGAATTAAATGAAGAAGGTTTTTAGATAATCATCCATGATGATGCAAGAAGATTTTTAGATGAAGTGAGAGATGAAATTATGAGCAATTTAAAGTAATATAGTATAAATTGCAATGAGTACCTTAGTTACTTGTCCCAAATCTTCACTTGAATTTCTATGTTGAACCTTCTTGATCAATTTCATCATTGACGTGCATGACACTTTTGATCCTTTCTTCTTTGATAATCTTTGTCTTCATCAAAACTGAACTCGATATAGGATATATTCTTCACAATCTCCCATTTTCGATGATGACAAACTCTTTGACTTTGTTTTTTTGATAATAATTGAAAAGTTTTCCTTTAAGTTGTGTGTGTATCCCCTTAATTGGTGAATCTTACAATGACAGAGCCAAATATTTTGATGTTACTGTTTTGGTGCATGTTTTAATCCATACAAGGATTTGACAAGTTTGCACGTCTTTTTTTCATTACCAAGAAGCACATAACCTTCTGGTTTCTCCTTGTAAATCTCCTCATTGAGATCTCCATTTAGTAATTCCATTTTGACATTCATTTGATAAACTATAAGGTCATGCAAATAAGCTAATGCAAACGATACTCTAATTTCACTGTGCTTGCTACTGGTGCATACGTGTTGAAATAATCAACACCTTCTTTTAATCTAAAGCCCTTGGTCATTATTAATCTAGACTTGTATGTGTTTAGTGTACCATCACACTATGATACTTCCTTCTAAACAACCATTTGCAACCAATGGGTCTTAATTCTTTAGGTAGATTTGCAAATTTCCAAGTTCGGTTTGACATTGTTGAATCCATTTGTCTTGGATAGCATCCTTCCAAAAAGCGAAGTCCTTTGAAGCTATTGCTTCCTTATAAGTTTTAGAATCGTCTTCCACTTGAAGAATAGGAACCTTACGAACAAAATTCTCACTATTTCCTTCTACTAGATAAAAGAAATAAACTGATTATCAATTTTGTTCGGTCTTTGATCCTTAGTCTTTCAGACTTTCTTGCTTATTCTAAGTCTGGGTTGCTTTTCAATAATCCATGAAGGATCTTCCTCGTGAGATTCTTCATTAGTGACGAACTTTCGGTTTGTGTTTCAATAATACGTGGAGAACCTTCCTCACGAGGTTCTTCATTTGTGGGAATTGTAACACCCCCAATCTATACCCCCAGGTAACTAAAGCGATAACAATTAATCAGAGTATAATTAAAACATTCATGGCATAGACGGGAGCGTCTCATCAAAAACACGAAATACAATAACCTGCTCATATTGATATGCAACAATCAGGTAGCAACATAAACAAAGGAACTCAGTTCCTAACACCCACAATTCAGATACAGAATAAAAGCGGAAAATCTGCAACTGAAATCTCATATATATATATATATAATATAAAAGTTTGTCTGTCATATACAGAGTCATACATGTACAATCCAAAAAGAACATATACATATACACATAACGATCTCCCCGACTACCCGATGCTACATATCAGAGCCGACCGACAAAAGAATGAAGACCTAATCTTCACAAAAGACCTCCAGCATCTAATCTGCAATGCCTCATAGAGCATTCAAAACAGCAGAAGGGTGAGAAACACAATTATAATATAATTGCATACAATTATATAATAACACAAACATACACATGTAAAACGTTCTCACCACAATTTACACCATAATTCAAGGACAAAAACAACACAATTCATATCTCATACATCCATCACCAAGGCATATCAATCATGCTTAATGCATTTATCACCAACATATATATATATATATATATATATATATATATATATCAACTCATCAATTCCATTCACAATTCCACACATAATCAATCCATTCATGATTTATGCAAATGCACAGAGACCGACACAACGACTCTATGCAATGCAATGCGGTACCATTCCATCCATCATCTCATCATTAATTCACTCAGGAATTATTGGAATCATGGCTTGTTACTTAGTGTAACTCCCCGTCGGGCAAACGATGTTCCCCGTCGCTTTAGGTCCTCTTGGTATAAGGCTCACGACGTTTATGGATCGCTTTAGGTCCTCTTGGTATAAGGCTCACGATCCGATCGCTTTAGGTTCTGTTTGTATAAGGCTCACGATCGTCTATAACGTCGCTTTAGGTCCTCTCGGTATAAGGCTCACGACCGTTATAGCAGATTCCCTCTGGAGTCGTTTCGTCGCTCACACCCACTAGGGCACACGACATCACAAGAATGCATATCATGATGCTTGGCATACAATGACTCATGACAATCAAATGCACACATATATGCAACCATGTGAACCACTCCAACATCCATAATCATGCATATATAATCAAACACAACACATTGCATTTACTTGCCCTTAGGCCACAAACCATCATCACCACATTTCATCACATGCATTCACATCATATAACATCACACAAGTCATACGATATATATCAAAAGCATATTGCATGATAACACATCAATTACACACAATTACGACGGTAAAAGTCGACAAAACGACACATTTCCAAATTCCCGACATAATTAATCGGCCACAAATCTCAAAACCATTTTAATAAGAAAGAACATCTCATTAGCTTTCCAACGATACCAAGAACGTCTCGATCCGAGTTACGGATCAAAAGTTACGGCATCAGACGCGAAATCGGGAACAATTCTGCACCCTCTCTGGTCATACGCGTATTGCCCTGGGCCATACGCGTACTGCCCAGCTCGCTCGCCCATCCATACGCGTATTGCCCAAAGTGCTACGCGTATGGGCAGAGACTAATTTCTCCCCAAAAATTCCACTAAAAACCTAGTACGCGTATTGCCTCCCTCGTTACGCGTAATGCCTTGGCAAGTACGCGTACCATTACGCAATTCAGCAGAGGGCCATGTAAAATGGGTTTCCATACGCATAATGCCCCATTTCCCCCTTGCCGTACGCGTATTGCCCAACCCAATACGCGTATTGCCTTGCCTGTTACGCATATGGGCAGCGAAACCCAGAATTTTTCCTGCAGAATTTCTGCTACGAAATTCAACCAATTTCTCTCCCAAATCTCATCTAAACATCAGCATACTACCAATTGAATGCACAACAACATATATCTAACATGTTTCAGCAATTAGGAACCTTAAAACATGATTTCCTACACAAATTATATCAAATTCTAACAATCTCAGCATAGTAATGGTTTTAGTTCTATATTCAATTTCAACCAAACATCAAACAAATACATACATACATAATCATACACAAGCATAGAATAACCGAGTTTCGCACCCTTGCCCGATTAATCGTGTTTGAAGAGTCGGTTGGATCGATTCCTTACTCTCCAAGTTTTTCCTCTTTTTTTCTTCTTTCCTTTCTCTTCTCCTTCTTCTCTTTCTTTTCTCTCTATTTTCTCTCTATTTCTATTTTAAGAAAAAAAAAACATAATATCTACCCCACAAAAGACCAAAATACCCCTACACTCACATATCTCGCAACCGCTCCCAAAACGCGATAAAACATAACAACGATGAAAAATAATATATTGCCAAATAAAAGTCAAGAATAAAATAATATAAAAACAAAAATAATTAAATCGACTCGATTAAATAAATCTAACAAAAACCGGGGCGTTACAGGAATCTTGAATTCCTTATCCTCCGTGATAATGTTCTCAAAATTTCACATCTCAGGATTCAAAAGTTACATTAGACTCTAAATTCAGAAGTCTATATAAGTCATCATCCATTTTTAAATGATTTTTATATGTCTTATAATGATAAATTTCATCAAACATAAACAATTCATATAGCATATAAATCACACCTCAATTGCATAATTTGAAATTATAAACTTTAAATAATTTGATCACTTTAGTGATTAACAAATTTTAATTTCAAAGATAGTTAAAAAAATTAAATGTAAATTACACAAATTCATCAAATCAATATGAAATCTCATGTCTTTCAATGTACACATAAGTAAATTAATAACATCTTAATATTCAATATCAACTTGAACCAAAATTAATTAAAATAAATTACGTACATGAAAGTGTATAATTTAACATGTAACTAGTAACTAACCCGTGCGTTCGCACGGGGTACGTTTCTAGGTGGGATATGGTTTTGGACGCGCATTTTTTTGCAGACTGTCATAAAAATTGAAAGTTGTTTTAGTTTTTTTTTACAAATAAGATATTACTTTATAAGAGAGAATCCAGTTTTTAAATATCTACTCAATCTTTTTTAATAAGTTATCTTAATCTATTTCACATATTTAAAAAAAAAAAATAGTCGATAAATTTATATTATTCAATATTTGGATCAGTAGTAAAGTTGTTCCCGTTTATAACAATAGAATTTTTTCCCGTATATAAAAATATTTTAATCAACAACGTATTTTATATTGTATATATATATATATATATATATATATATATATATATATATATATATATATATATATATATATATAATATTTGTTTTGACGCTATTTATTAAAATATTTGAATCAATAGTGAAGTTGTTCCCGTATATAATAATATTTGAATCAAAATATTATTTTTGTTTTGACAATATTTATAAAAATATTTGAATCAATAGTAAAATTGTTCTCGTTTATAATAATGGTATTTTCTCCTCTATATTAAAATATTTTAATCAACAATATATTTTTTCCCGTATATAAATATTAATTTTGTTTTGACACTATTTATAAAAATATTTGAATCAATAGTAAAGTTGTTCCAGTATATAAAAATATATTATCAGTAAGGGAGAATATGTTATAAGAGAGAATACAATGATCGATAAATTTCTATTATTCAGTATTTGGATCAGTAGTAAAGTTGATCCTGTTTATAACAATAGTATTTGTTTCCGTGTATAAAAATATTTTAATTAATAATATATATTTTTCCCGTATATAAATATTTTTTTTGACATTATTTATAAATATATTTGAATCAATAGTAAAGTTGTTCCCGTTTATAATAATATTTAAATTCAAATATTATTTTTGTTTATATTTATAAAAATATTTGAATCAATAGTAAAGTTGTTCCAGTTTATAACAATAATATTTTCTTCCATATATAAAAACATTTTTAATCAACAATGTATTTTTTTCCGTATATAAATATTAATTTTATTTTCACACTATTTATAAAAAAACAAAATTTAATCAATAGTAAAGTTGTTCCCTATATAAAAATATTTTTATCAATAATGTATTTTTTCCGTATATAAATATTAATTTTGTTTTGACACTATTTATAAAAAAATTGAATCAATAGTAAAGTTGTTCCCTTATATAAAATATTTGAATCAAAAGTAAAGTTGTACCCGTTTATAAAAAAATTTAAATTAACAATGTATTTTTTCCCGTATATAAATATTATTTTTGTTTTGATATTATTTATAAAAATATTTGAATCAATAGTAAAGTTGTTCCCGTTATCATTCAATATTTTGATCAATAATTTGATTTTCTCCGCTTCATATAATTTCTATATGTTGGTTTTTTATTGCATTTTGATATAATAGAATTAATTTGTTTTAATTATCTATTTCATAGTAGTTTTAACTGTATCGTTGAATACAGTATCAAACTGTTGATACTGGAAATTCTTTACATAGTAGCTTTAACTTCAGGATAACTTTTTATCAAACCTCACAACACAACATAAACCCATTTATTTAAAATAAAAAAGTGATTCAAATAAAATAATTTGAAGCTCATATTTTGTATTTCAAAATTTATTTATTTTGAAACTAAAGTGAAGTTAATTTTTTTATTTTCTTGCAATAATAAAAATCATTTTTAAGCTTTTATAAAAAAAATCATCATTTATCGAAATCTACAAAAAGTAATTATTTTAACAAAATATCAGATATTTACATATGATATTGAGTTATTATCGTCAAATGATATTGTTGAAAACATTCATAGAACTAAGTTATAAAAGTAATGCATCAGACATTTACATCTATATTGGAATAGCAGGAATAATGAAATCAAACATTCATTACAATGTCTAATGTCACTTCTTCCAATGACTGCAAAATACTGTTGCTGTATTTAAAAAAGAATAGCATGTAATTGAATAGCTATATTGGAAAGGCTTCTACATCACATCTCATTGTATATAGGTTACAGAGATAAAATATTAAAGTGTATCAATTGATTGATATGAGGATGGAAAAAAGTCTGCTATTACTTACACAACCATATATGCAAAAAAATAATAGTAGTATTAAACTACACTGGTACTACATTGATTTGAGAAAATAAATATTAAATTTATAAAATACTTTTATTGAAACAAAATTATAATTTAATTTAAATAGTATTATTGCATCAACTATTGATAATTATCAATGTACAGCCAATGGAGTCAAATGGAATTTAAGAATATCACTTGCATAACTTTCAAAAACTTGTTGTTCTCATCTAAAAAAACTTGTAATAAATTTTGTATATCTGGATTACAAACTTATAAATAGATTATCTAATCTATGCCAAAACACTATATACCCCACTATGCACCCAAATCCAGCATTTAATTATGAAAATAAGATATATATTAACCGATAACTATGAATATATAATGTGGAGCCTTGCCTTCTCCACGCAGCAACCTCTTCCACCATCCACTCTCAGCCTTCTGCACTACAGCAAGTATGTTTCACACTCCTACAGTGATTTTGTCGTCCTGCAACCAAAGAGTTGTCAAAAATAAGATTCTTGATAAGTGTGATAGAAATTGGAAGAGATATTGAAATTGATATGATGTGACATAGTGGAATTGATATAATAAAATAATCTCATTTTCACTTCAAGATCTCTAAACACTCATCTAATGACACAACTCTCAACTCCTCACTTAATGCTGCATCTGCCATCTTCTGACAACATCTGCTCCCCTCTAGATTTGTTTCTATCAATTAAGTTCAGTTAAGTTTTTTTTTTATTTCATTTAATATTTCTAACTTATTTTTTGAAAAAAATAAGTTAGAAATATTAAATGAAATAAAAAAAAAGTGAAAGGAGACCCTATTGAAATTATATTTTGATATTAGTGTTTTAAGTTACAACTATGGCATATAATAATTAATAGCTTTTTAAAGCAAATACTGGTTATATCATTATGCGGACATTCACATTAATTTGTTCAAGAAAACAGGACCATACCATGTGCAACAAAAGACATAAATAGAAGATTATGAAATTTCATTATGTATGTGTATCTAGTGTGAACACCAGTGACACAATAGTTATCACCAACTAACACATGAATAAAATAAACAAATCTCAAAGCTAAGGATATCATTTAGACGCATATCAAAAACCTATTTTTCAAAAACCATATCCATCTGCCACTTCTCAAAACCATATCCATCGCACCATGTAAAATGCTTCAAAAGGGCTGGACATGTAATGTATCTAACCATACAATACAAAGACTGACAAGTGACAACACAACTCAAATCCCTGACCTACAAGTCATATAACAACAACTATAACCATGGCATCAAGGCTCCAATTCTGAAATATCAATACATTGCATAATGATAATGCCATACTAAATACCTTATTATGATGCAACAATGCATTTTCTTTTAAATAAACTTTAGGCATAACTACATGGATTTTGAATGACCTTATCTCTTGGTTGATTTCTTTTAAATAAACGTACCCCATGGTTGATTTTATAAACTGGTTTCCTTATCTCATTGTACTTCTGCTCAATTTCAAGGACCTTATCTCTTGCTTCATCATTGATCTGCAATAGTTCCCAAATTTAGCGTCAAAACAATAATCAAACAACAATTCCCCATTCAATAATTGAAACCATAATTTCCAATAACACAATTCAAATCACATTATGTAAACATAATTTCCAATAACACAATTCTAATAACATAATTTCAAATCACAGTATGTCAGCCTGAGTTACTGAGTAGTCACATGTTTTGAGGAGAAATTACAAGGGTTGTTGCTCATATAGATACAACCTGCATAACTATTTACTCATTTACTTTAACTCATCTTGCCAATTGTTGCATTATTTAGGATCATCAATATTGCCATTATTAGTGGGAGAAGCAATATTAAACAAGTAAACATAATAAGAGGAACATAAAAAGAACTTAAATTAGTACTTCATTCATTTCATCACCACATACCATAATAACAATCCAAAGGTTCATGCTGAACTTCAACTCCATCAACTTGTCTAAGTGGAGGAAAAAGCAATGCTGGCTGTGATAGTATACGAAAAAGCAAAGCAGTTGTAGCATCAGCAGCTATGCCAGCTCTCATGGACATTGCAGTCTCTATTGCACGCAAGAAATGCAAATGCATCCAATTTCTAGGAAGCTGTATCAACATAGAAAAGAAAAAACACATCAAAATGTATAACAACATATCATCCAGTAGCATCCAATCACACTAAGATACACATAATTAATGTATATAACATGCTTGCATTTGTTCAGAGAAAGGTTAACGTAGTCAGAATGCAGTGTGAATGCTACCATTCTGTTTTGCATTGTAAACAGTCAGTATTACAGGTTCTGCTAGTTTTCAGTTTGGTTGGGTTATCTATGCACATTTGACCTGTAAAAATTACCCCTCCAAAGTCCAAACTCATGCATATGACTAAAGGTATAACAGTTAAATTTTTCTTCCCAATCCAAAAAAGTGGAAGAAAATCCAATATTAGAACAAATATTCGACCATAAAAAATGAATCAATGCATAACTGAGACAAGCACCGTGTGTTATCTCATGAATGACCAACTAATGTAGTTTTGTACTTTCCGTTCAAAACTTATTAATGAAACCCTAATAAAATGTTGGTTACCATAAATGGCAGTATCACAACTATTCTCTGACTTTGAAGATTTTACTTACCCTTATGCCAGAAGCATACTCTTCAGCAGCTCGAAGAAGCTCCACAAGCTGCATAACAGCATCAAAAGAAACATCATTTACTGCTACCCCTATCAACTGCATTCAGAACCCAAGTCTTACCAAAAAAGAAGAGGCAAAACAACAGCAGTAACAGTAGAAGCAATGCACAAAACATGAATTTTGAACTTCTGTAAAACTGTAAATTGAATTGTTGTATACGGCATAACCATTCACAAATCGGGTACATTCCCTCGCCAAATTGCGCAACCCCAACATCCACAGTACCGTCTTCTTTTGAAATAACAAATCTACTGACAATCTTTGGAAAAGAAAGCAACCTGATTAAAAGAAGAGAAAATCAAAGGCATAACCAAGAGGATGAATTTGGTGGTTGAAGTATGAAAAAAGAAATTTTGTTTTCTGTTGAAAATGATCTATACCTCTCTCATTTTGTTTTCATTGAATGTGATTGAAATCTTTCCCTCAATTCAGCAATCATTGATTTGACCTGAAAATGCCTTTTCCATAAGAAAGCAAACAAAATGAGAGCCCAAAAAGCATATGAAGAGACCGAAACAATACCTTTGGTTGAATGACTAAAGCAGAAGCCACAATAGCAGCTGTAACAGCACCAACCATGTGAGTATTTTTGTTTGAATCTCCTAATTCACTTTCTACAATGATGGAAACCATGTGCTCCTTTAACCCCTTTTCTGCCTACATGTAAAAAAACAATGATGGAAACATTTACATACAATACAAATACAAACTAATCTAATAGATATCTCAAGGAGGAGATACATTGCCTATTAAGGCATAAAAAACAAAACAAAAAAACTAATGTTTTATCCATAATCTTCTCAGCTCCTCTAATGTAGAAAAAAAATTCAACCACTGGTTATCGACATTAATACTTTTCAAACTTGACCAACTGAAAGAAAAAGTCATATACCATGTAAAATGTCATGAAGAGAACCATTAGATGCAAACTCATAAGCAAGAATACGCGAGTTTCCATCAACGCAATATCCAAGCAACTGGACAAAGTTATCGTGTTTCAGCCTTGACACCATAGAAACCTGAAAATGACGACAATATTATAAGTGACTGTAATATAGATAAACATTTCAATCCTAACAAATGCTGCAATGGAGCAATAAGAAAGTGAAACTAAATATGATTATAGTTACCCATTGTATGGCCACCCTTTGGTAGAAGCCACAGTTTAGCAAAAGGCAAGTCCATGTCGTCAAAGATCTGAAAAGAAAAATATTGGTTGAAATGTACACTCGTGCAGATCACCCTACGAATTACTTAAATAATGTTTAACTTTTAAAATCAAAGGAAATGGAATCAACAGAGTTATTAATTAAGTTTTTCTTTAGACATATTCAGAATATAGAAACCAAAAAAAAGTGAACAGGGTTTTGTAGATCTAAAAATCAAACAATTTGCATATCAATTTTTCAGATTTAAATAAAAAAAACAATTAACAAATTACAAGAATCACGATCAAAACGAACAACATCTGACCTAAACCTCCAAAACCCTAGAACTAGTAAGAACCAAAACATCCACCAACAGTTTTTTGAAAATAACCATTTATTTCAAAACCCATATGAACAACAATCAAAGCTGCTTTCAGAAATAAGTTCAAAGATGAGAAATCATTTGATTTTTTCAAAAACCATATTAACTAAAAAATAATAACTTAAAACCATTCAATGATGTCAACAAACCTCTACTTCAAAGACGAGAAATCGGTGACGAAAATAACCCTTTTGAAGTTGAATGTTCTTGTTAGCCACACAAAAGAAATGTGAGTCGGAGAGAGAGACGAGAATGGAAGAGTGAGAAGAAGATGACATTATGAAAAGAGAGAGAAGAGAGAACACGGTACAAAGAGAGAGAGAAGAGAGAGAATAGGAAAATGAAAAGGAAAAATTAATTACATTTGTATTGGGGGAAGAGAAAAGAGAAAAAATTGAATTGTTCAAATTAGATTGGAACCAAATGGAAGTATGTGACATCATCAAATGAACAAACCATGGTCTAATTGTATAATTATATAGTTGCAATACAGGGCCGATCCAATTAGTTCGGAGGCCCTGTTTAAATTTTAAAAAGTGGCCTAAATTTAAAAAATATGTAATTTTAATAATTAAAAATGATAAACAAAAGATAAAAGTATATATTGTCGGCATCTCTGTCGACGTCGTCGTAAACTGGTGTGGCGGTGGTGCGGCAGTGGTGTGATGTTTTGTTATAGTGGTGTGGCGTTTCGTTACAGATTTACAGTAAGAGATGCAATATTTTGTTACGGTGTTGCAGCGTTTTTGTTTCACGAGAAAAAAATTTCAGATTTTTTTTTTGTTTTTCTTGTTTCACGTTTTCTAGAAGAGAAAGAAGGAGAAGAGAAACCGTTTTATTTTTCAATATTTAATGTTCCATTATTTTTTATATTCAATAATAATAAAAATAATAATAATAATAAGTATGGGGCCCTTGGAATTGTGAGGCCCAGTGCAAGAGCACCTCCTGCACATGAAGAGGGTCGGGCCTGTTGCAATAGAATAAAATGACATCATCAGTTGAAAAAAGTAAATTTTGGACACAAAATACCCCTAAATCGATGACATGGCAGAAATATAGATAAGGGCAAAATTGTGTTTTCCAGAACCTTTAATTTTCTTATATTATAGATTTACATTCAAGTGTATACTAAAATCAAATATATTTTTTTAATCTTTCAAATTCAAATACTTGAATGACTTATAAATCATGCATATAAAATTTAATGTCATATCATAGACTTAACAAAATAAACTTTACTTTAAACATATTATACATTGATTTAGAACATCAAATATATGTTATATAATTTTAAAGTAATTATGTACCTTAATAAACATGAGTATTTGTTTTCCATCAATGTTGCAGCCTGATTATAAACTTATGTAATGTTTCGTATTCAAAATTATAACAAACAGATGTGTTGCTTCAGCTAGTAGAGAAATTGCCTTTTACGCCAAGGGTTGTGTGTTCGGCCCACCACAAGTTTTATATTTTATCTCATTTTATTTTTATTAACGTAAATAAAATAGATTAATTTAAAAATGTGATAAAAGGTGTAGAACTCACAACATTTAAGCACTCAAAACATACTTTACCACAATCATATAACTTAATCACCTTTAATTTGAAAAACCATTTATATACATTATAAGAAAAAACATATTTCAATTAATATATTATTAGTACTGTATCACAATTTTGCACAAATTCTAGCACAATAGCTTACTTATCATATATATATATATATATATATATATGAAAATGCTAACATACACTCAAAATTGGTGGATCCCACACAAAATTACATTACATCTATTTTCTTTCTATTTTTTTTCCTTCATCTTTCTAATGTGGGTCCCACCCAAAATTGGTGGGCCCCACACAAAAATACACTAAGGTGTATGTTGCTAATGCACACCTACATGGGTGTACATTAGCATAACCCATATATATATATATATATATATATATATATATATGAATGAGATGAAACTCATACCAAAACTAGGGGTGACAAAACGGGCACGACCCGTTGGGCACGCCCGTTTTACCCGCACTTTAGTGCGGGGTGAGCCAAGGGTTTAGGCCCTCACCCTCTAATGTGTCCGCCCCGCCTCGCCCCATTTTTTTCGCGGGCTTTTGCGGGGCACAAACATTTACATAAATTTTTGCGTTTTTAGGCTTAAAATGTATAGTGCCCACGGGCTTTCCCCGCCCTGCCCTCACTTTTTTGCGGGGTGAGCCTAGGTTTTAGGCCCGCATCCTCAACTATGACCGCCCCGCCCCATTTTTTTGCGGGCATTTGCGTGCATGCCCGTTTGCCACCCCTAACCAAAACACAAATATATAGATTGTTACTGTGTATTGTTAATGCATATGTTGCACAATTTAATTTCTCTTATTTGGTAGTGCATCACATTCTAGAACAATGTCGTGTCATATTCTGTAGGCAAAATATCTTTTTTGGTCATTTAACTTTACTTCTGGGTTCATTTTGGTCCTTTAACTTTAAAAAGTGTCATATTGGTCCCTTAACTCTTCAAAACGTTCCATATTAGTTCTTTTCGTCTTATTAGCGACAGAAAAATTCAAAAATCAGTCGCTAAATTTGTCGCTAATAAGACAAAAGGACTAATATGGAACGTTTTGAAGAGTTAAGGGACCAAAGTGACACTTTTTAAAGTTAAGGGACCAAAATGAACCCCGAGGTAAAGTTAAAGGACCAAAAAGGGTATTTTGCCTATTCTGTAACATATTACATATATGTTTCTATTCATATGATAATTTTTTGTTTTCGAGATAAAATCGTATGCTGGCAAAAAAATTACTATATACATAGGATATCATTTAGTAATCATTACTGTAACAACGCATGTCATAAAAAACTTAAGTACCATGATAAAATGCATACCCGAATTCAAGATGACAATGTTGTTCTTAATTTTAGATACAGAAGCTTCAAATACCATGATACAAAATACTTTTAAGATTGTTAAAAAATTAATATAAACCGAATGGATCGAGGCTTGAATCGTGAATGAAATCACTTTCCTTAAAAGTATTTCAAGCACTCTCTTGTATGTCTTAGAGTTGGAACGCAGGAATACCCAGGATAATTCAGCTTTATATCGAATTTGCGCAAGACCGACGAAAACTCGATTATGTAGCGAAGAGTGTCTAGAATTTTGTACAAGAGGATATTTGGTTTGTGATGTTATTTTTCGAATTCCGGAATGATGTATTTATAGGCCATATATGTGTTGTTTCACAAGGTTGCGACCCTTGATGAAACAACGCCTTTTAACCAAAAGTTGCATTGTTTCCAAGCATTACCTATGTTCATTCCGCAGCAACACTTCACGAAGTTTTGCTTCTCTTTGATTTCAAAATTGATCTTCATTTGTATGTTTTCTTGTCATTTTGGAACACACTGTCGTACCTCAAAAAATACGATCTCTGCGATACGCAAAACAAGGGTTTGCACAATCACAGATGGACTTATGAGAGTCGCCACCGAACTTTATTTATTCCCATGAAGGGAAAGGAGAAACATCGAGAAAACCCACGGGTGAAAGGATAGGGCATGGTCATCGCAACCATGTTGGGTTCAGAAGTCGGTTTTATGTAAGGGGAAGGTATTAGCACCCCATACTTCCATCGTACTCGATGGGAACCATATAAGTTATCTACTCATGAAAAGGTATCTGATATTTCTAAGCTTGTTAAAGGGAAAACAGATGATTACTTGAGGGAAAAAAAAATTATTATTGAGTTTGTATGAGTTTTGCAACCTAGGGCCTACGTATCCCAGAGGGAATCAGAACTCCGTAGTTCGTGTTGAAAATGTTTGGTTTGTTGTGTGTTTTTTATGGACGATGATAAGTAGCATGCCCTTTTTGAAAAGGTTTTAAATGGAAAATCCCGTAGGCAAAAATGTTTGGGATTGATGAAGTGTTTTATTAGGGTTTGGGAAAAAGTTAGAGGTACGCATCACACTAAAGTCTATCACAATAGGAGCGAGTATTTCATACAGATGATCCAAACTTCTCACGTACGAAATACCGTAAGAAGAGGTAAGGAAAGCACCCGCTTATCTTTTCCTATGTACTTAAGGCTCATGACGCGCAATACGTATCGTATTTAGTTAAATATTTTTGAACTTTTTGAAGAAAAGATCTTGATTTTAAATGAAAGAAAACTATCCTAATGCTATGTTCCTAAGATTAGGTTGAAGGGAAATTCATATCCTAGAAGTTGTCATGCCAGAGATCAAAACCTAAGCTCTAACCTGATTCAATTTATCGAAGATAAAATTGAACCAAGAACTTAAAGTAACATAGAAATCATAACAAATAACTACCACAAAATATTCAAATACCAAGATCAAAACTCATCAGGATCAACAAGAATCTTAATCCCAGGATTAGCCAAAAAATAACATTGCTATTCAGACAATATTAACATCAGTCAAACCTGACAAAACTCAATCAAAACATAATAAAAGGAAGGAACAGGATTAACATTCATTTAAAATCAATGTCAAAAATTCTACTCGAGAATTAACTAACAATATTGACCGAATTAAATTAAAACTAATAAAAATCACAAAAGGAGAAAAACATTAAAAGATACAAAAGAAAATATGAGTGCATTAGTGAAATAGAAGTGGTGTAAAAAAACAATTGGGCTCATGTCAATGAGCTTGTTCCTCATAGGGGTGTGCAAAAAAACTGGTTATTGTTAACCAAATTGGTATCCAAATTGTTTCACTTTTAAAAATCCAAACCAAATGTTAAAACATAAATTTGGATATCCATTTTGTTATCCAAATATAAACCGGTAACCATTACAATAATGTGGTTTAGTTATTGGATGTCCAAATTTTATTATGTGTTAAATTTATATGTTTGTTTCTTTTCATGTTTTATCATATATTTATTATAAATCAATTTTATATTTTAAACTCTTTTAAAATATATGTTACTTAGGAAATTAAATTTTATGTGATATATTTAGTTTGATTGAGTTGTAGACTTTAATTATAATCTGAATATACATAAACTATAATAAAACATTATATATACAATGCAGCATTGTAGAGCAGCTTTATACAATGCAAAAGTCAAACCTGTTTTTTTTGCCCAACTGAGGAAAGCAGTAGCTTATGCAGCTGTTACTACTATTTTTGCAAATTCATAATCCCACGTTAATCTTGTACAATTGTTTCCGAGATACTGTTTTTCTTTTCGCTATTTTTATTTTTCTTGACAGCATTTCAGTTCTTTGTTAGAGTTATTAAAATTGAAATTTAAAACCCGTTTAATTTATCAATTCATATACATTATGCAAAATACATAGGTGAAAGATAAAATTGTGTATTTATTAAGGGTTAAATATACAATACCCCCCTGCAATGTTAGCGATTTCTCATTTTAGCCCCTGTAAATTTTTTTTTTTTAAACACCCCCTCGTAATATCCAGATTCCCTCACTTAGGCCCCTGGCTGCCACATGGCAGCAAAGATTCCTTTCTCTTTGCTTGCGTGGCAGCCACGTGGCATTTTTATATTATTTTATTATTTTTTTTATTTTTTTATTTTTTTTTTAATTTTTTAATTTTTTTTTTAATTTTTTTTTTTAATTTTTTTTTTTTTAATTTTTTTTTTAATTTTTTTTTTTTTAATTTTTTTTTAATTTTTTTTATTTTGTTTTATTTGTTTTTTTTATAATTTTTTTTCTTTTTTTTTTTATTTCATTTTCGCCTTGCAACCGATGTAAAAACATACATTTTAAGAAAGATAGCATACATTTTACATCGGGCCAAAAAGGAAACCGATGTAAAAAAAAACATTTTACATCGGGCCAGAAAGGCAACCGATGTAAAAACATACATTTTACATCGGGTCAGAAAGGCAACCGATATAAAAACATACATTTTACATCGGACTTAATAGTCAACCGATGTAGTAGATGTATTTCACATCAGACTTAATAGTCAACCGATGTAGTAGATGTATTTCACATCAGACTTAATAGTCAACCGATGTAGTAGATGTATTTTTCAGATCGGACTATGGCCCGATGTAAAATGTCTTTGATTTACTACATCGCTTGGCTTTACATCGGACCCAGAACCGATGTAAAATGTGTTTTTCGCCCGATATAAAAAGTCTTTTCTGCACTAGTGTAATTTTTAAAATAAAAATTTGTTTAAAATAGAATTAAAAATAAAAATTAGGTCCAAAAACGAAAAAAAAAAAAAAAAAAAAAAAAAAAAAATATATATATATATATATATATATATATATATATATATATATATATATATATATATATAAAAACGAAAAAGAAATAAAAAAAAAAGAAAAAAAATTATAAAAATTATAATAAAAACAAATAAAACAAAAAAGTAAAAAAAAAATTATAAAAAAAAAATTAAAAAAAATTAAAAAAAAAAGTACAAAAAAATAAAAAAAAAAATAAAAAAAAATAAAAAAAAATAAAAAAAATAATAAAAAAAATAAAAAAAATTAAAAAAAAAATAAAAAAAAATAAATAATAAAATAATAATAAAATAATAAAATAATATAAAAAATGCCACGTGGCTGCCACGTAAGCAAAGAGAGAGGAATCTTTGCTGCCATGTGGCAGCCAGGGGCCTAAGTGAGGGAATCTGGATATTACGAGGGGGTTTTTAAAAAAAAAACTTTACCAGGGGCTAAAATGAGAAATCGCTAACATTGCAGGGGGGTATTGTATATTTAACCCATTTATTAAAATACTGTTGTTATATATTCAAACCAATAAATTATTGTTCAATTTTTTTATAAGAAAATATTTAGAGATTTTTTTGTTCAATTTATAAGAAAAAATCGCAACTTTTGAGATGTAAATTATTGTTAAAGAAAACAAAACTAATTTTGATATAATATTGATTTAAAAAAAAACTGGTTTTAAAACTATTTTTTTTATAAAATTGATTTTTTTTTTAAAAAGTAAAAAATTGGTTTTGAGAGAAACCGGTTTACAACCGGTTTAAAAAAAAAACTGGTTATTGTGAAAAATTGGTTTAGAACCGAACCGATCCATTTGTAAATCGGTTTTAAAAAAATAAATCGATTTTATAAAAACAGTTTAAAGATCCAAACCAAACCATATATATGGTTCAATTTAGTTTGGTTTATGATCTATGCACACCCCTAGTTCCTCATGATACATCAAAAAAGAAAATGGAATTTAAAAAAAAAAATTTTGGGCCGAGTCTTCTTCACCCACCCGACCCGACAACAACATTGTGAGTTACTCCATCCGTCTCAAATTATAAGTCATTTTGCCAAAAAAATTTGTCCCAAATTATAAGTCACCTTACATTCCCAATGCAATATAAATGACATATTCCCCAATATAACCTCAAATATTTATTATTATTTATTCTTTCAACTCTTTTAATTTCTCTCTCTTATATAATTATGAGGGGCATTACTGTAAAGTTATACATAATTTGTCTTTCCCATAAAGTAATAATTAAGTTTCTTAATTTGTGTGAAAAGCCCAAAACGTCTTATAATTTGGGACTGAGTAGGGGTGTTCAAAACTGAACCAACCCAATAGAAAACCGCAAACCAAACCAAAACCGCAAAAAACCGCATTTGGTTTGGATTTGTTCGGGCCATCTTTTAACAAAACCGCACGGTTTGGTTTGGTTTGGTTTGCGGTTTGTATTTTGCAAACCGAACTAAACCAAAGCAAACCGCATTATGTTACAACCTAAACTTCACTTATCTCACATCTAACCCAAAACTTAAACCCATTATGTCTTAGCCTTACAATTACGAAATATTTTCTCTTACTCACACTTAACTTTTCAGTTTTAATCTTCTCAAATCTCTCCTAATAGTATTGCACATTCTTCTCATCTTCTTTGTCATGTACGTCTCACCTCTTCTACACTAATCTCTCATCTCACATGTTTTTTCTTTTTCATTTTCTCATTTTTATGTTAGTATTTTCTCTTCTAATTATATTTTTATCGCACATTTCTTCTCTAATCTCACATCTTTTATGTTTTTTCCTTTTTATCTTCTCTAATCTCCCATCTCCTCTATTTTCTGTATTATTATAATATTTTTGATATTATTTTATTCTACTATTTTTTTCACTTTTGTTTAAATTGATTTTTGTATATTGAATGAGAACTTTTTGTCTAAATATGATGAGTTTTGTTGTTATTTGGCAATGTGTGAATGACTAAATACAAATTTATATTGTTTTCTATATATGTAAATATCACTCAATAAAAATCTTGTAAAAAACCGAACCAACCAAACCAATCCAAACCGCATTGGTTTGGTTTGGTTTGGTTCGGATTTTTTTTAAAAGCCAACCGAACCAAACCAAACCGCATGCTTTTTTCTCTTGCGGTTCGGATGATTTTTAACGTCAAAACCGCCCAAACCGCACCGCGAACACCCCTAGACTGAGGGAGTAAAAAGAAAAAAAATAAGGATCAACATCACTTTCATCATGTTTTATTCTCTCTCTCGCGCCGTCCTCGTCTCACCTTTCTCTCTTGACTCCGATCACGCAAAATGGTAGCTCCGCCGTGCCTTGGCGTCGCGTCAGCGACGACGGAGAGAAGCTTAGTCACTTCGTTCACTTCCTTTTCTATCACTCGATGACTGCGATTAATACCATCTCAGAACATCAATTGTGAATGACGGTAATGCGAGAGAATGCGGAGTTAAGATCAAATTACCTGTATTCGAAGAAACTTAATCAGGTATGAACACTATTGCTGACTTCACAATCGGCTTTGTATGCTTTGATTTTGTACGTATTTTCTTCGTGTTTGTGATGTTGTCGCCATGCGTATGTGATTCGTGTGAATGCGTGTTAGGGTGTATGTTTGATGCTTCATGTGCTCACTGCAGTGTGTGTATCGCCCTTGTGTTTGTGATGTTGTGAACTTCTCACAGCTGCGTGCGTTGTCGTGCGTGTATGCTTCAATTTGTGTGCATGTGTTGCGTGTTTTCTCTGCCTCACTATTATCTCCTCTTTTATATGTACATGAGCTTTTGAATTTTCAAATTGAATATGCGGCTGATTTTTGTGTGTGATGATATTATGATAAATTCTTTCCATTTTTTGAGTGACATGTTTGTGGATGTTTTTGAAAGAATTGATGATTCTTGTTTCCTTGTTTCAATGAAAATTTGAATGTCTGATTATGAATTTCCATCTTTGCTTGATTATGTTTGAAATATGTTTGGAAATCAATGCTTGTTATGCTGATGGTTTGATTGTGTTTGGAATTTTGATGATTGTTTTTACTTCTTGCCAAAACCGTGATTTTATGACAATTGTGTGCTCTTGATTAATAGCTTTTGAAGACTCCTCATATTTTGTGTGGAAGTTCAGTATAGGGAATTCCCGAGGTAGCCAGAATCATCAAGGATGTAGGTAGAACAATGGAATCCACTTGGAAATGAAGGAAACTGCGGTGGCACTGCGTAGTAAACTGGAAACTACACTTTGGGGAGGAGGGGATTTCACTTTGGCAAGTTAGTTACAAATCTAGGAACCCATTCCGCAGCTAAACAAAAGTCTCCTCCAACTCCTCATATATTTTCTTCCCGTACTTGTGGTTCGACCTTTGAGAGCTCCTTTTAGTATCCTCATTAACTTCCTGTTCATTCTCCTCTATTGCACATACATCACTGTTTTCAGTATTGCTTGCAGCAGTCTTTCAAATAAGCTTGTGCCATATCCATGATTCTTAGCAATGTCTGAAATTTGCAGGAAATTGTGCTGGATTACCAACCCGGAAAACTCTTTTTGCACTGATTGGCTAAAGGAACAAGAGTTGCAGGTTCCACAGTTTGTGCGGCTTCATCCATGATCAGAGTTGAAGGGTGAATGAAGATGCCAAGTCGAGCGTTTTTTGAAGTCCCTTAGGTCACGTCTTGCCGATCGTAGCCGAAGACGCCTTAATCATATCTGGAGACACGTCTTGGGATTGTCCCATGCTCAAAGAAGCCAAAATGGCAGGATCAGCTTTGGAAATAAAATTGGAATGATCTGATAGCTTCTGGATCTTTCTTCAGTGTATCTATTTTGCTTTTAGATTTTCATTGTTAGCTATATTGTAACTCTTAGAGTCGCCAGAATTCTTTGGTTGATTAAATTGGTTAAATACATTTTTGACTTAATAAATCTCTTTTTTATAATAAAGCCAGGCATTTGTCAGATGTAGCACGAGAATTTAGAGAGAATTAACCAAATAATGCCCAAAATGATTTACTGAGAATCCAAAATTGTATAACTAAAGAAATTCATGAAATCCTTCACCAATTGGGATTCTACCAGACCAAGGCGTAAAAGGTGTTGCAGAACGAGTCACTTGAGCAGCATAATCGGATGATTTTTGATGCTGTGTCCAGTCTGATCCAAATTCCATATCAGTGGTTTTTCTCTTACAATGATTCTTCTGAGATGCTTTCTGCCAATTATTTTCCAAGCTGCTAATGTTAGATCCTTCCTCGCACAAATCCCGAATATCAGAACAGGCCATAGAACTTGCCAAGACTTAGCCACCCTAGGGATAGATAGGAGAATGGATATGGATTGAAATCGATTTAACAGTGGTTATGAAGTGAATATTTTGAAAAAAGTGATTCAATAATGGATTTGGTTTAGAAATGGATATAGGTTTAGAAATGGATTTAGAATTGGATTGGAATTTGGATGGAAAAATAGTCATGGAAAGTGGGTTATGGATTTGAAATGGATATGAACCATTTGGTAAGTGTATTTGGATAATGGGTGGACAGTTCGATGTTGGAAAAGTAGTTATGGAAATTTGGATAATGGAGAATTGGTTAGGGAAAATGATTTTTGTTGTGGATTTAAAAATGGTTATGACGAATGGGACTTAGATGTGAACTTGAGTATGAAATGATGATGAGATTGGATAATCCACTTTGTTACTTAAATCTTGAGAAATCCACTCAACATGAATCAAATTCTAAAATGCTCAAGAACTTGATTGTCACTTGCACACTCTTGAATCCATGAAGCCTTTCATACCATGATTTACGACTCCTGATCTTTGACAAACTCAAGAAGCAACCACATTCCTTTTTAATCCATAACAATGAGGGCATATTTCCCTTTCATCTCTTCTTGAAACCAAAGCACCCTAACCAGAGCTTACCAACACCACATACCTGTACAAGACCTCATGACTAAACCCTAGGGAATCATGGCCAAAGGCCAAATGATCACCTAAAGGAAGATCAAGAAACAACACACAGCTAGGTACAAAAAATAAATTTAGGGTATGATACACACTCTAGATTATTAATTCTTAATAATTTACAACAATCCAAACTCAATCTGAATTTCTTTTAGGACGGGTTTTCGGTTCAATTTTTTATTCCCAATATGAATTGAGGCAGATAACGAATATTATTAGGGATTCGAGTTTGGGAAAGAAAAAAGTCCACTGCCATGTCCTAGTTAGAAGCATGTTGAATCCTAAGGATTCAGAAGTTTTATGAGTGGTGAGTTAAATTTGGTTCTATGTTGTATGACTTTTTTTCTTTTTATTTACTAGTGTTTATTTTGGCGACACGGCGAGTGTTCCAAGAGAAGTCGAACCACCTGTGGCAGCAATTGGTTCCAATCCATAACTTGAATATGTCTTTGTTAGGTTAACATATCAATGAATTGATGAAGACTTTTAGTGCTCGTAGTTCTGATGGTTGGCACGAGTTGACAGTGGAGGTACTGGTTGATTAGTAGCTAGAGAAACTTCAGACTAAAAGAGATGCCCACAAAAAAGAATCTTCTACTTCATATGAGGATTTTCTTTATAAGTACGTCTAGTCTAGCAATCCTTTATTTTCTATCTCCCGTAATATCTGTCTAAAAATAGTAATGTAGAAGAAATGCTTAAGAAAATCAAATGACATTAATTAAGACAACTTTAGAAAAGTTTGGGTACACACTACCCATAACTAGGAACACAAAATCTTGGAAGCTCTCATAACATTTTTGAAATATATATTGCACTGGAACATATGCACATACATGTTTTAGGTTTTCATTCGGGATATGTTTTTATTTATTTATTTTATTTTTTTGAATTTCTTAATTTTCTTACTGATGCATAAAAGGTCAAGTGATTAAAGTCTTAGTTTTATGAACAATGGAATGTTTTTTTTGGATAAACTACTTTTGAGAGTTTATGTAACTTAAAATTAAAAAGAATGTATTACTGAATAATATGAATGTTAGTGCTAATGCACTTGGGTGAAGAACAAATGAGAGAGAATGAAAAGTAATTGTATTGAATTGTTATATTGAGAGTCAATTATACATGTATTTATATACAAGTATGTTAGTTGCACTCTAAGTAACTAAAATAACAAACTAACTAGTTAATCAAGTAATTAACTTGGATTATATCACAGAATACCCCCTTATAATCCAAGTTGTTAAACACAAACTAATTATAATTGACATGAACTATTCATAATTTCTTTCTCAAAGTTAGGAATCAGCATAAAACTGATTCAGAGTGCTTGAAAAGCAATATATGATCTTGATATATACTCAGACTCACATGATGATAATGCCACCACAAGTTGCTTTCTTGAGCTTGAAAGAAATAAACAGTTGTGCTTCTTCGATATTCCTTATCTCCAGACCAATCATCATCTAAATAACAATTAAGTATTACTTCTTTGCTTTCAGAATCTCATGGAAACAAAATTTCACAGTTTATTGATCCTTTTAGGTATCTCAGGATTGTTCTTTCAGCCTTCATGTGTGACACCTTTGGTTCATTCATGTATCTGCTTACCAATCCGACTGAGAAACCTATATCAGACCTGCTATTACACACATACATCAGAGATCCTACAATTTGCTTGATCAAAGTGAGTTCGACCTTGTCCTCCTATCCATGCCTCTCTTGTTTCATATTAGGTTCAACAGATGAGGATGCAGGATTTGAATCAACCATCCTGTATCTCTTGAGTATTTCTTTGATTTACTTCATTTGATGCAGCACCATACCATGCTTGGTAATTTGAAATTCCATGTCTAGGAAATACGACAAATTTCCTAGATCCGACATTTCAAATACCCTCTTCATCAATTCTTTGAACTTCAACAAGTTCTCCATGATATTTCCAGTTACTAGCAAGTCATCGACATATAAGCAGATGATGATTATATTTTGTCCCATGACTTGTACATATACACCATACTCAGACATGTATTTGATGAATTCCATTTCGATTAAGTATTAATCAATCTTTTTGTTCCATGCCCTATGTGTCTGTTTGAGACCATAAGAGGCTTTATGCTACTTGTACACTTTCCTTGCTTCCTTCTGTATCACAAACCCATGAGATTGTGTAACATACACGACTTTATCTAGGGGTCAACTCAAAAATGTTGATTTCACATCTAAGTGAAATGTCGACCATCCTTGCTTTCTTGCCAAGGCTATTACCAATCTAACAATTTCCAATCCTGCCACTCGTGCATATACTTCAGAGTAGTTGAGTCCCAATCTCTGAAGAAAATCTTGAGCTACTAATCTTGCCTTATATCTTGCAATTAACCCACCAGGATTGTGCTTCAGCTTGAACACCCACTTCACTCCGATGGATTTTGTGTGTGTTGGCAATTCGACTAGCTCACATGTATTGTTTCTTTCAATCACTTGTAAGGAACACATCACCTTGGAAGGAACAACCTTTCTAGTTACACTATCATTGTCTTCAACACCATTGACCTTCTTCTTATAGTGTGACTCCCAACATCTTGGGCACTCCTTCAAGTTTTCACATTCTTTCCTATATAATATGCAATTATTACAACTTGCATGTATTTTGACATAATCCAAACCCATTGGACATAATATCTTCTTGGCCTTATAACTATGGTTTGGCAACGTGTTACCTTCTGGAAGCATTTCTTGCAACAATTCAAGCAACTCAGTGTAACATTTATCCGTCCACCCACCTCTTGCCTTAAGATTAAATAGTCTTAACACATCTAACCATCTTCTAAAACTTTTGCATCCCGGATACAACGACTCTTCCTTGTATTTTTGCAAAGTATCTACCACATTCTTGAAAG
This sequence comes from Lathyrus tuberosus, assembly GCA_022829125.1. NCBI lineage: Eukaryota > Viridiplantae > Streptophyta > Magnoliopsida > Fabales > Fabaceae > Lathyrus > Lathyrus tuberosus. The sequence continues at coordinate 10,785,702 of JALAZF010000141.1, forward strand.
CATCTACCCTAATATCATGAATCATGTCTTCTAGAGTATCATTTATAAATTCATCATCATCTTCAACTATATGTGACATAAGTCTTTTTTTTGTCACTTCACCATACCATATCCATTTCGTGTAAATTTAAATAATTTCATCACAACCTAAATGATTGAATATTTTATCCCTTGAATGTTTGTGCATATTTCGGCAAAGGTGATGTTCAATTGTTATTGTGCGACTTGTTGCATGTTCAAATGTGCAGTTGCAGGTGAGTTGCTTGAGGACCAACAACAATTCAAGTTTAAGGTTGTGATGACAGTCCGTCATTACATAAATTCAGTCAAAGAATCGAGAAAAAATGAGCAAAAGAGGAGCTAAAATGATGAAGAAAGACTTAAGAATGAGTGAAAAATGACCAAGTCTGGAAGAATGGGACTTAGTGAAAATTCTGGTGAAAAAGGCGTGAAAAACACGCAACTACTGGAATAATCACATATAACATTGTGCCCTATCGCATGCGCAATAGAAAAGCAAAGGGGTCATCGCGCGCACGATGCTTCCGTAATGCGCGCGATGACAGCTTTTTCTGGACTTTTTCTGAGACGTTCTGACCCGTTCTGACAACTTTAAAAGGCAATTTTCTGCACTTTTAGAAGGGTTATGAAATTTGGCACTGGGAGCACGATTTTACAGAATCAGAGGAAGATTTTGAGAGCATTGAAAGCCATTGGAGGCCAATCCTTCAATGGAATTCATATGCTGTTCATCTGTATTCAATTGGTATTGTAATTTTCACTATGTATAACTAAATTCTCCTAGGTTAGGTTGTGTTATGATGAACTTTATTCAATCTTGTTGGCATTATATGGAAGTTTGACTTTGTATGAATCCTTTGATTTATGATTTTCTTCAGTTGTTTCTTATTCACAATGTTTATTATTTGAGAGACTATGGATTCCTGACCCGTAGCCTATGTATTGGACCTATGACAACTCTTCTACTTAAGTCAGTTGAATAGGGATATGAGACCTTAAGTAGTGGCATATGGAATTAATGTTCTTACATCGCCTAACACTGCTTACGCTGGGGGACTAGGGATAAAAAGCTCTGAGTAGTTGTTAGTGAGTTATTTCGTGGGGGACTGGCTATAACGATTTTGTTAATTTGCCGTAAAATCATAAGGATAAGATCAATTCATATAGGGCATCGTACATTAACAAGAGGGCATAAAAGGATTCTAAAACATAACCTAACCGCCTTCGTGACCTTATTTTCTCTTAAATTTACCTTTTTGCATTGAAACTTGCAAAACCCCATTTTTACTGCTCTTAGTTAATATTGCACAAATTATTGATCTTTTCGAACACAGTCCTTGTGAGTTTGATCTTGTTATTACTATGACATTATCGGTACACTTGTCGATAAGTCATCAATTTTTTGACGACGTTACCGGGGATTGTTGATTGCAACAGGGCAACGCTTTGTGCAATGTATTTTTCTTATTTTATTTTAGTTTTAGTTTTTATTGTTTTGTTTGTTTTCCTGTTTCCAATTCAATAATAGGTCCACCATGTTTTCTTCTATTTCATCTGAGTTGTTTTGCGAAGCGTTCTTGATACCAGTCACCTTGTCTTTGCATGAGCAAACTTCTCTGCCGTCCTCATTTCCATGTTCTTTATTCTCCACAGACCTATGATTAACAGGTTGACCATTGTTTCCCTTCAATTTATTCCAATTCTGAATATCCATAATGTGCACCTGACCTTCCATTAATGAATTTGCATCCTCTTTTCCTTTAAGCTTTTTAGTGCTACGAGCTTTGAGATCATCTTTCTCGTTATGCTTCTGATTCTCAGTGACAAACCCTACTAGAGGGTTCATTTTCCTGTTTGTTTTTTTTATAAGCAAATTCATTAAATAAGATTAAGGAAATCTCTAACCAACGAACTACAACCGTCTAACAAGCAAAACGATTACATAAAATCAAACGGGAATTTATACCAATCATATAAGCTACATTTCTTACTATCTTTCCTACCTAAGATCAACCAATTCCACGAGAAAACTTTAATCTCGTTGACAATGTCATTAACGTTGAACACCTCATCATTGAACAAGATATTATTTCTAGTCTTCCAAATAATCCAACAAGTTATAAACCATATTGTGCTTTTCTTTCCCGCAACACTTCGACCTTTAAGCCTCGAATTCCACACATTCGAATGTCGGTTGCAACAAGGTTCCGAAATGTTGTCTATGTCCACCCATTCACAGATTTTGTTCCAAACCAAGGAGGATTTACAGCAGGAGAAAAAGAGATGAAATGAATCCTCTAAATGTTGAAAACAAAATAAGCATACCTTGTCGTTGTCATTGTCGATTATCCGTCTTATAGCCAAGTTAGATCTTGTTGGCAGCCTATCTAAAATCATTCTTCACCCAAAAATTTGAATCCGGAATAACCGTTTTCCATAAAAGAAGCAGAAGAAACCAACTCAGCCCCATTATCATAAAATGAGTAGTTCAAAACCGTATAGAGAGAATTGACCCTAAACGCTTGAGAATCATTCAGCTTCCAGTGCTAGACGTCCTGCGCCTCCTTAATGAGAGAATGTTCATCCAGCAGCTGTCTACAAATATTCTAATCATTATCGAGATTTGGATCATCAATATCCAAAAAACCGCCCACCCTCCATTTCCACAGTTCTCCTTCCCACTCTCCCATATCTCTAACAGAGCAGAATTGATTTCTGCTAACATGGTACATGCTAGGAAAGATATTTTTCAGCGCGTCATTGCCGATCCAAACCGAATGCCAAAAAGCCACATTAGCTCCGTCACCAATCGAACAATCCAAGAACTCACTGAAACTATTTCAAGAATCACGGCAAAAGATGGACTGAATTTTCCCGTTTGTTAGTAAACAATACATTTTTACCATCACAACATATTTATCATTATATGCCTGAATGCAATCTAATAAATACGTGCAATGATTTACACCCACGTAACATTATTAGACATGTATATATTATAAAGACACACATCTTTATTTATAAATTAAAAAGACTAATAGAAAATATTAAATCCATTGGACATTCACGTGAGAAATAACTTTATAATCACGACACATTTATCATCACAAATATGTAATTATCCTATCAATTCATGTATTTCTATCACATAAATAATTTTATATTACATCTTGTGTAAATGTAATTGAATAAAATTTATGCAACATATACTACTTCAATCACATATTATATCAACCAACTCAGCTGCATACAATTACAAATTAGCAAACTAAATTAAAAGATCTTAAATTTACATTGCTCATAAAATTATTTAGCAACTTTATTGCATAAAGAAAATTTAACAAAACACACATGAAATATTCAAAGAAATATGATTAAAAAAATATTATTGTATAAAACATAAATAATAATATACTCAAACATTATAAATTATAAATTCAATTTTAAATTAAATAAAAAATTGAATCTTTACCTAAAGAAAATTATGCTACAATTGATTTAGATATATATATATTTAGAGAACATTTAAATAACAAAAAAGAAACTCTAGAATTAAATATTTCTAAAACAAAGAAAACAGCTTTATATCTTCATATATAAATAAATAATTTTAGAATTTGTCTTTTAAAAAATTTAAAGAACTAAAATTTAACCTCTACACTACATCTTTTGATAATATTTTGTGATTTGCTATCAAACACCATTCATATAAGGCAATAAATTTCCAAATAAAATGACACAATTCATTATATCCAAATACTTATTGTTATTATCTTCGGTGCTACAACCTAATGGTTTGGATGTGATAACAACTTAAGTGTTTCGAAGGCGGAGTTGGTGGGAATGGGTTGCTGGATTCACGATAGGTGGATTTGGGGCGATTTTGGCATCAATGCTTCATCTATCTTCTGTGAATATCAACGCAGCTTGGACTCTATAAAGCTGCTTCTGCTTAATGTTTCGTCTTGCAGGGATAACTTAGATTCGGTGACTTGGATTCAGGACCCTTCGAATGGTTACACTGCTAAATCCGGATATGATATCATGTTCAATTTGCGGTTGTCTGATGTTCTGTCTACAGGTCCGAAATTAACATTTACCGTGTTATGGAAGTCTTTGGTTTCGTATAGAGTTAGGGTGTTTGGTTGGAGATGTTTCCTCGATAGAATAGCTCTGAAAGATCAGTTAATTAGGCGGGGAATTGCAGCTATTTCTAATCCTTTATGCGTATTATGTAAAGCCGAGTTTGAATCTTTGAATCATATTCTGCTCAATTGTTCTATTTCTAGAATCATTTGGAACGAGTTGGCTAGGTGGATTGGAATGGTACGGATTCAAAATGTCAATTTGAGGAAGGATTTCTTGTTATGAGCAGGTTTCTCTTCTAAAGTGAAAGTGAAGAAGCATAAATAGGTTGTGTTTGGTTGGTTGTTTATTGGATTATTTAGAAGACGCAGAATGATATCGTCTTTAACAATGCCCTTTGGAATGTTTCAGATATGATATGGAATATCAAATTCTTAGTTTGAAGATGGTCTTATATAGGAGAAATTGATAGGTCCAAATGTGACTTTTACGAATTTTGTGAACTTCCTTTATATTATTTAACGTAAGTTGAATTTGGTATTAATTTCTTCATTGAGGCGGGTTTGTTTTGCTTACTTTTTTGTAATCGAGTTTGAGTATCTCTAATACTCTTTTAATGACATTCTCGTTTAAAAAAACTTATAAACTCATAAAACAACTTAAAATATTCTAGTATTCTTTATTTAATAAGCATATGTTCATTCTTGCTAAGATTTACCTACCTACACTGCCCAAGTTGAACACAGTTAAAGAGGATCTAATAATGGACGCCTTCATATGATGCTAAGCAAAATTGCATAAGTGTTAAAGATGGGAGAAAATTAACAAAGTTCATGAATTGAGTCATTTGCATTTAAAAGCTTTAATCCTTGATACTTGTATCATATCACCTTCTTAGCAATTATGTATATCACTAACATTTATATTTTAATTATATGCAAACATATTTGTTTCTATATTTAGTGCATAGTCATCAATATTAGCATGGTTTTAGAATTTGACTCGTTAGTCTTTGTTGTATATATGTATCCTATAATACCTATACGACCCAATTCACAAGTAATACAAATATAAGTTTTTATTGGAGTCTATCGATTCGGGTCACCTTCAGTTTATATCTATACATTGAGTCTAATAGTTATGGGTGTGGGGAGGGAATGTATATTGGGAAAAACCCAAATTCTGCATTAAATAAAGATAAATTCTAATAAGAGTTTATATAGAGTGACAATTATGCCAAAATCTATATTTAACACGGTATCAGAGAAGCATGGCCAAAAGGTTCGTGATCAAAACAAAAACTATGGCATCTGTTGCGCATGCAAATAACAAAAAGGATCTTCAATAAACTAATTTTTTCAAGTTGGAAAAAGATAATTTTCCCTTGTCACAATCCTTAGATTTTCATATATTTAAAGGTTGTAGTCTTGATGGATACATGTTAGGGACATAAGAGTGTCTTAAGCAATTAATCACTAATGTAGATTCAAGCAAAATGATGAATCCCTCATTTGAATATTAGCAAGCTTATGACTAACAACTTCTTTATTAGTTAAATAATTCTATGATTATAGATATTGCAACATACGTACGTCTCTCATTGTAATAACTCAAAACAACTGTAAGAGAAGGCTCAAAGTCTAGTTGTAGCACATATAAGGTCTAGAATCACCTACCTGAAATCAAAATTTCACAACACTAGGAAAGGTGAAATGAGAATTTGAAATTATCTTTCCAAGATGAAGAATTTCACTAATAAACTCAAACTAGAAGGGAATCCAATTCCCAACTAAGATCTAATCATTCAAACTTTTAATGGATTGGACTCTGAGTACAACCTCGTGGTTGTTAAACTCTCGGATTAAATAAATCTCAGTTGAATTGATTTACATTCTCAATTTCTTAGTTTTGATAGTATAATTGAACATATTAATTCCTTTAATAATCTAATAATCTAAGCCTTGATACCTCAACAAATGTTGACAAAAAATGATTTCAAGGGAAACTGGAGAAAAACAATAGGTTTGACTCAAATGAAAACTAGAGAGGATCTAACTCAAGAGGTTCGAGATGAGGTAGAGGTAGAGGCGGGTTCTTTAAATCAACTTATTAAGTATGCTCAAAGGATGGTGACGCAACAATAAAATGCTTATATAGTTTTGACAAAAGCTATTCGGGGTTAAATCACTCAGCAAATGAGGGTAAACCAACAACACAATGCATTCCTAGCATCACAGGGAGGTGATCAAGATTACGACTGATACTTTGACTCAGTGAAGCAACATGTGACACCAAATTAGAAAATTTGAGGATCTAACTGAATATCATGGCAAGAATTCTCTAATTGTTCTAAATGGTGAGAAATAGAAAATTATAGTCACATGCTCTTCTTAACTCTAATCACTTAACCTGCATGATATGTGCCAAATATCACCAAAAATCTACTAAGTATATCTAAACTGGGCTTTGAAAATAACAACTTTGTTGAGTTTTATAAAAAATGTTGTTTTATGAAGGAAAAGTTGTCAGGGAAGGAAATACTAAAAGGGATCCTTAATATGGTCACAAAAACAATAAGATACTAGATAAAGTCCTAAAAGGTTGTAATATTAAAGTATAACCTAGTGAATCGTGTGGATCTTTGCGCTTGAAGGTATAAAGTCTGTTGCAACTTGTTAATTTGGTTTTGATGTTGACAACACTTTTAAGAGAAATCTTCATCAGTCTTAATGATTAAGGCGTGTTGGTTTAGATGATATCATTTGATAAGTGGATCAAGTGATGGTGTTTGATATGTTGATCAATTGATCGTGCTTGACATGTTGTTAATCAAGTGGTGGTGGTTAATATATGGATCAAGTTAAGGTGCTTGATATGTCAACCAAGTGATGATGCTTGAAGATCACGATATGTTGATCAAGATGTAGCATGAAGATCATATGATGTAGTGGTAAAGTTATGTTTTTGTTGATTAATTTATTGTAATCAATATTGTTATGCTTAGAGATCAATCTATTTGTGTCTATCCATGGAGACAACACCTTATGTCAAGCGGAGTTCGCTGAAGTCAGCGAAAATCTCTAATCAAGTTGATTGTCTGATGATGAAGGTTATCATGGAGAGTTATCTTAAGCTTCATCAAAATAAGATTTAAGGTTCCAATTAAGGGCTAAAGTTAAAGATAATGTGGCAAGGAACCAAAAGCTTTAGAGTTGTGAAAAAGAGAAAGTGTTAAAGCTCACTAAGTTTGTATCGAGTGATCAGTTTTGTAAAAGTACAATACTAACTCTCATTTCTACTAAGGAAAATCTCTCTCTCTCTCTCTCTCACACACACACACACACACACACACACACACAGACGCGCACACAGACGCGAACACACACGCACACACACACACACACACACACACACTCACGCACGCACATGCACACACACAGACACACACACGCATACATACACAGACACGCATGCGCACGCACGCGCGCACGCGCACGCACGCACACGTGCATACACACACACACACACGCGCACACACACACACACGTACGCACACGCGCGCGCGCACGCACACGCACACACACACACACACGCACACACACACACACACACACACACACGCATGCACACACACACACACCTCTCAAAAAGCCTCTTTTAATTTTATAAAATCACCTAAAAATGTTTTAAAACTGAACTGCAACATCATGACGGGCGACACGCTACTGACGTTGCGTACGTCATGACCATGACGATAATCTTCATGTTGACGGGCCAACCGTCACCATTTTCTGACGTGTCTTTTTCATTTTGTTGACTTTAGCTGACGGGTTGACCTCCGTTGAGTGCATGACGGTCGTCATGATAGTAAAGTGATTGTCATGACAGTAGAATCCTTGCTTTTTCTTCCCGTTTGCGCCGTTTTTCACTTTTTTCCCGCACAAGCCTCAAAATGCCAAGTACTTGAAATAAGCACATACTACTAACATAATACTACAAAAATACATAAAACCGGTATAAAAATACACGTGAATCTAGTCAAAATATATAATGCATTTTCGTGTTATCACCAGACTTGCTGGATCGTTTGGGCGACCCAGAACACCTATCATAGATATCATATACTCTATAAATATATAATTTAACATTCTTCATTGATTAATAAAGCAAAGTGATGTTTATTCATATTATGGTATCATGAGCTCTCTCTTTGAGAGATTTTTTCAATCCTTCTGAATTTAACAAGTTCTCAAGCAACTGGTTTTCGCTGCTATTGATTCTCAGTCTTCAACCTTGAATTCTTGCATTCTTCTCAATTCTCTTTTTATAGTTTCATGCAAAAGTTGTTACAATTTTTTTTATCATCACTACACCAAAAATGATTTTTCGCAGCACAACAAAGACAACGCTTTTTGACAGAAGCGCTGCTATATGTTTCGCTAAAAAAAAAAATAAAAAACTAAAGAAAAAAGCGCTGCTATATGGGGGACATAAGACAGCGCTTTTCAAAAGCGCTGCTAAAGCCCTAAGGCAGGTGAACTTTAGAAAGCGTTTTATGAAAAGCGCTGCTAAAGGGTTACCATAAGGTAGCGCTTTTGAAAAGCGCTGCTAAAGGCCCAAGGTATACCATACTTTAGGCAGCGCTTTCAAAAAGCGCTGCTAAAGGCCCAATTCACTACACACCTTAAAAAACGCTTTTATCTGAAATCGCTGCTAAAGCCTAGACTACAAAAGCGCTTTCTAAAAGCGCTGCTAAAGGTGCTTTATTAAAAATTAAAACGCAGAAATTAAACCAGTAACAAATCATTTCTAATTTTTAACTCTATCATTATTTTCACTCTCGCTCACTGTTCACTCTCGTTCTCACTCTCACTATTCACTCTCGTTCTCACTCTCACTCACGTCGTTCCGGCCGTCGCTGCTCCTCCGGCTGTCACTGTGCGTCGTGCAAGGTATATTTTTTTATTTCATTTCATTTCCATTTCCATTTCCATTTCATAAAAAATGCAATAATTTCTTTTGTTTGTTCTTGAGTTTGTTCTTGAGTGATTATATAATGTTGATTATATAATGTTGACAGTTTGCTATATAGTTTCTTTTGTTTGTTCTTGAGCATCTTTTATTAAAATTCTAAGCATGTTTAGTTTATTGTTTGTTATTATTTTTAGATTTGATTGTTGTGATAGTAGAAGTTAGTATAGTGATTATTGTGTAAAATGTGATTAATTTGTAGAAGTTAGTTTAATGATTAATTAGTAGAAGTTAGTATAGTGATTATTGTGTAAAATGTGATTAATTTGTAGAAGTTAGTTTAATGATTAATTTGTAGAATAGTAGAAGTTAGTTTAATGTGTAAAATTTGTAGAATAGTGATTAATTAGAAAAGTCAAGGTAGTTAAGAGTGTTGTAGAAGTTAGATTGTTGAGGTTGTTATAGGGCTATTTGTAAAGTTAAAGTGAATATTTATCGGAAAATTTTAGTGATGTAAGAATTTGGTTGTTATTGAAAATGATAATGAAATTAGTAGTTAAGTGAACTAGTGATTGAATTTATTTTGAGAGATGATTGAAATTAATTATAAAATTAATTGTTATTTTGAGAGTTGATTGAAAATGATAAAAAGTGATTGAATTGTTAATTGAATTTGAATTGATGATAGAACTTTGAAGTTACTTGAACTTAAGCGTTGAAGTTGTTTTTTTTGACAATGTTGAGTTGAAACTATACCATGCTATTTGATTGAATGATGATGTTTACTAAATTTGTTTCTTGAAACTTTGACTTGTTCCTCCGATATTTCTTGTTTGTCATATTACATACTAAATTTGTCTTGTTATATGTGGTATACACCATCAGTTACTAACTTACGTTCATTTGCTATAGGGGTTACTTGTGAAGAGTGAATTCAGATCGTTTTCAAGAATCTTACACTTTGTGGTTCAGTCCAGAAGTTGCTGACTTCTATATATATATAGGTACGTAGTTGTTCTTTTGTTTTTGTTTTGCTTACTTAGTAAAATCATGGATAAAAAATGGATGTCGTTCAATCGATTGTCAAAAGAGTACGAGAATGAGGTATCAGAATTCGTTAAGTTTGCTGTTGAACACGCCAAAGACCCCAGTCGAATCACATGTCCTTGCTTGGGTTGCTGTTTTGGGCGTCGGATTGACGCGGGTCAAATGGAGTCGCATTTAAAGAGGCATGAAATTGATTGAAGTTATACAAGTTGGACACTTCATGGTGAGAAAAGTAACGGGAATGTTGAATCGGGGGGTAATAAGACTTATGCTTCAAACGACAATGCCACAGATACATACGATTGTGATCGAGTCGAAGAGATTGCAGAAGCACTTGAAGAAGATCTTCAGGATTGTCCCAGAATGTTTGAGAGGTTGGTAAGCGATGCAGAGAAACCGTTGTATAAGGGTTGCACTAAATTCACAAGATTATCTGCGGTATTAAAGTTGTACAACTTAAAGGCGGGTAATGGATGGTCGGATAAAAGTTTTACAGAGTTATTAGCCCTTATGAAAGATATGCTTCCGGAGGATAATGTTCTTCCCAATCGAATATATGAGGCCAAAAAGATGTTGTGCTCTATTGGGATGAGCTATGATAAGATACATGCATGTCCAAACGATTGTGTTTTGTTTCAAAATGAGTATGCATCGTTAAATGAGTGTCCTAAATGCGGTGTCTCTCGATATAAGAAAAAGTTGTCTCCAGCAAAAGTCTTGTGATATTTTCCTATAATTCTGAGATTCAGACGCATGTTCCGTAGTGAAACCGATGCAAGAAACTTGACTTGGCATGCAGATGAAAGAATTATAGATGGAAAGTTTCGTCATCCGGCAGATTCACCACAATGGACGAAAATTGATAATGATTATCCTGAATTTGGAGAAGAAGCAAGAAACCTTCGCTTGGCATTATCTACTGATCGAATGAACCCACACGGTCTTCAAAGTATCTCACATACTACATGGCCTGTGATTATTATGATTTATAACCTACCTCCATGGCTATGTATGAAGCGTAAGTACATGATGTTATCTATGTTAATTTCTGGGCCTAAACAACCAGGGAATGACATAGATGTATACTTGACACCCTTAATCGAAGATTTAAAGATTTTGTGGGAGAACGGTGTGGAGGTTTATGATGGATATAGGAAAGAAAATTTCAACTTGAAACAATTGTAGGCACAATGGATTTGATGGAAGGTGGTATCCGTGAAATACCTATGGAAGCAGGTATTTTTGGGTTTTCCTATTCAGAAATAATTGATAAAGAAGACTTTGATCAGATATTTACGCATTCTGAATTAGGCGTCGGTGTTATGAATTCATACATCAGGTAATCCATCGATTTTATTTATTTAATTGATCAATTTATTTACTCATTTCAATGAATATTAGAATGTTAAATATAATAACATATTTATTATAATCCGTTTTTATTTCAGGTTCTTGTATGAAAAATTGATGCTCCCGCGTCAGTTGCCTGAAAGATACTCCTTTTTGTCTCCCAACTGTGTCAATGCAACTTTGATCAATCGAACTACAGGTGCGGTCAAAAATCACTTAGTAGGTGAATTTATGACCAACATTGATACAGAGAAGTTGTATCTTTTACCATATAATACTGGCCATGGGTAAGATTTTCATCCTAACTTCCTTTATTATAATCTTTCGCTTTTTTACGTTGTGTATAACATTTCCATTTATACTTTTGTTTAATTTTACAGTGGACATTGGTTATTGCTTGCGATTAATCCGATAAAAGAAATAGTCTATTATCTGGATTCGCTATAGGGTGATCAAACAAAATACCCAAAGATGAAGAACATGATTGATACATAAGTGATGCGATTGTTCTAAATATTCGCGTGTGTATTTCTTTATTTATGTGAGATTGTTCTAAATATTCGTTTATATTATGATAGATCCATACAAATATTCTGATCACAACGACAAGTTCGGGTACCAAAGAGCAAAGCAAACAACATTACATGGCTAAGAGTGGAGGTATGATTTGATATTATAATAGTAATGCTACTTGATAAGACAAGTCATCTATGATACTTATTAATACTTTTTTTTCTATGTGTAGTGTCCTCGGCAATGTAATGGTATCGATTGTGGTTATTTTGTCTTGAGATTCATGAAAGAAATTATTCTTTTGGAACACATAGAGATTCCAACCATGGTATGAATTTATATATAAGTTATGATTTATTTTAAGATTTATTATCAGATATTTCATCTAATTAATTATTTTTAACTAAATCATGCATATTATGTAAAATGTAGTATTTTGATGAATTCAAGTGTGCCACCTACACGAAAGAAAAATTGGAAGAAATAAAGAAGGATTGATGTCAATACATGGTTGAAATGAGAATTTGTTAGTTTTAGAAATTGTGTTAGGTTTATGGAAGGTGTTGTATATATAGGTGATGGATATATGGTGTATAAGGTTTCGAATTGGTGTATGGAATTCGTGTTGTATAGTTTGTACTGAGATATATATGTAATGGTTATTTTGGTGTTGTATATATAATGGTTTTTACCATTTATGTCTTGAATTTTAATCGTATAAAGGCCTATTGTTGAATTATAATGCTATAAGGCCTATGTGTTGACATATAATGGTATCAAAGGTCATGTGATGAATGATTATGAATTCTGATAAATTATACAGGTTTATACAGGTTTAATAATTGATTTAAAAAAAAAGCTTTTAAAAAACACTTTTATAAAAGACATCGCTTTCTAAAAAAAGCGCTGCTAAAGGGTGTCATGGCGTATACATAAGGCAGCGCTTTTTAAAGCGCTGCTAAAGTGGGTCCTACGAAAGTGCTTTTCTTTGAAAAAGCGCTGCTAAAGGGGATCATACGAAAGCATTTTTTTTGGAAAAGCGCTGCTATATAGGGGGGAATACGAAAGCGCTTTTTAAAGCGCGGCTAAAGGGAGTCCTATAGGGGGACCTATGACAGCGCTTTTTAAAGGAAAAAAAGCGCTGTCTTTACCTTTAGTAGCGCTGCTAAAGGCCAAAAAAAGCGCTGCTAAAGGTCTTTTTTGGCGTAGTGCATTCTTCCATATACACCAGTTTATCTCCACTATTCTTCATCACTTTCCTCAATATTCATTCTTGGTACCAAGAACAACACTTGTACCACCTGTTTTACCACAACTAGACTCGGTTTTGTATGTTCATGCAAGTGATGGTTCTAATTGTGTAACTATGATACGAAAACTTAACGAAATAAACTATACAGCTTAGCATAGATCAATGCGTCGAGCATTGGGAGCCAAGAACAAGCTTTTAATCATAGATTTTCATTACCAATCCTATACTTTGATGAATTCAATTGTATAGCATGGGAAAGATGCAAGCATGGGAAAATGTAATAGAAAGGAAACCAAATAAGCTATACGATGGGGAGTCATCAATTGATAAGTGTAGTAAAGATTAAGTCCCTAATGTTGATTTATCTTTGAATCCTATTATTAGTGAATTCCAATTTAGTCCTTTAGTAGTCTCCCATGTTTAGTCCTTTGAATCCTATTATTAGTGAATTCCAATGGGGAGACAGCAATTTACATTTCACCATTGATGATAACTAATTTTTCAATCTCGTATGTAGGTTTAGGTGTAGGAATTTGAGTAAATCTTATAGGAATAAGTAGTGGATTTCTTCATAATTCCACGTGAAAAAACATTATTATCTTGGACTACTAACACCACTCTAGAGTCTCTTAGGCAGCAAATGAATGATAGTGATCATGAAATGATGAGCTTGATAACTTATCAAATGGCTACTATGTTTAACTCAATAATAGAAATTTCTATATTAACTTACCAAACTCGATGTAGTTTAGTGTTTTACAATGCTACTGCGAAGGCCTTCTAAAGATCTAAAATAAAATAAAATAAACTTTTTGAGAGAAAAATTGGTTAGAGTGATAGTTAACATGAAAGAAATTCAGTTTCATGCAAGGGACGATCAAAGAAAATTATATAATTTGAGAAACACATATTAGCCTCATATGAATGCATGGAGTTATATAATTACAAGTGGGAAAGTTACAGGCAGTCCTCCTTGTAATGTCCAAATAGGACATTAGTTCAAAGTAGACAAAAGATTCTAAAGCATACAGTCTTTTAACTGTTTGCAGTCTACAAATAACTAATATTTCTAAGGTAGTAGTTTGAATCCAAATTCAATGTCTCCAATTTATATGCTCCCAAACATATAAGAAAGTGCATTGGATAGATTGGAAGACAGTGTGTGCTCCGAAAGAGAAAGAAGGGCTGGGTGTTAAGGATGTCGCATCTTTCAATCGGTCGCTTTTAATTAAGTGGAAGTGGAGATGTCTGTATGAGGAATGGGTGATTTGGAAAGGTATTATTCAGCATAGATATGTGAAGAAAGGCTTGAGGTTGGCAATTATGAGTTATGAAGGGTCTAAAGGCAAGAGTACAGACTCAATATGGTGGCGCGACCTGTTATCTCTTACCTTCGACATAGTTTCTGCTACTGATGATTTTGTTGATAGTATTAAGGATTCGTTGGGAAACGGTAAAAGTTTGGCTTTCTGGCATAGTGTTTGGGTTCTCGATGAGCCGCTAAGGGTGTATTTTCCTAATTTGTTCCGTCATAGTTTAGATATTGGTTGTTCTGTTGAAGAGATGGGTGGATGGAGTGGGATAAATTAGGTGTGGAACATGGAATTTCTCCTGTTTGCAGAAGGGATTGTCATGGAAAAGGAAAAGGCTGAATTGATGGATATTCTTGAAACGGTTAATCTGAGGGCTGGAGTTGAAGACAGTTTCGATTGGGTTTTCGAGGATAATTCAATTTTCTCGGTTTCTTCTTGTTTCAAGTCGTTGTATCAGAATAAGGTGGATTACGAGATATCAGAGGAAGTTTTGGCTGGTTACAAAGATGTTTTGGAGGCGAAGGTTCCGTCTAATGTGCAGGTTTTTATTTGGAAATTGTTTTGGAATAAAGACCAGCTGAAGAGAAGGAATATAGTGTTAGGAGGTGAGACCATGTTGTGTGTATCGTGTGAAGAGCATGAGTAGAATATCCCCCATATTTTTCTGCAGTGTGATTATGCAGGAAAAGTTTGGGAGGGAGTTAGAAAGTGGTTTGGTTGTAATATTAAGATTGATGGTAACTGTCTCGAATCCTTCAATAGTTTCATCACTTCTTCTTCTTCTAATTTGGTAGGTAACTCGACGGGAATAGATGTTTGGATTGCCACGGTGTGGCTTCTTTGGTTGAGGAGAAACAATTTGTTATTTTCGAACAAGAAAGAATCGGTGGCCGATACGTTGAATTCAATTAAATTTTACTCATGGAGATGGTTATTTGGTGTAATCCTCCCTGTAAAATGTTCTTTTTATGAGTGGTATACTGTGCCAATTGATTGTATCAACCGGAGGTAATATTTCCGATTTCTTTTGTTGTACTTTCAGGTTCGTGCACTCCTTGTGCCGATAGTATTATTGACTATTTAAAAAAAGGTGAATTCTTATCTCTCCACCTCAAAAAGTTAGGTAGAGTTACCCATAGAGTAAATTAGACTACATTGCATTGGAAATCTACAAAATTTAAATTATTAAATAAATAATTAAATATAATAAAATGATATGACATTACTGCATTGGTTGAAGGTATACTATCCAACTTTTTGTGATGGGTAATGAAATTTTCTACTTAAAAAAAATCCCATTTCTTGTGAAGTCTCTATCCATCTAAAATATAACGGTATCCTTAGTTAATATATAATTATAAATTTTTATGTAGGTTTATCTGTCCTTTCATATTATTTATCTTATAAAAAATTTAGAACATAATGTTAGTAAAAGAGATAAATCCAAATGATGATTTTAAATTATTTTAAGTTTGAAATTTTGGTAGTCATGATTCTCATCGCGTAGATTAAATATTATCAAAACAATAAATTTATTATAGATAACTAGTTTCTTAATTTCTTGTGATTAGTTTTTAAAACAAATTACTATTAAATTAAATAAAAAACATAATATTTTTTATGTTATGGATCTCTATGAAACCACGGGAATCCACATGAACGAAGTTGGGGACAAAATCCCCTTATGAGAGGGATCGCATACGGGGATGAAGAATAGTTTCGATGGCAGGGATCAAGATAGTGATGTATCACCTGCTCCGCCCCCATTGACATCCCTATGGCACTTGGTTTTTGTAAGTGCGTAGAAGCAATTAGTGGGAAAGATTTCAGAGCAAAAAATTGTTATAGATTTTATTGAAGATCATATTGCATGTAGCTATGGAATGTCTCAAACTTTGACTATTGATAGAGGTTATGTGTTCACTGGTAGAAAAATGGTGAGATATGTTGAGTCTGATAATATAAAATTATTAGCCTCGGCTCCATATTATGCTTATGCATGTGGAGAAGTTGATGCCATTAACAAGTTTTGATTAGTTTGATCAAAAGTTGTATTGATCAAAAAAGCCTTGAAATTGACATGAAACTCATAATTAAATTTGTTGACTTACAGAATTTTACCTAAAAGAACAACATGAGACACACATTTTAAATTGGTTTATGGTCAAAATTAGGGCTCTTATTGGGTCTTAAAAATCGGGAACCGGTCCGAGAACTGGTTTGAGAGAACCGGACCAATGGACCGACCGAAATCTACTCGATCCGGGAATGGATAATTTTGTTTATCCGATACCGAAAATATATACTATATTAGATACTTTTTGGATACTTTTGTCGGATACCCAAAGTAACGGTCCAGTTTTGGTCCAAAAAAATTACTCATTACTGTTTCGGTCTGGTCCTGGATTACCCGATTACTATTTCGGTCCGGTTCTCAGGATAGCAAATATCCGGACCGGACCGGACCGAAAACAGCCCTAGTCAAGATGTTGTTTTACTTGTCGACTTAAACTTACAATATTTACAAATACAAAATGGTCATTCGTTCAAGATTATTGAAATGTGAGGCGTGATAAAATAGCATAAAGAATGAGTTTTTGAGTTAATGACTTCGCATTCGAAAATAATAATCAAATTGTTCATTCATGCCCTCAAAGACAAAGGTGACAAAATTCAAAAAACAACACCATATCAAAATTTCAAATATGTTGCTTTTATCCAAAATAATTAAAAGTTGTAAATTAAAAAAAAAGTATATTTTGAAATTCAAAAGGAAGCTCTTACAAGAAGTTTTCAATTGATGAAAAGACATGTAACATGCATTCAACATGAAAGTTATTATTTAGTTCTTTTAAAAAGATGGATTTTTTCCAATTACAAGGAGTTCAATTCCATTTTGAAAACCCTACCTAAATAGATAGCACATCTGTGCGTACATATAAATGATACAAAATCTCATTAGTTGGTAATTTAAATAAGGGTCATACTAACGAGTGTCTCAGAAATACTCTTTAAAGATTTTAAATAAAGAAAACATTATATTGAATACAAGTCTCTTATAAAAAAAATGACATACATTTTCTCTCTCTAGAAGGGGGCGAGGTTTTTGGTTTCAATCTTCATGAACGGGGGCTTCAATCACCATAGAGGAGGATGGATGGAGGCGAGGAAGAATGCGTTCAGACACTGGACTCCAAATGGGGACTCATTTTCGGTCGGGAGAAGAATCGAGAAGATGGAATCGCAAAGCATCTCGTCATTTTATTTCTCGGAGTTCCCAGAGAAATGCAAAGCAAAAGATGTATTCGAGATATTCGGTTGTATCGAGGAGATAGTGGAAGTTTCAATTTCACCAAGGAGGAATCGAATCGGAAAAAAATTTGGTTTCGCTAGGTTTAAGGATGTAGAGGATGCTCGTATTTTGGCAGTGAAGCTGGATAATGTGACGATTGACGGGAAGAAGATCCACGCAAATGCGCCCAGGTTTGAGAGAGGAAAAGAAACTGTTAGAAGAGATATAAGGAGGGAGGAGCTCGCAGGGACAAATATTCACCATCAAGGGGTAGCTCGGAGTTACAGAGAGGGGTTACAGGCTAGGCAGGATTTCATAACTTTCGCAGATGTTGTTTCGTGTAGGGAGACGGAGACAATTCCAGAAGAGAAGTTTGGGTTGAGCTATTCTTCAAATGAGGATGACTTGTCAAGGTTGCGGAAAGCGTACGTAGGACAGGTTTCAATTCCTGGAACAACGTTTTTCGTTCAAAATTATTTTGAGGTGGGGGGATTTTATGCGGTTAAAGTATCTTCTTTGGGTCCTAACTTGTGTTTACTAGAAGAATCGGATGAAGAAGTTATTGAAGAGCTTATTGGGGAGGGAGAGGTGTGGTGGAAGCAATGGTTTACGGAAATTCGGAGGTGGAGCGAAGAGGAGGTTGATAACGGAAGGATTATATGGATTAAGGTGTTTGACATTCCCGCTCAAGCTTGGAACGGGGATTTCTTTGTGGAATTGGCAAATACTTTCGGCTCTTTTGTTAGCTTAGACGACAAAACAACCAAGGGCCTTTCTCTTGATTTCGCAAGAATTCTTTTGCGAGTTCCTTTGGACTTCAAGCTACCAGAAGTATTGCGTGTCCGGATTGATGAAAAGCTCTTCGGATTGACGCTGCGAGAAGACTTTGCTAGTCTGTTCCATTCCAATTCAGGCAAGACTAAATCACAAATTACTGGAGTATCATCTTCTGTTTCAGAAGATGATTGGTCTGTAGACATTTATGATAGGAAGTTTTATTTGGGTAATGAAGAATCTGCGGATTCTATTGAGGAGTTTTTGATTCATAATGTTATGTCGACGGAGGGTTCGAAGAAAAACGGTGTAGGAAACTTTAAGGAGGATGCTGTCGATAAGCAGGAAAAGGAATATAATGTTCATGCTACTAATAGTTTTGCAAGGTCTGAATCTATAAAGGGAGCTTTTGACAAAGCTGCTTCAAACGCTATAGGCCTGAGGAATTCTGAGGACAGTATGGCAGAATCTTTTGTTCAAGGTGTCAGTTCTGGTGAGGCTGGTAGTTCCATGGTAAAGTGTTCCATTGCTGATTTGCTAAAATTAAACATACAAAAAAGCTGAAGTATGCAAATATGGGGGACATGGTTTGTGGTAAATATAATAATGTCTTGAAGTCCAGTAAGAGAATCAGAAGGAAAAGGTAAGGTAGCCCCAAGTCAGAAAGGTTTCGCAAAATCTTTATCTATCTCTAATTGTGTTAGTGAAAAGGTTGAGAAAATCCCTTTCCTCTCGGCACCATTAGAGCAGCAGAGCAGTAGCTTTTCGGTTCTTCATGGAGAGCAATATGAGCATTTCGATATTTGCATAAACAATGGGAGGCAGTGGGAGTATATAGATGGTAATGTCGGAGGGAAACTATGGACCACTATTGATGCTTTGGGGTGATTGATGTAGTAGGCCGGAAGGATTATGCTAGTAGAATTGAGAAGTTGGAGAAAATTGATAGAGAAAAAGGTAGGTCGGAAGGAGAACAATAATTGTTTGAAATGATCATCGGATCCTTGAACATTAGAGAGGGAGGCAATGCTCTTAAAAGAAGAATTAGTTCTTTGATTAAAAAGGGCAAGGCCGATGTTTTTTTGGTGCAAGAAACTAAGTTAAGCAATATTCAAGTTTCTTTAGCTAATAGTTTCTGGAGTAACACAGATATTGGATATTCGTTCTCTAATTCATTGGGAATGTTGGGAGGTTTATTAACTTTATGGAGATAGGGGGTTGGGGAAGTCTTAAACAATTTCAGGGGAGAAGGTTATTTAGGAATCAAGATGATTTGGAAGTCAAACATTTACTATGTGGTGAATGTTTATTCTTCTTTTATTTTTAGCAATAAGAAGTTAATGTGGAGTAGATTGTTGGATTTGAAGGAGACTTATAATGATGGATAGTGGATTATCGGAGGTGACTTCAATGCGGTCAAGTGTAGGAGAGAAAGAAAAGGGCGGTCGGAGACGGGGAATACCCTTGAAATGAGATCTTTCGCGGAGTTCATCGAAGAAATATTATTGGTGGATGTTCCATGTTTAATGTCGAAGAATATGGAAGAAATTTTCTTGGTATAGTGGTGATGGCAAGTCTATGAGTAGAATTGATCAATTCATTTTTTTAGATGTTATTGTCAATAGGTGGGGAATAATCGGTCAATTTATTGCTCAAAGAGATTTGTCGAACCATTGTCCAATTTGGTTAGTTTTGGATAACTCTAATTGGGGGCCTAAACCTTTCAAATTCAACAATGAATGGTTTGCTCTCAATTCTTTTATTCCTTTTGTTGAGAAGGAGTGGAAAGATTTCAAGATTGAAGGTAGAGGAGATTTTGTTTTAAAAGAAAAGTTAAGACTTCTAAAAGAAAAACTTAAGTGGTGGAATAGGGAAGTGTTTGGGAGGATAAATTTGGAGGTAGAGGAGGAAGTTGGTGTTATCAATTTTGGGGATGATAAATCGGAGGTTGAAGATGTTGGTTTGTTTCCAGATATTATCAATTATAGGAAGGAAGTGACGTGTCGATTTTGGAGGAATTTGAGGATTAAAGAGAATATGTTTATTCAAAAATTGAGATTGAAATGGCTTAAAGTAGGTGATTCTAATAGTGGTTTCTTCCATAAGGTGATGAAAGAGAGAATGATACATAATCATATCGGTCATATTCTTTCTCCTAGAGGTTTGGTGGATTCGGTAAAGGAGGTTAAGAGGAGGTTTGGCATCATTTTTCAAAAAACGTTTGCTGAAACGGATAGGGAGAGGCCTTTATTGGAGGGAATTTCATTCAAAAAAATTAGTGGAGAGGAGAATTTGTTTCTTGAAATACCTTTTCAATAGGAAGAGATAAAGGAGGTAATTTGGGGTTGTGGTAGTCCTAAAAGTCCGGGCCCAGATGGTTTTTCTTTTCTTTTTATCAAGAAATATTGGTTCTTTCTTAAAGAAGATTTTATTCGGTATTGCAATTGTTTTCACAATGGTAGTGAAGTTTCTAAGGCGGTCACTTCTTCTTTTTTAACTTTGGTTCCTAAAGCTCCAAATTCGGTTACTTTGGACGACTATAGGCCTATTTATTTAGTAGGGTGCATGTACAAAGTGATAGCAAAAATTTTAGCGGGAAGATTAAAGCGTGTTCTTAATTCTATTATTTCTCTGTGCCAAAGTGCTTTTGTTCCGGGTAGGCAACTTCTTGACGGAGTTTTGGTGGCTAATGAAGTGGTTGATTATGCGAAGAAGGAGGGGAAGGATTGTCTTCTTTTTAAAGTGGATTTTGAAAAAGCGTATGACAAGGTGAGTTGGAATTTTCTAAGATTTATGTTTATTAAAATGGGCTTCGGTCCATTATGGAGGAAGTGGATGGAATTATTAGTTTTTCAAAGCAAGATGTCGGTGCTTGTTAATAGGAGCCCTACTAAGGAGTTTGTAGTTGAAAGAGGTTTGAGACAAGGCGATCCTCTATCGCCTTTTCTTTATGTTTTGGTGGCGGAAGGGTTGACGGGGTTGGTTAGAAAATCTTGTGAGAATGGAGAATTTATTAGCTTCACAATTAAAAGGAAATGCACGATTGATATCCTTCAATTTGCGGATGACACTTTATTAGTAAGAGAAGGGAATTGGAGACATGTGTGGGCAATTAAGTCGGTTTTGAGAGTTTTCGAGCTTATTTTGGGTCTTGGCATCAACTATCACAAAAGTAAGTTGATTGGAATTAATACCAACAACAACTTTTTGGAAGAGGCATCCTATGCTCTCTCTTGTAAAACAGAGGATAATAAATTCTTTTTTCTTGGAATTCCTATTGGTTTCAATCCTAGGAAGTTCTCTACTTGGAACCCTTTTTTGGCTAAAATGAAGTTGCGGTTATCGGGTTGGAAGAATCGTTTCCTTAACCTTGGTAGTAGGATCACTCTCTTGAAGTCCATTCTTTGTTCTTTATCCATTTTCACAATGCCTTTCTATAAGATACCATTGAAAGTTGTTAAAGAATTCATAAGGATTCAAAGCAATTTTTTGTGGGGAGGTGTGGAAGATAAGAGAAAGATTCATTGGGTTAGTTGGAAGGATGTTTGCTTACCTTTTGAGAAAGGAGGGTTAGGAATTAAAAATTTGGTGGACTTCAACCTAGCCCTTCTCAACAAATGGAGATGGAGAATCCTTCAAAGACACAACGCTCTTTGGTATAATCTTTTGAGAGCTCGGTATGGAGATATTTCTTTGAAGGTTCTTTGTGGTGAAGAAGTAAAAAAAAGTATCTAATTCCCATTCCGTTTGGTGGAAGGATATTACTTTAATTGGGAAAAATTCCTTCAACGATCCTATTATTACTAATAGTAGGTTCAAAGTTGGAAATGGGTATACTATTTTGTTTTGGGAAGCTAAGTGGTTGGGAGACAAAAGCTTGAAGGAGGAATTTTCTGATCTTTTTGGGTCATCGAGTTTGAAGAGAGTTTCGATTGGGCCAATGGGGGGTGGAGCGGCGGTAGTTGGTGTTGGGAGGATTTTGGTCTTACCGAAGCGGCGGGGCGAGACCCGAGTGTGTCAGCTAGGTTGACATCTATATCGGAGCGCCTTAGTACTCATGGTATTAAGGAAGATTGGAATGATGGTATTTCTTGGGTCCTTGAACATAATGAAGGATATTCAGTGGCTTCTTGTTATGCTTTTTATGCTTCTTTCCGTTTTCCTTATGGTATTTTTAATAGGAATGAAGCGGCTTTGGGCTTAATTTGGAAGATGGAGGTGCCATTTAAGATAAAAGCTTTTAGTTGGAGACTTTTTGTGAATAGACTTCTGACTAAGGATCTTTTGGCTTGTAGAGGTATTAACTTTAGTATTGATGCTATAAAGTGTGTTTTTTGTGGGATACATCTGGAATCTATGAAGTATTCATTTTTTACTTGTTATGTGGTGAAGAAGATTTGGAGAGTGGAGAGAAATAGCCATTTGGATAGGTAAATCGGAGGAGTTGGAGGAAGAGTGCTTATCAACTTTTATGGATTGGTGCTCGTTTTGTCGTGTAAAAAAGGTAAAAGAGGGCAAATTAGGGATAGTTTGGCTAGCCACTACTTGGAGCTTATGGTTATTAAGAAATGGTGCTTGCTTCCGGTTGGAGGAGTGGAATATTAACAATACGGTGTGGGGTATAAAAGCTTTAGTTTCGAAATGGTCTTTTTGTGGAGAAATTACCCATTCTTATTGTAGTTTATATGAATTTAGTAAAGACCCTTTGCTATTTATTTTGTAAATCTAATTGGTTTGTAATCTCTCTTTTGTATTGGGTTTATCCCGTTTTTGGTGTAATCAGGTTGAAGAACCCTTAGTTCTCCCTATTAATATATCTTGCTTACACAAAAAAAAAACATATCTTTTATTTTTTTTTTAAAATCAGTTATTTTAATTTTCAATGCATTGAATACAAATATTTTCAAGCAAAACATGCATTTTTAAACTCTTAACGAGTGCCCAGGGGACACTCGTTAACATTTTCTTGTAAATAATGTATGTAACATTTATTTACAATTAAGAATATATTTGATAAAATCAACTTTACATAATCAATTCATTTAAAATTAATTCTTTTTATCGTAAAATCAAACA
Source organism: Lathyrus tuberosus (assembly GCA_022829125.1). NCBI lineage: Eukaryota > Viridiplantae > Streptophyta > Magnoliopsida > Fabales > Fabaceae > Lathyrus > Lathyrus tuberosus. Next base: position 10,809,397 of record JALAZF010000141.1, read on the forward strand.
CACGCTTAAATGATCATCAAACATATTTATTAAAATAATAAAATTTGTCAAAGACAATTACAAAACAAAGCTATGGGGAGAGAGAGAAAAGGCGTCTTAATTAGTATGCAAAGAAGAAGAGAAGAGAAAAAGAATAATGGTTGTTTTCGTATCCTTTTATTTTCTCTTTTAATATGAGAAGAAGAAAAAAGAGACTTTGCTTGCTTGTTCCACTTGTATCTTGTCAACTATTTAAGTGCTTTTTCCCTAAATTTCTTTTTAAGACATACACAATTCCTAAATTTTATTTATTATAATTTATTCAAATCAACATAGAACAACTAATTAAAATGTTTATTTACTTTCTAAATTAATTACTTAACTAAAACAAAAAATTAAAATTAAGAAATTATATTTCAATAATATAAAGTTTAATATAAGGATCTTTAGTGTTGGAATTAACCCAAAACCTTTTGAGAATTCATATTCAATCTTGATCTCAAGATTGTTAACAATCACACGCAATGGCAACGAAAAGAAAAATTGAGAAAGAAATAAAGAAATAGAAAAAGAGAAATAATAGCGTTGGAGAAGAAGATGAAAAACTGCAGAATTCTTTCTGCCCACAAACTGTGGAAACTTTAAATATTCACTTGCAACTGCAAACTGTGAATTATCAAACTTGATGATTACAATGATAAGGGTTTCTTCCCTATTTATAGATTTAGGTTAACTTGCATCTCAAGATAAAGCCCAAACTATAAAATCCCAAAAATATCTAATCTAATATTTCTAAATCAAATCTAATCTTTCTAAATCAAATCTAATCTTTCTAAAACAATGAATTACATATTTAACACACCACCTAATTCATTATGTCTAAACTGTCTATATTCATCATGGCTCTTAGTCTTCTGAAAACTTCGACCTGCACTCCATTCGTCATGATATCTGCAATCTGATTCTCAGTTCTATAGTTTTCCAAGTTCATATTTCCTTCTGCTACCTGCTCGCGAAGATAATGGAGCCTCATTTCAATGTGCTTAATTCGACCATGTGCTATTGGATTCTTCGCCAAGTTGATAGCTGACATGCTGTCAATCTTCATGGTAATTGCTCCATGACTCTTCCCTATGATCTCTTCAACCAAGTTCACCATCCAGGTTGCTTGACAGGCACAAAGGGAAGCAGCTATGTACTCTGCTTCGCATGACGACAATTCCACTACTGGCTCCTTTCTCGAACTCCAAGCAACTGGTGCACCACCTAACATAAACACATAGCCAGCTGTGGATTTTCTATCCTCAACATCACTACACCAACTAAAGTCAGTGTATCCCACTAGCTTGCATTCTTTTCCTTCATCAGCTGCAGGAAACAAAATTTCGTAGTCGAGAGTCCCTTTCAGGTACCTCAGTATCCTCTTCGTTGCTGCTAGGCGTGATATCTTTGGCTTCTGCATGAATCTACTTACCATACCCACACTGTATGCTAAGTCAGGCATTGTGTGACAAAGGTATCGAAGTGACTCAATAAGTCTTCTGCATTGGGTAGGGTCGATATCATCTTTATCTGAATCTTTCGACAGTTGTAATCTGGTCTCAGCTGGAGTCAAAGTTGGGATGCAATATTGCATCTCAAATCTCTTGAGTATTTTGCCTGCATATCTTCTTTGGTGCATCATTAAACCTCTACTAGTCTTGTAGAATTCAATGCCAAGGAAATATGAGAGATTTCCCAAGTCTGACATTTCAAACTCCTCACTTAGGTCATGTTTGAAATCTTCGATCTCCTTCTTGTAACTTCCTGTTATCAACAGGTCATCGACATAGAGGCATAGAATAAGCAATTCACTATTGCTTCTCCTTACATACACTTTATGCTCAGTCGTACATTTCACAAATTCCTCCTTCCTTAAGAAGCTGTCGATTTTCTTATTCCAAGCTCTTGAAGCTTGCTTAAGTCCATACAGGGCTTTATGCAGCTTGTACACCTTTCCTTCTTCGCCTCGTTTCACATACCCAGCTGGTTGTGCGATATAAACTTCTTCGTCTAAGGGGCCATTAAGGAATGCACACTTCACGTTCATCTGACATGTGTTCCAATTGTTTATATTTGCTAGACCAACAACCAACCTGATTGTTTCGATCCTAGAAACAGGTGCAAACACTTCATCGAAGTCGATTCCTTCCTTCTGAAGAAATCCTTTCGCTACAAGTCTCGCCTTGTGTCGAGTTACTTCTCCTTTAGGATTCACCTTCACCTTTTAAACCCACTTCACATTAATTGCCTTCTTGCCTTGAGGCAATTCGACAAGTGACCAGGTGTTGTTGACTTTGATGGACTCTAACTCCTCATTCATTTCTTTCACCCACTTCGAATCTTTCAATGCCTCAGATGCATTGACTAGTTTGACATCTGCGTAGAAAGCATAATGTACCAGCTCACGCTCTTCATCAACTACATCATCTGAAGTAATTACACATTCTTGCAACCTTGCAGACATGTGTCTTGTTCGTCGAGGTCTGCTTGGACCTGCTTCATCTATGACTTATTCCTGTCGAACTTCTCTTTCGACTTCAATGGATGGTTCTTCACAAGAGATTCTCACTGAATCCTTCTTGACATTATAAGTGTAATCTCATTCTTTACGCTCATCTATGATCACGTCCCTGCTGATCACTACCTGCTTATTCACTAAGTCGAACAACTTGTAACCTCCAGTCGAATGATATCCTATTAAGACCATCTGATTCGACTTGTCATCAAGCTTTCTTCTCAACTGATTTGGCACATGTCTATGTGCTATAGATCCAAACACCTTCAAGTGACTGAGGCTCGGCTTGACACTAGATCACATTCTTCTGGTGTGATTCCTTCAAGCTTCTTCGTCGGACATCTGTTTAATATGTATGTTGCTGTCGAAACCGCTTCTCCCCATAATTCTTTGGGTAGATGATTTCCATTCAACATACTTCTCACCATGTTCATGATGGTTCTATTCTTCCTTTCTACAATTCCATTTTGCTGTGGAGTGTAGGGTGGCACCACCTCATGCACAATCCCTTCTTTCTCACATAATGCATCGAACTCTTTCGACACATACTCTCCACCACCATTAGTCCAAAGAATTTTCAAATAATGCACCACTCTGTCTTTCGACCATAGATTTGAATCTGGAAAATACCTCGATCACATCACTTTTCTCCTTGATGAGGTAAGTCTACAGCTTTCGACTATAATTATCTATGAATGTGACAAAGTATTTTTTGCCTGCAATCGAATCCACCTGGATTGGACCACATACATCAGAGTATATGATTTTCAGAATTGCCTTCGACTTCCTTCCTGCATCCTTGCTAAAGCTATTCTTGTGTTGTTTCGAATGAACACACTCTTCACAGAATTCACTTGGAATGTCAATTTCAGGTAATCCTGAAGCCATATTTCTTCTCTTTAGCTCTCTGATGTCATTGAAGTTGAGATGGGCTAGTCGAAAATGCCATAACCACTCATCTCTGCTGGCTGCAGTTGCTAGGCACTTGTGCTCCATCACATTGAGTTCAATCTTGAAGGTCCTATTCTGAGACATTTGAGCCTTCAAGATCAACCTTCCACCCGCATCGAGAACTCTCATCATCTTGTCTTCGATCGACAACTTGTAGTTCTTTTCGACCAACTGCCCTATACTGAGTAAATTACTCTTCATGCCTGGTATGTACAACACATTGGAAATTCTTGACCTCTTGCCATCTTTCCTCATAATCAGAACATCACCAACACCTTCAGCTGCTAGAGTGTTTTCATTTGCAAATTTCACCGTGTTCTTAGACGAGGGCTTCATATTGATAAACCAATCTTTCCTTACAGTCTTGTGTGATGAGCATCCTGAGTCCAAGTACCACTGGTCCTGGAATCTCTCTTCGTCTCTTATTGTGACCATCAACAACATCTCTTCTTCTTCTTCATGTTTCGCTAACTTTGCATCAATTTCTTGATTCTTCTTGTTTTTTGGACAATCACTAAAATAGTTACCATACTTATGACAATTGAATCATTGAATGTGACTCTTATCAGGCTTTCGACCACCACCTCTTCCTCTACCTGCAGCACCATCTCTTTGGTTGCCTTGGTTCCAGGGTTTTCTCTAATTCGACCAGTTTCCTTCATGCTGATTTTGACAAGTCGAATTGTTGTAGCCTCCTATACCTTTGTTGCCATTCCAACTTCTTTTGCCTTTCCTTTCCTTTTCTGTCTGCCCCTGCAAAGCCAGATCACTCTTCGACTTTCCTGCAGCTCTTTCAGCCATCCTTTGTTCATGAGACTCAAGCGTCCCTTGAAGCTCTTCCTTCATCAATACTGACAAGTCTTTCGACTCTTCTATGGTTACTACCATGTGGTCGAACTTTGGGGCCAATGATCTCAAGATCTTTGCAACAACTAATCTTGGTGTCAACACCTCTCCACATACCTTGATTTGATTCACCAGCTTTGTAACTCTAGCGAAGAAATCTGTTATAGTTTCATTGTCTTTCATCTGAAGCAACTCATAGGTTTTCTTGTGAGTTTGTAACCTCACCTCTTTCACCTTCTCTGCGCCTCCAAACAACTTTTCAAGAATCTCCCACGCTTCCTTTGTTGACTCTGCATTACTAACTTTTTCAAAGTTATCTGGATTGACACACTGATGGATTATAAAGAGAGCTTTATAATCTTTCTTCTTTAATTCTTTGTGTGCAACCTTTTCTTGATCCGTCACGTTTTCTACAAGTGGTGCTACTCCTTCCTTCACAAGATTCCAAAGATCTTGATAACAGAAAACCACCTTAATCTGCTTGCACCAATTCTCATAATTATCTTTCTTGAGAATCAGAAGGCTCACCGAAAAGTGCCCGTTCAGATGATTCATCGCCATCACGCTTTTCCTTCCTTGAATCGCAACCGGAGCTCTAGATACCAGATGTTGGAATTAACCCAAAACCTTTTGAGAATTCCTATTCAATCTTGATCTCAAGATTATTAACAATCACATGCAATGGCAATGAAAAGAAAATTTGAGAAAGAAATAAAGAAAGAGAAAAGAGAAATAATAGCGTTGGAGAAGAAGATGAAAAACTGCAGAATTCTTTCTGCCCACAAACTGTGAAAACTTTCAATATTCACTTGCAACTGCAAACTGTGAATTATCAAACTTGATGATTACAATGATAAGGGTTCCTCCCTATTTATAGATTTAGGTTAACTTGCATCTCAAGCTAAAGCCTAAACTATAAAAGCCCAAAAATATCTAATCTAATCTTTCTAAATAAAATCTAATCTTTCTAAAACAATGAATTACATATTTAACATTTAGGTCTTAGAAATTAAACATGTTTCTTTCTGTTCTCTATCTCTTTTTTTCTCTCAAACCAATTTAAATCTACTTTATTTCTCTAATTTTTCTCTGTTGTGACACTTATTCTTATTCTATTCTCTTCTTCCCTCTTTATTGCCAAACAGATCCTAAATATGTTTTGGAGATTTTTTGTATGAAAAAAACATTTTAGTGAGAGACATATCATATATTCATTCAAAATCGTAAGATGATATATGTGTGAGTTCTCTCACTTATAAGTGTTTAAGTCTCCACATTTTTAACCAATGTGGAACTTGCTCACACTACTTAAGGATGTAAATGGATATCCATGGAGACGTATACTATGATATTTATATCCGCCCCGTTGGATAAATATGATATCCGTATCCGCCTCATATCCATGCAGATATCCGTTAAGCGGGTAATCCGCGGGTTTTATGTTATCCGCGGATATTTACATATATATATATATATATATATATATATATATTATTTTTTGAAAAAAAATATTTTTAACTTCTTTTAAAAACACAAAAAGTTATTACCACATAACATCCATACAATTCGCTCTTAATTTAACAATACAATTTCATCACATTGATTTTTTTTCTTATTCACCAAAACATAATTAGATTCAAGCATAATATTTATACATTTTATTTTTAACCAAACAAATAAAAGATATTGTGATTGTGAGTTATGATGAAAGAGCAGACGACAGAGGAGTAGGAAGGGAGAAACTGGTTCGACAGAAGAATGACGACACATTGGTTGGAATGTGAAATTGTTGAAGTGAGGTATGAAGTATTGAAGAATTTAAATATGAAATGGGTAATAGAATTTGAATGAAATGTGAAAGGTTTTCTTTAAAGATAATTTCAAAAAAAGAGAAAGAAATATAAGAAGACTAAATTTTTTAAAATTTGAAAAGATAAGGTATAATAAACTAATGATATTTAAATTATTTTTATAATTTATTAACGGATATGAATATCCGTGGGTATGGATATTATTAAACTCGTATCCATATCTATTAATAAACGAGTATTTAAATATTTTTTTTTTATTTTATCTGTGGATATTCATTAAGTTACCCGCTCCATATCTGTGATGAATTTTATCCGCGGATATCCACGGGTACAAATTTTACTCACATTTGTTATTTTCAACATTTTCTCTTAAATGTGAATCTATCTATAATGATCTCCCTCAAACGAAAAATTTCTTTTTACGAAAGATAAGTTAATCCAGATTAAAAATAAATTAAAATAAAGTAATTTATATTTAGATAATATTTTATAGAAGTGAGTGTAAATATTATATTTACACTCAATTTATAAATTATGTTTTCAAATAAAATTAATTCTAAAAAACATAATCAATTTCATTCGAAAATAATTAAACATGTTACAATCAATTCTATTATTAATTCACCATGATCCAAATGTCAAACTATACATATCCATATGAATAAACAATAAGATAGTTGCATAATTATGTAGTGTCAAAATTTACTTATTTTTCAATCAAACTTCATATTAATGCTATTCATTTCTCTTATAAATCTTATTGAAAATATTAATTCAAGCGAGGAAAAGTTGGGCTTTTCTCTTGCCATAATGATTTATTTATGAATAAAGCATTCATTATGAACAACTCACATTTTATTTAACAAATGTACATTTACACGGTTACATTTATTGCGATAAATAAATGAAGGAGCTGGTGATGAAATATTAATGGCACCTCTAGTACATAGTTGAATGATCAGTTGGCTTCCTTCTAAAAATAAAATATACTATGCATTTTTTTTTTATACAAATCAGATATTTTTTTGCACGTAATTAAGGTGATTAATTCTTTGAGTCGAGGGGACTATAATATATTACAAAGTTTTTTTTAAAATTTTTTTTTAATAATGTTGCATGTTCAAAGCTGGATTAATTGATGTTACATTGTTTATATGGATATATTTGTGGATATATAATTTTGCTTAAAACTAGAGGAATTACTAGAATATAGTAGTTGGAATAGTTGGTGTGCTGACTTAAATGAAATTTTTTATTTTTTGGTAATGATATTTTCTATTTAATAAAGAGCTTTAAATTATTTTCAACGTACAACGGCCATTTAATGTGCATCATTGAATATTGACTTTTCTAAACCTTATTATTGCTCCCGGAGCCTTGGAGTTCTTTCATGCTCCATATCTTCATTATTACTATTCCAAACTTTTCTCTGAGTCCCACACTGTAGTTCATTTTAGCAACGAATGTAATTTTTCAATATGTCAATTTTTAATATAATGAAGTGTTTATTTAATTTTATAGGCAGAATACTAATATGTTTCTAAAGTATACGCAAAATAATCTAGATAAAAAAATTTTCTAAGAAAATATACATTTATTTTTTAAAAGTTTTGAAAAATTAGCATCGAATTTCTATATTTTTGCATGAGTTTATATTTTGGACGAAAATAGTATGTTATAATAATAAATTAGGCTTAAATATGTTATAATAATACTATTTTGGACGAAAATAGTATGTTATAATTCAGAATTTGAATTTAGTTTCTATAACTTTTTTCTTAAAATTATTAATTTTGGTATTTGTCGTCTATTTGTTTTAATAGAAGCTGACATGCATAAATGACAATTTTTTAAAAAAATTGTCGAATAATTAATTGTCACGTTTGAAAGGATTTGATAATTATGTGACATGTAATTATTTATTATTAACAAATGCTTAATCTTTTCTATTGAAATTGGAACATATTCTTCTTCTTAATCTAACTAGTAAAAGATTTGTGCTTACACACGGGTTTTGGTCTGGTATGCGCATCTGTTCATATATATTATATGATGTTGTTTATTGAAGTTGTACACCAAAATTATATACAGAAAATTAACATTATTTAGTGATAGAAAAATTACATTAAAAATCAAATGAATCGAGATTAGAATCGTGAACGAATCACTTTCCTTATAATCACTCTCAAATTGTCTTAGAGTTTCTACGCAAGAATATCCAAGATAATTCAGCCTATACTCGAGTTTGCACAAGACCGATGAAAACTTGAATGTAAGAAAGATGAAATGTGGAATTTTGTGTGAAGAAGATAGGATTTTCTATTGTATTTTTCTGAATTCAGAATGCTCAAATTATTGGCCAAACTGATGTTATTTCGTAAGGTTGCAACCCTTGATGAAACACACACTTTCAGCGACATTTTTGCTAAATGTTGCATTGTTTTATCTACAGCAGCACTTTTCAAATGCTGCATTGTCTCGTCTATAACAACACTTTTCAAACGTTGCATTGTTTCGTCTACAACAACACTTTTACCTATTGTTGCAATGTTTCGCCTACAACAACAGTTTTCAAAGGTTGTACTATTTCGCATTCTGGAACACTCTACGAAGTGTTTCCTATTTCTGAATTCAAAATACAAGCTTCCTACTGAAACACTTCACAAGTGTTGCATATTTCTGGATTCAAAATACAAACTGCCTATTGCAAAACTTCATAAGTGTTGCCTATTTCTGAATTAAAAAATTAACATTCACTTCCATATTTTCTTGTCATTTTGGAACACACTTAAGATTATTAATTGTTAATAATTTACGACAATCCCTTACTTGTTCTAATAATGACAAGATCAATTCCAGAAAAAGAGAAACAAACAATGTTAATACAGTTAAGCATATTTCGATTTGAACTTAACCTTAGAAAGAATAATACAAAGTCTAATCGGAATGTTAGTTAGCAATGCTTTGAACTGTTATCCCTTGTGATTAAACCGGTGTTATCTTACACATGTTCTTAATGGTTCTTCGCCTATATCTCTCGCCTAGCATTATTTATGGCTAGGTGATTTTCTTGTTTTCGTGAACTTTTATGAGAGAAACTCCAACTCTCACTTTGAGATGGCATAATCTCAAAATTCATACAAGTAAAGTTCATTTTGTATCTAGTTCTTAAGATACATATCCTCAATATATAACTTCATTAAGAGTTTGAAAAAACTCAACCCTCAATATGTAATACTCAATATTGTCACATAATGTTGCACAAACATCCAAATCAACGACTTGGTGTTACCCATTGAATCTTAGGTTAAGGTTTGTTAACTTCATATTGGGTTATTGTCGGAACCCTTATTCAGGGAGTTTTAATCTCATACCTCACGAGGTAGTCTTTCATAATTCTTTGGTCAATGGTTTAGTAAATGGATCAAGAAAATTATAGCTCGATCATATATGAATGAAATGATTATACCCTTAATCAATTTTCTCACGAAAGAATGTTTAAGTCCTACTTGCCTAGACTTTCTATTATACACCTTTTGTATGCTCTAGGTAAAGTAGCTTGATTACCGTAATGTATTAACGCCTTTGAAACATTGTCTTTAGTCAATGGAACTTCCAACATAAGGTCCCTCAACCATGCAGCTTCTTCACCAGCGAAATAAAGAGCCTCAAACTTGGATTCTATGGTTGGGAAAGTGATCCACATTTGTTTCTCGCTCTTCATAGAAATTGCAACCCCGCTTATTGTAAATATCCACCCAAATGCATATTTATGATATTCAACACTCGATATCCAACTCGCATTGATATATCCTTCTAATATGGCAGGAAATATAACATAGTGGAGACTAAGATGTTTGGTTTTCATAATATAACCGAAATTCCTAATGATGGCCTTCCACTGCTCACCATCTAGATTACTAGTAAAATCTACTCATTTTACTAATTGCAAATGCTATGTCGGGTCTAGTACATTGTATGCACTTGAATATTCCTATTGAGCCACAACTCTTCCATCATTCTTTTGAAGTTTTACACTATGATAAAATGGAGTGGTCACTTCCTTAAAGCATAAGTGTTTGAACTTATCAAGCACTTTCTCAACATAGTGCGTTTGATTAAGCTTATAACCCCCACTATTTTGCTTTATTTTAATCCCCAAAAGTATGTCAACTAGTCCAACATCATTATTCATCTTGAATGTGAAAGTTATAAACCTCTTTGTTTCTAAAATTTCATTCATCTTGTTGCTAATGATCAATCATATAATCAACATGGAGACAAATAAATATCCAATACTCTCACATAACTTTGTGTACAAACATTTGTAACAAGAATTAGATGAAGAAGGTTTTTAGATAATCATGTATGATGATGCAAGAAGGTTTTAGATGAAGTGAGAGATGAAATTATGAGCAATTTAAAGTAGTAAAGTATGAATTATAATGAGCACCTTAGTTATGTTCACTTGTTTTAAATCTTCACTTAAATTTTCATGTTCAACCTTATTGTTCAACTTCAATTGATGTGCATGACACTTTTGATTCTTTTCTTCTTTAATAATCTTTGTCTTCATCAAAATTGAACTAGATATATGATGTATTCCTCACAATCTCCCACTTTTGATGATGGCAAAGTATTAGAATTTCTGGTGCTCCTATGATGGCCATCTAGGTGTTGATGGAGGCGACGTGTTTGTAAGGGTCACCATGTCCATCAAACTTGGCCAAGGATGGAGGTTTAAAGCCTTCAGGTGCATGGCCCTCTCATATTTTGTCCGAGAGAGGCTGGGAATCTAGTAGTCCCGTCTCTTCCGGGGGATTGACCTCTTATTGACCGTCTTGATTTTCGGAGTCAATGAGGACCTTCTCTCATTTAACTTCCATGTTGGACATGCCGCAAAGGTGGCTCCGTTGGATTTCGTTCTGACTACCCAATTATCATGCGAGGGACACCTTAATCTAGGGCTTTGGCAAATAGGACACTACACACCTATTTTTATTCTCTGAAATGTGAAATTCTTTGATTTCTTATCACAAAGTTTCAAACAAAAATAACACTTAATGCAATAATAGAGGAAGTCGACACTACTATAAAATAGACCTTTCGTAACACCCATTTTACAACAGACTTCCTGTTCGTGGTAATAATTTTTTTGGGCACTTTTTTTGGTATTTACTAAAAGATATTTCACAACAGTCATATGTACCAATCGTAGTGAAATGTACATGGAGTGAAAGGATTCAAATCCCAACACCAACAATTATCCATTTATCGTGACATAATAGGCTTGACCGTGTATATCACCACAATTTTTATAATCAATTATGGTGTAAGTTGCAATCAAAACCAAAACCAAACCCTAACATCTCTTTTTCTCGCTTTAGTATATTACAACTGTCTCTCTCAAAACCAAACCCTAACATCTCTTTCTCTCGTCTTTCTCAAAATAAAACTCTAACATCTCTGTCACTCTTCTCTCTCATACGGAAACCTCAAACTTATGTAGCTAACACATCTTCTTCGAAGGATACTTTTGTTGCATTAAGTTTTAGCAAATGGTTATTTTACAGGTTCGTCTTCACTATAGTTTAAGTTTCAAATTTTTGTATGTATTATTGTTTATGTTTCAATAGCTTGTTTCATAATGTTTGAACTTTTTGCTTGTTTTGACTTGCAGGTAGGGGCGGAAATAGGCTGGACCGAGCTAGGCTTTGCCAAGCCTAAGCCTGACCTGCCAATAAAACCGAAGCCTAAGCCTGGCCTGTAACCTGTCATAGGCTTATTTCTAGGCCTGAGTCTGGCCTTTTCTAAGGCCTGGTTAGCCTGTTAGCCTACATAAAAGCCTGTTATTTTAAATAGACTAAAAAACTAAAAAATCAATGAGACTAAAAGTTTGTCTACATTGACTTATTTTAACATATCTATTAGCATAAATTTTGTGATATTATTTGCTTAAGATAACTTATGAAAATATCTTATACTATTGTTCATAAGGTGTTTTCATCTTATTTTCATAACTTATCCAAGATAACTAATTTTTATTTATGTATTTTAATTCAAAGTACAAAACATAACATAATGATAATAAAAAATTATTCATATTTATTTAAATTGGTCGGCCTGTTAGGCTTAAAAGGCTTTTTTCATGGCCTGAGGCCTAGCCTTTTTAACTAAATAGGCTTATAAAAAAGCCTAGGCCTTTTCTATTTAAAAAAAAGTTTGGCCTGGCCTGAGCCTGTGTAGGCTAGGCCCGTATGCCCCTGTTATCCGCCTGGTTTATTTCCACCCCTACTTGCAGGAAGGGATGCTTGTTTCAATAACGAGGAAGAAGCTAAAGTGAGCATTGCAAACTTGTGCGAAAGACTCATAATGACATTAATTCAAAATAGACACAAGTTAAAAGCTCTCACTTCAGCTTCATCCATCTTTCATTGTGGATGCCATTATGGGACATGTACGTTTCTAAAACATTATATGAGTTGATATGTTTGTTGTATCATGTATGTTGTTGGTAATGTTTGTTTAAAAGATGAGTTTGTTATATCTTATATGGTTTGAGTGATTTTCCAATCCCTTACCGAATATATAACTTTTCAAATTGTACTAGAAAATTTTAATATGATAGATAGATTTATGTAAAAAAAACAAGTATACATTCAATTCTTGACAAGAATTCTTCAGCTCATTATCTGCATTTCGTTATTTAACCATTAGAACTTTATTTAATGTTGGTAGTTCTTCCACGCATCTTTATCCACCTCTAATTATTTTTGCAAAGTAAGTAATATTTTACAAAATGAACTAGAGGTGAAGGAAGAGGCAGTGGAAGAACTAGTAGCATTAAACAAAGTTCTAACTGTTAAAGGGCGAAATTGGATAACTTAGTTGAAGAACTCTTGTCAAACATTGAACATGAACTTGTTCTTCTAATATAACTTAATTTGTCATATTATAATGTTCTAGATCAGATTGAAAGGTTATAGTTTAGTGATAATTTGCAAAATAAACATTCCACATAATTTATAATAAACTTAGTGTATATATCAGAACGGTTGTTTATACCAACCGTTGTTAAATGTTATGCATTAATGAATATCACAACGGTTGTTTAAAGTAACTGTTGTGGTAGGTAGCACGCTACATAGCTTATAATCATGATTTCACGACCCTGGTGGAAGGCATCATACATACAATCATACCTTGCCTCACAACGGTTGGTCAGGCGTGGTGATATCCTTTTTCCAACCGTTGTGAGAGGTGTTTTCCGTAGTAGTGCGACCAGCTGGAATGGAGTTCTGAAACTATCGCATGAAGAAGATATAACCTTTAGAAGGGAGAGAGGCAGAGAGAGAGAGAGAGAGAGAGAGAGAGAGAGAGAGAGATGGGAAGAAACACAAGAAAAGGGGGTTTGAATTTGGTTTCTCACAAATTAATCCTTTTTCAAAACCAATTTAATAGGCAAACACACAATAATAAAAATAACAAGTTATTTTTATACTGGTTCGCTGTTAATTAAGCTACCTCCAGTCCACTCTACCAAGGTGATTTCACCTTCTCAATAAGGACTTAGTCCAATATAATCAAACAGATTGCAGAAACCACAAAGACAACCGTCCTTTTCTTCTTGGGTATATAGACTAAACCCTAGTCACTCAAGGTAATCACTTAAACAGATTTAAGGTTATACAAACTGTGTTTACAAAGATTGCTTCTACAAAGCAGATTAACACAATATTTAAGTACAATGAGAGATTCACGCAATATAAATAAATGTTCTAAGTGTGTTTACAATATTCACAAAAAAATGTTATCAGAAAAAAGGTAGCAACATGTGAATAGCGTGTTGACATTTTTCACAAAGTAGTAGCCTGATACATTATATCAACTCTTCTTTATATAGCCAAAGAATGATCCGTTGGAGGGTAGAATGGGAATCTTCAGGTATGAGCTAAAGCCTTGAATAACTCTCATCAATGGTGGGAGACAAAATCGTATAACATATATGTCCTTACTCCACGAAAGCCGCGTAGTGGAAGGAATGTTTTGATCTTTTACTGTCTACTATTTATCTCATGTAATAGTTTGTTCTTATCATCTTCTAATCATCAGAGGCTTCTGAGTGAAATTGTTGAAGCATGATTAGAAGAATCAAGGGCCTTGTTGAGAGTCTTCAAAACTAAAGTCTTCAAAGTCTTGACACTGTTCATCAGAACTTGGTCTTCAGTTCTTCAGCACTTCGTTCTTCAGGAATATACAAATCTTGAACACAGAGTCTTTGAAGAAAACAAAATCTTTAGAGGCTCTTCAATCGTAGTCGTGATCAGAGGCTTTAGTATGAACGTTCTTCAAAACCGTTGTCTAATCGCTTTCTAGATCCTTACTACTTCATGTAATGCGTTTGTTTCTCTTCAGAGTCAGAGTGTGGTGATTCAGAATCTGATGACGTCACTCGTCAAAGCTTTAGAGTCAGAACCTGTATAACAAGAGCTACACACTTGATAGAAACCATTAGAATACAAAATTGTTCTTTATGAATCAATGTATTGTTATCATCAAAACTAAAGGCCAGATGCAGAATCAAATCTTGGTCTAACAATCTCCCCCTTTTTGATGATGACAAAATCATGTATTTTGATGAACAATTTTTGTATGGTTTAAATCACATAAAAATATCAGAGTGAGGTTTGTAAGCTCCCCTTGAATTTTATATTAAAAATTATTCTAAATCTGAGAATGTCAGATTTATGTTTGCAAGCTCCCCCTGAATTTAAGACTTAAAAGCTTTTAACACATATAAACAATTTAAATCAACATGAAAGAAATAACTTCTCCTAGGCATGGCAATGGGGCGGATCAGGGACGATTTTTACCTTCCCCAAACCCAAACCCGAATTCCCGAACAATTCCCTTTCCCCGCCCCAAACCCAAACGGGGATGGGGAATTAAAACCCAAACCCGTCCCAAACGGGTTCGGGTTTGGTTCGAGTATCCCTACCCCACCACCATCTATTTAGTGAAATCAATTTTTTTAATAGAAATATTTATTTTTTTCCAAAATCAAATTACATTATAAATATTAAAATAAAACAATCCAAAAATATTCCATATATACATTTCAAATATTTTAAATAATAAATACAAAATCAAAATATCAAAATGTTAACCAAATATTTAATATTCTAAATTATCAAAAATAAATAATTATGTACATAATGAAATAAACGGGGCGGGTTCGGGGTGGGTACTAGTGTCACTATTACCCGACCCTTCCCCATATTTTATAATCGGGGAAAACCCAAACCAAACCCAGTCAAAGCGGGTTTTCCCCGTCAACTTCGGAGCGGGTACGGGTTATGTTGCCATGCCTAAATTATCCGTTTGGCATAAGCTAGGTGGTTATGACTTTCTCTTCAGATCAGAGCTTTATGCTATCAAGTATCAGAGCCTTTCCTTGTTATAAGTGGTATCAGAGCAATTTTTGTAACTAAGTGATATTAGAGCAAGGTCATAAGTATCATAACTTAGCAAAATAGATTGTTGATTTTTGAATTGTCCTAAGTACATATTTATGAACTTGTATGCATCTGATTTGATACTTTATAATCTGAAACACTTGGTCAGAATGATGAACTTTTTCAAAGTTCTCAGAAAATTACCAAGTTAAACTGTTAGAAACATGTTTGGGTTTACATAGTGGGAATTAGATATATCAAAATCATTACATTCTTTCTCCCTCTTTGTCATCTATCAAAAAGAATAAAGAGACAAAGATAATAAACCAAAAAGATAATTTTCATTAATCATAAAAGATGAGCGAGTACATAGAAGAAGGAAACATAAGAACCGAACAAAGATAACACAAAAGTTAAAAAAAACCTAAGGTGCAAGAGGGGTTGTGGATAGTCTACAAAGAATATCTGCAAGCAACCCTTCGATCTTTGACGTCCTTTCCTTCACTTCTGAGTTCTCTGCAGCCAGAAACTCGAACTTCTTTAAAACATAATCCTTATAACGCAAGGTCTCCTTGGTACTAACAACACTAGCAGCTTCCACAAAAATATCAGCAGAAACCAACGAAATCTGAACAGGAGACAAAGAAATCACTTCTAGTGTTGGGAGAAGAAGAGTGTCTGGATACTCCTTCTATAAAGAATAAGTGAAACCTTGGTGGAGGTAATAACTATCAAAGACTTAATAATAATATAAAAAAAACACTAATAGTGATGTTCAGTGTAACATTTTCTTTCTACTATTTTATATAGATCTCGATATTTTTTGTGAACTCATTTTTAAGGGTTTAACTACATTTTCACTCTCCCTAGTTAAGTTGACTCAAAAAATTAGTCATCAATTTCAAATTCAAACACTTGATTTCTCTCTTATATATTTGTACTCAAAATTTATGATACATTCATTCATTTTTAATGGTAGTACAGTTATGATGCTGACATATCATGTTTCCTACAGATTCATCTTCTATCATCTAATTTCAATATATTTATAAATATAAAATTTCCTAAATTAGAAACTCAAAATTCTCAAATTATTAAACAAAGGTTCCTCATTGTTCTTCTATCTAGCTTTCTGAATCTTTCAATTATCGAACTTCCTCGCAGTTCTTCATCAATCATTCTTCATCCTTCAACAATTATTTCAATCTTCTCCACCTATGTGAAGGATGATTGATGAAACAATTGAAAATTCCTTTATAATTAGAATCTTTCTTAAATCGCAAGATCATTTTATTTAAAAAAAATCTCAAATTGAGATATAAGATTATACATGTCGATCATTTTTACTTATTCTCCTTCGAATTGTGTTTCTTAGTATGGCTCTTCAATGTCTGCTCAAGTGCACTATTGGCGATCCCGAATTAACTGTGACAAGAATCAATTTTTTTTCTTTGACGGTGGATTTTAACTTTATCAAAAAGAAAAATGAGTTGTAATTTTTATGAGTGACATAAATATTCTTTTGACTTTTTGTAATAGGGTAGTGTTTGTATAATTAGATGTTGGTTTTGTATTGTGGGTTGGATTCCCCTAATACCTCTATTATTAATATATAAGTTGCTTATAAAAAAAAGTTCACTATTGTTTCTAAATGTTAATTATTTGTTTTTATTCGCAATGTAGAAACGATACTATAAGGAAACCTTACATTTTTTATATCCAAAAACCTCCATAAACATTCAAAAAGCCTATGTTAATGTCCATTTTCGATGTTTTTTTTTTCATTAAAAAAATAGTTGTTTCAAATGTTATACGCGGTAAAAAAAATCCCTACAAACACCAATATAATATTTTCAATGCCCTAAAAGCCCCCGCAACTTTAATTTTATTTTTATTTTTTAATTGCAACAAAAATTCTGACAACCAAAAATCCCCATATCATTTTTAGTTATAAAGAAACATCAGTAGCGACCGAAAGCCACTTGTAACTCCATTTGATATTTACCAAATATTTTCGCCAACTAAAATGTGCCTTTAATATCATCATTTTATAAAAAAATTCACTAAATGAAAAATATAAAATTTTATAATATAAAGAAGAAACTATAAAAAAAAAAAATAGTAGTCTGAAAAATGTAGAGAAAAGGAAGACTAAATAAATATAGAAAAAGGAGGAGAACATAAACTAGGGCAACTTTTCCTATCTTTCATTTTCATTCAAGCATAGACAAATTTTAGAATCAATATTTCGCTTTGGTCCCTTAACTAAGATCTCCAAGATTCTCTCCAAGAATCATCTTCTTCTTCCCTGACTGTTTTCTTCTTCTTCGCTCTCGTCTGCACTTTTCCCTCCTTCAGACTCTACCCTCCTCTTTTCTCTCTCCCTTTTTCTCTCCACTTTTTGTGAGTTCCCCGCCATGGGTGTCTTATCCATAATTTCCTCCTCGTGAGTGTCTGGGTTTGTTTTACTCTTACTTCCACTGTTGACTCCCTTTTTGTTTCCATTATTGCCTTCTGCTTCTCTTCGAAACCTTTTGCTCTTTTATCTTGATTCCAGATCTGTTTTTCTCTTTCTCCTTGATCATGGCAAGAAACAACCAAGAACACATTGGGTCTAGCATTGAAGGTGCTTGCATAATGTCCCCTACGAACAACAATGTTAACATCAGACAAAATGAAGAATAAATTACCACTATCAGCAAAGTGAACCAAAAAAGTCAACAAAACCCTGCAGGTCTGAAACAGGCGCAAACAAATTCTAAAAATACTCTCAACAATCAAGACTTCTTGTACTACGAAGAAGAAGAAATTATGGTGAATGCAAAACCTGAAAGAAGCTTGATAGGTAAAATTGCTACAGATAAACCGATTCACAAACTGTCATTAATGTCAGCGCTTGATGGGATATGGTGTAATCCCAAAAACTTACAGATCCAAGATTTGGAAACAGGTCTTTTCAAAATAACCATGGATAAAATGGAAGACCATGCTAGAATTCTAAAAGGGAGTCCATGGTTATTTCAAAATTCTTGGATGATCATACAAGAGTGGGATGGCATCAAACCAATTCAAAGTCTAAACCTCACAAAAGCTCCTGTTTGGATACAATTTTGGGGTCTGCCAGAGAATGTCAAAAACACTGTGATGGGGGAAAAACTGGGGGGAAAATTGGGAGAGGTTCTGGAAGTAGGACTATATAATATGCCTTATAAATATCTCATCTTAAAAGTTAAGGTTTTACTAGATATCACTAAACCTATCATGCCCGGTATGTATATTGGAAGTAAATATAATGGAACCAATTGGATACACTTTAGGTATGAAAAATTACCGTTGTTCTGCTTTTACTGCGGAATGATGGGACATGGAGAGGATTTCTGTAGGAAAACTCAACCCCCCACACATGGATTTTCTAAGGTGAACCCTTTGGGGCCTTGGCTAAAAGTTATCCAATCAGGCAGGACAAACTCCAAGCTGTCACACTTGCAGAGAGGCCAAATACCAAGGATCCGCAGGCAGGTCAAATGGCAAACACATCACCTAATCAAAATAGAAAACACAGATGCATTACTTGGGAGGAACAAGAAGCAACTACAACATAAGAGAATACAAAAAATAACTCAGACAAAAAGGTTGGCCTTCATATCAAGGCAAAGGAAGAACCATGAAGGTCTTAGCATGGAACTGTAGGGGGTTGGGCAACCCCCACAAGCAAAGAGCTTTTTATCATCTCATAAGGGAGCACTCTCCTTCCATTCTTTTTCTCTCTGAAACTAGGAAAATAGCTAATGACAATGTTTTTAAAAATATCTCTAATATTGGTCTCTTAACCAATTCCAGGATTGTTGATTGTACTATCAATGGGAAAGGGAAGGCAGGGGGTATAGCTTTATTCTGACATGAATAAAAACTATATTGATTTTTATGTGCTTGACTTTGCCAACTCTAATTCTAATATGCACCATAACCACATAAAATGGAGAGGGACTGGGATTTATGGCTACCCCAAGTCTAACAAAAAACAGCTAACAATTTCTCTCATAAATAACTTAGCTCAAAGGAATTATAACTCTAAGTGGCTTGTTTTTGGAGATCTCAATTTAATTTTTAATGACACTGAAAAAAATGGGGGAAATCCTATTGATATCAATCTGATTAATAATATTCATGCTTGTATGAGGAATTGTAAACTTACTGACCTAGAATTTACAGGGTGTTTTGTTACTTGGTGCAACAAATAGGATGGTAATCACTACATTGAAGCAAGGCTGGACAAGTTCTTAGCTACTAATGAGTGGATAACTGATCAAAGCATCATGAAGATCCAGCACCTTCCTAGACACACCTCTGACCACAATCCCATACTCCTAACTGCCCTGGAAAATAATAATAATGGTCAAAGAAGAAAGATCAAGAAACAAAAATGATCCTAACTGGCAGTAATATCTTTGCCCTTTGTGGAATTCCAGGTAGAAGTGATGATGTTATTAGCTTCCTCTTATACCCAAGAAACCCAACCCCTCAAAGCCTTCAGAATTTAGACCTATTGCTTTGTGTAATGTTGTTATGAAAATCATAACAAAGTGCATAGCTAATAGACTTAAAACCTACCTCCCCTACCTCATAAGTGAGAATTAAAGTGCATTTGTCCACAAAAGATTAATTACAGATAATACTATGACAGCCTATGAAATTTTCCACCACATTAACAACAACAAAAATAGGGAAAAAAGGTTAGTGTGGATTAAAATTGATATGGAAAAGGCGTACGACAGACTTGACTGGAACTTTATAAGAAAAGCCCTTATTAACTGTGACTTCCCTGACAACATCATCAATCTTATCATGCTCTGTATAATAACAGTCAATCATGCCATCCTTATTAATGGGGTCCCTACAGATTACTTTCATCCTACTAGAGGATTTCGTCAGGGGGATCCTCTATCTCCTTACCTTTTCATTATCTGTGCCGATGTTTTTTCGAATCTCATTAACAATGCTAGGTCTAACAGTCAATTTAAAGGCATTAGAATAGCTAAGGATGCACCACAAATTACTCACCTATTTTTTACTGATGATAGCCTAATTTTTTTTCAAACAGGGAAAAAAGAAGCAGACAAGCCTAAGTAAATGATCAGCTGGTATCAAGAAAGATCAGGCCAGAAAATTAACTACAACAAATCACAAATATGCTTCTCTAACAACATACCACAGGAGCAAAAGGAGGCTTTCAGAAAGGAATTAAACTTCAAGGAAACTTCAAAGATAACAAAATATTTAGGCCTGCCAACAAAAGTGGGAAGATCCAAGGAGAGGAGCTTTAGATTCCTACTGGACAGAATCAGAACCAGACTGAATTCTTGGAACAGCAAACACATTTCCAAGGTAGGGAAGATAACCCTCATCAAAACTGTGGCACAAGCCATTCCTACATGCGTTATGAGTTCTTTTCTTATACCTAGTCAACTATTACTTAAGATGGAAAGTTTAATGGCAAATTACTGGTGGGGAGACAACCGTACTCATTGGAAAAAATGGAACAATCTATACAAGCACAAGCTGGATGGAGGGCTGGGATTTAGAAAGCTTAGAGAATTCAACGAGGCTCTGCTTGCCAAACAGGTCTGGAGGATACACACTGAACCAGAGGCCCTTGTGGCTAGATTGATTAGAGCAAAATACTATCCTAAGACTAACATATTTATAGCCAAAATAGGAACAAATCCCAGTTATCTATGGAGAAGTATACATCACAGTTCTAAAATTATTCAGAAGGGCTCTTATTGGGTGATTGGCAATGGAAAAAGCATAAACATTTGGGAAGATAATTGGATCCCATCCTATGTCAATTACAAAACCATAACACAAAAACCTCAAAGCACTCCAGTCAACAAAATGGAAGATCTGATTATAAAAGAAGACAACTGCTGGAACAAAAGAACTCTTGAAGATAACTTCCTACAGGTGGATACTCACAACATAAGCCTTATTCCTATTACTAACACTTTAGAAGAAGACATTCTGAGTTGGGTATACACTAAGGACGATAAATACTCGGTTAAAATAGGTTACCAGCAGATAATGCAGGGGAGTCAAGGCATAACTGAAACTAGCACATCTCACAATCAGGATAACAAGCTTTGGAAAAGGATCTGGTCATCACAAGTTCCACCAAGAAAACAAATTCTCTTATGGAGAATCATATCAGACATTATCCCTGTCAAAGCTAACCTAAACCAAAGGCACATCCCAATTGACTTCCTATGCCCCAGATGTGGTACTGAAATAGAAACAATAAATCATTGTTTTATGAATTGCAATTGGGTCAGATGTGTGTGGCTGAGCAACCCTCTAACAATCAACTTCAACCAACTCAATCAAACTAACCCATCATTCAGGGAATGGTGCAAAGACTATATAGAAAACAAAGATCCTGAACAGATAGTTATGCTTATTCAGATTATAGACTGCATATGGTACAACAAAAACAAGAAACTACATGACAACATATACACTCACTCGGCAATTGCCACCAGACACATATGCAACAACCAGGAGGAGTACATGAAAATCATACATAAGCCAACAAAACAAAAACAAGATAAACAGGATAATACCAACAAACAAGCAGAACATTCAAAGGAAACGTGGAAGCAAAATTATGAAAAAGACAGAGAAGAGCACCTGAGAAAACAAAAGAAGGAACAACAAAGGAACATATATAAGGAAAAAGGGAAAGCTATCATGATAGAGTCTCAAAACTGCAAGAAAAAAGATAGTCAGTTTCTAGAGAAAAACAACAGAAGAAAAAAGGAGGGGGGATTCACATCTGCGAGCCTACTGATGATCTTATCCAAAATCAACACCACAACGAAGAAGCCACTGGTCTACACAATCAACAAAATCACCTGGAAAGGAAAAAAGACAAAAGCGTGAGGAATATTCAGAGGAAAATGAAGAATCAAGAGTTCGATATATACACAGCTGATGCTTCGCTGATTGAAGAAGGAGCGTGGGGCCTTGGAGTTGCTAGCTTCGACGATAGGGGGAGAAGAGTCGCCATCAACGCAACAAAGGTCAAAGGGAACAAAAACCCCACAACGGCGGAAGCTGCGGCCTTAAGATTCGCCATGGATATAACGCTGAAAGACCAAAAGGAAAACGTGAAATTTCAATCGGATAATCAACAAGTGATAAAAACGATGAAAGGTGAAAATCAAGACCTACCCAGAACGGAAATGGGGCAAATTTGCAGAGAGATGAAGAAGAAGTTGGCTCTGTTCAATCAAGTAGAGTTTGGGTACATAGAGAAAGCGATAACGAAGATGCACATGCGGCGGCTAGGGCTGTAGTGCAGAAAACATTAATTAATTGTAGTGAAACCTAATTGTTTGTTTTGGGACACCGTTGTGTGTCTGTGTGGGCCTTAGGGCCCAACACAAATAAAAAAAGAGTAAATAAACATAGACGAAGGGGGAAAAAAAAAGAGAAATAGATAAAAAAATTAGAGAAGGTGATATTTATAGCTGATACAAAAGTAACTTTTTTATATTTTAAAATTTGAATATTACTAACAGATTATGTCAGCCGCAAATATCATTTTTATTTTTTTAAAATATTAATTTAAGACAAAAATACTGTTTAGATCCTTTAAGTTATTTTAAAATATCAAGTTAGTCCTTTACGTTTTTTTGTAACACTTTGATCCTTTATGTTAAGTAACGTTTGCGTTGTTGACCTTTTTAAAAATATCTGTTACAATAAATTGCAAACTCATATATTATTTGAACTGGTTTTTCGCGCTGATCACGAATATGCAATTAAATTTATCAAACAAGTTACAGTTCATGAGAATCAGGAAAAAGTGGACAAATATATAATGAAAAATAATTCGATCTGATCAAAATACACAACCCAACGCAAAACTAATTACATATTCGTGATCAGCGCGAAAACCAGTTCAAATGGTATATGAGTTTGTAATTTATTGTAACGGAGATTTTTAAAAAAAGTTAACGACAAAAAACCCTTAAAAGACTAATTTAATATTTTAAAATAACTTTAAAAACTAAAGCAGTATTTTAATGACCACCAGAAATATTTAAAAAAAATTGTATTTAATAATTAGTGCTACTAAGGTCAAAAAGCTGTTGGAAATATTTTTTGACATATTTTTGTGTGCTATTTATGAGAAATAAATAAGATTGACAAATAAAAGTAAAATAAAAAAAAAAGTCGTTGGAAGGAGCTTAAAGTCACCATTAGTATTTCTCCAAAATGAGACACATTCTTATAATTTGACGTCAAAAGTCACATTTGTTTTGTTGGAGTTTAATCCCATAATACTACTCTTTCTATTTTTATTTAAGGGTCATTTTTAAAATAATGTTTTGTTTTTTTAATTGTTATTTGTAAAATTTAAAGTAGTATTTATTACACTTTTGTTAAAATTACTCCTAAGTAATCATTACAGATAAAAATAAGATAAATGTAATAAATAATTAGAGATATTATAAATAAAAAAATAGCTGCTGTTTGAAAAATAACTATAATAATTATTTTTTTAATATGTATAAAAAATAAAAAAATGACACATAAAAAAGAAATGAGAGAATATCATTTTTTTAAGTTGTGGTGTAATGTTCTTGTGTTTTGTTGTGTTTTTCTAAAAGGTATTAGAAAAACGATGAGAAACTAATGATGAAAAACGTCAAAGAAAGTCAATAATGAAATAATTGAAGAAACTCTATAGAAGAACGGCGAGGAACTTTTTTTTTAGTTTGGGGATTGTGAATTTTGTTTAACAATTTTTTGTTTTATATAGTTGGTTTTACTTATTTGTTTTATATTTTTATTAAATTTATAAATATATATTTTTATTAAATTTATAAATATATGGAAATGATATAATAAAAGAGAAATTATGGTGACACCTAAGAAGTTGGGCTATGGCCTATATTACATAGGCATATTTTTTAATTAGAAAAACTCTAATTTTTTTATAAGTTTATTTAATTAAATAGGTCAGACCACATGTCATAAAAAAATATTTTAAGTCTATTATGTCAGTCTATTTTAATAAATATAAATAAATATATTATTTTTTATATATTATTTTGTATATGATATTAAATACAAAAGTAAATTTTAGTTAGCTTGAAAATCTTGTGAATATAAGTTGAAAATTTTTTATGAATAATGTCATAAGTTGTTTTCACAAATTCTGTTAAACAAATAATCTCACAAAATTTATGTTTCTATGTAAGCTCAAATAAGTCTATGTAAATAAGTATTTAATTTCATTGTACTTTTGATTCTCTAGTATATTTAAACATTAGTTAAATTGCTTATTTACGTATGTTCAAATTATATAGGTTTTTTATGTAGGCTAATAGGCTAATCAGGTATTCGAAAAGGTCAAACTCAGACTGAAAAATGAGTCTTTGATAGGTCATAGGGCAGACTTACGCTTTTACTTTTTTAGCAGACAAAACTCAGACTTGACAAAACTTAGCTCGGTCAAATCTATTTCCACCACTAGAGAGATAAAAAAAGGAAATATTTTAAATTAAATATGTTTGGTTCAGTATTTTTTTTTGAGGTGGAGGAGAGTTAATATGAATCACTAGAGTTATAATAAAATATATTTTTGTTTGTTTGAGAAAATTACCTTTATTTTTTATTATAATCCTAAATTTTATTTAATAAATATTATAGGTTAATTTGGTAACTTATTATACTTTCTTCATATTTTTAAAACACAACTCCATTATTTTTATTTCTATGATTCAACTTTCTTTCTTTTTCATGTGCTTTATTTTATTCATTTTTATTTATTTATTTATTTGTAATAACTTAATTTCTTTTACAAATTGTTATGTTGTATTTAATATTGATATATAATTGTAGTATATGTGTTATATATTATCTAAAATTTAATTTCATAAATTATTTATAGGATTAGATGAATCATCAACATGAAAACATAGTTCATTTCAAAATTGATTATATAATAATTTTACAACATTTAATAATATTTTATATACACTTTAATATATTTTAGAGTATTTGAAATACTAAATATTTTGTGTTTGATTATATAGATAAATATTTTGTGTTTGATTATATAGATTTGAATTGACAAATTTCTTTTTTTTTTAAATATTATTTTATTTAGAACGGGTGTTATAATATTTTAAAGGAAAAAAGGTAAGGTAGCTTTAAAAAATTTTCTCTCCATTTAAAGCAAACATTCATTTAATTAAAATACATCCCCTCTTCTCTTCTTCCCTCCCCTCTGTTAAAATCCTTTTATTTTCCTTCCATATGTTAAATCAAATGGACCCTAAAAAACATATAGATAATCGAGTGTAAATATGTGAGGGGTGAACTAAAATTATTTAAATTTAAAGTATTATAATTAATTTTATGTATGAGTTAAAACATAAGCATAAAAACTAATTATTTTTTTCAATGGTAAGACTCAAATAAATTTCACTTAATAAAATAATATAAAAAAAGTGACTCTTAAAATGAGATATTTATAACATTTCCGTTATATAGAAAATTGAGTAAATATGAGGTGTATGCATGTCTTCTGAAATACTATGCAAAATATATATATATATATATATATATATATATATATATATATATATATATATATATATATATATATATATATATATAAAGCAAATATAAAAATCAAATAAAGTTTAGTGGTCCTTCCTATCAACACATTGAGCTCAACAAAATAGCCATAGTTCTCTCTCATATTAATAGTCAAATCTAAGAAAAGTCTTTGCATGAAGGTTTCAACAAGCTGTCTATTTCCATTGCATTTAACTTTTGGGCTAGCTTGATTGCGAAAGGTCATGTGGGAATTGTGGGACTTTGGATGGTATAAACTCAACCACCATAACCTTTATTTCTGTGCCACCCCGTGATTGTAGGACCTATGTTGCCGGGTTTGAATTTCCAACCAGATCGTGTTTTGTAGGTACTTTCTTTATAATTCTTCATTCAATTGTTTAACTTGTTCATATGATATTAAATATGCCTAGGGATGGCAATGGGTACCCGTGGAGACGGGTACTAGTCCCCCGCTACCCGCCCCGTTTAGTAAATATGATACCCGTATCCGCCCCATATCCGTGCGGGTATCTGGCAGACGGATACTCGTGGATTTTGAGATACCCACGGGTATTAACGGATATCCATGGATATTTTTTTTAATTGTAATTTACTAAGTTTTCTTTTGTTAAATAGAAATTTTAGCTTTTTTGTAATTAGAAGATTATGTGTAAATAGAAAATCTATCTATAATTTTTCATGAAAGTCATGATTCAACAAACTTGAAACAAATATATATTGAAACTATGCTTTAAGAATGTGAGAAAAATGATCACATAATGCATATTAATTTATAGAAACATCAAACGTATAACAATATATTACACATGTGATTTAGTCCAAATACCATAAATTACACATAAATTACACATGTGATTTAGTAGAATCTATTCTATAATATGTGATTAATTTTTCCAGAGGATAAGTAATTAGTATATATTAGTTTTAAAGGATATTTAGTTAATTTTATTAATTATAAACGGATAGAGATACCCGCGGGTACGGGTACCATTAAATCCGTATCCGTGCCCGTAATGAAACGGGTAATTAAATATCCATTTATATTACCCGTGGATATCCGTTAAGCCATCTTACCCGTACTCGTGACAGATTTTATCCGCGGGTACCCGCGGGTACGGGTTTTTTTGCCATCCCTAATTATATGCCTCCTTAGGTAGAGTTATATTTCTTTGGGTGGTATGTTTCCATTTTTGGGAATTTCTTTTGTCCAATGATCTAATTACAAACAATTTTGTAGAAAAAAATAAGTAAGATGTTATTGTTGAAGTTGAAAATTAGTCTAGATATCGGCTAATAATTCTCAAGTGTGATTCTTGTCGAGAAAATTAATTGAACATGAAATTAATTGAAATATCTAATTACAAACAAAAGTTAAGTGTTTTTTAACTACTAAATTTAAAAATAAATATAAAAACATAAAATAAAGTAAAATTGAAAAGATAAAAGTGCAAATAATTTGTTGTATTGAGCGTGTGTTAAAAAGGTACAAGTGTGGTATTTATAGATAATTACTAGTTTTATCGGCAGTGTAATATGTCTGGGTTGGGCATTCGGTGATATGACCGATTCAAAAAGTAATCTTGTATATGCTAGTTTTGTTATACATAGCCGGTCCCAAATCTAGATAAAAGAAAAGAGTTGTGTGTTAGGCAGCCGACAGTCAACATAAAATTTTGTCGAATATTTATTACATGGAACAACAACGAAATAATTTAAATGTTAGGTCGTTGTGCGTAAGCAATGCGCTGTATGGCTCGAGTACAGTGTCAAAAGAGCAAGGGTCACTACATCGCCACCCGGATGTAGTGAAAAATAAGTAAGGGTTTCCACATTTTTGTGAACGGGTTTTGGTAAAGTAGTTCCTGAGAGAAGGATGAGCTTTGGATCATGGAATATAGACACACTGGAAAATCTATGGAAATAGTGGACGTTGTGGTTAGGAGGAATATCAATTTTATGTGCCTTCAAGAAACTAAATGGATGGGTGAAAAAGAGAAAGAATTATACAACTCGGGTTTTAAGCTTTGGTACACCGGAAAAGTTAGATCGATAAATTGGGTAGGGATCATTGTGGACAAGAATTGGAAGAAGGATATTGTGGATGTGAAAAGAGTAGGAGGTCGAATCACTGTCTTGAAATTTGTAGGGGAACAAAACATATTTAATGTTGTTAGTGCTTAGGCACCTCAGGTTGGGTTAGCAGAACACCTTAAGGTAAAATTTTGGGAGGACTTAGAAGGTTTACTTCAGGATATACTCCAAGGAGAGACGCTTTTCCTAGGTGGGGATCTCAATGGACATGTAGGTAGGGTAGAAAGAGGTTTTGAGAGTGTGCATGGAGGTTTGGCATATGGGAGGTGAATGCGGAGGGTAAATCCATCTTGGCGTTTTCGTCGGCTTTGGATCTTACTATAGAAAATACATGGTTTATAAAAAGAGATGGAAATCT
Organism: Lathyrus tuberosus; assembly: GCA_022829125.1. Taxonomy (NCBI): domain Eukaryota; kingdom Viridiplantae; phylum Streptophyta; class Magnoliopsida; order Fabales; family Fabaceae; genus Lathyrus; species Lathyrus tuberosus. The sequence continues at coordinate 10,838,098 of JALAZF010000141.1, forward strand.
TATCACATATAAAAATGGGGTCACACGTTCTTAGGTTGATTTCTTTCTTATTAGGAAGTCATATAGGAAGATTTTCTTGGACTTTAATGTTATTCCAGGAGAGAGCTTGACTACCCAAAATAGAATTTCTGTTATGGATTTAAGAATTAAGGGGAGATCAAAGAGAAGAGGTCATATGGTAGCGCCATGAATCAAGTGGTAGCATTTGAAGGGTGAAAACAAGGAATTTTCCAACACAAAATCTTGGAGGGAAGGGTTGTACAATCACAAGGAAGTGCAAATGATATGTGAAATAAGATGGCCCAAGAGATTAGAAAAGTGGCTAAAGAGACGTTGTGTGAATCAAGAGATTATAGACCTAAGGGCAAAGAATCATGATGGTGGAATGAAAGTGTCCAGAGTAAAGTTAAAGTAAAAAAAGGACTGTTTTAAAAGTGGTCTAGGTGCAAGAATGTTGAAACATGGAAAAATTACAAAAAAGCTAATAATGAGTCCAAGAAGGTGGCGAGTTAAGCATGAACCCAAGCTTTTGATAGATTATACCAATCTCTAGGAACCAAGGAGGGAGAAAAATCTATATATAGGATTGCTAAAGGAAGAGAAAGAAAGACTAAAGATTTAGATCAAGTGAAGTGTGTTAAAGATGGAGAAAGAAAAATCTTGGTTCAAGAAAAGACATAAAGGATAGGTGGAAGGCGTATTTCTACAATTTATTTAATGAAGGTTATGATATCTTACATGACTCTAGCTGACTCGACATTAAAGAAGATGATTAGAACTATAATTACTATCATCGAATTCAGAAATAGGAGGTAAAGGAAGCATTGAAAAGAATGGGTAACAGTAAGGAGGTTGGGCCAGACAACATACCTATTGAAGGGTAGAAAATTATTGGAGATGTAGGTATTGAGTGGCTCACCAAACTCTTTAATGAAATTATGAGGTCAAAATGCATGCCAGATGAATGGAGAAGAGGCATTTTAGTTCCAATCTATAAGAACAAAAATAATGCAAATTATAGGGGGGTTAAACTTATAAGTTATACCATGAAGTTATGGGAAAGAGCGATTGAACGAAGATTAAGAAAAGAGACTTAAGTCACTGAGAATCAATTTGGTTTTATGTCGAGAAGGTCGACTATGGAATTGATTTATCTATTAAGGCATGTGATAGAGCAGTATCGAATTGACCAACAAGACCTACACTTAATTTTTATTGACTTGGAGATGGGATATGATAAAGTGACTAGAGAGATTATATGGAAAGCCCTATAGAAGAAAGAGGTTAGGATTGAAAATATTTGAGCTATCCAAGATATGTACGTGTTTGGACACAAGGTGGAAAGATAGATGATTTTCCCATTATAGTTGGTTTGCATCAAGTTTATACCCTAAGCCATTACCTTTTTACCTTAATTTTAGATGTACTCGCAGAACACATCCAAGAGATAGCACTGATATGTATGCTTTTTGTAGATAATATGGTCCTCCTTGGAGAGTCGAAAGAGGATTTAAATGAGACGTTGGAAACTTGGAGTCGAGCTTTAGAACACATGGTTTTTGCCTAAGAAGAAGTAAGACGTAGTATATGGAATATAAGTTCAACAAAAGAAGAAACATTTCTAATATAGTGGTGAAAGTTGGAGACCATATTATCCCTTAACTTACACGGTTTAAATATCTTGGGTTCGTAATACAAATGATGGAGAAATAGAAGGGGATGTAAACCATCGAATTCAAGTTGGGTGATTGAAATGGATAAAGGCATTAGGTGTTTTATGTGATGAAAATGTATCACTCAAGTTGAAGGGAAAATTTTATCGGACTGCAGTAAAACTTGCGATTTTATACGTGACATAATGTTGGGCGGATAAGAATCATCACAAGACTAAAGTAAGTGTAGTAGAGAGGAGGATGTTGTGGTGGATGTGTGGTAAGACTCGACAAAATAAAATTAGAAACGAAAATATTAGAGAGTGTCAGGTAGTGCCTATAGTATTGAAAATGGTGGGAAATAGACTTAGGTGGTCTGAGCATGTAGAGAGAAAACCTGTAGATTTTTTAATGGAGAGAGTAGACCAGATGGAGAGATGACAAATAATTAGAGGAAGAGGAAGACCTAGAAAGACTATAAGAGAAGTTATTAAGAAAGACATCGAGATTAATGATTTGGATAAAAGCATGGTCTTTGATAGAACATTATAGCAAGAGTTGATCCATGTAGCCAACTCCACCTAGTGGGATAAGGTTTTGTTGTTGTTGTTGTTGTTGTACTAGTTTTATTGGACAAAAAGTTGTGACATATAAAATTTAGCTCTATTCGGATATTTGCACAAGTAGTGTGTGTTTCCTTTCGTTGCTAGGAGTATGTGGTACCTCATGTTTGGATTGCGTTTCCCTTACGGAGTTATTTTGTATCATATATCCACATATGCACTTCTTCCTCAAAACTTCGCGTCTATACCAATAATCGTTTTAGTTAGTGATTTTAGTTTGTGGTGTTATACACATGAAACATAAGTAAAATGACATAATGTCAAGTATAACTATGTTTTATCACTATGCCATAAAAGCCTTTAGACAACGCTTTTTTTGGCATTACACAGCGCTTAAAAGCGCTGTATAAACTAGCGCTGCTAAAAGATTAGACAGCGCTTTGGTTAAGGTAAAAAGCGTTGTCTAAAGGGGTACATTGACTGAAAAAGCGCTGTCAAAGCACCGCTTTAGATAGCGCTTTTACAATAGACAGCGCTTTTGTTTATATTTTAGACAACGCTTTTATTGTAAAGGCGCTATCTAAATGGTGCTTTAGACAGCGCTTTTTGTTTTTTTCAGACTAACATTAGACAGTGCTTTTTGCCTTTTTTTTAGTATACCTTAGACAGCGCTTTTGCTTTTATTGATATACCTTAGACATCGCTTTTTGGTAAAAACGCTGTCTAAACTCCACTTTAGCCAGCGCTTTTTGCGAAAGTGCTGTCTAAACCCCACCTTAGACATCGCGTTTAGTGTAAAGCGCTGTCTAAGGTATACGAAATTTTTTATATAAATTACTTAAAAAAAGCGCTGTTTGTTTTATACAGTTTATATGCACCTGTTTTTAAACCAGAATTTGCACCAGGTTTTCAACCACAATTTGCACCTATTTTTCAACCACATTTTGCACCAAAATATCATAAATTGGAGCTTCAAACCAATATATACGCACCAATTTTGCCTATTTATATATACAATTTTCATCCAACAATTTATATATACAAAACAATTGATGATACAAATCATTTCATCCAACAAAACATTTTGCTTCAAATCTACATATTACTTATAGAAATGCTAAGCAAAAAGCAATGCACATCAATATAACTCTATCTTCTACTTTGCACATATAACCTGAAACAACACAAAAAGATTGTAATTCAATTAAAACAAGACATAAACAATGTCTATAGTTACAAAGTTATACATACTCAAAATTCTCATCAATTAAAGTAAGAGTACAATATACCTTATAAAACTCCGAGCTCAATAATGAATTGACACCAATCCTCTTTAATTTCATCCAAATGATCTCTTGAGTAATACGCACACTTGAATTCATCAAAGTACTACATAATAATATAACATAGTTTGATTTAGTTTCAACTATTTAATTATATGAGAAATATGTGTTAAATATTAAAATAACTCATAAGTTAGAAATACATACATCGGATGGAATCTCTATTCGATCCAAAAAAAGAGTTTCTCTCATAAACCTCAACATGAAATAACCGCAATCTATATCATTACGTTGCCGAGGACACTACACATGAAAAGAAAATATGGATAAATCCTAAGTTTTATCAAGTATCATCACTAATATAATAAAAAATGTGATAATTAATATACCTTCACTCCAATCCATGTAATGTTGTTGGCTCTCCTCTTTGGTACTTGGATATCTCTTTGTGCTCGAAAAGCTTGTATAATGCTAATAAAATATAAATGAATATTTAGAACAATTCACATAAATAAATAAATAAATGAATAAAAAATTATAATATATAACATTTTATTATATTACCTCTTTCACTAACATCTCTTTCTTTTCTTGGTTGGAATATGAATTACTTGTTTCTTAGCAATGCGGACGGATGAATTGATCCAAATTCCCTCGTTATGATCATTTCTGATATATGACTCATCCGCTATAAGATCCGCATCTTGATCATTTCTATTATACAACTCATTCCGTCTAATGCATGACTCATTCTCAACATCAATATCACATTGATCTACACCGCTATCATCAACCACTTTGTTAGATAAAAGCACTATAGACCATTTCGTACTCGTCGGGTCAGTGACATAGAACACTTGTTTAGCTTGAGATGCTAGAATAAAAGGCTCATCTTTATACCCCACCCTATTAAGATCCACTTGCAAAAACCTGACTTATCCATTCGTATGCCACTACTATTTACCCACTTGCAACCAAAGATAGGAATCTGAAACTTCTCGTAATCAAACACCCAGGATAATCATTATCAATTTTCGACCACTGTGGTGAATCAGCCGGATGTCGATACTTTCCATCAATAATTATTTCATCTGCATGCCAAGTCAGGTTTCTTGCATCGGTTTCACTACGAAACATGCGCCTAAATATCGGAATTATAGGAAAATACCATAAGACTTTTGCTGGAGACAATTTTTTCTTATATCGAGACAAACCGCATTTAGGGCACTCAGTTAACGATGCATATTCGTTTCGAAACAAAGCGTAATCGTTTGGACAAGCATGTATCTTATCATAGCTCATGCCAATAGAGCACAACATTTTTTTGGCATCATAGGTTCGATTAGGAAGAACATTATCCTCCGGTAGCATTTCTCTCATAAGGGCCAACAACTCTGTGAAACTTTTATCCGACCATCCATTGCCCGCCTTTAAGTTGTACAACTTTAATACTGCAGACAGTCTTGTGAATTTAGTGCAACCTTTATACAACGGTTTCTCTGCATCGCTTACCAACCTCTCAAACATTTTGGGACAATCATGAAGATCTTCTTCAAGTGCTTCTGCAATCTCTTCGACTTGATCACAATCGTATGTTTCCGTGTCTTTGTCGTCTGAAGCATAGGTCGTATTACTTTTCCCCCCTCGGTTCAACATTCTCGTTAGTTTTCTCACCATGAAATATCCAACACTTATAACTTCGATCAATTCCATGCATCAGTAAATGCGATTTCAATCCATCTGCGTCAACCCGACCCACATAACAACAACCCAAGCAAGGACATTTCATTCGACTGGGGTCTTCAATGTGTTGAACAACAAACTTAACGAATTCCAATACCCCATTCTCGTACTCTTTGGACAATTGATCAGCAGACATCCATTTTTTATCCATGGTTTTCCTACTTATTAAGGTAAACAAAAACACTACTATAATTATTCACGCAACTATTTCAAAAGAACATAAAAGAAGATTTTCCTAAGAAAAACACTTTCGCGTCACAGAAAGAAGATTAATACAAACTTTTATTTCACGTATCGTCTACCATATGAAGATTTGAGTGAAAGAATAAAATACCTTTCTCGTAGTAGCACTTGGTTCAAAATAAATTCTCCTCAAACAACAATCTGAAAAGAACAATCACAATTGAAAGCAATCAATATCAACTTCAAAACTATAACCATGAAGATGTTAGTAACACAAGAGAGATTAAAGCAGGAATAAGCCATTGAAGAATTCCAAAATTGAATCGTTTATAATTGTATAGTTTTGAATTTAATAGCATAAAACCAAGATATTAATATCCATAAGAGAATAACAAAACACTTAGTACCTATACCCCACTCTATATCTTGATTTAATTTTTTTTTTGGTTAATCAAGGCATAGTTGTTTATAAAAGAGACAATATGGTTTACATCAATCAGATTCCTCAAAGAAGAACCCTAAATGAAGAAATGTTCATATCAGAAAATGGACCTTACAAATCCATGGAACAGTTGTTGGATGACTGAGAAAAAACTTGTAATGATTAAAGTAATGGAGTCTTGTTATGACCCTAACCATCTCTAACGTTAACCATAATAGAAAAGAAGAAATCTTACCGAAACGGTGGAGAACGGTGGAGGACAATGGAGGAAGGACGACGGCGAGACTGTAACCGAGACGGTGGAGGACGGTGGCGAGAGCTGTTCTTCGTTCGTTCTCGTCGTTCGCAGTTCGCAGCAGAGAGGGAAAGAATAGAGATATGAAAAATAGAATACTGATACTATTCAGTTTTTTATTTTAATTAATAAGACCTTAGACAACGTTTTTTTGAAAAGTGCTGGCTAATATAGGCCTTTAGCAGCGTTTTTGACAAGCGCTGGCTAATATGGGTCTTTAGCAGCGCTTTTGAGATTATTTTTTTTTTAATTTATATGACTCTAGAAAGCGCTTTTGAGAAAAGCGCTGGCTAATATAGGCCTTTAGCAGCGCTTCTCAGAAGCGCTGGCTAATGTGGTCCTTTACCAGCGCTTTTAAAAAAGCGCTGTCTAAGGTAGGCCTTTTAGCAGCGCTTTTTACTCTTTTTCGTATACAGTTTCCGTGTTTTATTTTTTATTTAACTTATAGCAGCGCTTTTACATAAAAGCGCTGTCTAAGGTGAGCTAGTAAATGTCATTTTTGGCGTAGTGTATTTGAACCTAATTAACACTCCCTTAATATTTGTGGAACTCTGTGAACTTGACAAAGATTTGACTATCTTGTATTCAACTATTTTATATTCTCCTAACCTTCATTTGACTGAGGGGAGTTCGGTTAAGCCTAAATTCAATTTTTTGGTGTACTCGACAAATATTTTATATATTTTTAGTTGTTAGTGTAACACCCCAAAATTTTATTTAAGATTTTGTTTAGTAGTCGGTTTATTTTTTTTAATATTTATTGAGTACTTTTAGAGTAATAAGAATAATAATTAAGAGCTTATTTATTTAAAAATATTAGATATAGTAGATAATTCAAATAGTTACAATTATTTAGAAGTTTTGGGTGAATATGGAGATTTTTAATAAAATAGAAATAGTTAGATAAAATTAATTAAAAATTAAGAGATTTTGTGAAAATATAATACAATAAGATTTTTTTCTATATAAGCATAGAGTAACTTAAAGAACAAGAAAATTTGCGAAAGTAGAAAGAGGAGGCAAACCCTAACAGAGAGAATTGTAAGAGTTGGATCTCCAACCACAAAGAACTCAAATTTTTCGGCTTAATCGAGGTAAGGGGGATTGTTCTACATATGGTGTTTAAGCCTCGGAATATTAGGGATTCCCTTAACCCTTTTTGCTTCTATAATTGATTTAAATATTTGAATAATTTAGGATTTGAGCAAAACCGAGGATTATATTTAACTTAAATATAATCTAAGGATTAAATTAGCATTTTACTTAATTAGTCAATTGATTAAATATAATTTAAATGCTATAACTTGGAGTAAGCTAAAAAAAACATACTCTTAAAGCTATGACTTGGAGTAAGGTAAAAAAAATACTCTTAAAGTAAGTTGAACACAACTTATATATATATATATATATATATATATATATATATATATATATATATATATATATATATATATATATATATATATCAGTGGTGTTCAACTTACTCTAAGAGTATGTTTTTTTAGCTTACTCCAAGTCATAGCATTTAAATTATATTTAATCAATTGACTAATTAAGTAAAATGCTAATTTAATCCTTAGATTATATTTAATTTAAAGGCTATGATTTGAAGTAAATTGAAAAAACTTACTCTTGAAGTAAGTGTTACTGTTAGTGATGGTCGGTAATTTGGGGGATTTGTTAAGTTGGAATCAGGGTAGGTTGAAGAAGAGGGTTTAGTAGTAATAACAAAATTCTCAAAATCTTAACGTAGAAAATTGGAACTATTACATTGAAAAATAAATCGAAATAAGTCGAATAAGTTAAAATAAGTCGAAATAAGTCAAAATTCGCAATAAGTCAAAATAAGTCTAAATAGGCCGAATAAATTGCAGAAAACACAAGAGAGTATTGGTAATTTTGTTTCATGCATAACTTGAGTTTCGTAAGTCCGTTTGAGATGTTGTCAGTTGCATAGGAAAGCTAAGACATAGATCATTCTAAGGGAATTAATTTATGGTGTTTAAAGGTGGAGACTATAGTGATTATGGTAATTTCTCATGATGTTTATTCGTGTGATTGATGTTGTGAAAATTGTATATTCTTAAAATGTTTATATGAATAACGTTGTGGAAAGTAGTAGCTATGCACATGACGTGAGTGTAGTGCTGAAATTGAACATAAGTGTATTTAATTTGAGAAATTAGATTCCGAATCAATGGTATAGGATTATTATCCATAATAATAGATGTTTAAGTAATGTTGTTACAATATGTCGACTAATTCCTGCAACTTGCGGTTAGTATACCCTATTAGTCATTTTCTTATAACTTTAGTTACCTAGATATTTTAAGAATGAAACTAAGATATTTAGAAACTAGACAAGATTTAGCTCGGGATAAACTTCGATCTAGATCAATTTCGTTATGGCAAAGGCTAGAAAACTAAATTGCATGTTCAGTTAATATTTTGAAAACTCCGTAGCACAACTATTTAACATGCTGGTAGTAGTTTGAACATAACTCACTCTAAACAAGTCATTTAAGAGTAAACCTTATATCATAAGAAAATAGACAAAATTTCCTACATATTGGACTTAATAAGCTTCTCATTACACCAATTTTAGGAGGATAAATAATAGTTAAAAGTCCGCTGAGACATTCTGCCTACTGCATGTACTAGTTCCTATTGTTTGATTAAATTGTACCGATTTAGATCTTAAGTCCTAAAATAAAAAATCCTAATATTAAAATAAACTCTCTAATGTTTCTGGAAAATATTTATTTTCTTGATTTCGACTTCGTTTGATACTTTAAATAATTGTTTGAATCTGAGGTAAGACTAGCAGGAAACATGATTTTGGGGTTGTTTTGATCAGACGCTGTGTGAATTAATTTGTTGATGTTTTATGACATTAACCTATTGTTTTGATGATATATTTGTGTGAAGTAAGATTTTGATATGTTTAGGACTTTTCTACAATGTATTGATAATATGTATATGAGTTAAGTTGTTAAAGCTAGGACGCAAGTCCGGTGTTGATGTGATTTATGATTAGGTTTTAAAGAACCAGTGTTGAGATGTTTAGGTTCAGGAGAACCGGTGACATGGCCTTAAACTAGAAATTATTTGATGATGATGTGCTTAGGTTCGAAAGAATCGGTGACTTGTATGACTTATGTCCAGTGACGAGGATTGCAGTTGAAGGATTGTGGATGTCGATTTGCATTAATTGTAGCATTCATGCATCATGTGTATCGAAGATAGGTTGGACTTTGGTCTAGTGACGAGTAGGAGTTCGGTCCAGTGATGAGTAGGACTTCGGTCCAGTGAAGGGTTGGATACATCAGTAACATCCCTATGATATCCAAGAGATTGGTACCACATGCATATGAGTAGAAGAGAAAAACATTGCATTCATAATTATCTATGTTATTTGATTGTGTGATTATGATTTAATTGTATATGATGATTATACTATCCATGCCGTTTTAACACCATTTGATTTGTGGAATGTACTCTTACCATTTTCTTCTTGTTTCTATGTTTCTCAATATGTATATTCTGTAGATACTCAGGTTGAGACTGAGGAGTAGTTGTTGTGCTTGATTGTGAAGGATGGCGTAGTTGGTCTCTTTGTTGCTTCATTTACCGTTTTATGCTCGCCGCATCGTTGTCGGCTATTTAGTATTCCTCTTGTCGCTCTGATAGTGTAACGCTGGGCTAGGAATTCCATGTTTTTTCTAAGTTGCTTATTTGAATAATGATGTTATGTTGTTCGAAGTTAATTTCGCATTTTGAATTAAAGATTTAATAATGAAAGATATGTGTGACACCCTACTTTGTTTTATCTTCATATTTTCTGCGTGCGTTTGTATAAAATACATGTTAGAGTTTAGGATATTCCATAGTTGGTATCAGAGTCAGGTTGGTCCATCTGGCCTTAGGTGTTATAATTGTACAATGCCCTTATGCACATCATGTGTATTAACACCGTTAGTGTTGTTTTCCTGTAACCGCAATTTGCTTTACTATTTACAATTAGTTATGCAACACCCAACTTTTAGAAAATTATTTTATTTTAATTTAATTATAATTTTGTGCATTTTTTTTAATTATTATGTATGTGTAATTAAATAAATGTGGGTGAGAGAGTGTGTGTGTGTGTATGGTCTTATGTTTATATTATTGAAATTAGAGGAAGAGATAATAATTATAATTATTTTATTAATTAAAAGAATGATTTAGTAATATTATTGAAATAAAATAAATATAATAAAGAGAAAATAGAAGTTGTAGAGATATTGGGGGCGAGATGGGGATTAGAGAGAAAATTAAGGGCAAAGTAGAAACATCCTAATTGAGAGATTATGTTTCAAGAGTAAAAAGAGAATCAATAGGGGAGTTTGACACTACGTAGAAAAAAGGTGAAAAGAGGCGAGAGGAGAGAGAAAGTTAAGGCATAGAAGAGCATCCATCAGAGAAGTTTGGGAGAAATTGCAAGAGAAATCTAAGGTAAGGGGGAGAATAACTTTTAATAAAAAGGGCTTATGCATGAAAGGTAGGGTAAAGGATTCCTTAACCTCCAATAGGGATTGTGTAAATTATGCATTTTGTGTTGTTGTTGAATGATTTTTTTTATGCTCTATTGAGTGATCTGTGTGCATTCTTGTATTTTGATTCGATACATATGTTGATGCCTTTGATAAGACAAGGTTAATGTGATAACCTTGTTGATACCATGTTCTTGAATACCTTGTATAAGGTTAGGAATAACTATTTATTTCTGGGATTTCTGTCTTACCTTCTAATTGTGTGATGATTTGTGTTTGTGCCATTTAGGGAGAAATATCCAAGATGTGTTTTTGATGCGGTTAGAACTCTAATAGGCGAGTTTTGAAATACGTTCAATAGGGAGGAAAGCGTAGAAAATCGCATGTAGACACATGAAGGGATTGACCACCTTATTTCAAGAATAACTTGAATTTCGGGACTCGGATTGAGGCTTGGTTTGACGTGTTATAAAGTTAACGCAATAATCCATCTTTTGAAGTAGAGAAATTGGGTTTAGGGGCGTAGTCAGTTTATACCTAGTAGTAGTTTGCTGATTTTTATACCAGAGGGCGTAGTCAGTTTCAGCCTTGCGTTGCTCATCACATTTCAAGCATAACTTGAGTTTCGTAAGTCCTTTTAGTATGTCATCAGTTGTGTTAAAAATAGAGTTTAATGATCTTTCAAACTGGAGAGTTTCATAATTTTATCATGATTTTATAATTTCTCGTGTTGTTTTTAAGTCATACATTTTGTTTTAGAGTTTATGTAGAAATTATAGAGATATGGCTGAACTGAAACAAATAGAACTGGAGTTTCGTAACTCTGTTGGTGGTACGATTAAGTGCGTTTAAAAGAGGGTTTAAATATATTTTAGACTTGAAATTTTAATAATTTTATCACAAGTTTTTAATTTTTTGTTCTATTTTGAAGTTAGACAATTTTAGAGTTAGGTTTAGAGTTTTGAGCAATTTTGAGTGTGGTGACCTTTCATTACCTTTTTAAAGAGTTTAAAAGTCATATTTTATTTGGTTAGAGTTGTTATATAAATTTTAGATTTTCTTTTGAGTAGTTTAGAGTTGGAGATTAGAATATAGAATACACATGAGTTGAACTTGGATCATTGTTAACATTATAAGGTTGTCTTTTGAGTAATATTTTTATGTGCTTAAGGTTGTTAAGGTAAAAGAGTTAAAATAGAGTTGTTGAGTAATTAATAATAATATTTTAGAGTTGAGTTGGAGATATTTATTATTTAGAGTCGCCAATAGAGTTATTAGAACAACCAATTGAGTTCATAAGAGTTATCTTTATGTGCAAGAGTTGGCAGTAGAGCATTTTTTAGCACCTTAGAGTTATTTTAGAGTTGCGGGGATTGTTGTAGAGTTATTTTGAGTTCCTTAGAAACTTTGTCAAGTTATAATTATGTATTATTATAACTTTTTACAAGTTAAGAGTATAGAATAAATTAATAAAAGGGTTAATAGTGATTTACCCCCCTGCCATATGAGCGTGTTTCGGTTTACCCCCCCCACCGTTGCCAAAGGCAGGTTTTGGCAACAGTTTTTTTGAAAAAAACCGTTGCCAAAAGGCAGGGAGGGGGGAAAAGCAAAATTCGCTAACATTACAGGGGTGAAATTCACTATTAACCCTTAATAAAAATACTCTATTAAGATGTTTTGAACTCATAAAAATGTATTTTTGATCCTTTTGAGTTTTTAGGACTATTGGTTACCGTTGGGTAGTGTTAGGGCCTGTTTGATGTGAATTTAATGAATGAAAATGATTTTTTAATTGATTTTATTAATTTTATGAGAGATGGTTATGTATAGACGACTTGATGATGTTGTGCCAGATTATTATGCTTTCTCTTGAATACTTGCTGATTTTATAAGTATGTTGTTATGTATCGTTGAGTTGAAGGTGAGTTACATATTTGTGAATTGATAATTTTATTGAGTGTAATTATTATATGTGCTGGAGTTGTGTTGCTATGCTAAGTATTGAAATTCTGGCACTTTAAGACAGATGTCAAGACTGATGTCCCAACACCAAAACACAATGTCAAGACAGATGTTAAAACATCATCTGCTGACAGAAAACAGTTAAATGTAGAAGGTAAATTGCAGAAGAATAAATAACACCAGTAGTTTTTAACCTAGTTCGATGCAACTCACCTACATCTGGGGGCTACCAAGCTAGGAAGAAAATCCACTATAATAGTATTAATGCAAAGCTAAACTCCACCGTTTACAACTTATCACTTAATCACTACCTGTGCTAACTTCTACCCATGAACTCCTAGATATGAGAAACCCCTCTCACTTCCTATAAGTCACAAACCAGTGACAATTCAACAACACCAAAATAGAAGTGACACACTTCCAAGACAATACTTAGTTTTGTTTAAAAGCTTCAACTAAGAACAATAAACTCTTGCTTAAAAGCTTTAGAGTGAACAATTAACAATGAACAATCAGTCAACTCAATGCATCAAACCTGATACAAGAGTGACATACAAACAATACACACTAAACCCTAAAATACCACCAAGACACGGCCAATCCTAATTCTCCCAAATTTTCCAATGTCCAACTTGCAATAGGTTTAGCTCCTTTCTTTAAATAGCCTTCAGACGTCGTGGGCTTGGGCTTCTTGAAGCACAAATCATCAAGAATCAACTTTCAATCATTAGTATAATTTCCTTCGCAATAATAAGAACAAAATATATAGTTTTCTAAAAAGTCTCCAAGTTCCTTTTTATGAAACCAAATCAAATTTGCAATGTTCCTAAAATATCCTTGCTTAGATGCGCCTGTATGAGAACTAAAATCATCCAGAATCTCATATTTAAAAATCAAATCTTCAAGGATTTAAAATGCCGAATTGTTCTGATGTGGTATAACATGTCACAACATCTGTCAGAACACCTGTCAAGAAAAGTAACAGCATACTTTGTTGTACAAGTTGGTCAAGATGTTATGACATCTTGCTCAACATCTAGCTGTGATACATGTTTTACCAAAAATTTTGCCAATAAAAAAATCACATACCTAACCATCTCCCCCTTTGACAAATTTTGGCTAAAACAACCTTTGCACAATAGTTATGGAGAAGAGGAATAAAACCACAAACACAAAACACAAGCTACATGAAAACATGTAAACTTTGTACAGACTGCAAATAGAAATATATCAGAGATAAGATACAGCTACAAATCATCAAAGATTACAACTCCTTCAAATTCCAGAAATCTCCAGAGATCAGATGTCAAGACATGTGGTCTGACATCACATCAACACAACTCCAACACAACAACCTCAGATAGGTCCATTACTCCCCCTGTCATACATAACCAATACTCTCCCTCAAAGAAAAATCCAAATCACCAAAAAAACCAAACCATGAACTATCCAAGTTCACACATCAGAGGCACATGTAACAGAAGAAAAATAAGCCTCACAAATAAACACACCAGGAAAGATGTTAGAACATCTGGTATTACATCATACCCCACATACCACATCAGTAGTAGCAGCAAAAAAAATCCCTCGAGCACAAAAAAGCATGACAGACAATCATGCTCGCCCTAAACAGTTGCATATAACAAGCATCACCAATAGACTATTTTTCCTTTAGCAGTAGTATAGTTCTATCACAATGTTAGTCAACATGTCAAGACATGTGACATGACATCAGGACAAACAAAAATACACTAACACTTTACTCCCCCTTTTTAGCCAAAAATTGACAAAAATTAGAGTAAATGTAAATAACAAGTTGGAATCACACAGTGCATTCAAGCATAAACAAAGTAATGGAAACACACAAATGGAAGTACAAAGTGCAATTGGAAACAAATAAAACTCAGATGAAAACACACGTAACTTGGTGGAAACACACATTCTTGATCATTTTTAAGTGATCTTCCACATCTTGCCACTGTCAAAGATCCTTCTGTACTTCTTGTTGATGTCACATGTTTTAGGAGTGTTGACACTGTCTGATGTTATGACTCGGTATATGACATCTTGGTTTCCCTACTAATTTGGCACTTATCACAAACTCTGCTCTCTTCAATCTTGAGTTTCGGCAATCCTCCAACAGCTTGCTTAGATATGATTTCCCTCAGTATGCTGGGATGAAGATGTCCAAGTTTCTGGTTCCATAGCTTAACTTCATCCTCCTTGGTGTTTAAACATGTGGAATAATAAGCAGTTATTTGAGGTTCCCACGGATAATAGTTGTCTTTAGACCTTATACCTATTGTTGTACCCCAAATTTTTACCCTTAGATGTCATCTTCATTTGTGCCTCTTAGGTCAAGCATCTCTGCATTGTTTGAACTAACCCATATCTTACAGTTTGTTTCTTAGTGTTCAAATTAGGTTTGCATATCACCATGAAGCTCCACAGGTTGTTTTGAAGCAAGTCAAGTCAACAAAAGATCTCTAGTGCAGGAACTTTGGAATTAGGGTTTTGCTCTGAAGAAATCAATGAGAAATTGGCTCTATCAAGGCAATATTTATGTGGTCCACTTACCACTTAAGGTCATCTACATCCCAGGGACATCATTCAACAGGAATCCAAGGTCTATTGGTCCTTAACAAGAGAAGTTTGAGCCTCAGCCTCACTATACCTCCAAATTAAGGACTTGGGTCTCAAATGAAAGTTTTAGAACATGATGAAAGCTTTCCAACCATATGTGGAACACCTCATTTGATAAACCGTTCTCAAGTTATGGGCTCTCAAAGAAGGGTACTTTAAGTTGTCAAATTTTAACTTAGAAAGTCATTTTGTGCAGTTTTTAGTGGACACGATTTGTGGGCAGTTTTCTACTAATTCAAGGCATTATTTCAACTACATTTGAACACCAACATTGTAGTATGATGCATGAGCTTTCATTAGAGCCAAAGAGCATGAAATTTGGATCACAAAATCAAGAGATATCATGTGTAGAACAAGGGCACTCGAAGCTGATTTGTACCAAGTTCTACCTCAGATTTGAATTTGAATTTTTATCCTCTCTCTCCAAGTACACACCTACAGTCCTAACACATTAGTTCAAGTCTTCCTTTTATTCAACTAATCCATCAAAAAGCAGCTGCACCGTATATCTCCTTTTATACCCTTATGTTCACATTTACAAGCAACTTGCCAAGAGCATTTCATGCACATCCTTGGTCCATCAGATACAAGCCAAAACATACTATACTGTCTGACCTAATGGAAAAAAGACGAAGTTCACTTGGCTCTATGAAAGATTGTGTTCAGAACAGTCATATTCCTCAAATCTTTCCATGATTTTCTCTTCACAAACAAATCCTTGGTCCATTGGTTATTCACTCTTCTTTGTCCAGCCAAACTCTCTATAAAAGGAACCCTATTCTCCTTTAGAAAAAGATCTATCGAGAACAATAACACCAAAAAATATCCTCAGCAACCAGAATCCACAACATACCCCAACTAAGAGAGTTTCATAAAAACTTTGAAGAGCAAAAGCTTGTTTCGAGGAAGAGGAGTAGCTAGCTGCATAAAGAAAACTCTTGCTCATTTGTGCTTGGACTTCAGGTAAGCCTTTCACCTTTCCTTTATCATAACCATGTATGAATAAATCTTGATGCATTGTTCAGTTTTACCATATGTTATACATGTTAACTCTGATGTCCATTTGGTTTATACCTTGATATACTTTCTGTTAAGTTGATGAAGAGGTTCTATCTCTCTTCCGTGTTGTCTAAACATGTGTGCTTCTATGTTAATCTTGCTATATGAAATGCTATGTCTATCTTTCTGACCATGAGAACAGTTGAATATCATTCTGAATGTTTTTTATGATAGCATAGCTGTTAGGGTTATCTCTTTGTTTTGCTTAATCTGTTAAGGTTCATGTATTGTGTGAATGAGTATGATAAGTTATATGCAAAGTTGTGCGTGGCTCTGTGAAGCTTTTGGTTGATGGTTATATGTAAGTGTATATGTTGGCTGCTCTTCAACTCATGAGTAGTTTATGTCATCATGTTGCTAGCTGCGAAACTATGTGCGTGATAGTTGTGTTGGTCATATGTGGTTTAAATGATTTCTGATCCGTTGTTATACATGGTTGTTAGTTTGTTTAAAAGCTGCATGCTCTTTCATGGCTGGTATAATGCAAACAAATTGCCCCTTTGATAAAGATAGTGGTAGTGATATGCTTGAACTGAGATGTTATTTAAAAAACATGGTTTCCTTCCAATCACTTTAGCCATTGTTCTTTCCATTGATCACACACTCACACCACCATTAGAGATTTGTCTTCATGCTGCAAATATGTGTTTGGTTTGCATCTGATTCTTTGGTCATGCCTCGTCATGTAGTATGATAAAAAATAGTTTGAATGCCTGACTGTCGTGACCCTTTTGCTGTGTGTTTTAACCTTTGTTTTAAGCCATTTAAAGCATGATGTCGTTCTGCTCTTTGAGTACTCCATTCAGTCATTTTATTTTGTGGATGTTAGTGGGAAAATGAGAGAGATATTGGTCAGGCAAGGTGAGCGGCGACCGCCATGGTTTTACTGGTTTTTCACGATGAATGTAGGATATCTTTCACATTGCATGGCATGAACAAGGAGAGTCGTGGCAACGCGTGAATGGCTAGGTTGCTTCTTTGTCGTTTAGTGATTTAAAAACATAGTGACCGATTGAGCTCATGTTTACATATTCTTGTACATGGCCATGTCATAATAATTTTGATGATTAATATTATATTTCATTTCAACATGGGCCTTCACGTTTTGCTAACGCCACCCCCTGGTTACAGGCCCAGACATGTAAACAACTCAACTTAGTTCATTTTTGGTTTTGCCAAATGCACCCCCTGCATTTTATTTCTTTTCATTTTATTTTCTATTTTCAAACATTTTCATTTCAATTTTTTTTGTAAAAAACCCTTTTTTATTTTATTTATTTCATTTAAAACTTTTTCTTCATTTCAAAAACTCCAAAAATATTTTTAATCTTTATTTAATTTTAATTATCTATTTATTTCTTATTTGTTTATCTAAGTTTAATTATTAATATATGAACTTTAAATTACCCATCTTTGGATTAATGGTTAACTTTATTTGTGAGTCATCTTTATTGATCATTTGAGTGTTTATTCACTAATGCTTATTTAAATCTTGAACTAATTTATCCCATGTTTGATTTATCATGTGTTTGACTTTGATGTGAATTTTTTTCTTCTTTAAATATCATCATGCCTCCTTATCTTGTGAGTGTTCCTTATGTTTGTCTTCCTTAAGATTGAAACATATTGACTTGTCTTTGTTTACATACCTCTATGATGATCATATCCATTTTATCCATGCTTTACTATGAAATACTTTTTGCCATACTCATGCTATTGTTATTATCTTATTTATCTTTATCAATATCTCTTGTTATCATTTAGGATCCTTACAACTATTTTTTTCCCCATTCCAAAGGAAGGTGATTAATGTTGACTCTTAAAGTCATAGCCCCCATCTTACCTTAGTAGCCTCTCAGGAGATGACTTTCACTTCTTTGCCTCCTAAAAGCCAATAAGTTATAACTAGCCTTAGGAGAGAGTTCTTACGCTCTTGATGATATTCATCCTAATGAATACTCACTTTCCCTATTGACTAAAACTTCAACATAGGACCATTATAACTAGACTTAGAGAGTTCTTATACTCTACAATGAGTTCACACTCATTTCCCCTCTGAATATTGACCACAGTCAACCATTCAGTAGAAGTAGAACTACGCATACTCTGA
Organism: Lathyrus tuberosus; assembly: GCA_022829125.1. Lineage (NCBI taxonomy): Eukaryota > Viridiplantae > Streptophyta > Magnoliopsida > Fabales > Fabaceae > Lathyrus > Lathyrus tuberosus. Next base: position 10,856,565 of record JALAZF010000141.1, read on the forward strand.
TTCTACTCCCGAGGATACGTAGGCGCAAAGTGTGATGCTTTGTCGAGTATACTTAGATACTAACCCTTAGGGTTTCAACCTTTAGCATAGAACCTTTAGCAAATATAAGATAACATTAAAATAAGAGGTTCCCGTAGAGTACTGCGGACGTTTAGGGTGATAATACCTTCCCTAGGCGTAACCAACCCCCGAACCTTAGATCTCCCCCCTTTAGGTTTTTTTTACGATCTTGAACCTTTCCTTTGGATAAATCAAAGTCGGTTGTAAAAGAAAATGATTCAAGTTAATAAATAGCTTGTTATCCGATTTTCACCGCAACAGAAATGGCGACTTCACTGGAGAGTATCTAAAGATATTTTAGAGGGTTAAGCCTATCTTGTATTCATGTTATTTATGTTTGCTTGTTTTACTTATATCTGCTTATATACTTGTCATATTTGCTTATATATGTGTATATCTGTTCTATGGGTTGACATGGTATCTATGAGTGAGATAAGTCCTAACCCGGACTTGAGACAACACATATGTTTAGGAACTATGGACATAGTCAAGGGAACTTCGAGGGAGAAATCCCAAAGGAGGGAAGTTGAAGTCCACGCTCAGTTGAGACCCTTTTGAATATAGTAGAATGTTACGCGAGCAATCGTGAATGCGTTACTACTTTCAATTTGTTGCCAGAGATATTGAGGACCTTTAGTCACCCCTTTACCTCTACTTGGCCTATTTAGGATGTAGTGCGAGGACTGTGAGGGAGCAATCCCAAATGGTTGCTACGCGATACTACACTCAGATGAGACTCTCTTGAGAATTTTATCGATCACCTAGCAATTGGGAAGTTGACAAAATCCAAAAGATGGATCGTAGACTCTGAGAACCCTTTAGAACCTTGTTCGGTAGGTGAAAACCATAGTACATACCTTTGGGATGGGTAGACCTTTGACTCCATGCTCGTAACCCCTAAACCTAGGACTTGTGTGCTGTTGTGTGTGCATGTTTGTGATTGTGTGTGCCCGTGTTTTGTGCATTGCATACATCTCATGATAACCATTTGGTTTCAATGAACTCAGACGTTCTTTTCTTTGCAAAGATCAATCGGGATCTTAGATTTTAAAACAAAACTTTTCAGTTTTCCCGAAAATGTTTGCAATTCGGCTTTCGAGTTCCTTGAAACCATTTGGCTTGCATTAGCATTGCATGCGCATTTGCATTTCTCAGTCTTGAGTCTCATCCGTCCTTTGTCTGTAACCCAGCTGACCTCCCGAAACCAGCATTGGACTTGAAGAAGCTTTTAAGGGATCATGAATTCAGAGGAGCAGAACCAGTTTGTGACCAGAGTGGATTTCGACTTGTTAAGAAGCCAGTTGGATTAGATTATGACAGCCTTGGCAAAAAGAGATGCTAATATTCAGGGTATGTTTGTGAACAATGTTTCCCAAGCTCAACCTGTGCAGATTCCTGTTAAGAACCAGTTTATACAAGAACACGCCATTGTCCGAGATGGACATTCTTCTTCTATTGATGCTATGGAATATCGCAGTTTTGCATTCTCCGAGTCAGATTCCCAAGAAGTGGTCCCTGTGATGAAAACCAAGGATCCACGAGACATTGAGCTAATGGAAAAATGTTGTGCCTTGGAAAAGAAGCTTGATGCCATTGAAAGTCGTGACACTGCTGATCTGAATGCTTTGGACATGCGTTTGGTACCCGACCTCGTGATACCTCCTAAGTTCAAAACGCCGAAGTTTGAAAAGTATAAAGGGGATAGTTGTCCAAAGCAGCATTTGGTGATGTTTTGCAGAGGAATGACTTCACATGTCCTCAATGACAAACTCATGATCCATTGTTTCCAAAATAGTCTAAGTGGAGCATCACTGAATTGGTATATGCAGCTAGAGAGTAGTCATGTCCAATCATGGTTAGACCTAGCCAGTGCCTTTGTGAAACAATACAACTACAATCTTGATTTGGCTCCCAGTCGCCTACATTTGCTAGACTTATCTCAAGAAGAAAATGAGTCCTTCAGAAAGCATGCTCAGAGGTGGAGAGAAGTAGCTGCTCGTGTTCAACCACCACTTTCGGACAAGGAATTGGTTGACTGGTTCGTGGATACTTTGCAAGGTATATACCGAGAAAAGTTGTTTAGCATTGTGACGTCAAACTTTTCTGAATTGGTAAAAGCTGGAGAACGCATTGAGAGTGGTCTCCAGAAAGGAAAGATCTGAGGCATCTCGAATATTCCGGCCGGTGAGAATAAATCAGTTGTCAGTTCTCAAGAAGAATGGGAGAAGGAAAGTAATTCTATATGGGAATCCCAAATACCTCAGCGCTTCTACAACTCAAGTGTTCAGCGTCAGCAACCTTTTGGGTCTTTGCATCAGACACCAATCTCTCCACGTGGGCAATATTCTTCTACAAATCGAAGACCTCCTCTGTATCAACGGTCCTACCGCCGTCAGCCACGTCAGCATGCACGACAAAGGCTAAGGAAGCCAGAGAGGAATTTCACTCCGTTGCCAATACCATACAGTCAGTTCCTGCCAGATTTAATCAAAGGGGGATTGATAGTGCCAAAAGGGATAGATCCAGTGATCCCTCCATACCTATCAGGCTTTGATGCCAACGCCCGATGTGACTACCACGCTGGGGCACAGGGGCATTCAACCGAAGACTGTAAGGTACTCAGAAGCAAGGTTCAAACGCTGCTTGATTCTGAGATGATCTGATTCACGCCTTAAGGAATTCAAATCAACAGTCCTTTACCTAATCGAGCAGATTCATCAGACCCTGAGGAGGAAGAAATTGTCGAGAGTGGATGTGAAGATAATTCTCAGACGGATTTCGACAATCAGTTTTAAAGATGACTATCTCCGCTTGACAAGTCAAGAAGGAAAGCCCAGTTCCCTGAGGTTGGCAAACTTTAGACTGTTTCAGCATTTTTGTTGTATTTTCTTTGCGTATTTGAATCTGTTTTTGCTTATAAGTTGTGTTGTATTTTCAAATTGGCGAGGTTAATGAAATGTTTGTGCATCTTTTTTATTAAGTCCATTCGTTTCACTCATATATTTTTATCGCCATACAAAAATACAAAATATACCTTCACCTTGTTTCACTCCCTTTATTCAACTGTTTGTTTAAACAAAGATTGGGGAGGATGATGAAAACCTCGTGTTCATAATTGCTGTGGTATGCTGCCAATTAAACCTTGCCGACGATACAAGGCATTGTTTCAATTTCTAAACACTGGAGAAATAAGGAAGATAATCCCTCGTTAACCCTTCGAGCCTAGAAGTAAGAGTTTTCTTTCCTTACACAAAAAACCTTAAAACTCAACCCTAGGGCAGGGTAGTTCTCAGTTTGACTTGGTTATGCAATCAAATACAAGCCCTTCATGTAAGGCGCCAGTCATCTCTCTCAAATCAAGTGACTTCCTAGCTTTCGGAAATTTGAATGTATAGCTTAAGCCAACTGAGCATAGGACTGAAGTCCATCACGAAGATTGGATGGGACAAATAAACTTTGAGCCTTATCTTTTGTTTCATAAACCATGAACCAAGCCACGTTACAACCCATAAAAGACCTAATTAAGGTAAAGTTGTTTTGAAAGCATATTACAACAAGGTTGATTAACCTGACTCCTAATAATCTTTGTTATTTGCGTGTGTTGATCACTTCCTCTGACTAGATCCATCTTTGTTTTTGATTTAATCATTCCACTGTGTGTGTTTCATCAACAAAATTTTGGTTTCAAAAGCTTGCATGAATTTTGCATTGAAATTGCCAATTTTTGATGAACAATGCTTGTTTGCAATACAATTCAATATCAAAGGAATTCCAACAAATACAGCTAGCTAGGGGATTCGACTTGATAAAGGAAGCTCAGTCAGGGGCAACCAAGTGAAAGGATTTTCTAATTTACCGAATCAGAACTCGTCAAAGTTCAATATATTGGGGCAAGTCTCCCTGAGGTCATCTTATGACAAGTATGGACTCCAGTGACCCATCAGCAGGGGCAAGTTTTGTTCCCTAGTCGTTTCTACTACAACTTGAGTGTTACAAATACAGTTGGACAGGGGCAGTTATGCCATTTCCCCTTTAAAAAGTTTGAAGATATTGAGGCATCTGGTATGCCAATTCTTCTATAAAATCATTTTGATTACCTATCAGAGGCAGTTAAGTCGAGATTCGGTAAATCTATAAAAGGCCAATTAGGCTGGGGCATCTCTTTCACAGATCAGCCAGTCTGAGAAGCAAGTTCAAGGACCTTGTTGTGGGAATACAGTTAATCTGGGGCAGTCACACCAAGATATCTCCAAGAGTTTGAAGATATTAAAGTACCTTGTATGCCAATTCTTCTATAAAATCCTCTTGTTATCCTCTTCTGACTGACCATATAGCCTGGGGAAGATAAGATTTGAAGATGATAATTATGCCAGTGGGATGCATAATTACTTTGTTAGCTCCCCAATAAGCTGTTACTTCAGCTAATCTTGACAAATCCTCCATGGTTTCTCTCCAACGAAGAAATCAAGCCCATGATGACAATTTTCACGATGTTATACCTCAAGTGGAATACTCTTTTCACCAACGAAGTTGTTAATTCTTCTTCTTCATCCCCAATGATGGTCCAACCTATTGAGTTTGGCTGGGTATCCTTGTCGATATGTTTTTTTCATCTCCTGTTTCGCTTTCAGTCTGTTTTGTCAGCATAAGCATAAGCATGGCATAAGCACTCGTATGCATAGCATCTTAGCTTTTTTACCTCCTTTTTTGGTGTTTTCCTGGGTTGTTCACTTTGGTGTTTATCTCCCCAAGTGACTGGGTTCGTCTATTCTCTCCAATAGAAAGTCAGCCCTAGGCATAAAGTGCCCCCCTTTCTAAGTTCCCCACTGAGTTATATCCTCCTGGATGATGGCTGTTTCAGTTATCTTTTCCACATTTGGATAAGATAAATCCCCATTTGAGTTCATTCCTCAATGGGAGTCTTGTTTGGCTGTTTCTTTCTAGCTTGTTCCTTGATTGAACTTTGGTCCCTGACAGGGGTGGTTTCCGAACCTATCTTTGAACGTGCATTTATTTTGCACCGTGTCTTGCGGGAAGATTCTTTTACGAATCCCCATTGAAGCTAAACTTATTTCTCCAGCAGTGTTGTAATACCAACATATCTTTGGAATTTATACCCAACAATTAGTGGCAATCTCTCTCACGAGAAGCTTATCTGTCCTTGGTTTTATTCATACTTCTACAGTTACCAATAGTGTTACCTTCAATCAGTCATTCTCCATCAACCCTTTGATGATGTCATTCAATTGATCAACTGTGTTTTCCGTCAATCCTTTGACGATGCCAGTTTTTTTCTTCTATCAACCCCTTTGATGATGTCAATCTTTATCTAAATCAACTGTCTTTTCCGTCAATCCTTTGGCAATGTCAGTTTTCGTACCATCAACCCCTTTGATGATGTCAATCTTTATCTAAATCAACTGTTTTCTCCATCAACCCCTTTGATGATGTCGCATTTTGATCAACTGCTTTTTTCGTCAATCCGTTGACGATGCCAATTTTTTTTCCATCAATTCTTTGGTGATGTAAACCTTCGATTCAATTATCCCTTACCGTCTATCCTTTGACGATGTGTACCTTTACTTCCCCAGTGGAGTAAAAACTTTCCCAATATATCCAAAACATTTGTCTAAGCTAGGCTTATGCTTTGGTTTTCACCTTTGAGTACCAGACCCCAGCTCTTTATGCAGGAGTCCCCAGAGAAGTCAGCTGTTAGACGACAGAATTCTTAGTCACTAGAATTGTTATTGGTCTTTGAATACAATAACTTCGTCATTTTCATCTGATTCTTAGAAGCGGAAAAGTTTTAAGAAAACACAAAGATGAACTAAGTTTTACTCTAGTATCAAGATGTTTTATGGAATCAAGTTGGTACAGGAAGAGTTAGTAGTACTGTATCTTTGGCTTGGATTTACCATCTCTAGTGAAAAGAAGATTGCCCCGGTTATCCTTGATGTTTGGGTTTCAGGGTGTTGGCTTGTGTTATCCTTTCTTCCTTCCTGTTTTGCGTCGTTCGCGTCGTTTCTAGCATATAGCTAAGCATATGCATCATGCCTTAGCATCTTTACATCCCTGTGCTTTGTTTTGCTTGTGGTCTTTTATTGGTGTCTGTCATTATTTCATCAGTGAAGTAAAGACATTCCCGGTTTGCTCTGTGTCGTGCTTGTTCGGTCTTAACCTTTGCGCACCAGATTTGAATCTTTAAACCTTTTGCTGTTCCCCAAGAAGTTTAACATTAAAGATTTTTAAAACTGTTCTCGTTTGAATCGTGTCAAACTTGAACTTGGACTTTGTTTGAATCGTGTCAAGCATTGTCTTGTGTTTTAAAACCGTTCTTGTTCGAATCGTGTCGAACTTGAACTTGGACTTTGTTTGAATCGTGTCAAGCACTGTCTTCTTGTTTTAAAAATTGTTCTTGTTCGAATCGTGTCGGACATTGAACCCTTACCTTGAATTTTTGAAAACTTGCTTTAAGCTAAGCTTCTTGGAACAAATTTCTTCAAGACTCCTAGTTGGTGCGCAGGGTTTGTCTCTGTCTTCCTGGCTTTTCTTGAAGATCCCATTTTGAACTCTTCAGTATAAGATCCCCAGGAAGTCTTTGCTTGGTTGTCTGTCCTTTTGACTGATCCCTGGTGATCAGGTTCTTCTTTCTGGTTTCATGCCCAGGAAGAATGTGTGGGTTTGTTTTGTCCCCAGTGGTCTATCTCCCCGGTTTTTTTCCCAGTGGAGATTGTTTTTTTGGTTTTTTCCCGGTGTTTCTTTGGAGTATCCCCAGTGAGTCTCTTCCGTTGGTTAGCCTGTATCCCCAATGGGTTTTTCTCGTGGATACTAGCTTTCGTCTTTCCCCGGTGGAGCTTATCTTGTGCGTTTGCTTTCTGTTGTCCTTTGGTGTCCTGTCTGTCTGCATCTTTGCACCTTCTTGGCATCATATCATCATTTTTTTAAAAGTTCATGGCATGTCAGCATTTGCATGTCTGTCGCTTGTCCTTAGCATTTGCATTCCATCTAAGGGCAAAATTTTTGGTTTGCTATATATAAATACCTTTCACCTTGATGCCCATGGAATCTCCGTTCCTCGTGCCATCTGGTAAAGCTATTTAAATAGGGGCAACTATTGTACCCCAAATTTTTACCCTTAGATGTCATCTTCATCTGTGCCTCTTAGGTCAAGCATCTCTGTATTCTTTGAACTAACCCATATCTTGCAGTTTGTTTCTTTGTGTTCATATTAGGTTTGCATATCACCATGAAGCTCCACAGGTTGTTTTGAAGCAAGTCAAGTCAACAAAAGATCTCCAGTGCAGGAACTTTGGAATTATGGTTTTGCTCTGAAGAAATCAATGAGAAATTGGCTCTATCAAGTCAAGATTTGTGTGGTCCACTTACCACTTAAGGCCATCTACATCCCAGGGACATCATTCAACAGGAATCCAAGGTCTATTGGTCCTTAACAAGAGAAGTTTGAGCCTCAGCCTCACTATACCTCCAAATTAAGGAATTGGGTCTCAAATGAAAGTTTTAGAACATGATGAAAGCTTTTCAACCATATGTGGAACACCTCATTTGATAAACCGTTCTCAAGTTATGGGCTCTCAAAGAAGGGTACTTTAAGTTGTCAAATTTTACCTTAGAAAGTCATTTTGTGCAGTTTTTAGTGGACACGATTTGTGGGCAGTTTTTTACTAATTCAAGGCATTATTTCAACTACATTTGAACACCAACATTGTAGTATGATGCATGAGCTTTCATTAGAGCCAAAGAGCATGAAATTTGGATCGCAAAATCAAGAGATATCATGTGTAGAACAAGGGCACTCAAAGCTGATTTGCACCAAGTTCTACCTCAGATTTGAATTTGAATTTTTATCCTCTCTCTCCAAGTACACACCTACAGTCCTAACACATTAGTTCAAGTCTTCCTTTTATTCAACTAATCCATCAAAAAGCAGCTGCACCGTATATCTCCTTTTGTACCCTTATGTTCACATTTACAAGCAACTTGCCAAGAGCATTTCGTGCACATCCTTGGTCCATCAGATACAGGCCAAAACATACTATACTGTCTGACCTAATGGCAAAAAGAAGAAGTTCACTTGGCTCCATGAAAGATTGTGTTCAGAATAGTCATATTCCTCAAATCTTTCCACGATTTTCTCTTCACAAACAAATCCTTGGTCCATTGGTTATTCACTCTTCTTTGTCCAGCCAAACTCTTTATAAAAGGAACCCTATTCTCCTTCAGAAAAAGATCTATCGAGAACAATAACACCAACAAATATCCTTAGTAACCAAAATCCACAACATACCCCAACTAAGAGAGTTTCATAAAAACTATGAAGAGCAAAAGCTTGTTTCGAGGAAGAGGAGTAGCTAGCTGCATAAAGAAAACTCTTGCTCATTTGTGCTTGGATTTCAGGTAAGCCTTTCACCTTTCCTTTATCATAACCATGTATGAATAAATCTTGATGCATTGTTCAGTTTTACCATATGTTATACATGTTAACTCTGATGTCCATTTGGTTTATACCTTGATATACTTTCTGTTAAGTTGATGAAGAGGATCTATCTCTCTTCCGTGTTGTCTAAACATGTGTGCTTCTATGTTAATCTTGCTATATGAAATGCTATGTCTATCTTTCTAACCATGAGAACAGTTGAATATCATTCTGAATGTTTTTTATGATAGCATAGTTGTTAGGGTTATCTCTTTGTTTTGCTTAAGCCGTTAAGGTTCATGTATTGTGTGAATGAGTATGATAAGTTATATGCAAAGTTGTGCATGGCTCTGTGAAGCTTTTGGTTAATGGTTATGTGTAAGTGTATATGCTGGCTGCTCTTCAACTCATGAGTAGTTTATGTCATCATGTTGCTAGCTACGGAACTATGTGCGTGATAGTTGTGTTGGTCATATGTGGTTTAAATGATTCCTGATCCGTTGTTATACATGGCAGTTGGTTTGTTTAAAAGCTGCATGCTCTTTCATGGTTGGTATAATGCAAACAAATTGCCCCTTTGATAAAGACAGTGGTAGTGATATGCTTGAACTGAGATGTTATTTAAAAAACATGGTTTCCTTCCAATCACTTTAGCCATTGTTCTTTCCATTGATCACACACTCACACCACCATTAGAGATTTGTTTACATGCTGCAAATCTGTGTTTGGTTTGCATCTGATTCTTTGGTCATGCCTCGTCATGTAGTATGATAAAAAACAGTTTGAATACCTGACTGTCGTGACCCTTCTGCTGTGTGTTTTAACCTTTGTTTTAAGCCATTTAAAGCATGATGTCATTTTGCTCTTTGAGTACTCCATTCAGTCATTTTATTTTGTGGATGTTTATGGGAAAACGAGAGAGATATTGGTCAGGAAAGGTGAGCGGCGTCCGCCATGGTTTTACTGGTTTTTCACGATGAATGTAGGATATCTTTCACATTGCATGGCATGAACAAGGAGAGTCGTGGCAACGCGTGAATGGCTAGGTTGCTTCTTTGTCGTTTAGTGATTTAAAAACATGGGCCTTCACATTTTGCTAACGCCACCCCCCTGGTTACAGGTCCAGACGTGTAAACAGTTCAACTTAGTTCATTTTTGGTTTTTGCCAAATGCACCCCCTGCGTTTTATTTATTTTCATTTTATTTTCTATTTTCAAACATTTTCATTTCATTTTTTTTTAAAAAACCCTTTTTTATTTTATTTATTTCATTTAAAACTTTTTCTTCATTTCAAAAACTCCAAAAATATTTTTAATCTTTATTTAATTTTAATTATCTATTTATTTCTTATTTGTTTATCTAAGTTTAATTATTAATATGTGAACTTTAAATTACCCATCTTTGGATTAATGGTTAACTTTATTTGTGAGTCATCTTTATTGATCATTTTAGTGTTTATTCACTAATGCTTATTTAAATCTTGAACTAATTTATCCCATGTTTGATTTATCATGTGTTTGACTTTGATGTGAATTTTGTTCTTCTTTAAATATCATCATGCCTCCTTATCTTGTGAGTGTTCCTTATGTTTGTCTTCCTTAAGATTGAAACATATTGACTTGTCTTTGTTTACATGCCTCTATGATGATCATATCCATTTTATCCATGCTTTACTATGAAATACTTTTTGCCATACTCATGCTATTGTTGTTATCTTATTCATCTTTATCAATATCTCTTGTTATCATTTAGGATCCTTACAACTGTTTTTTTCCCCATTCCAAAGGAAGGTGATTAATGTTGACTCTTAAAGTCATAGCCCCCATCTTACCTTAGTAGCCTCTCAGGAGATGACTTTCACTTCTTGGCCTCCTAAAAGCCAATAAGTTATAACTAGCCTTAGGAGAGAGTTCTTACACTCTTGGTGATATTCATCCTAATGAATACTCACTTTCCATATTGACTAAAACTTCAACATAGGACCATTATAACTAGACTTAGACAGTTCTTATACTCTACAATGAGTTCACGCTCATTTCCCCTCTGAATATTGACCACAGTCAACCATTCAGTAGAAGTAAAACTACGCATACTCTGATTCAACTCCCGAGGATACGTAGGCGCAAAGTGCGATGCTTTGTCGAGTATACTTAGATACTAACCCTTAGGGTTTCAACCTTTAGCATAGAACCTTTAGCAAACATAAGATAACATTAAAACAAGAGGTTCCCGTAGAGTACTGCGGACGTTTAGGGTGCTAATACCTTCCCTAGGCGTAACCAACCCCTGAACCTTAGATCTCCCCCCTTTAGGTTTTTTTTTACGATCTTGAACCTTTCCTTTAGATAAATCAATGTCGGTTGTAAAATAAAATGATGCAAGTTAATAAATAGCTTGTTATCCGATTTTCACCGCAACATCTATCATCAGAATAACATCTTTCTCATCTTTGACCAAACATTCTGATTTTGAGAAACTGACCAACAAACCTTGATCACACAGCTGACTAATGCTAATAAGATTAGCAATTAATCATTTCACAAGAAGAGTATCTTCTAAATTAGGAGAACCAACACACACCAATTTTCCCACTCCTTTAATTTCTCCTTTAAATCCATCACCAAACCTAACAGAACCAGTGGGATGAGATTTGATATCTATCAACCACTTTTAAACCCCTGTCATATGTCTAGATGATCCATTGTCAAAGTATCAGTCTTCTCTAGTTGAAGCTCTCGATGAAGTATGAGCTATAAGGTTAACATCCCTATCTTTAACACTTCTCTTTTTGCTCACTTGATTAGTCTGGGAATGATCTGAAGATTTTTGATCTCCATGTGATTTATAGCAAAGAGGCATTATATGACCATACTCACCACAACAATGACACCTCCAAGTTGAGGATTAAGATTTTGTTGAAGTTACATCATGTCTACCAGGATGTTGTAACACGTGGTTGGACACGGTGATCATTTTCTTCTTTTCAGAAGGAAAGAACTATTCTACAGACCTTTTCTTTTGTTGATTATCAGATGGATAATTACCTCTTGTATCTCCATCATCTTTCATCATATCAGACCCATTTTTCATCCTTCTTAAAGAGTCTGTCAGGTTATTAAGCTTAGAATTCAGGAGAGTTACCTTATTTTGCATATGAGAAATAGTACATAGAAGTTCCTTCTTCTCATTCTCCAGTTCAGCTATGATCTTTCTCTGATTTTCCTCTGTCTTAAGACTTTCTTCACACTTGTCACAAGTTTCCTTGTAAGACACATCTAGATCTTCATATAGGACATTTTCATCACAAGTTTCTACTTCATCTGCCCACCCGCCAGAGAGAGCAGTCACAAGTTTGACAGTCTCAGTGTTAGATTTATCTTCTAACTCATCATCATTAGACCAAGATACAGACAAGCCCTTTTTCTGTTTCTTGAGAAAGGTGGGACATTCTGGCCTAATGTGACCAAAACCTTCACACTCGTAACATTGAATGCCTTTACTTTGGTAGGACTTCTCTTCAGTTCTGGCATTCTTTTGAGAATCATAGTTATAACTGATGTCAAATGAGATGTTCTTGACATTTGGTCTTCCCCTTCTATCCATTCTCTCCAGAATTCTATTAAATTGTTTCCTAAGTGATACAATGGTATTTGACAGTCCTTCCTCAGTATCCAGATCATCCTGACCCTCTTCATCTTCAACATTAGATACAAAAGCTATGTTCTTGTTCTTTTTCTCAGATTTGTCACTAATAGCCAATTCAAAGGATTGAAGTGACCCCGCAAGCTCATCAACTCTTATACTGCTGATGTTTTGGGCTTCTTCAATGGTTGTGACCTTCATGTCAAATTTCTTAGGGAGAGACCTAAGAATCTTCCTAACCAGCTTTTCTTCTGATATCTTTTCACCCAATGCATTAAAGATATTAGCTATTTCAAGAATATTCATGTGGAAATCATGAATACTCTCATCCTCTATCATCTTTAGGTTTTCAAACTTGGGTGGTAAGCAGCTGAAGTCTAGACATCTTCACCTTAGATGTGCCTTTATGAGTTGTCTTGAGAATTTCCCAAACATCCTTAGCCACAGTGCAGGTGTTGATAAACCTAAACATGTTTTTATTAACTCCATTCGATAAAGCATTCAAGGCTTTGGAGTTTCCAAGATCAATCTCATATTCTTCCTTGGTCCAGTCCTCTTCTGGCTTCAAAGTCTCCTTCCCATCTTTATCCTTAACAATAGGATGTTCCCAACCCTTGATGATAACTTTCCAAGTTTTGTTATCCATGGATTTTAAGAAAGCCATCATACGTGACTTCCAATAGTCATAGTTAGTGCCATCTAAGACTGGGGGCCTGTTAACATTTCCTCCTACTTGCTTATCCATAGTACCAGAATACAAACTCCCTGGAGCTCACCCAAAAACAGAACAGGGTGACCTGCTCTGATGCTAATTAAAATTCTGGCACTTTAAGATACATGTCAAGACTGATGTCCCAACACAAAAACACAATGTCAAGACATATGTTAAGACATCATCTGTTGACAGAAAACAATTAAATGTAGAAGGTAAATTGTAGAAGAATAAACAACACCAATATTTGTTAATCCAGTTCGGTGCAACTCACCTACATCTGGGGACTACCAAGATATGAAGGAAATCCACTATAATAGTATTAATTCAAAGCTAAACTCCCCCATTTACAACTTCTCACTTAATCACTACCCGTGCTAACTTTTACCTAGGAACTCCTAGATAAGATAAACCCCTCTCACTTCCTACCAGTCACAAACCAATGACAATTCAACAACACCCAAATAGAAATGACACACTTCCAAGACAATACTTAGTTTTTCTTAAAATCTTCAACTAAGAACAATACACTCTTGCTTAAAAGCTTTAGAGTGAACAAATAACAATGAATAATCAGTCAACTTAATGCATCAAACCTTATACAAGAGTAACACACAAACAAAACACACTAAACCCTAAAACACCACCAAGACACGGCTAATCCTAATTCTCCCAAATTTTCCAATGTCCAAGTTGCAATAGGTTTAGCTCCTTTCTTTAAAAAGCCTTCAGACCTCGTGGGCTTGGGCTTCATGAAGCGCAAATCATCAGGAATCAGCTTTCAATCATTAGCATAATTTCCTGCACAATAATAGGAACAAAATACAAAGTTTCCTAAAATGTCTCCAAGATCCTTTTTATGAAACCAAATCAAATCCGCAATGTTCCCAAAATATCCTTGCTTAGCTGCTCCTGTATGAGAACTAAAATAATCCAGAATCTCATATTTTAAAATCAAATCTTCAAGGATTTAAAATAGTGAACTATTCTGATGTTCTGGTATAACATGTCATAACATATGTCAAGAAAAGTAACTGCAGACTCTGCTGTACCAGTTGGTCAAGATATCATGACATCTTGCTCAACATCTGGCTGTGATACACATTTTTCCAAATTAAACATGTTTTACCAAAATTGTTGCCAATCATAAAATCACAAACCTAACAAGTATTGTGTGAGTTATTGTGGCAATTCAGGAGAGAGGATTATGTGGGGTTGTCAATGCATATATGTTAGGATCAGAAGAGGGGTATTAACACATTGAATTTTTTTAACATGTTCATACATTCATGTTGAGTTGTGTCAAGAGGCATGTTTGCTAGTTCAAAAGAGGGAACTAATGGCTTGTCCCAAGCTCATAAGAGAGGGCTTGGAGCTCATAAGAGGGGGCTCATGGGTTCAGAAGAGGGAACCCAGTTCCAGAGAGAACAAAATGTTGAGTTTGTACAACATGCATATACATAGTGTTGCATAGCCGAGTTGCATTGCATAATGATTTATATGCATAATTATCAAGTTGTGATTGATTGATGAGTCTGGGTGTGAGAATGTATTGTGATATACTATGAATGATATTGTGTATAGAATGATGTGTTATTATCCTACCTTGCAGTATACGCATGTTATAATTAATTGTGATTTCTCACCCTTTCTGTTTGAATGTTGCCTTTACATGGGCATCGTGCAGATACTCAAGAGCAGAGACACTGATGTGAGTGAAAGTTAACTCATGGAGCTATTTCTTTTAGGTTCGTTGTTTTACTTTTGGTTATGTTCTGATATGTAACATTGGGGGAGCAATTTTCGTTGTTTTATGTTTTGGTGTGATAAGCATTTGGAGAATACTTACGAGTTGATACTTTTAATTAAAATATGAAGTTTTATTATGGGATTTAAATTGGTGTGTGTGTGTTGTCATACCCCAAATTTTGACCACCAAGATTTCCCATTATTTTGCAAATCATCACCACAATATGGATGTACCTTCATGCCTCATCAATCTCCTCAAAGATGGTTGAGCATTCACCACAATCAAGAATTAGGGTTTTTAAGCCCCCTCAGAGCACTTAGACAAAGGATCAATCAAGAAATGACATGATCTTCAACTTGTCTAACCTCTCAAACACCCATAAAGGATCAAGAGGTCTCCCACATCAAGAATCAAGCACAAGATTGCAACATTCCAAGTGGATCAAGCCTCAAGATCGTCAATGTCACCACATTATGGTTTTGGTCGACCAAGACCTCCAGATGAAATTTTCATCTGGGCATGAGCCAATACTTCAAAGCATGACTCAAGATACTCAAAGGGACCTCATGGACCTAATCATCAAGTCAAAAATAACCTCAGGGGATGCATTCATAAAAAAATCAAGAATTAGGGTTTCTTGACCTAATTCACCCCTAAGATGACTTTTGAGGAAAGACATGAACCAAAACCTCAAGACATGATTTGAGGGCCTCAAATACACTACATTGATCCATTTACAACAATTAATTGATCCAAGAAGCTTGATTCACAAGTTTCAATCTCATCTGGACCACAATTAGGGTTTTGAAGAAAAAGTCAACTGTGCCTTTGACTTTTGACCAAGACATGCTCCCAAACCTTGGTACATGATTCAAGACACCCTAAAACACCTATGGAATCCATCCATTAGGTTTAAATTGGGTCAAAAACTTGATTACACAAAGGATCACACAGTTTGGATTTCATCTGACAAAAAGTCAACTGTGTCCAAAATCAAGTTTGACTTTTTGGAATTTTTCACAAATATGGTTCCCCTAAGTCAAACACAATGTTAATGTATGGTATTGATCATCATTCATTAAGAAAAATCAAGAAAAGTGAGGTTTCTTGCAAAAGGGGCAACCATGAGAAACCAAAATTTTTCTAAGTTATGGAACAAAAGTGGTTTTTACCCAACTTTGCAAGGTCATAACTCCTAAACCATAAGGCCTTTTTCTACCATTCAAAGTTCAAATGAAAGTCCATCTGACATACTTCAAATATGTCAACTACAAGAGATTCCAAATCCTCATGGATTTTGAGTTATGGATTGATCAAAATCAAAAAAAGATGAAAATGACCACTTTTCCAAGACTTAGTGAAATTTTCATTAAGTCAGAATCTGCCTTACTTTTTCCAAAATATAGGGACATTTTTCACCTTGATCCAAGTTGAACCAGGTCCATTAGTGAACATCAAAGTTGAAGTATGCCACGAGGGATTTCCAACAAGTACCAGATCATCTCCAAATTCAATTTGAGTAGGGAGATACAACCCTTGGAACATGGCATCATGGACTGATTTTGTTTAAGGAAAATTATATGATATTTGCTCGATTTGGCCAAATCAGATAATTCTAAGCCTTGTCAACCATTTGGATACCTCAAGGGATAAAATCAAAGAGGAATGATCTGATCCACAAGCCTCCCAAGTCCAAGGAACTACATGTAGCCATTAGTGCCCTAAAAAGCCTAAAAAGCTCAAAGACTCCAATTTTGTTTCCAAGCATTCAATGGATGCATCAATGTGGCATGTACTGAGACATTGCTAACTGAATGAGTCAAGATTCAACTCTAAATCAAAGGACCATAGGCATGTGTCCTAACCTCAAGTCAATGGCTATAGGAGACTAAAGATGCCTTTATGCCACAATTGGCCAAGGGACTGTCCAAGTTGCCATTCACTATTGCTTGCAAAACAAACTTGCTCTACTATAGATAGAGCTCATTTGTGACCAGTTTGAGTACACCAAAGCACTACAACTGATGCTTTCCTCAAAATCTCTCTCATTAGGCCAAAATGCCTTCTTTTGCAAGTCATCTCTGAGTTTTTGAGTTAGAGAGCAATTCCACCACAGCTCATAATCCAAACACATCCAATTTATCATATATAAGTTGTTCGAACACTCACCCTTGATCTGAAACACCAAAATCCGAAAGTCAACCTCCAAAACCTCAAATTTTGACTTTTTTGCATTTTTCAAGCAATGTCTTGATTCAGTCACTTCCAAAACCAAACAAAGCCTTAAACACACTCCAAATATCATCCTCAAACTGTCCCAATTGGTTTCCCTCATCTGGAACACCATTTGAGAGAGTTACTATCTTGGTCACTTTTGCCCCTTTTGCAAGAAAGAGCCAATACTTGTTCCTGAGGATTCCAGCTGGTTTTGATCATCCTAAAAGCTTCTAAGGGGTCAATCAAGAGTGTCTAAAGCATTGGATTACTTCTGGCACAAGGAACATGACAGATAGCACTAGGAGCTTCAAGAGGTAAGTGCATCACAACTTGAACTCTCTAAATCATGCATTGCTTTGATGTCCATTGATCATGGACATCTCATACATGTCATACATGTTGTGTTTGAAAAAATTTGCCATGCTATTATTGCCTGTACAATGAGATAACATAGAACATGCAAATCTAGGCCTATTTTGAAATCACTATCGGATTTAAAATAGAAACATTTTCAGAAAATTCCAAAAGCACCATTGGATTCCTCATGAAATTTTAGGTAGGATGCACCTAAATTTTGTCAAAATCCATGGAGAATTGAGGAAGTTAGAGCCTTTATGCAAATCCACCAAAACTTGGTTTTTTGCCTTGGCCAGGCCTAAAAACCAAGTCACCCATATATATATATATTCATGGGGTGGTTTTGATACACGGATGTATCACCATCCCAGTGGTAGCGCACATGTGTGTTTGGATGGAAGGTCGTGGGTTTAACACCCACCCAGACCATTTTGCCATTTTCTCTATTTTTGCTATTTTTTTTCACATTTTTCATGGTTTTTGTTAATTAATTCCAAAATTAATTTCTCTCTCAATTTTAATTATTTTTTATTGGTTCTTTTTTTGAAAACTCTCAAAAATGTTAAAATATTTTATTCTACCAAAATTTCACAAAAATATTATTTATTTCATATATTTGGTATTTTGTAAAGAATTATGTTTTTATTTGTTTTTAAACATTTAAAAATATTTCTTTCTCTTGATTTTTGCAAATTCAAATAATTTTCAAATCATTCTATGAATGAAACATGATTTTTCAAACATTAATCCAAGATCAAAACTTGTTTTTTTCACACATGTTTGGTAATTTTGATCATTTTAATTGAATTTTTTTCAATTAAAATACTTTTCTTAAATCAAATTAGGGTTTTGATTATTTTCACCCTCACAAATCTTTTTCAAAACACTTTGGCCCTCTAATAGAGTGTAAGACCCAACCCCCTTTGTACATAAATAATTTTGGGTCTCAGTTATTGTATAAGTCCCAGTACAGTTTTCAAAACGACGGTGCGATCACTTCTTTCCATGGGCCTCTCCTTGAGTTATAAGCCTCATCCCTTGTACAAAAATAAACTTTTGGACCTCTAATAGAGTGTAAGACCCAACCCTCTTTTATACATAAACCTCTTTGGGCCTCAGTCATTGTATAAGTCCCGATACGATTTCAAAAATCTCGGCACGATCGCCGTTTTCAAATAAATCATTTGGGCCTACCCTTGTGTTGTAAGTCCCATTTCTTTTCTTTTTCAAACACTTTGGGCCTATTGATAGAGTGTAAGTCCCATCCCTTTGTAAATAAAACCTAATTTGGGCCTCAGTCATTGTATAAGTCCCGATACGATTTTCAGATCAACGGTACGATTACTGTTTTTCATCTGGGCCTCTCCTTAAGTGTAAGCCCCAATATTTTCAAAACAACTTTCCCTTTTGATTTAGGTTCAAATTCATAGTTGTTATCAAAACTTTCTTTAATTTCTTGAACAACTAACCATACAGCTGTTACAATGGAAGCTTGCTCACTTGTAAGTTTTAACAACTTTCTTTTACATACTTGCACACACACACACACACACACACACACACACACACACACACACACATATATATATATATATATATATATATATATATATATGCCTGTATATTATCTGCTTAGAGTTTCCCCGACAATTAGGTCTAGGATTAGATAAAGCCAGAGGTCACTCTTTCAACACAGTCAAAATTAGTTCCCCATAGGAATTTCCAGATACAGTCTTGCCTCCTCTTGGGATTATACAATATGGAACAAAAAGAAAGGCATTATTCCCGGTGAAACTTTTCTCAGATTGTCACTATTAGAAAATTGTCAAAGAAATTCATTTCCCCCAGAGAGGATTAATTCCCGGTGAAACCTCTCTTGAATTTCTTCAAACCCTAGAACTGTTCACTAAAGAAAATATTATTCCCGGTGAATCTTTTCTTGAAATTTTCTTAGGTTTGGACCCACAGGCTTCATAAAAGCATCCCTCGCCTCCTCTTGGGCTTTGTACAAGGGTCCTCCGGCTTCTTAGAAGTTTTCATGCCTTCTCTTGGGCTTAGTACAAGGACCAAAGACCTCCTACAGGTATAGGACAAAACTTAGTCATCCTTTGTTAGAGCAGTCTTTCCAAAGAGTCAAACCTCAGATCAATTATGGGTTGATTCTCATCCCTTAAAATAACAGCCTCCCATTGGGCATCATACAAAGATAAACCTTCCCATACCAGTAGACTTGGACAGTCTTACCTCATGTTGGATTTCAAAGAAACCCTCAAGTTTCCTAAAAGCACGGGATAAACCCTGGTCATTTAATCAATCTCCAGCAGAGTTTAAACTTTTCATCCTAAATTTCCTCAGCTAGGGCCAAATCACTATCAATAAACCTTTATCAGAACCTCAAGGCATTTGATATTTCAACTCTTCTGTAAACCCTCAGCAAGAGTTGATTCCCCGATTTGGACCTGTCTCTAGATCTCAATAATCCTCAGCAGAAGCTAGCATCCTCTTAGGCTTTATATAATGATCCCTAATCACATTTTTTAGCCTTCTCTTAGGCTTTGTATAAATATTTTTCCCCACTCTCTTATTGAGTCAATCATTTTCAGCCTCCTCTTAGGCTTTGTATAATGATCCTTCTTTTCCTCAACAAAAGTCAGCCTAAATCTTGGGCTTTGTACAAGACGGATAAAAACACTCTCTTGTTGAGTAATCACCTTAAAGCACTCTCTTGTTAAGTCAATCTTCTTTCTTAAAGCACTCTCTTGTTGATTCAACCTTTTTCAACCTCCTCTTAGGCTTTGTATAATGATTTCCCTCAGTAGAGTTAGCCTCAAAAGCACTCTTTTGTTGAGTCATCCTCTTTCAGCCTCAATCTTGGGCTTTGTACAAGACACCCTTAAATATCTTCAGCTGAGTCAGTCAAATAACCTCTTTCAGCCTCAATGTTGGGCTTTGTATAAGACAAATCACACTCTCCAGCAGAGTTAATTTTCTTTTAGCCACAGTCTTCGGCTTTGTACAAGACAGATAAAACCTCTCACCAGTAGAGTCAGTTTCCCCTTTCAGCCTCAATCTTGGGCTTTGTACAAGACACATAATAATATTCCCCAGTGGAGTCAATAAACCCTTTTTAGCCTCAATCTTGGGCTTTGTACAAAATAGACAAAATCTTTCCCCGAAAAAGTCAACTTTCAGCCTCCTCTTAGGCTTTGTATAATGATATCCCCCAAAAGAGTCGGTCTCCCTTTTTGCCTCAATCTTGGGCTTTGTACAAGATAGATAATAATCTCCCCTGTGGAGTCAATCAACCTTTTAGCTTCAACCTTGGCCTTTGATCAAGGCACACAAAAATCAACATCCCCTCAGAGGAAATCAAAAAAATCTCTCTGTAGGAAGATACTTCTTTGTATATCACACATCAAAACAAAAAATCAAAACAAACCTTAATTCCAGATAACTGCTATAAGTGGCACACTTGTTGATTGAGAAATCCAAGCCATCGTCCATCTATTATCCTGGTAAACTTCCTCTATCGTCTAATTGCTGTAAGCGGCAAGCCTCTGGATTATTTACATCCACGCCACTGTCCCTCTCTTAGCAAGAAAGATTCCTAAGGAAAAATGGCATTGCTCTATACTGAGTTAAAGTTTCCTCCTTCAGGACAAATCCCCTATAAAGGAAATTATGGCATTGCTCGATTCATATATCCCAGTTAAAGTAATTCTCCTTTATAATCAGTCACCCAAAAATTGTGATAAATAGACGAGATGTCTCCCTTTAGAGATGACAAATTCTCTCTCAGTCAAACCTTTAGCTTCAATCTTGGGCTTTGAACAAGACACAAATACTCCATTTAGCTTCAATCTTGGGCTTTGAACAAGACACCCAATATCTTTCCTCCCATAGAATAGGAGGAACTACGATTGCTCTCATTTCCCTATTTTCTTTAACGGGAATACGTAGGCATAAGATTGCGAAATCTTAACGAGCACACCAATCAAAAACTCTAGGTCCAGTACCTTCACACACTGATCAAAAACTTTAGGTCCAGTACCTTCACTCATCAAAAACCTCGGAAAACCTGAAATCAAACAAAAACTCACACTCTCTCTCTCTCAAACACTCCCAAAGGAGAAACTTTCCCAACCCACAACATACAAACACCAGTAAGTAGAAAGTAGTAAGGAAAATTGCTAACAACCTGTGGATAACCACATATAGGATGGGTAATTGACAACTCCCCATTGTATAACCTGACCCCGAACTCCCCAATCTCTTAAGCATTTGTTCAGTTAAACATTTGCGTGCAAGGTTAATTTTAAATAGCTTCCCTTTCCTTTCCAGCTTCATAGGATAAATAAGAAATCAGAAAGTAGCACCCCACTCCTACCATTGCTGTGAGGAGAAACAAATGGCGATAAGGTGATCGTGTCACCGACAAAAATTACACGCTACATGTGTGTGTGTGTGTTAATTATGATTCAGTTGCCATGATATTAGATGAGTTAGATGTCATGTAAACATCCTAATTACCTATCAAATGAATTGATGTCGTGTAAACATCCCAAGTACGGATCAGATGAATTGATGTCGTGTAAACATCCTAAGTGAAATTGTGTGCAATAAAATATTGTGTTGCATGTTTGTTTAAATTAAGTGTTACATGATCAGCATGCATGTGTGTTTTGAGAGGTATAACATCATATGTGAAAATGTTGTGAAAAATCTCTGATTTAATTATAATTATGCATTGGGAAAATAGGGTGTTACAGGTTAACTTGTTCAGTTGGTTATGGAGAAAGAAATGGCTGGTGGTAGAAACGATCAAGCGATTGCATATGTCCTAGAGGAAATGGCTCAAGTGATTGCGCAAGAAAATCAAGATTTACATGTTAATCAGAATCAAAATGGTACAGCTTATGAGTTATGTGGGCTAGGAAAGTTCCAGAAGAATAACCCGCCTACGTTCAAGGGAAGGTACAATCTTGAAGGTGCCCAGGCTTTGATCCAGGAGATTGATAAGATATTTAGAGTTATGGCATTAACTGATGCACAAAAAGTGTTATTTGGAACATATATGTTGTCTGAGGAAATTGAGAATTGGTGGGAGAACACCTGTCAAAGGATAGAAGTCGTCAATGCTGAAATTACCCGGGGTAATTTCAAGAATGAGTTTCTGGACAAGTATTTTTCGCTGATGTTTGTAACCGTAACAAGATTGGGTTCTTGGAGCTGAAGCAGGGTAATATGACAGTGTCTGACTATGTTGTAAATTTTGAAGAGATGTCCAAGTTATGTCCTCACTATAATAGTGTAGACACTAAAGGTTCCAAGTGCATGAAGTTCAAAAGTGGTATATATCCTGAGATCAAGCAGTTCATCGAATATCAGGAGATCCGTCATTGCTTGGTATTGGTCATTAAATGTAGAATTTATTATGGGGATATTATAGTTAGATCCACTCAATACAAGAGTGTGAGTAAGAAGAAGAATGGGAATCAGAATCAAGGCAAGCCGTATATGACTCATGCTGCTAAGGGGAACAAGAAGTTCCAGCACAAGACTGCAAGTGGGAGTCAAACAAGTGGAGGAGGCGATTCTACTCCTATGAGATGTTTCAAGTGTGGATGGTAAGGTCATCGTGCCTCTGAATTTATGAAACCAAGCCTAGCGTGTTTCAAGTGTGGGAAACTAGGACATCATACCACTGATTGCAATAGTACAGTTCTAACTTGTTTAAACTGTGGGGAGTAGGGTCACATTAGCACCCAACTCTAGAAACCAAAGAAAGCTCCAGGTGTCGTGAAAGATAGTGGGAAAGTCTTTGCTCTTAGTGGTGTTGAGGTCTCTGGATGTGATAATTGATTCAAGGTACTTGTTTCATAATTGACATCTCTTTAGTTTCAATCATCAATGCGGGTGCAACACATTCGTTCATGTCACATGATTGTGTTAGCGAGTTAAAACTCGAAGTGTCGTCTATGAATGGTATATGGTCATTGATTCCCTAGTTAGTGGTTTTGTAACCACGACGTTAGTTTGTCTTATTTGTCCTTTATCCATTTATGGTAAAGCAATTAAGAGGTAGAGATATCCCTCGGTTAAAGTTGTCTGGGGAGGATCCGTTGAGGGTAACGTGACGTGTAAGTTAGAGAGCCATGTAACACCCCAAAATTTTGCCTCATATTTTACCATCCATAAGTGGCTTATGCTTCACATACATGTGCATTTATGTCATAAACATCATACATGCATCTTTGGCTTTCCCAGGGCATGGGATCAGAGGTTTCTATGTCATTAATCGTTCAAAGCAAAGAGAATGAGATACTCAAGTACTCAAGCTACAAGGGCTCTTTATGCCTCAAGACATCATGTTTGGTGCATCATTTCATCAGCTGATTGAAATTTGCAAGAAACTTGAAGAGGATCACTCTCTCCTATCTTTGGTCCTCAGATTAGGGTTTTGCCTATTTGTGTATGTGGCACCCTCATGGGCAAGGATTTTGAAGCCTCAACATCATCACATCACATATAACTTCTTGTTTCAAGAGACTCTCCATTGTCTTAAAAGGAATTAGGGTTTTCATCATTGATCCACATCTCCTATTATTGGGGCTAAAATTAGGGTTTTGTTCAAAATCAGTTTATTTCTGATTCTTTGAGCAAGACTTGATTCCATGGATTTCTATATATTCTCAAGTATCTATGAGTGGAGTATTGACCATCCATTTCATTCATAAGGGTTTCAATTGGTCAGATGATTGAGAATCGGCTAAATTGGGAACAAAGTCAACAGAGCAGTGAAAAAGTCAACTCCAGACTTTTTGAGGTCAATCTTGTGTTTATCATGTTAAATGTGACCAATGGGTGGAATTTAACCAAGAAATATCAAAAGAATCAAGAAAATCAAGACTTGTATGAAAAGCTACCAAGAATGGAAACATTTCCATTTTTGGAAAGTTTATGTTTAGAACTTTCCATGTTGGGTAAATTTTCAAGTTAAAAGTATCTAACTTCTAAGCCATTTTTCTCCATGATCAAAGCTTCATTTCAATTTTTGTCAAACATGAAAGTTGTAGTACTCATTTCAAGCTTTCCAACCATGTAAAAAATTCCTCATTTGGATTTGTCAATCAAAAGTTATGATGCTTTGAAGTTCGGACATTCAAGTTGTTCAAGTTGAAACAAAACTTAGATTTTTCTAAGTCCAAAAAGTTAGTTTTGTGCCCTTGATTTGGATAACATTTTTCTTGATGCTCAAGGCCTCCTTTCACTTAAATTCCAACATAGAAGTTGTTCATTGCCATGAGATCTTTCATTTGATACCAAGACCATTCATTTTGAACCAATATTCTTTAAGTTATGGACCACTAAAGTCATGATCATCAAGTTGTCAAAAGTAGGAATAATACTTAGAATTTTTCAACATGAAGTCAGTTTGGCACCCATAATTTCAATGTCAGTTTCCATAAGGTTCTAGGCCTCTAATCCAATTCCTCCAAACATCAAACTTGTTCCGTGCCATTCCCTCTTTCTCATGGTGCAAGAATCACACAAATTGATTTCATATTCATGGAGATATACCACCTCAAAGTCACCCCATTCAAGTGTACAAAGCATGGCATTCCATTCCAAATGCAAAATAAACTCTATCTCATTGTTGTTGTGCTCTTACTGCATGCGCATAATGTCCCACATTACTCCTTTTGGCCATGCAAAAATCTTACACACCATGCACACATACCATTTACTTCATATAGCCATGAAAGAGAAAAAAACAAAACTTAGCAAACAAGTTATTGTTCTGATTTGTACCTACTCACATCAATACTATCATCATCATTATCATCATACACACCATAATAACAATGTATCATATACATAGAACACACACTACCCGTGTCATTCACCTCACTCTTTTTTTTCAATTTTCCACTAACCAAGCTCTAACTGAATTCTAACTACTAACCACACTCTAACCACACATTAACAACTCATATAAAATCCCTTAACATTTCTAACTGAATCAGTTACACACATTGAGCCAAATAGATCAAATTCTCCATTTTCACTCTTATCTTCATCTCTTCGAATCTCACTCATCTCAATAGCTCTTGCTGAAATTTCTTCACTATCATTATCACAACACTCCATAGCACCTTCCGGTTGCAAGAAAATTCACCTGGAAGCCTTCTATCATCATATGCGATTTCAACCCCTTACATCATCAAGTTGAAGATTCAAGCTAGATTTGAAGCATTCTAAGCATTTATTTTGCTTAGTGAAGATCTCAAGAACTTGCAGTGAAGTTTTTGGGTTTCTTTGCACGTGAATTTCAGCTCCGGCCAGGTCAGATCTTGAACTTTTTTCTTACATCATTCTAGAACAATTATGAGGGTTAGGATCATGTAGATTAGTTGCATCTGAAGTCCTATGATCATAGGCTCTGTTTGTGGTTAGTTTTAGGGCTTCTCATGAAGTTCTTGATTCTAGGGATTTAAATTATCCTCTTCGTTTTCAATGCTAGAGGGATCAAATGAAGATTCTAAGCATGGATTTGTGTTCTACGCAAGAAACCGAGTGAGGGAGTGTTTTTCTTTTTGATTTATGGGCACTTTCATCATAAATCACGGTGGAGGTCCACCGGAGAAGACGACCGGAGCTAAGGCTCCGACGTCTGTGTCATCTGGTCTTTGAGAGTCAATGGCGTGTGTGTGTCAGGTGCTAATTAGGCCATGTAAAATTTTTAATCCCACCTGTAAGGGAGTGTCAACGCATTAATGATGAAGGAACAATCAACCATAAGCTTAATTAATTCCTTTGTTTTTTAATTTTCTGATTAATAAATTAACAAAAATCAGTACAAAAAATGACTATTGTGAAATTGAACTGGGCCATGCGCCTTCTTGCTAGTCCCACCCCCCAGTCCTGGCCCATTGGATTTTTGAACATAGAAATTGCTAGTGTTGCACCCTCCATTGCATTTTTGTGTTTTTTTGTTTTCCTTTTTAATCAGGTTCCATTATGATTTTATAAAAATAGTTTTAGACATCAAAAAATACCAAAAAAATTCATGGATGATATGTAGGGTATTAATTAATTTTCCATATTTTTTAATTCCATTTTTGGATTATTTTGGTATTTGTTTTGGAATTTTGATTTAGAGGTGTACAAGTTGACCTAGTTTCTACATTAAGGCTTGTTTCTTGATGATTCCTAATTGATCTTGATCCTAATTTTTGTACACCCTTAGTCACATGATTATAGGATGTGTTTATGATCATTTGGGATTTTTTCCATTTTTTTTGGTTCACTTTGAATCATCTTTTGAAGCTTGTTTTGATGGACCCTTGCTTGATATCTTGCCATATGTGTGATATTGTTTGAACATCTTTTGCACATAAATTTAGGCCTATTTTTAGAGAAATTTGATGTTCTGACCTCATCATACCATGATTAAAATCTCATAATTTTTTAAGTCTCCTAACTATTTTTCATAAGCAATTCAATGTATGCATCTTTACTTGAACCTTTGTGTGAATTCTTGCAATGTTTAGGGAAGGCACTTGTGCCATGATTGTAGATCATATTTCTCATTTATGTATACTTGATATAGCACACGGTAAATCCTTCTAATCCCATTTTATAGGTCATTTTGTATGCTCATAATTGGTGTAATGCTTGTATGAACTTGAACATGATTAAGCATCAACTTTGACAATTTCCTTTGAGCTTTATTGTATGCTTCCTTTACTCAATGGTTTAAAATTTAAATGTGATATATTATAGGTCATTTTATACTGATTTTTATGCTTAGGCACTCACTTGACATGACCTTTTCATTCTTTTACATGATTGACAATTTACATGCTTTTAGAGGATGATTAGGGTTGAGTGTGATCATTACTTGTTCTAACTTCTAAGAGTGTTTTGCCATGACAACTTTGTGACTACTTGAGGTTACTTTTAAGTATTAAATCCATGAGTTAGCTTATGGCTTAGATAATTTACAAGTAAACTTTATGATTACTTGTTCATTGTTTTGTCATACATGATTGATGCATCATAAAAGTGACATCTGTGTGTAGAATTGCCTAATCTTTTGAACATAACTTGGTGTGGGTTTCATAATCATTTCTTGACATCTCAAACCTTACTTTGATATGATCATACCATGTATGCTACTGACCCAACTGTAGCGAGCGATTTTTGTCGGTGACGCGACCACCTTATCGCTGGTTTTTGGGTTTCTCCCCACAATGAGGAGGGGGTGCAACTTTCTGATTTCTTATTTATCCCGTGAAGCTGGAAGGGAAAGGGAAGCTATCTAAAACTAACCTTGCACGCGATTTATTTAATTGAACAAACTCTTTAAAGAGATTGGGGGGTCGGGGGTCAGGTTATACAATGGGGAGTTGTCAATTACCCATCCTATATGTGGTTATCCACAGGATGTTAGCTTTAGGTTTCGCTTTGTACTTGATGGTGTTTATCCGTTAATGGGTTGAGAAAGTTTCTTGGGAAATATGAGAGAGTGAGTGAGTTTTTGTTGATGTTCGGGTGTTTTTGGTAAGTTACTGGACCTAAGTTTTGATTGGTATGAAGGTACGGGACCTAGAGTTTTTGATTAGTATGCTCGCTAAGATTTCACAATCTTATGCCTACGTATTCCCATTAAAGAAAACAGGGAAATCAAAGCAATCGTAGTTCCTCCTATTCTATGGGAGGAAAAAGATGTTTGGTGTCTTGTTCAAAGCTCAAGATTGAAGCTAAAAGGTTTTAACTGAGAGAGAATTTGTCATCTCTAAAGAGGAAGTGGACTTCCACTGAGGGGATTGTTGATTTTTGTGTGCCTTGATCAAAGCCCAAGGTTGAAGCTAAGAGGTTGATTGACTCTACTAGGGAAGTCCTTATACAAAGCCTAAGAGTAGGCTGAAAGAGATTCGGATCTTTGGGAATGTCATTATACAAAGCATAAGAGGAGGCTAAAAGCTTGACTTTTTCGGGGAAATACTTTGTCTGTCTTATACGAAGCCCAAGATTGAGGCTAAAAGTGGATTTTGACTCCGTCGTGGAGGTTTGCATGTGTCTTGTACAAAGCCCAAGATTGAGGCTGAAATGGGAAATTTAACTGACTCAGATGAGGATATTTTTATGTGTCTTGTACAAAGCCCAAGATTGAGGCTGAAATGAGTTTGACTCTGTTTAGGGAATTTTTTCTCAAAGCCTAAAAGAAGGCTGGGAGGGATTGACTCTGCTGGGGAAGATGTTTGTCCCAAGCTTAAGAGAAGGTTATGAAGATTTATGTCTTGTACAAAGACCAAGATTAAGGCTAAAAGGGTTTGACTCAACAAGAGAGTGCTTTTATCTGTCTTGTACAAAGCCAGGGATTGTGGCTGAACAAGCCGGAGAAATCATTATACAAAGCCTAAGAGAAGGCTAACTTTTGCTAGGGGAAATCCTTATGCCAAGCCTAAGAGGAGGCTGGAAAAGATTGTCTCAACAAGGGCATGGTTTTATCTGTCTTATACAAAGCCCAAGATTGAGGCTAAAAAAGGTTGACTCAACAAGAGAGTCTGAAAAGGTGATCGACTCAACAAGAGAGTCTGAAAAGTGATTGACTCAACAAGAGAGTCTGAAAAGTGATTGACTCAACAAGAGAGTCTGAAAAGTGATTGACTCATCAAGAGATTCCGAAAGGTGATTGACTCAACAAGAGAGTCTGAAAAGGTTAGCTCTGTTGGGGAGAATCATTGTATAAAGCCCAAGAGGAGGATGACTGTGTTGAGGAAAGGTCATTATACAAAGCCTAAGAGGAGGCTATCTTTTTGCCGGGGATAATTGAGATCCCGAGGCAGCCCCTCATGGGGAATCAACTCTTGCTGAGGGTTACAGAAGAGTTGAGGTATCAGATACCTTGAGGTTCTGATTTGGGATAGTGTTATACTGATGATAAACTGACCCTGGTTTGGGGATTTTTTAGGAAAAAGACTGGGTTTTTTAGAACCCTACTGGAGATTTATTAAAATGACTAGGGTTACTCCTATGTTTGTAGGGAACTTGAGAATGTCTTTGAGACTCAAGAGGAGATTTAGACTGTCCAATTCTACTGGCGTGGAAGAGTTTTATCTTTTGTATGATGCCCAAGAGGAGGCAGGTGTTTTAAGGGATAAGAATCAACCCTAAGTCTGAGGTTTGACACTGGAAAGACTGGTCTAGCAAAGGATGACTAAGTTCTATCTTATACCTTTAGGAGGTCTTTAGGGTCCTTGTATTAAGCCCAAGAGAAGGCATGAGAACTTCTAAGAAGCCGAAGGGTCCTTGTACAAAGTCCAAGAGGAGGCAGGGATGCTTTTAGGAAGCCTGTGGGTCCAAACTTAAGAAGAGTTCAAGAAAAGTTTCACCGAGAATAATCTTTCCTTTTGCGAACAGTTCTAGGGTTTGAAGAAATTCAAGAGAAGTTTCATCGGGATTTAGTCCTCTCTGGGGAAACTGAATTTCTTTGACAAATTCTAATAGTGACAGTCTGAGAAAAGGTTCACCGAGAATACTGCCTTTCTCTTTGTTCCATATTGTTTAAGCTTAAGAGAAGGCAAGACTGTGTCTGGAAATCCTATGGGGATCTAGTTTTAATTGTATTCAAGAGTGACCAACTGGCTTTACCTAGTTCTAGACATAGTTGTCGGGGAAAACTCTAAACAACTATACTAGTATATATACAGTTGATATATGACAAGTATTTTAAAGGATATGAAAGAAGACTTACATAGGAGCAGCTTCCCACAATACAGTTATATATATTAAAGCATGTAAAAGAAAGCCGATAAAAACTTACAGGTGAGCAAGCTTCCATGCTGTATTGTTATTTGTTCAAAGAAATTAAAGAAAGTTTTGATAACAACATATATTTGAACCTAAATCAAAAGGGAAGTTGTTTTTGGAAAGATTGTTGGGGCTTATACTCAAGGAGAGGCCCAAGGTTTAACAGTGATTGCACCATTGTTTTGAATATCGTATCGGGACTTATACAACGACTGAGGCCCAAAGAGGTTTTATGTACAAAGGGATGGGTCTTACAACTCAAGGAGAGGCCCAAAGAGGTTTTAAAAAAGAAAGATGGGACTTACAACATGAGGGGAGGCCCAATGAAAGACAGTGATCGCACCATCGTTTTGAGAATCGCAGAGGGACTTGTACAATGACTGAGGCCCAAAATTATTTTTGTACAACATGGGATTGGGTTTTACACTCTATTAGAGGCCCAAAGTGTTTGAAAAGGATTTGTTAGGGTGAAAATCAAAGAAACCCTAATTTCACCATTTTTTAAAGTAATTATCCAAAGAAAATTAATTAAAATGATAAAAAACACCAAATAAGTTTGAATAAACAACTTGTGATTTTTGGTTGAGGTTGGAAAAATGATGTTTTAATCACAAGATGAATTAAAACTCATTTGGTTTTGATTTCCAAGGTGATAATTCCTTTTTGAAATGTTTAAAAACCATTAAAAATGAATTTATTTACAAAAATATCAACTATATTAAATAAATAATATAAATTTGATTTTTTAGTGGAATAAAATATTTTAATATTTTTGTGATTTTTTGCAAAAAGAACCAAATAAAAAATAACTAAAATTGAGAGAGAAATTAATTTTTCAAATCATTTAAGAAAATAATATGAAAAATATAAAAAATGGAAAAAATGGTTAAAAAAAAAGGGTCTGGGGCGAGGGGGATTCGAACACCAGATCTCCAAGCCAAACACATGAGCGCGCAACCACTGGGGTGGTAATACATCCATGTATCAAAACCACCCCATAAATATATAAGGGGTGCCTTGTTTTAGGCCTGGGCAAGGCAAGGCAAGGCCAGCTTTTAGGCCATTTACATGAAGCCT
The DNA here is from genome assembly GCA_022829125.1 of Lathyrus tuberosus. NCBI lineage: Eukaryota > Viridiplantae > Streptophyta > Magnoliopsida > Fabales > Fabaceae > Lathyrus > Lathyrus tuberosus. The sequence goes on from JALAZF010000141.1 coordinate 10,887,633, forward strand.
CTAACTTTCTCATTTCTCCATGGATTGGGACAAAATTTATATGCATCTGGCCTAGAATTTCCCAAGGAATCCAATGGTGGTCATTGTTTTTTAGATGAGGTCCTTATTTTAAAACCCGATGGTGGTTTTGAAATAGGCTTATATTTGCATTTTCTATGCTACCTCATGTTACAGGCAAGAATTACATGAAGAATTGGTTCAAACACAACATATACAACATGTATGAGATGCTTATGATCAGTGGACTTCAAAGCAATGCATAATTCAAAGAGTTCAAGTTATCATGCACTTACCTCTTTGAGCTTTTTGTGCTATCTGCCAAGTTCCTTGTGCCAGAAGTAATTTGATGCTTTGGACACTCTCAATTGATCCCTTAAAAGATTTTAGAATGGTTAGAACCAGCTGGAATCCTCAGGAACAAGTTTGAGCTCTTTCTTGCAAAAGGGGCAAAAGTGACCAATAGGGCAACTCTCTCAAATGGTGTTCCAGATGAGGGGAACCATTTGGGACAGTTCAAGGATGATAGTTGAAGTGTGTTTGAGGTTTTATTTGGTTTAAGAAGTGACTGAATCAAGGCATGGCTTGAAAAATGCAAAAAAACACTACTACAAAACGCCTAAACAACAACGCGAGGTTTACAACAGCATCCTATACACCGTTCTTATAGTACGTACCGGATGCGCGCGCATTATTTTAATTAGAAATCTCAAGGGTATAATAACGGTTGTTATGAAAACCGTGGTGATACAATCTAGCTATCATGGGTTCGAACCTCATCGCCTTCAAATAGTTTATCCATTTGACGTAAATGATCCCTTTTTAAGTTTTATTAATATTTAACTAAAAATAATAATGATATCACGACGGCTTTTTCTTAAAACCGTTGTTACAAACTGTTATGTATTTTAAACACCAAGTATATATCAATTTATCCATTGAAAAAAGAAACAAGACGAAACAACCCTAACACCAAAGCCGTCACCATTGTCAGGAAGGAGACAACAACAACAAGAAAGTGTTCTACTTTAAGGTGTTGCAATGTCACATTTGAAGAAAAAATCATCCAAAGGTGTTTCTACATCTTCTTCCAGTGTAAAATCTTGATCTAGAAATTTTTGTGGTTGTGATGGTTGTATGGTTTCGTATCAATGCAAGAAGGAACAAAATAAAGGAAGGTTTTTTTGGAGATGTCCATTTTGGAGGAGCGATGAAACATGTAATTTGTTCATATGGGATGAAGACGTGGGAGAAAGAGATGGAAATGACGATGAGAGCATTATGAAGCCAGAGTTAGAAGCTGTGGGCTATCTGAAGGTTATGTATGAGGATTTAAAGAAAAAGAACAAGAATTTGAAGAACAAACTGAAATCAGAGATATTTTCTGGAAATATCAAGATGTTATGTTTTCTTGTCTCCTTTATGTTTAAAGTTTACTTTGTTATGAAATGTAATAGTTGAATTAGGGTTTGAATTACATTGTTGATGTTTAAACTGCAGATGCATTGTGAATTACATTGTTGATGTATAAACTGCAGATGCATTAAGTGAGAAGTTAAGGCGCACCTTTTCTTTTTTATTTATTTTAAAATTCACAAATAAAAGGGTTATCACTACAGTTCTCCTGGTTAACCGCAGTGATATATTTATAATAAATAAATACCTATCTATACGGTTTTTATTTATTTTAAAATTCACAGATAAAAGGGTTATCACTACAGTTATTCTAGTTAACCGTAGTGATATATTTATAATAAATAAATACCTATCTATACGGTTGTTATTGTTAACGGTTGTGAAATAGTTTACCCATATATAAGCAAAATAACTTTCACTTAATTGACAGTAACGCCGTTGCCTTCAAAGTGAAACCCTAGAACCCATTTTTTCTCTTCGTTTTCACCATTAGCCGTGAATCATACATTAAGGTATTCTTCTTCTTCCATCTATTGTTAGATATTTCCCATTATCTCGTTTGTGGATTGTTATTTTTGTTGATGGTTCTCATTTTTTCAGATTCGTTTTCACTACCTTAACAAAGACCATGCTTTGGAAACTTCATAATGTTTGCGTAGCTATGGAAAAAAGTACAAGAAGCATGAAGCTATGATAGAAACTTCATCCACCTTGTACTTTTTCTTCATAGCTTCACGAACAAGATGTTAGTAAATGAAGAATCAACACTGTAAGTAAACTTTATCTAGTTTTAGAAATAATGAAAAGAAATATAAGAAGTATGAAGCTTTTGTGTAAGCTTCTTCCTCCTTATATTTCTTTTTCATTGCTTCCCAAGCTAGTTCAACATCATACTTGATTCCTGTTCCGCGATTAGTTTCATTAAAAGGTGCGTTATTCCTGTTCCTCTCTTTACTCTTCACTGGATTATGGTTTTAGGGTTTGTTTTCAAGTAAGGATGCTCATTTTTGAAGTTTACTTTGTTTCCTTTTAGGTTAAGGGGGTGATACAGGGTGATGATGCTGATGGAAGTAAGCGTATTATATCAGTTTATAATTTCTGGATCTGGTATAGAATGTTGTTTGAGTTTATTATATTCTATTTACATTGTTTGTTTCACTAACCCTCACTTAAAGTTTACTGGTGGTAGCAAGCGTATTATATGAGTTTATAATATCTGGATCTGGTATACAATGTTGTTTGAGTTTATTATATTCTATGTAGATTGTTTGTTTCACTAACCCTCACTTAAAATACATTCAGTTAATTTGACATAAATACTTATAATCTGCAAATTAAGTTGTATTTGAAAACCAACTTAAACAAATCAATGTTGTTTTCTGATTGCATGCCTCTCATCATTTATCTCACGTTCTTTTATATATAGATTATGGTATAATGATCTGGCTCCTTAGATGCATCGCCATCTTCCATTATAGTTAAATCAAAGATGAGGCAGATTATCCAATGTCTTGTTGATCTTATGGAAATTTAACTATAATCGAAGATAGCGATATATCGAAGGAGTCAGATCAATAAACCACAATATATGTAAAAGAGCATGAAATGCACGATGAGACGAATGCAATCAGAAAACAACATTGGTTTGTTTAAGTTGGTTTTCAAGAACAGTTTAATTTGCAGATTATAGACATCTTCATCAAATTGAATCCATGTATATTTATTTAGTGAGGTGTTTGGAAAACAAGCAATCTACATTTAATATAATAAACTTAGGGTACTTACAACAACGGTTATCTATTGTAACCGATATCATAAGTAATTTATGTTTTATATAATTTCGCTGCTGATGGGTTTCGAACCCAGAACCTAAGTGTATGTATCACAACGGTTAATTATCATAACCGTTGTGATATATGGCTCGCGCCCTACCTTTCATTAACGGTTTCCAGCCCGTTGTAGAAACAGCTAACTTACAACGATAATCTACATAACAATGCCTTCGCCCGCCTCATTATATGTCAATCCCAACCGTTGTTAAATGGGTTTTTCGTAGTAGTGAAAAGTCTAATTTTGAGGTTTTGGAAGTGGACTTTGAGATTTTGGTGTTACAGGTCACACGTTAGTGTTTGGACAGCTTAGATACAACATATTAGAGGTGTTTGGATCATGAGCTGTGATGGAATTACTCTCTAACTCAAAAACTCAGAGATACCTTGCAAAAGAAGACATTTTGGCCTAAAGAGAGGGATTTTGAGGAAAGCATCAGTTTGGGTGCTTTGGTGTACTCAAACTGATCACAATTGATGTCTATTTATAGTGTGTTAAGTTTGTTTTGACATCAATAGTGAATGGAGGCTACAGCAGGCCTTTGGCCAATGTTATGCAAAAGGAATCTCAAGTCTCCTCTAGCCATTGACTTGAGATTAGAGCACAGGCTTTGTAGCTTTGGTTCAGAGATAAGTTTGGACTGAATTCAGTTGAAATAGGCTCAGTTCATGCCACCTTGATGCATTCATTAAAGGTTTGGAAACAAAATTGGAGTCTTGGCATCTTTTAGCCTTTTTAGGGATGACAAGCCTAATGTAGATTCTTGGACTTTGGAGGCTTGGGGATCAGATCATTCCCTTCTTGTTTTATCCTCAGGTGTGTCCAAATGGATGACAAGGCTTGGATTTATCAGATTTGGACAAATCGAGCAAAATGCACAAATTCTGCCTTGTAAAAACCAGTTCATGATGCCATGTTCCAAGGGTTGTATCTCCTTGGTCAAATGGAATTTGGAGATGATCTGGTACTTGTTGGAAAGCCCTTATGGCATACTTCAACTTTGATGTTCACCCCTAGACCTGGTTTGACTTGGATCAAGGTGAAAAATGTCCCTACATTTTGGAAAAAGTAAGGGAGGTTCTGACTTAGTGAAAATTTCACTAAGTGTTGGAAAAATGTCATTTTCATGTTTTTAGCCATTTTGATCACTCCATAACTAAAAATCCATGAGGAATTGGAATGATATGTAGTTGAAGCTTTTGTAGAGTGTAGCAAGACCTATAAATCCAGCTTTGGATCACCCAAAATGGCTGCTTGGATCTCAAGTTATGGTCCTTGGAAGTTGCTACCCTAGCCACTTTGTTCCATAACTTAGAAAAATTCTAAGTTTTTTTATGGTTACCCCTTTTACAAGTTAACTCACTTTCTTTGATTTTTCTTGATGAATGATGATTGAAATCACATATTAACATTGTTTTAGGGTCAAGCAACCATAATTGTGAAAAATTCCAAAAAGTCAAACTTGATTTTGTGCACAGTTGACTTTTTATCGGATGAAATCTAAACTGTGCGATCCTTAGTGAAATCAAGTCCTTGACCTAAATCAAACCCAGTGGATATATTCCATAGGTGTTATAGGGTGTATTGAATCATGTCCCAAGGTTTGGGAGCATGTCTTGGTCAAAAGTCAAAGGTACAGTTGACTTTTTTCCTCGAAACCCTAATTGTGGTCCTGATGAAATTGAAACTTGTGGATCAAGCTTCTTGGATCAATCCATTGTTGGAAATGGATCAATGTAGTGTATTGGAGACCCTCAAATCATGTCTTGAGGTCTTGGCTCATGTTTTGTTCCAAAAGTCAACTTAGGGGTGAATTAGGTCAAGAAACCCTAATTCCTGATTTTTTGGGTAAATGCATCCCCTGAGGTTAAATTGACATTGACTTGATGATTGGGTCCATGAGGTCCCTTGGAGTATCTTGGGTTGTGCCTTGAAGCATTGCCTTATGCCCATAGGAAAATTTCCATCTGGAGGCCTTGGTAGACCAAAACCCTAATTTGTTGACACTGGCGATCTTGAGGCTTGATCCACTTGGAATGTTGCAACCTTGTACCTGATTCTTGATGTGTGAGTCCTCTTGATCCTTTATAGGTGTTTGAGAGTTTATACAAGTTAAAGATTATGTCATTCCTTGATTGATCCTTTGTCTAAGGCTCTGAGAGGGCTTGAAACCCTAATTCTTGATTGTGGTGAATGCTCAAACATCTCTGAGGATATTGAAGAGGCATGATGGCACATCCATATTGCGGTAATGATCCTCACAATGATGGGAAATCTTGGTGTTCAAAATTTGGGGTATGACAGATGCCCCTATTTAATCTTTTTGGACCCGAAGGTGTGAATGGCGAAGGTATTCGGGCATTCGGGGTGCAAGAGGATTAAATATCGGAATACCCAAAATTTTGATGGTGGTTATGAATGGCAGTTTGCTCATCCATCTTCTTTTGCTAAGCAATGGTGCTTAAAAAAGGTAAAAACTTCCCCTGTATCCTGGTCTTCAGCCAAGGAATTGGTCTTAGTTTCTGAAGTAAACTTCCCCTCGATCCTGGCCTTCAGCCAAGGAACCGGTCTCAGTTTCTGAAATAAACTTCCGCTCGATCCTAGTTTTCAGCCAAGGAACTGGTCTCAGTTTCTGAAATAGACTTCCCCTCGATCCTGGTTTTTAGCCAAGGAACTGGTCTCAGTTTCTGAAATAAACTTCCCCTCGATCCTGGTTTTCAGCCAAGGAATTAATCTTAGTTTCTTTTGTCAATAAACTTTCTTGACAAGGGACGTTATTCGTTAGAGGACTTCATCAAATTTCTCGCTGAATTTTCCTGGGGAGATGCCATTTGATGGGAAAATTTTTGATGTCAGACTTGCTGGGGAACCCATTCATCTGAGTTGTAAAGGTGCACAAACTTCTCCGTTGGAGACACCATTTGTTGACTCTACTGGGGAAAATGAGTTTCTTGAGAGACTGTTTCCTGCTTGGGGGTATTACATCATACTTTTCCTCGAGATCTTCTCAGAGAAATGCCATGTGATGTAATCTAATTTTAAGGTGCTGATGACTTCATTAACTTCGACTTTCTTGGGAGAAAAACCAATGTGTTGCTGAGAGCCTTCGGTTGAGAGGCTCTCTCTAGGGATTTTACTTAATCCGGGAAAGCGAAGATATCATCTTCAATGGTGAAGAGTGATGTTTGTCGAATGCCTTCTTGTTCTTCAGAGGTTCAAGTTATCAAAGTGGTCGAGGACCGTCTCCAATCCAAAAATAAACTGGGGGAGAGATTGTTCGGAAGATACATTTCCTGACGAGGAAAAGACTGACAACTTGATTGAGAGGACTTTTATCACTAGGGGATAAGACCGACTAGAGTGATAGTGATGCAATATGAATATGAATGTAAATCAATAATGCATGATGTATGTATGTTTATGCTGACACGGCATACAGACTAGTGGATGAACACGACTGGATACTCGGCCACTGTGGGGAACGAGGAAGTACCATTTGGTCCAAAATAGCAATTCTGCCTTGCTTAGGAGAGATAATCCCTGTGGGGAAAAACGTTGGTCGGGCTTAGGAGGTAAGAACTCTGTCGGGGCGGTCAGATGAAACATGGTCTCTGACACAGCTGATCCTTCATTCAGGCGCACTGGTTTAGAAGGATTACTTTGATTCTGAACTTTGAAGCTTAATCGCTTTTGGAATAGCGATCGATGTTCGTTCGATGTTCAACAGTCAAAAGAATTGCCATCTTTATTTTAAAAGCAGAAAAAGTTTGACAAGTAAATTCATTTTTGTTTTATTTCAAGAATCGTTGATCATATTAAAATGTCGTTCTGTAAAGCTAAAACAAATAAAAATTACAAACAAAAGCTTAAGGCTCAAATTTTATTGATAGGATAGAAATCATCCAAACGCGTGATTCCATGGAGCATTTACAAAGTTAGAAAATGGTAATTTAAGGGAAAAGGGCTACATTGAAACATAACGATCGCTATCCTTCTACCAACTTTGAATTCTGGACATCCTGAGCTTCTGTCGAAGATGACATTGACTGGAGGTTCTTCTGATGGATGGCATGACTACTGCGGGGGGATTTGCCCCTTTGTTGGACGTAGTTACTTGCCATGAATCCCTAACTTTTTCCTGGATTGTACTTTGAGGTTTCCAATCCATCGGGATGATTTTTGATTATGTCTCTAATTTTTGCCTGGACCGCCCTTTCGGGTTTTCAATCCACCGAGACGTTTTTTTTATTTAGGCGAAGTATTTCTTGAATACGTCAACATTCGTGGGGTAGTTAAACTCTTCTCCATCCATGGTTGCAAGTCTCAAGGCTCCGCCCGAGAAGGCTTTCTTGACCACATAAGGGCCATCGTAATTCGGAGTCCATTTGCCCTGGGAATAAGTGAGGAATGATTGTATCTTTTTGAGTAGTTTGAAGATTGGCGTGCATGTCGCTGTCATGAGGGATATAAACCTTGAGATGTAATTCAGACGTCCCAGAAATCCTCAGACTTGTTTCTCAGTCTTTGGAGAAGGCATTTCTTGAATGGCCTTGACCTTGTCAGGGTCAACCTCAATTCCTTTCTGCTTGACGATGAACCTCAGCAGTTTTCCTGAACGGACACCAAATGTACATTTGTTAGGATTCAAGCAGAGTTTGTACTTTCTCAGACGTTCGAATAACTTTGACAGGTGGGTCACATGCTCCTATTCTGTTTTAGATTTGGCAATCATATCATCAACATACACTTCTATTTCTGTGTATCATGTCATGAAACAGAGTAGTCATGGCCCTTTGATAGGTTGCCCCGACGTTCTTCAAACCGAACGACATTACCTTGTAATAAAAGGTGCCCCATGAGGTGATAAAGGAAGTTTTCTCCATGTCTTTCGGCGCCATTTTTATCTGATTATAACCCGAGAATCCATCCATGAAGGAGAATACTTTGAATTTTGTTGTACTGTCTACCAGCATGTCAATGTGTGGTAAGGGAAAGTCATCCTTTGGACTTGCTTTGTTCAGATCCCTTCCGTCCTTTTTCGGAACTGGCACTATGTTGGCTAGCCATTGAGGATATTCTGATGTGTCGAGGAAACCCGCGTCAATCTGTTTCTATACTTCCTCTTTGATTTTGATGGCCATATCCGGGTGAGTCCTTCTTAGCCTTTGTTTTACCGGCGGACATTCTGATCTTAACGGTAGATAATGTTCCAAGATGCTGGTATCTAACCCTGGCATATCCTGATAAGAATAAACGAATACATCGGGAAACCCTTTGAGAAGCTTTATCAAACTTTCTTTGACAATTAGAATGAGAAGTGCCCCAATGTTGACTTCTTTTCTCTCTTCTTCTGAACCCAAGTTGACCGTTTCCAACGGCTCTTTGTGAGGTTCAATAGACCTTTCCTCTTGCCTGAGTAATCGGGAGATCTCTTCTGGAATTTCCTCGTCATTTTCTTCTTCAACCTCAAATACTGAGAATTTAAAGTTGGGAGAAGGCATTGGATTATATGTTTCAATGGAGTTTAAAACAAGCAATCTGCATGACGTGATGATTCTTTTTTAGAAGTGATAGAGAGAAATGCAAGAGTGTTGTGCAGTGTAATTTCTGAAAAATGCTTGTTTTTATTATTTGAGTTGTTTTTTAGGATTACCATCTTCTGAAAAAGCGAAAAGAGAAAATAGCAATAAATGCGGAAATTACAGAACAACGTTATGTTATTTATGATCTTGTCGGTTCTTGAAACTACAGCCCTATAAAACAAAACTCAGTCGCTTTGGGCGAAGCGAAGAGAGACATTTACAAAAAGTGAGCCCTATAAAAAATTCGTTTCACCTGGGTAGGGTGAAAGGTTAAAATAAAGATGGCAATTTGTTAGACTTATGAATGACTTTCGGGACATCGACAGTAACCCATTGGCGGCGAACTCCTCGGTGAATCACAAAGTCTGGTACCTTCCTTCTTGGCTTGTCTTTAGAAATGACGCTGATTTCTGGTGGAGCATGATCATTGGAATCTGTATCCCAGGCGGAGTTGTCGTAGACGAACTCTTCTATTATATCTTGCATAGCATTTGTACTCTTAGACGAATCTCCCCATCCAGTTGGCTGGATGTCTTCGAGCCTGATACGAGAGTTTTCAGGAGCGGTGCACTTGACCAGGAAGTCGTACTTGCCACTCCGTTATCCTAAGGTGTCCCACCCTTCTTTGGAACTAGAGGAATTATCCCTTTCGATGACGCTGACCTCAGGAAAGGCATAGTTAAGGAACTCTTATCCTGCAATCCTCGCAAATTCATCATCGTGCTGGATATTTACTGAATGCCTTGAGTAATGATCCCATGATTCTGTGGGGACGCAGGTATTTTTTTCTATGATGCTCAGCTGATATGCATCGTTCAGCTGACTCTTTTACCCCAAGTCTCCTGGGTACGGCTTCCAGATAGGCAGGCCATCCATTGGGCCATAATAGTCGTGGTCAAAGTTGTCTTTCATCACAGTGTCCTCCTCTAACGAGTTTGGTGGAGCACGACATCCTTTTGGATCACAATCTTTGTATATCATTTTGACATCTGACCTCGGTATATATCTTAGACTCTGTGCGGGATAGAAAAATGGCGTAGGCACCTCTTCCTAAACATATAACCGTCTTCGTTAAGATAAGACATCCACTCTTCATCTGTATTGGAGGAGTCACCTTCATTGATGGTATGTACTTCTTAAGATACTAGGTGAAGGAAACCTCCACTATGGAAAAAGTTTTGAATTGGATGAGGACTTTCATTGTTAGTAGCAGTCTGGGTATAGGTTGAGGAAAAACCAAGACCTTTCTTTGCCTTGTTGTCAGTAGGAATGACAAGTTGTCCCCATCCTTTTACACTATTACTTTTGATTGCTTCGAGAGCATCTTTGTATGAGGAAATCGATGTTCCTTTTTCTGATTGGTTGTCGTTGCTCACCGAAATTGCTTGGAACTGGGTTCCAACAACCTCTTCTGGTTCTACACAAGTGGACGACGATAAGTTGCTTACGATCAAGGCTTGCTCTCCACAGACTGTGACTAGTTGGTTATTCTTGAAGAACTTCAGCTTCTGGTGAAGTGTCGAAGTGACTGCCCCAGCCTCGTGTATCCAAGGTCTTCCTAACAAATAGCTGTATGCTGCCCGGATGTCCATGACCTGGAAAGTGACTAGGAAAGTGTGAGGACCAATAGGTATGGGAAGGTCGACTTCGCCGATAACTATTTTTCGGGACCCGTTAATTGCTTTGATGATGACCTCACTGCCTCTCATCGGAGATCCCTGAAATGATAGTCGCATTAGAGTAGACTTTAGTATAACATTCAGAGCTGGTCCGGTATCGACCAGTACGCTGGCCAAAGCATCGTCCCGGCAGTTGACTGTAATATTTAGTGCCATGTTGTGACTTTTGCCTTATTCTGGAAGTTCCTCATCACTGAATCCTAAGTTGTTGCAGGAAGTGATGTTGGAGATGATGCTGTCAAATTGTCTTATTGTTACATCCTGTTCCACAAAGGCCTGCTCTAAGACTCTCTATAGAGCCTCTCTGTGGGCTTCGGAACTGAGTAAAAGAGATAACATAGAGATTTTTGTAGGAGTTTACAAAAGTTGATCAACAATGTTGTACTCACTCTTCTGGATGAGCTTTAGCATCTCATCATTGTTCTTTGAAAGGTCGGGATTACTGGATTGACCGAATGGTTGATTGGGAACTTCTGTTTGAGGTTCCTTTTCTTTGGTGGGGTCTCCAACTCCTCGGTTGAAGATCCAAACGCTCTGTGTTACCCGAATGATGTCTGTAATATTCATGACAGAGGGTAATCGAGTTTCCTTTCCATTCTTAATTGTTGTTGCACCGTATTTGTAAGGAATAACCTTATCGGATTTATACGGCATTGGTCCTGGTAGATAGATAACTACAGGAGCCTTCTGATTTTTCTGACCATCATAGCCGGCCTCAATTGGTTTGAGGTTGAGAATCCTTCCACGATCGAGGGGAACTCTCGATTCATGGAGTAGAGGGATTATGGCGCATACATCTTTGGCCAATTCTCGTTTAGGGATCAAGACAACTTCTTTGCCTCGACTGGGAAGATAGTCTGACATTATGTTGATCGGACCAGAGCTTGAACATGTTTGAACCTATTTGCGGTCCCACTGACTCTGAAGGGCTGCTCGCACGAGGTAGCATCCTTGGTTATTCTTTGAGCAAACTCTATAGCGGTCATAGTTGTGTGGTGGCACCCGGCCACGTCCGCTTTGTATGCAGTGTAACCTTACTATTCGCTTTGCGAAGCTGCCAGCGAATCCCCATCACCATACAAAATCCAGAGAGTTCCCTCTCCTGCCTCTCCTCGCTGCCTCTATTCGCTAGGTGAAGCCCTTCGCTGGGACGTTCGCGTTGCGAGCCCCAAAAGTCACCTCCCAGAGTCATCTCAGTACCATCACACACTCATCGTGCATTCGCTGCGCTGCTCGCTTTGTGAGCCTGGGCGAACATTTGCCTTGCGAATGAGTTGTTTGCCTTGCGAACTAGTGATTTCTGCAATCGCTGCTACGCATCAGTAGCACTCCAGTCCGCCAAATCCCTACGGGTTCAACCTCATTTTTTCCCAAAACATTACCAAAACAGTCATAAAGCATCATGGCACTCAAAGAGTCAAAGGCATAAAACCTACGACATTTAGGTCGATTAATTCCACTATCCTAACTCAAAATCACATAAACCTTCACAAACTTTCAAGGTTCCCATAAACACCATAAATCCCTTTCTCATACAAGATCCCACATATCATCAAAAGGTTTAGCCTCGAAGGCTTATTTTTACCTAAATCAATTCAACCCTCAATAATCCATCATCGATCCTCATAAATACCCCTAAATCATCAATAACTCATAAACCCTTCAAAAACCCCAAAAACCTCAAAAATCCACTTTAAACACATCACTTCCTATATTGAAACAATGAAAGTTAATACTCCCCATACCTTAGATTGTCGATCCAGAGCTTTTCTCTATTGAGCCTTTGGAAACCTTCACGAATCCTCGCCTTTTCCTTTTTCCTTAGAGCTCTGCAATTTCTCCTTATTTTCACGATCTAACAAAATAAATCCTATTCCTCCCAATTCCTTTTTGTTAAAGCCTTGGGCTTCCAAAATGGGCTTTCCCCAATTTACCCTCACTAATCCTCCTCAAAAGTCCATCTTGCCCTTAATTCCTCTAATATTATTTTAAATTAGTAATAATACTAATATATTCATATTATATACTATTATTTAATTGGGTTAAATATACAATACCCCCCTGCAATGTTAGCGATTTCTCATTTTAGCCCCTGGTAAAGTTTTTTTTTTAAAAACCCCCTCGTAATATCCAGATTCCCTCACTTAGGCCCCTGGCTGCCACATGGCAGCAAAGATTCCTCTCTCTTTGCTTACGTGGCAGCCACGTGGCATTTTTTATATTATTTTATTATTTTATTATTATTTTATTATTTATTTATTTTTTTATTTTTTTTTATTTTTTTTTTATTTTTTTTTTATTTTTTTTTATTTTTTATTTATTTATTTTTATTTATTTTTTTATTTTTTTGTACTTTTTTTTTAATTTTTTTAATTTTTTTTTAATTTTTTTTTACTTTTTTGTTTTATTTGTTTTTATTATAATTTTTATAATTTTTTTTCTTTTTTTTATTTCTTTTTCGTTTTTATTTATATATATATATATATATATATTTTTTTTTTTTTTTCGTTTTTGGACCTAATTTTTATTTTTAATTCTATTTTAAACAAATTTTTATTTTAAAAATTACACTAGTGCAGAAAAGACTTTTTATATCGGGCGAAAAACACATTTTACATCGGTTCTGGGTCCGATGTAAAGCCAAGCGATGTAGTAAATCAAAGACATTTTACATCGGGCCATAGTCCGATGTGAAAAATACATCTACTACATCGGTTGACTATTAAGTCTGATGTGAAATACATCTACTACATCGGTTGACTATTAAGTCTGATGTGAAATACATCTACTACATCAGTTGACTATTAAGTCCGATGTAAAATGTATGTTTTTACATCGGTTGCCTTTCTGACCCGATGTAAAATGTATGTTTTTACATCGGTTGCCTTTCTGCCCCGATGTAAAATGTTTTTTTTTTTACATCGGTTTCCTTTCTGGCCCGATGTAAAATGTATGCTATCTTTCTTAAAATGTATGTTTTTACATCGGTTGCAAGGCGAAAATGAAATAAAAAAAAAAGAAAAAAAATTATAAAAAAAACAAATAAAACAAAAAAATAAAACAAAATAAAAAAAATTAAAAAAAAATTTAAAAAAAAAAAATTAAAAAAAATTAAAAATTTAAAAAATTAAAAATAAAAAAAAAAATAAAAAAAAAATAAAAAAAAATAAAAAAAATAAAAAAAAATTAAAAAAAAATAAAAAAAAAATAAAAAAAAATAAAAAAAAAATAAAAAAAAATAAAAAAAAAATAAAAAAATAAAAAAAATAATATAAAAAATGCCACGTGGCTGCCACGCAAGCAAAGAGAAAGGAATCTTTGCTGCCATGTGGCAGCCAGGGGCCTAAGTGAGGGAATCTGGATATTACGAGGGGGTGTTTAAAAAAAAAAATTTTACGGGGGCTAAAATGAGAAATCGCTAACATTGCAGGGGGGTATTGTATATTTAACCATATTTAATTAAAATAACCAAAACTCCCCCAAAATTCACCGAAAATTCACAAATATTATATTTAAATAAATTAAATAAATATTCTAATAAATTTGGGGTGTTACAACTCTCCTCCAGTTACAGAATTTTCGCCCTCGAAAATTACCTCAAAGAAATAGAATCGGATACGACTCCCTCATCTGATATTCGCGTTCCCAAGTCCAACTTTCGCTAGCTGGTCCGCCCCACAACACCTTCACCAAAGTTATGTCTTTACCCTGCAGTTGCTTCATTTCTCGACCTTCAATCTGCACAGGTAAAGTTTCCACTGTCAGATTATCCCTCACTTATACATCATCCATCTGAATCACATGCGACGGATCCAGAATGTACTTCCTTAACTGAGACACATGGAACGCGTCATGCAAAGTCGCAAGTGATGGCGGTAAAGCAATTTGATAGGCCACCTCTCCTATCCTCTGCGAGATTTGATACGGACCAACAAAATATGGAGTGAGCTTCCTAGACTTCAAAGCTCGACCCACACCAATTACCGGCGTCACCCTAAAAAACACGTGATCTCCCTTTTGGAATTCAAGTGTCTTCCTCCTCTTATCATGATAGCTCTTCTGGCGACTCTGCGACGCTCTCATCCTTGCTTGGATCATCTTAATCTTCTCGGTCGTCTCTTGCCCAATCTCAGGTCCGAGTACAACACTCGCCTGATTCATACCAGCACAACGGAATCCTACACCTCATCCCATACAAAGCTTCATAGGGCGCCATTCTGATACTAGCATGAAAATTATTATTGTACGTGAACTCAATCAACGGCAAATGGCTATCCCAAGATCCTCCATGATCCAACACACAAGCTCTCAGCAAATCCTCTAAGGATTCGATAGTCCTTTTTGTCTGACCGTTCGTCTTTGGATGATAGGCAGAACTCATCCTCAACTTAGTACCCAAAGCCTCTTGCAAGCTCTTCCAGAACCTCGATGTAAATCTCAGATCTCTATCCGACACAATACTCGAAGGTATCCCATGTAACTTCACAATTTCCTCAATATACATCTCGGCCAACTTCTGTATAGAATGATTAATTTTCATCGGCAAGAAATGAGCCGATTTAGTTAATATACCCACGATCACCCAAATTAGATCATTTCCCTTAGTAGTCTTCGGCAATCCCACCACAAAATCCATGGAAATACTATCCCATTTCCATTCTGGAATCCTCAACGGCTGCATCATACCTAAAGGCTTCTGATGCTCAATCTTGACTTCTGACAAGTCAAACACACATAAACAAACTCCGCAACATCCTTCTTCATACCCGGCAACCAAAACAACTTTTTCAAATCTTGGTACATCTTCGTAGCACCGGGATGAATACTCAACCTACTTCGATGTCCCTCCTCAAGAATGCTCTTCTTAATATCTGGGATATCTGGAACACACACCCTGTCTTTGAACATCATCACACCATTCTCTTCAATTCGGAATTCCCCTTCGTTACCTTGGTTGATCAAAGTCAATTGGTCAACTAACTTCAAGTCAGATCGTTGTCCCACTCTGATCTCTTCCAGAATACCACTAGTCAACTTCAACATTCCCAACTTCACACTGTCAAGGGCAACTTCACACACCAAACTCAAATCTCGAAATTGCTCAATTAATTCCAATTCTTTCACCATAAGCATCGACATATGCAATGACTTCCTGCTCAATGCATCGGCCACTACATTTGCTTTGCCCGGATGATAACTCAAATCAAAATCGAAATCCTTCAACAGCTCTAGCCACCTTCTTTGCCTCATATTCAATTCTTTCTGATCAAATAAGTACTTCAGACTTTTATGATCACTGAACACTTCAAACTTAGAGCCAAACAGATAATGTCTCCAAATCTTCAGCACAAACACCACAACGGCCAATTCCAAGTCATGCGTAGGATAATTCCTCTCATGAACTCGCAATTGTCTCGAAGCATAGGCAACAACTTGACCATTCAGCATCAGCACTCCACCAAGACCCATCTTCGACGCATCACAATACACCACAAAAGATTCACTCGGATTAGGCAAAATCAACACTGGAGCGGTCATTAATCTCTTATTTAATTCCACAAAACTCTCTTCACAAGCTACATCCCACACAAAAGCTTGACCCTTTAGAGTCAACTGAGTCAAAGGTAATGACAACTTAGAAAAGCCCTCGATAAACTTGCGGTAATAACCCGCCAATCCCAGAAAACTTCGTATATCAGTAGCAGACTTCGGAGTCTCCCACTATAACACAACATCAATCTTGGAAGGATCTACAACAATTCCACCACTCAAAATCACATGGCCAAGGAAACTCACTTCCTTCAACCAAAACTCACACTTCGACAACTTTGCTTACAACTTATTTTCCTTCAATATTTGCAACACAGTTCTCAAATGCTCAGCATGCTCTTCTTCAGACTTAAAATATATCAGGATGTCATCGATGAAAACCACCACAAACTGATCCAGATACTCATGAAAAATCTGATTCATATACTCCATGAACACACCAGGTGCATTGGACACATCGAACGACATCACAGTGTATTCATAGTGACCATACCTCGTTCTGAAAGCTGTCTTCGGAATGTCGTCAGGCTTAACACGAATTTGATGGTAACCCGACCTTAATTCAATCTTGCTAAACACACAGGCACCTACTAACTGATCCATCAAGTCGCCGATTCTCAGAAGTGGATACTTATTCTTGATAGTCACTTTATTCAACTGCCGATAATCAACACACAACCTCATATTTCCTTTCTTCTTCTTCACTAACAACACAGGAGCACCCCACAGAGAAACACTTGGTCGAACAAACCTCTTCTCGAGCAATTCCTTCAGTTATTTCTTCAATTCACTTAACTCAAAAGCTGACATCCGATAAGGAGCCATCGACACTGGACTCGGACTGGGTATTAAGTCCACTGCAAACTCTACTTCACGCTCTGGAGGAAAATCACTGATGTCATCCGGAAACACATCTGGCAATTCACATACAACAGGTCAGTCGACACTTGCAACTTCACGATCAATCTGCTATGATGCAAACATTGCAAACACCAAGGCTTCATCTTCCACAAGTTCGTCTACTTGCTTCACCGACAAGAACATCAGCTCCCCACTATCACCAAACTCAGGAAACTCCACTGTCTTAGTATAACAATTGATATGAACATGGTTAAACTCCAACCAGTTCATTCCAAGGATTACATCGATTTGGTGCAAGGGTAAACACACCAAATCCATCACAAAACTCTTCCCAAAAATCGTCAAAGGACATCTCAAACACACAAAAGTAGTAGTAACAGAACCATTAGCAGGAGTCTCTATTAGCATACTACCATTCATATCAGACAACTTCAAACCCAAATTATTAGCACATTTAAGCGAAACAAAAGAATGAGTAGCACCAGTATCAATAATAGCAACCAACTCAACATCATTAATAAAACAAGTACCTCGAATCAGGTTGTCCTTCTCTGGCACTTCTGCACCACTCAAAGCAAACACTCTACCACTGGTTTGAGCAGCAGTAGCCGTCTTCTTCGGTTTCTGACACTTGGTACTGATGTGACCCTTCTCACCATAATTGAAACAAGTTAGACCATCATCCTTGCAATCAGTAGCTCTATGACCCTTCTTGCCACACCTGTAGCACCTCAACACACTACTAGTACAAACATCAGCATGGTGACCTTGCTCGCCACACCTATAACACTTCCCAGAAGCGGGAGCTGCTCACCCACTTGTCTTTTTCCCATTAGAAGCCTTCTGCTTCCCTTTGTCAGCTGAAGTCGTATAAGGTTTCCCCCATATACTGCCCTTTCTTCTCACTCAACTGCTTGTAGTGAGCAGATCGAGCTAGGCTATCCTCATTGTAGATTCTGCTCTTGTCCACCAACTCAGCATACCTGCGGATCTGTTGATACCCATTACCCTGCTTAATATCTGGTCTCAGCCCATTCTTGAACTTGAGGCACTTGGACATCTCAGCATCAGCACGGTTGTAGTGAGGACAGAACTTCACCAGCTTCTCAAACTTCGCAGCATACTCTGCAACAGTCATATCTCCTTGCTTCAGCTCCAGGAATTCCACTTCTCTCTTACCACGAGCATCTTTTGGATAATACTTTCCCAAAAATTCCTGCTTGAACACAGCCCAGGTTATCGCATTGCCAACATCTTCCAATCTCTAACGGGTGTTATCCCACCAATCCTCAGCCTCCTCTGACAGCATATGAGTTCCAAACTGAACTTGCTGGGCGTCAGTACATCCCATCCCTCGGAAGATCTTCTCGATCGCCTTCAACCACTTGTGTGCACTTGCTGGGTTATGAGTACCCTCAAACTCCGGCGGATTGTTCCTCTTGAACTCCCCCAAAGCACGAAACTCATCTGGAAGTCCACCATTCGGATTGAGTTGCGCCACCACATTAGAAACTGATTCCAAAGCATCAGCAATAACACGATCATTTCTTCCAGCCATCCTGCACACCACCAAAAAGGTTTGAAGAACTAAAACATCGATAGTGTACACACACTTATCGACCGACAGGGGACTGACATCACGTAAAAACCTGGCCTGACGGACCGACCTGCTCTGATACCACTAATGTAACACCCTTTTCTACCCCACAAATATCGCAGCAGATTAAACATAAAATCATTAAATAAATCAGCATCACCTCAAAGGGTGCACATTTCTCAATCAAATCAAATCAACAAAAGTTGCTCCGTAAACAATGGGTTTTCCTCAAGATAACTAAAAAATGCCTCAAAGGGCAGCAGATCCACCATAACCACAAAATCCCACACAATGGGTTTTTGAAACAAAACTATAATCATCAAAATAACAACAAAATAACAGCCATATAAAACTCAACATGGTTCGACTCAATGACCCAACCCGATGTTACACTATCAGAGCAAGACCCTCTACATTGACCAAAAGCAAATAATACTTCAAAAGTTCCTCGAAGCATCCACGCCTAATCCTGATCACCTGCACGTTACCCACGTGGAGGCAACATTCAAACAGGCAGGGTGAGTAATACAATTCATTATAATAAATATAAAATAGGATATGCATAAAAATGGCGTCATCATCATACACAGCATCATCAGAGTCATCACAGGCAAACATCAAAGCACGACATCATAAATCACAACAATATGCAACATAAATGCAATGCACAACAAGACTCATGCATGTGGTACCAATCGTCACAATCGATGGACACTTAGGCCATCACCCTCCAAAGATCCCCATCATTAGAATCGGTTCCACATAAGAACCGAAGCACGTCATAAACCACTTCACATCCACACAATGGGATGGAAGCCACAATAGACTGAAGTCTAACCTCATCATCACTGGGCCGAAGTCCTAACATCATCATCAAACTATGCTATGAATGCATGATACACAACGTCAATAATCATCATCGTCAATAAAATCATCATGTGCATCATCATTCATCAAAATATCATGTTAATCATGTCATCAAATATACGTCAAAACATCACGAAATCATCACGTCATAATCATCATTAACATCAATAACATCATGGTAAATCATCAAAAAAATCACAGCACCGAAACATCAGAACATCACAGAAATCATAAACAAATTTTCGCGAACAGCAGGGTTCGCTACTGAGTTTGCCTTGCGAACCTATTCGCTTTGGCGTTCGCTTTACGAAGCTTCCAGCGAATCCCCATCCCCATACAAAAACTAGAGAGTTCCCCCTTCTGCCTCTTCTCGCTGCCTCTATTCGCTAGGCGAAGCCCTTCGCTGGGACGTTCGCCTTGCGAGCCCCAAAAGTCACCTCCCAGAGTCATCTCAGTACCATCACACACTCATCGCACATTCACTGCACTGCTCGCTTTGCGAGCCTGGGCGAACATTCGCCTTGCGAATGAGTTGTTTGCCTTGCGAACTAGTGATTTCTGTAATCTCTGCTATGCATCAGTTGCACTTCAGTCCACCAAATCCCTACGGGTTCAACCTCAATTCTCCCCAAAACATCACCAAAACAGTCCTAAAGCATCATGGCACTCAAAGGCATAAAACCTACGAAATTTAGGTCGATTAATTCCACTATCCTAACTCAAAATCACATAAACCTTCACAAACTCTCAAGGTTCCCATAAACCCCATAAGTCCCTTTCTCATACAAGATCTCACATATCATCAAAAGATTTAGCCTCGAAGGCTTATTTTTACCCAAATCAATTCAAACCTCAATAATCCATCATCGATCCTCAGAAATACCCCTAAATCATCAATAACTCATAAACCCTTGAAAAACCCCAAAAACCTCAAAAATCGACTTTAAACACATCACTTCCTATATTGAAACAATGAAAGGCAATACTCCCCATACCTTAGATTGTCGATCCGGAGCTTTTCTCTATTGAGCCTTTGGAAACCTTCATGAATCCTCGCCTTTTCCTTTTTCCTCAGAGCTCTGCAATTTCTCCTTATTTTCACGATCTAACAAAATGAATCTTATTCCTCCCAATTCCTTTTTGTTAAACCCTTGGGCTTCCCAAATGGGTTTTCCCCAATTTACCCTCACTAATCCTCCTCAAAAGTCCATCTTGCCCTTAATTCCTCTAATATTATTTTAAATTAATAATAATACTAATATATTCATATTATATACTATTATTTAATTAAAATAACCAAAACTCCCCCAAAATTCACCGAAAATTCACAAATATTATATTTAAATAAACTAAATAAATATTCTAATAAATTTGGGGTGTTACAGCTAACATAGGACATGACTTGATTCTTTTACACTTCTTAGGACAATAACATGAATGAGATATAGTAGGACATAGCTACTGCCCCACTAGGGTTCTCACCCTTTTAGGACTCATTTCATTTTGTTAAGTGATTGACATTCTTTCTAGGGTAGTCTTAGGACATTTGCATGAGCATAAGTGCATTATTTTGCATAATTCTTTCAACTATCCAATAGTTGAGCTTGGTTTGAATTTAATGAACACTTATATCGCTTTACATTAACATCCACTCTTATGACTTCTCTTTCATCTCACCTCTTCTTTATTACTTCTTTGAATTGTGATTAAATTGCTTAATGTTTACTTGTGTATGATCACATGTTCCCTTAAGGTTCTTAGTTTGAATCTAATTTTGGATTAGGTTCAAAGTATGATAGACATTAGGTTATCAATCCAAGCATGCTAACATAGGTAGAGATTCCATTTCCTTCCTTCAACTATAGGACCAATCATTGCATGACAACTTCTAGGTTGGAGATCCCTTTAGATTTTTCTTTTAACCATTTGAGTCTCTCTTCTCTCTCTAAAAGAAAAGCAAAAACACTTAACGAATATTGTATGTGTAGTGCGCCAGGGGCCTTGAGCACATGGGAAGTGACTAGTGAAGGTCTCCTTTACTCTTCTAGGGTGCTTTGCAAACGTCCCGTTGGGGGCGATCTTGTCAAAGTATTCGCTCCTATGTCACAGTCTTTAGCACGATACATATCGCAAACAAAACAAATCAAAACACTTTTTCTAAAAGACATAAACAAATCAATCGTCTTCCTTCGAGATTCTTTTCTCATCTCACTCCCTCTAATTGTAAGGACACGCTATTTACGTTCTACCGCAAACAGGTAAATGCGTAAGGCTCCACACAACGAGCGGCAACACCTAAACTGCTAGAACGCGAATGTTAGCATCGTCTACCTAAAAAACACCAAACAAACAAGGTCACCCGTAGTGAGCTGAACTAGGTCTGCTTTGATTTCCTCTCTCTTCCAATTGAGGATACGTAGGCACAAGACAGCGATTTCTTGGCGAGTAATCTTCCCCCCATTCACCCGTAGTCCTCTGAACTACGTTGACTCTGACTTTCCCATTACCCGAGGGAATACGTAGGCCTAGGACGACGAAGTCCTATCGAGTCACCTTTCGTACCTTTCCCCCTTTTTCTTTTGTTTCTCATTCTATTCCTTTCCAGTTAGCAGTGGAGCTTCAGATATCTACACCCTTTAATCAGAACAATAAGCGTGGATCCCATCGAGTACGATGGACGCGAGGGGGTGCTAATACCTTCCTCTCGGGTAACCGACTCCTGAACCCAGACTATGGTTGCGAGGACCGTGTCTTTTCCCTTCTTTAGGTTTTCTTCGATCGTTTCTTTTCCCTCGTCAGGATAAATAACGTTCGGTGGCGACTCTCTGTTTCCCGTCAGTTATTTTTCGTGTTCCGACAAGCTAGATGAAGGAGTCTTATCAAGAGTTGTTTAATCATAAAAAATTTGAGGGTAAAAATTCTATAAGTGGGGGAGAGTTGTAACACCCCAAAATTTTATTTAGAATTTTATTTAGTTGTTGATTTATTTAGTTTTAATATTTATTGAGGTTTTTTAGAATAATAATAATAATGATGATAATAATAACAATAATAATAATAATAATAAAGTGACTTTTAGAAATAGTATATAATTCAAATAATTAATATTATTTAGAAGTTTTTGGTCGATATCGAGATTTTCAATAAAATCGATGGAGTTAGATGAAATTAATTAAAAATTAAGAGATTTTGTGAAATAGAATAAAATAAGATTTTTCTCTATATAAGCATAGAGGGATTTAGAGAACGAGGAGTTTTGGGAAAAGAGAAAGAGAGGTCAATCCCTAGCAGAGAGAATGGTAATAGTTTGATCTCCAATCACGAAGAATTCATGTTTTCTGGCATAATCGAGGTGGGGGGATTGTTTAAGGATATGGGAATTCCCTTAAAATCTTTTTGCTTTTGTAATTGATTGAAATATTTGAGAGAGAGAGAGAGAGAGAGAGAGAGAAATTTTAACTTTTGGTGTGAAATGAAGAGGGTAGACACCTCCTTTATATAGGAGAAGAATTGGATCAAAAAGGAAATGATCCATGGGCCAATTGACTTACCTAATTGATTAGGTGCTAGGTCTAACCGATTAGGTACCTCAAATAATCGATTATTGTGGCCCAAAATGGAAAGTTTTGATATAGAGTTATTTTAAATCATTAAGAGTCTGGCACAATTGATTATAGATTCAATTAGACATTATCTAATCAATTAGGTAAGGATCTAGTCGATTAAATAGTTTAAAAAATTGTCTTAATTAAGACGACAGTCCTCTAATCGACTGGTTAGGCCTGTAAAACATTTTTAAGTGATTTTATTAAGTAAAGAGAGGCTTAAAAGTATTTTAGGTATGTGGGTGAGTTGCCTTAGTTGTGGATTTATGTGCTTGCAGGTAATAAAGATCAACATCTAGAGTTTTGATGACGACAACACATGGCAATAGCTTTCAACCCAGATGATAACCAAAGCTTCTTATGACTTATCAGCAGAGGACTCAAGATCAAAGTGAATATACAATCATATACTATCTAGAAAAAGTCTTGAAGCCTCTTTGGTGAAGATGTGAAAGCTTACCAGGTCATGTGTGTTGGTCTGTCTGAGTGAACTAAGTACTGTAAAAGTAAGGTAGTAGCTTAAAAGTACTAAGACAACACACACACACACACACACACAGTGTTTAAAATATGTTTCTACATTGAAAATGACTTTCTAAATCAAGAAAAAGTGATTAAAAATCTATCCAAACTTTTTATTAACCATCTAATCGATTATAAAATATGCCAATCGATTGGCAGAACTTTTTTATCTATCTAATCGATTAGAGCACTTGCACAATCGATTATAAATATGATAATCGATTGTATAAACAACAAGGATAGAAAATTAATAATTTATAACGACTCTATATCCAAACTTTCCTAATTGGGTTGTACAATTAATTATATTTGAGTTGTCTAATCGATTCGAGCATTTTGCTAATCGATTAGATAATCAATTCTGCCCATGAATTGTTTCCTTTCTTGGCATTTCCAACAACTATATATATGAGGGTCTTCGTCACTTAATATCACGCCACTTTCCAAAGTTTTCATATTTCTTTGGAATTTAACTTTTTGTCTCCTTTTGAAAATATTTTCTATTTCACTTATAATTGCTTTAGTGCTTCTAAGTGAAGTTTTACTTATGAGGAAGACAATTTTTTAAGCGCTCGTGTTGGTCTTTTATATTCTTTAGGGTGCGATACCTTTAAGAGATAGAGTTTGGTTCTTGAGATCATCCTTTATAAAATCTATGTTATTGGTTTATTAAGCTTTGCCAGAAAAAGCTTTATTTTGCTTATTGAGATCATCCATAAATCTCTAAATTGTTCGATAATGTAGCCTGTGTAAAAATTGTAATTTGACTGGGGATAAGTCTGCATTAAAGGTTCGTGGGCATAACCTTCAAAAGCTCAAAGTATATAGTGAAAATCTAAAGAAGGCCTCTTAGAGATAGACTTGGCCAACATTCGACCAAACCTATATAAATTTGTGGTGCAATATTTCTCACCCTATCCTTTCACTTTTCTGCAATTTTCTTTAATTATGTAATTTTTCGCTAATACGGTCTTAAACGAGAAAAGTTTAAAATTAATAAAAAATTTTGAATACCACAAATTCACCCCCTTCCCCCCCCCCCCCCCCCCCCCCACACACACACACACACTCTCTTGTGCTTGAAGTCACTTGTCCAACAAGTGGCATCATCATCTAGACAAATTATCTCATGAGGAAAAATGTCTTCAAGATATTCACTAAACAAACTCCCATCCTTTAATGGAGAAAGGTACAGTTTGTGGAAAGAGAAAATGAAATTTTTCATAAAAGGAATGGATCATGGTATTTGGAAGGTTGTGCATGAAGGTCAATTTGTTCCTACACACATAATTAATGGTGTTGTAGAAAACAAACCTGAAAAGAGTTGGACCAAAGATGATAAAGAAAATGTGCAGCGTAGTTTGAAAGCGAAAGCTGTCATCACTACCACTCTCGATCTTGATGAGTTTTTGCGAGTTTATCATTGCGAAATTGCAAAAGAAATGTGGGGCAATCCTCCAAATCATCCATGAAGGTACTACTGAGGTGAAGAGGGCAACGTTGGTCACATTGAACCATGAGTATGAACTCTTTAGAATGAAACCTGGAGAGAGCATTAATCAGATGCAAACACGATTCACCCATATTGTCAGTCATGTGAGAAACTCTAGGAAAAACATTTTCAAATGAAGAATTGGTTATTAAAATTCTCAGATACTTAAATGATAGTTGGCAAACTAAAGTAAATGCGATATGTGAATCTAAGAATTTAGCAACCATGGACACACACATACTCTCTTTGATAAATTGTAGGAACATGAGATGAAGCTGAAAACGATTTGCTGATGATGAAGAATTATAAAAAAAAGAATGGGAAAAATATTGCACTTAAATTTACTAATATCAAAGATATGGAATCAGAAGATGAAGACTGTCAAAGTGAGATTAATAAATTCATGAACCTCATGTTTTAAAAATTCAAGGAGTTCCTAAGGCACAAAAAAAAAACTTCAAAACTCTAAAAGCAAAGAGAAGAAAGTTCATTATCAATTCCTACATGTCATTTGACACCCAAAATTCAATCAATTTTATTAAATTGAGTTTTCATTGCTTTTATTTTATTATTTTGGCTATTTAATATACTTTTAATTATTTTTTTTGTGATATCATGTTGAAATTCTGGTATCAGATGTGTGATGTCACAACAACACAATCTGCTAATATGAACAAGGCTATAACAACAGTAAATCAGCACAGTGAATTGTTCACCCAGTTCGGTCTAACTACCTACGTCTGGGGGCTACCAAGCCAGGGAGGAAATTCACTATTAGTAGTATTAAATTACAGACTCAACAATCCCAGTTGACATCTACTAATCTTAATCACTACCCAATGACACTTCTACCTAAAAGACCACTTAGATATGAGAAACCACTCACTCCCTAAATCACCTCAGTGACACAATCCAAAGATTACACTTTAAACCACACCTTGATCTTGCTTAACAACTTTGATCAAGAACAACACACTCTTGCTTAAAAGCTCTAGAGTGAATACACTTACAACCCAAAATAGTAACACCTATTCAACCATGAAAGGCTTACAAAATACACACGAAAACTCTAACTTGACTCTCAGTCTTTGCTCTCTTGTTTTCGTCTCCTACCAACAAGGGTTGAGGATGCTTTAAATAGAATTCTGACTTGGGCTTGGACCTCTTCCAAAAATCTGATTTGATTTGTTTTAAAAACAGAATTTAAAACAGATTTGATCTTTAAATCTTTTTAAATCAAACAACCCTTAAACATAGCAACAGGATCTGCTCCAAATCTGATTGAAACTGAAAATATCTTCTCCAAGATATTCGCACACAATCTCTCTAACAGATCTTCTCAAACCAAACTTTCACGCGCAACCCTAAAACATCACAGCCTGATGTTCTGATGTTCAGATAACTGATGTCAAGACATCAAGTTTAACATCAGCATATAAAACTTCAACCCTGCAACAACTAATGTTAGGAACCAATGTTAAGACATCAGACATATGACATCAACATTGTTCAACTTTGTTTTACCAAAATTCCAGCCAATACAAGAACTAACACATGTGTTAGGTGATTTTTAGGGGTTTATTAAAATTTAGTGGAGCTTTATTTGATTAAAATAATAGAATAACAATTAGTTAAATAGAAAATTATGAGAAATAACGATATTGGGACAAAAATAGAATTATTAGTAAAATAAGAATAAGAAGGGAAAGTAGAGGTGAGCTGAGGGGTAAAAGAGTGAAAGTGAATTAATTATATTTTTAGGTTAAAATTAATAGTGGAGTGAGGTGAGTCAAACTTATCTGTACGTAGAAATTGTGCAATTTGGGAAAAGGTGGCAAGAGTGAGAGAAGGAAAATAAGGGCTTAAGAGAGAAAAAGAACACCATAACCAAACTTGATTAACCATTGGAAATTCATGTAAGGGGGCAAACAACTTGAATATAGGAGTATTGCATAAATGGTAGAGAAGGATCCTCACCATCCTCTTGGTTTTTCTCTATTGTTGTATGTGATGAGTTTTTGATATAATCATGTGAAATCTATGATAATCAATGTATGTGATATGAAATTCATGCCATGTGTGTTGCTGGATTTTTTGTTTAATGAATGAATATGAATTTGAATGTTATGAGCACAATTGTTGTGTATTTGGTTTTATGAATAAAGTCTTAAATTCATGAAAATTGATGAATTGGGTGTTAATTGATGCATATGTAATGGTTTGATTGTTGGATTATATATATATATATATATATATATATATATATATATATATATATATATATATATATATATATATATATAATTTTTTGCGCGATTTGGGATACTGGGGGTCAAAATCAGAGCTTCGAATGAGCTCTCATGGTGAAAATGCATATTCTATTTTCTACAACAGTTTGACGGTCCTCACGAGCGTGACAGGCTAACCGTCATGCGTCTGAGGTAGCTGAATGTCGTCAGCATGGTGACGGGGAGACAATCATTGTCTCCAGGCGGGAATTTTCCATCCGATCGTCATAGGTGTAAGGGGTTGTAAGGGGGAGCGGTGACGGGTTGGGTGCTGGTCGTCACCTAGGTAACTGGCTGGTCGACACGACCGTCAGGGACCGTTTTTGGGCATTCGGTATGGGGTTCGATGTTGTTTTCTCTTGTGGTTGATGGTTGACTATTGTTTTGGTGTATTTTGTGAAATTAATTAATTAAAGTGCTTTATTTAATGATGGACTAAAAATTGAACTAATTTGCATGATTATAAGAGAGGAATTATGATTATGTTTATCAACTGTGATGTTGCGAATATTATTATGTGTTGTGAATGTAATTATAATTGTTGATGCTAAGGTGGGTAGTTCAGAAGCGGAGACTACAATGAATGTTGTATTACATGTTGTTTATGGTTAGATGTGGAACCATGAGTGTTGTTGTTGTTGCATGAATTTGTGCGTAATGCATCATTTTTGTCAGTGTGTTGAAAGAGGCGAGCCACTGGTTCAGAAGTGAAGACCAATGATCATCCGAGGTTCAAAAGTGGGGATGTGGGGTTTAGAAGTGGGGACCCAATTCGAATGAGGAACCATTGTTGAGCGGACGAGATCAGTATCAAACCTTTGATGTCCAAATTGGTAATACATACCCAAAGGCTATGTAAGTTGAATTGTTGTGTTGTTGTGCAAATTGAATGTCTGGTGTTGATTGTATAATTTAAGCTAACCTTTCATTCTTATACACCGTTAATATATTTGAGCGTATTCTCACCCCTTTGTTGTTTATTTTGTGATGTTCTGTGCATTGTGGTACAGATACTCGTGAGGAGTAAGTGATGTTGTGAGTTGGATGGGGACTATGAAGCTTTTTTTTTTTTTTTCTTTATTTTTTATCGTCGTTTAGTTGGAACAATTCCATTGATTTGTAACATTAGGGAATGATCCATTTTAAATTGTTTTGAGTTAATGATTGAATTTCGTTAATTTCATTTAGAACTTCATTTGAAGAGATAATGGAATTATGCCTATTATGTTTTAGTAGCATCCTAAAATTATGGTTTATTCATTTAAAGTAAGAGTCGACTTTTAGGGTGTTACTTAGTGGTATCAGAGCAGGTCGGTCCATCCGGCCAATTTTTTTGATATTATATGTTCCCTAGTGAAAGCTCAAATGGTTTGACTAAATTTTGGTAAAACATAATCATGCTCCAACATGAAGAGATATGCCTCAGACCAAAGATGTTGAATAGAATGTCACGGCATATAGATTCGACATCATGACTATCACAGCAGGCTTGTTTCAAATCTGTTCCAAGATTCAAGGCGCGATTGCCAGTGGATCAAGGATCAAAGATATGAAGCCCAACAAAGCAAAAGACTATAAAAGAAGACCAAGACCTAGGCAGAAAGGAGAGAGGACGATGTAGACTTAGGAATCCTATTTTGTAAAGTAGGGTTTAGGTTTTGAGAGTTGTAGGTTTCTCTTGTAAGTCTCCCTCTGTAACGATTTGATGCAGTGTGGTAGACATAGATACTTGTAGAGATTCAGAAGCCCGTAGGCAATGAATCGTGTAGTGTTCTTGGATGAAGCTTTGAAACAAATCCAAGTTAACTTGTTAGTCAAGGATGCTTAACTGAACTTTGTATTAGAAGGGGTGTCTTTCAATAAGGTAGATACAGTTATGAGGTATTAACTGTTAGATAATCACAGGTTGTGATTTAGGGAGTGAGATGGGTTTCTCTTATCAATTAGATGTGACTTCTAATGATAAAGACTTCATTAGGTAGTGATAGGTTAACGTGGGTGTTTTCCATAAACCTAAGTTTGTTTACATAAAACTATACTACTGATAATGATTTCTTCTTCCTAGATTGGTATCCCCCAGATTTAGGTGAGTTGCACCAAACTGGGTCATCATATTCTGTGTTGTTTATCATTCTGCTATTTTAAGTTCAGTCTTGATTAACATGTTGGATCAGATGCCGTAACATCTGTGATTATGCAGTTTTGATATTCAAGGTATCAGTCTGCTGTTGTTCCTCTGCGTTTAAATGTTTATGCAAAACAATGTCATGACATGTGTTAGGACATCTGCTGTCAGTATTGCCAGAATTTCAATTGGTATCAGAGCAGGCACCCTGTTTGTTTCTGGATGAGATCTTTGGGAGATACTTTCTGGCGTTTAAACTAGGAGGAGTTTTGAAGATCAGATCAATCATCTCAGACATACTCAAGGGTATTAATGGATGGGATGGATGTTCTAGATCGAAGGCAACAACCCAGAGGTTGTTCATGTTGCTGAGGAGGTTCTACAACAACTGCAGGAGAAGTGGCTAGTTCTCTTGTTAGGGTGTCTTATAAGATGTTTTGACATCTTATTAGGGCAAGCAGAATTTTTTCCTTGGTGGTTCCGCTGCATGTGTTTCTGATGGAAGAGCTCTAGAATTATGGGATTCTGGAGTTGTTGTTAAAGACAGATGGTGGAAGGTCTCAATCGTCGGCCTCTATAGTTGAAGATATCTGCATATTTTTATTCCAAAGTAGGGAGCAATGGAATGAAGGGAGTTGTTGGAAGATGTCTGTTATGGTGACTTGGTACTTGGAAGTTTGGTTCCATGGTACAGTGTGAAGTCAGTTGAAGAGGAGAGGAGTTGAGTTTAGGTTTATCAAGTTCTTGCTCTGGGAGTTTGATAAATTATTGATCGGCTAGGTTGTCAAAGATACTTGAGAATTCTCTCAAGTCCACTCATAAAGGCGTCTCAGTCGTGCATCTGGAGTCTTCTAGTTATTCTTCTGACTAGAAGGTGTTTCTATGAAACACAACCTGAAGAAAGTGGAGGTGATTTATTTGCACTCTCAAAAAATAGCAATGAAGGATTCATCTCTCTTAACCCTAAGAGTGGATCCAATCTGATTGGAATTCTCAGAATTTTTGAGGTAAAGAAGGTTCGTTCAGAGAGAATCTTAGTTACTTGAGTCAAGGGTGGCAGCCTTGGTATCTCAACACTGTGTGTCAAAGAAGATACTTGCAAAAGATTGAATACTTGATAAGTGTTCATGAAGTGATCTGGTGGAGCTTAGCTACATTAGTGAAGAAGGGTTATTGGACAAGGATTTAAGATCAATTGCTATTTGTGGAATTCATAAGTATTTAATTGATTATCCTTGAAAGTCAAGATTGCTGATGTTCAACAAGATGTTCGAACATCTCATCATCAGAGTTTGTTCTGAATCATGGGAGGGGTACTATATACGCTTTAGCATCTGTTTTAGTCTTGGGTGTTGACCTAAGAACGGGCTTCAGTTTAGTGTGACAAAAGCATGTGATCTCCGGAGAGTTTCCTGGCAAGAAACTGGTCTGGACTTTGGTGCTGTTGAAGATAAAGATGAAGACATCATAATCTTGATGGTTATTTCTTGGATCAGTTTATTTCTGATCTAGGAGGATTGGAGTGCTGATAGCACAACATGGATCAGTTTATTTCTGATCTGGGTACTGAGGAGCATGGGATCTTGCTCATTTTGAAGGTCAAGGTTAAGTGGCAGTTATCTCTGACTTTCTACAGATTGCTCTACTAAGGAAGGTGGAATTCTTTGGTATGGCTATGGTGTAGTCTAGGACTACTTTATCTTCTGAAGATTCAGACATGGCAGGTGTGAAGTCTTTGGAGTTTCAAAGCAGATAGTTATTCATCAATGTGTGAGCTTAAAGGGAATATATGTGATATGATTAAGCAGGATGGAGGTTGTCTACTCAAACTTGGTTGCTGAATCAAGTCAATGAGAGCATGGAACTCTTATTCTGTAAAAGGGAGGAGGTTCTTCTAAGTGGCAGAAGGAGGAGCTGAATTCAGCAGCTGGATGTCGTATTAGAATGTTCTAACATCTAGCTTAACATCAGAATCTCAGCTGATGATG
This sequence comes from Lathyrus tuberosus, assembly GCA_022829125.1. NCBI lineage: Eukaryota > Viridiplantae > Streptophyta > Magnoliopsida > Fabales > Fabaceae > Lathyrus > Lathyrus tuberosus. Next base: position 10,919,032 of record JALAZF010000141.1, read on the forward strand.
TGGTACATCAGCTTAAGAAAAGGTGATCTACAGGAGAATGGAAGTAATGGATGCTTCAAAAAGGTCTATCTCATACAGTTTGCGGGAGATGTGGTTTGAGAAGATGTTACATGACTAGAGGCTTGGTGAATCCAAGATGTCTTACTATGGAGCAAGTAGTTCATGTGACTTGAAGATCAGATTTCATTGGTGGATCAGCGTATCTTGTGGGAGTTCTGAAGAAAAGTGAGATCAATCAAAAGGTGGCATTTGGTTGGTTTCATATTGTGCATTCAAGCAGGATGCTTGAAACTGATTGATCTTGTGCAGAAGGGTAGTTGGTTGAAAACGTAAGGAGGATCTGGTTGATCTTGGAGCTTGTGGTAGAAGTTCTAGGTTGAGGATGGAAGTATGCCTTCTTTTGGTGGATGAGAGTTTTTTTCTCTCTGAGTTTCTAAAGTTCTCTTTGTCCAAGCTCGTGGCGCAGTGTTGTTTGAAGATCTTCAGTTGGATTACTATGAAGATAATATGTCCAGTGGTGGAGCATATCAAGAACCATGGTGTGTGGTGTCTGTGATGTGTGAAGGATGTCCTAACTGATGTTAGAACATTTTCTAGTTTGGTTATACTTGGAGTAGGATATTAAGTTCTGAGTGTGGAACTTGACACTCACATCTTGTCTAAGAAGTATTTATCTTATCAGACGGGAGAATGATGGGTAAAGGATTGTCTTGGAAGTCTAATGCGAATGGGACATGCTAGAAGTTAATCAGTTGGCGCTTGTGGAGCAAATGGGCTAAAGATTTCTGGAGCATGTGTTTGATGTTCTTCAAGTGTGAAGAATATAGGGGTGAGCTAGCAAACTAAGGGGCCATGTGAGTCTCTTTGAGGAATATGAAGCATTCTGATTCAATTGGGTTGCATCTCAGGGAACAAAGAGATTCATACATGGTAATTCGGGAGGAGTTTGTGTGGTGTATGGATGGTTTTTGGACGAGAGGGATCAATGGAGCTTTGATCTCAATCCAAGAGTTTGTTGGTTATGGTACACAGATGCGTTCTGGGTATACACACACTATATGATCATGAAATTGTCATGGGATATAATGTAGTGGCTTTAGGTGGTTCTTGATGAAGAAGCATCTGTTGAGAAATATAGGGGGAGAACTTCTATTTGATTTTTGTACTGGTGTGGTACATGGTTTGCTTGAGGGTCAAGCAGTAGGTGAATGTGGTCAGCAAGTGTGTTGAACTGAGGGTGCGCTCTTGAAGACATGAAGATGCGTCTTATGTTTTCCATTCATTTAAGGTGTTCTTCTGGAAAAGGAGCACTGGTTGTCTACTGTAATACCCCAAATTTTGACCACTTAGATTTCCCATCATTGTGAAAATCATCATCATAATATGGATGTACATTTATGCTTCATTAGTCTCCCCAAAGATGGGTGAGCATCCACTACAATCAAAATTAGGGTTTCAAGCCCTCTCTGAGTGCTTAGACAAAGGATCAATCAAGAAATGACATGATCTTCAACTTGTCTAATCTCTTAAATATCCACAATGGATCAAAAAGGACTCCCACTTCAAGGATTAAGCACAAGGCTGCTCCCTTCTAGGTGGATCAAGTCTCAAGATCGACAGTGTCACCAAATTAGGGTTTTGGTCGACCAGGGCCTCCAGATGGAAATTTTCATCTGGGCACAAGGCAATGATCCAAAACATAACCTAATATACTTCATGGAACCTCATGAACCCATGCATCAAGTCAATTTTGCCTCAGGGGATGCATTCATCAAAAATCAGGAATTAGGGTTTCTTGACCTAATTCACCCCTAAGTTGACTTTTGGGACAAACCATGAGCCAAGACCTCAAGAGATGATTTGAGGGTCTCTAATATACCATATTGATCCATTTGGGACAATGGATTAATCCAAGAAGTTTGAGCAACAAGTCTCAATTTCATCTGCACCACAATTAGGGTTTTAAGGGAAAAGTCAACTGTAACTTTGACTTTTGACATGGACATGCTTCCAAACCCTAATACATGATTGAATATACCCTATGACACCCATGGAACATGTCCATCAAGTTTGATTTAGGTCAAGGACATGATTTCCTGAAGAATTGCACAGTTTGGAATTTATCTGATAAAAAGTCAACTGTGCACAAAAGTCAACTTTGACTTTTTGAGATTTTTCACCAAAATGGATTTTTAACCCTAAAATGATGTTAATGTATGATTTGAATCATCATTCATCAAGAAAAATCAAGAAAAGTGAGATAACTTGTAAAAGGGGTAACCATAAAACTTAGAAATATTTCTAAGTTAAAAATAAAGTGGCAAAGGTACCAACTTTGGAGGACCATAACTCCTAAACCACAAGGCCATTTTTTCTCATCCAAAGATGGATTTGTAGCCCTCATTATCACCTACAAAAACTTCAACTACAAGTCATTCCAATTCATTAAGGATTTTGAGTTATGGAGTGATCAAAGTGGCTGAAAAGTGAAAATGTCACTTTTTCCAACACTTAGTGAAATTTTCACTAAGTCAGATTCTGCCTCACTTTTTGCCAAATGTAGGGGATTTTTCACTTGGAATCAAAAGAGATCAAAACCAAACTTGTTTAAACAGTTGTTGTATCATGTAAGAGCTTTCCAAAATGGCCAAGAACATTGCCAAATTCAACCTACACCATGAGATACAACATTGCCAAGTTGCCTTGCTGAAATCTGTCAAGGCAAGGCAGAATTTGCAACTTTGGTCGATTTGCCAAAATCAGCCAAATTCAATTGCTCCTATCCACTTGGACACCTCAGAAGATTGAATCTAAAGGGGACAATCACTGAGCCAAGCCTCCAAAGTCCATGGAACAAGAAATAGCATGTTGAACCTAGAATGGCCAAAATAGGGACAAGACTTCAAATTTGGAATGAGGCATTCAATGGAACCATCAAGGTGGCATGGACTGAGCCATTCTCATCTGAAATCAGTCAAGACTTATCCAAGACCAAGGGAACCAAAGCTCTGTGCCCTAACCTCTAGTCAATGGCTAGAGGAGACTTGGATTTTCATTTGCCAACATTGGCCAAACCTACTTACCAGCTGCCATGCACTATTCCTTGCAAAACAAACTTGCTCTACTATAAATAGAGCTCAATTGTGGTCAGTTTGAGTACACCAAAGCCATCTAACAGATGCTTTCCTCAAAATCTCTTCTTTCACTCCAATTTTGCCTTCTAAGGCAAGTCACTATCGGGTTTTGAGTTTGAGAGCAATTCCAATCAAACCAATCACTCACACACCTCACATACATCACATATGAGCTGATCAAACATTTAGATTACTTCTGAAACATCAATTTCACAAAATCACCAGCTGGTTGCTCAAGGTTTTAACCAAAGTGCAGCTGAGGTACCACAAAATGATCCAGCCAATTTCAATCAAGTCCAACCATCCAAACACAATCCATAGGGTGTAGGGAAGCTGTTCAGATCATCACAACTCATCTGTAACACCTCCAAATCAAAAATCACTTTCAACTTGCTGTCACGGCCTAGAGGTAAGCACATACTTGGTCATCTCTCAATCTATGCATATTTCCTCGCACAATAATTTGGCCATATGTTCATAATCATGCATGGAATGTTTTCCCTCAATTAATTGCATTGTTTGAATCGTGTATCAAAAATCCTAGCCTCCATGCAGAAATTAGGGTTCTTGAGGTCTCTTCGTGATTTCTTGTTGTATGTTTAATTTAAATGAAATTAAAGTACATAGACATGATTGTGAGGTTGAGACGAGCATAATGATATGTGGATTACATGATATGATTACGTATTCATGGAGATTGGATAGAAAATGCAAATCTGAGAAACCAAGAACACGCGCGTGTTCTTCAGCTGTTCTTGGCGCCATTTTTCATATATTCAAATATTTGAATTTTGTGATTTTGTTTAATTGATTCAAAAATAAATTTCTCTCTGAGTTTTAGTGATTTTGAGTTGATTATTTTTTTAATAATTCACAAAAATGTGAAAATATTTTATTTTCACAAAAAATCCCAAAAATATTATTTATTTCATATAATTGATATTTTTGTAAAGAATTAATATTTTGATTGTTTTTGGCATTTTAAATATTTTTTCTACATTGATTTTGCAACTTTTAATGCTTTCTAATTATTTTGTAGGTCAATACTTAATTTTTGAAGCATTAATCCAAGATCACAATTTGTTTTCCATGTGTTAAACAATTTTTGATCATTTTAATTGAATTTTTATTCAATTAAATACATTTTGAAAACAAATTAGGGTTTTGGATTAATTCAACCCTCATAAATCATTTTCAAAACTTTTTGGGCCTCTTGAGAGAGTGTAAGACCCATCCCCCCTTGTACAAAAACTTTTTTGGCCTCACTCATTGTATAAGTCCCTCTGTACAAGTAAACGGCACGATCGTCGCCCGTTTAAAAATAAAAATCATCTGGGCCTCTCCTTGAGCTATAAGACCCATTCAAAACACTTTGGGCCTCTATTAGAGTGTAAGACCCAATCCCCCTTTTAACCAAAACATTTTGGGCCTCACTTATTGTATAAGTCCCTCTGCGTTAAAAGAAAACCTCGGCGCGATCGCCATTTTTAAACGAAAAATCATTTGGGCCTACCCTCGTGTTATAAGCCCCACTCTTTTTTCTTTAAACCTTTTTGGGCCTCTTGAGAGAGTGTAAGACCCATCCCTTTGTACAGAAAACCTTTTTGGGCCCCAGTCACTTGTATAAGTCCCGCTGTACAAAGTCAAACAGTGCGCTCACTGATAAAACCCTGGGCCTCTCCTTGAGCTGTAAGCCCCAAATCTTTCTTTTCCAAAGCACTTTCTCCTTTGATTTTGAATATACTGTTGTTTTTAATCTTTCTTTGTTGAACAACTAACCAAACAGCATGGAAGCACTCCAACCGAGTAAGTGGTTATCACTTTCGTTTACTGCTTTCATATTATAAACTGTATTGTGGGGCTGCTCACTGTAAGTCTCCTTTCATAAACTCATATCTACTGTGTAATAATAGTATAGATATTTCGAGTTTCCCTGGCTACTACGTCTAGAACTAGGTGACGCCGTTTCTTTTATTCGTAGAAATAGACGCCTAGATCCCCAATAGGAGCACCAGATACAGTCTTCTCTTCGGCTGTCCTCCTTAGGAATCGTCAAGAAGCTCTACTCCCCAAGATGAATGTATTCTCCGTGAATGGCATCTTTGAGTTTCTTCCAAATTCTCGAACTTTCCTGACTTGATCTATTCCTTGTGGATAGCTTGCCTTGAATGTCTCGGGGTTTGGGTACCCACTACAGTCATAATCTTGGACCTTAACTAAGGAACCCTCTTTAAAAGCTAAAAGTCGCTGGATAGTAAACCTCGCACGTTTACCAGTGGTTTTTATCTTTAAAAGAGTTATCTCTCATAATGGAAAGGAGATGATAGACCCACGAGCTTCTTAAAAGCATCGGCCTCCTCTTGGGCATTATTCAAGGACACTACGGCTTCTTAGAAGTATTCACAGCCTCCTCTTAGGCTTCGTCTAATGATCTCTTCCTCCGGGAATGATAGCCTCCTCTTGGGCTTCGTACAAGGACCCGTCGGCTTCTTAAAAGTTTCCAGCGTCCTCTTGGGCTTCGTACAAATTGTCCCGACGACCTCCTAGAGGTATAGGAACAGAACCTAGTCATCCTCATAGAACAGTCCTTTCATAGAGTCTACTACTGTTTCTCAAAGCATAGTACGAAAGATAAAACTCTAGACACGGACAGTCTAACTTCCTTGAGTCTCAAAAGACATTCTCAAGTGACCCCTTCGTTAAATAGGAAGGAAACCCGCAGACTCGGACAGTCTCAATACCCTTTGTATTTCCAGTTTCCCCAAAGTAAAGGAAACAACCCCGATCCTCAGATCTAACCCATGAGTACAGTGATGCTCATATAAGAACTGATTTTCTCTTTCAAAATCAGTATACTGGACCTGTCACTTAACTGACACAATAACCTTAACCTTCTCTTGGGCTTTGTACAAATGATTCTCCCCAGCGGAGTCAAACAACATTTAGCCTCTCTCTCGGGCTTTGTACGAGACACATAAGAGACTCCCTCGTTGAGTCAATCCCCCTTTCGCCTCCATCTCGGGCTTTGTACGAGATACAAAAAGGTTCTTATTGAGCCAAACAAACTATCGCCTCCATCTTGGGCTTCATACGAGATACAAAAAACTCCCTTGTTGAGTCAAATAGCCTCCATCTCGGGCTTTATACGAGATACCAAAAGACTCCATCGTCGGGTTAAAATCTTTTAGCCTCTCTCTCGGGCTTTGTACGGGACACAAAATTGCCTCCTCTTAGGCTTTGTATAATGATTTTCCTAGAGGAAATTAGCCTCCTCTTAGGCTTTGTATAAGAAAACCACTGGTTGATCCAATTAACCTTTTAGCATCAAAGTTGTGCCTCGTTCACAGTATACAAACATCAACAACTCCTTCCCCTTCATCTAATCGCTGTAAGCGGCAAGCCTCTGGATCATCTATATCCACGCCACTGTCCCTCTTTTAGCATGAGAAATTCCTAAGGAAAGATGGCATTGCTCTACACTGAGTTAAAGTCTTCTCCTTCAGGTTAAAACCCTTTCTTCGGAAATTATGGCATTGCTCGGATCCGCGTATCCCAGTTAAAGTAATTCTCCTTCTCCCCTCTTTAGAGATGACAAATTCTCTCTAAAGCCGAGGTCTTTCAGCTTCACGTCTTGGGCTTTGAACAAGACACAAATAGACCTTTCAGCTTCACATCTTGGGCTTTGAACAAGATACAAACCACCTTTCGCTTCACGTCTTGGGCTTTGAACAAGACACCAAAAACCAATTTCCTCCCATAGAATAGGAGGAACTACGAACGCTCTGATTTCCCTGTTTCGGTAAACGGGAATACGTAGGCATAAGATCGAAAGAAAAGATCTTAGCGAGCGCAATCAACAAAAAACCCAAATCCCATATCTCCATCAATCAAAAGCAGTATTTCAAAAGCATCAGTCCTAACATCCTAATCCTTGTTCCCTGCCAGAAACCTTCTGCCCAGGTAAAAAAGAAAGAAAACAGTATTGGTGAAAATACAAATAACCAGTACAAAGGCCCCCCATATTGATAGCATCCGTAACCTAACAGACCGCTGTTTAAACTCAGTATGCAAGCAGGGTTAATTGGAGACATCTATTTCCCTTCCTTATTCAGCTCACAATAGGATAAAAAATGAATCGACCTGTAGTCAAAGCTCAAACCGCAGAGAGCGACCAGCGCTTAAGAACCGTGTCCAAAATCGCTCGCTACAGAAAAGTGGCGCCCACCGTGGGGCCTGTCTTTGTCAAACTTTTTCTTCCTTTTTACCTCTTGTGTGATACCACAGATTGGGGCTTCCGCCGGGGAACCCATTTTCTGTCAGGAACTTAGGATCCTTAGCTTTAAAGGTCTAGGATGTTTAGGACAAATATATATATTGCTTTTCCTCATTGCTATACGTGTTTATTTTTCTGCTAATGGGAATGCGGGTGATGCCGTATGTGGAAAGATTGAGTATACACTTAAGATAAGTGATGGCGACGGGGTCGACCATCAACCTCAGTAGAGGCTGACCAACGCAACCCATTCACTCTTCTAGCCAATGGGCCGGTTGTTAAGTCTGAGAAGCTGAGGAGCCAAACCCTTTCGTAGTGCGGAAACTATCGGAAATAGTTATTACGCGATACTACCCTCATTTGAGGCTGGTGATCTATTCTCGGTGAATGGCACTTACTCTAAGATTGCTCTACAACTCGTTGGCGATCCGCTTGTTGTTTTGCTTTCCTGGGAGGAGCTGATGATAATGAGTACAGGTACAAAAATCACCTTAGTATAAACCTTTGGGGATGGGTAGAGCCTTGACTTCATGACAACGACCCTTTGACCCCATGTTTTTTCTATGTTTTTGTGTGCTGCATTCATGCATTCATTTAATAAAACATTAAAACATTCAAAAAACTTCTCTTCTAGTCTCTCTGTTTTTCAAATTAAACTAAGATTGTGATTGCAAATATCAGAGAAGAGGATTATGCTAATGGATTTCGGTAGAAGGAGAACTCACCAGTATACCTTCAAGGTTCCAAAACTAGGGGATTTGAGAAGGTTAGCAAGGATGATCGTTAACCCAGAGGCTTTCAGAGCCAAGCACGGTGGTTTGCTACCACTGTTAAGAGTCCATGTGATTAAGGGGATCATGGACGCGCTCATTCAATTCTACAATCCGGTTTATCACTGTTTCACATTCTCGGATTACCAGCTATCACCAACGCTGGAGGAGTATTCTCATCTGACTGATTTACATATCACTGATCGAGCTCCATTTTCTGGACTGGAAGAAATTCCAAAGAATCAGACTATTGCAATAGCAATTCATTTGGATGAGTCTGAGGTCAGGACTCACATGACCACTAAGGGTGGCATCCAAGGTTTGCCAGCCCAGTTCTTGACAAAAAAGGCTCTATACTTCGCTAGTATAGGGAACGTGACTGCTTTTGAAAGCATCTTTGTCTTGCTCACCTACGGGTTATTTTTGTTTCCCAACATCAATAACTTCGTCGATATCAACGCTATTAAGGTTTTTCTCATTGGAAACCCTGTGCCGACTTTGCTTGCAGATGCGTATCATTCTATACACTTGGGAAATTTGTACAGCGGTGGGGAGATCACATGCTGTGTACCTTTGCTTTACAAATGGTTTATCTCTCACTTGCCCAAGTCTGCTGCTTTTTGGGATTGCAAGAGTGTCTTACGTTGGTCGCAGAAGATCATGTCTCTTACCAACTCTGATATAGATTGGTCTAATAGGATTTATGAGGGAATTAGAATCATTGACCATTGTGGAAACTTCCCCAGCGTACCCCTCATAGGAACTAAAGGAGGAATCAACTACCATCCGATATTGGTTCTTCGTTAATTTGGATACCCGATGAGACACATCCCACTGGGTGTTCATCTGGAAGGTCTTTTCTTCAAAGAAGGAGAAAGTGACAGAGCACTAAAGACGAAAATAGTGCACGCTTGGAAACACGTTCATAAGAAAGGACGAGAGTCTCTGGGAAAACCGGATTGTGTCTCGGTGGAGCCTTATCTCCATTGGGTACAAACTAGAGCTCTCAAGCTAAAGATGCCTTATCCTCGTTACGGAATTCTTCCACCGAGGGAAACTGTCATGTACTTCATGACGGAAACTGAAAAGCTTCAGGTTACTCTCAACAAAGTTCAAAAGGAAAGAAGATCTTGGAAGAACAAGTACCGCACCCTCGACGTAGAGTGTATCCAAATACAGCAACTACTAAAAGAGAAAGATGCTCTGATTGAAATTTTGGAGCAGCATGCTGTAGAGAATCAAGATGACCAAAGGAATTTGCTCGCTCCTTTCACCTGACAAAGGAATGACAACCCAACAACGGCCCAAGCGCCCCGGTCAAAGAAGAGGACTCGGGACCCATTAGTTTAGGTTTTTGTTTCTGCACTTTGTAATCTACTGTATTTCCATTTCTGTAATCCTTTGGAATTCAATAAAAAGGGGTTTCCCCACTGTTTGATATTTGCAATCTAATTGTCGAAGTTTATTTTGATTAAACAAAAAAAACAACAATTAATATAATCATTGCATTCATCATTCTCACATCCCGTATTCTCCTTACCTACGAATCTCACGTTTGTGTCTCGGTTCTAGAGTCAAACTGTCTCATTCGTACAATACTCGGGCCAATCGTCAGAAAAAGATGGATGATCTTGAGGAATAAAACAGAGAGTTGAAAGAAGAGATCGACGCTCTGAGAGAGGATATGAGAAAGCTTCGTAACGACATGCAAGCCATGGCAGAAGCTCAGCTACAAAGAACTGTGATCTCAGAGATCACCTCAACGCCCATCATAGAAAAGTATGATCCTAGGTATCAGATGCCGAAAGATCATCCTTGGGGCATGCCTGTTAACTATATCCCGGAAGGATATGTTCCGTCGATCACTGAAGATCAGGGAATCGCAACAGAAGCCGCTGGGCCTGAAGGTTATAAACTTCGGGAAAGCGAAGATGCCAGGGGCATACTCAAGACTCCTGAAGGTTACAAACTTCGGGAGGCGCCAAGACTTACTGCCGTAGTCACGGTACCACCCCCTGTGGTGCACACTGTCCCAGAAGTATAGATTACACCAACACCTTCTGGTAAGAAGCAAACTATGTTTGACAGAATGGATGAATTCCAGGAGGAGTTCTTGGAAATGCAGAAAGAGCTGCAAGCCATTCGCGGTCAGGATCTATTTGGGAAGGACGCCGCAGACCTCTGCTTGGTCCTAAATGTGAAAGTCCCGCACAAGTTCCAAGTGCCCGACTTTGAAAAATAAAAGGGTAACTCTTGCTCTCAGAGCCATCTGGTGATGTACGCTCGGTGGATGTCAGCTCAGACGGAGAATCGGGACCTGCTGATTCACTACTTCCAGGATAGTTTAACCGGTGCCGCACTCAAATGGTACATGGGTTTAAACCATACTACGATCAACACTTTCAGAGATCTTGGTACTGCCATCGTCCAACAATACAAATACAATTTGGACATGGCACCCGACAGAGATCAACTCAGATCAATGTCACAAAAGGACAAGGAAACCTTTAAGGAGTATGCTCAAAGGTGGCATGAAATTGCCGCTCAAATTTGTCCACCTCTTGAGGAAAAAGAGATGACAAAGATCTTCTTAAAGACCTTGAGCTCATTTTACTACGACCGAATGGTTGCCAGTGCGCCCAGTGATTTCACCGAAATGGTCGGCATTGGTGTACGTCTTGAGAAAGCCGTCCGAGAAGGACATTTGGTAAAAGACACTGGATCAACGAGCGGTACTAAAAAATACAGTAGTGCTCTCCCTAAGAAAAAAGAGCAAGATATTGGGAATATCTCTCTCGAAAAGCAAAGGCTACGTTATCAGCCAGTAGAAGCTGTAACTCCTGCTATCGGCACCGCGCCTATTCCTATGTATCAACCTCAGGTTGCGCAGAGCCAACCTGACCAACAAAGGACACAACAGCCTCTTCAGCAGGCTCGTCCTCCATATAACAACAACCGTACAACACGGCCACCAGGATTTGATCCTATACCCGTAACGTACGCAGAGCTGTTTCCGTTACTGCTGGCTAAGGGGCACATTCAGACTAAGTCTCCCCTTTCAGTTCTGGAAAATCCGTCTTTTTGGTTTAAAGCGGATCAAACATGCCCTTATCATCAAGGAGGTTCAGGGCATAACATTGAGACTTGTCTCAATTTCAAATCCGACGTGCAAAAGCTTATTAGGAGTGGGCTCTTATCTTTCAAAGATACGAATCCTAATGTTCTTACGAACCCGCTGCCTCAACATGAGAAAGCTGCAATCAATCTGATTGAGAAAGAGACTAACAATGTCTATCAAATTCATGATGTACTCTTGTTGAAAACCAATCTGGTCAAGATGCATTGTAGACAGAGTGGATATGGCCATGTGCCACCTCATAATTATCACCAGTGTGATATCTGCTCTAAAGACAACCAGGGATGTTTTGCGGTGCAAGCAGCTCTACAGGAGCAAATGGATCTTGGATGGATCCAAGAGCACCGAGTTCGTGGAGTTAACATGGTTTACACGAATTCCAACGTCATTCAAAACCACGACATCCGTGCGATGAATGTCAACTTGGTGGCGATGCACTCAAGGCAAAGCCAGTATCATAATCTTCCGTGGCACGATTACAGTTCCTGTCTGATTTGCTCGGTAAACAAACAGGGATGCTCTTTCATACAAGAGGCCCTCCAGCGTCAGATGGACCTTGGATGGATCCAAGAATACCATGATAGGAACTCCTATCAAATCAACATGGTTCAGATCTTTGACATTCGCGTGATGAATACCAACCTGGTAGAGTTACATGCCGAGCAAGTCCGACTCGGATTCTTAATATCACATGATTATCAAAATTGTAAAGCAGGTTGCGAAAACGATCGAGGTTGTACCCTTGTCTAGGAGGCACTTCAGCACTTGTTAAATCACTGGTGGATGCCAATCTATATGGACGAAGATACTCAACAGATTAGTATCAATCACAGGAATCCTACTCGTCGTCAAAGTCAGGATGTCCGATCAATGGAAGATAACCTAGTGAGGTTACATTGTATTCAAAGTGGGCGTGGCCAGGTGCCACCACACAACTATGACAGTTGTAGCGTCTGTTCGGAAAGTAACCAAGGGTGTTACCTTGTGAGAGCAGCTCTTCAGGGTCGGGTCGATCATGGAGAAATTCGTCCATATCCAGGTTCAGGACCCATCATTTGGTCGCCGAGCAAGTTGAGGATATTGTCACGATCTCTGGTCATCACAGGACCAGGGATGTTTTTGCCATCATCCCTCTACTTGACGAATCTAGAGTTCCCAACCGGGAACGGATCAAGGTTACTTATGATGGTCAGAAAAATCAGAAGGTTCCCATAGTTATCTATCTACCGGGGCCACTACCGTATGAATCAGCTAAGGCAATCCCTTACAAATACGGTGCAACAATAATCGAGAATGGAAAGGAAATTCCATTACCCTCCGTCGTGAATATTGCAGACATCAGTCGTGTAACACGGAGCGATCGAATCTTCAACCGAGGGGTTGGAGAATCCAACAAAGAAAAGGAACTTCTGGCAGAAATTCCTGATCCACCAGTCGGTCAATCTAGTAATCCCGACTTTTCAAAAGACAAAGATGAGATGCTAAAGCTCATCCAAAGGAGTGAATATAACATTGTTGATCAACTGTTACAGACTCCTTCAAAGATCTCGGTATTATCACTGTTACTCAGTTCAGAAGCACACAGGGAGGCTCTACAGAAAGTCTTAGAGCAAGCCTTTGTGGAACAGGATGTAACAATCATACAATTCGATAGCATTGTCTCTAACATCACTTCCTGCAATAATTTGGGATTTAGTGATGAGGAATTACCTGAAGAGGGTCGCCGTCATAACATGGCGCTCAATATCACAGTTAACTGCCAGGGCGATGCTTTAGCCAACGTACTGGTAGACACAGGGTCAGCCCTGAATGTTATGCCGAAGTACACTTTGATGCAATTATCATTCAAGGGCCCTCCGATGAGAACCAACGAGGTCATCGTCAAAGCATTCGACGGATCCATAAAAACGGTTATCGGCAAAGTTGATCTTCCCATAACTATTGGTCCTCACACTTTCCAAATCACTTTCCAGGTCATGGACATCCGGGAAACATACAATTGTTTATTAGGAAGACCTTGGATACATCAGGCTGGAGCGGTTACTTCAACCCTCCACCAAAAGCTAAAGTTCGTCAAGAACGATTAACTTGTCATGGTTTGTGGGGAACAAGCCTTGCTTGTGAGTAACCTATCATCATCTACTTGTGTGGAACCCGAGGAGGTTATTGGAACTCAGTTCCAAGCACTATCGGTGAGCAAGGACAATCAGTTCAAAGAAGGAACTTCAATTTCTTCATACAAAGATGCTATCAAAGCGGTCGAGAGTACCGATACGACAGGATGGGGACGGCTTGTCATTCCTATTGACAATAAAACAAAGAAGGGTCTTGGTTTTTTTGCGACCTGTACCCAGACAGCCGCTAACGATGAAAGTCTTCATCCCCTTCAAAACTTCTTCCACAGTGGAGGTTTCCTTCACCCAGTGTCTCAGACAGTTCATGCTATCAATGAGGAAAATCCCTCTGACACAGATGAAGAATGGAAGTCCTACCTTAACAAGGACGGCTATATGTCTCAGGAAGAGGTGCCTATGCCTTTTTGCTTTCCTACAGAAAGTCCGAGATTTATACCAAGATCAGATGTCGAAATGATCTACGGAGATTGTGATCCGGAAGGATGCCATGCTCCGCCAAATTCATTAGAGGAAGACACTCCGATGAAAGACAGCTTTGATCACAATTACTATGGCCCGATAGATGGCCTGCCAATGTGGCAGCCTTACCCAGGAAACTTGGGGCAAGAAAGTCAGCCGAACAATGAAACTCAGCTGAGCGTCGTTGAACAGAATACCTGTCATGGGATCAACACTCAGGTCATTCAGAAACTACTCAACATGAAGATGAATTCGCAACGTTCGCAGGACTTGAATTCATCAACTATGCTTTTCCTGAGGTCAACGTCATCGAGAGGGATGATTCCTCCAGTTCCAAAAAAATGTGGGACACCTTGGGACAACCGAGTGGAAAATACTACTATATGGTCAAGTACACCGCTCCCGAAAGCTCTCGTATCAGGTTCGAAGATATCCAACCAACTGGATGGGGAGATACAGCTGAGAGCACAAATGCTATGCAAAATACAACAGAGAAATCCTCCTACGACAATTCTGCTTGGGAGACAGATTCCAATGATCCTGCTCCACCAGAAATCAGCGTCATTTCTGAAGACAAATCAAGGAAGGTGCCAGACTTTGTGATTCACCGAGGAGTTCACCGCCAATGGGTTACCGTCGAGGTTCCGAAGGTCGTTCGTCAGTCAAAGTAATTGCCATCTTTAACCTTTCACCCTGCCCAGGTGAAACAGATATTTTGATAGGGCTCGTTTTCTGTAAATTTCCCTCTTCGCTTTGCCCGAAGCGACAGAGTTTTGTTTTATAGGGCTGTAGTTTCAAGATTCTACTTGTTCATTAATAAAATAACGTCGTTCTGTAATTTCCGCATTAATTGCTATTTTCTCTTTTTGCTTTTTCAGAAAATGGTAATCCTAAAAAACATTCGATAATAAAAATAAGCAGTAAAATCAAAACACTGCACACACTTGCATTTTCTCTATCTCTTCTAAACACGAATCATCACGTCATGCAGATTGTTTGTTTTATACCCCATTGAAACATACGATCCGATGCCTTCTCCCAACTTTGAGTTCCCGTTATTCGAGGCTGAAGAAGAAAATGACGACCAAATTCCAGAAGAGATCTGCCGACTACTCAGACAAGAGGAAAGGTCCATTGAACCTCACAAAGAGCCGTTGGAAATGGTAAACTTGGGTTCAAAAAAAGAGAGAAAAGAAATCAGGATGGAGCACTGCTCAGTCCAACTGCCAGAGAGGGTTTGATAAAGCTTCTCAAAGAATTTCCCGATGTATTCGCTTGGTCCTATCAGGATATGCCAGGGTTGGATACCAGCATCGTGGAACATCACTTACCGTTGAGATCAGAATGTCCGCCAGTAAAGCAAAGGTTGAGATGGACTCACCCGGACATGGCCATCAAAATCAAGGAGGAGGTACAGAAACAGATCTACGCGGGTTTCCTTGCTACATCTGAATATCCTCAATGGTTAGCCAACATCGTACCCATTCCCAAAAAGGACGGAAAGGTTAGAATGTGTGTCGATTACAGAGATCTGAACAAGGCAAGTCCAAAGGACGACTTTCCTTTACCACACATTGACATGCTGGTAGACAGCACATCAAAGTTCAAAGTATTTTCCTTCATGGATGGATTCTCGGGCTATAACCAGATCAAAATGGCGCCGAAAGACATGGAGAAAACTTCATTCATTACCCCATGGGGCACCTTTTGTTACAAGGTAATGCCGTTCGGTTTGAAGAATGCCGGGGCAACCTATCAAAGGGCCATGACTACTCTGTTTCATGACATGATACACAAGGAAATCGAAGTGTATGTCGATGATATGATTGCAAAATCAAAAACAGAGAGTGAGCACGTTGAACATCTGTCAAAATTGTTCGAACGTCTAAGAAGATTCAAGCTCCGCTTGAATCCCAACAAGTGCACCTTCGGTGTCCGTTCAGGGAAACTCTTAGGGTTCATCGTCAGCCAGAAAGGAATTGAGGTTGATCCTGACAAGGTCAAGGCCATTCAAGAAATGCCTTCTCTGAAAACTGAAAAACAAGTCAGAGGATTCCTGGGACGTTTGAACTACATCTCCAGATTCATATTCCTTATGACTGCGACGTGTGCGCCGATTTTCAAATTACTCAAAAAGAACCAGGATTGCGTTTGGTCAGAAGATTGCCAAACCGCCTTCGATAGTATTAAGGAATATCTGTTGAATCCTCCGATTCTATCACCTCTAGTAGAGGGAAGACCACTGATCATTTACCTCACAGTCCTAGAGGACTCAATGGGATGTGTACTTGGCCAACAAGACGAAACTAAAAGGAAAGAGTCTGCCATTTACTATCTAGGCAAGAAATTCACCGACTGCGAGACTCGGTACACAATGCTTGAGAAAACTTGTTGCGCTTTGGCTTGGGCAGCCAAACGTCTTCGCCAGTACATGATTCGTCATACTACTTGGTTGGTCTCCGAAATGGATCCAATCAAGTACGTTTTTGAAAAACCTGCTCTCACGGGAAGGATTGCCCGTTGGCAGATGTTACTATCAGAATATGACATAGAGTACCATGCTCAGAAAGCCGTTAAAGGAAGTATTTTAGCCGATCATTTGGCTCATCAACCGATTGACGATCAAGAATCAATCGGGTTTGACTTCCCAGACGAAGATGTCATGTATCTAAAGTTGAAAGATTGCGATGAACCGCTACCCAGTGAAGGGCCAGAACCAGGTTCCCAGTGAGGACTTATCTTTGACGGAGCAGTCAATCATTATGGAAATGGAATTGGGGCAATCATTGTTACCCCTCAGGGTTCCCACATTCCTTTCACTGCCAGACTTACGTTCAAATGTACGAATAACGAGGCCGAATACGAAACATGTATCATGGGTCTCGAAGAAGCGATTGATTTAAGGATCAAAAACTTGGACGTATACGGAGATTCAGCCCTAGTTATTAACCAGATAAAAGGAGATTGGAACACATACCAATCAGGATTGATTCCTTATAAAGACTATGCAAGGAGGTTGTTACCCTTCTTCAACAGAGTCGACTTTCATCACATCCCTCGTGAGGAGAATCACATGGCTGATGCATTAGCCACTCTCTCTTCCATGATTAGTGTAGGTCAATGGAACGACTTACCTAAGATCGACATCATGCGCCTTGAACGGCCCGCTTACATCTTCGCGATTGAAGCAGTCATAGACGACAGACCTTGGTATCACGATATCAAATGCTTCCTTCAGAAACGAGAGTACCCATCTGGGGCACTCAGAAAAGACAGGAAAACCCTCAGAAGATTGGCTGGAAACTTCTTCCTGAGCGGTGACACTCTTTATAAGAGAAATTTTGACATGGTCTTGCTCCGATGCGTCGACAGACCAGAAGCAGACATGCTCATGAAAGAAATTCATGAAGGATCCTTTGGCACTCATGCCAACGGACACACAATGGAGAGAAAAATTCTCAGGGCCGGGTATTATTGGTTGACCATGGAATCCGACTGCTACAAGTACATGAGGAGGTGTCACAAGTGTTAGATATACTCCGACAAAATTCATGTACCGCCATCACATCTCAAAGTTCTTTCTTCCCCGTGGCCATTTTCCATATGGGGAATCGATATGATTGGTATGATTGAGCCCAAGGCTTCAAACGGACATCGGTTCATCCTGGTGGCTATTGACTATTTCACCAAGTGGGTGGAAGCAGCGTCATTCGCCAATGTAACCCGACAAGTGGTGGTCCGATTTATCAAAAACAATATCATCTGCCATTATGGTGTTCCAAGCGAGATCATTACTGATAATGGATCTAACTTGAACAATAAGATGATGAAAGAGTTGTGTGCAGAGTTCAGGATCGAACACCATAACTCATCTCCCTACCGACACAAGATGAACGGGGCGGTAGAAGCGGCTAACAAGAACATCAAGAAGATCGTTCAAAAGATGGTTGTAACCTATAAAGATTGGCACGAAATGCTATCCTTTGCTCTTCACGGTTATCGAACATCTGTCCGCACTTCAACAGGGGCAACCCCTTTCTCTCTAGTATATGGCATGGAGGCAGTTCTCCCCATAGAAGTAGAGATCCCATCAATCCGGGTATTGATGGAAGCTAAGCTCACCGAAGCTGAATGGTGTCAAAGTCGACACGACGAATTGAATATGATCGAGGAAAAACGAGTCACGGCACTATGCCACGGTCAGTTGTATCAGCAAAGAATGAAGAGGGCGTTTGACAAAAAGGTCCGACCTCGTGTCTTCAGGAAAGGAGACCTTGTGCTCAAGAAGATACAATCATTTCTCACTGATTCTCGTGGCAAATGGACCCCAAATTATGATGGCCCCTATGTGGTCACGAAAGCTTTCTCAGGTGGTGCCTTGAGACTTGCAACCATGGATGGAGAGGAATTTGCCTACCCCACGAATGTTGATGTAGTCAAGAAATACTTCGCCTAAAACTAAAAAAAAAACGTCTCGGTGGATTGAAAACCCGAAAGGGCGGTCCAGGAAAAAGTTAGAGACATGAAAAGAATCATCCCGATGGATTGGAAATCTCATAGTACAATCCAGGCAAAAGTTAGGGATAATGGCAAGTAACTATGTTCAACAGAGGCAAGTCCCTCAGCAGCAGTTGCATCATCATCCGTCAGGAAAACTCCAGTCAAGGTCATCTTCGACAGAAGCTCAGGATGTCCCGAATTCAAAGTTGGTAGAAGGATAGTGGTCGTTATGTTTCAACGTAGCCCTTTTCCCTGTAAATTACCATTTTCTAACTTTGTATATACTCTTTGGAATCACGCGTTTGGCTGATCTCCATCTTATCAATAAAATTTGAGCCCTTGTGCTTTTGTTTGTAATTCTTTACTTGTTTTAGCTTTACAGAACGACGTTGTTTAAACTTAATTAGCGATTCTTGAAATAAAACAAAAATAAATTTACTTGTTAAACTTTTTCTGCTTTTAAATTAAAGATGGCATTTCTTTTGACTGTTGAACATCAGAAGAACATTGATCGCTTCTCCCGAAGTAAGCGAACTTTGAAGTGCAGAATCAAAGTACTCCTTCTAAGCCAGTGCGCCTGAATGAAGGATCAACTGTATCAGATGCAGTTTTCCCGTCTGATACCCTCGGCCGAGTTCTCATCTCCTAAACCCGATCAACATAGCTCCCAACGGGACTATCTCTCCTAAGCAAGGTGGAATTGCTATTTTGAACCAACGGTACTTCTTCGCCCCACGATGGCCGAGTATCCAATTGTGTTCATCCATTAGTCTGTATGTCGCGTCAGTTTTGTCAGCATATACATACGTACATCATGCATTTGATTTGCATTTACATTTCATATTGCATCATTATCACTCTAGCCGGTCTTGTCCCCTAGTGATAAACAGTTTTCTCAATCGAGTTTGTCAGTTCTTTCCTCGTCAGGAAGTGTTGCGTCTGCACAATCTCGCCACCAGTGTATCTTTAGATCAGAGTCGGCACTTGGCCACTTTGATAACTTGAACCTCTGAAAGATCAGAGAACCTTCAACAGATGTCACTCTTCGCCATTGAAGAAGATATCCTCGCTTTCCCGGATTAAGGAAAATCCCCAAAGAAAGCCTCTTAAACAGAGATTCGGCAGTACATCAGTGTTTCTCCGAAAAGCCGCTGATGAGAAGGTCATTGGCACCTCAAAATTGGACCTCATCATATAGCGTTTCTCCGGGAAGATCCCGAGAAAAGTATGATGAAAGATCCCAAACGAAAACAATCTCTCAAGAGACTCGCTTTCCCTAGTAGAATCGAAAAATGGCATCTCCAAAATAGAGAAGTTTGTGTACCTCTACAATTCAGACGAATGGGTTCCCAAGCAAGTCTGACATCAAAACTTTTTCCACTCAAATGGCATCTCCCCAGGACTATTCGGCGAGAAGTTTGAAGGAAACCGCTACGAATAGCGTCCCTTGTCAGTAAAGTTTATTGACCAAAAGAAACCGAGACCAGTTCCTTGGTAAGAAACCAGGATCGAGGGGAAGTTCAAATCAGAAACTAAGACCAGTTCCTTGGTAAGAAACCAGGATCGAGGGGAAGTTTAAATCAGAAACTAAGACCAGTTCCTTGGTAAGAAACCAGGATCGAGGGGAAGTTTAAATCAGAAACTAAGACCAGTTCCTTGGTAAGAATGGGCTTCAGTTTAGTGTGACAAAAGCATGTGATCTCCGGAGAGTTTCCTGGCAAGAAACTGGTCTGGACTTTGGTGCTGTTGAAGATAAAGATGAAGACATCATAATCTTGATGGTTATTTCTTGGATCAGTTTATTTCTGATCTAGGAGGATTGGAGTGCTGATAGCACAACTTGGATCAGTTTATTTCTGATCTGGGTACTGAGGAGCATGGGATCTTGCTCATTTTGAAGGTCAAGGTTAAGTGGCAGTTATCTCTGACTTTCTACATATTGCTCTACTAAGGAAAGTGGAATTCTTTGGTATGGCTATGGTGTAGTCTAGGACTACTTTATCTTCTGAAGATTCAGACATGGCAGGTGTGAAGTCTTTGGAGTTTCAAAGCAGATAGTTATTCATCAATGTGTGAGCTTAAAGGGAATATTTGTGATATGATTAAGCAGGATGGAGGTTGTCTACTCAAACTTGGTTGCTGAATCAAGTCAATGAGAGCATGGAACTCTTATTCTGTAAAAGGGAGGAGGTTCTTCTAAGTGGCAGAAGGAGGAGCTGAATTCAGCAGCTGGATGTCGTATTAGAATGTTCTGACATCTAGCTTAACATCAGAATCTCAGCTGATGATGTGGCACATCAGCTTAAGAAAAGGTGATCTACAGGAGAATGGAAGTAATGGATGCTTCAAAAAGGTCTATCTCATACAGTTTGCGGGAGATGTGGTTTGAGAAGATGTTACATGACTAGAGGCTTGGTGAATCCAAGATGTCTTACTATGGAGCAAGTAGTTCATGTGACTTGAAGAACAGATTTCATTGGTGGATCAGCGTATCTTGTGGGAGTTCTGAAGAAAAGTGAGATCAATTAAAAGGTGGCATTTGGTTGGTTTCATATTGTGCATTCAAGCAGGATGCTTGAAACTGATTGATCTTGTGCAGAAGGGTAGTTGGTTGAAAACGTAAGGAGGATCTGGTTGATCTTGGAGCTTATGGTAGAAGTTCTAGGTTGAGGATGGAAGTATGCCTTCTTTTGGTGGATGAGAGTTTTTTTCTCTCTGAGTTTCTAAAGTTCTCTTTGTTCAAGCTCGTGGCGCAGTGTTGTTTGAAGATCTTCAGTTGGATTACTATGAAGATAATATGTCCAGTGGGGGAGCATATCAAGAACCATGGTGTGTGGTGTCTGTGATGTGTGAAGGATGTCCTAACTGATGTTAGAACATTTTCTAGTTTGGTTATCCTTGGAGTAGGATATTAAGTTCTGAGTGTGGAACTTGACACTCACATCTTGTCTAAGAAGTATTTATCTTATCAGACGGGAGAATGATAGGTAAAGGATTGTCTTGGAAGTCTAATGCGAATGGGACATGCTAGAAGTTAATCAGTTGGCGCTTGTGGAGCAAATGGGCTAAAGATTTCTGGAGCATGTGTTTGATGTTCTTCAAGTGTGAAGAATATAGGGGTGAGCTAGCAAACTAAGGGGCCATGTGAGTCTCTTTAAGGAATATGAAGCATTCTGATTCAATTGGGTTGCATCTCAGGGAACAAAGAGATTCATACATGGGAATTCAGGAGGAGTTTGTGTGGTGTATGGATGGTTTTTGGACGAGAGGGATCAAAGGAGCTTTGATCTCAATCCAAGAGTTTGTTGGTTATGGTACACAGACGCGTTCTGGGTATACACACACTATATGATCATGAAATTGTCATGGGATATAATGTAGTGGCTTTAGGTGGTTCTTGATGAAGAAGCATCTGTTGAGAAAGATAGGGGGAGAAATTTTATTTGATTTTTGTACTGGTGTGGTACATGGTTTGCTTGAGGGTCAAGCAGTAGGTGAATGTGGTCAGCAAGTGTGTTGAACTGAGGGTGCGCTCTTGAAGACATGAAGATGCGTCTTATGTTTTCCATTCATTTAAGGTGTTCTTCTGGAAAAGGAGCACTGGTTGTCTACTGTAATACCCCAAATTTTGACCACTTAGATTTCCCATCATTGTGAAAATCATCATCACAATATGGATGTACCTTTATGCTTCATTAGTCTCCCCAAAGATGGGTGAGCATCCACTACAATCAAAATTAGGGTTTCAAGCCCTCTCTGAGTGCTTAGACAAAGGATCAATCAAGAAATGACATGATCTTCAACTTGTCTAATCTCTTAAATATCCACAATGGATCAAAAAGGACTCCCACTTCAAGGATTAAGCACAAGGCTGCTCCCTTCTAGGTGGATCAAGTCTCAAGATCGACAGTGTCACCAAATTAGGGTTTTGGTCGACCAGGGCCTCCAGATGGAAATTTTCATCTGGGCACAAGGCAATGATCCAAAACATAACCTAATATACTTCATGGAACCTCATGAACCCATGCATCAAGTCAATTTTGCCTCAGGGGATGCATTCATAAAAAATCAGGAATTAGGGTTTTTTGACCTAATTCACCCCTAAGTTGACTTTTGGGACAAACCATGAGCCAAGACCTCAAGAGATGATTTGAGGGTCTCTAATATACCATATTGATCCATTTGGGACAATGGATTAATCCAAGAAGTTTGAGCAACAAGTCTCAATTTCATCTGCACCACAATTAGGGTTTTAAGGGAAAAGTCAACTGTAACTTTGACTTTTGACCTGGACATGCTCCCAAACCCTAATACATGATTGAATATACCCTATGACACCCATGGAACATGTCCATGAAGTTTGATTTAGGTCAAGGACATGATTTCCTGAAGAATTGCACAGTTTGGAATTCATCTGATAAAAAGTCAACTGTGCAAAAAAGTCAACTTTGACTTTTTGAGATTTTTCACCAAAATGGATTTTTAACCCTAAAATGATGTTAATGTATGATTTGAATCATCATTCATCAAGAAAAATCAAGAAAAGTGAGATAACTTGTAAAAGGGGTAACCATAAAACTTAGAAATTTTTCTAAGTTAAAAATAAAGTGGCAAAGGTACCAACTTTGGAGGACCATAACTCCTAAACCACAAGGCCATTTTTTCTCATCCAAAGATGGATTTGTAGCCCTCATTATCACCTACAAAAACTTCAACTACAAGTCATTCCAATTCATTAAGGATTTTGAGTTATGGAGTGATCAAAGTGGCTGAAAAGTGAAAATGTCACTTTTTCCAACACTTAGTGAAATTTTCACTAAGTCAGATTCTGCCTCACTTTTTGCCAAATGTAGGGGGATTTTTCACTTGTAATCAAAAGAGATCAAAACCAAACTTGTTCAAACAGTTGTTGTATCATGTAAGAGCTTTCCAAAATGGCCAAGAACATTGCCAAATTCAACCTACACCATGAGATACAACATTGCCAAGTTGCCTTGCTGAAATCTGTCAAGGCAAGGCAGAATTTGCAACTTTGGTCGATTTGCCAAAATCAGCCAAATTCAATTGCTCCTATCCACTTGGACACCTCAGAGGATTGAATCTAAAGGGGACAATCACTGAGCCAAGCCTCCAAAGTCCATGGAACAAGAAATAGCATGTTGAACCTAGAATGGCCAAAATAGGGACAAGACTTCAAATTTGGAATGAGGCATTCAATGGAACCATCAAAGTGGCATGGACTGAGCCATTCTCATCTGAAATCAGTCAAGACTTATCCAAGACCAAGGGAACCAAAGCTCTGTGCCCTAACCTCTAGTCAATGGCTAGAGGAGACTTGGATTTTCATTTGCCAACATTGGCCAAACCTACTTACCAGCTGCCATGCACTATTCCTTGCAAAACAAACTTGCTCTACTATAAATAGAGCTCAATTGTGGTCAGTTTGAGTACACCAAAGCCATCTAACAGATACTTTCCTCAAAATCTCTTCTTTCACTCCAATTTTGCCTTCTAAGGCAAGTCACTATCGGGTTTTGAGTTTGAGAGCAATTCCAATCAAACCAATCACTCACACACCTCACATACATCACATATGAGCTGATCAAACACTTAGATTACTTCTGAAACATCAATTTCACAAAATCACCAGCTGGTTGCTCAAGGTTTTAACCAAAGTGCAGCTGAGGTACCACAAAATGATCCAGCCAATTTCAATCAAGTCCAACCATCCAAACACAATCCATAGGGTGTAGGGAAGCTGTTCAGATCATCACAACTCATCTGTAACACCTCCAAATCAAAAATCACTTTCAACTTGCTGTCACGGCCTAGAGGTAAGCACATACTTGGTCATCTCTCAATCTATGCATATTTCCTCGCACAATAATTTGGCCATATGTTCATAATCATGCATGGAATGTTTTCCCTCAATTAATTGCATTTTTTGAATCGTGTATCAAAAATCCTAGCCTCCATGCAGAAATTTGGGTTCTTGAGGTCTCTTCGTGATTTCTTGTTGTATGTTTAATTTAAATGAAATTAAAGTACATAGACATGATCGTGAGGTTGAGACGAGCATAATGATATGTGGATTACATGATATGATTACGTATTCATGGAGATTGGATAGAAAATGTAAATCTGAGAAACCAAGAACACGTGCGTGTTCTTCAGCTGTTCTTGGCGCCATTTTTCATATATTCAAATATTTGAATTTTGTGATTTTGTTTAATTGATTCAAAAATTAATTTTCTCTGAGTTTTAATGATTTTGAGTTGATTCTTTTTTTAATAATTCACAAAAATGTTAAAATATTTTATTTTCACAAAAAAATCCCAAAAATATTATTTATTTCATATAATTCATATTTTTGTAAAGAATTAATATTTTGATTGTTTTTGGCATTTTAAATATTTTTTCTACATTGATTTTGCAACTTTTAATGCTTTCTAATTATTTTGTAGGTCAATACTTAATTTTTGAAGCATTAATCCAAGATCACAATTTGTTTTCCATGTGTTAAACAATTTTTGATCATTTTAATTGAATTTTTATTCAATTAAATACATTTTGAAAACAAATTAGGGTTTTGGATTAATTCAACCCTCATAAATCATTTTCAAAACTTTTTGGGCCTCTTGAGAGAGTGTAAGACCCATCCCCCCTTGTACAAAAACTTTTTGGGCCTCACTCATTGTATAAGTCCCTCTGTATAAGTAAACGGCATGATCCTCGCCCGTTTAAAAATAAAAATCATCTGGGCCTCTCCTTGAGCTATAAGACCCATTCAAAACACTTTGGGCCTCTATTAGAGTGTAAGACCCAATCCCCCTTTTAACCAAAACATTTTGGGCCTAACTTATTGTATAAGTCCCTCTGCGTTAAAAGAAAACCTCGGCGCGATCGCCATTTTTAAACGAAAAATCATTTGTGCCTACCCTCGTGTTATAAGCCCCACTCTTTTTTCTTTAAACCTTTTTGGGCCTCTTGAGAGAGTGTAAGACCCATCCCTTTGTACAGAAAACCTTTTTGGGCCCCAGTCACTTGTATAAGTCCCGCTGTACAAAGTCAAACAGTGCGCTCACTAATAAAACCTAGGGCCTCTCCTTGAGCTGTAAGCCCTAAATCTTTCTTTTTCAAAGCACTTTCTCCTTTGATTTTGAATATACTGTTGTTTTTAATCTTTCTTTGTTGAACAACTAACCAAACAGCATGGAAGCACTCCAACCGAGTAAGTGGTTATCGCTTTCGTTTACTGCTTTCATATTATAAACTGTATTGTGGGGTTGCTCACTGTAAGTCTCCTTTCATAAACTCATATCTACTGTGTAATAATAGTATAGATATTTCGAGTTTCCCCGGCTACTACGTCTAGAACTAGGTGACGCCGTTTCATTTATTCGTAGAAATAGATGCCTAGATCCCCAATAGGAGCACCAGATACAGTCTTCTCTTCGGCTGTCCTCCTTAGGAATCGTCAAGAAGCTCTACTCCCCAAGATGAATGTATTCTCCGTGAATGGCATCTTTGAGTGTCTTCCAAATTCTCGAACTTTCCTGACTTGATCTATTCCTTGTGGATAGCTTGCCTTGAATGTCTCGGGGTTTGGGTACCCACTACAGTCATAATCTTGGACCTTAACTAAGGAACCCTCTTTAAAAGCTAAAAGTCGCTGGATAGTAAACCTCGCACGTTTACCAGTGGTTTTTATCTTTAAAAGAGTTATCTCTCCTAATGGAAAGGAGATGATAGACCCACGGGCTTCTTAAAAGCATTGGCCTCCTCTTGGGCGTTATTCAAGGACACTACGGCTTCTTAGAAGTATTCACAGCCTCCTCTTAGGCTTCGTCTAATATCTCTTCCTCCGGGAATGATAGCCTCCTCTTGGGCTTCGTACAAGGACCCGTCGGCTTCTTAAAAGTTTCCAGCCTCCTCTTGGGCTTCGTACAAATTGTCCCGATGACCTCCTAGAGGTATAGGAACAGAACCTAGTCATCCTCATAGAACAGTCCTTTCATAGAGTCTACTACTGTTTCTCAAAGCATAGTACGAAAGATAAAACTCTAGACACGGACAGTCTAACTTCCTTGAGTCTCAAAAGACATTCTCAAGTGACCCCTTCGTTAAATAGGAAGGAAACCCGCAGACTCGGACAGTCTCAATACCCTTTGGATTTCCAGTTTCCCCAAAGAAAAGGAAACAACCCCGATCCTCAGATCTAACCCATGAGTACAGTGATGCTCATATAAGAATTGATTTTCTCTTTCAAAATCAGTATACTGGACCTGTCACTTAACTGACACAATAACCTTAGCCTTCTCTTGGGCTTTGTACAAATGATTCTCCCCAGCGGAGTCAAACAACGTTTAGCCTCTCTCTCGGGCTTTGTACGAGACACATAAGAGACTCCCTCGTTGAGTCAATCCCCCTTTCGCCTCCATCTCGGGCTTTGTACGAGATACAAAAAGGTTCTTATTGAGCCAAACAAACAATCGCCTCCATCTCGGGCTTCATACGAGATACAAAAAACTCCCTTGTTGAGTCAAATAGCCTCCATCTCGGGCTTTATACGAGATACCAAAAGACTCCATCGTCGGGTCAAAATCTTTTAGCCTCTATCTCGGGCTTTGTACGGGATACAAAATTGCCTCCTCTTAGGCTTTGTATAATGATTTTCCTAGCGGAAATTAGCCTCCTCTTAGGCTTTGTATAAGAAAACCACTGGTTGATCCAATTAACCTTTTAGCATCAAAGTTGTGCCTCGTTCACAGTATACAAACATCAACAACTCCTTCCCCTTCATCTAATCGCTGTAAGCGGCAAGCCTCTGGATCATCTATATCCACGCCACTGTCCCTCTTTTATCATGAGAAATTCCTAAGGAAAGATGGCATTGCTCTACACTGAGTTAAAGTCTTCTCCTTCAGGTTAAAACCCTTTCTTCGGAAATTATGGCATTGCTCGGATCCACGTATCCCAGTTAAAGTAATTCTCCTTCTCCCCTCTTTAGAGATGACAAATTCTCTCTAAAGCCGAGGTCTTTCAGCTTCACGTCTTGGGCTTTGAACAAGACACAAATAGACCTTTCAACTTCACATCTTGGGCTTTGAACAAGATACAAACCACCTTTCGCTTCACGTCTTGGGCTTTGAACAAGACACCAAAAACCAATTTCCTCCCATAGAATAGGAGGAACTACGAACGCTCTGATTTCCCTATTTCGGTAAACGGGAATACGTAGGCATAAGATCGAAAGAAAAGATCTTAGCGAGCGCAATCAACAAAAAACCCAAATCCCATATCTCCATCAATCAAAAGCAGTATTTCAAAAGCATCAGCCCTAACATCCTAATCCTTGTTCCCCGCCAGAAACCTTCTGCCCAGGTAAAAAAGAAAGAAAACAGTATTGGCGAAAATACAAATAACCAGTACAAAGGTCGCCCTCATTGATAGCATCTGTAACCTAACAGACCGCTGTTTAAACTCAGTATGCAAGTAGGGTTAATTGGAGACATCTATTTCCCTTCCTTATTCACCTCACAATCGGATAAAAAATGAATCGACCTGTAGTCAAAGCTCAAATCGCAGAGAGCGACCAGCGCTTAAGAACCGCGTCCAAAATCGCTCGCTACATCTACGACAGGGGGAGTTAGATCTTTGTCTCAGATATATAGCTGCAATGATGAAGACTGGCTATCAAGATTGTTTGTGGTTTTAAGCAGTTTGTGATAGATTGCCTCAGGTAAGGTTGATATGTTCGATGGAATGTCATGACATTGCCCTACTAATATGAGTTCTGTGTAAACTTATCAAGACGTTCTGATTCTATCATTGGGTGTCAATGGATTGAATTAGAAGTGGTACAAGTATCTTGGGTAATTTTGTTGCTGTCTGGAAGAGATTAGTTTTCTGCTAATGGAAGGGTAATCGAACGGATTCTGCTGTAATCAAGGGTGCTAAATCTGGATTAAGAAGTCCTAACTGTGGGGACCATAAGCCTGACAAAATCAGGTTAGGTATCAGGACACTATTCAGAAGTGGTTTCGAGGACAAGTCAGAAAAGGTGGAAAATTTTGAAACTAACCTGATCAGCAGTTATTGCACTCTTTGAGTAGTCTTTTGTTTGGATTTGCTCTACCTACATAACCTCTTAATATTTAAGAAAGATCGAGCTAGAATATCTTTCTTTGGTTGAAATCAAATGAGTTTTGTTCGGGTGTGGGTAAGCATTATTTGAGTTTGGGTCTGCATGGGTCACTTTTGCCATCTTTTGGCTAAAAAGGGGGAGAATGACTGTGTTATTGTTATGGACTGGCTGTGTGCTTTTGAGTTGCTGATCTGCAAAGTTGTCTCAAAGGATGTTCTAACGTTAGTTCTAACATCCTGAAATTGTGTTGTGTGATCAGAGTTAAGAAGCAAATGTGTACTTTGTGTCACCATGGAATGAATAGGCTATCTTCTCCCTCCTTATACTGCCTGCACCATCAAGCTGAAGAATGTTTTAGCCAAAATTTGTCAAAAGGGGGAGATTGAAAGCTCAAATGGTTTGACTAAATTGTGGTAAAACATAATGGTGGAAAAGATGCTCCAACATGAAGATTTATGCCCCAGACCAAAGATGTCGAATAGAATGTCACATCATATAGATTCGACATCATGACTATCACAACAGGCTTATTTCAAATCTGTTCCAAGATTCAAGGTACGATTGGCGGTGGATCAAGGATCAAAGATATGAAGCCCAACAAAGCAGAAGACTATAAAAGAAGACTAAGACCTAGGCTGAAAAGAGAGAGGACGACATAGACTTAGGAATCCTATTTTTTAAAGTAGGGTTTAGGTTTTGAGAGTCGTAGGTTTCTCTTGTAAGTCTCCCTCTGTATCGATTTAATGTAGTGTGGTAGACATAGATACTTGTACAGATTCAGAAGCCCGTAGGAAATGAATCGTGTAGTGTTCTTGGATGAAGCTTTGAATCAAATCCAAGTTAACTTGTTAGTCAAGGATGCTTGACTGAACTTTGTATTGGAAGGGGTGTCTTTCAATAGAGTAGATACAATTATGAGGTATTAACTGTTAGATAATCACAGGTTGTGATTTAGGGAGTGAGATGGGTTTCTCTTATCAATTAGACGTGACTTCTAATGATAAAGACTTCATTGGGTAGTGATAGGTTAGCTTGGGTGATTCCTGTAAACCTGAGGTTGTTTACATAAAACTATACTACTAATAGTGATTTCTTCTTCCTGGATTGGTTCCCCCAGATGTAGGTGAGTTGCACCGAACTAGGTCATCATATTCTGTGTTATTTATCATTCTGCTATTTTCAGTTCAATCTTGATTAACATGTTGGATCAGATGTCGTAACATCTGTGATTATGCAGTTGTGATATTCAAGGTATCAGTCTGTTGTTGTTCCTCTGCACTTAAATGTTTATGCAGAACAATGTCATGACATGTGTTAGAACATCTGCTGTCTGCATTGCCAGAATTTCACCTAGTATGCGACATGTGTATAAACAATGTCGATGTAATGTTTCTTCTTGTAAGACCTTAATTTTTGACCCCTAAGATTCCACATATCATTCACATTTCATTTTGCATCTCTACCACAAACAAGATCACAATCTTTGTTTCTCCCGAGCATCTGTGTGTTTTCTTATTTGCCTTTATTTGCTTATGTTTACTAACCTTTAATCAACAATCCAAAAATATTTTGTTCCCTTTTACTAACTTTTTCAGGAAGAGAATCAAGGATATTAAACAGTCCCTTAGCTCGAATGAAATTCATCTGAACAAAGTCAAAGTTGATCTGCAAACAATTCAAAATTCATCTGATCAAGAGTTTCCAAGATTTAATTGATTATTATTCAAGAGACTCCAAGGTTCATGTGTTTATGTCCATGCCTTCTTTGACAAGCAAGAAAAATCGAGCCAGAGTCAAGACTGCACATCAAAAGCCATTTTTCTCATTTTTTCATTGTGTTAATCGATTAACCTAATTGCACTGTGAAGTGGTTAATTGATTAACACGTGCAATTTTTGAAAAAAATGTGCCAAATTCAAATTCTGCAGCAATTAGCACTAATTCTCAACCCTTGATCACATGTGGAATATTCTAGACCATCTCATTTTAATTCCCCTACATCACTTTGATCATTTCCTACCACACACCTTCACTAATCACCACTCTTTTATGAGTTTCCCTCCAAATTCAAATTCCAAGCCTAATTTTCATTTCCAAACCAAACTCCAATCCACCAAATTTCCCAAGCCTAAACTCTATAAATAGAGCCTTCATTTCATTCATTCTTCAAGCTTTTGAGAGCCAAAAAACCCCTTGCAAAATATCTCCCCAACTACCAAAATTCACCAAAAGCTCAATTTCTTCTTTCATAAGTTAGTAAGAATTCACATTGATTCTTACTAATTTAGAGCTAAACCTTCATCCATTCTTGTTTTTGTTCATAGATCAAGGCTTTGGAGTGTAGATCTTGCTGCAATTTGGAAGGATTTTCTGATTTGGAGTGGTAATCACATTTTCCACCATTGTTGTTCAATTTCATCTTTCACAATGTAGATCCTTTGTTGATCTTGTTTGCTTGATGTTTGGATCTTGCAATTTGTGTTGATTGCTGGTTTTTGCTGCTGTTTTACTCAAAATTTCGTGCACAATTGCATCCTTAATCATGAGGTGTTTGAAAAAATGATTGATCAAGGATTATGCAATTTTCAAACTGATTTTCTGCTGTTTTTACAGTGTTAATCGATTAACCAAAACATGCACGAATTGGTTAATCGATTAACAGTTGAATTCTGCGCAAAAAACTGGAAGTTTGCCCTGGTTAATCGATTAACCTAATTACACTGTGAAGTGGTTAATCGATTAACCAGCATCCAGAATGTGAAAAATGCTTATTTTTTGGGCTGTTTTGGTTCCTTTTCCATTTTCTTCCCTCTCCTTTTGTTCTTAGCCTTAGATCACATAATTGTGTGGTTTAATTTGGCCTTCTCTTCATCTATTCCTCTTTTCTTTTGATCGAAGAAAGTCTAAAAGATCTTGGAATTCTTTTGTTGAATTTCGATCGAGACGAGATCGCTACCCTCTTTTCTTTTCGTGCGGTATTGCTTTCGGATGACGATCTACATATCGTTCATCTAGCATACATTAGCACAAAGAGCTATTGACCGGCCTCATTGTAGGGTAATTACTTTGTAAATTACTCGGAGATTGCTTAACATAGCGCAATATTTGTCCCGCATCGGAAAACTATCAAGAATAGTTGATTATTTATCTTTTGGTTCAAAACTTATGAAACTTGTTGTTAGGAGGCTTTGGTCTTATCAATCCTCTAATGAGTTCTCATTAATCTTGACCTAGGTGCAATTATTTAATTATAACTGATCACTAACTCTAACATCTAATCACTAACTTTCTAATATTACTATTGTACTAATCCTTTACAATTCCTTCTCGCTCCCTGTCTCTCTTTTACTTTTATGCTTCATTTTTATCATTTCATATCATGTTTATGCTTCCGCAATTTTTTCTTTGTCTGTTGGACACATGTTTATGCTTATGCCTTTTTTCACTTTGTCCACTTGGACCAAAAACATTAATAAAGGCTAAAACCTCTAAAAAAACTTGTGCTTCTAATCTTGGACTATGGTTACTATCCTTTGCAATGGACATGGATTTTTTCACCTAGACCTTGGACTTCAATGCTATTCTTGAACCCTTGGACTTAGACCTTGGACATCCAATGCAATTCTTGGAACCTTGGACTTAGAACTTAGGACCTTTCTCCCTTTGCTTTGGAATTATGGTTCGAAGACTTGGAAGCTTACTTTTGTGGTTATATGTTTCTTATCCTTAGCTTTTACTTTATGCTTTAGGATAGTCACTTCTTCTCCACCCATTCTTCAATTTTCAAAACTTTCTCCCTTTTTCAAAACCTTCTTGTTTTCAAACTATCACTTCTTTCATAATCAAACCTTGACTTTGTCAAGTGATTTTTACTCTTTTCCTTTCATTTCTTAACAAATGCTAAACTACATAAGCATATTGACACCTTTTTCAAAAGACTAAAAAAAACACCAAACTCATCAAACTCTCTTTTTGTGCCCTCGTGCACTTTTTCCTTTAACTTTTTCGTAAGTTTAGACATGATTCATTTCTTTAAGCGGAATTATTCGCTTGGAAATGACGACTTGTCCTTACATTTAAAATCAACCAAAACAAACAAATTTCATTCTTTGTACCATGAACTACGGGGTTTTGATCCTACATTGCACATCGTGGGTAAGTAGGCATGAGACGACAAGTCTCTCCAAACACAAAAATCATAAAAACAATTTCTCTTCTCATCTCCTCAATCACTTTTCAAGCAAACTTTTTCAGACCAAAAGCGGTAGATATTTCAAAGGGCTCCTATAGAGTACTATAGACGTTTTGGGTGCTAACACCTTCCCATTGCGTAACCAACCCCCCTTATCCAGTCTCTCTTCACTTGTTCTTGTTGTAGAGCTTGTGTAGGTTTTGTTCGCTCTTTTTCCTTTCCTTTTTGGATAAAATAAAAGTGCGGTGGCGACTCTTGCTTTTCGAGTTAAGTTAATCAATAGCTTACACTCATGATTTTGCCGCTACACTTCTAATGGTTTTTTACTGGTGTACATAGAAATGGGTGGAAGAAACTATCACACACTCGATGATGCTTTGAAGACTATAGCTCACGGATGGGTCAGGCGAATCAGGCATTACAAAATCAACATGGGATGGCAAATGAATTTTATGGTATGAGTAAGTTTTAGAGGAACAATCCTCCAACATTTAAAGGGATGTACGACCCAAAAGGTGCTCAAGTTTGGCTCCAAAAGATTGAGAAGATCTTCAGGGTGATTGCTTATTCAGATGAGCAGAAGGTTTTCTTTCGTACTCACATGCTGGGTGAAGAAGCTGATTATTGGTGGGACAATCCTCATCAAAGGCTTGTAGCTACATGTACTGAGATCGCCTAGGAAAATTTCAAAATTTAGTTCCTTGAGAAGTACTTTTCTGCTGATGTCCGTAACGAGGGAGGCATCTAGTTACTTGAGTTGAAGCAAGGAAACATGAAGGTTGATGATTATGTTGTGAAGTTTGAGGATTTTTATAGGTCTTGGCCGTATTACAATGGTGGTAGGAGTTAAGGGGTCTAAGTGTATCAAGTTTGAAAGTGGCTTGCGCCTAGAGATCAAACAATTCATCAGTTACCACGAGATTCGCAAGTTCTCTGTGTTGGTTAATAAATGTAGAATCTATGATGAAGATAGTCGTGCTAGATTTGCTTACTATAAGAGTATTAGTGAGAGGAAAAGTGAAAACCAAAACCGTGGAAAACCTTATGGGGCTCCAGCCAATAAAGGGAAATGGAAAGCTTCGTGTGGGAAAGAATCAAGTGGGGGAGGCACTCCTGCTTATGTCAAATGTGTTAGTTGTGGGAGGATGGGTCATCATGCTAGTGAATGCAAGAGTTTCAGTCAGAAATGTTTCAAGTGTGGGAAGCCAGGACACCGTATTGCTGATTATAAAAAGAAATGTTCTGACTTGCTTCAGCTACGAAGAACCAGGTCACATTAGTACTCAGTGCGAGAAACCAAAGAACGCTCAGTACGGAGGGGAAGTTTTATCTTTGAGTGGAACAGAGACTAGTAGATCTGATAACTTTATCCGAGGTACGTGCTTTATTAATGGTGTT
The DNA here is from genome assembly GCA_022829125.1 of Lathyrus tuberosus. Classification (NCBI taxonomy): domain Eukaryota; kingdom Viridiplantae; phylum Streptophyta; class Magnoliopsida; order Fabales; family Fabaceae; genus Lathyrus; species Lathyrus tuberosus. The sequence goes on from JALAZF010000141.1 coordinate 10,953,176, forward strand.
TCTCTGATTGTTCTAATTGACACGGGTGCAACACATTCGTTCATATCTCTCGATTATGCTATAAATTTGAATCTTGAAGTTTTTTATAGGGTTGTGAATAAGGTCATTGATATCCCAACTAATGGTTTAGCGACAGCTTTAGGGGTTTGTTTGAATTGCAATTTGATTATCTATGGTAAGAACTTTGGTATTGACTTAGCCTGCTTATTGTTAACTCAACTAGATGTTATCCTGGGAATGAATTAGTTGGAGTTCAACCATGTTCATATCAATTGTTTTGACATGTCCATGTTATTTCTAGAGTTCAAAGAAGGTGAATATCTAATGTTTATGTCGGCTAATCAAGTGGATGAGTCTTTAAAGGATGCAGTGTAACGCCCCGATTTATTTTGATTATTTTTTGTAATTAAATTATCTGATGTTGTGTGTATGTATGTGATTATGTGTGTTTTATTATGTTGGGGTACCCTGTAGTCAAGGGTAGAGGCCTTAAGAATAGACTATAAGGGTGGAGGGTGTGAGAGTAATTGAGTAGAGATGGGTGGTGTGGTTAGTAAAGCTAATTAGTACAACTAGTTATTAATTATTTATTTAAATACTATAAGGTTGATATTATTCGAAGTAAATAATTAGCATTATTATTATTATTTGTTGGATGATAATAATAATAATAATAGTAATAATAATAATAATAATAATAATAATAATAATAATAATAATAATAATAATAATAGTAATTTAGGGAGTTGAGGGACATAATTGTTTTAATCGTGAAAAAAAAGAGAAAGTTGAGAAGAGAACTAGGGCAAGGAAGAGCTAGGAGAAGAGACTTCCATTGTTGAGGTAGAAGAATCCTTGTGCAAGAACTTTAAGGTAAGAGTGGGGTTCTAATTACCTAAGGGTTAACATGATGATTGATGGGTAGATTATGCCATGTATGGATTTTTTTTTCTTCTATCTATTCATGATTTTGGATGATTTGATGATTGATTGAATTCCTGATGAATCGTGTATGGAATGTTGATGTTGAGACTGATGTTAGAATGCTGCAATGTTGCAATTATTGTTGTTGAAATCATGTGATTGATTTGATTGTATGATATTGATGTTGTGTGGTTGATGTTGTTACGAGTCAGAGTCGGAACTCAAAGTTATGAGTATTTTTGTGAAAAGAGTTGAAGTTTTGATGTTTAGAAAAGTGATTTTTGGGGTAAAAATATGCGTTATTCAAATGGTATAAAATGGGGTTTTGGGGTTGAATTAAAAGTGATTATACTTTTGAAAAGTTGCAGAAAAGTACTTTTGTCAAATGTGTAATCGGTTACCAGAAAGGGCGTAACTGGTTACACTGCTAAAAACTGCATTTTTGGGCATTCTGGGCAGGGTGTAATCGGTTACTCTGATTACGGTAACCTGTTACCCTGCGTGTACTATGTGTGGTTTAGCTGGTTACAAGGGGTGTAACCGATTACCCTGATTATGGTAACCGGTTACACTGGAACATTTTTTGGAAAAACTTTGAAAAATTCATAAGTTTAGTTCTGAGTGTCCGATTCGAGTGTCGTTCAAAGCGTTGGAAAGCTAACGCGACAAACTTCCTTATAAGAATAGTTTATGTTCTAGAAGTTTCTTATTTTGTTGCATGGTGGCTGAAACGCATTGTAATGCTTATGTTGTGATGTGAAATACTAATAAATATATTGTGGTTGATTGCTATGTCATTGTATTGCTATTGTGGAACTATCTTAACATGTATTTTGAGTGCGATGGATAGTATTGGCGGAGTATATAACTATGGAGGTGTTGGTCATTGTATTTGATGTTGTTGACACATGATTAATATGTTGCATGCAGTCATGTTGTTGAACATTGGTCCGTTGTTGTTGAGCATCAATCCTATGAGGTGAGGATTCTATACCGGTAGCTGATTTTGAAGGTGGTTGAATCAGTGAGATGTTATCGGAGGTGATGGTAACGGATTGGTGAGCTTTGATCCTAGGAGTAGGGGATCGGAGCCAGTGAACCTGAGTGTTCACGTATTGGAATTTCGACGGGAATTGTGATTTTGAAAAAGGGATCGGGTTCTGAAATAGGAACTGAATGGTACCACATGCATTGAGTCTGGTTGTGAGTCTCATTGTATCACATATTGGTTGCATTTATTGTTGATTCGGATGTTGTTGTTGTATTGTTGGATGTTGTTATATGTTGAATGGTTGTTATTATGTCGGATGATTGTTGTGTCGGTTGTATGGAATGGGTGATGTGCATGAAATAATTTGTTACTACTTATTATCATGCTTTCCTTTATATAATTATGATATCTCACCCCTTTTGTTCTTGATGAATCGGACCACTACTTGCCTGGTCACATTGGCCTTTTTCTATATGGGGAATCGACATGATTGGCATGATCGAACCCAAAGCCTCAAATGTACATCGGTTCATTCTGGTAGCCATTGATTACTTCACTAAATGTTTTGAAGTAGTATCATACACCAATGTGACCAGGCAAGTAGTGGTCTGATTCATCAAGAACAATCTCATCTGCCGTTATGGTGTTCCTAGCCAGATTGTTACGGATAATGGATTAAAACTGGATAACAAGATGATTAAAGAATTGTGTGCCGAGTTCAAGATTGAACACCATAAATCATCTCCCTACCAGCCTAAAATGAATGGAGCGGTAGAAGCATCTAACAAGAACATTAAGAAGATCGTTCAGAAGATGGTTGTGACGTACAAGGATTGGCATGGGATGCTACCATTTTCTCTTCACGGTTATCGCACATCTGTCCGCACTTCAACAGGGGCAACCGCTTTCTCTGGGACTTCTTAGAAGTTTCTCAGCCTCCTCTTGGGCTTAGCACAAGGACCTAAAGGCCTCCTACAGGTATAGGACATAAATTAGTCATCTCTACTAGTTCAATCCTCCAGAGAGTCAGAATTTCAAAACATCAGACCAGTTTAGGGTTGATTCTCATCCCTTAAAACATCAGCCTCCTCTTGGGCATCATACAAAGATCATTCTCTAACTAAGAGTCAACCTCTTCATACCAGTAGACTTGGAAAGTCTCATCTCCTCTTAGATCTCAAAGAAACCCTCAAGTTTCCTAAAAGCACAGGAAAAACCCTGATCATTCCATCAATCTCCAGCAGAGTCTGAAACCTCCATGGGTTTTCATACTCAAGGTTTAAACCTTTACCATCAATAAAACCTTAACAGAATCAGAACCTCAGGGCATCTGATATTTTAAACTCTTCTTCAATCCTCAGCAAGAGTTGATTCCCCAATTTGGACCTGTCTCTAGATCTCAATAATCCTCAGCAGAAGTCAGCCTCCTCCTAGGCTTCATATAAGAACTTCCCCAATCAGCCTCCTCTTAGGCTTTGTATAATGATCTTTCCTCAGCAAAGTTAGCCTCAATCTTGGGCTTTGTACAAGACTGATCATATTCTCCAGCTGAGTCAATCAAACTTTTAGCCTCAATCTTGGGCTTTGTACAAGACAGATAAAACCTCTCCCCAGTGGAGTCAATTCTTTTAGCCTCAAACTTGGGCTTTGTACAAGACAAACAAAACTTTCCCCGAAAGAGTCAATTCTTTTCAGCCTCAACCTTGGGTTTTGTACAAGGCAGACATAAAACTCCCGTAGTAGAGTCAACCTTTTAGCTTCAACCTTGGGCCTTGATCAAGGCACTCATAAACCAACATCCCCTCAAAGGAAATCAAAAGTTCTCTCTGTAGGAAGGCATTTCTCTGTACACCACACATCAAAATAGATAACAAAAAACCCAATCCCAGATAACTGCTGTAAGTGGCACACTTGATTATTCAAATATCCAAGTTGTGGTCCCTCTTTTATCCTGGTAAACTTCCTCTTTCATCTAACAATTGTAAGTGGCAAGCCTCTGGATTATTTACATCCAAGCCAATGTCCCTCTCTTAGCATGGAAGACTCCTAAGGAAAAATGGAATTGCTCTACTCTGAGTTAAAGTTTATTCCTTCAGGACATCTCCCTTATCAAGGAAATTATGGCATTGCTGGATTCCATACATTCCAGTTAAAGTAATTCCCCTTTATAATCAATTACCTAACAACTATGATGAACAGGTGAGATATCTCCCTTTAGAGATGACAAATTCTCTCTTAAATACCCTTTTAGCTTAAATCTTGGGCTTTGAATAAGACACAAATACTCATCTAGCTTCAATCTTGGGCTTTGAACAAGACACCAAACATCTTTCCTCCCATAGAATAGGAGGAACTACGATTGCTCTGATTTCCCTATTTTCTTTAACGGGAATACGTAGGCATAAGATTGCAAAATCTTAGCGAGCTCACAAATAAAAAACCTTAGGTCCAGTACCTTAATAAAAACAACGAAAAACCCGAAAACAACAAAAACACTCAACACTCCCAAAGGAGAAACTTTCCCAACCCATAACAGATAAACACCAGAAAGTATTTGAACATGCCAAATAAATTCTATGGATAACCATATATACACTGGGTAATTGACAACTTCCCTTTGTATAACCTGACCCCGGACCCCCCAATCTCTTAGCATTTGTTAAATAAAACATTTGCGTGCAAGGTTAGTTTTAGATAGCTTCTCTTTACTTTCCAGCTTCATAGGATAAATAAGAAATCAGAAAGTAGCACCCAATTCCAACCAATGTGGTAAGGTGGTCGTGTCACCAACAAAAATCGCACGCTACATGCATGAATGGTAAAGAGGGATCCTCACCCTCATTTAGGTTTTTCTCTATTGATGTGTGTGATGATTTTTTTGAATATAATAATGTGAAATCTATGATAATTGATGTATGTGATATGAAATTCGTGGCCTGTATGTTGCTAAATTTTATGTTTGATGAATGGATATGAATCTGAATGTTATGATCACCATTGTTGTGTATTTGGTTTTATGAATAAAGTCTTAAATTCATTAAAATTTGATGAATTGGGTGTTAATTGATTCATATGTATTGATTTTATTGTTGGATAATATGTATCTATTATTTTTTGCGTGATTTGGATGTTGGGGGTCAAAATCGGAGCGTCGAATGAGCTCCCATGGTGAAAATGCAAATTCTACTTTTTGTAACAGCGTGACGGGCTCAACGTCATGCGTATAAGATAGCTGATGATTGTCAGTATGGTGACGGGGAGATTGTCATGATCTCCAGGCATGATTTCTCCTACCGATCGTCATAGGGGTGACTGGTTGTGAGGGCGAGCAGTGACGAGCTGGGTGACGGGCGTCACCCTGGTGACGAGCTGGTCGTCACGACCGTCAGGGGCCATTTTTGGGCATTTAGTTTGGGTTTGATGTTGTTTTCTCATATGGTCGATGGTTGACTATTGTTTTGGTGTATTTTGTGAAATTGATTAATTAAGGTGCATAATTTGATGATGGACTAATAATTGAATTAATTTGCATGAATATAAGTGATGAATTATGATTATGTCGTGAACTGTGATGTTGCGAATATAATTATGTGTTGTGAATGTAATTATAATTATTAATGTTAAGGTGGGTAGTTCAGAAGTGGGGACTACTATGAATGTTGTATTGCATGTTTTTTATTGTTAGAAGTTGAACCGTAAGTGTTGTTGTTGTTACATTACTTTGTATGTCATCCATCAAAGGGGATGTGATCTTAATGATCTTAGTGGGGACCAGTGATCGTTCGGGGTTCAGAAATGGCGACCCCGGGTTCATAACAGGGGATGTGGTTCAAATGAGGAACCATTGTTGAGTGGATGAGATTAGTAACAAACCTCTGATGTCCAAATTGGTACCATGTGCATAGAGTCGAGTTGTGAGTCACACTGCATATCTAAAGGCTTTTTGAGTTGAATTATAGTGTTGTTGTGCAAATTGGAGGTGTGTTGTTAATTGTGTAATTTAAGATACCCTTGCATTCTTTTACACTATTAATATATTTGAGCCTACTCTTACCCTTTTACTATTTGTTTTGTGTTGTTATGTACATTGTGGTATATATACTTAGGAGGAGTAAGTGATGTTGTGAGTTGGAATAGGACTATGAAGCTCTCTTCATTTTTCTTTATTGTTTTATCATCATTTAGTTGGAACTTTTGCTTTGATATGTAACATCGGCGAATGGGTCATTTTAAATTGTTTGAGTTAATGGTTGAATTTAGTTAATTTCACTTAGTACTTCATTTGAAGAGATAATCAAAGTTTATATTAATTATTTAAAATTCCGCTGTGAGATTTGAAATTAATTGGAAAGTATGCCTGTTATGTTTGAGTAGCATCCTAAAATAATGGTTTTATTCCTTTAAATTAAAACTCGGGTTTTAGGATGCTACATCATCAATGCGGAGAGAAAGAGCATATAAGACCAAATTACCTGTAAAACCCGAGAAGAAACCAAAATCAAAGAAAGATCAAGAAATCCAAAAAGAAAGCATACATATCTTGGGATAACGATGATATAGAATCTTCAGATAAAGAAGAAGAAAACCTTTGTCTCACAACAAATCATCAAGACGACGAGGTAACCTCTCACTTTTCCTATAAATACTTATTTCGCCTTTGTAAGAAAATAACAAAAGAATCGAGTAAATTAGAACAAATTATCTCTACCTCCAAAGAAATTATCTCTTCCCTTGAATTTAAAAAGAAAAACATGTTGGAAGAAATAGAAAGTCTTAAAGAAAGACAATATGATCTAATTCGAAACGCTTCCTCATCTCATGAGATTTTAGGCAAATCAATCAAGTGTGATCAATGTGACATTTTGAAAAATAAAATTGATGATCTTCAAAACACACTTGATAAATTCACTAAAGGGACAAACAACTTGAATCTTTTGTTAGGAAACCAAAGGGCGTCTTACAATAAGATTGGTCTTGGTTATGAACCTAAGAATAATAGTAAAAGATTTAGCAATATTTTCAATACCCAACCAACATCTTAATGTAAAACCCTAAAATGTAATTACTATAATAAAGACGGCCACATTGTCCATGTTTTGTTTCATAAAAAAAATCATGAGAGCGAAGAATGACATCCTTCTTCATACTTTTATAAAAGACATTGTGAATGTAAAAATATAAAGATGTCTTCTCATAATATGTATTCCACTAACATCAAAGGACCCAAAAAGATAAGGGTACCAAAGATAGAAAAGCCAAATTGTGATGCAGATGATGATACTGACAGTTGCTCTTCAAGTGAAAAAAATAAATGTGTTCTATTGTTCCTCTCATATGATGGAAGAAATTCATTTTCCTAATAACAACAAGCCAAAATCATTGGATATTTAAGTCATGGTGAGATCCCTAATCTTACAGGGTTATCTGTTCTGGTTAATTAATGTCATTGCAAAAGTTACTAAATATTAAGTAAGTTGTGTAACAAAGGTAATAAAGTATGTTTAATTCCTCTATATGCATGGTCAATAAAAATAGTAATGTAAAATCCTTGTAAAAACCTCTTTTCAGAAGTACCATGACTATGGAAGAACTCATACATATTACCTTTGATGAATTAGCCCCTAGTAGGTAGAAGTAGAGTTGTTACTTTTGCAGGCATCCCTTAGGGAACATTATTGGAAGATGACAATAAAGGGAAAGAAAAAGTCTAAATAGAGAAATTCAAGTTAAAGAAGTTAACCAAAGAAAATATATCTTAATAATGGATGATCATTAAGGATCACTTCATTCAGAATGTTAATGGGGAAATCTCCATGAGAATTGCATCTCAACACTCTCTTAGCAAGGTATGTAACCATATGGCTTTTGTTTCACAAATTGTGCCAAAGGAAATTGATGAAGCTATCATCAAATAACATTGGTATCTTGCTATGCAAGAAAGGTTAAATCAATTTGAGAGAAATAACGGTTGGGAACTCGTTCCCAAGATAGTTGAGCTATTGAATCCTTAATGAATCTTTCATAACAAGCTTGATGGAAATCTTTGTTTTAAACAAGACTCGTTAAGAAATATTACAAACAAAACCTAGATATAAATAAAATTTATGCTCAGGTACCTCAAATAGAATCCATAAGGATGATTGTAGCCTTTTCATGCGTTTTTGTAAAATCTTCCAAATAAATGCATTCTGAATTACATTCATAAGGAAGTACATGTTGATCATTGTAGTGATTTTCTAAAACTTTTCTTACTCGTGTTTTCAAAATAAAATAGGTATATACAATCTAACACAACCTCTTAGAGATTGGTTTATAAGTCTAAGAAATTTTCTTCTTGAAAACAAATTTCAAAGGATGGTTCAACTTTTTTTCAAACCGAGAATACTTTACTTGTGCATGGATTTTGTCGATTCGATGCTACTTACGAATCCTTATGCAAGAGTGTTTTTGATATGATGCATATTAAAATATTTGAAACTCTTTTGAGAGAATAAGAAGCAGTGATTTTCATCCTTAATGGATTTAACCAAGACGTTGATTATGTCTTTCAAAAGTATTGATTAAAATAATAATGTTGATCACAAGAGAAGGAAAACTGACGATGCCTTTTAAATGTATAATAGATCTATCAGTCCTATGATTGGACCAACTCTCAAATCAAATGATTCATAGAGAAGGAAAACTGACAATGGCTTGTCAAGGGAAATTTCTCAATTTACCCTAAGACCTTTAGTGTTTGTGGAGAAAATTTGTGTCAACCACCTAGAGTACAACACTAGTCTAAGGCCTAAGAGACTTAAAATAGGTTGTCCAAAACACTCATAAAGGGAAATAATTATCTCTTGGAGAAATCTGAGCAAGTGTAACACCCCAGTTTTAGTAAATTATTTTATTTTAATTTAATTATACTTTGGTGTATTTATTTGATTATTGTGTGTGGGTGGATAAATAAATGTGGGTGAGTGACCTTGTAGTAGATTGTGGAGAGTAATTAGAGAAAGATAGAATAACTTAGAATTATTTTATTAATTAAAACAATGTTTTAATTTTATTATTTAAATAAAAAGATAAAAAGAAAATAGAAAATAAAGAGATATTGAGGGCAAGGTGGGGATTAGATAGAAAAGTAAGGGTAAAGTAGGAATAGTTTAATGAGAAAACTAGGTTTTTAGTGTAAAAAGAGAATTAGAAGGAGGGATTTGAGGAATATGTAGAACGTTTGGGAGAAAAGAGGAAAAGATGCTAGGGAAAGAGATAGAGCAAGAGAAGGCATAGGGAGAGCATCCATTTATAGAGCTTGGGAGATTTTTGTTGAAAAGATCTAAGGTAAGAAGGGAGAATAGCTTTCAATATGGATTATGCATGAGGGGTAGGGTAGAGGAGTCCTTAACCTCCAATGGGGAATTGAGTTTTGATTTAATTCGGTAAATTGGTATTGAATTGATGATATGTGTTGTGATTGTTGGTGAAATTCGTGTACTTTAATTAATGATAATTTATGGTTTGATGTGTTAACATGTTTTCACCATAGTTAGGGTTTTGGAACTTTGGGGGGTAAATATGAAAGTAGGAAAATACATGATTTTGTTAATGTGAATATGAGATAAATGGTGAGTTTGTGGTTTTAATCATTGAATAATTTTTTATGTCAAAATCTGAGATTGGGGAATTTTACGGAATCGAAATCGGAGGTCTACAAGGGCTTTATGGTGGAAAACGCAGAAAAATACATTCTGGGTTCTATCAGCTTTGTAGGGTGAGCTGGTCTCGCTGAGTCTTCGCCAGGCGAAAAAATGGTGTTTTTCTACCGACTTGTCTTACCAGAGCTTGCTACCAGCTCTTCGGGCGAGCATGATAGCACAAAGTTGTTGTTTGCGACTCAAATTATCGTAACTTGAGTTTCGTGACTCTGATTGAGATGCGGTTCGAAGCATTGGAAATCTAACGTGAATTATCATCAATTAGTAATACTTTTAGAGACTGAATATGTTGTATTAGTATGATTAATTGACGAGGCTTATATGTATTGTTGATGTTATTTTGACGATGAATGTTATGATGAATTTGCTTATAAGTTGTGAATATGAATTGATAAATTATACATGTTAAGGTGTGTATTATTGAGTCAAAGGTGAGTTGCATATATGTGAGTTAATAATTTTATTGAATTGAATTATTATATGTGCTCGAGTTGTGTTGCTATGACAAGATGTAAAGCGTTGAGAATAAGTATGAAATATGAGAATGTTGTGAATATGGATTATTTTGAGTTATGCTCGTTGTATTGTTGCATGTTTGAAATATAATTATGTTGAGATGAATTATTAGTATGCTTGTGTTCCATTGTTGATTGATAATGTGTATTTTTTTTATTTTGGTGTGATGTAATCCAGAGAGGGGATTACTTTAGTGGCCAATGCATTTATGTTAGGATCAGAGATGGATCTTAACGCATTGATTTGATGATATGATCATGTATCATAAGAGTTGTGTCAAGAGGCATGTTAGCTAGTTCATAGAGGGGACTAATGGCTTGGAGCTCAGAGAGGGGGCTCATTGGTTCAGAGAGGGGACATGGGTCTTGAGTGAACCATTATTGAGTTGATACCACATGCATAGAGTTGCATCGAGCTGCATGGAGTTGCATTTTGAGCATGAGATGCATAATGAGATAAATGCATATTATATTAATGTTGTGTGTAATTGGTGTGTGATTGGTATGTGTATAAGTTGTGAGTGATGAGTTGGTGTGAGAATGTAATAGATATACTGTGATTTTAGATTGTGTAGATTTTGTTATGTGTTGATATCCTACTTTGCAGTATATGTCATTTATTATTGAATGTGATTTCTCATCCCTTTTATTTGAATGTTGCCTTTACATGGGCATCATGCAGATACTCAAGTAGGCTCGCTGTGCGAGCTAGTGCAAAAGTGAAAGGTATTTATGTACTTTATTTGCTTTATTGGCATTCATTCTTTTCACATTCTAAAAAACTCTTATAGAGAAAATATTTCCTTTGACACAAAAACCCTAAGTTCTTCATTTCTTCATCAAGAAGTGATTTTTATCAAATAGAAGCTGGATTTGCATCCATTATCAATTCTTCATCGTGGATGCACATTAATCTTCTATCATTCCTTGTGAAGCAAGCTACCATGGTGATGGGTAGCTAAATCCTTTGGATCAAGGGTAGATGTAGTCTTCTTTGATCTTGTATGTATTTTCTTTAATCTTTTGTATGTGAACAAGTTGATGATTAATATATGGTGAATATCTTTGTTCTTTAGCGTATAAATTTGTTTTGAATCACTCTAGACATAGATTTTGCAAAACATGATCTAAGATATTCATCTATCAATGAACAAAATCTAGACATAGATTTGTGAGTTAATATTTGCTTTGTATCAATCTTAAATATTATTGTATTGATTGTTAGCATGAGACATCATCTAGTGATAGATACAATAATACTCACGAAACCGCTTTAGTCATAAACGATATTGAGAGGGTATTTGATTATATTAATCGAAAACAAGTTTACATGCTAAATTAAGATAATATATGCAAGTTAGGTTGATGACATCTATTCTTGATATGTCTTGTTAAACAAACATCTTTGTAGAATTTACTCTTTGCTTCTAAAACTTGTGACAACTTATGATACCAAACAAACAACTTTTGAAAACCCTACTTAAAACTCTTTGAACTATAGAATGGCAAGTGATATCACTACAATCCTTGTGGAGTCAATAAAACACTTTCACCACCTTGTATGTTTTTCAACAAAATGGCGCTGTTGCTGGGGATTGTTGATTAATATTGCAAGCATTGAAATAGGTTTTATTGGTTTAGGCTTTGTGTTGTTATCTCTTACCTCAGTTAATACTCCTTGTGCTTATTAATTTGTTTGGTTGGTGTTTCAAGTATATGTTTATGCAAGGAAGTTTGCCCGCAGACCAACTTCTATTTGATCCAGAGATTGATAGAATTGTGCGGAGACTTAATAGTAAAACCAGAAGAGGAAGGCATCTAGCTAAAGATAGAAGGGAGCGCGAAGGAACTTCTTCAAGTAATCCACCAACTAACCCCATTGTTACGCCAATCATGGCAGAAGTACCACCCCCCAGAGGTCCATGCACCAATAGTCTGCGACACAATGCTCAGTTTGCTTGTAATGCAAACAGCGGAAGGCACGCAGAGATGAAAATGGGAATTCTTCAACTCTTATATTCAAATCCCTTTATCGGGCTAGATCACGAAGACCCATTCACTTATCTTACGAAGTTCTATGAAATTGCGGGAGCAACAGGAGCTCCGGAAGTGGAAGAGGAATCATTGTTCAAGAGGCTATTCCCTCACTCTTGTAATGACAGATTGGAATTTGTTGGAGGAGAAGTTTCTTGAAAGATTCTTCCCTCACAATAGATTCATGGAGGCTAAAACGGAAATTTCTGAATTTGCTCAAGGTGGTAATGAATCTCTCAATGAAGCATGGGATAGGTTCAAATCTATGTTGCGAAAATGTAAAGGCCACGGGTTTGATGATCTTACACAAGTGCATATATTCCAGAATGGACTCCAACAGATGCTACCTCGGGTGGATCTTTAATGTCAAAAAGTGTAGAGGACACATTTGCCAACATTGATAGGATGACACTCAATGACCATCAAGGTCAACATAACCGTGGTACACCTCAAAGGAAGTCGGAAGTGCTTGAATTGGGTACTAATGACGCTATTCTTGCGCAAAACAAGTTGCTTTCCCAACAAGTGGAGTTATTGACCCAACAAATGTCAAAACTTCCACAACAAACCAAGAAGATGCATGAAGTTCCTAACAAAAAACAACAAGTTGCTAGTTGTGAGTTATGCAAGGGAGACAATCCTACCGGGTATTGTCCTCTAGTTGTAGAAGAAGCAAATTACATGGGAAATCAAAACCAAAATCAAGGCTATCAACCGAGACAACCACCGTATCAACAAGGCAACCAAGGTTACCAACCAAGAGGTAATAACCAAGGTTATCAACAAGGAAGGAGGCAAGATGCCGGCACTTTATATCATCAAAATCAATATCAAAACTTCACTCAACCTCCACAAACTCAAGGTGGAAATTTAAAATTGGAAGACTCATTCACTCAATTTATGAAAATGTCAATTTCCAACCAAAAGAATACTGATGCGTCTATTGGGAATCTTGAGACACAATTTGGGAAATGGTCTAAGCAATTAGCCGACCAACCCAACGGGACTTTTCCCGCGAATACTCAAGTGAATCCTAAAGAGCAGTGCAAAGTTATCTTTATTAAAAGTGGTAGGGAGATTGCTATGGGCATTAGTGAGAAAGTTGTGGATGAAGAGGTTGTAGTTGAAAAAGAAAATGAAATTATTGAAGAATAAGTAGAAAAAAATATGGAGAGTGGCTTAGTTGAAAAGGAGAAAAGAGAAAAGGAGGAAGTTGAAAAGCATTTGAGAGAAGAGAAAAAGAAAAAGAGTAGAAAAGGAAAGGAGTATGTAAGTAACATTCCAATTCAAAACTTACCTTATCCCCATGCTCCTACCAAAAAGGATAATGTGAGGCATTACGCTCGATTTATGGATATTTTTAGCCGATTGAAAATTAACATTCCATTCTCTGAGGCTCTTGAATAAATGCCTAAATTAGCTAAATACATGAAGGCCTTCCTTACCAGAAAGAAGAAATTCGCAGATAAGGAAACCATCCCGCTCAATTCTAATTGTAGCATTATCATTCAAAGTATTCTTTTGCAGAAAGAAGCAGATCCGGGAAGAGTTGCTTTACCTATAACTATAGGTAATGATTTCAAATGCAAAGCTTTGATTGATATGGGTGCTAGCATAAATTTGATTCCATTATCTGTGGTTAAACGGCTTGGAAACATTGAAATGAGACCAACCAAAATGACTTTGCAATTAGCCGATAAATCTATTACCCGTCCTTACGGTGTAGTGGAGGATATGTTGGTAAAAGTTGACAAATTCATGTTTCCGGTTGATTTTGTGGTAATGGATATGGAGGAAGATGAAGATACTCCCTTGATTCTTGGTTGTCCCTTTATGAAGACCTCCAAAATGATGATAGACATTGATGAAGGTATTATGAAGGTGAGGACTCAAGACGAAGAGGTTTGTTTCACACTTTTCAAAGGCATAGCTTGTCCCAAGAAAGTGGAAAATGGTTGTCGCGTGGATGAGATCAACGATGATGCAATGAATGTGAAAATGAACTCTTGTTGGAAGTTGCCATTTATGAAAAGGTGGAAAAAAGTCATGGAAAAGGTTGAAGGATCCTTGTGTTAGTGTGTCGATCGGGAAGCTAATTCAATTCTGTTTGCCGATCCGTGAGGTCGCATTGCACCGTCGAGCTCAAACGACGTTAAACAAAGTGCTTGTTGGGAGGCACACCAACATTGTAAGCATGCTTTCATGTTTATTGCATTTCTATAAATGTTATGTATGTTTACATAAGTGTTGTGGTAAAGCATAGTTGGAAAAACCATAATTTTTGCAAATCCTGTCACCTTTGCCTTCAGCTCGCTGTGCGAGCTTGGGTGAGGTCGCCTCGCGCTCGCAATGTGAGCCTGCGGCAACCTGGCATAATGTTTAAGTGGCCACATTACTTTTGGGTTGTTTTAAGTGTGGGCCATTTTGCTTGGGCCCGCTTGTTTTAGTCTAAATTTTGGGGATATCTCTCATTTCCCACCTCACTCTTGACTTTTCCTCACTCTCACCCTCACTCTCACAAACAAAAGAACAAATACACACCGTGTCCAAGAGAAAGCAATTTTCTGTCTCTACTTTCATTCCCTACTCTCTACTTTCGAAAAAAAATCTAGGTTTGATGCTTTTCTTACCATTGTTCTCTTAATTTTAGAAAATTAAATGTGGTTAGGGTTAGTGAACTTTGTGAAAAATTAGCTTTGAGGGTTGAACTTTTGATTGGTATATGTTTGGATATGTGCATTGATGTTGATTTTGAAATAACCATGAGTTGCATGTTAAATTATTGTTAGGTTTTAGTTTAAGCATCATGAGATTTTCTTGTAAAAAATTTGGAATTACATGTTCATAAATTAAATGTGGTGTGTTGAAATTGTTGTGATGTTTTCATGAATTAAGATATTTTGGCAAACATGAATGTGGTTGGAATTGGTTGGAAGAGTTGCTGTGTTGAGAATGCTGCTGCAGAGCCTTGAAAATAGAATTTTCGCAAGCTCGATTTGCGCTCGCTGTGCGAACTTGGGCGAACATGACAACAAGAACAGTTGTTGTCTTTTCTTTTATACTTAATTGTAACTTCTTTTCTTTGATGCCTTACTTATCTAATGTGTTATTATGATGGTGATGGTTGTTTGTTTTATGTTGTGCAGGTGCCAGCTCCAAAGACAAAAGCATTGAAGAAGCAAAAAAGATTGGAAGCTCCTCTCGTCAAGCTCAACCCAGACCATATGACGACACACACTTCAAAGGTCCCAAGAAAGTTGACAGGTATCTAAACCTGGAGAAGAGAAGTATTTTTTTCGAAAAAGGTCTTTAATATCCATCCTGAAGGACCTTTCCGGGCAGCAGCTTCAATTTTTGAAAGCAAGAAATGGGATAAGCTAATTCACCCTTGTGAGAGTTGTAATGTAGACATTGTGAGGGAGTTTTATGAAAATGCCCTCCCGGATGATGATGATGATGAAGTTTTCACATGGACCACAAGGGTGAGTGGAAGAGATGTAAGGTTTGACTGTGATACAATTAATGAGGTGTTAGGGAATCCTCTAACTCTTGGGCTTAATGAGGTGGGTGCATATCATAGAGACTTGAGATTGCATCGAAACATTGTTGACATGACTAATGATTTGCTGAGAGAGGGCAAGAATGTAGAGTTGAACCCATCTGGGGTTCCGGTGAGGTACAGAAGAGAGGACATGGGTCCTGTGGCTCAACTTATCTTACTCTTGGTGTTACATAACATCAAGCCAAGGACTCATTCCTCTACAGTTCTGATAGACTTGGTACACCTGGTGCATAGTATCCTCTTGGATACGCAGATGGATGTGGCGCGCATCATTGCTGACGAGATGCAGACAGTGATTGAAAGTGGGGTAAAACCAGGGGCTAGAGCCAACTTCCCCTTGGTTTTTCCTTGCTTGATTATGTCATTATGTGTGCACGAGCGTGCAAAATTATCATCCTGCTACCATGTCACACTTTCCATTGCTATAGATGATGCATATGTTCCAGGTTTTGCAAGCCGAAGAGGAGAGCTAGAGTTGGAGGGAGAGCTAGAGAAACTACTGACGCATGTGAGGGTTCAAGCTCTGGAGGAGTTAACTTCCAAAGTTTTGACCTTAATCAGAGGGAGGTCTCCAACTATAATTAGGATTGGATGCAGGCGACTCAACGGGCTATGATTTCTATACATGATTCTATGCAGCTGATGCAATTACAGTACTATAAGCCTACATTTGATCACTCTATCATGTCTAGGGAGCAGTTCCTAGAAAATGCAGGTTGGCCTGAGGCCAAACCATTTTCTTGAGAGGAGACGGGTGTAGCTGACGCTGAGGATGAGGCTGATGATGATGAGGGTGATAGTGTTGAGGAGACTGATTCTGAGTCTGATGAGGATTAGTTTCTGATATTTATTGAGCATGATCTTAAAAGCTTGCTTCCTTGTGTTTTGACAAAGTGAAGTTTCTTGTTAAGCTTTATGATCATTGCTATATTTTAATATTGTTGTATTTTATTTCCTCAATGTTCATGTTGTACTCTATCCAGTTAGTGGATTTATTTTGGATTTCTACTACTTTTGTTGGTGTACACCATTACATTTTGTTTAATGAATTGAATATTTCAATTTTAGTTTTTTTTATGTTTGTTTAATTGTTTTGAATTTTTGCTTCAGCTTTGAATGAACGATGAGAACTTCTAGATTGGTTGCTCTTTTGCATAAAAAGTATTCAATGAAGATTCTACCAAGTTTGGATGGTGATGATAGGATTTTGAATATGATGAATTCAAGCAAGGTACATGGTTACCGCTCTCTAGAATGTTAGAATGACTAAGAATTTTGTGCTTTTACAAATGTATATTCTTGTTTCATTTTGCAACTTATTTGAATGCTTGAGTCACTTAGGTCCAAAAGCTACAAACTGTGAGAAACCTCCATTGTGCACTAAAATGCTTAGATGACTGATAACTTTGTTTAACTCATTTTATTCATGCTTAATCTTTTGATTTTTGTGATTTTTTGGAAGTTTTAGAAATGGTCAAGTCAATTTTTTATATTGAGCACAATCATACCCAAAAAGTAACTAACCCGGTGAGTAGTGAGTATTCATTAATCCCTTTGAGCCTTAATAGATTATATCCCATTTTAATGATGAAATTGGTTTATGTACATAAATAAACTTGAAAGTTAAGTTCATAATTAAATTTTAGAGGAATTCTTAAAAATTTTGTTCTTGAAACCTTTAAACTTTGATCTTTGTTGTAAACTGATTTCCTTGCCATAAAAAGCAAGGAGCATTCACTTGAGGTTTGATTGTATTCAAGTGGGGAGAATGAAAGAAAAATGGTAGGTTGTTGAAAAATTTTGAACAAGCATGAAGAAAACTGTGGATATGAATTTGAAAAAGAAAAGAAAAAAATGCTTGTTCAAGAGAGAAAAATAAAAGATGAAAAATAAATGTGCAAAGGAAGTTTGAAAGGGTGAGTAATAGAGAAAAGAAATTGGTGAAAAGAAGTTGTGATGTGTAAATACTTTGTATAGTGAATGTTTCTTTTGCATGGCAACTTCGATTCAATGGCCTAAGAAATGACCCTTTGTTGTGAAACCCGACCAAGCTACAACCATACAAGCCCTTAGTGATATTTTGCTTTCATGATTTCATTTGTGATTGTTAGATGAATGTATGAATTGAATTGTAGTTAGCATTATTTTTCAGATGAGCATAAATTGTCCCGCGGTGGTAAACCCGTAAATTTCTTCATCCTTATTTTGAAGAGGAGTGTTAAATTGATTCAAGTATGAGAACTTAGTTGTTAATTGAATGCATTACATGATATTTGTTTAAGAACTAAATTCTTTCTCATTGTTTGATTCTAGGAAGTAGTGAACATTGCTTGTGCGCATTCGTACGTTGAATTTGAACCGTTAATCCTTTCTTGGTTGAATTTTATGCTTGAGAAAATCCTCTTATGTTCATGAGAGGCATACTTTGCTTGAGGACAAGCAAAGATCTAGTTGGGGAGAGTTTGTTGAATGCCAAATATGACTTAATTTTGATAATCTTTCTTGGCTATTTTCAACTCTTTGATTGTGTTATCATGCTTGGATTAACAACCTAATGTCTATCCTACTCCAATCTTAATCAAAAATTAAGTTGGACTAGGAAGCCCTAAGGGAGCATGCAAGAGCAAGCAAAAAGCCAAGGAAAAGCACAAACAGCAGCATACGACAGCGCTTCAATCAGAACAGCAGTGCATTTCCTGCAACAGGATAACAACATTTAACAACACATATTTTTAGGACAGACATGTATGTAGCAGTAACAGAATGGCAACATTTAACAGCGTGTATAGCACAAGACAGCAGTGTATGCAAAGCAGCCAACATGAACATGCATCATGTATGCCACAAGGTTGAGCAAGTATCATAAATATGCATAAAGAATTCAAGCAACGTGAACATGTGTTGTGCAAGGTCACGTAAAGTATGTGATCATGTATCAAAAGATCAATCAAACAATTATGACCATGCATCATCAAGGGAACAAATGAACATACACCATGTAGTTCAACAATTGACAATGCACATGAACAATGTATCTACCTCAAACATCATGCAAGCAACAAGCAAGTATCAACATATAAGTATCATGAATATGCAACATCAATAAGCAAGTGTCAACATGTAAACAAGTGAGCATCATGAACATGCTTCAAGAATGCAAACAATTATGTAATAGACAAATCGTGCACCAAAGATTCACATACGTACTGCAAACGGAGGACTCATTTCAAGATAATCTGAGATTCACAAGACTCTGATACAAAAAGAAAAAGGGGCGAGTTCTGAAGATCTGAAGACAAAGGTTCTGATTGAACGAAGTCCAGATGCTGAAGACTTATTCTCTCTGATCAAGGATCTGAAGACCAAATTAAGTCTCTACTCATGCTTCAACCAGATCAAGGTTCTGAAGACCAAATAAAGTCTCTACTCATGCTTCAACCAGATACTATCAGAAGCCTCTGAAGATATGAAGACAACGCATCAAGCGAACAAGGTTCTGAAGACCAAGTGCTGAAGACTCTGAAGACGCTGCTCTGAGGATTCGAAGACTTAAAAATCTCAAGAACCAAGCAATTTTTTCCCTTCTTACTCATTCTCGTAAAAAGCCTTTGAAGTTGAGAAGCCAAGAAGACAAAGCTACATAGTACAGCTGTACCTCAATACAAAGTGAAAATATTTTGGTAACAGTGCAACAGTACAATCAAAGATATTCTGACAAAAACAGGACGCATAGCACGCAAAAGTTTTTATCTGTCCTCACGCTTCTAGCCGCCAGCCTAGTTAGCTATAATGATTACACTTCAACGGCTCTTTCTACACGGCTATAAAAGAAGCAAAAGACTTGAAGAAAGAAACACACACGAACGCTACTACAATATTCTTTCCATTTGAAATCTTTCTTAAGTCATTCTGGTCGAAACGTGTTTACATTATCAGCTTGTATTGAAGCACTTGTCTGTAAACGAAATTTATTCAAACTTAGGTTTGTGTTCCTTGAGAAAGACCGTGTGGTTGTATTTCTTGAGAAGTCTAGGACGTGTAGTCTTAGAGGTTGTTCCTTGAGTAAGACCTGTGAGGTTGTGTTACTTGAGAAGTCTAAAACTTGAGAGTTTTAGAGGTTGTGTTAGTCACCAGCAGTTTGGCTAGTGCATTGTACTGATTTGATTGAATTGTGGATTAAGACCTCGTTGAGAGAGGCAAAATCACCTTGGCGGGTGGACTAGATTAACTTGAGTGTTTCTCAAGTGAACTAGTATAAACATAACGTGTTCATCTCTTTGTTCTCAACATAGGTCATTATTGTTTAAAGAGAGAGTCTTATAAAAGGAGTTTATTTTAAAGGAACAATTTTTATTTTGAAAAACCAATTCAAACCCCCTTTCTTGCGTTTTTCACACCTTCAGTTACATGTGGAAAGGGATCAATATAAGTTCAAAAACAAGCAAAAATCACACTCTGCAGCAGGTGTAATCGATTAACATATATGTGTTAATCAATTACAGTGTTAAAAAAAGAGTTCCAAGCGCAGAAAACAGGGTATAATCGATTACACCAAATGTGTTAATCGATTACACCTGTAGAAACAGCAGAAAATCACTTTTCAGAAGCACTTTTCCAGTATCAGTTCAATGTTCAAATGCAACATGTAATAGCATGCAATTGTACACGAAAATTACATCAACTAACAGCAAACAAACACCTATTGAATCAATCAAACAATCAACAACATCAAGCAATTGAATCAATGGATCAATTCACACAAAAACCACAAGGATCTACATTGTGAAAGTTGTAAAATGAGCTAAAATGAGTTTGGATCTAAGAATCACCAACCTACAATGCGGAAAATTTGCTTTGGTAATTGTTGCAAACAAAATTTGATAGATTAAGCAAAGAAAACTAGAGATCCAATAGATTCTTCACAAGAAAAGTTGAAGAACAATATAATAAGATGAACTTGCTTCAAAATCACTTAAGAAAGTGCTTCCAAACTTCATATCTATATCCAAATTAACTTCTACTGCAGAATTGATTAATGGAAGTGCAATGTGAAGAAGGTTCAGCTCTAGAATTAACAAACTCCAATGAAGAATTTGATAATTCTAATGGAAGAGCTTTGGTGAGGTTAGGGATGAAGATGAAAATGGAGAGTGAAAAAGTGAGAGAGAATTGAGAGAATTTGAATGTGAAATGTAGAGAAATCAGAAAAAATGAATTGGTTCCCTCTTGGAATGGAGTAAATTGATCTAAATATGGTCTAGGTAAGGAATGAAATTGAGGTTTGCAAATTGGTTTTGAATGAGGGTTAGATATTTGGTTTGGAATTAGGAGTGGAAATTATTTGAATTATGGAGGGAAAATGAAATTAATTTGGAAATAAACCAATATTTTGGAAGCATTCTAGATCCTTCTACTAATGCAATAGTGAACCCAAGCAATTGAAATGAGATACAAACTACTACAATGCTGAAAATCTGTTGTTCTTAGCAAAATTGTCTGGGTGTAATCGATTAACATGATCTAGTTAATCGATTACATGCTTCAAAATTTGAATTCTGGCGCCTTCTGGAGGGGTGTAATAGATTACACCAGATGTGTTAATCGATTACACCAAGGTAAAAATGAGAAAATTGTCCTGTTGCAACCTGTTCTAAGCCCTGTTTCGCATCTGAATCTTAGCCACTGATAATGCCCTTGAGTAATGTCGGAAACATGATAGATAACCTGTTCCGAGCAAGATCATGTGAACTATGTGCTCTCCATTCTTGATTATGGAATAATCAAACCATCTGTGAGCAAAATAAATGCTCAAAGATTTTGACGGCTGTCAGTTCATCTCTAAATGCTACTAGAACACTCTCTGAAATGAAGAAAGCTTTGAACTGTCGGAAAACAATGTGACCCCATGTCTTAGAAGCCAAATGCAATGCATGATTAATGTCATGACGAATGCATATGGATGCGAACATAAACCATTCAAGGTTAGAAAACAAAGGGCAAGTTTTGGGGTGCAACAACTGCCTCTATTCAATCAACTTGAACTTGAAGGCATAAAGAGTGACGCCTCTGCAGGGTAAGAGACGACTCCTCTGGGAGATACAACAAACAAAGAGCCAAGGAAACATCACAGACGAGTGACAAAGGACGATACACTCAACATGGACGAGAGTTTAGAAATCAATACGGACGAGTATTGAAAGTCAATACGGACGAGTATTGAAGGGAAAGAGAAACAAACACGAACAAGTGTTGAATATCAATACAGACGAGTATTGATGAAACAGAAATAAACATGGACGAGTGACGATTGCATTGGGGATAAACATGGACGAGTTTTGAAGATCAATACGGACGAGTATTAAAGAAACGAGATAAACACGGGCGAGTGTCTTAGATCAATACGGACGAGTATTGATGAGTCTAGAAACAAACACAGACTAGTGTTGAATATTAATATGGACGAGTATTAAAGAACACAAAATGAAGTCGAACGAGTGTTAACGATCACTATGGACGAGTATTGATGGGCTCAAAATAAACACAGACGAGTGTCTATGATCAATATGGACGAGTATTGAAGAAACATAAATAAATACGACGAGTGTCTTAGATCAATATGGATGATTATTGATGAAACAAAAATCAAAAAGACCAGTGTCTATGGTCAATACAGACGAGTATTGATGAAATAGAAATAAACACGGCGAGTGTCTATGGTCAATACGGACGAGTATTGATGAAACAGAAATAAACACGACGAGTGTCTTAGATCAATACAAACGAGTATTGATGAAACATAAATAAACACAACGATTGTCTATGATCAAAGGATAAACACATACGAGTGTTACCTGAAGCTGAGGATCACAAAAAGATCGAGATTAACAGATCTAACACCCGAATGAAGGGTGAGATGCAATAGAACCAACCACAAGACGACTCTGATGGGATAGGTTGATTGGTCTACCACTCGAACAAAGGGTAAGAGGATAACCATTCATAGAGAGACGACTTTGCAGGGGAAAAGGAGTTCTAGACAGACAATTCTGGTAGGGGAAAAGGAGACACGCAAAAAGGGTAAGATCAACGAATCTACGACCCTAGGGATCAGTTGGAACACCTGTTGGGGGATAGGGCCAAACGTTCTCTCCTGCGTTACATCAATCTCTAATGGGGAGTACATCTCGAAAAGGTGGTACCAAACCTGGCTTATGATCCGCATGCATGTTTGAATAATGGCCTAATGCTCTATACGAATAGAAACGCTGCGCATTTGAGGATGTAATGCAACAATGATTATGAGACGCAAAAAGGATCCTCCGCTGGGGGAAGTGCATCAAACGAGTCCGCTGGGGGAATAACAAACCGAACTGCCTTCGAGGCTGTAAATTCTGCTGGAGAACCCATTTGAAAGTCCACTCTGTGGGGAAGGCAGGAATAACAGGTGACTACTGGGGGAGAGATCACCAAGCTCTTGATGAGACGAATATGCCAATGACGATTGGACTTTGACCTGCTGGGGATACCAACCACTAGTGGTTTCCATCTGTTGGGGAAAATAATGACAAACGAGGATACCCACTCCACTAGGGGGTAATACCGGGCCCAATGCTTCACTGGGGACAATGACCAATGATGCCAACTCTGATGGGGAACATCACCGGGCATAATACTCAGTTGGGGACAATACAGGCGCTACTCTGTTGGGGAATCAGACCAAGCACACTGCTAGGAAATGCCAATAACCATTGGCCTTTGATCTGCGGGGAATATCATCTGATCTACTCTACAAAGATGACGACTTTACTGGGAACTTCTTGTAGAGAGCGACCTGTGGGGAAACATAAAACCTTTCATCTTATTACTAACCATGTCCGATAAAAGGTACTTGCCACCTTACTCTACTAGGGATAAGGAATCACCAAACTGCTGGAGAAACAAACTTGCTTAGAGAGCACCGACCACCCCGACCTTGGATGGGGAATGAACTCCTCTAGGCTCTTGCTGGGGAGAAACAATCAAGACCGACCCTGGCTAGGGCAAGCAAACTTTCAGAACTTTGATGGGGAAGAAAATCAAGACTTTCATGGTATTCTGCTGATGAAGATAAAACCTTAGCAGTCCCTCCCGGGGAGACATACACAAAAAACTCATGCCTTCTCGAGCTTCTAATTTCAAAGCGGTGCACCATATACTATGAGAGGGAAACGATCCTGCAAAAGGTGAAACAACAAAAATAGTGTGCCTCAAGCACAACATGGCAACCACGATTACCACCCGAGACACTCAAAATTTCAAGCAATTTCAAATGTTTTTAGCACGCTTTATAAAGCTTCAATGTTTTCATAAGCAATGTTTATCAAAATATTGGACGTTTTTGTAAACAAAACAATAAAATAAAAACAAGAGAAAGCTTTTGAATGAAAAGAAATTATATGATTGAAAATGGCTTGCGAATAAGCATTTACATCTGGAAGTAATTCCTAAAAGAGGTAATTGCGCAAGCAAAAGGAAAATACACAGATTGGCAATGTGGAAACAGACTTCCATCAAGTTTCGACTCGGCTATGACTCGTATGTCTTCGGCGTTCTCCAATACTTTGCTTTCTAAGGAAATTGATTGAATCGATTCCTATCCTTCGGAATTCCCATTTATTGAGATGAGATCACAGATCGCAGATCGCAGCCTCTCGCTTCAAATCCCTAACTTTTGCCTGGATCGCCTTTTCGGATTTTCAATCCACCGGGATACCCATTTTTGCCAAAGTTGCCTTTTCAGGTTTTCAACTTTGCGGGTTTATTCAATTTATTTTTCTTTTTATCCCTAATTTTTGACCGAAACTTCTCTTTTTGTGGCTTGTTGGGATGCATATTTTTGCCTGGACCTTTTCTTTTTGTGGTCCAGCTGGTCTCTTTTATGCAAAATATTTTTTGACTGCGTCTACGTTCACAAGGGATGTAAAACCTTCACAATCCATAGTTTAGAGCAGCAAGGCTCCGCCAGAGAAAACCTTTCTCACAATGTATAGTCCTTCGTAATTTGGAGTCCACTTGCCCCTGTAACCTGTCTAAGGAGGCAGGATCCTTTTCAGCACTAAGTCACCCGTCTGGAAACACCGAGGACGCACTTTCTGATCAAATGCCTTCTTCATCCTGCTTTGGTACAACTGCCCGTGACAAATGAATGACAATCTCTTTTATTCAATGAGATTCAACTAATCGAACCGAGCTTGAACCCATTCAGCTTCATCAAGCTTCACATCTTTCATGACCCTTAAAGAAGGAATCTCAACTTACCGCTTCCATACTATACACAAGTGAGAAAGGGGTTGCCCCAGTTGACGTACGCACTAAAGTACGATAACCATGCAAAGAAAATGGAAACATCTCATGCCAATCTTTGTATGTCACAACCACCTTCTGCACAATCTTCTTAATGTTCTTGTTAGCTGCCTCAACAACGTCATTCATCTTCAGACGATATAGAGAAGAATTGTGATGTTTAATGTTGAAGTTCTGGCATAACTCTTTCATCATCTTGTTATTCAGATTAGAACCATTATCAGTAATGATATTCTCAGGAACTCCGTAATGACAGATGATGTCCTTCTTTATGAACTGGAAAACCACTTGTTTTGTGACATTTGCAAATGAGACCGCTTCTACCCACTTGGTGAAGTAATCAATGGCAACCATGATAAATCGATGTCTGTTGGAAGCAGTCGGCTCAATCCGTCCAATCATATCAATGTCGCACATAGAAAAGGGCCAAGGAGAGGTCAAGATATTCAAAGGAACAGGTGGCACGTACACTTTGTCCGCATAGATATGGCATCTATGACACTTTCTGGCATATTTCAAACAATCAGACTCCATGGTCATCCAGTAATAACCTACTCTCAACAACTTTCTGGCCATGGCATACCCATTAGCATGGGTACCGAAAGAGCCTTCGTGAACTTCTTCCATCAACATGTTTGCTTCGTGTCTATCCACGCATCTGAGCAAGACCATGTTGAAGTTCCTCTTATACAACACATCCTCATTCAAGAAGAAATTACCAGCCAATCTCCTTAGAGTCTTTCTATCCTTGTTGGATACCCCAGGTGGGTACTCTTGACTTCTAATGAAGCACTTGATATCATAAAACCAAGGCTTATCTTCCACCACTTCCTCTATTGCAAAGACATGAGTGGGCCTGTCGAGGCGCATAATTCTGATTTTAGGTACCTCATTCCACCTATTCACTTTGACATGGATGCCAACGTTGCCAGTGCATCTGCCATCTGATTTTATGTCTGGGGTACGTGATGAAATTTGACCTTATCAAAGAAAGGCAACAACCTTCTGGCATAGACTTTGTAAGGTATTAGATTGACCTGCCGAGTCTCTCATTCCCCTTTGATCTAGTTGGTTACCAATGTTGAATCACCATATACTTTAAGGATTTTGGTCCTCAGATCAATAGCCTCTTCCAACCCCATGATACAAGCTTCGTACTCTGCCATGTTGTTGGTACAATCAAATGTCAATCTTGCGGTGAAAGAGATATGAGAACCCTTGGGAGTGATGATGATTGCACCAATTTCGTTACCATAAGCATTGCAGCTCCATCAAAAATCAAACCCCACTGGGATCCAGGCTTAGGTCCTTCATCTGGAAATGGTTCATCACAGTCTTTGGATTTTAAGTACATGATGTTCTCATCAGGAAAGTTAAATTTCATCGGCTGATAATCATCAATCGGTTGTTGAGCCAGATAGTCTGACAGGACACTACCCTTGATGGATTTCTGGGTAACATACTGAATATCATACTCCGTCAGGACCATTTGCCAACGCGCAATCCTTCCAGTGAGAGCTTGCTTTTCAAACACATATTTGATCGGATCCATCTTCGACATCAACAAGGTTGTGTGAGTTAACATATATTGCCTCAAGCGCTTGGCTGCCCATGCAAGTGCACAACATGTTTTCTCCAACAATGAGTGCCTCGACTCACAATCAGTAAATTTCATACTCAGGTAGTAGATAACATGTTCTTTTCTACCTGTCTCGTCGTGTTGACTGAGTACACAACCCATACAATTCTCAAGAACCGTCAAGTACATTATCAATGGTCTTCCAGTTACTGAAGGCGTAAGGATCGGAGGTTCCTGAAAATACTCTTTTATTTTATCAAAAGCCATCTGGCAATTATCATTCCACCTGATAGCCTGATTTTTCGCAATAATTTGAATATTGGTTCACAAGTGACTGTAAGATGAGAGATGAATCTAGCGATGTAGTTCAACCTTCCTAAGAAACCATGAACTTATTTTTCTATTCTTGGCTCATGCATTTCTTGTATTGCTTTTATTTTGGCAGGATCAACCTCGATACCTCACTCATTGACGATAAAGCCCAGCAGCTTGCCAGATCTCACCCAGAAGGTGCACTTATTCAGATTCAGCCTCAACTTAAACTTTCTCAACCTTTCAAACAACTTTTGCAAATTAACTAGATGCTCCTCTTCAGTATGGGAATTTGCAATCATGTCATCAACATATACTTCAATCTCCTTATGAATCATATCATAAAAGAGAGTCATCATAGCCCGCTGATAAGTTGCCCCGACATTTTTCAATCCAAAGGGCATCACCTTGTAACAGAAGGTTCCCCACGGTGTAATGAACATTGTTTTCTCCATGTTTTCTGGGGCCATCTTGATTTGCTTATACCCAGAAAAGTCATCCATGAAGGAGAACACTGAAAATTGGATGCCAACGTTGCGAGTGCATCCGCCATCTGATTTTATGTTCGGGGTACGAGATGAAATTCGACCTTATTAAAGAAAGGCAACAACCTTCTGGCATATCCTTTGCAAGGTATTAGATTGACCTGCTGAGTCTCTCATTCCCCTTTGATCTAGTTGATTACCAATGTTGAATCACCATATACATCAAGGATTTTTATCCTCTGATCAATAGCCTCTTCCAACCTCATGATACAAGCTTCGTACTCTGCCTTGTTGTTGGTACAATCAAATATCAATCTTGTGGTAAAGGAATATGAGAACTGTAACACCCTAAATCTGTAAGAATATTTATTTAATTGATTTAAATATAATATTCATGAATTTTTGTGAATTTTGGTGGTTTGTGTTGATGTTGGTATTTTGTGGAGCTTTGGTTATTTATTTAAATAATAGTATAAAATATGGAATATATTGTATTATTATTTATTTAAATAATATTAGAAGGGTAAATTGGACTTTTAAGGAGGAGTTAGTGAGGGTAATATTGGGAAAGCCCATTTAAGAAGCCCAAGGGTTAGGTTTAACAAAAAGGAGAAATTTGAGAGGAATAGGATTCATTTTGTTAGACCGTGAAAAGAAGGAAAAAGGCCAGAGCTCTGAGGAAAGGGGGAAAAGCTTAGGATTCGAGAAGGTTTCCAAGAACTCAAGAAAGAAAGCTTGGAATCGACAATCTAAGGTATGGGGAGTATTGCCTTTCATTGTTTTCAATATAGGAATTCGATGTGTTTAAAGCTGATTTTTGAGGTTTATGTGGGTTTATGGGTTTATGAGTAAATTGATGATTTAGGTGTTGTTTTTGTGGATTGATGATGAATATGAAGGGTTAGACTGAATCGGATAAAAGTAGGCCTTCGAGGCTAATTTCTCTGTTGATGTTGTTACGACCTCGTAGGGAAAGAGATTTATGGAAGTTATGAAGATAATTGGGTTTGTGAAGGTTTATGTGAAATTGAAGCTTAGGATAGTGTAATAAATCGGCCTAATAGTCGTAGGTTTTGTGTCCTTGTTGCCTTAATGCCTTAGGGATGTTTTGGGGGTGTTTTTGGGGTAAACGAGGCTGAGCCCGTAAGGTTGTTGGGGTTTGATGTGCTACTGATGCGTAGCAGCGATTGCAGAAAATCGCGGCCTCGCAAAGCAAAGGAATTATTCGCAAGGAGAATGTTTGCCCAGACTCGCTGGGCGAATAGCGCAGCGAATGCGTGATAATGTTGTTTTGAGATACTGGGATGGAATTTAAATCTGGTTTTTAGTTCGCACAGCGAACTTCCCAGCGAATGACTTCGCTAGGCGAATAGAGGTAGCGAGGGAGGGACAGAATAGGGGTTCCTCTAGTTTTGTATGGGATTTTGGGGTTCGCTGGCGGCTCACAAAGCGAACTCCAAAGTGAACAAGTTCGCAAAGCGAACATTCTAGCGAATGCCTGCTGTTCGCGAAATTATTTTGTGATTCTTGTGCTGTCTTGATGTTTTGAGCTCTGATTATTCTAACGAATTACCATGAGTATATTGATGTTTATGGGATGATGATTCATGATGTTTTGATGAATGAATGATGATATGATTAACATGAGATTTTGATGAATGATGATGCAAGTAATGACTTTTATTGATGATGATGATAATGACATTATGTATCATGCATTCATAGCATTTTAGACTTCGGTCTATTTTGGCTTCAATCCCATTGTGCGGATTGAGGTAATTTGACGTGCTCCGGTTCTTGTGTGGAATCGATCCTATTGACGGGGATCTTTGGAGGGTGATGGCCTAGTGTCCATCGATTTTGACGAATTGGTACCACATGCATGAGTCTTGTTATGCATTGCATTTATTTGGCATTGATGTGATTATGATATCATGATTTTTTATGTTTCCCTTTGTGATGACCCTGATGATGTTGTATAAGATGATGACGCCATTTTTTGCATATCTTGTTTTATATTGATTATAATGAATTGTGATTACTCACCCTGCCAATTTGAGTGTTGCCTCCACGTGGGTAACGTGCAGGTGATCAGGCTTAGCTGTGGATGCCTTCGAGGACTTTTGGAGTTTATTTTTCTTTTGATCGATGTAGAGGGTCTTGCTCTAATATTGTAACATCGGATTAGGTTGTTGAGTCGAACCATGTTGAGTTGTTACTTTGTTGTTATTTTTGAATGATTATGGTTTTTATTATAAACCCTTTTGATTTAGGATTATTGTGGTTATGGTGGTTCCGCTGCTAATTTGATGGCTTTTGAATATTATGAGGAAAACCCGTGTTACGGAGCAAATGTTTTATTTTGAGTTTATTGAGAAAATGTGCACCCTTCTGAGGTGATTTTTACTCTGATAATTTATGTATTTTGTCGAGTATTTGTGGGGTAGAACAGGGTGTTACATAGTGGTATCAGAGCAGGTAGATCCGTCCGGCCAGGTTTTTACTTGATGTCAGTCCCCTGTCAGTCGACGAGTGTGTGTACATTGTCGGTGTTTTATTTCTTCTAACCTTGTTGGTGATGTGCAGAATGGCTGAAAGAAATGATTGTGCCATTGCTGATGCGTTGGAATCGGTTGCTCAGTAGTGGCTCGGCTCAATCCGAATGGTGGAGTTCCAGATGAGTTTCATGCTTTGGGGAAGTTTCAGAGGAACAATCCACCGACTTTTGTGGGTACTCATGATCCAGCAAGTGCACACGAGTGGCTGAAGGCGATCGAGAAGATCTTTCGGGTGATGGGGTGTACTGATGAGCAACAAGTTCAGTTTGGAACGCATATGCTGTCAGAAGAGGCCGAGGATTGGTGGGATAACACCCGTCAGAGACTCACAGATGTTGGCACTGTGATATCCAGGCCTGTGTTTAAGCAGGAGTTTCTGGGAAATTATTTTCCAGAGGATGCTCGTGGCAAGAGAGAAGTGGAATTCCTTGAGCTGAAGCAAGGAGACATGATTGTGGCGGAGTATGCCGCGAAGTTCGAGGCACTTGTAAAGTTCTGTCCGCACTACAACCGTGCTGATGCTGAGATGTCCAAGTGTCTCAAGTTCGAGAATGGACTGAGACTGGAAATTAAGCAGGGTATTGGGTATCAATATATCCGCATGTATGCTGAGTTGGTGGACAAGAGCAGAATCTACAATGAGGATGGCCGAGCTCGATCTGCTCACTACAAGCAGTTGAGTGAGAAGAAAGGGCAGTATAGGGGGAAGCCTTATACAACTTCAGCTGACAAAGGGAAGCATAAGGCTTCAGAGGGGAAAAAGACAAGTGGGGGAGCAGCTCCCGCTTTTGGGAAGTGTTATAAGTGTGGCGAGCAAGGCCACCGTGCTGATGTGTGCACCAATAGTGTGGTGAGGTGCTACAGATGTGGCAAGAAGGGTCATAGAGTTGTTGATAGCAAAGATGATGGTCCAACCTATTTTAATTATGGTGAGAAAGGTCACATCAGTACCCAGTGTCAAAAGCCGAAGAAGACTGCTACTGCTGCTCAGACCAGTGGCAGAGTGTTTGCTTTGAGTGGTGCAGAAGTGCCAGAGAAGGACAACCTGATTCGAGGTACTTGTTTTATTAATAATATCGAGTTGATTGCTATTATTGATACTGGTGCTACTCATTCTTTTATCTCGCTTAAATGTGCTAATAGACTGGGTTTAAATTTGTCTGATATGAATGGGAATATGGTAATAGAAACTCCAGCTAATGGTTCTGTTACTACTACCCTTGTGTGTTTGAGATGTCCTTTGACGATTTTTGGGAAGAGTTTTGTGATAAATTTGGTGTGCTTACCCTTGCACCAGATCGATGTAATCTTTGGAATAAACTGGTTGGAGTTCAACCATGTTCACATCAATTGTTATAATAAGACTGTGGAGTTTCCTGAGTTTGGTGATAGTGAAGAGTTGATGTTCTTGTCTGCTAGGCAAGTAGACGAACTTATGGAAGAAGAAGCTCTGGTGTTTGTAATGTTTGCATCGTTGCAGATTAATCGTGAAGCTGCAAGTGTCGACTTACCTGTTGTGTGTGAATTTCCAGATATGTTTCCAGATGACATCAGTGATTTGCCTCCAGAACATGAAGTAGAGTTTGTAGTGGACTTAATACCAGGTACTAGTCCAGTGTCTATGGCTCCTTATCGGATGTCACCTTATGAGTTAAGTGAATTGAAGAAACAACTAGACGAATTACTTGAGAAGAAGTTTGTTCGACCGAGTGTTTCTCCGTGGGGTGCCCCTGTGTTGCTAGCAAAGAAGAAAGATGGTAGCATGAGCTTGTGTGTTGATTATCGGCAGTTGAATAAAGTGACTATCAAGAATAAGTATCCGCTTCCGAGAATTGATGATTTGATGAATCAGCTGGTAGGCGCTTGTGTGTTCATTAAGATTGATTTGAGGTCTGGTTATCATCAAATTTGTATTAAGCTTGATGATATCCCGAAGACGGCTTTCAGGACGAGGTATGGTCACTATGAATACACTGTGATGCCATTTGGTGTATCCAATGCACCTGGTGTGTTCATGGAGTACATGAATCGGGTTTTTCATGAGTATTTGGATAAGTTTGTTGGGGGGTTTATCGATGATATCTTGATATATTCTAGATCTGAAGAAGAACATGTTGAGCATTTGAGAACTGTGTTGCAAGTATTGAAGGAGAAGAAGTTGTATGCAAAGCTGTCCAAGTGTGAGTTCTGGTTAAAGGAAGTGTGTTTTCTTGGCCATGTGATTTCAAGTGGCAGGATTTCTGTTGATCCCTCTAAAATTAATGTTGTTACAGTGGGAGACTCTGAAGTCTGCTACCGAGATACAAAGTTTTCTGAGATTGGCGGGTTATTACCGCATGTTTATCGAAGGCTTTTCTAAGTTGGCATTACCTTTGACTCAGTTGACTCGAAAGGGTCAAGCTTTTGTGTAGGCTGTAGCCTGCGAAGAGAGTTTTGTGGAATTGAAGAAGAGGTTGACGACCGCTCCAGTGTTGATTTTGCCTAATTCGAGAGAATCTTTTGTGGTGTATTGTGATGCGTCGAAGATGGGTCTTGATGGAGTATTGATGCAAAATGGACAAGTTGTTACCTATGCTTCGAAACAATTGCGAGTTCATGAGAGGAATTATCCTACACATGACTTGGAGTTGGCCGCTGTGGTGTTTGTGTTGAAGATTTAGAGACATTATCTGTTTGGCTCTAAGTTTAAAGTGTTCAGTGATAATAAAAGTCTGAAGTACTTATTTGATCAGAAAGAATTAAATATGAGGTAGAGGAGGTAGTTAGAGCTGTTGAAGGATTTCAATTTTGATTTGGGTTATCATCCGGGCAAAGCAAATGTAGTGGCTTATGCATTGAGCAGGAAGTCATTACATATGTCAATGCTTATGGTGAAAGAATTGGAATTAATTGAGCAATTCTGAGATTTGAGCTTGGTGTGTGAAGAGACCTCTGACAGTGTAAAGTTGGGAATATTGAAGTTGACTAGTGGTATTCTGGAAGAAATCAGAGTGGGCCAGCAATCTGATTTAAAGTTGGTCGACCAGTTGACTTTAATTAACCAAGATAACGGAGGAGAATTCCGGATTGATGAGGATGGTGTGATGAGGTTTCAAGATAGAATATGTGTTCCAGATGCTCCTGAAATCAAGAAGAGTATTCTAGAAGAAGGACATCAAAGTGGGTTGAGCATTCATCCCGGTGCTACGAAGATGTACCAGGATTTAAAAAAGTTGTTTTGGTGGGTGGGTATGAAGAATGATATTGTGGAGTTCGTTTATGCGTGCTTGACGTGTCAGAAGTCGAAGATTGAGCATCAGAAGCCTTTAGGTATGATGCAGTTATTGAATATTCCAGAATGGAAATGGGATAGCATTTCCTTGGACTTTGTGTCGGGGTTGCCGAGGATGGAAAAAGGGAATGATTCAATTTGGGTGATCATGGATAGATTAACTAAATCGGCTCATTTCTTGCCGATGAAGATTAATCATTCTATGCAGAAGTTAGTCGAGATGTACATCGAAGAGATTGTGAAGTTGCATGGGATACCTTCGAGTATTGTATCGGATAGAGATCTGAGATTTACATCTAGGTTCTGGAAGAGTTTGCAAGATGCTTTGGGTACTAAGTTGAGGATGAGTTCTGCCTACCATCCGCAGACGGACGATCAGACAGAAAGGACTATCCAATCCTTAGAGGATTTGCTGAGGGCTTGTGTGTTTGATCATGTAGGATCTTGGGATAGCCATTTACCATTGATTGAGTTCACGTACAATAATAATTTTCATGCTAGTATTGGGATGGCGCCCAATGAAGCTTTGTATGGGAGAAGGTGTAGGACTCATTTGTGTTGGTATGAATCGGGCGAGAGTGCTATACTCGGACCTGAGATTGTGCAAGAGACGACTGAGAAGATTATGATGATCCAAGAAAGGATGAGAGCGTCGCAGAGTCGCAAGAAGAGCTACCATGATAAGAGAAGGAAGACACTTGAATTCCAAGAGGGAGATCACGTGATTTTGAGGGTGACGCCAGTGACTGGTGTGGGTCGAGCTTTGAAGTCTAGGAAGCTCACTCCGTGTTTTGTTGGTCCGTATCAAATCTCGCAGAGGATAGGAGAGGTAGCCTATCGAATTGCTTTACTGCCTTCACTTGCGAATTTGCATGACGTGTTCCATGTGTCTCAGTTGAGGGAGTACATTCTGGATACATCGCATGTGATTCAGATGGATGATGTACAAGTGAAGGATAACCTGACAGTGAAAGCATTAGCTATGCGGATTGATGGTCGAGAGATGAAGCAACTATGGGGTAAAGACGTAGCTTTGGTGAAGGTGTGGTGGGGTGGACCAGCTGGCGAAAGTTGGACTTGGGAACGTGAAGATCAGATGAGGGAGTCGTATCCGACTCTATTTCCTTGAGGTAATTTTCGAGGGCGAAAATTCTTTAAGTGGGGGAGACTTGTAACACCCCAAATCTATAAGAATATTTATTTAATTTATTCAAATATAATATTCGTGAATTTTTGTGAATTATGGTGGTTTGTGTTAATGTTGGTATTTTGTGGAGCTTTGGTTATTTATTTAAATAATAGTATATAATATGGAATATATTGTATTATTAATTATTTAAATAATATTAGAAGGGTAAATTGGACTTTTAAGGAGGATTTAGTGAGGGTAATATTGGGAAAGCCCGTTTTAGAAGCCCAAGGGTTAGGTTTAACATAAAGGAGAAATTTGAGAGGAATATGATTCATTTTGTTAGACCGTGAAAAGAAGGAAAAAGGCCAGAGCTCTGAGGAAAAGGGGAAAAGCTTAGGATTCGAGAAGGTTTCCAAGAACTCAAGAAAGAAAGCTTGGAATCGACAATCTAAAGTATGGGGAGTATTGCCTTTCATTGTTTTCAATATAAGAATTCGATGTGTTTAAAGCTGATTTTTGAGGTTTATGTGGGTTTATGGGTTTATGAGTAAATTGATGATTTAGGTGTTGTTTTTGTGGATTGATGATGAATATGATGGGTTAGACTAAATCGGATAAAAGTAGGTCTTCGAGGCCTAATAGTCATAGGTTTTGTGTCCTTGTTGCCTTAATGCCTTAGGGATGTTTTGGGGGTGTTTTTGGGGTAAATGAGATTGAACCCGTAAGGTTGTTGGGGTCTGATGTGCTACTGATGCGTAGCAGCGATTACAGGAAATCACGACCTCGCAAAGCGAAGGAATTCTTCGCAAGGCGAATGTTCGCCCCAGACTCGATGGGCGAATAGCGCAGCGAATGCGCGATAATGCTGTTTTGAGATACTGGGATGGAATTTAAATCTGGTTTTTAGTTCGCACAGCGAACTTCCCAGCGAATGACTTCGCTAGGCGAATAGAGGTAACGAGGAAGGGACAGAATGGGGGTTCCTCTAGTTTTGTATGGGATTTTGGGGTTCGTTGGCAGCTCGCAAAGCAAACTCCAGAGCGAACATTCTAGCGAATGCCTACCGTTCGCGAAATTATTGTGATTCTTGTGCTGTCTTGATGTTTTGAGCTGTGATTATTCTAACGAATTACCATGAGTATATTGATGTTTATGGGATGATGATTCATGATGTTTTGATGAATGAATGATGATATGATTAACATGAGATTTTGATGAATGATGATGCACGTAATGACTTTTATTGATGATGATGATAATGACGTTGTGTATCATGCATTCATAGCATTCTAGACTTCAGTCTATTGTGGCTTCAATCCCATTGTGCGGATGTGAGGTAATTTGATGTGCTCCAGCTCTTGTGTGGAATTGATCCTATTGACGGGGATATTTGGAGGGTGGTGGCCTAGTGTCCATCGATTTTGACGAATTGGTACCACATGCATGAGTCTTGTTGTGCATTGCATTTATTTGGCATTAATGTGATTATGATATCATGATTTTTGATGTTTTCCCTTTGTGATGACCCTGATGATGTTGTATATGATGATGACGCCATTTTATGCATATCTAGTTTTTATATTGATTAAAATGAATTGTGATTACTCACCCTGCCTGTTTAAATGTTGCCTCCACGTGGATAACGTGCAGGTGATCAGGCTTAACTGTGGATTCCTTCGAGGACTTTTGGAGTTTATTTTGCTTTTGGTCGATGTAGAGGGTCTTGCTCTGATATTGTAACATCGGGTTGGGTCGTTGAGTCGAACCATATTGAGTTGTTACTTTTTTGTTATTTTTGAATGATTATGGTTTTTATTATAAACCCTTTTGATTTTGGATTATTGTGGTTATGGTGGTTCCACTGCTAATTTGATGGCTTTTGAATATTATGAGGAAAACCCGTGTTGACAGAGCAAATGTTTTATTTTGAGTTTATTGAGAAAATGTGCACCCATCTGAGGTGATTTTTACTCTGATAATTTGTGTATTTTGCCGTGTATTTGTGGGGTAGAACAGGGTGTTACAAGAACCCTTGGGAGTGATGATGATTGCACCAATTCCGTTACCATAAGCATTGATAACTCCATAAAAAATCAAACCCCACTGGGATCCAGGCTTAGGTCTTTCATCTGGCAACGGTTCATCATAGTCTCTTGCTTTTAAGTACATGATGTTCTCATCAGGAAAGTCAAATTTCATCGGCTAATAATCATCAATCGGTTGTTGAGCCAGATAGTCTGACAGGACACTACCCTTGATGGATTTCTGGGTAACATACTGAATATCATACTCTGTAATGACCATTTTCCAACGTGCAATCCTTCCAATGAGAGCTTACTTTTCAAACATATATTTGATCGGATCCAACTTCGATATCAACAAGGTTGTTTGAGGAAGCGGGAAATCATCTTTCAGGCTTGCTCTGTTCAAATCCCTGTAATCAACACATATTCGTACCCTACCATCTTTCGTAGGTACAGGCACAACATTAGCAACCCATGGAGGATAACTGGTAACAACAAGAAACTCGACGTCTAACTGTTTCTGAACCTCTTCCTTGATCTTAATGGCCATCTCTGGTTGAGTTCTTCTAAGCTTCTGTTTGACTGGAGGACAACCCTCTTTGAGAGGCAAATGATGCACAACAATATTTGTATCAATCTCAGGAATATCCTGGTAAGACCAAGCGAACATGTTAACATATTCCTGCAGCATATCAATCAACTTCCTCTTCACACCTTCTTCCAAGGCAGTCCCAATTCTGACCTCTCTTCTTGCATCCTCGATACCAAGATTAACATTTTTAATAGATTCCTGATGTGGCTGAATGACCATTTCCTCCTGTTTCAACAATCTGGCTAACTCTTCAAGAAGTTCACAGTCTTCTTCAACCTCCTATTCGGCTTGGTAAATTGGATTGTCGAAGTCATACTGAGCCATAACAAAATCGTTATTGATGGAACCTGGAGTGATGGATCTACATGATGGATGTTTTATGTTTTATTTTAGAATGAGAAATAAAACAAAAAGAACATTGTCATTTTGAAAATGTAAAGTAAAAATGAAAGATAAAAAACAAAATATTTGAATGCAAAAATGTCCTTTATTCATGATAATCATTGCAAATGTAAACATGAGGCCATACAATGGGTCGCTACGTCTTAGGTGGAACGTAGGACTTATCATATGTAAAAACAAAGGAAATTACTCTTCATGAAGAGTGACTTGAATAATGTCTTCGAAAGACCAGTTAGTGAGCTCCTGTCCTGGGACGCATGGATGGATCCAGTTGTCTAGGTCACAATCATTGTCGGCATCATCTTTCTCCATAGCATTGACTTGATCAAAAATAACCCCGGCACTGGAGAATCTGATGGGACCTTGAACCTTCGGAGGCATTTGCGCTGGCTTATATCCAAGGAAAAATTTGTATTTCTTCACCGGTAAGTCCAGAACCTAACCCCATCCTTCAGAACAACCAGCTTCAACCAAAACTTTAACTTTCTTCAATGACGTCATAGAGATCTCAGACTTCCTATCCTCTGCAGAAGAATCATTCTTAATACCCACGGCTTCAAACGCCTGACACAAAGTCTCATGAATCTTTCCTTCCACTTCGACATACTTGAAAGACATCAGTTGACTCACAATAATGTCTTCCTCATGACAAAAGATAGCCACATTCCCATCAACAACAAACTTGATCTTCTGGTGCATAGTTGAGGACACAACTCTAGCAGTATGGATCCATAAGCACCCAAGGAGACAGCTATAAGATGGTTTATTATCCATAACGAAGATGGATGTTTCAAAAACCTGCGGACCCACCTTGATGGGTAACATCAGCTCTCTGAAAACAGAACACTTTGAACCATCGAAAGCCCGGACGACCAAGTGATTCGGTCTGAGTATCACTCCCTGTACATCTAGCTTCATCAGTGCCTTCTAAGGTAACACATTGAGGGAATATCTGGTGTCTACCAATACGTGGGATAATACGGCACCTTTGCACTCCATAGAGATGTTTAAGGCCTTGTTATGGTTCCTTTCTTCTAGAGTCAAATCAAAATCAGTGAAACCCACTCCATTCCTAGCATTGACATTCGCCACAACCCCTTCAAGCTGGTTGACAAAAAATCTCCTGAGGATATATGTAGCATTCAAAATCTTCCATTTCGGTGAGCCTCATAACAGAGCAACAATGACAAAATGGAAATCTTCAACGGCGTCTGATTCAACTTGTCCACAACTTTATAGTCGCACTTCTTGATAATTCTCATAAACTCTTCGACATCCTTAGAAAATGAGGCTTCTGGAGTTAGATTCTGTGTAGATTCTTTGACAACAACATGTTTCCCTTTACCCTTGGTCGAGGCATCGGTATTACCATCTAGAGAAGTCTGCGGAGAGAAAATCTGACCAATACGGGTGATTCTTCTAGTACTCACAACATTGTAAACAATAGATTCATCCTTCGAGGGAACCTCAATCTCTTGCTTCTGACCATGATAAAATACTCCGGCCCCATAATTTTATGGCATGGCCTTAGTTCTCTCATATGGCATAGGTCTATGCATTGTAATTACCACAGGAACTTGCCTTGTTGGTACCGGAATACGGACTGGAGTATACAAAATAGAAGTAGTAGCAACCTCTTTACCATTATCTTTCTCACCCACAGAAATTCTGTCAAACTGGAGTTGACCCCCATTCATCATTTTCTGAATACCTTCTTTCAAAAGATCACAACCTTCAGGTTGAACCATACAATTCTGACAATCAAAAGAACAGCCCGAGAACACGCCCCCTTTAAGCAAATGTTCCTTCACAAAAGATCACAGAGTCTTCAGGATACTCACATCAGTTACCAAGTTCAGCCCATCAACATCTTCAATGGCATTCACAACTGCACCACCATGTTGTGGCATCGGATTTTGAATCACATTGGGGCTATTGCTCGGCGTGAACTTGATAGCCTTCGAATCAATCAAATCTTGTACCTTGTGATGAAAAACCCTGCACTTCTCAATACTATGCCTCGGTGCCCCAGAGTGAAAGTCACAATGGGTATTTGCATCACAACCAAATGGAAACTTGGCAGGAGGAGGACCCATAGTCCGAAGTTCAACTAGACGAAGTTGAAGCAGATGTTGCAGCAATTGTGCAATGGCATTGGGAGAGGATCAAAGACTCTTTCAGATCTCTTTTTCTTCTTACGATATTGTTAAGCTGATTGCATGGCTGCAGGAATGGTCACAACGGCCACTTGTTGATGGGAACCCTGATTCACTCTACCTTTGCCTCTGTAAGACGATACATCACTAGCTTCCCCTCCTCTCTTCTTAGGGGCTCCATTATAAGGTTTCTTTCCTCCGGCTGAGGAACCAACAACATTATGAATTTGACCCATTTTAATTCCACTTTCGACCCTCTCACTAGCTATTACCAGATCTGAAAATCCCACAGAGGTACATTCTACCAACCTATCATAATACGACCCTTGTAAAGTACTCATTGTCGCATCTGCGAAAAAACAACCGGCGGAAACAGAACAGAAGAGTCGCCACCGAACGTTATTTATCCCGACGCAGGGAAAGGAAATGATCGAAGAAAACCTAAACAGAGGGAAAGACATGCTCATCGCAACCATAGTCCGGGTTCGGGAGTCGATTACACGAGGGGAAGGTATTAGCACCCCCACGCGTCCATCGTACTCGATGGGATCCACACTTGTTGTCTAATCAAAGGGCAAGTTATATAAAGCCTACTGCTAAATGGAAACGAAACGGGGAAAAGAAAAGAAAAAGTGACTCGGTAAGACATCATCGTCCTAGGCCTACGTATTCCCTTGTGCAATGGGAAAGTCAGAGTCAACGTAGTTCGACGAACTACGCACTAAAGGGGGAGGTTGCTCGCCAAGACATCGCCGTCTTGTGCCTACGTATCCTCAGTCTAACCAGCGAGAGGAAATCAAAGCAGTCATAGTTCGACCTACGGGTCGAAAAGAGGGAAGAATGCTCGCCAAGACATCGTCGTCTTGTGCCTACGTATTCTCAACGGGAATCAGAAATCAGAGCAACATAGTTCGGGGGACTACGGGAGAAAAAGATGGAAGGGTGCTCGCCAAGACATCGCCATCTTGTGCCTACGTATCCTCAATCTAACCAGAGAGAGGAAATCAGAGTGATCGTAGTTCATGGTATTGACCACAA
The DNA here is from genome assembly GCA_022829125.1 of Lathyrus tuberosus. Lineage (NCBI taxonomy): Eukaryota > Viridiplantae > Streptophyta > Magnoliopsida > Fabales > Fabaceae > Lathyrus > Lathyrus tuberosus. Next base: position 10,993,793 of record JALAZF010000141.1, read on the forward strand.
AGGTTAAGTGTTTTTTATGAGCGACGTTAGGTTCGCATCCGGCAGTTAGGGTCGATGCCTGTTTGCGACTGAACGGAAGTAACGTGCTCTTTTTTGAAAATAATTTGAAACCCAACAATCCCGAAGGTTGAAAAATATTTGAATTTGTTTTTGTGTTTTAGACAGAAGTGAATTGAGTTAGTTTGTAACTTACATTGCACTAAAGTCTATGACACGGGAGCGAATGCGTCGCATGGTCGCCCCCAATGGGACGTATGCTAAACACTCTAGAAGAGTGAAAGGAGACCCCTCATTCTTCATTTCCTATGTACTTAAGGCTCATGGCGCACAATGCTCGTTGCATTTATTAAGTGTTTTAGATTTGTTAGGAGATGAGAAGAGAAGACTCAAGAGAAAAAGAAAACACTAAGGGAATTTTATCCTAATGTTATCATGTAAAAGTGGCCCTAAGGTTGAAGTAAGAAGGGAAGATTCTACCTAATGTTAGCATACATGGTTTGAATCCTAATGTCTACCCTACTCCAAGTTTAATCAAAGATTAAGTTGGACTAGGGAATCCTAAGGGAGCATGCAAAAGTGAATCTAAGACTTGAACAAGTCTTGAGATCCAAGGGGAAACAAAAGAAGTGAGGGATGAAGAAGAAAATGAAACATGAGATAAGAAACAAGGTAGGGCAGCAAGCACATCATGTATATCATATCTAATTCATATCATCAAACATGCTTCAAAAGATCACACATTGAAACTCAAGCAAGGAGGTAGAAGTAAACAAGAAAGGGTGCAAACTAACTTGCATTAGAATCACAATTGAACACCATTAATCAACGCACAAAGGTTATGTGAAAAAAGTGAGATGGGGATGAAAAAAAGTCAGAACTCAATTTATTTCATGATCATCCAATTCAAACATGTAAGAAAGCTTCACATTAACATGTATCATGAACCAAAGTGGAAACAATCAGATGCTAAAGAAATATATCATGGAAATCAATCAACAATGACCAAGTGAAGTGAAAACATTATGTGAATCCAAGTGGGAAGTAGCAAATGCATCATCTATGGACCATAACCAAACTCAAACCACTCAAGAAGGACCATCAAGTATCATACTCAAAGCATGTGGCAAGACTAAGCATGTATTCAACAAGATTAAGTCTAAAATGGTTCACATGTTTCCATACAAGTAATACAAAAGATGATCAATGCACCAAGTGCCAAGGCAAATCAGAACCTTAAACATGTCTTATCAATCCAATAAAGATCACCAAGCATCAAAGAAGTTCATGTCATTCAAAGGCACAAAATTAGGTCAAGAAGTGTGCATTATCATGCTCAAAACATCATCAAATGAAAGCATCAACTAAAAATAGCAAAGTGATCCAATAAAATCCCAAAAAATAATCAAAGACAAGTTTAAACATCCAATTAACATGTACAAAAATATTGGAACAAAAATAGTTCAAGAACATGTCCAAAAGTGATCCATAAGGCAAGGTATGCAAGTAATCGAGCATGGATCGAGGGCTAACAAAACTTGAATGGCAAGTCACTAAAAAGTAACTCAAACTAAACCCTAACCAGCATCAAAACATCCTTACATCAAGACCTTAATGTGGCTAAAAAAACAGCGTCAAAAGATAAGCAATGGTCAACAAAATTCCTAACCCTAGATGAAGGGTATCCTTGGAAATGCAATTTCAAATTAAATCAAGATAAAATAATATAAATAAAAATATTAAAAAATAAGCCAAGACATTGAACAATCAGAAAAATATTTTTGGTGATTTTTTATAAAAGTTTATCAATTAAAATAAAAATGAAAACTAAAAAGGAAAGAAAATAAAATAGAAAAAAAAAAACAAAAATAGAAGGAGGGGGTGCACTAGCATTTATAGCTACAAGAGAAATCCAGTTCATGCGCGTTTAGGCTCCAAACAGAGGGGTGTGAATACGAAAATTTTAGGCCCGCGCCCTCGTTATGCCATCAGATCCCTTTTTAAAACAACAAAAAAAAAAGAAAAAGAAAATAAATGTAACGATGAAAAAGTTCATGTGACCTTTTCCAATCGGTCACCTCTCACTAAAATAGAAAAAGACAAAAAAACGAACACGGCCACTTAGATCAAGCCACGTCGTCGTCTTTTTCATGAGACAAACCCTAACTCTGCTTCATGCATCATGAAATCGAGCTTATGAGCAACATCAACATCTCAACTTCTACATCAAATTTCACCATGAAATCTCCATCAAATCAAACAAAACAAAACCCAGAAATGAAGTACGAAGAACAAAGATCAACACTGTATCATTAGGTTTCCAAAATAATCACTCAATCATAGAGAAAAATAGATCTAAAGGCACGGGTTCAAACACATTAACAAACACTCAACAATGTCACTAATCTCATACTCAAGGATTCAAACAATGCCATCATTTCAGGCTTCTTCAAATGCAATGCATGAGCACAATGTCACACCCTAATTCATTTAAATCTAGGCATGAGAGATCAAGAGTTTGAAGAAGCTTACCTAGTGGAGACAAGTCCACTGCTTCTTCAACACTTTGTAAGAGCTTCAGAAAACCAGCTAGACTTCCTTAGCAAGCTTCAATGAGAGTAAATCAAGCAAGAAAAATGAGAGAGCTTAGGAAGAAAGGGATGCGCAGTTGAGAAATTTTGAGGAAAAGCTTAAGCAGTCAGATCTGAAAATCAATCTCCTTTTCCAATTTGAAATGAAATGAGCTTTTATATGGGGTGTTTTAGGGTTGGTGTGAGGTCTGGAAACGAAGCTAAGGACTTGGAGTTAATTGCTTTGGCATGGAATGGGAAAAATGAGAAAATTATGCACACGAACTTTGCTACGAGTTTAAGTTAGTTTGCAGCTTTGGAGAGAGGTTTGGAGGGTAGTTTGGATCATGGAAAGAGTGGTTTTTGAGTGTGGTGTTAGGCTGAAAACTTGTACTAGCCTGCATGACAAAAATTGGATCCATTTGCTTTCATGCTCACTTTCACATTTTTGGCAAATTCTTTCTCTCTCTTGGGTCAGGTCGTGTGTGTCTATTTTTGGTGGTAAAGAGTGATGCAAGATGATCAAGTGGGCCAAGGGAATAATATGAATACAACCTGGTACGATTTGTTTCATCATTGGCCACGCATAAAAGCAAAATCAACATATCCATGGAGAGCACTTTAAGAGACAATAAGTTACTTATGAATGACGCAAATAACAAGAACTTGTGCTCAAAATAAACTAGGGAAATCATAGAACAAAGCACATGTTAGAAGTATCTTGAAAGAAAGCTTGAAACTATGTGAAAATTAACCATGAAGATGTATTCCCAAAACTGTCCAAACTAACTTAGAAAAATTCTAAGTTTTAGAGAAATCACAAGTTGAAAATGTCACACTTTGAACATTCATAACTCCATGAAAAATAAACCAAATGGTATGGTTGTTGTGCTCATTTTGAAGGAAATGTTTCATACTATAACTTTCATGAGGAAAATATTTGCAAATGAAGCCTTGATCATGGTGAAAATTGGCTTTGAAAGTGGTTAAACTTTGCCAAAAATAGTAAGTTTCTAAAAAACCTAACTTTCCAAATTTAGTAACTTTTCCAAATTCTTGATTTTTGATGAATCCTTGAACATTTCTTGACCAAATCTCATCCATTGATCATATTTGACTTGAAAATCATCATGTTCACCTCAAAAAGTCAGGAGTTGACTTTTTCACTGCACTGTTGACTTTATCCCCAATTCTCATAATTTTCAATCCTTTGAGCAATTGAAACCCTTCTGAATCAAATTGATGGTAAATATTCCATTCCTAGACACTTGGGGACATAAGGAATACCATGGAATCAAGTCTTGCCCAAAAAATCAGAAATAAACTGATTTTATGTCAAACCCTAATTTTGGCACCCACGGTCTAGGAGAAATCGACCCAAGCTCAAAACTCAAATTCCTCTGAGTATGAGGTGCATCCTCTCAAACAAAGATGAAATATGCCACTTAATGATGGTAAATCTTCAAAAATATTGCCTATTGGAGCAATACATCCAAGCATTCCAAAAACCCTAACTTGAGAATTCCAGCTAGGAGGATGTGATCAATACTTCCCTTAATTATGATCCAGGCCTTGATGAGGTGAGGGTCTTAAGGCTTTGAGGGAGCCCCAAGGTTGAAAAATAAACTCAAGCTTTCCTTTGGAACATATACTCTTCTCCTTGAGAACCAAAATACCTTGATCCCATGCTAAGAACCAATGATATGCACAGATGATAATGCAAAATAAAAAGAAACATAAGCCAGTTAGTGTTAGAAACATGAAGGCAAATTTTGGAGTGCTACACTCATGAACATATCTACAAGTTCTCTCTCCATCATCGGAGGTTGAACCCTAGAAGCTAGCTCATGCCACCTCTGGGTGTACTCTTTAAGACTCTCATTAGGCTTCTGAGCAAGACCTTGCAACTGAGTCCGATTCAGAGCCATATCAGTGTCATATTGGTAGTGTTTGACAAATGCCTCTACCAATTCTCTCCAGCTTCTGATGTATGTCCTCTTAAATTGCATGTACCATTCCAAGGACGCCCTAGCTAGGTTATCCTTAAAAAAGTACATGAGCAACTTCTCATCCTCTGAGTATGCAGACATTTTCCGATAGTAAGCCCTAATGTGCGTCTTCGGACAAGTCGTCCCTCTATATTTATCAAAGTCGAGAACCTTGAACTTTTGAGGTATCGTTACGCCGGGCACCAAGCCCAGGTCAGCCATATCCATATCCAAAGTGTTTTGACTCTCAAAAGCCTTCATCCTTTCTTCTAACATTCAGAACTTCCCCTCAGCTTCGGTAGGAATACTGACTTCTGTGCCAAGCACCGAAAATACATCATCCAGATTGTCAACTTTAATATGAGGAACAGGTATCCGAGTAAGAATAGGAATTTTACCAGCATTACCCCCTAGAGTATTTGCACGAGCACTTGTAGGAATAGCGCCCCTTGAAGGAATGGCACCCCCAGTAGGAACAAGAATAACACCGCCTGTGGGAACAGCCCCACCTGCATTACCTCCACTGGGAGGATTACCACCATCAACATCAGCTTCAGGAGTGACAATAGTAGGTTGGACCAGTGCCCTCAACTCTTCTTGGCCTTGCGCCAAAGCCTGCATTAAATCCATGAACTGCCCCATACGAGTCCTTACTTCGAGCAATTCAACTTAAATCTAATTCATATCTCTTTTCTAATTACCTCTGGTAGAATACCGCTGAACACCTGAGTTTGCAATCCTGCTAAGAAAACCATTTCAAGATAAGAAGGCCATTCACGAACACTTGTTATGCATGCTATGTATGAATGCATGAATGTATTCAAATGTCATGTTTAAATATTTCCAGTGTAATCTACACGTTGATTCAAGTTTTAAAGCAGTAAAACAAGAGATGGATAGATCACTAGCAAAACTCATATCATAACTGATAAGTCCAAGCCTTTGAGGTTGGCATCAATTTTGGTAAAACTAACTTAACAGAAAGATGTTGGACAAGATGTCCTAACATGTTGAACTGACTGAAGATTAAGATGTTAGACAAGATGTCATATCATGTTGATTCGACATCTTTGTCTGTTACGGTTTGGGATAACTGTTATTTGGTTTCCAGTTTTTATGGGAATGTTTATTTTTTCCTAGGTGGCGTCTAATATTGAGGAATCAGAGACTCTGATTCTAAATGGAAGATATTGTTTCTAAGTGTGGAGACACTTTAGTAAACTTAGGATTAAAGAAACTATTCTAGAGAAGAATAAGGTGCACATTCTGTGGAGCTGAATTGCTGCGATTTTGAAGCCCAAATCCAGTCTTGTTTATTGTTATAAATAGGATGGATTTAACCTAGAATAGGTAGAGAGTATACACGGCTGTTAGTGAGTACTAGGGTTTGTACTTTTGTAAGCCTCTCTTGTATTGCGTGAATACCTGAGTTGGATTATGTTATTGAGTTGTAATTGTTCAGTCACTGCTATGATTGAAAGGGAATTGAGAAGGGTCTCATACCTAGGAGTGTCTTAGGTAGAAATATAGCACGGGTAGTGATTAGGTGACAAGTTGTAAATGGTGGAGTTTAGATTAGAACTAATACTGCTTAGTGGATTTCATTCCTGGCTTGGTAGCCCCCAGACGTAGGTTTTGTTGTTCATCGAACTGGATTAACAATTCTTATGTGTCTTTTTGATTTCTGTTGTTTGTATTCTGCTTTTTATTATCCTTGTGTGAGAAGCAGAGATCAAGTGTCACGACATCCTGTTCGATATCTTAGTGATCTACTTTACTAGAATTTCAATTGGTATCAGAGCAGACATCCTGCTCTGTATCTGGGTGACATTCAGGGACAATACTTTCTGGTTTAATGGATAAAGAATGGGGATGTTGAATAGACCACCCATACTTGATGGATCCAATTATGAATATTGGAAAGTGGGAATCGTGGCCTTCATTAAGTCTATGGATGGTAAAGCTTGGAAGTCTGTGGTCAAAGGGTGGAATCCACCAAAGGCCAAAGACAAGGATGGAAAGATTGCTGACGAGTTGATACCTGAGGAAGACTGGGATGATGAAGATGACAAACTTACTCAAGGTAACTCTAAATCATTGAATACCTTGTTCAATGGCGTTGACAAGAACATCTTTAGGTTGATCAAGAACTGTATTGTTGCCAAGGATGCATGGGAGATCTTGAAGACTGCTCATGAAGGAACTTTGAGAGTAAAACCTTCAAGACTTCAACTTCTCACCACTAAGTTTGAGAACTTGAGGATGAAAGAGGATGAAAGTATACAAGACTTTCATATGAACATTGCTGATATTTCCAACACATCAAGTGATCTTGGAGAGAAATTTCCAAAAGCCAAGTTGGTTTAGAAAATCCTGAGGTCTCTCCCCAAGAGATTTGATATGAAGGTGACTGTTATTGAGGAAGCCCATGATATAAATACTATGAAAGTAGATGAGCTCATGGGATCACTTCAAACTTTTGAGATGGCTATCAGCGAGAAGAATGAAAAGAAGAAAAGTTTAGCCTTGGTGACTAACCAAGAAGAGTGTGACTCTAATGAGGAACTGTCCAAAGTTGTGGGATTTCTTGAAAAACAGTATCACCAACTGTTGAATAAACTTGATGATAATTGTTTATAAGGATAATCGATATGTATGTCTGTGATTTTTGGTGTATTATGGACTGATTTGGTGGGTAAATTGGAGGTGTTGAGGTGGCTGTGGTGATTGGAACCGCGACTGCAATTCTGCAGAATCGCAGGTTCGCTAGGCGAATAAACCATTCGCTAGGCGAATGTTCACGCCAGGTTCGCGCGGCGAACTAGGCAGCAAATGAAGAAAGGAAAACGTTGGATTCTGGTGTGTTGAAAGGATGTGTTCGCTGGAATGTTCGCACGACGAACTTCCTAGCGAAGTTGTTCGCTCAGCGAGGTCGTGGGCGAAGGGAGAGTGAAAGGGATGGACTCCCTGGATTTTGTATGGGGGTCAGGGCTTGGCGACGAGTTCGCTAAGCGAACTCCCTAGCAAAGGGATTCGCGGAGAGGTTCGCGCGGCGAACCTTTGGTGAACGTGACAGTAGCAGAATTCTGCTGTCATGTGCAAAAATTTCCAAACTTCGGAAATTCATAACTTTTGACTCAAGTGTCTGTTTCAGTTGTCGTTCGAACCGTTGGGAAGTTGGAAATGTGTTCTTGCTATTAAAAATATTTTGAAAATCAGGTTTCCAATTATTCGACGCAGAATTCTGTTTCGGTCCAGTTTTGTTGTGTTGAGCGCCAAAACGTGTAATCGGTCGCGTATTCTTGTGCTGCAGTTGTATGGTGTATCTTTGCAGGTTTAGCAGGTACTGATTGTGTGTGGATTAACTGTGGTAAGCTGCACTGTTATGTGTTGTAGTTGATTTCATGTTGAACATGTTATTATGTGGGATGCCTTGAATCGTTGTTGATGAGGTTTGCTGTCACGCTTTATGTTGCTGATGTTGTTATGCATGCTGCTATTGTGTGTTGTTGCTGGCCTGTGATGGCGCATTATCGTTGATGTTGCTGAGTATGTGTTAATTATGGTTATCGTTGTTGTTGATGCATGCCATGTTACATTAGTTATAGAATAAGTCGTGTGCCCAGGTGGGGTGTGAGTGACTTATTTATATTCTTAGAGTAGAATCATGTTGTTGTTGTCATTGAGGTAATCGTGTGCCCGTGTGGGGTGTGAGCGGTTACGGGTGATCGTGTGCCCATGTGGGGTGTGAGCGATCACGGATGTCGTGTTCCCATGTGGGGTGTGAGCGACGTATATGGAATTCCGACGACAATATGATCATGAAAAAGGGATCGATTGGTACCACATGCATTGAGTCGAGTTGTATGTCTCATTGCATTACATTATGTCGTTATATGATGAGTTATTGATTAAGTGTTGATGTGTATGTTGTGAATTCGTGGATGTGTTAATGATAGGGTAGATTCCATATTTGATTACATGCTCTTATGCTTATATCATGTATTTCCTTATTGATTGAGAATCTCACCCCTTCTGTTTGAATGTTGCCTCCACGTGGGTAACATGCAGGTGATCAAGATTAGTGCAGAGTCAGAGTGAGTAAAGATGAAGTCTTCTACTTTGCTTTGTTGTGTCGGCGTCTGCTCTGATGTGTAACACCGGGGTTTTGGAACGCTTAGTTATTTTGTTTATTTGGATGGTGTTTAATTGAAGGATTAGAACTAATGTTTTGGTTATGATGTTAAATGACTATTTTTCCGCTGCAAATTAAAAGAGTTTTATTTTGGAAAAATGATTTATGTGTTACATGTCTATTACATGAGCAGGTTTTTGTTGAAGTAGCATCCTGAATGCCCTTGTTGTTTTAAATTTACTCTGATGTTTTATTGTATTATTATTATGTCGCGGGGGTTTGAGGGTGTTACATAGTGGTATCAGAGCAAGTCGGTCCGTCCGACCAAGTTGTCGAGTCGTAGTCGTGTGATAGTTGTTTAGTGTCAATGTCAATTCCTTAACCATTATGTTCTGTTGTTGGTGTATAATAGAAATTTAGAATGGCTGGAAGGAACGATGCTGCGATTGTTGCCTCTTTACAGGTTGTTGCTCAAGCGGTACAGAACCTGCCGCATGCTAACGAGAATGACGAGTTTCGGAAGAACATACCGCCTACCTTCAAGGGGAGATACGATCCAGATGGAGCACAGAATTGGTTCAAGGAGATTGAGAGAATCTTCCTGGTTATGGAATGTCCTGAAGCGTAGAAGGTACGGTTAGGTACTCATATGCTAGCTGAGGAGGCTGATGATTGGTGGGTAAGTACCCGTCAATTGTTGGGAGCTGCTGGAGAGGTGATTTCTTGGGCTGTGTTTAGCGGAGAATTCTTGAGTAAATATTTTCCTAAGGATGTCCGAGGGAAGAAAGAGATAGAGTTCTTGGAGCTGAAGCAGGGTAGCATGTCAGTGACTAAGTATGCTGCTAAGTTTTCAGATTTGGCAAAGTTTTAACCTCATTACAGTGAGGCAACAGCTGAGTTCTCAAAGTGTGTTAAGTTCGAGAATGGTTTGAGGCCTGAGATCAAGCAGGCGATTGGTTATCAGAGGATCAGACGGTTTCCAGACTTTGTTGATTACTACAGGATCTTTGAGGAAGATAGCAAAGCTCCATCGGCTCACTTCAAGGGGTTGGCTGAGAGAAGGGGAAAGCAGCAAGTGAATCGTGGAAAGCCTTATGCAACTCTGGCTGATAAAGGTAAACAGAAACATGTTGATGGCAAGAAGTGAAGTGGGGGAGGTGCCTCTACCCCTCTCAAGTGTTACAGGTGTGGTGAATTGGGTCATCGTGTCAGTGAGTGCACGAGTGATGTGAAGAAATGCTTCAAGTGTGGACAGGCAGGACACCTGATGGCTGACTGCAAAGTTAATGTGGTGACTTGTTACAATTGTGGAGAACAGGGCCATATTAGCACTCGTTGTTAGAAACCTAAGCAAACCTTGACTGGAGGAAAAGTGTTCTCTTTGACGGGAACCCAGACTTCCAGTGATAATAGATTAATCATAGGTACATGTTATATTAATAATACGCCTTTGATTGCTATTATTGATACTGGTGCTACTCCCTCTTTTATTGTTGCTGATTGTGTAAGAAGGCTAGGCCTTGTCGTTTCTCCTATGAAGGGAGAGATGGTTATCGAAACTCTAGCAAAGGGATCGATGACCACTTCTTTAGTCTATTTGAATTATCCTTTATCAATCTTTGGTAAGGACTTTGGCGTGGATCTGATTTGTTTACTGTTGGGAGGCCTCGATGTGATTTTGGGTATGAACTGGTTAGAGTTCAATCATGCTCATATTAACTGTTTTAATAAGTCGGTTCAATTTCTTACTCCTGAGGAATAGGGAGAAGATGGCTTTCTGTCTGCTAGAGAATTGAAAGAGCTTTTGGAAGACGAAGCTCAGGTGCTTGCATTGTTTGCATCATTGTCAGTGGAGAACAAGTCAGTTATTAATGAGTTGCAAGTGGTGCATGAATTTCCCGAAGTGTTTCCAGATGACATTGCTGATGTGCCACCAGAGAGAGAAGTAGAATTTACTATTGATCTTGTCCCTGGTACCAGACCTATTTCTATGGCACCATACAGGATGTCGGCATCAGAACTTTCAGAGCTGAAGAAGCAACTAGAAGACTTGCTAGAGAAGAAATTTGTGAGACCAAGCGTATCGCCTTGGGGAGCTCTAGTGTTGTTGGTAAAGAAAAAGGATGGTAGTATGAGGTTGTGCATTGATTACAGACAGTTGAATAAAGTAATGATTAAGAACAAGTATCCACTTCCAAGAATAGATGACTTGATGGATCAGTTAGTGGGTGCACGTGTATTTAGCAAGATCAATCTGAGATCGGGATATCATCAGATGAGAGTTAAGGATGAGGATATTCAGAAGACAGCTTTTAGGTCTCGATACGGATATTTTGAATATGTGGTGATGCCGTTTGGAGTTACTAATTCCCCTGGTGTGTTTATGGAGTTCATGAATAGGATTTTTCATGCTTACTTGGACCAGTTTGTAGTTGTCTTTATTGACGACATTCTGATATATTCTAAGTCAGAAGAAGAACATGCTGAGCATTTGCGGGTCGTGTTGCAAGTGTTGAAAGAGAATAAGCTTTATGCCAAGTTGTCCAAGTGCGAGTTTTGGCTGAAGGAGGTGAGTTTCCTCGATCACGTTATTTCAGGTGATGGTATTGTTGTGGATCCATCTGAGGTAGATGCAGTTCTACAGTGGGAAGCTCCGAAGTCAGCAACTGAGACTAGAAGCTTTTTGGGTTTAGCTGGTTATTATCGTCGGTTTATAAAAGGCTTTTCGAAGTTGGCACTCCCGTTGACACAGTTGACCTGCAAGGGTAAAGCGTTTGTGCGGGACATTCATTGTGAGAAGAGTTTCATCGAGCTGAAGAAGAGATTGACTACAGCTCCGGTGTTGATTTTTATAGAACCAGATTAACCGTTTGTAGTGTACTGTGATGCTTTGTTGATGGGTTTGGGAGGTGTGTTGATGCAGAATGGTAAAGTTGTGGCTTACGCTTCGCGACAGTTAAGAATTCATGAAAGGACTTATCCAACTCATGATTTAGAGCTAGCGGCAGTGGTTTTTGTGTTGAAAATTTGGAGGCATTATCTTTATGGTTCCAGATTCGAAGTGTACAGCGATCATAAGAGCTTGAAGTATCTGTTTCATCAGAAGGAACTGAATATGAGGCAGAGGAGATGGCTTGAATTTTTGAAGGATTATCATTTCGGCTTGAATTATCATCCCGGAAAAGCTAACGTTGTGGCTGATGCTTTGAGTCGGAAGACATTGCATATGTCTGCTATGATGGTAAAAGAATTGGAATTGATTGAACAGTTCAGAGATATGAGTTTGGTTTGCGAGCATACACCTTATAGTGTGATGTTGGGAATGTTGAAGATCAACAATGAGCTTCTGAACAGTATCAGAGAGGGCCAGAAGTTGGACGTGAAGTTGGTGGATTTGATAGTTGGAAATGATCGGACCGAGAATAACGAGTTCAGAATGGATGAATAAGGTGTGTTGAGATTCCGTGACAGGATTTGTATTCCTGGTGATGCGGAGATGAAAAGGATGATTTTAGAGGAGAGTCATAGGAGTAACTTGAGTATTCATCCAGGAGCTACAAAGATGTATCAGGATTTGAAAAAGATATTTTGGTGGCCTGGATTGAAGCGTGATGTGGCTCAGTTTGCGTATGCGTGTTTAACTTGTCAGAAGTCAAAAGTGAAACATCAGAAGCCTGCTGGTTTGATGCAACCGTTAGACATCCCAGAGTGGAAATGGGACAGCATTTCAATGGACTTCGTGACAGGGTTGCCTAATACGCCGAGAGGACATGACTCCATTTGGGTAGTAGTGGACAGACTGACGAAGTCGGCATATTTCATTCTGATTAATATCAGTTTTCCTTTGTAGAAGTTGGCAGAGATTTATATTCGAGTGATTGTGAAGTTGCATGGTGTGCCGTTGAGTATTGTGTCAGATAGAGATCCGAGATTCACTTCCAGATTTTGGGAGAGTTTGCATGGAGCGTTGAGGTCGAAGCTGAGGTTGAGTTCAGCTTATCATCCGCAGACAGATGGGCAGACGGAGAGGACTATACAATCTTTAGAGGATTTGTTGAGGGCTTGTGTACTTGAACAAGGAGGTGCTTGGGATAGTCATTTACCAATGATCGAGTTTACTTATAACAACAGTTATCATTCCAGTATCGGAATGGCGCCTTTTGAAGCATTGTATGGTCGAAGATGTCGGACGCCTTTGTGTTGGCATGAGTCTGGCGAGAGTGTAGTGCTTAGACCCGAGATTGTTCAACAGACTACGGAGAAGGTGAGGTTGATTCGTGAGAAGATGAAAGCTTCGCAGAGTAGGCAGAAAAGCTATCATGATAAGCGAAGAAAGGATCTGGAGTTTCGGGAAGGAGACCATGTGTTTTTGAGAGTCACTCTGGTGACCGGTGTTGGACGGGCATTGAAGTCGAGGAAGCTTACTCCTCGGGGTATTGGTCCATATCAGATTTCTGCGAGAGTTGGACCTGTTGTCTATAGAGTGGCGTTGCCACCCAGATTATTAAATTTGCATGATGTATTCTATATGTCGCAGCTTCAGAAGTATGTTCCGGATCCGTCACATGTGATTCCGATGGATGATGTAGAAGTAAGGGATAACCTTACGGTTGAGGCTTTACCTATACGGATTGAGGACCGGGAAGTAAAGCAACTTAGAGGAAAAGATATCACTCTTGTGAAGGTGGCGTGGGGAGGCGCTGCTGGTGGGAACATGACGTGGGAGTTGGAAAGCAGGATGCGAGAGTCGTATCCAGAGCTGTTTGAATAAGGTAAATTTTCGAGGACGAAAATATTCCAAGTGGGGGAGAGTTGTAACGCCCTAATTTAATTTAATTATTTTTCGTAATTAAATTAGGAATTTTTGTGGGTTATGTGTGGTTGTAGGTATTTTGTGGCGCTTGTGTTGTCCTTAATAAGGGTAGTGACCATGGAATTGTGAGACTTGAGGTGTTGGTGGTGAGATGAAAGGGTAAGTGGATTAATAATATTTAATTATATTATTTTGTGGAATATTATTATTATTATAAAGTTAGTTGAAATAATACTAATAATAATAATAATAATATTTGAATTAAAATATAATAATAATATTGTTATTTTATGGAAATATAAAAAGGAAAGAAGAAGGGGATTGTTTGTACAGTACGTGAAAACCTAAAAGACAGAGCTACGAGGCAGACAAGGGAAAGGAAGAGAAGCCATTGTTGAAGGTTGAAGGCTAACCGAAAGAAAAATCTCAAGGCAAGGGTTGTGTTCTTCTATCTTAAAGGGATTATATGATAATTGCATGTTGGGTGATTAATTGTTTATGATAATACCTCTTGAAAGTTGTTGATGTGGGATTCGAAGGTTTGCCTTCGAAGGTCTGACTGAAAGGGCCTAGGTTTATTGTTAGGTTTTGGTGATTTTTTATGATAATTGTTTATACGGATAATCGGTATGTATGTCTGTGATTTTTGGTGTATTATGGACTGATTTGGTGGGTAAATCAGAGGTGTTGAGGTGGTTGTGGTGATTGGAACCGCGACTGCAATTCTGCAGAATCGCAGGTTCGCTAGGCGAATAAACCATTCGCTAGGCGAATGTTCACGCGGGGAACTAGGCAGCGAATGAAGCAAGGAAAACGTTGGATTCTGGTGTGTTGAAGGGATGTGTTTGCTGGAATGTTCGCACGGCAAACTTCCTAGCGAAGTTGTTCGCTCAGCGAGGTCATGGGCGAAGGGAGAGTGAAAGGGATGGACTCCCTGGATTTTGTATGGGGGTCGGGGCTTCACGAAGAGTTCGCTAAGCGAACTCCCTAGCGATGGGATTCGCGGAGAGGTTCGCGCGGCGAACCTATGGCGAACGTGACAGTAGCAGAATTCTGCTGTCATGTGCATAATTTTCCAAACTTCGGAAATTCATAACTTTTGACTCGAGTGTCCGTTTCAGTTGCCGTTAGGACCGTTGGGAAGCTGGAAATGTGTTCTTATTATTAAAAATATTTTGAAAATCAGGTTTCCAACAATTCGACATAGAATTCTGTTTCGGTCCAGTTTTGTTGTGTTGAGCGCCGAAACGTGTAATCGGTCGCGTATTCTTGTGCTGCAGTTGTATGGCATATCTTTGCAGGTTTAGCAGGTACTGATTGTGTGTGGATTAACTGTGGTAAGCTACATTGTTATGTGTTGTAGTTGATTTCATGTTGAACATGTTATTATGTGGGATGCCTTGAATCGTTGTTGATGAGGTTTGCTGTCACGCTTTATGTTGCTGATGTTGTTATGCATGCTGTTGTTGTGTGTTGTTGCTGGCCTGTGATGGCGCATTATCGTTGATGTTGCTGAGTATGTGTTAATTATGGTTATCGTTGTTGTTGATGCATGCCATGTTACATTAGTTATAGAATAAGTCGTGTGCCCAGGTGGGGTGTGAGCGACTTATTTATATTCTTAGAGTAGAATTATGTTGTTGTTGTCATTGAGGTAATCGTGTGCCCGTGTGGGGTGTGAGCGGTTACGGGTGATCGTGTATCCATGTGGGGTGTGAGCGATCACGGATGTCGTGTGCCCATGTGGGGTGTGAGCGACGTATATGGAATTCCGACGGGAATATGATCTTGAAAAAGGGATCGATTGGTACCACATACATTGAGTCGAGTTGTATGTCTCATTGCATTGTATTATGTCGTTATATGATGAGTTGTTGATTATGTGTTGATGTGTATGTTGTGAATTCGTGGATGTGTTAATGATAGGGTAGATTCTATATTTGATTACATGCTCTTATGCTTATATCATGTATTTCCTTATTGATTGAGAATCTCACCCCTTCTGTTTGAATGTTGCCTCCACATGGGTAACGTGCAGGTGATCAGGATTAGTGCGGAGTCAGAGTGAGTGAAGATGAAGTCTTCTACTTTGCTTCATTGTGTCGGCGTCTGCTCTGATGTGTAACACCGGGGTTTTGGAACGCTTAGTTGTTTTGTTTATTTGATTGATGTTTAATTGAAGGATTGGAACTAATGTTTTGGCTATGATGTTAAATGACTATTTTTTCGCTGTAAATTAAAAGAGTTTTATTTTTGAAAAATGATTTATGTGTTACATGTCTATTACATGAGCTGGTTTTTGTTGAAGTAGCATCCTGAATGCCCTTGTTGTTTTAAATTGACTCTGATTTTTTATTGTATTATTATTATTATGTCGCGGGGGTTTAAGGGTGTTACATAGACCATGTTATGATTCTTTTGTGTGATATTGGCCTGCTCTTTATGGCTACTAGATATTTGAAGGTATATCTCCGCATCTTTATTACATTTTAGATTTAGTACAATTGTTTTATGTTAGTCTCTTATGTTTATCCCCTCTTATGGGTTATCTTTTTTGTGCACTCTAGCCCATACCCCAACTTTTAGGCATTGACTGTGACTGGACTGGAATCTTCATGAACATGTGAGAACTTAGTTTTACTATTATGCACAGGATGTTGCAGAGTTGTATGAATCTAACAAAATATTGAGCAAAATATTCTGCAGATTGTTTGACTTTAGGAACTTAGTAGTAATGTCTATAATCTTAAGAAAATTTTAGCATGTTTCTTCCTACAATTCTTATTGTGTTGACTTAATACTTTCTAATTCAACAATGAGCTATTTATTC
The DNA here is from genome assembly GCA_022829125.1 of Lathyrus tuberosus. NCBI lineage: Eukaryota > Viridiplantae > Streptophyta > Magnoliopsida > Fabales > Fabaceae > Lathyrus > Lathyrus tuberosus. The sequence continues at coordinate 11,010,126 of JALAZF010000141.1, forward strand.
AGATCATGGTTGCGTTTTTCAATGGCTCTTACTGTGAAGTTCTTGGGGATTCACTTGTGGATTGCTAAAATAGGTTGATTTGTGATGTCCACAATGGTTCTATAGCAATATGTTAATCAATCATTGAAGTTGTTGATTTTTTTTCTTTATCCATGCAAGAAGCTCTTGAAATTCTGCACCCGGTCAGCTCCTAAAACAGTGGATTTCCTAGCAGAAGATGACGACTTTGATTCTTGCAAACCAGAAGATCGTGTCGCTATTGTTGGGATATATATAAGGCTTTTCAGGAAAATTGAAGGTAGTGTGAATGATGTATTCAGGTAGATTCAACTGCCTTATTTCCCAATTCTTCTCAGTAAACTAATGCTTGTATGCGCAACTTTTACTTTAGTTTCAAGATGTGCTTGTAATTTGTTGTTTAGTAGATTTTACTAGTATTTACTAACATTAAGATGTAAACATGTAATTGAGAGGGTTGGGATGTAGAAAAGATGCAGAGTAGAAACTTTCTAGACTATGGGAAAACTGATATAAATTTTTGGAAGCTCATGTTCTTGTGCCAATCCCTTGATTCTTATTGAATGATGCTTGTTACAGAATGATTTTATACTGAGTTTGAATTTTTTTTCATTGGTTTTGTTAGGTGTTAGTTGATAGAGTTAACATTGCACCATCTAACTTTTTTTAAATTGATTTTTCTTCCCAAGCAACAGGGATCTATGTCAAAGCAGTCATGCTCAACTAGAACACTCCTCAAAGTTCTTCACTCTAGAGTGTTATCATGTATACATTAGTATTGTAGTCCTCATATATCAACTGTTATGTTTCATCATTACTTTTTTTACTTATTTTCTTTTTGTGTGGGAGTGATTACTTATCATTGCCATTTACTCAAAAAGTAAGCAAATTATGGATCCTTATGAAACACCAACAAAAGTGATCAATAATTTTAAACTGACTTATTATATGTTTCACTCATACAAGTTTAAAAGATGTTGAAATAAAAGAGTATTTAGTACCACAAGAATGGTGTTTGTTTGCGATTTTTAGATCAGTTCATATAGATGAGAAAAACTATGAGTAGCCATATCAATTCTAGGTGGTTGTTAAAACAAAATCATTGGTAACCTTAGTGCATGGACTGAAAACTAATTTTAACATTGAAATTGCAGGAATGACACATTTCCCTTGGGTACCTTGAAAACATTCGTGATTCATCACAGTATGTTGAATCATGAGTATATAAGGTAATGGATCTCCTGTCTTGATTGTTTCCTTATGAATCATGATAGATGATTTTCTATTATAATGGATCTCCTTATGAATCTTGACTATTTCCTTAAAGTCTTCTATTATTTGTCTTCAGGTTTGTTTGTGTCTCTTTTGAGATCCTATAATTGGCCAACGGTGAAGTTAATAATAATGATTTGAATTTTATTAGGAGTTTTGGGTTGGAAACGAAGAGCTTGTTAATATGTATGAGAAAAGACTTCAAGATGCTGGTTATGTTAGTTTCAAACTCGGAAGGACCAACAACCGCGGAGATGGTATGCATATTCTCCCTCAATTTTGCTAAAATGCCCCTTTTGGTTCTCAGTATTTCATCATTTTGTTATCACAAATAATCATCTTTTTCATAGTACATTATGGATTTATAATGCAATGAGTAATTAGGCAAAAATATTTATTGGTCAAGGACATTTATAATTGTGTTAATTGAAGGAAAATTTATTTTCCACATGCATACTTTTGTTTAGGAATTACTTGTTGAAAAATTATGCACAATGCGAATTCTGATATAGTGTGTTATGTCTTGTTTATAACAGGTCTTCTAATAGCACTGTAAACGGAATACTTTAATATTCTTAATTATAAGAAGTTGCACTTTAATAACTGTGGCGATCGTGTAGCTCAGTTGTTACATGTTGAATTAGTTTTTCCGTTTTCAAAAGGGCGAAATAGTGAAATTAGGCAGGAAATTCTTATTGTTAACACTCATCTTCTGTTTCCTCATGATGCAACATTATCGCTTGTAAGGCTGAAACAGGTATGTATGTATGCATTTAAATTTTGTATACAAGTGTTTTCTAATTATTAGACTTGCTTTAAAATTTTCATTATGTTGCAGGTTTATAAGATACTTCAATATGTAGAATCTTATCAGAATGATTTCCAACTCAAGCCGATGTCAATCATGTTATGCGGGTGATTGAACTCTATATTAACTTTAATGTACTTGTTTTTCTTAAAACTATTGAACAATTGTTTTATTTAAGACATTTTATTTCTCAGCGATTGGATTGGAAGCAAGCGTGGTCATGTTTACAAGTTCTTGAGGTCTCAAGGTTTTGTATCATCTTACGATACTGCACATCAGTACACTGATGCAGAGGCGGACAAGGTCATTATTTAGCATTCTCTTCAGATTTTTTTTTAAATGAGTCGATCGTTTATATTATTCTATACTATATCGATGCAGTGGGTTAGTCACCGAAATCATCGAGGAAATATATGTGCTGTTGATTTTATTTGGCTTCTAAATCCTGACAAATATCGAAAACTACTAAATGGAAGTTGGAGTGAAGCAGTGTTTGCCATGTTCAAGAAGCTCTTGAAATTCTGCACTCGGTCAGCTCCTAAAGCAGTGAATTTCATAGTAGAAGACGGCCACATTGATTCTTGCAAACCAGAAGATCGTGTCGCTATTGTTGGGATATATAAGGCTTTTCAGGAAAAGTGAAGGTAGTGTGAATGATGTATTCAGTTAGATTCAACTACCTTCTTTCCCAATTCTCTCTTGGATGAGTGCGAGTTTATTATTTGAGGAAAAGTGAAGGTAGTGTGAATGATGTATTCAGGTAGACTCAACTACCTTCTTTCCTAATATTGCAGGCCATAGGACGCATGGAATTTCCTAGGTCACACCTAGTTTCTTTAAATAGGTCCAACTTATCTAAGCCACTAACATACTATATTGTGATATGTTATATTAATTATATGGAAAACCTAAGGTTAAAGTTCTTGGGTTGCTGTAAATTCTGCAACTTTTTATCAGATAAATGAGAAGACAAGTTAAACTCAATCTAATTCCATTAATTTACAAATGTTTAAGAATTTATCATAGTTGATATTTTGTTGATATGGTCATTTTATATAGTATTGAGAATTTGTCAAATAGTTCCGTTGAAAGTACTTATTTTAGGAGATAATGTAGCAATTTTTAATTTAAAAAAAAAATAATAATAAAATTACGGCGGTTCTAAACTGTCACTATTTTAAATGAAATATATAATATATAATTACGGCGGTTACAACTGTCGTTATTTTCAAAGAAATATATATTATAAAATTATGGCGGTTACAACCGTCGTAATAATATATTAGAGGCCGTTTCAAAACTTTCGCGGATTGTTACGGCAATTAGAGCGACAGTTTTACAAACCGTCGTAAAATAGCCTCGTGACACATGTTTCTACGACGGAAGAGGAACCGTCGTGACTTGCAATTTGCGTCGGTTGTAACCGTCATAATCTGCCAAAATTAACAGTCGTAATTTGCCAATTTTCTTGTATTTTAAGTATGGTCACATAAAGGCTTACTGCTATAAGTTGAATGGTTATCCTAAATCATCAACTCGACCCAGAAGGAGAAAGGAGGTTGCTAAAGGAAAGAAGAAGTGGATTCCTAAGAATCAAATTGTCGCCCTCATAGCTCATACCTCTTTGAGAGCTTTTGCTAAAGAAGACTGGTATTTTGATAATGGATGTTCTAGACACATGAATGGTGTCAGGAAGTTCTTGGTTGACATCAAACCACATTCAACTAGCTATGTCACCTTTGGAGATGGATCAAAAGGTGAGATAAAAGGTGTTGGTAAGCTGAAGTATGTTGGTCAGCCTAGTCTAGATAAAGTATTGTATGTCAGAGGATTGACAGCTAATCTGATAAGTGTTAGCCAATTATGTGACCAGAGCCTTAAGGTTAACTTCTCTAAATCTGAGTGTCTGGTAACAAATGATAAAGAGGAACTTATCATGAAGGGTACCAGATCGAAGGATAATTGTTACTTGTGGGCTCCCCATGAAACTAAGTGTCCCTCCACCTGCTTGGTGTCAAGGGAAGATGAGGTGAAGATATGGCATTAGAAACTTAGCCATTTGCACTTGAAAGGAATGAAAGAAGTCTTATCCAATGAGGCTGTCAGAGGTATTCCTAATCTAAAGATAGATGAAGGCAAAATTTGTGGCGAGTGTCAAATTGGAAAATGGACTAGGATGTCACATAAAAGGCTTCAACATCAGACCACCTCAAAAAACTTAGAGCTACTCCATATGAACTTGATGGGACCTATGCAGGTTGAAAGCCTTGGTGGAAAGAGGTATGTATATGTTGTAGTGGATGACTTCTCTAGGTACACATGGGTGCATTTCATCAAAGAGAAGTCAGAAGTATTTGAATTTTTCAAAGGGTTGTGTCAAAAACTTCAAAGAGAGAAGGATGATGGCATTTTCAGAATTAGAAGCAATCATAGGAAGGAGTTTGAGAACACTAAGTTTAATGAGTTCTGCTCCTCAGAAGGAATTAGTCATGAGTTCTCTTCACCTATCACTCCTTAACAGATGGTGTGGTTGAGAGAAAAAATATAACAATTCAAGAATGTGCAAGGGTCATGCTTCATGCCAAAAAACTTCCTTATCACTTTTGGGCTGAAGCTATGAACACAACCTGCTACATTTTAAACAGAGTAACCATCAGATCTGGGACATCTGCCACATTGTATGAGTTGTGGAAAGGTAGAAAGCCAACTGTGAAGCACTTCCATGTCTTTGAAGCAAATGTTACATCCTTGCAGACCGTGAGCAAAGAAGGAAGATGGATCCCAAGAGTGATGAAGGAATCTTCTTGGGATACTCTACAAATAGCGGAGCCTACAGAGTCTACAACTCAAGAACTCAGGTGGTACTGAAGTCCATAAATGTTGTGGTTGATGACTCACTTATAGAAGCCGAAGTTACTGATGATATTTGAGCATTCTTTCCCATGGGGGATGAAGATGTCCCAGAGGATGTTGGAACATCACAAAATGACTCTGAGGGTGCTGTAGAATCCAATGATGTCAATCATGAACCTACAGTGACTGAAAAGGTTGACAAGGGACCCTCCACTAGAATTCAGAAAGATCATCCTAAAGAACTCATAATAGGAGATCCAAATGGAGGAAGGATGACCAGGTCACGCGATGTTGTTGTGGGCGCTTGTTTTGTCTCGAAGATGGAACCCAAGAATGTTAAGGAGGCCTTGACTGATGAATTCTGGATTAATGCTATGCAAGAGGAGCTGTGGTAGTTCAAGAGGCATGAGGTCTGGGATCTTGTGCCAAGACCAGAAGGTTCAAATGTGATTGGTACAAGATGGTGTTTAAAAACAAGTCTGATGAGCAAGGTGTAGTCACAAGAAACAAGGCTAGACTTGTTGCTCAAGGGTATACTCAGATTGGGGGAGTGGATTTTGATGAAACTTTTGCCCCTGTTGCTAGATTGAAGTCTGTGAGACTATTACTTGGAGTAGCTTGCCTATTGAAATTCAAGTTATTTCAAATGGATGTTAAGAGTGCCTTTCTGAATGGATACTTGAATGAAGAAGTTTATGTGGAACAACCAAAAGGTTTTGTTGATCCTATATTTCTAGATCATGAATTCAAGTTGAAGAAGGCCTTGTATGGATTGAAATAAGCTCCAAGGGCTTGGTATGAAAGGCTAACTGAATTCCTTGTCAACCATGGCTACAGGAAAGGTGGAATTGATAAAACTTTCTTTGTCAAAGAAATGGAAGGAAAGCTCATGATAGCTCAAATTTATGTCAATGATATTGTGTTTGGAGGGATGTCAAATGAGATAGTCCAACACTTTGTCAAGCAAATGCAATCTGAGTTTGAGATGAGTTTAGTTGGTGAATTAACTTACTTCCTTGGTCTCCAAGTCAAACAAATGGAAGACTCGATATTTCTCTATTAAGGGAAATATGCTAAAAATATTGTTAAAAAGTTTGGTTTGGATAATGCAAAACACAAGAGGACTCCGGCTCCTACTCACTTGAAATTGTCTAAAGACGAAAAAAGAGTAAGTGTTGATCAGAGCCTTTATAGAAGTATGATTGGAAGTATTCTATACCTTAATGCTAGCAGACCCGATATAACTTTTGCAGTAGGAGTATGTGTGATATATCAGGCTGAACCTAAAGTTAGCCATATTAATCAGGTCAAAAGAATTCTGAAGTATGTGAATGGTACATGTGACTATGGACTGCTCTATACGCATAGTTCTAACTCTGTGTTAATAGGATACTATGATGCTGATTGGGCCGGGAGTGCAGATGATAGGAAGAGCACCTCTGGTGGATGTTTCTTTCTAGGAAACAACTTGATTTCTTGGTTTAGTAAGAAGCAAAATTGTGTCTCTTTGTGTACTGTTGAGGCTGAATACATCGTTGCAGGTAGTAGTTGCTCTCAAATGATGTGGATGAAGCAAATGTTGACTGAATACAATGTCATTCAAGATGTTATGACACTCTTCTGTGACAACTTGAGTGCCATTAATATTTCAAAGAATGCTATTCAGCACAGCAGAACTAAACATATTGACATCAGACATCACTTCATTAGAGACCTTGTGGAAGACAAAGTCATAACCTTGGAGCATGTTGCCACAGAGAATCAGTTAGTTGACATCTTCACTAAAGCTTTGGATGCTAATCAATTTGAAGTGTTGAGGGGCAAGCTTCGAGTTTGCCTATCTGAAGATCTGTAACATTCCACTGGGTATGGGAATGTTATTCAAGTATTTGGATATGTATTCCCACCAGGTTTGAGAGGGCGTTCAAGACTCCTCTCAAGTTTTATTTTGTTTGGTTTTGTAAGGGCTTAATGCCCAGGATAATTTATACTTTTGTGCTTGGTCTGTACTTTAATACTTTAGGCCTTTTTGCTTGGTTATTTAGTTAGTCTATCTGCCTTTGTCATATTATGGCTAAAAAGGGGGAGTAATACTAACTTTACTAACCACTGTTGACTGCTGTTAACCATTGGGGAGTATGCTATTGCTGCTTGCAGAAGAAGGAACTGGTTGAGGGGGAGACATCGAGATGTTTGATGCTTTTTCCGCTACTGTTTTGATGATATGTTTCTTGCCTCCGAATAAGGTTTTCTGTCTGCAGGCTACTTGTAGTTAGTTTTAGCTAAAATCTGCCAAAGGGGGAGAATGATGAGTCCAAGCCTTTGAGGTTGGCATCAATTTTGGTAAAACTAACTTAACAGAAATATGTTGGACAAGATGTCCTAACATGTTGAACTGACTGAAGATTAAGATATTAGACAAGATGTCCTATCATGTTGATTCGACATCTTTGTTTGTTACAGTGTGGGATAATTGTTATTTGGTTTCCAGTTTTTATGGGAATGTTTATTTTCTCCTAGGTGGCGTCCAAGATTGAGGAATCAGAGATTCTGATTCTAAGTGGAAGATGCTATTTCTAAGTGTGGAGACACTTTACGAAACTTAGGATTGAAGAAACGATTCTAGAGAAGAATAAGGTGCAGATTTTGTGGAGCTGAATTGCTGCGATTCTGAAGCCCAAATCTAGTCTTGTTTATTGTTATAAATAGGATGGATTTAACCTAGAATAGGCAGAGAATATACACGGTTGTTAGTGAGTACTAGAGTTTTTACTTTTGTGAGTCTCTCTTGTATTGCGTGAATACCTGAGTTGGACTGTGTTATTGAGTTGTAATTGTTTAGTCACTGTTGTGATTGAAAGGGAATTGAGAAGCGTCTCATACCTAGGAGTGTCTTAGGTAGAAATATAGCACGGGTAGTGATTAGGTGATAAGTTGTAACGGTGGAGTTTAGCATAGAACTAATATTGCTTAGTGGATTTCATTCCTGGCTTGGTAGCCCCTAGACGTAGGTGTTGTTGTTCACCAAACTGGGTTAACAATTCTTGTGTGTCTTTTTGCTTTCTGTTGTTTGTATTCTGCTCCTTATTATCCTTGTGTGAGAAGCAGAGATCAAGTGTCATGACATCCTGTCCGACATCTTAGTGATCTGCTTAACCAAAATTTCAATAACTAACAAAGGAAAGATACAACAAGTTAAGATACACAGGGCCACAGCCGAAATATAGAGATAACAGATCCCAGTCAACAATCCTTATGGTGATCTAAAGAAAAAAAGAAAGCAAACTATGGCATGTCCTTCATCTCAACAAGGGCAAGACCACCCAGCCAAAGTGCTCCTTGCTCTAGTTCTGAACTTCCTTAAAGAGTTTATTGGTCGCATAATGATTCGGCTTCTTAATCAGCTCTTGAATGAGAACATCCATCCGATGGATAATCCCCTCCAAGTAACGGCTTCGTTGCTCCCAAGAATCATCACACTCCTCAGAAGGACCTTCACTTCTAGGTTTCTTGACTTCTGCTTTGATCTTGAGCTCTTCCATCTCGGCCAAGGCTTGGTTCAAACGAAATTGGCAACCCACCAATTTATGACTAATCTCTTCCCTCTGATTGTGCTCTCTTCTGATCTCTCCATCTTTGATCTCAAGCTACTTCTTCAGGTCTTCGATCTGAGTTTTATAGTGAGCCTCCATCTTCTTTCGAGAAGTCAAAAGATTGTCACATTGCTTGTTCAATTTGGAAATCTTTGAATAAGCTTTGCTTAAATATTCCATCTTCTGCTTGAGGATACTGTTAGCACTCTTCAAGACTGCACCAATCCTTTCCCTCTTCTGGTTTTCTGACGCGATCACCTTATCCTTCTCAGCTAGCAGTTCTACTCTCAGCTTAAACTCTTGCGACATCTCATCATTTGCGTGCCTAACTACGTTGATCTATCTCTTCAGCTCTTCTTTCTCTGTAAGCAGGTCCTGATTAGCAACCTTGAGCTTATCATATTCCTCCCTCAGCACAAAAGTAGGCTGGTGTAAGCTGCTAATTTCGACGCCTAAATTTTATTCAGAAAGTGAGTTTGAAGATATGCTAGGATATTTCGACAGAAGTGTGTTTTGAAGAAAGACAGTCAAAGATCAATGTTAATTGGAGAAGCAGATTTGGAGATTTTTTCTAAGTATTAAAAATACTTCGACAGATTGGTGATAAGGCCATTTTCGACGGATGTTTGAAATTCAAATTTAGGAGGGAGACTCGTTTTAAGAACCAGACGCGTGGAGCACATCCAGGGAGAGAAGGCATGCAGAGTGCCATGTGTCATCATTAGGTGAAATAGTTGTTATTGACATTTATTTTGATTGTATATAAATAGGGAGTCCTAGCGTTTAGATTTTCGTGTGTGTTCAAATTTTGTACAAGTTACTCAAGAATACTCAAAGTAACCGTGTGAGAGAAAAGAGTAGTTACTGAGAAAATGTACGTTTGAGAAACACCAGTTTTTATTCCTTGCATGTTAATGAAATCTTAAGTTATTCATTTACAATTCCTTTTCATTCTTGCACTTTTATTCTTGCAATTTACTTACATTTCGCCATTTCTTTCAAGAAACAAAGTTCTTATCATTTTTAGTCAAAAAACATTAGTTGATGAAAACCATGATAAATCCATTAAACAAAAGGTTTTGTTTTAACACAAATTGTCAAGATTGTTAAAGCACATTGTCCTAGGACTTGTTTGATCGGTCCTGCGAGTAAACTAATATTTTCATAAATTAGGAGATCAGCGGTTGTTTGCAAATTTTCCAGGCAAACAAATTGGCACGCCCAGTGGGACTTTGTGCTATTAACAATTGAAAACCTTTATTTTACATTTTACTCGTACGAAGCTTTCTTCGCTTCGTTGCATGAGACTAAGGAGTGGTAAAATAGCCATAAATAACGAAGAAAGACCCAGAAGAAGCCGAGTACGCAGAATGGTGAATCCAAATCCGCCAAACAATCAGAATTCTACGAATAATGAAGTATCACCCCCTAATCCATCGACTGGGGGCAATATGGCCTCAATATCAGTATCAGAGGCTATGCCATCAACAGCGGGTTCGACACCTGCGCATTCAATGCCCCAGAGTGCGCCTAGTTTTTCAACTATGGCACCCCAAGTGCCTCAAATGACTCCTCCCCCTTCAGGGAGTATGTACAGACCCTTTATATCTGGTTTTTTTATGCCTCTAAATCGAGAATAACCATATGGAATGCCAACTTCAGTAATGGCAAGTTTACATAATGCGCCATCAGCGTTTATGGATCCAACGATGAACGTGACTTCGCCTTTGCAAGGGTCCGGTTCTGGTGTGAACCATATGGGTAGAATTAGCCAGCCTTTAGGAACTGGATATCAAACTTATATTCCAAACATTACCAATAATTCTGCACAAGTAATTAGGCAACAAATGGATGAAAGCAACCATGATATGGTCCAGATGTTAGCCCAACAGATGGGGGTTATATTTAACCCTTTGATCCAAAACACGACACAAACGAATCAACAGTTGGCAGCACAGATGACGCGCATTGCTGATTTCTTTGATGACCCCCAACCTCCCCCAAGGGAACAGGTAGTTCAGAACCCAAGGGTAGCCGTCAAAGAAGAACCTACCATAAATCAAAGGCAACCAAACATCCCTCAGGCGAAAGTTTTGAGCCAAGGAGGGGCAGTCGAACCACCTGGGGTCGAATTCCCTGTTCAACAAGAACCAAGAGTGTTGCTAGTAAATCGAAACCAAAATGCTGACAATATTATACAACAAATGCATTGTAATGATATGTCGGCAGAGAACAATTTGGCTGCCATGGTCGAAAGGATTATGGCGCGAAATGGGATGAATGTGGGATTACAAAGGCCCAGTTATACCTCCCCTTTGTCGGAATATATTTTGCAGCAAGAATTACCCCATAGATGGAAAGTTCCCAAGTTCACAAAATTTTCATGGGATACCAGTGAATCGACGGTCGAACATGTGGCGTGGTACTTAATTGAAGCAGGCGAAATAGTGCACAATGAGAATTTGAGAATAAAATATTTCCCTAGTTCCCTAACGAAGAATGCTTCTACTTGGTTCACCACATTGCCTGTGAATTCGATACATACCTGGACCCAATTGGAGAGATTATTCCATGAACAATTCTACATGGGACAGACGAAGATAAGTCTGAAAGAATTGGCTAGCGTCAAGAGAAAGTTCTCAGAGCCAATTGATGATTATTTGAATAGGTTTAGGTTGCTCAAGGCAAGGTGTTTCACACAAGTTCCTGAACATGAGTTAGTCGAAATGGCCGCTGGTGGCCTTGACTATTCAATCAGAAAGAAATTAGATATCCAATACTTAAGAGACATGGCCCAATTGGCTGATAGGGTTAGACAGGTTGAACGATTAAAAGCCGAAAAGCTAGGGCTAATAAAAATAAGAAAGAAAGGGTAGCATATGTCAGAGTTTGTGAGGATGATGACGAAGATGGATCATCAAATTTTGAAGAACAAGAGGTTGATTTGGCAGAACTAAAAGAGGGGCCACCATATGCATGTAAAGTCTTAACTCCGTCGAACGGGAAAAACCCAGTCGAATCGGAAAAGAATGACAAATTCCCCAAAAGAACTTATACGTTCTACGTCACAAAGTGTGACGAAATATTTGATTTGTTAGTCAAATATGGCCAAATGATAGTGCGTCCTGGTACTAAAGTGCCTCCTTTAGAACAGCAGAAAAAGAGAGGTTTTTGAAAGTACCATAATTTTTTGGGTCATAAAACGTCTCAATGTTTCCTTTTCAGGGATCTCGTGCAGAATGCAATCAGAGATGAAAGACTCAAATTCGAAGATAAGTCGAAATCCCAGGCGAAGGTGGATTCAAACTCTTTGCAAGTGGTGGCGGCCCACTATGCTGAGCCATCCACAGTGAACATAGTCGAGGTTACTAAAGGCTTCGACGACAATGCGAACATGATTGAGGCTACTGATGGCTTCGACAACAATGTGAATATGGTGGAGGTTGCTGAGGGTCCTGTAGCGAGCGATTTTGGACGTGGTTCTTAAGCACTGGTCGCTCTCTGCGGTTTAAGCTTAAACTACAGGTCGATTCATTTTTTATCCTATTAAAGCTGATGAAGGAAGGGAAATAGATGTCTCCAATTAACCCTGCTTTGCATACTGAGTTTAAACAGCGGTATGTTTGGTTACGAATGCTATCAATGTGGGGGGGCCTTTGTACTGGTTATTTGTATTTTCGCCAATACTGGTTTCTTTCTTTTTATCTAGACAGAAGGTTTCTGGTGGGGAACAAGGATTAGGATGTTAGGACTGATGTTTTTGAATTACTGCTTTTGATTGATGGAGATATGGGATTTGGGTTTTTGTTTAGTGTGCTCGCTAAGACTTTTCTTTAAATCTTATGCCTACGTATTCCCATTTACCGAAACAGGGAAATCAGAGCGTTCGCAGTTCCTCCTATTCTATGGGAGGAAATGGTTGCCTTTTGGTGTCTTGTTCAAAGCCCAAGACGTGAAGCGAAAGGTGATTTGTATCTTGTTCAAAACCCAAGATGTGAAGCTGAAAGGTTTATTTGTATCTTGTTCAAAGCCCAAGATATGAAGCTAAAAGGTGTTGACTTTAGAGAGAATTTGTCATCTCTAAAGAGGGGGTTGTATGTCACAACTGTTTATAAAGGAGAATTACTTTAACCGGGATTTATGAATCTGGCAATGCCATAATTTCCTTTATAGGGGATTTTAACCTGAAGGAGAAGACTTTAACTCAGTGTAGAGTAATGTCATCTTCCCTTAGGAATTTCTCATGCTAAAAGAGGGACAGTGGCATGGATGTAGATGATCCAGAGGCTTGCCGCTTACAGCGATTAGATGAAGGGGAAGGAGTTGTTAATGTTTGTGTACTGTGAACGAGGCACAGCTTTGATGCTAAAAGGTTAATTGGATTAACCAGTGGTTTTCTTATATAAAGCCTAAGAGGAGGTTATTATGTGTCTCGTACAAAGCCCGAGAGAGAGGCTAAAAGGTTTTGGCCCGACGATGGAGTCTTTTGGTATCTCGTATAAAGCCCGAGATGGAGGCTATTATTTTTTTGGGTTCAACAAGAACCTTTTTTGTATCTCGTATAAAGCCCGAGATGGAGGCGAAAGGTGATTGACTCAACGAGGGAGTCTCTTTTGTGTCTCGTACAAGGCCCGAGAGAGAGGCTAAATGTTGTTTGACTCCGCTGGGGGAGGATCATTGTACAAAGCCCAAGAGAGGCTGTGGTTACTGTTTCAGTTAAGTGACAGGTCCAGTATACTGATTTTAAAGAGAAAATCAGTTCTTATATGAGTAACACTGTACTCATGGATTTGATTCAAGGATCCGGGTTATTCCTGTTCTTTAAGGAAGCGGGAAATCCGAAGGGTATTGAGACTGTCCAAGTCTACGGGTTTCCTTCCTATTTAGCGAAGGGTTCACTTGAGAATGTCTTTGAGACTCAAGGAAATTAGACTGTCCAAGTCTAGAGTTTTATCTTTTGTACTATGCTTTGAGAAACAGTAGTAGACTCTATGAAAGGACTGTTCTATGCAGATGACTAAGTTCTGTTCCTATACCTCTAGGAGGTCGTCGGGACAATTTGTATGAAGCCCAAGAGGAGGCTGGAAACTTTTAAGAAGCCGATCGGTCCTTGTACGAAGCCCAAGAGGAGGTTATCATTCCCGGAGGAAGAGATCATTATACGAAGCCTAAGAGGAGGCTGTGAATACTTCTAAGAAGTCGTAGGGTCCTTGTACTAAGCCCAAGAGGAGGCTAGGTTGCTTTTAGGAAGCCTGTGGGTCCTTGTACGATGCCCAAGAGGAGGCCGATGCTTTTAAGAAGCCCGTGGGTCCCTAAACCCCGAGAAATTCAAGGCAAGCTATTCACAAGGAATATATCAAGTCAGGAAAGTTCGAGAATTTGGAAGAAACTCAAAGATGCCATTCACGGAGAATACATTCATCTCTGGGCGTACAGTTTCTTGACAATTCCTAATGAGGACAGCCGAAGAGAAGACTGTATCTGGTGATCCTATTGGGGATCTAGTTGTCTATTTCTACGAATAAACAAAACGGCATCACCTAGCTCTAGACGTAGTTGTCGGGGAAACTCGAAATATCTATACTATTATTACACAGTTGATATGAGTTTATGAAAGAAGACTTACAGTGAGACAGCCCCACAATACAGTTATATGTATATGAAAGCGGTAAATGAAAGCAATAACCACTTACTTGGTTGTAGAGCTTCCATGTTGTTTGGTTAGTTGTTCAACAAAGAAAAATTGAAAACAACAGTATATTCAAAATCAAAGGAGAAAGTGCTTTGAAAAAGAAAGATTTGGGGCTTACAGCTCAAGGAGAGGCCTAGGGTTTTATCAGTGAGCGCACTGTTGAATTTTTACAGAGGTATACAAGTGACTGAGGCCCAAAATGTTTTCTGTACAAAGGGATGGGTCTTACACTCTCTCAAGAGGCCCAAAAAGTTTTAAGAAAGGAAATGAGTCTTACTACTCGAGGGTAGGCCCAGTTGACTTTTCGTTAAAAATGGCGATCGCGCCGAAGTTTTCTTTTAACGCAGAGGGACTTATACAATAAGTGAGGCCCAAAATGGTTTTGGTTAAAAGGGGGTTGGGTCTTACACTCTATTAGAGGCCCAAAAAATTTTGAATGGGTCTTATAGCTCAAGGAGAGGCCCAAAGTTATTTGAAAAGGCGACGATCGCGCCTTTTGTTTTTGACGGTATCGAGACTTATACAATACACTGAGGCCCAAAATGATTTGGTCAACAAAATATTGGGTCTTACATTCTATTAGAGGCCCAAAGTGTTTTGAAAATGATTTATGAGGGTTGAATTAATCCAAAAACCCTAATTTGTTTTAAAAAATGTATTTAATTGAATAAAAATTCAATTAAAATGATCAAAATTGTTTAACATATGAAAAACAAATTGTGATCTTGGATTAATGCTTCAAAAATTAAGTATTGGCCTACAAAATAATTAGAAAGCATTAAAAGTTGCAAAATCAATGTGGAAAAAATATTTAAAATGTCAAAAACAATTAAAATATTAATTCTTTGCAAAAATATCAATTATATGAAATAAATAATATTTTTGGGATTTTTTGATAAAATAAAATATTTTAACATTTTTGTGAATTATTAAAAAAAGAATCAACTCAAAATCATTAAAACTCATAGAGAAATTAATGTTTGAATCAATTAAATAAAATCACAAAATTCAAATATTCAAATTTGGAAAAATGGCGCCAAGAACAAGCTGAAGAACACGCGCGTGTTCTGAGATTCTCAGATTTGCATTTTCTATCCAATCTCCCTAAATACTTGATTATAGCATGCAATCCACATATCATTATGCTCGTCTCAACCTCACAATCATGTCTATGTCCATTAATTTCATTTAAATTAAACATATAACAAGAAATCATGAAAAATCCTCAAGAACCCTAATTTCTGCATGAAGGCTAGGATTTTTGATACACGATTCAAACAATGCAATTAATTGAGGGAAAACATTCCATGCATGATTATGAACATATGGCCAAATTATTGTGCAGCAAAAATTGCATGGATCATAGAGTTAGAAGAGCTCATGCTTACCACTTGCAGTTGGTGATCGTGATTTGTATTGGAGGTGTTACAGCTAGGTTCCAATGATCTGGATAGCTTCCCTAGGTGCCATGTGATGTGTCTGAGTGCTTGGAATGGATTGAAATGGTTTGGAGTTGAAGACGGCACCTCAACTGCAAAACTGTCAAGAACTTGAGCAATTGGCTAGTGATTTTGTGAAATTTGTGTTCCAGATGTTATGTGAGTGTTTGGATCACTTCTATATGATGTATGTGAGGTGTGTGAGTGATTGGTTTGATTGGAAAATCTCTCAAACTCAAAACCTGATAGCTACCTTGCTAAGAAAGGCATTTTTGCCAAGAGAAAGAGATTTTGAGGAAAGCATCTGTGAGATGGTTTTGGTGTACTCAAACTGATCACAATTGAGCTCTATTTATAGTAGAGCAAGTTTGTTTTGCAAGGAATAGTGAATGGCAGCTGTTAAGTAGGTTTGGCCAATGTTGGCAAATGAAATCCAAGTCTCCTCTAGCCATTGACTAGAGGTTAGGGTACAGAGCTTTGGTTCCCTTGGTCTTGGATAAGTCTTGACTGATTTCAGATGAGAATGGCTCAATCCATGCCACCTTGATGCTTCCATTGAATGCTTCAATCCAAATTTGGAGTCGTGTCCCTATTTTGGCCATTCTAGGTTCAACATGTTATTTCTTGTTCCATGGGCTTTGGAGGTCTGGCTCAGTGATTGTCCCCTTTAGATTCAATCCTCAGATGTGTCCAAGTGGATAGGAGCATTTGAATTTGGCTGATTTTGGCAAATCGAGCAAAATTGCAAATTCTGCCTTGCCTTGACAGATTTCAGCAAGGCAACTTGCCAATGTCATATCTCATGGTGTAAGTGGAATTTAGCAATATTCTTGGCCATTTTGGAAAGCCCTTACATGATACAACAACTGTTTGAACATGTTTGGTTTTTATCTCTTTTGAATCCAAGTGAAAAATCCCCCTACATTTGGAAAAAAGTGAAGGCAGATTCTGACTTAGTGAAAATTTCACTAAGTGTTGGAAAAAGTGACATTTTCATTTTTCAGCCATTTTGATCACTCCATAACTCAAAATCCTTAATGAATTGGACTTAGGTCTAGTTGGAGTTTTTGTAGAGGGTAATGAGGGCTACAAATCCATCTTTGGATGGGAAAAAATGGCCTTGTGGTTTAGGAGTTATGATCCTCCAAAGTTGGTACCCTTGTCACTTTATTTTTAACTTAGAAAATTTTCTAAGTTTTTATGGTTACCCCTTTTACAAGTTATCCAAATTTTCTTGATTTTTCTTGATGAATGATGATTCAAATCATACATTAACATCATTTTAGGGTTAAAAATCCATTTTGGTGAAAAATCTCAAAAAGTCAAAGTTGACTTTTGTGCACAGTTGACTTTTTATCAGATGAATTCCAAACTGTGCAATTCTTCAGGAAATCATGTCTTTGACCTAAATCAACCTTGATGGACATGTTCCATGGGTGTCATAGGGTATATTGGTGCATGTCATAGGGCTTGGGAGCATGTCCTGGTCAAAAGTCAAAGTTACAGTGACTTTTTCCTTAAAACCCTAATTGTGGTACATATGAAATTGAGACTTGTTGCTCAAGCTTCTTGAATTAATCCATTGTTCCAAATGGATCAATATAGTATATTAGAGACCCTCAAACCCTCTCTTGAGGTCTTGGCTCATGGTTTGTCCCAAAAGTCACTTAGGGGTGAATTAGGTCAAGAAACCCTAATTCCTGATTTTTGATGAATGCATCCCCTGAGGCAAAATTGACTTGATGATTGGGTCCATGAGGTTCCATGGAGTATATTAGGTTAGGTTTTGGATCATTTGCTTGTGCCCAGATGAAAAATTTCCATCTGGAGGCCCTGGTCGACCAAAACCCTAATTTGGTGACACTGTCGATCTTGAGTCTTAATCCACCTAGAAGGGAGCAGCCTTGTGCTTAATCCTTGAAGTGGGAGTCCTTTTGATCCATTGTGGATATTTTAGAGGCTACACAAGTTGAAGATCATGTCATTCCTTGATTGATCCTTTGTCTAAGCACTCAGAGAGGGCTTGAAACCTTAATTTTGATTGTAGTGAATGCTCAACAACCCTTGAGGCATTTGATGAGGCATGATGGTTCATCCATATTGTGATGATGATTTGCACAATGATGGGAAATCTTAGTGGTCAAAATTTGGGGTATGACAGATGCCCCTATTTAATCTTCTTGGACCTGAAGGTGTGAATGGCGAAGGTATTCGGGCATTCGGGGTGCAAGAGGATTAAATATCGGAATACCCAAAATTTTGATGGTGGTTATGAATGGTAGCTTACACATTCATCTTCTTTAGCTAAGCAATGATGCTTAGAAAAGGTAAACCTCCCCTCGATCCTGGTTTCCTACCAAGGAACTGGTCTTAGTTTCTGATGTAAACTTCCCCTCGATTCTGGTTTCCTACCAAGGAACTGGTCTTAGTTTCTGATATAAACTTCCCCTCGATCCTGGTTTCCCACCAAGGATTTGGTCTCAGTTTCTTTCGTCAATAAACTTTACTGACAAGGGACGCTATTCGTAGCTGCGTTCCCTCAAACTTCTCGCCGAATTTTCCTGGGGAGATGCCATTTGAGTGGAAAAAGTTTCGATGTCAGA
Source organism: Lathyrus tuberosus (assembly GCA_022829125.1). Classification (NCBI taxonomy): domain Eukaryota; kingdom Viridiplantae; phylum Streptophyta; class Magnoliopsida; order Fabales; family Fabaceae; genus Lathyrus; species Lathyrus tuberosus. The sequence goes on from JALAZF010000141.1 coordinate 11,028,404, forward strand.
CTTGCTGGGGATCCCAGTCGTCTGAGTTGTAGAGGTGTATAAACTTCTCTGTGGGAGACGCCATTTGTCGATTCTACTAGGGAAAGCGAGTCTCTTGAGAGACTGTTTTCGTTTGGGGGCTTACATCACACTTTTCTCGGGATCTTTCCAGAGAAATGCCATATGATGGGATCCAATTTTTGAGGTGCCGATGACCTTTTCATCAGTGGGTTTTTTGGATAAAAACTGCCGTACTGCCGAATCTCCGATTTAGGAGGCTTTCCCTCAGGATTTTCTTTAATCCGGGAAAACAAGGATATCATCTTCAATGGCGAAGAGTGATGTTAGCTGAAGGCTTTCTTGTTTCTCAGAGGTTCAAGTTATCAAAGTGGTCAAGGACCGTCTCTAATCCAGAGATAAACGGGAGAGAGATTGCTTAGATGATTCACTTTCTAACGAGGAAAGGTTTGACAACTCGATTGAGAGAACTTTTATCACTAGGGGACAAGGCCGACTAGAGTGATAGTGACGCAATATTAAATGTGATTGCAAATCAATAATGCAATGATGCATGTATGTTTATGCTGACCAGATGGACGCGACATACAAACTGACAGGTGAACATGACTGGATACTTGGCCATCGCGGGGCGAAGAAGTACCGTTGGTCCAAAAGTAGCAATTCTACCTTGCTTAGGAGAAATAGTCCCTGCGGGGAATACCGTTGATTAGGCTTAGGAGATGAGAACTCGGCCGAAGCGTGTCAGATGAAACAAGGTCTCTGACACAGTTGATCCCTTCATTCAGGCATACTGGGTTAGAAGGAGTACTTTGATTCTGCACTTTGAGGTTCGATTACTTCTGGAGAAGCGACCGATGTTCTTCTGATGTTCAACAGCCAAAAGAAATTGTCGTCTTTAATTTAAAAGCAGAAAAAGTTTTAACAAGTAAATTCATTTTTGTTTTATTTCAAGAATCGTTAATCATGTTAACAACGTCGTTCTGTAAAGTTAAAATAAATAAGAATTACAACCAAAAGCACAAGGGCTCAAATTTTATTGATAAGATGGAGATCAGCCAAACGCGTGATTCCAAAAAGTATATACAAAGTTAGAAAATGGTAATTTACAGGGAAAAAGGCTACGTTGAAACATAACGACCACTATTCTTCCACCGACTTTGAATTCGGGGCATCCTGAGGTTCTGTCGAAGATGACCTTGACTGGAGTTTTCTTGGTGGATGATGTAACTGCTGCTACTGAGGGGCTTGCCTCTGTTGAACATAGTTACTTGCCATTATCCCTAATTTTTGCCTGGATTGTACTATGATGTTTCCAATCCATCGGGATTATTTTTTTCATGTCTCTAACTTTTGTCTGGACCACCCTTTCGGGTTTTCAATCCACCGAGACGTTTTTTTTTAGTTTAGGTGAAGTATTTCTTGACTACATCAACATTCGTGGGGTAGGCAAATTCCTCTCCGTCCATGGTTGCAAGTCTCAAGGCGCCGCCTGAGAAAGCTTTCATGACCACATAGGGGCCATCATAATTCGGGGTCCATTTGCCCCGAGAGTCAGTGAGAAATGATTGTATCTTCTTGAGCACGAGGTCTCCTTTCCTGAAAACACGAGGTCGGACCTTTTTGTCAAACGCCCCCTTCATTCTCTGTTGATACAACTGACCGTGGCATAGTGTCGTGATTCTCTTTTCTTCGATCAGATTCAGTTCATCGTGTCGGCTTTGACACCATTCAGCTTCGGTGAGCTTAGCTTCCATCAATACTCGGATTGACGGGGTCTCTACTTCTATGGGGAGCACTGCTTCCATGCCATATACTAGAGAGAAAGGGGTTGCCCCTGTTGAAGTGCGGACAGATGTGTGATAACCGTGAAGAGCAAAGGGTAGCATTTCGTGCCAGTCTTTGTAGGTTAAGAACATCTTTTGAACGATCTTCTTGATGTTCTTATTGGCCGCTTCTACCGCTCCGTTCATCTTGGGTCGATAGGGAGATGAGTTATGGTGTTCGATCTTGAATTTAGCGCACAACTCTTTCATCATCTTGTTGTTCAAGTTAGATCCATTATCAGTAATGATCTGGCTCGGAACACCATAACAGCAGATGATATTGTTTTTTATAAATCGGACCACCACTTGTTGGGTTACATTAGCGTACGACGCTGCTTCGACCCACTTGGTGAAATAGTCAATAGCTACTAGGATAAACCGATGTCCGTTTGAAGCCTTGGGCTCAATCAAGCCAATCATGTCGATTCCCCATATGGAAAAAGGCCATGGGGAAGAAAGAACTTTGAGATGTGATGGCGGTACATGAACTTTGTCGGAGTATATCTGACACTTGTGACACCTCCTCATGTACTTGTAGCAGTCGGATTCCATTGTTAACCAATAGTACCCTGCTCTTAGGATTTTTCTCGCCATTGCGTGTCCATTGGCATGAGTGCCAAAGGATCCTTCATGAATTTCTTCCATAAGCATGTCTGCTTCTGGTCTGTCGACGCATCGGAGTAAGACCATGTCAAAATTTCTCTTATAGAGAGTGTCACCGCTCAGAAAGAAGTTTCCAGCCAATCTTCTGAGGGTCTTTCTATCTTTCCTAGATGCCCCAGGTGGGTACTCTTGTTTCTGAAGGAAGCATTTGATATCGTGATACAAAGGTTTGTCGTCTATGACTGCTTCAATCGTGAAGATGTAAGCGGGCCTTTCAAGGCGCATTATGTCAATCTTAGGTATGTCATTCCATTGACCTACACTAATCATGGAAGAGAGGGTGGCTAAAGCATCAGCCATGTGATTCTCCTCACGAGGGATGTGATGAAACTCGACTCTGTTGAAGAAAGGTAACAACCTTCTTGCATAGTCTTTGTAAGGAATCAGCCCTGATTGGTATGTGTTCCAATCTCCTTTTATCTTATTGATAACCAAGGCTGAGTCGCCATATACGTCCAAGTTTTTGATCCTTAAATCAATCGCTTCTTCGAGACCCATGATACATGCTTCGTATTCGGCCTCGTTGTTCGTACATTTGAACGTAAGTCGAGCGGTGAAAGGAATGTGGGTACCCTGAGGGGTAACAATGATTGCCCCAATTCCGTTTCCGTAATGATTAACTGCTCCGTCAAAGATAAGTCCCCATTGGGAACCTGGTTCTGGCCCTTCACTGGGTAACGGTTCATCGCAATTTTTCATCTTGAGATACATGACATCTTCGTCTGGGAAGTCAAACCCGACTGATTCCTAATCGTCAATCGGTTGATGATCCAAATAATCGGCTAAAATACTTCCCTTAACGGCTTTCTGAGCGTGGTACTCTATGTCATATTCTGATAACAGCATCTGCCAACGGGCAATTCTTCCCGTGAGAGCAGGCTTTTCGAAGACGTACTTGATTGGATCCATTTCTGAGATTAACCAAGTAGTATGACAAATCATGTATTGGCGAAGACGTTTGGCTGCCCAAGCCAACGTGCAGCAAGTTTTCTCAAGCATCGTGTACCGAGTTTCGCAGTCGGTGAATTTCTTGCTTATATAGTAAATAGCAGACTCTTTCCTTTTAGTTTCGTCTTGTTGGCCAAGTACACATCCCATTGAGTCCTCTAGGACTGTAAGGTAAATGATCAGTGGTCTTCCTTCCACTGGAGGTGGTAGAATCAGTGGGTTCAACAGGTATTCCTTGATACTGTCGAAGGCGGTTTGGCAATCTTCTGTCCAAACGCAATCCTGGTTCTTTTTCAGTAATTTAAAAATCGGCACACACGTGGCGGTCATAAGGAATATGAATCTGGAGATGTAGTTCAAACGTCCCAGGAATCCTCTGACTTGTTTTTCAGTTTTCGGAGAAGGCATTTCTTGAATGGCCTTGACCTTGTCAGGATCAACCTCAATTCCTTTCTGGCTGACGATGAACCCTAGAAGTTTCCCTGAACGGACACCGAAGGTGCACTTGTTGGGATTCAAGCAGAGCTTGAATTTTCTTAGACGTTCGAACAATTTTGACAGATGTTCAACGTGCTCATTCTCGGTTTTTGATTTTGCAATCATATCATCGACATATACCTCGATTTCCTTGTGTATCATGTCATGAAACAGAGTAGTCATGGCCCTTTGATAGGTTGCCCCGGAATTCTTCAAACCAAACGACATTACCTTGTAACAAAAGGTACCCCATGGGGTAATGAACGAAGTTTTCTCCATGTCTTTCGGTGCCATTTTGATTTGTTTATAGCCCGAGAATCCATCCATGAAGGAGAAAATTTTTAACTTTGATGTGTTGTCTACCAGCATGTCAATGTGTGGTAAAGGAAAGTCGTCCTTTGGACTTGCCTTGTTCAGATCCTTATAGTCAACACACATTCTGACCTTTCCGTCCTTTTTGGGAACGGGTACGATGTTGGCTAACCATTGAGGATATTCAGATGTAGCGAGGAAACCCGCGTTAATCTGTTTCTGCACCTCCTCTTTGATTTTGAAGGCCATGTCCGCATGAGTCCGTCTCAACCTTTGCTTTACTGGCGGACATTCCGATCTCAACGGTAAGTGATGTTCCACGATGCTAGTATCCAACCCTGGCATATCCTGATAGGACCAAGCGAATACATCGGGAAATTCTTTGAGAAGCTTTATCAAACCCTCTCTGGCAGTCGGACTGAGCAGTGCCCCAATCCTGATTTCTTTTCTCTCTTTTTCTGAACCCAAGTTTACCGTTTCCAACGGCTCTTTGTGAGGTTCAATGGACCTTTCCTCTTGTCTGAGTAGTCGGGAGATATCTTCTGGAATTTCGTTGTCATTTTCTTCTTCAGCCTCGAATACCGGGAACTCAAAGTTGGGAGAAGGCATCGGATCGTATGTTTCAACTGGGTTTAAAACAAGCAATCTGCATGACGTGATGATTCGTGTTTAGAAGAGATAGAGAAAATGCAAGTGTGTGCAGTGTTTTATTTTACTGCTTGTTTTTATTTGAATTGTTTTTTAGGATTACCATTTTCTGAAAAAGCAAAAGGAGAAAACAGCAATTAATGCAGAAATTACAGAACGACGTTATTTTATTAATGAACAAGTCGACCCTTGAAACTACAGCCCTATAAAACAAAACTCTGTCGCTTTGGGCTAAGCGAAGAGGGAAATTTACAGAAAGCGAGCCCTATTAAAACATATGTTTCACCTGGGCAGGGTGAAAGGTTAAAGACGGCAATTACTTTGATTGATGAACGACCTTCGGAACATCGACAGCGACCCATTGGCGGCGAACTCCTCGGTGAATCACAAAGTCTGGCACCTTCCTTGATTTGTCTTCAGAAATGACGCTGATTTCTGGTGGAGTAGGATCATTGGAATCTGTCTCCTAGGAAGAGTTGTCGTAGGAGAATTCCTCAGTTGTATTTTGCAGAGCATTGACGCTCTCAGCTGTATCTCCCCATCCAGTTGGTTGGATATCTTCGAGCCTGATACGAGAGCTTTCGGTAGCAGTGTATTTGACCATATAGTCGTACTTTCCACTCGGTTGTCCCAAGGTGTCCCACATTTCTTTCGAACTGGAGGAGTCATCCCTCTCGATGACGTTGACCTCGGGAAAAGCATAGTTGATGAATTCAAGTCCTACAAATGTTGCAAATTCATCGTCATGTTGAGTAGTTTCTGAATGACATGAGTGTTGATCCCATGACATGGTGGGGACACAAGTATTCTGTTCAATGATACTCAGCTGAGTTTCATTACTCGGCTGACTTTCTGGCCCCAAGTCTCCTGGGTAAGGCTGCCACATTGGCAGGCCATCCATCGGGCCATAGTAATTATGGTCAAAATTGTCTTTCATCAGAGTGTCTTCCTCTAATGAATTTGGCGGAGCACGGCATCCTTCCGGATCACAATCCCCGTATATCATTTCGACATCTGACCTTGGTATAAACCTCGGACTCTGTGCGGGATAGCAAAATGGCGTAGGCACCTCTTCCTGAGACATATAACCGTCCTTGTTAAGATAGGACTTCCATTCTTCATCTGTGTCAGAGGGATCTTCCTCATTGATAGCATGAACTGTCTGAGACACTGGGTGAAGAAAACCTCCACTGTGGAAGAAGTTTTGAAGGGGATGAAGACTTTCATCGTTGGCAGCTGTCTGGGTACAGGTTGCAGAAAAACCAAGACCCTTCTTTGTTTTATTGTCAGTAGGAATGACAAGTTGTCCCCATCCTGTTGTATCGGTACTCTCGACCGCTTTGATAGCATCGTTGTATGAGGAAATTGAGGTTCCTCCTTTGAACTGATTGTCCTTGCTCACCGACAGTGCTTGGAACTGAGTTCCAATAACCTCCTCGGGTTCTATACCAGCAGATGATGACAAGTTACTCACAAGCAAGGCTTGTTCCCCACAAACTGTGACAAGTTGATCGTTCTTGACGAACTTTAGCTTTTGGTGGAGGGTTGAAGTAATCGCTCCAGCCTGGTGTATCCAAGGTCTTCCTAATAAACAACTGTACGTTGCCCGGATGTCCATGACCTGGAAAGTGACTTGGAAAGTGTGAGGACCAATAGTTATGGGAAGATCAACTTAGCCGATAACTGTTTTTCTGGATCCGTCGAACGCTTTGACGACGACCTCACTAACTCTCATCGGAGAGCCTTTGAATGATAATTGCATCAAAGTGGACTTCGGCATAATGTTCAGGGCTGACCCTGTGTCTACTAGTACGCTGGCTAAAGCATCGTCCTGGCAGTTAACTGTGATATTGAGCGCCATGTTATGACGGCGACCCTCTTCAGGTAATTCCTCATCACTAAATCCCAAATTGTTGCAGGAATTGATGTTAGAGACAATGCTATCGAACTGTCAGTGTTACATCCTATTCCACAAAGGCTTGCTCCAAGACTTTCTGTAGAGCCTCCCTATGCACTTCTGAACTGAGTAACAGTGATAACACCGAGATCTTTGAAGGAGTCTGTAACAGCTGATCAACAATGTTATATTCACTCCTTTGGATGAGCTTTAGCATCTCATCATTATTTTTTGAAAGGTCGGGATTACTGGATTGACCGACTGGTGGATCGGGAGCTTCTGTCTGAAGTTCCTTTTCTTTGTTAGACTCTCTAACTCCTCTGTTGAAGATTCTACCGCTCCGTGTTACCCGACTGATGTCTGCAATATTCATGACGGAGGGTAATGGAATTTCCTTTCCATTCTCAATTGTTGTTGCACCGTATTTGTAAGGGATAACCTTAGTTGATTCATACAGTAGTGGTCCCGGTAGATAGATGACTATGGGAACCTTCTGACTTTTCTGACCATCATAAGTAATCTCGATCTGTTCCCGGTTGGGAACCTTAGATTCGTCAAGTAGAGGGATGATGGCAAAAACATCCCTGATCCTATGATGACCAGAGATTGTGACAACATCCTCGACTTGATCGGCAAGGTAGTTCGGCAACCAATTGATGGGTCCAGAACCCGGATATGGACGAATTTCTCCACGATCGACCTGACCCTGAAGAGCTGCTCTCACAAGGTAACACCCTTGGTTACTTTCCGAACAGACGCTACAACTGTCATAGTTGTGTGGTGGCACTTGGCCACGCCCACTTTGAATACAATGTAACCTTACTAGGTTAGCTTCCACTGATCGGACATCCTGACTTTGACGCCGAGTGGGGTTTCTATTACTGATACTAATCTGCTGAGTATCTTCATCCATATAGATTGGCATCCACCAGTGATTTAACAAGTGCTGAAGTGCCTCCTGGACAAGGGTACAACCTTGATCGTTTTCGCAACCCGCTTTACAGCTTTGATAGTCATGTGATATTAAGAATCTGAGTCAGACCTGCTCAGCATGTAACTCTACCAGGTTGGTATTCATCACGCGAATATCGAAGATCTGAACCATGTTGATCTGATAAGGGTTCCTATCATGGTAGTCTTGGATCCATCCAAGATCCATCTGACGCTGGAGGGCCTCCTGTATGAAAGAGCATCCCTGTTTGTTTACCGAGCAAATCAGACAAGAACTGTAATCGTGCCACGGCAGATTATGATACTGGCTTTGCCTTGAGTGTATTGCCACCAGATTGACATTCATTGCACGGATATCGTGGTTCTGAATGACGTTAGAATTCGTGTAGACCATATTAACTCCACGAACTCGGTGCTCTCGGATCCATCCGAGATCCATTTGTTCCTGTAGAGCTGCTTGCACTACAGAACATCCTTGATTGTCTTTAGAGCAGATATCACACTGATGATAGTTATGAGGTGGCACATGGCCATATCCACTCTGTCTACAATGCATCTTGACCAAATTGGTTTTCAACAAGAGTACATCATGAATTTGATAGACATCGCCAGTCTCTCCTTCTATCAAATTGACTGCAGCTTTCTCATGTTGAGGCAGCGGGTTCGTGAGAACATTGGGATTTGTATCCTTGAAGGATAAGACCCCGCTCCTAACAAGTTTTTGCACGTAGGACTTGAAATTGAGACAAGTCTCTATGTTATGCCCTGAACCTCCTTGATGATAAGGGCATGTTTGATCCACCTTAAACCAAAAAGGCGGATTTTCCGGTACTGTAAGAGGAGAATTAGTCTGAATGGGCCCCTTAGCCAGTAGTAATGGAAACAGCTTTGCGTACGTTACAGGTATAGGATCAAATCCTGGTGGCCGTGTTGTACGGTTGTTGTTATATGGAGGACGAGCCTGCTGAAGAGGCTGTTGTGTCCTTTGTTGATCAGGTTGGCTTTGCGCAACCTGAGGTTGATACGTAGGAATAGACGCAGGGTTGATAGCAGGAGTCACAACTGCTACCGGCTGATAACATCGCCTTTGCTTTCCGAGAGAGATATTCCCAATATCTTGCTCTTTTTTCTTAGGGAGAGCACTACCGTATTTTTTAGTACCGCTCGTCGATCCAGTGTCTTTTACCAAACGTCCTTCTCGGACGGCTTCCTCAAGACGTACGTCCATGCCGACCATCTCGGTGAAATCACTGGGCGCACTGGCAACCATTCGGTCATAGTAAAATGAGCTTAAGGTCTTTAAGAAGATCTTTGTCATCTCTTTTTCCTCAAGAGGTGGACAAATTTGAGCGGCAATTTCACGCCACCTTTGAGCATACTCCTTAAAAGTTTCCTTGTCCTTTTGCGACATCGATCTGAGTTGATCTCTGTCGGGTGCCATATCCAAATTGTATTTGTATTGTTGGACGAAGGCAGTGCCAAGATCTCTGAAAGTGCTGATCGTGGCACGGTTTAAACCCATGTACCATTTGAGTGCGGCACTGGTTAAACTATCCTGGAAGTAGTGAATCAGTAGGTCCTGATTCTCCGTCTGAGCTGACATCCGCCGAGCGTACACACCAGATGGTTTTGAGGGCAAGATTTACCCTTGTACTTTTCAAAGTCGGGCATTTGAAATTTGTGCGGGACTTTCACATTTAGGACCAAGCAGAGATCTGCGGCGTCCTTTCCAAATAGATCCTGACCGCGAATGGCTTGCAGCTCCTTCTGCATTTCCAAGAACTGCTCCTGGAATTCCTCCATTCTGTCAAACATAGTTTCCTTCTTACCAGAAGGTATCTGTGGAATCTGTCCTTTTGGGACAGTGTGCACCACAGGGGTGGTACCGTTACTACGGCAGTGAGTCTTGGCGTCTCCCGAAGTTTGTAACCTTCAGGAGTCTTCAGTATGCCCCTGGCATCTTCGCTTTCCCGAAGTTTGTAACCTTCAGGCCCAGCGGCTTCTGTTGAGATTCCCTGATCTTCAGTGATCGGCGGAACATATCCTTCCGGGATATAGTTAACAGGCATGCCCCAAGGACGATCTTTCGGAATCTGATACCTAGGATCATACTTCTCCACTAGGGGCGTTGAGGTGATCTCTGAGATCACAATTCTTTGTAACTGAGCTTCTGCCATGGCTTGCATGTCGTTACGAAGCTTTCTCATATCTTCTCTCAGAGCGACGATCTCTTCTTTCAACTCTTTGTTTTCTTCCTCAAGATCATCCATATTTTTCTGACGATTGGTCCGGGTATTATACGAATGAGACAGTTTGACTCTAGAATCAAGACACAAACGTGAGATTCGTAGGTAAGAAGAATACGCAATGTGAGAATGATCAATACAATGATTATATTAATTGTTTTTTTGGTTTAATCAAAATAAACTTCGACAATTAGATTGCAAATATCAAACGGTGGGGAAACCCCTTTTTATTGAAATTCAAAGGATTACAGAAATGGAAATACAGTAGATTACAAGGTGCAGAAACAGAAACCTAAGCTAATGGGTCCAGAGTCCTCTCTGAAGAGAAATCGGGTGCTAATTCTAGTATCTTCCTTTTCTTTGACCGGGGCTCTTGGGCCGTTGTCGGGTTGTTATTCCTTTGCCAGGTGAAAGGAGCGAGCAAATTCCTTTGGTCCTCTTGATTATCCACAGCATGTTGCTCTAAAATCTCAATTAGAGCATCCTTTTCTTTTAGTAATTGTTGTATTCTGATGCACTCTACGTCGAGAGTGCGGTACTTGTTCTTCCAAGACCTCCTCTCCCATTGAACTTTGTTGAGAGTAACCTGAAGCCTTTCAGTTTCCGTCATGAAGTACATGACAGATTCCTTTGGCGGAAGAATTCCGTAACGAGGATAAGGCATCTTTAGCTTGAGAGCTCTAGTTTGTACCCAGTGGAGATAAGGCTCCACCAAGACACAGTCCGGTTTTCCTAGAGACTCTTGTCCTTTCTTATGAACATGCTTCCAAGCATGTACTATTTCCATCTTTAGTGCTCTGTCACTTTCTCCTTCCTTGAAGAAAAGACCTTCCAGATGAACACCCAGTGGGATGTGTCTCATCGGGTATCCAAATTGACGGTGAACCAATATCGGATGATAGTTAATTCCTCCTTTAGTTCCTATGAGGGGTACGTTGGGGAAGTTTCCATAACGGTCAATGATCCTGATTCCCTCATAAATCCTATTACACCAATCAATGTCAGAGTTGGTAAGAGACATGATCTTCTGCGACCAACGTAAGGCACTCTTGCAATCCCAAAAAGCAGCAGACTTGGGCACGTGAGAGATAAACCACTTGTAAAGCAGAGGTACACAGCATGTGATCTCCCCTCTGCTGTACAAATTCCCCAAGTGTACAGAATGATACGCATCTGCGATCAAAATCGGCACAGGGTTTCCAATGAGAAAAACCTAAATGGAGTTAATATCGACGAAGTTATTGATGTTGGGAAACAAAAATAACCCGTAGGTGAGCAAGACAAAGATGCTTTCAAAAGCAGTCACGTTTCCTATACTGGCAAAATACAGGGCTTTCTTTGTTAAGAACTGGGCTGGCAAACCTTGGATGCCACCCTTAGTAGTTAGGTGAGTCCTGACCTCAGACTCGTCCAAATGAATTGCTCTTGCAATGGTCTGATTCTTTGGAATTTCTTCCAGTCCAGAAAATGGAGCTCGATCAGTGATATGTAGATCAATCAGATGAGAATACTCCTCCAGCGTTGGTGCGAGCTGGTAATCCGAGAATGTGAAACAGTGATAAACCGGATCGTAAAACTGAATGAGCGCATCCATGATCCCCTCAATCACATGGACTTTTAACAGTGGTAGCAAACCTCCGTGCTTGGCTCTGAAAGCCTCAGGGTTAGTGATCATCCTCGCTAACCTTCTCAAATCCTCTAGCTTTGGAACCTTGAAGGTATACTGGTGAGTTATCCTTCTACCGAAATCCATTAGCGTAATCCTCTTCTCTGATATTTACAATCACAGTCTTAGTTTAATTTGAAAAACAGAGAGACTAGAAGAGAAGTTTTTTGAATGTTTTAATGTGTTTTTTTTTAAATGAATGCATGAATGCAGCACACAAAAACATAGAAAAAACATGGGGTCAAAGGGTCGTTGTCATGAAGTCAAGGCTCTACCCATCCCCAAAGGTTTATACTAGGGTGATTTTTGTACCTGTACTCATTATCATTAGCTCCTCCCAGGAAAGCAAAACAACAAGCGGATCGCCAGCGAGTTGTAGAGCAATCTTAGAGTAAGTGCCATTCACCGAGAATAGATCACCAGCCTCAAATGAGGGTAGTATCGCGTAACAACTATTTCCGATAGTTTCCGCACTACGAAAGGGTTTGGCTCCTCAGCTTCTCAGACTTAACAATCGGCCCATTGTCTAGGTGAGTGAATGGGTTACATTGGTCAGCCTCCACTGAGGTTGATGGTCGACCTCGTCGCCATCACTTATCTTAAGTGTATACTCAATCTTTCCACATACGGCATCACCCGCATTCCCATTAACAGAAAAATAAACATGTATAGCAATTAGGAAAAGCAGTATATATATTTATCCTAAACATCCTAGACCTTTTAAAGCTATGAATCTTAAGTTCCTGACAGAAATGGGTTCCCCGGCGGAAGCCCCAATCTGTGGCTTTCACACAAGAGATGAAAAGGAAGAAGGAAAAAGAAAGACGGGCCCCACGGTGGGCGCCATTTTTCTATAGCGAGCGATTTTGGACGCGGTTCTTAAGCGCTGGTCGCTCTCTGCGGTTTGAGCTTAAACTACAGGTCGATTCATTTTTCATCCTATTAAAGCTGATGAACAAAGGGAAATAGATGTCTCCAATTAACCCTGCTTTGCATGCTGAGTTTAAACAGCGGTCTGTTTGGTTACGAATGCTATCAATGTGGGGGGCCCTTTGTACTGGTTTTTTGTATTTTCGCCAATACTGGTTTCTTTCTTTTTATCTAGACAGAAGGTTTCTGGCGGGGAACAAGGATTAGGATGTTAGGACTGATGTTTTTGAATTACTGCTTTTGATTGATAGAGATATGGGATTTGGGTTTTTGTTTAGTGTGCTCTCTAAGATTTTTCTTTCAATCTTATGCCTACGTATTCCCGTTTATCAAAACAGGGAAATCAGAGCGTTCGTAGTTCCTCCTATTCTATGGGAGGAAATGGTTGCCTTTTGGTGTCTTGTTCAAAGCCCAAGACGTGAAGCGAAAGGTGATTTGTATCTTGTTCAAAGCCCAAGATGTGAAGCTGAAAGGTTTATTTGTATCTTGTTCAAAGCCCAAGATATGAAGCTAAAAGGTGTTGACTTTAGAGAGAATTTGTCATCTCTAAAGAGGGGGTTGTATGTCACAACTGTTTATAAAGGAGAATTACTTTAACCGGGATTTGTGAATCCGCCAATGCCATAATTTCCTTTATAGGGGATTTCAACCTGAAGGAGAAGACTTTAACTCAGTGTAGAGTAATGCCATCTTTCCTTAGGAATTTCTCATGCTAAAAGAGGGACAGTGGCATGGATGTAGATGATCCAGAGGCTTGCCGCTTACAGCGATTAGATGAAGGGGAAGGAGTTATTGATGTTTGTGTACTGTGAACGAGGCACAGCTTTGATGCTAAAAGGTTAATTGGATTAACCCGTGGTTTTCTTATATAAAGCCTAAGAGGAGGCTATTATGTGTCTCGTACAAAGCCCGAGAGAGAGGCTAAAAGGTTTTGGCCCGACAATGGAGTCTTTTGGTATCTCGTATAAAGCCCGAGATGGAGGCTATTGTTTGTTTAGGTTCAACAAGAACCTTTTTTGTATCTCGTATAAAGCCCGAGATGGAGGTGAAAGGTGATTGACTCAACGAGGGAGTCTCTTTTGTGTCTCGTACAAGGCCCGAGAGAGAGGCTAAACGTTGTTTGACTCCGCTGGGAGAGGATCATTTTACAAAGCCCAAGAGAGGCTGTGGTTACTGTTTCAGTTAAGTGACAGGTCCATTATACTGATTTTAAAGAGAAAATCAGTTCTTATATGAGCAACACTGTACTCATGGATTTGATTCAAGGATCCGGGTTATTCCTGTTCTTTAAGGAAGCGGGAAATCCGAAGGGTATTGGGACTGTCCAAGTCTACGGGTTTCCTTCCTATTTAACGAAGGGGTCACTTGAGAATGTCTTTGAGACTCAAGGAAATTAGACTGTCCAAGTCTAGAGTTTTATCTTTTGTACTATGCTTTGAGAAACAGTAGTAGACTCTATGAAAGGAATGTTCTATGTAGATGACTAAGTTCTGTTCCTATACCTCTAGGAGGTCGTCGGGATAATTTATATGAAGCCCAAGAGGAGGCTGGAAACTTTTAAGAAGCCGATCGGTCCTTGTACGAAGCCCAATAGGAGGCTATCATTCCTGGAGGAAGAGATCATTATACGAAGCCTAAGAGGAGGTTGTGAATACTTCTAAGAAGCCGTAGGTCCTTGTACTAAGCCCAAGAGGAGGCTAGGTTGCTTTTAGGAAGCCTGTGGGTCCTTGTACGATGCCGAAGAGGAGGCCGATGCTTTTAAGAAGCCTGTGGGTCCCCAAACCCCGAGAAATTCAAGGCAATCTATTCACAAGGAATAGATCAAGTCAGGAAAGTTCGAGAATTTGGAAGAAACTCAAAGATGCCATTCACGGAGAATACATTCATCTCTGGGAGTAGAGTTTCTTGACAATTCCTAATGAGGACAGCCGAAGAGAAGACTGTATCTGGTGATCCTATTGGGGATCTAGTTGTCTATTTCTACGAATAAACGAAATGGCGTCACCTAGTTTTAGACGTAGTTGCCAGGGAAACTCGAAATATCTATACTATTATTACACAGTTGATATGAGTTTATGAAAGAAGACTTACAGTGAGACAACCCCACAATACAGTTATATGTATATGAAAGCGGTAAATGAAAGCAATAACCACTTACTCGGTTGTAGAGCTTCCATGCTGTTTGGTTAGTTGTTCAACAAAGAAAAATTGAAAACAACAATATATTCAAAATCAAAGGAGAAAGTGCTTTGAAAAAGAAATATTTGGGGCTTACAGCTCAAGGAGAGGCCCAGGGTTTTATCAGTGAGGGCACTGTTGAATTTGTACAGAAGGACTTATACAAGTGACTGAGGCCCAAAATGTTTTCTGTACAAAGGGATGGGTCTTACACTCTCTCAAGAGGCCCAAAAAGTTTTAAGAAATGAAATGGGTCTTACTACTCGAGGGTAGGCCCAGTTGACTTTTCATTAAAAATGGCGATCGCGCCGAGGTTTTCTTTTAACGCAGAGGGACTTATACAATAAGTGAGGCCCAAAATGGTTTTGGTTAAAAGGGGGTTGGGTCTTACACTCTATTAGAGGCCCAAAAAAATTTGAATGGGTCTTATAGCTCATGGAGAGGCCCAAAGTTATTTGAAAAGGCGATGATCGCGCCGTTTGTTTTTAACGGTATCGGGACTTATACAATACACTGAGGCCCAAAATGATTTGGTCAACAAAATATTGGGTCTTACACTCTATTAGAGGCCCAAAGTGTTTTGAAAATGATTTATGAGGGTTGAATTAATCCAAAAACCCTAATTTGTTTTCAAAAATGTATTTAATTGAATAAAAATTCAATTAAAATGATCAAAATTGTTTAACATATGAAAAACAAATTGTGATCTTGGATTAATGCTTCAAAAATTAAGTATTGACCTACAAAATAATTAGAAAGCATTAAAAGTTGCAAAATCAATGTGGAAAAAATATTTAAAATATCAAAAACAATTAAAATATTAATTCTTTGCAAAAATATCAATTATATGAAATAAATAATATTTTTGTTATTTTTTGATAAAATAAAATATTTTAACATTTTTGTGAATTCTTGAAAAAAGAATCAACTCAAAATCATTAAAACTCAGAGAGAAATTAATTTTTGAATCAATTAAATAAAATCACAAAATTCAAATATTCAAATTTGGAAAAATGGCGCCAAGAACAAGCTGAAGAACACGCGCGTGTTTTGAGATTCTCAGATTTGCATTTTCTATCCAATCTCCCTAAATACTTGATTATAGCATGCAATCCACATATCATTATGCTCGTCTCAACCTCACGATCATGTCTATTTCCATTAATTTCATTTAAATTAAACATATAACAAGAAATCATGAAAAATCCTCAAGAACCCTAATTTCTGCATGAAGGCTAGGATTTTTGATACACGATTCAAATAATGCAATTAATTGAGGGAAAACATTCCATGCATGATTATGAACATATGGCCAAATTATTGTGCAGCAAAAATTGCATGGATCATAGAGTTAGAAGAGCTCATGCTTACCACTTGCAGCTGGTGATCGTGATTTGTATTGGAGGTGTTACAGCTAGGTTCCAATGATCTGGATAGCTTCCCTAGGTGCCATGTGATGTGTCTGAGTGCTTGGAATGGATTGAAATGGTTTGGAGTTGAAGATGGCACCTCAACTGCAAAACTGTCAAGAACTTGAGCAATTGGCTAGTGATTTTGTGAAATCTGTGTTCCAGATGTTATGTGAGTGTTTGGATCACTTCTATATGATGTATGTGAGGTGTGTGAGTGATTGGTTCGATTGGAAAAGCTCTCAAACTCAAAACCCGATAGCTACCTTGCAAAGAAAGGCATTTTTGCCAAGAGAAAGAGATTTTGAGGAAAGCATCTGTTAGATGGCTTTGGTGTACTCAAACTGATCACAATTGAGCTCTAATTATAGTTGAGCAAGTTTGTTTTGCAAGGAATAGTGAATGGCAGCTGTTAAGTAGGTTTGGCCAATGTTGGCAAATGAAAATCCAAGTCACCTCTAGCCATTGACTAGAGGTTAGGGTACAGAGCTTTGGTTCCCTTGGTCTTGGATAAGTCTTGACTGATTTCAGATGAGAATGGCTCAGTCCATGCCACCTTGATGCTTCCATTGAATGCTTCAATCCAAATTTGGAGTCTTGTCCCTATTTTGGCCATTCTAGGTTCAACATGTTATTTCTTGTTCCATGGACTTTGGAGGCTTGGCTCAGTGATTGTCCCCTTTAGATTCAATCCTCAGATGTGTCCAAGTGGATAGGAGCATTTGAATTTGGCTAATTTTGGCAAATCGAGCAAAATTGCAAATTCTGCCTTGCCTTGACAGATTTCAGCAAGGCAACTTGCCAATGTCATATCTCATGGTGTAAGTGGAATTTGGCAATGTTCTTATCCATTTTGGAAAGCCCTTACATGATACAACAACTGTCTGAACATGTTTGGTTTTTATCTCTTTTTAATCCAAGTGAAAAATCCCCCTACATTTGGAAAAAAGTGAAGGCAGATTCTGACTTAGTGAAAATTTCACTAAGTGTTGGAAAAAGTGACATTTTCATTTTTCAGCCATTTTGATCACTCCATAACTCAAAATCCTTAATGAATTGGACTTAGGTCTAGTTGGAGTTTTTGTAGAGGGTAATGAGGGCTACAAATCCATCTTTGGATGGGAAAAAATGGCCTTGTGGTTTAGGAGTTATGATCCTCCAAAGTTGGTACCCTTGTCACTTTATTTTTAACTTAGAAAATTTTCTAAGTTTTTATGGTTACCCCTTTTACAAGTTATCCAACTTTTCTTGATTTTTCTTGATGAATGATGATTCAAATCATACATTAACATCATTTTAGGGTTAAAAATCCATTTTGGTGAAAAATCTCAAAAAGTCAAAGTTGACTTTTGTGCACAGTTGACTTTTTATCAGATGAATTCCAAACTGTGCAATTCTTCAGGAAATCATGTCTTTGACCTAAATCAACCTTGATGGACATGTTCCATGGGTGTCATAGGGTATATTGGTGCATGTCATAGGGCTTGGGAGCATGTCCTGGTCAAAAGTCAAAGTTACAGTTGACTTTTTCCTTAAAACCCTAATTGTGGTACATATGAAATTGAGACTTCTTGCTCAAGCTTCTTGAATTAATCCATTGTTCCAAATGGATCAATATAGTATATTAGAGACCCTCAAACCCTCTCTTGAGGTCTTGGCTCATGGTTTGTCCCAAAAGTCAACTTAGGGGTGAATTAGGTCAAGAAACCCTAATTCTTAATTTTTGATGAATGCATCCCCTGAGGCAAAATTGACTTGATGATTGGGTCCATGAGGTTCCATGGAGTATATTAGGTTAGGTTTTGGATCATTGGCTTGTGCCCAGATGAAAAATTTCCATCTGGAGGCCCTGGTCGACCAAAACCCTAATTTGGTGACACTGTCGATCTTGAGTCTTAATCCACCTAGAAGGGAGCAGCCTTGTGCTTAATCCTTGAAGTGGGAGTCCTTTTGATCCATTGTGGATATTTTAGAGGCTAGACAAGTTGAAGATCATGTCATTCCTTGATTGATCCTTTGTCTAAGCACTCAGAGAGGGCTTGAAATCCTAATTTTGATTGTAGTGAATGCTCAACAACCCTTGAGGAATTTGATGAGGCATGATGGTTCATCCATATTATGATGATGATTTGCACAATGATGGGAAATCTTAGTGGTCAAATTTTGGGGTATAACAGATCCCGCCAACAAAGGTGACATGGCAGAAGTTACAACTGACTTCGTAAACCAGGCTGTGATGGTTAGGGTTACTGAAGACCTTGATGCAAAGATCATTGAGAACTATATTGCTGAGGCCACTAAGGGCGTCAACAATGAAACTACTGATGGTTTCGTCCAAACCAACAACGAAACTACTGACGGTTTCATCCAAATCAACAACGAAACTACTGAAGGTTTCGCCAAAGTCAACAATGAGACCACTGAAGGGTTCGCCCAAATTAACAAAGGAACTACTGAAGGTTCTTACAAACAAGCTGCTGTTGGTATTCTCCGAAGAACCATGGAGGATCCAAAAAACAAAGTTGTCAGATTTGTCAGCCCGCAGGTTACCAGGAGTTCACTTCCAAAGGTGTTAACGAAGAAAATCTCTGAGGACTTCAATCGTATGAAGAAGGAACATGAGGTCAATGAAGGTCTCAGTTTGAAGTTGGATAAATTAAGCATGGACACAGAGACACCTGCCAATGTAAACATGGTCGAAGTGGCTCAGAATATGTCAATACAAGTCGACGAAGAACGTTGACGTGAGGAGTACCATAAACTAGCGTATCCCAAGGAGGAAGAGAATCTGGAAGATTTCATACATAGGTGCCAGAGGAAAAGATCTGAGGTAATGCTTTGCCCTTGTTGCAGTGTCGTCTTCGACAAAAAGGCTGCACAAAACTTAG
The DNA here is from genome assembly GCA_022829125.1 of Lathyrus tuberosus. Lineage (NCBI taxonomy): Eukaryota > Viridiplantae > Streptophyta > Magnoliopsida > Fabales > Fabaceae > Lathyrus > Lathyrus tuberosus. The sequence continues at coordinate 11,047,440 of JALAZF010000141.1, forward strand.
AGGGAGTGGAGAGAGCAAAAAGAAGGGGAAATTGGAGACCTTCTGGAGAAAGATTCGACCCTAGAAGAGGGGACCAAAGCAGGGAGAGGTTAGGGGAAGATACCTTAACACATTCAAACCTACAAATAAAGCTCCAGACGACAGGTGGGTGAATCCAATCCGACAAGCCGAAGGATAAGGGAAATGGAAGGATTTCGAAGTGCAGCGAAGATCTTCCATGTCATACAGGAAAGAATTCTAAAAGTCAAAAAAGGTGACTTACCCTTCTGAGAATTATAAGGGCAAGAATCCTATGACGAAGTCACAATGGAGTAGGTACCAACGTTGAAAGAAGGATGAGAAGGAGGCTGCAGGAAAAGCCAAGCCATAAACCAGCAGCAATGCTCAAACTTCGACTCCGAATGAATAAATGAAGGTCGAGAAGCCACCTATTGCTCCAGTAGAAGCATCTTCAAAATAGGAAGTAACCAAGGATGATGAAATGACAGACGATTTTAACTCAGAGTCAGAGGCATCATTCGACGTAACATGTAACGTCGTTTCAGTGCTCCCTTGGGAGTATGATCAAATAATGGAAGTCGAAGAGGAAGAGGAAGCTTTGGAGGTCGAAACGGCCAGACACATGCCCGTTTTCTATTATATCATGAACAATGGATGCATTGAAGAACAGAACAGATTTTTCGAAAGGCCAGATGACTCAATGAGTAACCACTTGAAACCCCTATTTATAAAAGGAAAAATGGGTAATATAGGGGTGAATAAAATTTTGGTCGATGGAGGAGCGGCTGTCAATTTGATGCCGCATTATATGCTTAAGAAAATTGGAAAAGATGATTCCGACACCAAACCTCATAACATGGTATTGTCGAATTATGAGGGGAAAGTAGGAACCACTATGGGTGTGATACAGGTAGATCTAACTGTCGGAACCATCACAAGGCCGATGTTGTTTATGGTGATTGCGTCAAAAGCAAATTATAACCTTCACTTAGGTAGGGAGTGGATACACGGCATTGGTGCCGTCCCTTCGTCAATGCATCAATGAATAACAATTTGGCGCGCAGACGGGATTGTTGAAAATATAGAGGCTGACCAGAGTTACTTTTTTTCCGAAGTAAACCAAGTGGATAGGCGAAGCTTTGACAAGAATCTAGCTTACATAGCTCCTTGTAGCCCAGCCACCTTCGACATGACGCCAACGGACAACGCTTTCTGTTTACTATACCTTCATCCCACCCACGGGTTTTAGTGGGATAGAGCCGTAGTTGGCAAAGAAGACTAAATTTTTGGAACCTCACACATCCGGCCAACTGGCTGGGGCAGCGAATTCAGTGATAATGAGTGAGTCACTAGTTCTCGAAAAGATCGCGGCTTATATAGCCGAGAATAAACTCAAAGCGGCCTTAGAGGCCGAAGTAAAGTATATGGCTGTCGAAGCCAACCAGATCGAAGCAAATCAACAAGGTCTTGGAAAGGATTTTAATATGGATCCACCGGATAAAGATCTAGGAGATTTGCAAAACCAGAAGCTCGACGCAATTTATGACGATGAGCCATTGGGCTTTGAGAAGGAACCATTAGCAGCAAACATCAAGATGATGGCACAGGATCCACTCGAAGAAATCGACTTGGGATCAGGAGCAGAAAAAAGATCAACCTATATCAGTGCGAAAGTGAGCCCTCAACTCAAGGTCGAAATAGTCCAGTTGCTGAAGGAATTCAAGGATTGTTTCGCATGGGACTACGACGAAATGCCCGGACTGGATAGAAGTCTGGTCGAATTAAGGTTGCCAATAAAACCTGGGAGGAAACCTGTTAAGAAAACTCTAAGGAGATTCACCCTAAAAATCCTCTCGAAGATTAAAGAAGAAGTCGAAAGACTCCTCAGATGCAAGTTCATCCGTCCAACCAGGTATGTCGAATGGGTCGCTAACATAGTTCATGTAATAAAGAAAAATGGCAAATTGAGGGTATGTATTGATTTTCGAGATTTGAATTTTACTACCCCAAAGGACGAATATCCCATGCAGGTGGCGAAAATGCTCGTCGATTCTGCCGCAGGCCATGAGTACCTCAGTATGCTTGATGGGTACTCTGGTTATAACCAAATTTTTATTGTTGAGGAGGATGTTCCAAAAATGGCGTTTCGATGCCCTGGAGCCTTAGGCACCTGTGAATGGGTGGTAATGCCTTTTGGTTTAAAGAATGTTGGGGCAATGTACCAGCGAGCGATGAATTCGATTTTTCACGATTTCATTGAAGATTTTATGCAGATTTATATTGACGATATTGTTATTAAGTCTGTTTCAGGAAAAAGACATATAGACCACCTTCGACAGTCCTTTGAACGGATGAGGAAGTTTAGTCTGAAGATGAATCCTCTCAAATGTGCTTTTTGTGTGCAGGCGGGAGACTTCCTAGGCTTTGTGGTCCATGAGAAAGGGATCGAAATTAACCAAAACAAGGCCAAGGCAATAATGGAGGCGAAAGCGCCATCTACAAAGAAGGAATTGCAGTCTCTACTTGGCAAGATCAACTATCTCAGAAGGTTCATCTCCAACCTCAATGGGAAGACGCAAGCCTTTTCCCCTCTACTTAGACTGAAGAAGGAAGACTTCGAGTGGGGGCAAGAGCAGCAGGATGCCTTCGACAAGATCAAGGGGTACCTGACGCATCCTCTAATTTTAATGTCACCTTGTAGACGTAGGAGTATGAGGCTGTACATATCCGCGTCGGACAAGACATTAGGGAGCATGTTGGCTCAAGAGGACGAGAATGGTGTCGAAAGAGCCATTTACTACCTCAGTAGGGTCTTGAACGATGCGGAAACTAGATATAGTGTAATTGAAAAGTTGTGTTTATGTTTATACTTTTCATGTATGAAATTGAAGCACTATATAAAACCAGTTGATGTTTACGTTTCTTCTCATTTCGATGTTATAAAATATATGTTATCTAAACCAATCTTGCACAGTCGAATTGGAAAGTGGGCATTAGCATTATATGAATATTCTTTGACGTATCTACCTTTAAAGGCTGTCAAATGACAAGTGGTGGCTGATTTCATAGTCGACCACGCCATAAATGAAAAGTCTATGGACTACATAGAAATAGAACCATGGAAGTGTTACTTCGACGGTTCTAGTCATAAAAATGGAACTGGAATATGAGTTCTTATTATTTCTCCTAACAAAATTCCAACAAAATTTTAGTACAAAGTCAAAGGCCTTTGTTCAAATAATGAGGCAGAATATGAGGCTTTGATAGCAGGACTTGAAATTTTGTTGGAATTGGTGGCAACTCGGGTCGAAATAATGGGCGACTCTGAGTTAGTCATAAAGCAGATAACAAAGGAGTACAAGCGTGTTAAAGAAAATTTAATCATGTACTTTGTAATAGCTAATCGACACTTAAAAAGATTCGATATGGTTACGGTTCGACATATCCCTCAAATAGAAAATCAGGAAGCAAATGATTTAGCACAGATAGCTTTTGGATACAAAGTGTCGAAGGAAAAGTTGCAGAAAACCATTGAAGTTAGAGGAAGAGTCGTGTCAGCTAGATTATCCCCATCAAATTTAGAAACGATAAAGCTTGGATACGCTGACGAAGAAAATTTTGAAATTTTTAACATAGATAATTCAATGACTGGAGATTGGATGAAGCCCATAATAGAATACCTACGAAATCCAACAGGATCAGTCGAACGAAAAATCAGGTATCGAGCATTGAGTTATGTGATTTTGGGGAATGAATTATTTAAGAAAACTCTGGAAGGGATGTTACTTAAGTGTTTAGGCGAATCTGAGGCATACATAGCTTTGTCGAATTTACACAGCGGGGCATGTGGTGCGCATCAAGCAGGCCATAAGATGAAGTGGTTATTATTCTGACAGGGAATGTATTGGCCAACTATGTTAAAAGATTGCGTCGAATTCGCGAAAGGATGCCAAGAGTGCCAGGTACACGCAAGGATACCACATGTTCCTGCAAGTGAGATACATTCTATAATAAAGCCTTGGCCCTTTAGAGGTTGGGCTTTGGATTTGATTGGAGAAATTAGACCAGCCTCTTCGAAAAGCCAGAAGTTTATTTTGGTCGCTATTGATTATTTTACAAAATGGATTGAAGCCATACCTTTAGTGAATATGGATCAAGAAGCAGTAATCGAATTCATTCGCAAACACATCATTTAAAGGTTTGGCATCCCAAAAACAATAACGACGGATCAAGGATCTATTTTCACGGGTAAAAATATGCAAGCATTCGCGAAGGAAATGGGGTTCAAACTTCTCACGTCAACACCTTACTACGCTTAAGCCAATAGACAGGTCGAAGCAGCAAACAAGGTTATAATTGGTTTGATAAAGAAGCACGTGGGAAGAAAACCAAAGAATTGGCACAAAACTTTGGACCAAATTCTATGGGCTTGTCGAACCTCTCCTAAGGAAGCTACAAATGCTACACCCTTTCGACTAATGTATGGCTATGATGCGGTCTTACCGATCGAGATATACTTGCAGTCAACAAGAATTCAAAGACATCATGAAATTCCATCAGATGCATACTAGAATATGATGATATATGAACTACTTGATTTAGACGAAGAGAGATTAAACGCGTTAGATTTATTGAAAAGGCAAAAGGAAAGGGTGGAGAAATCCTACAATAAAAGAGTAAAAGGTAAAGCCTTTTCGATTGGTGACCTTGTATGGAAAGTGATTCTTCCCATGGATCGAAAAGATAGACTTATGGGAAAATGGTCCCCTAAGTGGGAAGGACCTTTTCAAATCACCAACGTGTTTTCCAATGGCGTGTATGAAGTCGAAGAATTAGATAAAGATAAGAGATTACTGAAAATAAATGGGAAATATTTGAAAAAATATAAACCCATATTGCAGGAAGTTAAAATAGAAATCGAATAGTCTTACAAAAGAAATAACTAAATTGGTAAAATTTGCCAAACAAATGGCTTAAATGTCATTACAAAAGAAATAGGCCTCAAAGGACCAAGCAACATTAAAAAATCAAACAGGGAAAGATTTCTTCAACTTGTCAAACTTGGATCGTTGAATTTGAAGTCAACGCTCACAGAGGGCCTTGCTGGTCGAAATCTCTTCAATCTCCTTGCCTAACTTCTGAGCCTGTTCAACATGATGCACTCCAACTTCAATCTCTTTGGCTATTTCATCTTGATTGACTTATTGGAGTTCTTCTTTACGTTTCTTAGCTTGAGAATTTTTGTTTTGAAGAGCAGCAATTTGTTTCTCCCATTTGAGGATGTTTTCCTCACAGCTGGCAACCTCTTTTTGATTTTGTTCAGAGGCCTTTTTCAGTTCAGTTACCTTGTTGGTGGAACTTTTAGTAGCATCCCATTCAGCAAGTTGTGTTTTCGACTTGTTCTCAAGCTTTTTCGAATAGTCTCTAAGCCGGTTAAAATCTGCGGCTACAAGGTCAATAAGAGTAGTTAAGTCCACGACAACATCAGTCACTTCAGGGGGAGCCTCCAGGATGTTGATTTGTTTCAAGAGCTTTTTTAGGTCAAAGTGGGCAGATGAATCTTTCTCTGGAAGTTGAAACAAATCAATATTGAGGATTTTTTGCCAAATCTGGGCCATCACTTCGTCCATGGATTTTGCGCTAGAAATGGTCCAAAAAGTAGTCGAATTACTGGTGGTGGTGTCAGCAAAGTTATAACGGGTACTGAGCATGGCCTTCAGATATTCCAGTGGTCTTTGCACCTTCAGATTCTCAAGTTCTTCATGAGAAAGGCTGGTCGAAGTGGTGTTGGTTGAACCAGCTTGGGGATGATCAACAGGATTTTGCTTGTCGCTTTCTTTCTCTTCATCAGCAGCAATCTTTGGAGTGGTTTCCTTTTCGCCTTCACTCCTTTCTCCCTCTTCGTCATCCGTTTCGACCTCCCCATCTTTATCTTTGTCAGCATCTTTTAAGTTGATGGGGGAATTATCTTCAGGATCAATTACTATTGTGAGCGCTGTAGTAGGCATCACAGTGTCTCCACCACCATCAACTAAGTTATCATCCTCAGGACCAGTTTCTTCTGCAATTACGTCTTGAAGTTTTTTAGAGACGGCAGTGGGCTGATTCACTTTAGTGGCTGATTCCTTAGTTGAATCTTTAGGGGGAGGTTTTGAGGCACTTGTGGGCTTATAAGTGGGATCGCTGCTAGTTTTTGGAAGAACTTGAACAATCGGATGTCCATGGGTGTCGACAAGGACCTGGAAGATAAAGAAGTCAGCAAATTTATCATGAAATGCCTTTAACTATCGAATTTGAAGAGAAAACCTACCTGGGGAATTTCAGTCTTAAGACTAGAACTATCACTTTCTGCAGGACCTGTGGTCACTTGCTCGACAGGAGTTTTGTGAGGAGTTCTCTCCAACGTCCTGGAACAGGGGTTTTTTGTTATTGAGGCTTCGTTGGTCTCTTCTTTTTATTGAAGGTTTGACTTGATCAGGGGATTCGTCACCAGATTCAATGGCAGGAGCTTCAGGTTCTTTTTCCTTTCTTTTCTTTGGCGTTGAAGGAGGTCTTCGACTGCCCTGAAAAATAGCAAAAGATTTCATTAGTATTTCAGAAAATAATAGTAAAGAAATATTGATAAAAAAACAAGGCAAAATCATACCTTCACCAAAGGTTTATGGGTAGTATTTTTTGGGGCTTCCGCATCCTCTGCAGTTGACGCTTCGACGGCAGCTGACTTCTTGGTAGAAATTTTTACGGCTAAGAAAAAGGGAAAAAGTTAAGCACAAGTCGAAAGATACATATATGTGCAATGAAAAGAAGTGGTGTCGAGTATCTTCCCATTCCACACTTTCATATATAGGAGTTTCCACGCGAACGTGTTCTATGCCAATATGAAGGTGGCCTTTGAAATTGTCCAAGGTATACTTAGTCGGAACCTCTCGCTTAGCACGTTTTTGATATTCTTGGCAAAGAAGTTTCATGGAATCTCCACAAGTAAACCAATCTGGAAATTGAGGACTAAAGGCCACACCAAATTCAGCAGATGGTAGAGGAGGAAATTTTGGTGGATAAAGGTTAAAAGCTATCTCATAACGTTGTTCTGGTCGAACGTATGAGGGTAGTTTTAACTCGTCCAATTTTCTGGTAAACTTTTCTTTCAAAGTAACGGTTGCTTCGTTTATGGTTCGACTAAGTTCGTTGGGCCTGTAGGAAGTTTCAAAGTATTTCTGGAATGCTTGGATTTCTTTGATGTATCTTGAAGTACCTTTCTTCGTTTTATCCTGCACGAGGGCGAAAGCTCTGGTCAGTTGGATAGTGAAAAAAGGCACGTCGAAAAATTGAGAATCATAATAATCCCTCCACCATTCGTCAAACTCTTGGGTACAGAGGAAGCTGGGCTTAAAGGGCACCGGTTGGATTTCGACCAAATTGGAGTACTTCTTCAGCAGTTCAGAACATTCATCTTCGGTGTGGGTCATGTTGTAGTGAATCAAAGAACCTTTCCTTGAGAAGAGGGGTTTTGGTTTTATTTGTATTAACCCAAACTGTCGAGAGACCAGATTGGGTTGGTAATTGACAAGGGAGATCTTCAGCTTTGAAGGATTGAGTCTGGAAACTAAAAGTCCGGGGGTAAGAAAAGATTCCTAAACATTAAGGAATTCATCTTCTAGAGCTTTCGACTCAAATGGAAGTTTCCTGGTGAACCACATTGGTCCAATTTTTCTATCGACGAAAAGACCCATATTGGGAGTGAAGTTATGACGTTTGGAAAACATCATTACATACCCAGTAAAAGTTCGTTGAAGGCTCAGACCTTCATCATTGGGTGTTAATTGCGCCAGTCTGGTTCCTTTGACTCTTCTGTCCTTCAGAGCAAGTTCGCCCATAGTTTGTTTGTTGGGTAAGGAAGCTTCAAATGTGGCGTTGAGCCACAGCTGTAAGAGCCAAAATGGTCCTGACAACAGAAGACTTCCTTTATCCTTGATGTTCTTCAGGAAAGTAACCCCTTCGCCAAGAGATTCGTACAAATTCGCCAAGATCATCTCACTGAGGAACAGTTGATGTCTAGCATGGAGCCGATTTTCCATAGTAATATAACATTTCGCCACTTAAAGAGATCTAGAGCAGAAAACGCATCTCGACGGCCAGAGGGCTAAGAAGGCTACATGTTCTTGGTCAGAGACTTCTTCAGTTTCTTTGTCATGGAAATTGGCAATGTAGGCTGTGAAGGTGGCCTTATTTGTGTCGAAGCCTATGGAGTCGTCACATAGTAGGGTGGGATCATAATCCACTCCCAGTCGGCTAAGGCCAGTTATGGCAGCTACGTCGAAAAGAGTGGGGGTGATCATTCCACAAGGAAGGTGGAAATTGTTATAGGTACTGTCCCAAAAGTAAAGGGAAGCTAAAATCAAAGAGGGGCAATATCCTGGTCCTACTTTCGACAATTGGATGAGGTCGAAAATGCCCATAGATTTCCAAGTATCAGCTTTGACTGCCTCTATTTTCTTTAGCCAAGCCAGATAATCAGATGGGTCTTTCGACAAAGGACAAGTCCTAAAAATTCTAAAGTTGTTCATGTACTCTAAGTTTATGACTTCCTCAGAGGGGGATCCTTGGCCATCGACTTTGGATTTTTCGTCTATGATTTTCTCCTTATCAGTTCTAGGCCTAACCCCGTTAGCTATGGGTTTGTAACGGTGGTAAGCTGGAAAGAATTCTCTCACTTTTACAGGATCTAGAGATAAATCGGGAAAAGGTCCTAGCATTGCATGATATTTACCAGAAATTAAAATAGGAATTAGTACCTGAGACTGGTAAATACGTCTTTTTTCCTCTTCATTTGGGGGTTCTGGTATATATTGTTGGTTCCCCACCACCTTTGGACCAAGAATCTTGTGGACAGGTGGTAAGTTTTTAGATTTCTTGGAATCTTTGCTCGTGATTTGAGGAGTTACGGAAGATGCCATGGTTGTCGCAGAAGGAAATGCAGAGAAAATGACGAAGATGAAGATATGTTGAAGATAGTTCTTGCCTAAAGGAAAAGAGCGTTAAAAGTGAAAAAGACATTTTTCAACTTATTTATAGGGGGAAAAGGGACTGAAGCGGTTGAAATTCAGAATTTTTTCCATTGAATGGAAAGATAGTGGAAAAAGTGTGGGACACGTGGCAGTTATGAGTGGATGGTTCAGGCGGTGGCAGTTAAATTTTTGACCCATGATCCGCTAGGGACTAGGGTAGTGATGATGAAAAATCTTGAAACGTGGGCTAAAGAGACGTTTTAGGAAAAGTGCAATGATGACTCTGACGTTACAAATGTCTAGTCATATGAATAGTCATCTGTCGAATTATTGAAGGCGTCGAATTTTATTGGCAAAAAATGCTTTTCTCCCTTCGTCGAAAATGCATTTTCTGGGGGGGCAATTTGTAAGCATCTAATTTCGACGCCTAGATTTTATTCAGAAAATGAGTTTGAAGATCTGCCAGGATACTTCGACAGGAGTGTGTTTTGAAGAAGGACAGCCGAAGATCAATGTTAATTGGAGAAGCAGATTTGGAGATTTTTTCTAAGTATTAAAAATACTTCGACAGATTGGTGATAAGGCCATTTTCGACGGATGTTTGAAATTCGAATTTAGGAGGGAGACTCGTTTGGAGAACCAGACGCGTGGAGCACATCCAGGGCGAAAAGGCATGCAGAGCGCCATGTGTCATCATTAGGAGAAATAGCTGTTATTGACAGTTATTTCGATTGTATATAAATAGGGAGTCCTAGCGTTTAGATTTTCGTGTGTGTTCAAATTTTGTACAAGTTACTCAAGAATACTCAAAGTAATCGTGTGAGAGAAAATAGTAGTTATTAAGAAAATGTACGTTTGAGAAACACCAGTTTTTATTCCTTGCATGTTAATGAAATCTTAAGTTATTCATTTACAATTCCTTTTTATTCTTGCACTTTTATTCTTGCAATTTACTTACATTTCGCCATTTCTTTCAAGAAACAAAGTTCTTATCATTTTTAGTCGAAAAACATTAGTTGATGAAAACCATGATAAATCCAGTAAACAAAAGGTTTTGTTTTAACACAAATTGTCAAGATTGTTAAAGCACATTGTCCTAGGACTTGTTTGATCGGTTCTGCGAGTAAACTAATTTTTTCATAAATTAGGAGATCAGCGGTTGTTTACAAATTTTCCAGGCAAACAGCTGGTCAGGCACCAAAGGATATGAGGGAGCCTCCACAGAAAAAGGCGAGTACACAGTATCGACCCTTTTCTTTATCCATTCCACGTACGGGGGATAAGCGACACAATCACTTTTTCCAAGAAATGGTTTCCCTTTCCGGTGAATCTTACTCCAAGTGCTCACAACTCTTCTCATCAGCTCGGGATTACCGGATGCTTGATAGAACATAGATTCTTCCACTTCCTTATCTGTTGGAGGAGACTTCAAGGCATATCCCAATTGTTTTCTAAAGAGAGAGGGGTTGTAATTGATACCACCCTTCACCCCCGTGAGAGGAACATTAGGAAACTCTCTATAGTTATAGGTCATCTCAGTGCCGAGCAATCTTCTATCGAACTAAATGATATCCTTGGCAGTCAAACCCATCATCCTCTTGGACCACGGCAAGGAATCCTTAGTATTTACAAATGCACGGGTGTGGGGAAGATGACTCATGAACCATTTACAAAGCAATGGAGCACAACAGACGACCATCCCACCTCTTTTCTTCTCATTCTTAAAATGTACAGAATGATAGAAATCACCCAGGAACGTATGCACTGGGTTCTTCAACATGAAGATGCGGATGACATTCATGTCCACAAAATCTGCCTCATTAGGAAACAAGATTATCCCATAAACACAAAGGGCAAAAATTGCATTGAAAGTATCCCAACTACCAGCACCAACATATACCTTGGCCTGACCCACCAAGAAGCTCAGATGAAAACCAGATAGGCCCCCTTTAACTCTAAGGTTAGCTTCCACCATTGATTTGCTCAAATAAAGAGCAACAATTATATCCTGAAGCTCAGGAATCCCCATAGCACTATGGAACGGCACCTGATCCTCGATTGGCACTCCCAAAATGAGTGAATACTCTTCCAATGTCGGTGCCAACAGATAGTCTAGGAATAGAAAATATCTCAGCGAAGGATCATAAAACTGCAGTAGAGTGTGAATGGCGCTTCTCTCATACTCTGTAACTGTGCAAAGAACTTTCAGAATCTTCTCATAATCCTTCTTAAAGTACTCCAAACTGCTCGGAGTGGCCAAAGCAACCAGGCTGTGAAGTAAACTCAGATCAGGCAAGGGAAACTTGTAAGCAATATTCATCTTTCTTCCAGTGTCTGTCTAGAAAGGAGCTTGGCAACCAGAATCAACAATAAGATAAACCCCTGGAAATAAAGAAACATGTAGGTTAAAATGCAGTAATGATATGATGCAAAGACATGGGATCACATCTCCAAAATTCTGAATAATTGATGTGCTGATGACGGAATAGGTTCAAAGGTCTGCTCTGACAAGAATACTAGAAAACCAGGCTCAAAAGTTCACACTGATAAGAACACCAGAAATCCGGGTAGGATGAAGGTCGAAGTTTCCTGCAAAAACCCATTCCCTCTCACATGTGGGTTCTAGTCTTAGACAAGGCTTCTAACAGTTCCTCAGCTTCTTTGGCTCTCAGGTCGAGAAGCAATAATACATTCACCATTTCTGGTTTGGCATTATTATTCCTCAAGGAGGCCTCCACTGATTTCTAATGAATGGTCTCCAGAGTCATAAGTTCTCTATGAGAACACCCTGTCATCTGCATAAGATATGTAGGACAGAATATCTCCCAAGAAAACCTCGTCTAAATATGGGTCTCTTGTCAACTACATGCAACAAGACGCTACGCAAGTTAACACGACTATCCACTTTAATCATGTGTGTACACTCAAGCATGGGTAGTAGGCTTATCACTCACTAACAACCCCTCCCAAACAACACAACAATAATCCAGAATAATGGTGAGTGAAACAAAATGCAATGCATGCAAATAAATAACGCAAATAAATCATATACATAAACACCCCCAAAAAACGAAAACAAACAAGAGCTAGGACTGACTCGCATAGGGAACCAGAGCCCCCAGCGGAGTCGCTAGCTGTTGCTACAGCAAAAAACCACTAGCGAAGACACAGATTCGCCACCGAACGTTATTGAAATTCTGGCATATGCAGACAGAAAATGTCCTAACACATGTCAAGACATTGTGCTACATAATCATTTAAACACAGAGGCGTAACAGCAGACTGATACCTTGAATATCAGAACTGCATAATCACAGATGTCATGACATCTGATCCAACATGTCAGTCAAGAACAATAACAAAACTGTAAATTGAAAAATGTTAAATAAGGCAGTATGTGTTAACCCAGTTCGGTGCAATTCACATACTCTGGGGGATACCAATCCAGGAGGAACACTTCACTATCTTGTAGTATTACCCTAAAGTTAAACTCCCCCATTTACAACTTTATCTTAATCACTACCCTTAATGAACATCTTTATCACAGTTAAACTCCATCGTTTACACCTCTGATATGAGAGACCTACTCACTTCCTTAATGACAACCTGTGATATCTCTGTCTTCTGCTAATTCAGAATCTCTGTCTTGCTTTCTTGACCAACAAGTCATCTTGGACTTGCTTCAAAGCTTTGTCCAAGAACGATACACAGACCATTACCTAAAGGCTTATGGTTTTGTCCCTGTACCTATGCCTTCCACTCTGTATCTCATACTACAGAGGGATACTTACAACTCCTAAGAGAGCCAACGACTCTCAAACCCTAAACCCTTATTCAACACAAGTGAACTAGGTTACAAAGTTACAAGTGATACAAAAGGTACATTCGATATCAAAACCCTAGGTCTAAGTCTCCTTATATAGTCTTTTGTTGGGCTTTCTATCTTTGATCCTGTGATTCCTTGATCCACTCCTTAATTCTTGCAACAGATTAAGAGAGATTTAAATCATTCTATTATAACAGTCTAGGATGTCGAGTCTTCAAGTTAAGAAATCTCCTTCTATATCTTTGTTCTTTGGCAGAGTTCTTCAGCTCTAGTCTTTATGTTGAAACGTCTCCTTCAGCACTGAGTTTTCCCCAAAATTTTGTCCAAAATATTTGAGCTTTCAATCTCCCCCTTTTTGGCAAATTTTGGCTAAAACTCTTTGTACAATAGAGTCTGGATTCTCCTGAATTCGTGTCAACCTGAATAACCAACTCATAATTATTAATTTAAGACTCCAGAAATCCTAAGACTCCTGAGACTGAGACTCCAAAAATCCTAAATTAATTTTTCTTTATGTTGATGTTCATGTAGAGGAGGATAAAACTCCCCCTAAACAAATGACTGTGTTCTTAACTTAGGACACAAGACACAAACGAAGCTGAGGTACACAAACGAAGCTGAGGTACGAGACCTTTCTCCCCCTTTTTGCCAAAAATTGACAAAAAAAATGTACCAAGCCAACCCAGACGCACCATACCCAAGGGACAATTCTGAATAATGCCATGAGGACACGTATCTTGAGCCAAAAGTGACCAAGGCTTTCCTATAAATACCCCAGCGGCCTTCATAGGAATCAAAGAGCCAAGACAAGATCATTAATAGCATATGAGACTTCACCAAAACCGAGAGTGCACCAGCCAAGAACTCTTTGATTGTTTCTTCTATAAGGAGCATCGTCCAAAGATTTTGCAAAGCCCAAAGAACATGTTTTGCACACGCACATATTCCACATTCCAAGGTACACCGTCTATAATGACCCAGATACCTCAAAAGCATGTTCTTAACAATGTCCTGACATCAAGTCAGACATTGTTCACCAAAGAAAGCTTTTGTATTGACCAATATCTTCACAGTCTGAAGATCACAGTCTGCAGAGAAAAATAAATTCCCCCAGACTCAATCAATGATTCTTAAGCATCCATTAAGAACCATGTTATTTGCACTGCCAAGTCTCCCCCAACTTGCAGCAATACAAATGTCAAGACATCTTTCTTGACATCTCATCCTCCCAGGATGGACACATAATCACAGCTTGCTTGACACACAATACAAACTAGAACTTCAACTGCTCCCTCGCAGTAATACATCTCAGATCAATGAGCAACTCCCCCTATCTAAGATAACCAGTGCTCCTCCATGGAACACTAAGCTGATGAATGGAAAACATAAGACGCATCTTCATGTCTTCAAGAGCGCACCCTCAGTTCAAACTACCTGCTGAACACAATCATCAACCCTCTTATTGCTTCTTCTGACAAGAACCAATAATCACTCACACATGAACACCATCATGTTACCCGTGAGGAAATAACAGGATCACCATCCTAACATAACAAACTCTTGGATTGAGATCAAAGCTCTATTGATCCCTCTCTTCCAGAAACTATCCATACACCACACGAATTCCTCTTGAATTCTCATGTATAGACCTCCTTGTTCCCTGAGACACAATCCAATTGAATCAGAATGCTTCACATTCCTCAAAGAGATGCACAGGGCCCCTTAGTTTGTTATAACGATGTCAGATATCGTATACATGCTCTCGAACTTCACAGCTGCCAAACTGATCCACTACTAGCATGACTTGCAGCAAGGGGCAGTATCCCCTTCACAAGATTTTCCACTGACCTTACCAAGGCCAGCAACTGAGATAGACACCCCATAATCCAAGACAGTCATTCCTTCATCATTCTCCCGTATGATAAGCTGGAATACTTCTGATTTTCTAGTGAATATCCACTTCTGAACGCATCAGAATCCAGACCTTCATGCAATCAACCCATGATTCACTCCAGTCTTACCAAAACCCTTACATCAGACTACCAAGACAGTTCTTCTACTCCATCATTCTCCCATATGACAAGGTAGATACTTCTTAGACACGATGCAAGTAACCAGTTCCTCACAGAACTTGAAATCCTCCTCCAAGGATAACCAACCCAAAAATGTTCTAACATCAGTTAGGACATCCTTCACACATCATAGACATCACACACCATGGTTCTTGATATGCTCCACCACTGGACTTACTATCAGCATAGTAATCCAAACTAAAGATCTTCGCACAACACTGCGCCACCAGCTTGAACAAAGAGAACTTCAGAAACCCAGAGAGAAGTAAACTCTCATCCACCAAAAGAAGGTATACTTCCATCCTGAACCCAGAACTTCTACCACAAGCTCCAAGAGAACCAGAACCTCCATACGTTTTCAACTAACTACTCTTCTACACAAGCATCCTGCTTGAATGCACACTATGAAACCAACCAAATGCCACCTTTTGATTGATATCACTCTTCTTCATAACTCCTTCAAGATACACTGATCCACCAATGAAATCAGATCTTCAAGTCACATAAACTACTTGCACCATAGTAAGACATCTTGGATCCACCAAGCCTCTAGACATGTAACATCTTCCCATCCACAGCTCCCGCAAAATGCATGAGATAGACCTTTTTGAAGCATCCATAACTTCCATTCTCCTGTAGATCACCTTATCTTAAGCTGATGTGCCACATCACTAGCTGAGACTCTGATGTTAAGCTAGATGTCAGAACATTCTGATACGACATCCAACTGCTGAATTCAGCTCCTCCTTCTGCCTTTTAGAAGAACCTCATCCCTTTGCAGAACAAGAGTCCCATGCTCTCATAGACTTGATTCAACAACCAAGTTTGAGCAGACAACCTCCATCCTGATTTAAAACTCCAAAGACTTCACACTTCCCACGTCTGAGTCTTCAGAACATAAGTTGTCCTAGACTGCATAATAGCCATACCAAAGAATGCCACTTTCCTTAGTAGAGTAGTTTGTAAAAAGTCAGAGATAACTGCCACTTAACTTTGACCTTCAAACTAAGCAAAATCCCATGCTCCCAAGTACCTAGATCAGAAATAAACTGATCCAAGCAGTAACCATCAAGATTATGATGTCTTCATCTTCATCTTCAATAGCATCAAAGTCCAGACCAGTTTCTTGCTAGGAAACTCTCCAGAGAACACATGTTTCTGTCACACCTGACTGAAGCCCATTCTTAGGTCAACACCTAAGACTAAAATAGATGCTAAAGCGTATGCAGTACCCCTCCCATGATTCTACACAAACTCTGATGATGAGATGTTCCAACATCTTGTTGAACATCAGCAATCTTGACTTTCAAGGATAATCAATTAAATACTTGTGAATCCCACAAATAGCAATTAATCTTAAATCTTTGTCCAATAACCCTTTTTCACTGTTGTAGCTAAGCTCCACCAGATCACTTCATGAACACTTATCAAGTGTTCAATCTTTTGCAAGTATCTTCTTTGACAAACAGTGTTGAGATACCAAGGCTGCCACCATTGACTCAAGTAACTAAGATTTTCTCTGAACAAATCTTATTTACCTCAATGATTCTGAAAGCTCCAATCAGATTAGATCCACCCTTAAGGTTAAGAGAGATGAATCCTTCCTTGCTGTTTTTGGATGGTGAAAATAAATCACCTCCACTTTCTTCAGATTGTGTTTCAAAGAAACACCTTCTAGTCAGAAGAATAACTAGAAGACTCTAGATGCACGACATAGACGCCTTTATGAGTGGACTTGAGAGAATTCTCAAGTATCTTTGACAATCTAGTCGATCAATAATTTATCAAACTCCCAAAGCGAGAACTTGATAAACTTAAACTCAACTCTTCTCCTCTTCAACTAACTTCAAATGCACCAAGAAACCAAAATTCCAAGTACCAAGTCACCATACCAGATATCTACCTACAACTCCCTTGATTCCATTGCTCCTGAATTTGGAATAAAAGAATGCAGATATCTTCACATATAGAGGCCGACGATTGAGATCTTCCACCAACTGTCTTCAGTAACAACTCCAGAATCCCATAATTCTAGAGCTCTTCCATAAGAAACACATGCAGCGGAACCACCAAGGAACAAATCCTGCTTGCCCTAATAAGATGTGAGAACATCTTATAAGACACCCCAACAAGAGAACTAGCCACTTCTCCTGTAGTTGTTGTAGAATCTCTTCAGCAACATGAATAACCTCTGGGTTGTTACCTTCGATCCAGAACACCCATCTCATCCATTAATACCCTTAAGTATGTCTGAGTTGATTGATCTGATCTTCAAAACTTCTCCTTGTTTAAACGCAAGAAAGTATCTCCCAAAGATCTCATCCAGAACCAGATAGGATGCCAGCTCTGATACCAATTGAAATTCTGGCATATGCAAACAGCAGATGTCCTAACACATGTCAAGACATTGTGCTACATAATCATTTAAACACAGAGGCGCAACAGCAGACTGATACCTTGAATATCAGAACTGCAGAATCACAGATGTCACGACATCTAATTCAACATGTTAGTCAAGAGCAATAACAAAACTGTAAATTGTAGAATGTTAAATAAGACAGCATGTGTTAACCCAGTTCGGTGCAATTCACCTACTCTGGGGGATACCAATCCAGGAAGAAGACTTCACTATCTTGTAGTATTACCCTAAAGTTAAACTCCCCCGTTTACAACTTTATCCTAATCACAACCCTTAATGAACATCTTTATCACAGTTAAACTCCATCGTTTACACCTCTAATATGAGATACCTACTCACTTCCTTAATCACAACCTGTGATATCTATGTCTTCTGCCAATTCAGAATCTCTGTCTTGCTTTCTTGACCAACAAGTCATCTTGGACTTGCTTCAAAGCTTTGTCCAAGAATGATACATAGACCATTACCTAAAGGCTTCTGGTTTTGTCCCTGTACCTATGCCTTCCACTCTGTATCTCATACTACAGAGGGAGACTTACAACTCCTAAAAGAGCCAACGACTCTCAAACCCTAAACCCTTATTCAACACAAGAGAACTAGGTTACAAATTTACAAGTGATACAAAAGGTGCATTTGATATCAAAACCCTAGGTCTAAGTCTCCTTATATAGTCTTCTATTGGGCTTTCTATCTTTGATCCTGTGATTCCTTGATCTGCTCCTTAATTCTTACAACAGATTAAGGCGGATTTAAGTCAATCTATTATAACAGTCTAGGATGTCGAGTCTTCAAGTTGAGACATCTCCTTCCACATCTTTGTTCTTTGGCAGATTTTTTCAGCTCTGGTCTTTATGTTGAAACATCTCCTTCAGCACTGAGTTTTCCCCAAAATTTTGTCCAAAATATTTGAGCTTTCAGTTATTTATCTCAACGGGGAAAGGAAATGATCGAGAAAAACCTCATAAGGGAGAGAAAATGGTCTTGCAACCAAATTTGGGGTTCGGGGGTCGATTACGCAAGACGAAGGTATTAGCATCCCTCGCGTGTGTTGTACTTAACGGGATCAACTCTTGTGTTCTAATAAAAGGGTATGTATATCTAAAGCTTACTCTCTAAGCTTACTTGTTGCAATCCTATGCCTACGTATTCCCTCGTGCAATGGGAAAGTCAGAGTCATCATAGTTCGTGACTATGGGTGAAAGGGAAGGTTGCCCGCCAAGGATTGGGGAGCTTGTGCCTACGTATCTTCATTTGGACGAGAATGAAGAAATCAGAGCGTCCGTAGTTCTTGGGACCACGGGTCGCTTAGTGTCTTTTATGGACAATGCTAACTTTCGTGTTTCAACCGCTAGGTTTTGTCGCTTGCACACGAGAAGACTTACACTTTAGCCTGTTTTGTGATAGAACGAAAATAACATGTCGTTTCTGAAAATAGTTTAAAGGGAAAATCCTGAAGGATAAAATGATTTGAATTTGTTAGAGTGTTTTAAAGAAATGAGTTGAATCGGTTTGTGATGCTTATCGTGCTCTCTAGATGAGGTAAAAAGACTTCCTCTCATCATTTCCCATGTGCCTAAGGCTCGTGACGCACTATACACATCGTATTTATTAAGTTACTTGAACTAATTAAGAGAGAGAAGAGAAGGACATAACGAACGAATCTAAGGGAGACTTGGCCCTAGATGTTATCATGCAATATGGTCCTAAGGTTAGGATTAGAAGATGATTTTATCCTAATGTTGTCATGCAACATTAGGATAACAACCTAATGTTATCATGCTTGGATTAACAACCTAATGTCTATCCTACTCCAATCTTAATCAAAAAAATAAGTTGGACTAGGAAGCCCTAAGGTAACATGCTAGAGCAAGTAAAAAGCCAAGGAAAAACACAAACAGCAGCATACGACAACGCTTCAATTAGAACAACAGTGTATTTCCAGCAACATCTCAACAACATACGACAACGCTTCAATCAGAACATCAGTGTATTTCTAGCAACATCACAACAACATTTAACATCACATATTTTCAGGACAGGCATGTATGGAGCAGTAACATAGTGGCAGCATTTAACAACATGTATAACACAAGACATTAGTGTATGCAATGCAATCAAAATGAGCATGCATCGTGTATGCCACTAGGTTGAGCAAGTATCATGAATATGCATCAAGAACTCAAGCAACATAAACATGTGTTGTGCAAGGTCACGCAAAGTATGTGATCATGTATCAAAAGATCAATCAAATAATTATGAGCATGCATCATCAAGGGAATAAATGAGCATACACCATGGAGTTCAACAATTGACAATGCACATGAACAATGTATCAACCTCAAACGTCATGCAAGCAACGAGCAAGTATCAACATGTAAGTATCATGAATATGAAACATCAATAAGCAAGTGTCAACATGTAAACAAGTGAGCATCATGAACATGCTTCAAGAATGCAAACAATTACGTAATCGACAAATCGTGCACCAATGATTCGCATACGTACTGCAAACGGAGGCTAAACAACTCAAGAAAATTTCACAAATACCATATGTATCAACCCATGGAAGTTACATGTGGAAAGGGATCAAGATAAGTTCAAAAACAAGTAAAAATCACACTCTGCAACAGGTGTAATCGATTAACATATATGTGTTAATCGATTACAAAGTGTTAAAAAACAGTTCCAGACGCAGAAAACAGGGTGTAATCGATTACACCAGATGTGTTAATCAATTACACCTATCTATATGGTTGTTATTGTTAACGGTTGTGAAATAGTTTACCCATATATAAGCAAAATAACTCTCACTTAATTGACAGTAACACCGTTGCCTTCAAAGTGAAACCCTAGAACCCATTTTTTTTCTTCGTTTTCGCCATTAGCCGTGAATCATACATTAAGGTATTCTTCTTCTTCCATCTATTGTTAGATATTTCCCATTATCTCGTTTGTGGAATATTATTTTTGTTGATTGTTCTCATTTTTTCAGATTCGTTTTCACTACCTTAACAAAGACCATGCTTTGGAAACTTCATAATGTTTGCGTAGCTATGGAAAAAAGTACAAGAAGCATAAAGCTATGCTAGAAAATTCATCCACCTTGTACTTTTTCTTCATAGCTTCACGAACAAGATGTTAGTAAATGAAGAATCAACACTGTAAGCAAACTTTATCTAGTTTTAGAAACAATGAAAAGAAATATAAGAAGTATAAAGCTTTTGTGTAAGCTTCTTCCTCCTTATATTTCTTTTTCATTGCTTCCCAAACTAGTTCAACATCATAATTGATTCCTGTTCCGCGATTAGTTTCATTAAAAGGTGCGTTATTCCTGTTCCTCTCTTTACTCTTCACTAGATTATGGTTTTAGGGTTTGTTTTCAACTGAGGATGCTCATTTTTTAAGTTTGCTCTGTTTCCTTTTAGGTTTAGGGGATGATACAGGGTGATGATGCTGGTGGAAGCAAGCGTATTATATCAGTTTATAATTTCTGGATCTGGTATAGAATGTTGTTTGAGTTTATTATATTCTATTTACATTGTTTGTTTCACTAACCCTTACTTAAAGTTTGTTGGTGGTAGCAAGCGTATTATATGAGTTTATAATATCTGGATCTGGTATAGAATGTTGTTTGAGTTTATTATATTCTATGTAGATTTTTTGTTTCGCTAACCCTCACTTAAAATGCATTCAGTTAATTTGACATAGATACTTATAATCTGCAAATTAAGTTGTATTTGAAAACCAGCTTAAATAAACCAATGTTGTTTTCTGATTGCATGCCTCTCATCATTTATCTCACGTTCTTTTATATATAGATTATGGTATAATAATATGGCTCCTGAGATGTATCGCCATCTTCCATTATAGTTAAATCAAAGATAAGGCAGATTATCCAATGTCTTGTTGATCTTATGGAAATTTAACTATAATCGAAGATAGCGATATATCGAAGGAGTCAAATCAATAAACCACAATATATATAAAAGAGCGTGAAATGCACGATGAGACGAATGCAATCAGAAAACAACATTGGTTTGTTTAAGTTGGTTTTCAAGAACAGTTTAATTTGCAGATTATAGACATCTTCATCAAATTGAATCTATGTATATTTATTTAGTGAGGTGTTTGGAAAACAAGCAATCTACATTTAATATAATAAACTTAGGGTACTTACAACAACGGTTATCTATTGTAACTGATATCATAAGTAATTTATGTTTTATATAATTTCGCTGCTGATGGGTTTCGAACCCAGAACCTAAGTGTATATATCACAACGGTTAATTACCATAACCGTTGTGATATATGGCTCGCGCCCTACCTTTCAATAACGCCTTCGCCCGCGTCATTATATGTCATTCCCAACCGTTGTTAAATGGGTTTTTCGTAGTAGTGCCTGAAGAAACAGCAGAAAATCACTTTTCAAAAGCACTTTTCCAGCATCAATTCAGTGTTCAAATGCAACATGTAATATCATGCAATTGTACACAGAAATTACATGAATTAACAGTAAACAAACACCTTGAATCAATCAAAAAATCAACAACATCAAGCAATTGAATCAATGGATCAATTCACACAAAAACCACAAGGATCTACATTGTGAAAGTTTTCAAATAAGCTAAAATGAGTTTGGATCTAAGAATCACCAACCTACAAAGCGGAGATTTGCTTTGGTAATTGTTGCAAACAAAATTTGATAGATCAAGCAAAGAAAACCAGAGATCCAATAGATTATTCTCAAGAAAAGTTGAAGAATAATACAATAAAATGAACTTGCTTCAAAATTACTTCAAGAAAGTGCTTCCAAACTTCAGATCTAGATCCAAATTAACTTCTACTGCAGAATTGATTGATGGAAGTGCAATGTGATGAAGGTTCAACTCTAGAATTAACAAACTCCAATGAAGAATTTGATAATTCTAATGGAAGAGCTTGGGTGAGGTTATGGATGAAGATGAAAATGGAGAGTGAAAAAGTGAGAGAGAATTGAGAGAATTTGAATGCGAAGTGTAGAGAAATCAGAAAAAATTAATTGGTTCCCTCTTGGAATGGAGTAAATTGATTTAAATATGGTATAGGTATGGAATGAAAATGAGGTTTGGAAATTGGTTTTGAATGAGGGTTGGATTTTTGGTTTGGAATTAGGAGTGGAAATTATTTGAATTATGGTGGGAAAATTAAATTATTCTGAAAATAAACCAATATTTTAGAAGCATTCTAGATCCTTCTACTGACGGAATAGTGAACCCAAGTAACTGAAATGAGATATAAACTACTACAATGCTGAAAATCTGTTGTTCTTGGAAAAACTAACTGGGTGTAATTGATTAACATGATCTGGTTAATCGATTACATGCTTCAAAGTTTGAATTCTGGCACCTTCCAGAGGGGTGTAATCGATTACACCAAGGCAAAAATTGAGAAAATTGCCCTGTTGCAACCTGTTATGAGCCCTGTTTCGCATCTAAACCTTAGCCACTGATAATACCCTTGAGTAATGTCTGAAACATGATAGATAACTTGTCTGGAGCAAGATTATGTGAACTTTGTGCTCTCCATTATTGATTTTGGAATAATCAAACCATTTGTTGAGCAAAATAAATGCTCAAAGATTTTGGCGGCTGTATGTCTAGCTCTGAATGCTACTGGAACACTCTCTGAAATGAAGAAAGCTCTGAACTTCCAGAAAACACTGTGATCCCATGTCTTAGAAGCCCAATGCAATGCATGATTAATGTCATGACGAATGCGTATGGATGGGAACATAAACCAGTCAAGGTTAGAAAACAAAGGGCAAATTTTGGGGTGCAACAAAAGGTAGATGTAGCCTTCCTTGATCTTGTATGTATTTTCTTTAATCTTTTGCATGTGAACAAGTTGATGATTAATATATGGTGAATATCTTTGTTCTTTAGGATATACATTTGTTTTGAATCACTCTAGACATAGATTTTACAAAACTTGATCTAAGATATTCATCTCTCAATGAACAAATTCTAGACATAGATTTGTGAGTTGATATTTATTTTGTATCAATCTTAAAGATAATTGTATTGATTGTTAGCATGAGACATCATCTAGTGATAGATACAATAATACTCACGAAACCGCTTTAGACATAAACGGTATTGAGAGGGTACGTGATTATATTAATCGGAAACAAGTTTACATGCTTGTTTAAGAGAATATATGCAAGTTAGGTTTGATGACATCTATTCTTGATATGTCTTGTTAAACAAACATATTTCTAGAATTTACTCTTTGCTGCTAAAACTTGGGGCAACTTATGATACCAAACAAACAACTTTTAAAAACCCTACTTAAAACTCTTTGAACTATAAAACGGCAAGTGATATCACTACGATCCATGTGGAGACGATAAAACACTTTCACCACCTTATATGCTTTTTATCAATAAGTAAACAACATTATTCCTTATAAGTTTAGAAAGCTTCAAAGACTTTTAAGTTATGTTCTCGAAATAATCAATGGGAAGAAGCTTTCCTACTGGTAGATTTCAAAGTTATCTTCCATGGGGGAAAATAATATTTTAGATCGCGTGCCTTACTATGGACTGCTATCGTCCATATCTATACGATAAATCATTCCTCTTACATGGGGTCTATGTGCCTTGTTTAATTTATGCCTTTTTGATAATGACAAAGGGGGAAAAGTATATTCTCAGGAGGAGCAAAGTATACTCTCAACTTAATTGAGGGAGAGTTTAATCACTCCAAAATAATTGTATCTATTTTTTTTACCACCTCCTTTGAGAGATGCGTTATCATCATAAAAAAGGGGGAGAATGTGGATCTATGTGCTTGCAATTGATAAATATCAGCACATAGAGTTTTGATGACGACAATGCATGGAAATTACATTCAACCCTAATGATAACCAAAGAATCTTATGACTTATAAACCGAGGACTCAAGATCAAAGTGCTTATACAATAAGATACTATGTGGAAAAAATCTTGAAGCCTCTTTGGGGAAAGATGTGAAAGCTCGCTAGGTCATGTTTGTCGGTCTGTCTGAGTGAACTGAGTACAGTAAAAGTAAGGTAATAGCTTAAGAGTCCTAAGGCAACTCACACACACTTTAAAATATTTTTCTACCTTGAAATTGACTTTATAAATCAAGACCAAATGATTAAAAAGCTATCAAAACTTTTTCTTAACCATCTAATTGATTAGAAATATATGTCAATCGATTGGCAAAACTTTTTATTTATCTAATCAATTAGAGCACTTGCATAATCGACTAGAAGTATGATAACAAATTGTATAAATAACAAGTATAGCACATTAATGATTTACAACAGCTCTATATCCAAACTTTCCTAATCAGGTTGTACAATCGATTATATTTGAGTTATCTAATCGAGTATAACATTTTGCTAATCGATTAGATAATCAATTCAACCTATGGATTGTTTTCTTTTTTGGAATTTCCAACTACTTTATAAAGGAGGGTCTTCCTTACTTTATATCAAACCACTTTCCGACATTTTCATATTTCTTTGGAATTTATCTCTTTCTCTTCTTTAGAAAATATTTTCTATTTCGCTTCTAATTTTCTTAGTGATACTAAGTGAAGTTTTACCTGAGACGAAGATACTTTTGTAAGTGGTCGTGTTGATAGTTTTTATTCTTAAGGGTGTGATACCTTTAAGAGATAGAGTTTGGTTCTTGAGATAATCCTTTCTAAAATCTTTGTTATTGGTTTATTAAGCTTTGCCAGAAAAATCTTTGTTTTGGTTATTGAGATCAGCCACAAATCTCTAAACAGTTCGATAACGTAGTCTGGGTAAAAGCCGTCATTCGACTGGGGATAAGTCTGTTTAAAAATTTGTGGGCATAATATTCAAAAGCTCAAAATATATATTGAAACTCTCAAGAAGATCTTTTGGGGACAGGACTAGGCCAACGTTTGGCCAAACCTGTATAAATCTCTGGTGCAATCTTTCTAACCCTATCCTTTTACTTATCTACAATTTCATTATTTAATTTTTCGCTGCAAACACTCACATAAAAGTACTAATACGATCTTAAACGAGAAAACGTTACAATTAATCACAAATTTTGAATACGACAATTCACCCCCCCCCCCCCACATGCTTGAAGTCACTTGTCCAACATTAGTATCTTAGGAGTTACTCTCCTACTTTCACGAGACCTTGGTCACTCAGATAGGCATGACCAGGCGAGTTTTCACACTTCATCTCTTTTACAACTCTGAAGCTTTGAATTTCCTTTGCCTAATATGTTGATCATATAAGCACTTCATTGGAACCTTGAATCTTCTACTTAATGAGGTTTGAGAAATATTCAAGTTAATCACCATCATCCAAGAGTTGGAAAGAATTACCACCAACTTTAACAAGAAAAAATGTTGTTGTCATCAAAACACCAAGAAGGTCACCAACGTCAGGATCATCAACTTAATAACTGTAAGTAAATAGATCTATTTTTTCTCCTTTTTTATGATGACAATGCATCTCTCAGAGAGGTGATAAGAGATCAAACTTTGAAATAAAGTTTGAAGTGATTAAACTCTCCCTCACATGAGTAAAGATTAAGAGTTGATAAATGTCAGATTTACGTTAAATACATTGGCACTTGTGTACTTATTTTACAACTAATCATCACAAACCCCCCTGATTTATTTATGAAAAGTAAAGAAAAACCTATTTAGACTTTTCTTGTATGTATTTATCAAAAACAAGTGAAAAGAGTTGGAAAACCACAAATCACAATGAAGAAAACATGCAAAAGAAAAACCATAAAGAATCAAGGCTCTGTAGGTCCAATTTACAAACGCATTGGGCATAATGTAGAGCTAGGTGGAAACACCTGGTACATTTATTTCTTGGTAAAGCAATGGTTAGCGCACTGATCAAAATGAGTGGTGCATTAGGCAAGCAAAGACGACAAAGAACATGTGGAAGAAATGCAAGTATTACTTATTTAAGAAGAAAAACAAGTTGGTTAGGGTGTCAGAGCAGGGTAGGCATAAAAACGATGTGCCTAGTGCGAGGCTCAAAAATTTGCCTATAAATATAAATTTTCAGTTCAGTGTAAAGAGAATTTTAATCGATCGGAGAAGTCAAGTAAATATGAGTCAAGTAACAAGTTAAATCAAAAGGTATACACTAGTATCACATGCTCTTTACCTTATATAATATCTTCAAATTTTGAATCTTGGATTTCTAAAAACAAACTATTAACCTTGGATTATTTTATAAGAAATTACTTAAATACAAGTTATTGGGATTTTATGATGTTAAATATACTAGAGATAAAATTGAACGTAATACTACCGGTTGTAGCTATCAATTCAATGGTGAAAACTCAATCTCTTTGTCAAGAAGGAAACAAAGAACAATT
The DNA here is from genome assembly GCA_022829125.1 of Lathyrus tuberosus. NCBI lineage: Eukaryota > Viridiplantae > Streptophyta > Magnoliopsida > Fabales > Fabaceae > Lathyrus > Lathyrus tuberosus. The sequence continues at coordinate 11,074,155 of JALAZF010000141.1, forward strand.
GCCCCTTTAATGCGCAGGCATAATATACTCAAGTAGCAAATTGTATCACATATATGAAACAACAACTCAATGGTAATTAAATGAAAGAAATCAAAGCAAATTATATCTTAGAATATATTTTTAATAGTGAAAGCAAGAAAAACATAGTTAAACATAACGAGAATCACTAAGAAAAGAGAACTCTTGAATTTACTTTAATAGTTACTCATTTTGTATTGTATTGGTTGAAGGAATAGAACATTAATCTATCAGAAGTTTATCTCTTAAATTATTAAGAATTAATAATTTTAAATGTTTTTTAAAATGATAAGAAAACATGCAAGTGAAAATTAATTTTGAATTCGAAAAGAAATAATACTTCGTGAAGTATTGCTGCAGAATGAACATAGATAATACTTGGAAACAATGCAATTTTTTGTTAAAATGTGTTGTTTCATCAATAGTCGCAATCTTGTGAAACAACACATACATGATTTATAAATACTCAATTTCGGAATTCAAAAAACCACATCAGAATTTCAGACAATATTCGCTACATAATCGAGTTTTCGTCGATCTTGCATAAATTTGATATAAGACTGAATTATCCTGAGTATTCATGCGTTCCGACTCTAAAACATATAAGAGAGTGTTTAAAATATTTTTTTAAAAAATGTTCACAATTCTAGTCTTGATTTATTCGATTTAAATTAATTTTCTAACAGATTACTCTGAAAAAATACAATTCATCTAAAACCTAAGTGGAATGCCATTTCGTCTGAGAAATATAGTTTCCCATGATGGTTGTTGCTTCGTTGGATTATCATATTTTTTGTTTAAAGAATGGATCTGGATCACGTTGTTAACCTCTTAAAAGTCTAATCATATGGTTGATGAACTTAAGCTTGGATCGTCTTGTCAGGAATTCAGTACATCTTTTGAGCCAAGTACTTATTTGAAGCTAGTCTTAATCTACCAAAGATATAAAAAAAAATACCTTGAAAATAAGATTTCAAAATCCCCTTGTAATTAATAATGTTTTAAATCATCATAATTGTCTCATATAGTACAAATAATTCACCCAATACAATTTATGTGCGAAAATTCCTTAAAATCTGTGTATTGTAGAGTTTATCACTGCTTGGTTATCTTTTAGACAATCAACATGTGTATTGTAGAGTTTATCACTGCTTGGTTATCTTTTTGACAATCTTGTGTATTGTTGTACTGTGTTGTTTTCTTATCAAGTATTTAGTTTTAGATTTAAATAATCATTTGATTTTTCGTATTTGTATTTTTTTTATAAAGTTTTTAAATATTGAATTTTATTTGGTTCTAGTTCTCAAAGTTAAAATCCGCATGACTCGTAGAATTTTTGCAAAAAAAAATTCAGATTTTTCTGCAAATTTTAACTTTATAAATTAAAACCAAAAAAAATTTTAACATTTAAAAATTATTTTCTGGAAAAATAAATATAAGAACGAAAAATAAAAATACACCAACTTACAAGAACTAAAAAAACTATTTAAGTTTAAAATTAAATACTTTTTAAGAAAAATTACAAGACTACAACACAATACAACAATACACAAGATTGTCTAAAAGATAATCAAGCACTATTAAACACACCTCTTTCAAAATACTAAGAGCAAAGTGAACCCAAATTTTGTATAATTTTTGTTATAAAGTTTTTCACTTGTATTCGAGCCAAAACTTCATATCATGTTTTCAAAGTGTTATCTTGTTATCATAAACACTTTTTATCTCACCTTGGTGGAACCTCAAAAGAACTTGTTTAAGCCAAAATCTTTGAAAAGACAAATAATATAATGAATCTGAAGTGATCTTCAGAGGCAGAGTTTAAACTTCAGATTCATAATTCTCAAGTTTATTTTCATCCGTTCTCAGTCTTATTATCCTGCATACTTGAACACATGTTAAAATATCCAATTGTTTTTTAAATATTTTGTTATCATCAAAACCCAATAGATATGGTATCAACCAATTTTATTCCAACACAAATGTCAACTTCATCTTGATTTCTTGAAAGCTCTCCTCACACTAAACGCTCCACACATAAGCTTAACCATTTCGATTCAACTGAGTCAAAGGTAACACCAACTTCGAAAAGTCTTCGATAAACCTTCCGTAGTAACTAACCAAACCAAGAAAACTTCTTATCTCTATAACAGACTTTGGAGCTTCCCACTATAACACTGCATCTATCTTCGATGGATCAACATCAATACCACCACTAGAAATCACATGTTTAAAGAAACTCATTACTTGCAACTAGAACTCACATTTGGAAAACATGACATAAAACTCCCTCTCCCAAAAAGGAAGAGACTTCAGATGCTCAAGCACACAAGCAAAAGACTTCTCAAACTCTAACATACAGTTTAGAGATTGTGAAAAACTACACTTGATATACAATCAGAGTTGTAGACAAAATACAACACACAAATACTCTTTAAGACTTAAGAATTTTTAAGATGTACAAGTGTTAAGAAATTTTAAGTTAAAGTTGTGTTTTTTTTACAGAGTTATATCACTTTTGTTGTCAAAATGTTTTTTTATTCTTCAAGTCTTCAGCTCCTTAGATAGAGAAGAAAAAAAGTTGTTGAAGTGTTTGCACAATAGAGTCTTTGACAAGCTTAATTCATAGACATTGAGATGTTTCTTAATATGGTTAATACTGTTGAAATATCATTTGAAATCCCTTTCCTACAAAAGAAATTATACATTGCATCTCATTTGTCTTCTACAGATTTTTTTCTTAGGTCTTCACGTGATCAGAAGAAGACAAAATATCCTCAGAGTCTGACAGTGACCTCTCAGAGTCTTCTTGATCCTTGCATTAAATGACCTCAGAGTCTAATAGTGACCTATCCGAGTCTTTTTTATCTTTGTGTTGACTGACTTCAGAGTCAGAGTCTTTAGAGTCTTTAGGTTCTAATACTTTATAGTCTGATTCTTCAGAGGCTGACTTTCTTCAGAGTTTGGTCTTCAGAGTCTTGTCTTCAGCTTATGATCATTCAAAATATGGATCTTTAGCTTCTCTTTAAATGTCCATTTTCAGTACCAGTACCAAGTTCTCTTCAGAAATTTTATTTTATGGTCCTTCACACTTGAACATTTGTTAGTATATCCTATTGTTCTTTAAATACTTTATTATCATCAAAACCTTATATATATATATATATATATATATATATATATGGTATAAACAAATTTTGTTTCAACAACTTCAAGTTGCTCAAGCAAACTGTACCATACATTAGCAACCACTGAGTTTAAAATGAGTGTCAGGAGACCATGCTACAATAACCTATCAAATAACCTTTTTTCTTAACGAGAAGCTTTGTTGCAAAAGAACTTTGCTTAGTCTTAACTGTTCCATTGCATGCCACTTGGCCATTGGTTAAAACATTTAAATCATCATCATGCATTATCTTCACATTAATCATGTTTGCATATGTCATGCATTACGCATTATTGGCATTACCCTTGCGTCAACCATGTTTGCATTGCTCTAGAGTCAAACCATGCATCTCATCATGCACATCATGGAATCACACATATGTCAAAGGCATAAAAGCCTCATAACACAAGAAAAAAAACCATACATCAACAATCAAAGGCCCAACCTTAAGTGGCACTGCCCAAAATCAACACATTTCATGCATCGAACAAATCATCATACTTCATGCATAAAAACAAATCTCATTCAATCATCATGCATAACACAAGTCATGAGTGGTGCTCACCCTCATTCCCAAAGACCGTCTGTCATTAAAACCATACCATTTAGAGTCTGATGTTCGTCTGGAACTCTTTCATTTAAATCTCAAAGTCTAGTTCTCGTCTGGCAGGTCAATTTTTATTCATTTTTATTTCAAAGTACAGTTCTCGTCTGACAAGTCAATCTTTCGTTAATTTAAATCTCAAAGTCCAATTCTCGTCTGAAAATTTAATCATTTTAAGTCCAATACCCGTATGAAAATTCAAGTCCAGTACCTGTATAGAAATTTAACCATTTTCAACTCTAATAAGTGTCTAGAAATTTAATTGTTTTCAAATCTAGTACTTTTCTAGCAATTTAATTATTTTTAAGTCCAGTACCTGTTTGAAAATTTAATCAATTAAAGTCTAGTACCCGTCTAACAATTTAAATCCAGTACCTGTCTGGAAATTTAACCATTTTCAAGTACAGTACCTATCTGTAAATTTAATCATTTCCAAGTCCAATACCCGTATAAAAATTTAATCATTTTTAAGTACAACACTTGTCTGGAAATTTAATCAATTTAAGTGAAGTACCCGCTTGGCAATTTAAGTCCAGTTCCTGTCTAGCAATTTAATCAATTTAAGTCTAACACCTGTCTTGCCATTTAAGAATAGTACTCGTCTAGAAAGTTAATCAATTTAAGTCTAGTACTCGTCTGGAAATTTAAGTCTAGATCTTGTCTGGCAATTTATGTCCAGTAATTTTATGAAAAGTTAACTCCATTTCCTGTCTGGTAATTTAAATCTTAAAATCCAGTACCCATTTAGCAGTTTAAATTTCGAAGTTCGATTCTCATATGGAAGTTTAAATCTCAAAATACAGTACCCGTCTGGAAGTTTAATCATTTTATAACTCAATACTTGTCTGGCAATTTAATCGATTTCATTTTAAAGTCCAGTACCTGTCTGGAAATTTAATTATTATCATTTTAAAGTCCAGTACTCGTTTACTAACCTAATTTCAAAGTCTTGTACTCGTCTAGCATCTTAGAGTCCATTACTCGTATACCTTTTCAAACCCATTACCCATTTGGCAATTCAATCATCTCCATTTTATATACTAGTTTTGTCTAACAAAAATCAGAATCTCATGAAAATTCGAGGATCGTCAGATATCACCATTTTGTTACGAGGATTTCCGTAACTTGTCTTTTGAATCTGAGGATTCCCGAATGCTATCATTTTCTTCTGAGAATTTCCAAAACTCACAGTTTGGTTCCGAGGATTTTTCAAATATTATCCCTTTCATTATGAGGATTTCTAGAACTCACCCATTTGAATAAGAGGATTGTGGGATGTCATCCATTTCATTATGAGGATTTCAAGAACTCACCTTTTTGTTACGAGGATTTCTGTAACTCATTTTTTTGAATCTAATGATTGTCAGATGTCACCCTTTCGTTCTGAGGATTTCCAAAACTCACCCTTTTGAAACTGAGGATTGTCGGATGTCACCCATTCATTATGAGGATTTCTAGAACTCACTTTTTTTTAATTCGAGGATTATCAGATGTCACCCTTTTGTTACGAGAATTTTTGTAACTCATCATTTTTGAATTTGAGAATTGTTGGATGTCACACTTTCGTTCTGAGGATTTCCAAAACTCACTTTTTTTTTAATTTGAGGATTTTCTAAACTCGCCCTTTTTTTGAAGCATCCCCAAGGAATGTTATCCCCAATAAGTTTCTCTTGGAAATCTTCCCCAGTGAACCTTCTTCACAAATTACCTCATCCCCAGTGAGTGTCCCTTGTAACTTTCATTCCTCGATGGAGATAACCTTTCAAGACTCTTATCTCTTATCTTTTTGTTCATCGAAGGACAAAATTTGGGTCCTTCATACTTAATTATCTTTCACAAAGATTATATAAATACTTATGCCATTCATATTTTCTAAGTTAAAAATAATTAAGTAGGAGAAGTTGCAGCACCCCAATTTTGTCCAAGAATTAATTTTTTTTTTCAAAATAAATATATATGTAATATTATGTTATTTTCAGTATATATATATATATATATATATATATATATATATATATATATATATATATATATATATATATATATATATATAGTGTATTAATGTTATTTTTATTATATTTTGTCAGTATTTGTTTTAATCATAAAAAATATTTATATAAAAAAATCTCTATTTACATTTTATTAAAAAAATAGTGAATAAATTCATTAAAATAAAATTGGTTGTTTTTCTTGTTGTATTTAACTTTATAGTTTTCTTTTTAACCCTAATAAAAAATTTTAGTTTTTTTTTCATTTCTTGTAAATACTTTTAATAATAAGAAGAAACTCAAACATTTTTAAGCTAATATATTCGCAAAACTGATTACATGGTTCCCGTTGAGTACAACAGATGTGCGGGATGCTAATACCTTCCTTGTGCATAACCGACTCCTGAACATGAATTTGACGACCATATTTTTGTTCTTTTAGGATTTTATCGACATTTTCTCTTTAAAAAATAAACTTCAATGGCGACTTCATTGTTCATTCGAGCGTTCGTCTGCTCAGGTATTTTTCAGGTCGCGACAACAACCTGTCACTTCACCAACAAACATAGAATATATAAAAAGCTCGAATAAATTAATTTTTTTTAGATTTAATGATAAAATTAAAATTTAAACCATCTAATCTCCGACAACATCACTAAAAACTTTTTGCTTGAAAAACTGTAAAAAAATATACACATTTTAATAATTAACAAGTGACAAGAAATATATCATTCTCATAAGGATTATGTTAGATAATTTTTATTAAACATTTAAAGTGACAAATTAATTCATGAGCAAAAAGGTAACCACATAATAACATAGTCCATGTTTGTGCAACAAAAAAAACATTTGTGATGTAATGTGGTGACATGACATCTGTATTCATAAATAAATGTTGTGGTGTTTGGTCCTCATAAATATGGTCATTTTTACTTTTAGCCTCTTATAAAATTTCCTTCAAAGAATGGTTCTCATAATATTTTCCGTCCACACTTTTGGTCCCTCCTATCAATGGCCGTTAACAAAAGATGACATGGCATTGGCACAAGGAAATTTTTTGATGACTGTACATACACATGTCACTGCCAGTGTGACAAAGATGCTGATGCGGCATGTCACATGTCTAAGGTCAACACCATACTTGAATCCATAAAAATTCGTAGCTAATTGGTAGCTAAAATTGTAGGTAATCTCTAGCTATTTGGAGACATTTTATTCTGATGAAAAACAACTTTTTATGCATAACCCATGAACCATTAGACCTTCTGTCACCATATTCCTGCTTATTATACCATGCAATAATCCTATAAACGTAACATCATTTGGATACACATCATCAACTCTCATAGCATTAAAGTGAGACACTACATTCTCCTCTCAACAAAACAACAAAACAAATCCACAATTTAAGCACCGGTTCTGACTTTCATCCAGTATTTAGTAGGAGTAGTTTTATGTGTTTTTTATCTGCAGGCAAATAACATATGTTACTAAATTTTCAATACAATTAAAATGAAAATAAAAAATCGCATGCATGCTTATAAAGCAACGTGAGGCATTGAGTATGTATAATCACTGAAAAATACCTAGACATAAGAGGATGGGAACTTTAAAGAAGAGTGCAAAGGTAAAATACATTAATGGAAATGCAAAACAGTGCATTACTCACCATCAAACATATTTCCATTTTAGAATATAATAGATAAAAAAGGAAAAATACCCAAATTGGTCCCTTAAGTTTACCTCGGGGTCCAATTAAGTTCAAACCGTTAGTCAAAGTCAATGGGATTGTACAATTGGTGCACACGTGGGGCTGATGTGAGTAGTCATGCCATTTGGATGCCACGTGGATACCATGTGGAATTTGTATGCCTAAAAAAGGAATGGGGGTTACTCCATTGTTCAAAAGTAGGAAATGGAGTAAAGGAAGTGGAACCCTAGCGCAACCATTGTTACACGTTGAAGGTGATTCTGCTGCAATTTGAAGCATCTCTACTCTTCAAGTTGATATCGAAGACAACCAGGTATGACTTCTAGTGATTGAAGTGCAAATTTATTTATTTTGTTCGTTTTAGGGTTTTTATAGTTTTGGGGTTATCATCTTCGTATCTGAAATCTGGAATTTTTTCTGCACATCTTTTTAGGACATAGGACATAGTTTGATATGGATGAGTATTTGAACTTAAAAATCCACCACAGTGGTGAATTTGTTGAGGATGAAATGAGTGTGTACGAAGGGGGTCAGGTTGCCGAGTTGAAAATAAATGCTGATAGATAGAGTTATTTTGAATTGTTAGGTTGTTTTAAGGATTTAGGGTACAATTCGATTGAGAAGATATATTATAGGGATCCAACCTTTGGGATGAACTTGTTGGTTGATGACAAAGGTGCTCTAGAGATTTATGATCTCTATAGGGTGCATCTTAGTGTTGACATTTATATTCAACACACATTGTCATAGCCTAATTACTATGATGGTCTTGTTGATGAAATAGTTGTATAGCAAAATGAAATTGTGGATGAGACTGAACAAGTCATCGCTGCAATGTATGAGGAAGCAGTTAATGGGGGTTTGAAGGAACTGAGCTGATGGAAGGTGATGGTAGTGGTAAGAATAGTGCAAGGGAAAATGATGTTATGGAAAATATTGTTAGTGAAAATGTTGTTTTAGAAAATGTTGTTAGTGAAAATGTTGTTAAGGAAAATGCTATTAGGGAAAATGTTATTAGTGAAAATATTGTTATGGAAACTGATGGAACTGTTGATAATGGACAAGGTGGTGGTGAGGTCAATGATGTTTTTAGTTTTGATGATAGTGAGGAGGAAAGCTTCATTTATGACAGTGTAATGGAGGTAGCATTTGATGATGAATGAAATGAGCATGATGATGATTTGGATGAGGAGCAAGGGGATAATTTAATTGATTATGTGAATGAAGATGATGACCAAGAGGGGAATAGAAAAAAAGGTAAAGAAAATTGGGAGGAAAACAAAGATGAGTTTAAAGATAGTGATAATGAAAGTGAGGATTTACAAAGTGGGTGTGATAGTGATGATAGTAGTGGAGTGAGGAGAAAAAAGTTCCCCATGTTCAAGTTACAAAAAGACATGTCCAATTACCAATGGGAGGTTGGAATGTACTTTATTACCAAAGTTGATTTCAAGGAAGCTATAACCTCATATGCAGTCCAATCTGGCAGGAACCTGAGTTCACTAAAAATGACAGGGTTAGGGTGAGGGTTGGGTGTAAGGATGGATGTGAGTGGGAAGATTATTGTGATAAGTTACCTAATGAGGATTCTTGGAAACTAAGGAAGATAATAGACAGTCATAGTTGCAGTAGGGAGTACAATGTGAATATGATGAGTGTCAAATGGTTAAGCAAAAGGCTACAGAATTCATTGAAAACCAACCCTAGATTGAAGCTTAAGGACATAAAGGAAAAAGCACAAAAGACGTGGAATGTAGGGGTCAATAAGACTAAGGCCATAAGAGCTAGATTTGCTGCTAGAGACATGGTTGATGGTTCTTTCGTAGGGGATTATACAAAGATTTATGACTACTGCCATGATTTATTGAGATCAAATCCAGGATCTACTGTGAAACTAAATGTCCAACCTGCACAAGAGGGTATTGATGATCAAAGACCCCATTTTAGAAGGCTATACATATGCTTTGCAGTTTATAAGAAAAGCTTCAAATTATGCAGACATTTCATTGGCCTTGGTGGATGTTTTTTGAAAGGGCTATGTGGAGGTCAAATCTTAGCATCCATAGGTAGAGATCCAAATGATCAAATGCTACCAATAGCATTTGCAGTAGTTGAAGGTGAAAATAAGGATAGCTGGACATGGTTCTTGGAGCTGCTTATTGATGACCTTGGTGGGAGAGAAAAGTGCCTCACATACACTTTTATATCTGATCAACAAAAGGTATACTTATGTTATTTCAGTTATGCTTGGTTTCTTACTTGTTATGCTTATATTCTTACTTGTTATACTTATGTTTTATGTGTTTTTAAAACTGATTGCATAGGGATTATTACCTGCCATGGATGAACTGTTACCTAGAGTTGAGCAAAGATTTTGTGTCAGGCATCTCTATAACAATTTCAGGAAAAGATATCCTGGTAAGATGTTGAAGGAAATCATTTGGAAGGCAGCAAAGTCAACATACTACCAAGCCTGGGAAAGAGAGATGAAATGAATGAAGGATGTCAATGTAGATGCCTACAAGCACATGATGAGCACCCTGCCTAGATTTTGGAGTAGATCATACTTCAAGACACATATCAAATGTGATGTTGCTCTCAATAAAATGTCTGAGGCATTTAATAGTGTAATCCTGGATTCTAGAGCCAAGCCATTGATAACCATGGTGGAAGAAATAAGGACATACATAATACATAGATGGGCAACAAACATGTTGAGATTTCAAAACATGGCAGATGTTGAAGTGTTACCAAACATAAGAAGGAAAATTGAAAAAAACAGCTCATACACAAACCTCTAGCTTGTCATGTAAGATACATGAACTTAACATAAGTTTAATATTATGTCTGATGAAGTGTTTCAAACTACTATGTTTGATGATCATATATTTATGTTTTAGGATGACTGATGAGCATATCTTTGAGGTTAGGCACCTGGAAAACAAAGCTGGCAAGTTTTCAGTAGACTTGAAGAAGCATAGTTGTTCATGCAGAAGATGGGAACTGACAGGCCTACCTTGTGTTCATGCATTATCAGCTATGAAGAGTAGGAACTATAGAATTGATGACTACATTCTAGATTATTACAGAAAAGCAAGATATATGGAAGTGTATAAACATGTTATTTTTCTAGTTAATGGCTCAAATCTTTGGGTGAGGACTGAGTATCCAGATGTGCTGCCACCCAAATATAGGAAGATGACTGGAAGGCCAAAAAAGAGAAGGAATTTAGAGCAGGGTGATATTGATGGTTCAGACAGAAAAATGAGAAGGACTGGTTTCAATGTCAAGTGTAGCAGATGTAAGAAACCAGGTCACAACAAGCTTACTTACAAGGTGACACCATCTAGCCAGCAGTCATCCCAGCAGCCATTCCAACAACCATCAACACAAGCTTCACAAGGAGTCACTCATGAATCCCAACAGTCATCCCAATAACCATCAACACAAGCTTCACAAGGAGTCAGTCATGCATCCCAGCAAGTTACACAAGGAGCCAGTAATGCATCCCAACAATCATCTGATGGAAGGGCAGCAAAACAACCAATTAAGAAGGGTCAATCATCAACTTTAGCATCTCAAGCATCTCATGGAAGGGCCAAGAAGTTACCTATCAGAAGGCTAACTAAGCCTTTTATACCACAAGCACATACCACAAGACTGAGTGCAGCCAAGACTGTTATTGGGCCAACAACAATGAGATTAACGCTTACTAAGAGATCAACACCAACTAAGAGATCAACAGCAACTTGGAAAATTTAGTTTAAGTCTATGGCATTTTGTTATGTTCACTTTGTTAGTTTAAGTTTGAACCTTTACCACTTTGTTAGTTTATGTCTGTTATCTGTCACAAGCTATGACTTGTGTATTTTGGCTATGACTTGTATAATCTGTCATAATCTATGACTTATGTATTTTGGGTATGACTTATGTAATCTGTCACAAGCTATGACTATGTATTTTGGCTATGACTTATGGAACAAATGTTATCATATTTTGAATTATGGAACATATTTTGGCATTTTGAATTATGGAACATATTATGAAACAAATGTTATCAGTAACTGGTACAAACTGTAACAACTGATACAATAAATTGTAACAACTGATACAACAAATTGAATTATGGAACATATTATGGAACAATCACTACACCAAAAAAGACCTTTAGCAGCGCTTAAAAGCGTTGTCATAAGTCCCTCTATAGGACCCCTTTTAGCAGCGCTTTTAAAAGCGCTTTCGTTTGACCCCCATATAGCAGCGCTTTTCCAAAGAAAAGCGCTGCCTAAAGGGGGACCTTTAGTAGTGCTTTTAAAAACGCTGCTATAGGTCCCCCTTTAGGCAACGCTTTTTCAAAGAAAAGCGCTTTCGTAGGACCCCCTTTAGGCAGCGCTTTTCTTTGGAAAGTGCTTTCGTAGGGCCTTCTTTAGCAGCGCTGCCTTATATATATGCCATGACACCCCTTTAGGCAGCACTTTTTTTAGAAAGCGTTGTCTTTTATAAAAGTGCTTTTTAAAAGCTTTTTTTTTAAATCAATTATTAAACCTGTATAATTTATCAGAATTCATAATCATGCATCACATGGCCTTTGATACCATTATATGTCAACACATAGGCCTTATAGCATTATAATTCAACAATAGGCCTTTATACGATTAAAATTCAACACATAAATGGTAAAAACCTTTGTACAATGCAACACCAAAATAACCATTACATGTATATATCTCAATACAAACTATACAACACGAATTCCATACACCTATTCGAAACCTTATACACCATATATGCATCACCTATATATACAACACCTTCCATAAACCTAACACAATTTCTAAAACTAACAAATTCTCATTTCAACCATGTATTGACACCAATCCTCCTTTATTTCCTCCAATTTGTCTTTCGTGTAGGTGGCACACTTGAATTCATCAAAATACTACATTTTACATAATATGCATGATTTAGTTAAAAGTAATTAATTAGATGAAATATCCGATAATAAATCTTAAAATAAATCATAACTTATATATAAATTCATACCATGGTTGGAATCTCTATGTGTTCCAAAAGAATAATTTCTCTCATGAATCTCAAGACAAAATAACCACAATCGATACCATTACGTTGCCGAGGACACTACACATAGATATGTTCATTGCCGAGGAACTTTAACTTCACTTAGAAACTTACACAATATTTTTTCTCCTTTCTAGATTGAGTATAGGCAGCAGGTGGTAGATATGTTTGTTTTCCTTTCTTCAAGGGTCCTAATTCACTTCTTATCCCCATCGCTATCAAGTCCTTTCTTGCTTTAAGGCCATCCTTAGACTTTCCTTGTATATTGAGTAACGTACCAATAACACTGTCAAATACATTTTTTTCAATATGCATAACATCAAGAAAATGTCTTACATACAATGACTTCCAATATGGCAATTCAAAAAAAATTGACCTCTTCTTCCACCCACTCTTGACAAGGGTATGTGCAAAAGGCATGCCAAACTGAGTACTCACATCTTTCACCTTTTCAAAAACTTGATCACCTGTCAATATAGGTGGAGCTCTACCTTATTCTGCCTCTCCATTGAAGGCTTTTCTCCACCCACGGTAGTGATGATTAGAATTTAAGAATCTACGATGACCGAGAAATACATTCTTCTGACCAAACTCCAATCGCGTCCAATCTGTTTTATCTTCACAAATAGGACACACACATTGACCTTTTATGCTATACCCTGATAGATTTCCGTATGCTGGAAAATCATTAATTGTGCCAAACAACATCGCCCTCAAGTTGAAACTTTCTTTCCTATATCCATCATAAACCTCCACACCGTTCTCCCACAAAATCTTTAAATCTTCAATTAAGGGTGTCAAGTATACATCTATGTCATTCCCTGGTTGTTTAGGCCCAGAAATTAACATAGATAACATCATGTACTTACGCTTCATACATAGCCATGGAGGTAGGTTATAAATCATAATAATCACAGGCCATGTGGTATGTGAGATACTTTGAAGACTGTGTGGGTTCATTCCATCAGTAGATAATGCCAAGCAAAGGTTTCTTGCTTCTTCTCCAAATTCAGGATAATCATTATCAATTTTCGTCCACTGTGGTGAATCTACCGGATGACGAAACTTTCCATCTATAATTCTTTCATCTGCATGCCAAGTCAAGTTTCTTGCATCGGTTTCACTGCGAAACATGCGTCTGAATCTCGGAATTATAGGAAAATACCATAAGACTTTTGCTGGAGACAACTTTTTCTTATATCGATAGACACCGCATTTAGGACACTCATTTAACGATGCATACTCATTTCGAAACAAAACGCAATCGTTTGGACATGCATGTATCTTATCATAGCTCATCCCAATAGAGCACAACATCTTTTTGGCCTCATATGTTCGATTGGGAAGAACATTATCCTCCAGAAGCATATCTTTCATAAGGGCTAATAACTCTGTAAAACTTTTATCTGCCATCCATTACCCGCCTTTAAGTTGTACTACTTTAATACCACAGATAATCTTGTGAATTTAGTGCAACCCTTATACAACGGTTTCTCTGCATTGTTTAACAACCTCTCAAACATTTTGGGACAATCCTGAAGATCTTCTTCAAGTGCTTCTGCAATCTCTTCGACTCGATCACAATCGTATGTATCTGTGGCATTTTCGTTTGAAGCATAGGTCTTATTATCCCCCGGTTCAACATTCCCGTTACTTTTCTCACCATGAAGTGTCCAACTTGTATAACTTCGATCAATTCCATGCCTCTTTAAATGCGACTCCATCTGACCCGCGTCAATCCGACGCCCAAAACAGCAACCCAAGCAAGGACATGTGATTTGACTGGGGTCTTTGGCGTGTTTAACATCAAACTTAACGAATTCTGATACCTCATTCTCGTACTCTTTCGACAATCGATTGGACGTCATCCATTTTTTATCCATGATTTTACTAAGTAACCAAAACAAAAACAAAAGAACAACTACGTACCTGTATATATAGAAGTTAACAACTTCTGGACTGAACCACAAAGTGTAAGATTCTTGAAAACGGTATGAATTCACTATTCACAAGTAACCCCTATAGCAAATGAACGTAAGTTAGTAACTGATGGTGTATACCACATATAACAAGACAAATTTAGTATAAATAGAGAAATTATTTAATATATCTCAAATAAGCCCTTTAACCGTTTAAACTTCCAAGAAGCCTTGAGCTTCGATCGGATGGAAAAATTAAATAAAAGTAGACATAGGAGTGTAGGACAATGAAGAGTATTTTTTGGAAAAAATAAAAAATACTACTACAAATTAATATCATCATGTCATGCATGTATGCATGTCTTTGATAGCTTTAACAATATCATTTGTCTTTTGTTTGTCATTGCTATCTAGGAATAAATTTCATTGCTATCAAACAAGGCTAGTGAATTTTCTCCAGTTCACTTTTTCAAGATAATAGTTACTGAAAGTCTTGATCAAGGAAAGCTTGTAAGTCTCTTATTTAGATTCTTTCTTCATACTAATATAGTTTATGTTTCTTCATCTTAATCATGTTATGTTGCTTGAAGAAAACCTTAGAACATAATAAAAGGATATATGTAACATAAAACACATTCTAACTAACAACACTCATTTTTCTATAAAACAAAACAAGATTCTAAGTGTCAATATAATTTCCTATACTGTAACTTCCTATACTATAACAACAATCACAACAATCAAATCTAAAAGAGCAACAATCAAAACCAACAGATGAAAAATTGATAATCAAAGAAAGAAAAAAGCAAAATGCAAACAAACCTGTTGCCACACCAGAAACAAACCTGCGGCAACACAAGAAGCAAACAAACCTGTTGACATTTAATAAAAATTGTATTAAAAACAATAACAAACAAAAGAAACTAAACATGCTCAGAATCTAAACATGCTCAGAATTTTAATAAAAGACGCTCAAGAACAAACTCAAGAACAAACAAAAGAAACTATATAGCAAATTGCCAACATTATATAATCACTCAAGAACAAACTCAAGAACAAACAAAAGAAACTATTGCATTTTTTATTAAGTTTTGTTAACAGCAACATAAAATAACTCAACAAGTTTCTATTTGATTTGTTTCAACATCAACATAGAACAAATGCTAAACAAAAAATGAAATAAAAAATGAAATGGAAATGGAAATGAAAAAAGAAATGGAAATGAAATGAAATAAAAAATATACCTTGCACACAGTGACGGCCGGAGGAGCAGCGACGGCGAGCCAGAACAGTGACGGCCGGAACAGCGATGGAGGATGATGAGTGAACAGTGAGCGAGAGTGAGAGTAAGAGCGAGAGTGAATAGTGAGCGAGAGTGAAAACAATAATAGGGTTAAAAATTAGAAATGATTTATTACTGGCTTCTGCGTTTTAATTTTTACTAAAGCACCTTTAGCAGCGCTTTTAGAAAGCACTTTTGTAGGCTAGGCTTTAGCAGCGCTTTCAGAGAAAAGCGCTTTTTAAGGTGTGTAGTGAATTTGGCCTTTAGCAGCGCTTTATGAAAGCGTTGCCTAAAGTATGGTATACCTTGGGCCTTTAGCAGCGCTTTTCAAAAGCGCAGCCTTATGGTAACCCTTTAGCAGCGCTTTTCAAAAGCGATGTCTTATGTCCCCCATATAACAGTGCTTTTTTCTTTCGTTTTTTTTTTTAGCGAAACATATAGCAGCGCTTCTTCCAAAAAGCGATGTCTTTGTTGTGCTGCGAAAAATCATTTTTGGCGTAGTGAATGCAAAAACACATAAACAACAAATTGTAACAACTGATACAACAAATTCTAAAAATTAATACTTGTCTATTCATTTCAAATGGTACATATTGATACAAACAACTGATACAAATTTAGTACTTGGCTATTCATTTCAAATTGTACAAACTGATACACATTCATTTCAAATGGTACAAACTAATACACATAAAATGTTTCCCTAATTCATTCTAAAAACTACTACAATTATAATCTTAAACAACATCAAATTCCAAAGTTTTTTCCACTTAATAATTTTCTTTATTTCACTTTCAAGATTGATTAGTTGTTGCTCAAGTTCTTCATTCACCATTTTTCCATCTGCAACTGCCTTTGATAGCTTTTCAATTCTTTCCATCCAAAACTGCTCCTTCTCATCTCCAACATCTTCATAAAACTAACCAAAGAAACCACACCCAGCTTGCATAGATCCTTGTAAATTTCATAGGCTACAAATCAAATAGTTGCAGCAACATGTGTTTTCCAAAGTACAAACATCAAATTTACATGAAACATACCTTATAATTAGGACAACCCTAGAAATGTTTTCCATAGTTTTTAATAGTTTTTGCCCTTCGAAGAAAGGCCAGGTCCCCACAATGACATAAGGGTTTCTAACCAGAGCTTGTAAACAAATTCAAACCTTCCTTCGAAGAACACCCACCTTCTGTGTTTTTCTGTTTCGGCAATGACAAAGATCCACTTGATTTCATGCTTGAATCTTTATCTCCAGTTTGTTTGCCTTAGCCCTAGGTCAAATTTGTGAATCAATTTGGGGCTGAAATGAACAACATCAATGTCTTAACGAAGAAGATGATCCAACATGCCAACTCATCAGCCACGTCTGCACACATTAACGGACGTTTGAGGGTCATTGACGGAGAGGACTAATATGGAACCATTTTAAAACTTAAGGGATGACTTTGGAACTTTTTAAAATTAAGGGATCAAGTTAGAACCCGAGGTAAACTTAAGGGACCAATTTGGGTATTTTATCGATAAAAAAAAAAGTACAGGCTTACCTATTTCCATTTTACTAACAACATTTGCTAAAACACAAAGCAACTGTCTAATCAGTAATTGGGAAATATTTAATAGTTACAATGCACAAGCAAGCAAACAAATAAACATGCACAAGGATCAATTACCATGGACGTAGAAAGTACCAATTCTACAACTCACGTAGGTCATAGGTTAAATATTGAATATTGTGTTTTCTCATATTTTCAATTTTAACACTGTCAAGTGAAGATCAAAAACACAAAAAAAATTCTACAAAAATTGAGTTGTTGAACTCACCCTCCTCGATTTTTCTCTTATGATAGAGGTAGAAGTAAAAAAATTATCAAAACAAAAGGCTTACAGTGAGTTGGAAAAGCTGCAAGAAGCACAACAATCAAGATGATTGATACGCTTCTGCCACAACAAGTTTTTAATTATAAGGTTGTACTTTCGGATTGGAAGCAGCAATTAGATCGTGATATTGAAACTATGAAAGCACATTCCAATATTGTCATGCTTCAATCGGTGAGTTTCTTTTGTTCCTTCTTCACTTCTATTTTTTTACGGTATTAAACTCCTTTTTCACTTCTACTATTTAATACTCTCTCTATTGCCAAACTTATTTTATGTGTTTTCATTATTTGTGTTTGTTCTTGAATGAAATAAGCCAGTGTGTGCCTTTGGATTATGTAGCATTTCATGCATTTGCTTTGTCAAAGTGAATCAGGAGGTAAACCAGACTTGGTTTCTTATGGAGCTTTTATCCATGGAATTGTCACTATTGTTAGAAGTAATTCAAGTTCTCTGTCGAAGTCGAAGTCAGAGTCTTTATAGGTTTGTGTCGATGTCGAATTAGTTGTAGTGTTGAGTAGTCAGCTGTATTCGACAGAGTCGAATATAGCTGTTAAGGAGTTAGTCGAAATGTTTGTTTGGGCCTGGGCTTTGATAGCCTATATAAAGGGCTTTGTAATTTGTAATTACATAAAATAGCACATACAGCATTTTAACAATAAAAGTTAGAAAGTTTTGCAAACCCTAATCTCTCTTTTCTCTCTCTCTCCTTCTTCTTCTTCTTCTTCTTCTTTCTCTCAAGCATTCATCTTTCTTAGAACGAAGTTCCAACAATTGGTATAACAGAGCCCGATTGTGATTCAGAGAGAATCTAATGGCAAACAGAACAACAACATCCACACAATTCCCAGCGAATCTACCGGTTTTCAAAGGGGAAAACTACCAACGGTGGGTTGCGCAGATGAGGGTTATTTTCAGATTTCAAGATGTGGTTGAAATCGTGAATGATGGTGTAGCTGAATTGGGGGCGAATGTGTCTGATGAACAGAAAGCTGTGTACAAGGATCAACGGAAGAAAGATGGCAAAGCGTTGTTCGTGATTCACCAGTGTGTGGATCCGAATGTGTTTGAGAAAATTATTGAAGAAGAATCTGCAAAAGGAGCGTGGGACAAGTTGAAGAACTTGTATGGAGGTGATGAGAAACTGAAGAGGGTGAAGCTGCAAACCTTGAGAAAGCAATACGAAATGATTCAAATGAAGGAAAATGAATCAGTTTTGGAGTTCTTTTCAAGATTGGTGATGCTGACGAACCAGATGAAGTCTTGTGGAGAAACAATCACAGATTTGCAGAAGATTGAGAAGGTACTAAGATCTCTGACTGCAAATTTTGATTACATTGTAGTGTCCATTGAAGAGTCCAAGAATCTCGCTGAGATGAAGGTTGAAGAGCTACAGGCTTCTTTGGAAGTTCATGAGATGAGATTGAAGCAAAGAGATTCAGAAAGAGAAAAGGTATCGGACCAAGCACTACAAGCGAAATTCACCAAGAAGTCTGGGAAGGTAAAGCAGGGAAGGAATCTTGCTAGTGATGAGAAGTCAAGCAAGAGTTCAAAGAATCATGATGATTCAATAAAGAAAGGCATGGGCAACAAGTATTCTGGGAAGAAAGTTGACATGAAAGACGTGCAGTGTTACAATTGTCAAGGTTTTGGTCACTATGCTCGAGCTGTCGAAAGAAGAAGGAAGCACGAGCAAAAGAAAGTGACAAAGCGCAGTATGCACAGGCAGAAGATAGTGATTCTGATGATGTGCTACTAATGGCAGATACTCAGTCAGACGCTGATGAAACGAATTTGTGGTATCTTGATTCAGGTTACAGCAACCACATGACCGGTAACAAGAACTGGTTCACCAAGCTTGATGAATCAGTTAAGAAGGTGATAAAGTTTGCAGATGGTAGATAGATCACATCAGGTGGAAGAGGAAATATATCTGTAATGAGAAGAGATGGTAGAAAAGCCAGCATTACTGATGTGTTGTATGTGCCTTCTATGACAAGTAACTTGATAAGTATAGGTCAATTACTTGCCAAAGGACATAATATGAAGCCGGAGAAGAATCAAATGAAGGTGTATCATGCTGATGGTAGGTTGATACTGAAAGCACCATTGGCTGATAACAAGACCTTTAAAGTTCAGATTAACATGATTGATCATCAATGTCTTGCGTCAACTACAGAAGAGGAAAAGAATTGGCTATGGCATCATAGATATGGGCATCTAAACTTCAGGAGTTTGGGTATGCTCAATCAGAAGAAGATGGTTTATGGTTTACCTCAGGTGAAGGAACCAAATCATGTGTGTGAAGAATGCTGCAAAGCAAAGCAGGCTAGAAAAGCATTCAAGCATGATCTGTCAATTAAGTCAAAAGGAAAGTTGGAGCTTGTTCATTCTGACGTATGTGGACCTTTTGAAGTTAGGTCGAATGGTGGCAAGTTTTACTTCTTAACTTTCATCGGTGAATTCACCAGATATATGTGGATTTATATGATCGAAAGTAAGAGTGAAGTATTCACAAAGTTCAAGAAGTTTAAGTTGCTTGTCGAAAAGCATAGTGGCTGCAAGCTAAAGAAACTGAGAACTGATGGTGGTGGTGAATACATCTCTCGAGAGTTTGCTAGATTTTGTGAAGAGGAAGGTATAGAGCATGAGGTTATTGCACCCTATACACCTCAACATAATGGAATAGCTGAGAGGAAGAATAGAAGTATACTGAATATGATAAGAAGTATGTTGAAGGCTAAAGAGGTGCCAAAGAGATTTTGGGCTGAAGCAGCTTCGACAGCAGTATACATTCGGAATAGATGTCCAACAAAGAAGCTAGTCGAGAAGACTCCTTATGAAGCTTGGACAGGTGAGAAGCCAAATGTAAGTCATCTTAGAGTTTTTGGATCAATATGTTTTAGGCATGTTCCTGAACAATTGAGAACAAAACTAGATTATCAAAGTCAAACCATGGTGCTCATAGGTTATCATTCGACTGGTGCATATAGACTATATTCACCAGAAGATGATAAATTTGTGATCAGTCGAGATGTTCTGGTAGATGAAAAACAAAATTGGGAATGGAGTCATGGGTCAGTTCGACAGGATACTGGTCGACAGATGGAAGAGACAGTTCCGACGGTGTTTAAAGAAGACCAACAAACTGAGGCCACGACAAGTCGAAATGAAGAACCTCCTGAGCAGAATGTCAGAAGATCAACTAGAACAAGAGCTGAGTCGACAAGGTTAGCTGGATATGAGAGATTTCCAGATAATGCAATCGATGCAGATGGTGACTTAATAGAGGAAGCAATGATGATGGCTGAAGCAGAACCAAATAACTTGGATGAAGCAATGAATGATTCGAATTGGTGTGAAGCCATGAAGGAAGAACTCAGGGCAATTGAGAAGAACAATACCTGGGAACTTGTCGAAAAAGCCAGCAAGAAGCCTATTGATGTGAAATGGGTTTACAAGCTGAAACGAAGGCCAAATGGTGAAATTGCCAAGCATAAGGCAAGACTAGTGGCAAGAGGATTTCTGCAGAAACCTGGTGTTGATTTCAACGAAGTCTATGCGCCAGTGGCTAGGTTGGAAACAATCAGGATTGTTGTTTCGACAACAGCATATAGAGGATGGAAGATACATCAGTTGGATGTAAAATTAGCATTTTTGAATGAACCTTTGGAGGAAGAAGTTTATGTCAGTCAACCACCAGGATTTGAGATCAAAGGGCATGAGTCGAAGGTGTACAGATTGAGGAAGGCTCTCTATGGATTGAAGCAAGCCCCGAGGGCTTGGAACAAAAGAATATATAGGTTCCTAATCGAAGCAGGTTTCATAAAGTGTGTGTCTGAGCATGGAGTTTATGTAAATGATGTCGACAATGATAGTTGAAATTTTGGTATCAGATATGTGATGTCAAGTGTGATGTCACAACATCAATATCTGTTGTATGAACAAGGCAATAATAGTAATAAAAAAATGCACACAGAATTTGTTCACCCAGTTCTGTCTAACAACCTACATCTGGGGGCATACCAAGCCAAGAAGGAAGTCCACTATTAACAGTATCAAATTACAGACTCAACAAACCAGTTGACATCTACCTAATTTAATCACTACCCAATGACCCTTCTATCTAAGTCCACCCTAGATAAGAGACTCCATCTCACTTCCAATCATCGCAATGATGTCTAGCAGTCAACATCTCAGCCACTGCATCAACAACTTGATTTCCAACAACTCTTCAATCACAGAAAAGTAGAAGACACACTTCCATGACAATACCTAGACATGACCCACATGACTAAGACCAATACTTAGAGTTGCTTAACAGCTTCCTCCAAGAACAATACATCTCTTACCTACAGGCTTTGAGATAAACACGATGACCATCCCACAAACTGGGTGGTTCATCAACCAACACAGCCCTTATAATTTACATGATGGCTGGCTTCCTAAAACTAGGTTACAATTCTTTTATTTATAACCTATTTCCCAACTGGATTTGGGCCTGCAAATCACAACAAATTAGCTGCTACAAATCTGCAAAAGATTCTCTTACAAATTAGGTCTTCAATCAAATCCTTCCTAATTTATCTCCATAATTAGAAAGTCATTACTCTTCAATATTCTTCTTGATTCTGACTTGAATCTTCCAGACCTTTAAATCAGCTCCATAATATTTCCAGGATATTATGTATCTTTTAAATCTTCACTTTTTAATTCAGTTGCAATATCTTCTCCATAAAAATAGGAACAAATCTCCAAATAGTTTCCTAAAAAGTCTCCAAGCTCCTTTTTATGAAATCCAATTAAATCTGCACTTTGTTCCTAATAAATCTCCTTGACCCGCGTATAATGATGAGGTATACCCAAACAGATCTCATCAAATCAAATCAAATCCGTCAAGAGATATACAACAACAGTACTTGCTGTCCTAGACAACTGATGTCGTGACATCTCCTTTGACATCACATGACAGCAGTACTTGCTGTCCCAGACACCTGATGTCGTGACATCTCCTTTGACATCACATGACAGCAAAACAGCAACACCTTCTATACCAGACTAAGATGTCATGACATCTCCTGCAACATCTGTCACATAACAGCAACCACTGCTGTGCCAGAACCAAGATGTTATGACATACTGTCATGACAGTAATACTCCATATCTGTACTAATGTCTGATTAACCATGTCAGGACATCTCACCCAACATCCTGCAATACAAAAAACACAACAAATGGTTTTCTGATGTTCTGTCAACTGATGTCAAGACATCATGTTTAACATCAGACCTCAAAACTGCAACCCTGCTACAACTAATGTTAGGAACCAATGTTAAGACATCAGACATATGACATCAACATTGTTCAACTTTGTTTTACCAAAATTCTAGCCAATACAAAAACTAACAATAGTCGAATCATTTTATGCCTGTACGTCGATGATTTGCTAATTACAGGTGCAAATGAAGCTGAGATAAGAAAAGTTAAGTCGAAGCTAATGCAAGAGTTCGAAATGTCCGACCTAGGGAATTTGTCATATTTCTTAGGGATGGAATTCAAAGACACAGCTGAAGGTGTGTTCATGCACCAGAAGAAGTATGCTCAAGACATCTTGAAGAGGTTCAAGATGACTGACTGTAAAGCTGCAACAACTCCATTGGAAACAGGAGCAAAGTTGAAGAAGGTAACTGATGATGAGTTTGTAAGTTCGACATTGTACAAACAAATTATTGGATCCTTGAGGTATCTTTGCAATACAAGGCTAGACATTTGTCAGAGTGTCGGATTGTTAAGTCGATTCATGGAGAAACCCCAAGAATGTCATCTCATTGCAGTAAAGAGAGTACTGAGATACATTAAGGGTACGGTTAATCATGGTGTGCTGATGCCATGTCGAAATAGGTCCAAGTCGAAAGATGTAGAGGTATATGGTTACACTGATTCAGATTTCAGTGGAGACCAAGATGAGAAGAAGAGTACTGCAGGCTACATTTTCATGATAGAAGGAGCTCCAATCTCTTGGAGTTCGAGAAAACAAAGCATTGTGGCTTTGTCATCATGTGAAGCGGAGTACGTAGCTGCATCGTATGTAGCATGTCAGGCAGCATGGATAGATATGTTGCTCGAAGAACTCAAGATCAAGGAACCTGGGAAGATGAAGTTGTTTGTAGACAACAAGCCAACTATTGATCTTGCCAATCATCCTATGTGTCATGGTCGAAGTAAGCACATAGAAAGAAGGTATCATTTTCTCAGGGATCAAGTGAACAGAGGGAAGCTTGATCTTGAATATTGCAAGACTGAAGTTCAACTAGCCGACATACTTACCAAACCTTTGAAGAAAGTCAGATTCAACGAGTTAAAGAAGAGCATTGGGATGAGAAGTCTCGAGAGCATGAATTAGGTGGTGTGTTAGAAGTAATTCAAGTTCTCTGTCGAAGTCGAAGTCAGAGTCTTTATAGGTTTGTGTCGATGTCGAATTAGTTGTAGTGTTGTGTAGTCAGCTGTATTCGACAGAGTCGAATATAGCTGTTAAGGAGTTAGTCGAAATTTTTGTTTGGTCCTGGGCTTTGATAGCCTATATAAAGGGCTTTGTAATTTGTAATTACATACAATAGCACATACAACATTTTAACAATAAAAATTAGAAAGTTTTGCAAACCCTAATCTCTCTTTTCTCTCTCTCCTTCTTCTTCTTCTTCTTCTTTCTCTCAAACATTCATCTTTCTTGGAACGTAGTTCCAACAACTATTAGGGAAATTGATGTTGCACTGATGGTCCAAGAGAAAATAATTGAGAAGGGTGTATTTCCTGATGCTCGAATTTACAATGTTCTGGTGAGTGGTCTCTGCACTTAAGATAGTAAAACTGCATGACTTAGATAGTGAACTAAGGATGTTTGAACTGATGATGAAACAGAAATGTAAGCCATATGTAGTTGCATACACATGCCTGATCATGTTTATAATTCTAGGTTAGTGGATCTTTGATCCTTGAAACATCTCAATCTCTTAGGTTTTAAGAAAGAGGTATGCCTTGAAGGCATGTTACACCTCCTAGTGAAACAAACTTTATTATGACCTCAACTATCATCTCCACCACTAGATATTTCCGAAGAGAAGCTAAAAGGATACTTATCGGAAGTTGGTTTCAACACCGCTAGTAAAAAAGAATATAGATAGAGATATGGTATCATTGTCCTTTCAAAAGGATAGAGATAAGGTAGATGCAACACTGCTAGTAAAAAAATCCACACTCAAACCTGTTAAAATTTCGGCCATGAGGAAACCATTGTTCATGTTGTGATTAACTGATGAAATACCTTTTCCTTAGTAGGAAATTATCAACAATATTCTCTTCTAATTTAGTGACATATTAATGGATCATCATAGTTTTAAGGACCAATATGATATATTGTTAATGGTCTTAATAATATGGACATATTATAGGAAAATAAGATGACTTTCAAGAAAATGCATTTATAGGCCGAGGAGGAGAAAAATACAACACCTTATTTTGCAGGTCACAAAACATGATTTTGATGATGAAAACTATTAAAGATGTTTGTGCCCTGGATAATGATAACAACTAAAGTCAAGCATAAAGAGGTTAAGCGGTTAAAGATGCAAACCAGTATATCAGGGTTCGATAAGACTTAACTATCTGATGATGGCAACCAAATGAAATATAACTTAAGTATCATCTCCAGTGAACTCAAGCAAGTGTCTACAAAAAGGAAAGCATATGACAAAGTCTTTAAGTTTTAGAAAGCCCTATCTCGATTTGTCTGGGTGAATACTTTGTAAAGCATAAGGAAATTCTCGCAAATGTGCATAGCAAAATAACACACACACAAAAATATTTTTAAAATTCATTTTTCTAAAGAAAACATTTACAAAAAAATTCTGGAAGTCGTGCCAGATGAGTTAGAAGTTATCTGAAAAGCTCTGGGTTGTCTTTATCAATTGATTGGCACATTAAATTAATCGACTAGTCCGGTTAAAAAATGAGCCCTAAGCGATTACGACTGCATCTTAATGAGGTGTACCGGCTAAATATCTTTTTTGTCCATTAATTTGGAGGTAACCAATCGATTGGTATACGTTGCCAGTTGATTGGCAACTCATAAAAAACCTTAAAATCATTTCCTTTTTTGTACCAACCTTCAGCCTATAAAGAGATGTCCCTTTCCACTTTTTTTAACATCCAGAGAAGTGTCTCATTTCGCTATTCTCACACTAAAAGATCTTTTTTTTTTGTTTACTTTCTCACACTAAAATTTTTGCTGGAGTTGATTTTTCGAGAAAGTCCTTTTTATGAGTGAGGAAAGTGTAGTTTTGTAAGTTCACCAAGGAAGTTTTATTTTAACCTTGGTTGAACATTTTATTCACTTAAGGATTTTTTTTTTGTTTGAAGCTAAACCCGTAAATAGCTTAAGTTTGGGATTTGTGTGATCAAGTCTCTTGTTTAGGTTCGATATTAGCCCGTGGTAAAATCTCATAGGTTCTTGGTTAGCCTGGTGTTAAAAGCTTGTTTCAGTTCGAGATCAGTTCGGTGGTAAAATCTCATAAATTATTGGTTAGCCCGGTATAAAACCAAGGTTTAGGTTCGAGATCACATCTCAGTGTTAAGAACTCCCAAGGTTTGCTTAGAAGCTTGAAAACTAATCACTCCAAGATTCTTGTGGGAAGAGGACTAAATGATTTGATCCATCGTTTCGAAGGAAGACTCGTCGCTTCACTCCTTAGTTTTATTTTTTGGTTGAAAGTTCGCCATAAACTTCATTTTCCTTGTATAAGATGATTTGTGAGTTATACCTAGTAAAAGCTTTCAAGTTTAGTTAGATACTCTCAAGATTAATTCTTGGGGAAAAGACTAAGTCTTTTTTTATTGAACCTATATAATTCCTGGTGTTATTCTCTTTTCCATTAAATCTTTATTTTCACAATTTTTATTATGTAATTTTATTTTCATTTGGGTATTTGTAAACCTTTTCTAAAAATATTTTCAAACTCTGATTTTGATCCACAATATTTTTTCAAATCCATATTTTTTTCTAAAACACATAATCACCCCTGTGTGCGAAGTCACATGTTCAACACATGGAACCAGAGCCTAACTCTTGTTTAAGGACTAATCGTCTCAGGAGGAAGATGACTTCCGACAAGAGATATTTTCAAATTACACCACCACTTTTTAATAGTTATAGATTTGATAAATGGATAGCTAGGCTTAGAATTTTTCTCCAAAGTATAAATCATGAGTTATGGGAAACCGTGATTAATGATCCATTTATCCCTACTTACCAAGCAAATGGAAAAGTAGTAGATAAATATGATATTCTTCAGACCAAAGAAATAAAGGGAAGATATGAAATAGATTTCAAAACTAACAGTTTTATAACCATGTCTCTAGATGATAATAAATTTTGATATGTTCATCATTGCAAAATCGCCAAGGAAATATGGGATACTCGTGAAATGATATGTGGAGTTTCTATAAGTATCAAGCAAAAGGAGATGAACATACGAGGCAAAGAAGATGTCGATATCATTCTTAAATGTTTTTCAAAACTTATAAATATTGGAAGTTGTGTTGAAGCATTTATCACTAACCAATGTCTAAGATTTAAGAATTGAAGCTTAATCCAATCCTTAAATCAAAAGATATGAACCTTCATGAGTTTCAGGAAAAATCCAAGAAGAAGGAAATTATAGATAAATTGAATGAACTAATTCAATTACTCAAAGATGAAGATGCCAAATTTGAAAATAAAGAATTATAAACTTCATCATACACCTATCATACAACTCTGGTCGAATCCTTTGAAAGAACACATTCAATAGTTGAATGATCTTTGGAAGATTCAACATTAAATGAAGGAACATCATGTTTAAAGAAATGTGAATAAGAAGAAGTATCTTTAACTGAACTCTTCTAAAGAATAAAATGAGAAGAGACATCAACCTCAGGAAGAAACATAAAAGAAGATGAAGTTTGCTTAAAAGCAACCTACGAGGTATATATTGTTCAAGTGTCTAAACCACTTTATGAACAACTATTTAGAATGGGTACTCAATTAGAAAAGGGAAATTATAAACTAAGAGAATGCAACTTAGGTCTCAAGGAGTATGTAAGATATCTTGAAGATATCAATAAATCATTTAAGATAGAAATAACCATAATCAGAAACTCAAGAAAAGAGTATAATAGTTGTCTCTCTCTGAAAAAGGAAGTAGTCGATTTACATAAAACCCTAGGTAAATTTACCCAAAGGAAAGAAAATATTCACTTGATCTTATCAAGTAAAAGGCCTTCCTTAAACATGAATGAACTAGGATTTAAAGGGGATAGAAAACCTAGTAAAGGTATATAATACAAAAAAAAAAAGAATTGTCCAATTTATAAATGCACACAATGTAAAAGAGACGGTCATGTAGAACCTTTTTGTTTTGAAAAATTGAAAAGATCTAAATGCAACAACCTTAGATATTCTAGAACTAATTCACTTGGACCTAAGAAGATGTGGGTACCAAAGGTGAAACCTTAGTGTTTTGCAGGTATGCTTTGCAGCTCGAAGCTTTAAGATAATTATCAATGGAGCAGTGCAAAGCAAGGGTATACTTCCAAATATAAAGATTTTTTTAAGTCTTTAATCCAATAATGCACGGTTATGGCAAACATAAAACATGGAAAAGGTTTTGACAATACCTTAATATTTATTATCCATAGTGGTCAGTTGAATGAATATGCTTATAATGGATGTATTCAATTTCTTGCTTATACTAGCTCTCACATTCAGAGATGTGTACTGAAGGATACACCATAATATGATTGGTATTTCCCTTGAAGGGAAATATTTATCAAAATCTCTTGATAAAAGAGGTCTACATTATTTTAAGGTTGAAATAATCTGAAAGTTCTAATTAAACCCTTAAAATAGTGAATTTTTTTCTCATCTCAATAAATATATTTTTCAACCCAAAAGACGAGTTTTTCAAGTGTTTTTAGAAAGGAGGTGCAAATAAACTTAAAATGGAGTGCATAAAAGTAACAAAATCCAGCACAAGGCCCAAAGACGCACCAAGGAGACTGCACAACAAAAGCCCGATTGATTGGTACTATGGAAATCAATTAGAGAAGCTTGACGCGCCTATTTCCAAATCAAATCCAAGCCAACCTTGCCCTCAAAGCAAACCAAATCTCAGCATTGATGATGATTGTACAAAATCTTGAGAGATTTCATTCACCAATCAATTGAAGTCATTAGCTAATCGATTGACACCTCTATTTTGGAAAGACTTCGCATTGATTTTCAATTAGCATTGTCTCCATCGATTGTTTGCCAAAAATACATGATCAAATCACTATATGGCACACTATAAATAGGTATGCTCTCTCACTATATCTTGTATCTCTAAATTCATACCTTCTAGCTTCTTTTATTGTGTGAGTTCCTCTGCCGTAAGTATCATCATGGCCTCCTCAAACTAAAAACCCAGAGAAACACCAAGAAGGAATGTGTTTAATGCAGGATTAATAAATCGCAAGCAAGAATTGAAGATGATGATTCTAGCAAAGAAGGTAATTATGACTTGGTACATGAAGCCAAACCTATTGATAGTCACAAGCTTTATCACCAACATTTGTCATACTTCCCTCAAACATTTCTTCACCCAAATACCGGATATGTCATTCTCAAGCCTAGTAAGAGAGTTCTACCTGAACCTGAGACTTATAGGAATATTTTTGAAAACATTTGTAAGGGGAATAGAAACTTCATAATTTTTGAGCTGCATAATATAAGAGCATCTTTCACCCTTGATAGACCCCTGGGTCTTAGAAACTTCAAACAATCCACAATCTTTAATAGCTTTGTCATTAAACCTATGGAAAAGGGGAACGTTCCTTTCAAGTCCAGCCACTAGAAACCAAAGGTCATGATCCTTCATTACCTTTTGACTAGGATCCTATTTCCAAGGAACATAAACCATAGCTATGTCGTTAGGAAATATGTAGTACCTTTGTGGCTCTTGACCCAAAAAAATTCCAAGTAATTGGATAGATGGAATTTTTGACCACGTGATCTGGTGCAAAAAGATCCCATAAGCAGAACTCCCCTATGGATCAATTATCACACGACTTCTAGCTGCCTTCAACATTGGCACGTTGGGTGAAAAAGAAGACTCAGCCAATCATAGGATCACTTATACTGCTCTTAGAGAGATTAAAGTTATGGTCAAGCATGGAGAAATCCCAGAGGACTATGTATTCAAGAAGAAGAAGAAGAAGAAGAAAATCTGTAAAAGTTTGGTCGAGGATATAGAAATTCATGGCAAGAAAAGATGATGTTTATGGCATAGAATAGTCTCACCTATGTGTTATTTCCTACTTTTTGCAATTTTAATTCAGTAATTTTCATTCTTGTACTTTGAATTCCAAGTAATTTCTCTTAATTAATAAAATAATTTTTTCCTTTCCTAAATGTTTATTTGCCTATGTTTGCATATTTAAATTCTTTTGCAATGCATCTTTCCCACATTTTTGATTTTGAGAAAGGAAGAGAAGTATAATCTCTTGAGGAGTAGAGTATAATCTCTACTTAATGGAGGGGGAGTTTTATTACTCTAAACACTTTTATTTGTTTCTTTTACCACACTCTTGAGAGATACGTTGTTATCATAAAAAGGGGGAGAATTCAGAACCTTGTTTTGCACGTCATAGAACATGAATTTGATGATGACAACTCTTAAAGACGTTCATGTCCTGGGTAGTGATAACAACTAAAGTTAAGCATAATGCAGTTAAGCCGTTAAAGATGCAAACCAGGATATTAGGGTTTGATAAAACTTGACTATCAGATGATGGTAAGCAAATGAAATATAAATCAAGCCTCATCTCAAGTGAACTCAAACAAGTTTCTATAATAAAGAATTCATCTAACAAAGTCTTAAAGTTTTAGAAAGCCATATCTCGATTAGTCTGAGTGAATACTTTGTAAAGCATAAGGGCATTCCCGTAAAAGTGTACGGCTAAATCACACACACACGAAAATATTTTTTTAAACTGACTTTTCTCAAGAAAACATTTTCAAAAATGGATTTTTAACCCTAAAATGATGTTAATGTATGATTTGAATCATCATTCATCAAGAAAAATCAAAGAAAGTGGGATAACTTGTAAAAGGGGTAACCATAAAAACTTAGAAAAATTTCTAAGTTATGGAAAAAGTGACACTAATGTGCCAACTTTGGAGGACCATAACTCCTAAACCACAAGGCCATTATTCCCCATTCAAAGCTTGATTTGTAGATCTCATTGCCCTCTACAAAAGCTTCATACTGACCTATGTCCAAATTCCTCATGGATTTTGAGTTATGGAGTGATCAAAATCAAGAAAAGTCACTTTGTTCCAACACTTAGTGAAAATTTCACTAAGTCAGATTTTACCTTACTTTTTGCCAAATGTAGGGGGATTTTTCACTTGGATTCAAAAGAGATCAAAACCAAACATGTTCAAACAGATGTTGTATCATGTAAGGGCTTTCCAAAATGGCCAAGAACATTACCAAATTCAATTTGAGTCATGAGATATGACATTGGCAAGTTGCCTTGCTGAAATCTGCCAAGGCAAGGCAGATTTTTACACTTTTGGTCGATTTGCACAAAATCAGCCAAATCCAAATGCTCCTATCCACTTGGACACCTCTGAGGATTGAATCTAAAGGGGACAATCACTGAGCCAAGCCTCCAAAGTCTTTGGAACAAGAAATAGCATGTTGAACCTAGAATTGCCAAATTAGGGACAAGACTCCAATTTTGGATTGGAGCATTCAATGGAAGCATCAAGGTGGCATAGACTGAGCCATTCTCAACTGAATTCAGTCAAGACTTATCCAAAACCAAGGGAACCAGCAGCCTGTGCCCTAACCTCTAGTCAATGGCTAGAGGAGACTTAGATTTTCATTTGCCAACATTGGCCAAACCTAGCAGTTGCCATTCACTATTCCTTGAAAAACAAACTTGCTCTACTATAAATAGAGCTCAATTGTGATCAGTTTGAGTACACCAAAGCCATCAAACAGATGCTTTCCTCAAAATCTCTTCTTTCACTCTAATTTTGCCTTCTAAGGCAAGTCACTATCGGGTTTTGAGTTTGAGAGCTTTTCCAATCAAACCAATCACACACACACCTCATATACATCATATAGAAGTGATCCAAACACTCACATAACATCTGGAACACAGATTTCACAAAATCACCAGCCAATTGCTCAAGTTCTTGACAGATTTGCAGTTGGGGTACCATCTCAAGTTCCAGATCATTTCAATCCATTCCAAGCATTCATACACACTCCATGGCAGCTAGGGAAGCTATCAGATCATTGGAACCTAGCTGTAACACCTCCAACACAAATCACGATCACCAGCTGCAAGTGGTAAGCATGAGCTCTTCTAACTCTATGATCCATGCAATTTTTACTGCACAATAATTTGGCCATATGTTCATAATTATGCATGGAATGTTTCCCCTCAATTAATTGCATTGTTTGAATCGTGTATCAAAAATCCTAGCCTTCATGCAGAAATTAGGGTTCTTGAGGATTTTTCGTGATTTCTTGTTTTATGCTTAATTTAAATGAAATTAATTGTCATAGACATGATCGTGAGGTTGAAACGAGTTGATTGGTATGTGGATTACATGATATGATTAAGTATTCAGTGAGATTAGAGAGAAAATGCAAATCTGGGCAAACCCAGAACACACGCGTGTTCTTGGTGTGTTCTTGGCGCCATTTTTTGAAAATTCAAATATTTGAATTTTGTGATTTTATTTAATTGATTCAAAAATTAATTTCTCTCTGAGTTTTAATGATTTTGAGTTGATTCTTTTTTTAATAATTCAAAAAAATGTTAAAATATTTTATTTTCCCAAAAAATCTCAAAAATATTATTTATTTTGTATAATTGATATTTTTGCAAAGAATTAATGTTTTAATTGTTTTTAACATTTAAAATATTTTTTCCACCTTGATTTTGCAACTTTTAATGCCTTCTAATTATTTTGTAGGTCAATACTTAATTTTTGAAGCATTAATCCAAGATCACAATTTGTTTTTCATATGTTAAACAATTTTGATCATTTTAATTGAATTTTTATTCAATTAAATACATTTTTGAAAACAAATTAGGGTTTTTGGATTAATTCAACCCTCATAAATCATTTTCAAAACACTTTGGGCCTCTAATAGAGTGTAAGACCCAATCCTTTTTTGACCAAATTATTTTGGGCCTCAGTATATTGTATAAGTCCCGATACCGTAAAAAATAAACGGCGCGATCGTCGCCTTTTCAAAACAAAAAAAACCTTGGGCCTACCCTCGAGTAGTAAGACCCATTTCTTTTTTCAAACTCCTTTGGGCCTCTATTAGAGTGTAAGACCCAACCCCCTTGTACAGAAAACTTTTTGGGCCTCATTCGTTGTATAAGTCCCTCTGTACATTTTCAAATAAACGACGCGATCGTCGCCAGTTTAAAATTAAACATCTGGGCCTCTCCTTGAGCTATAAGACCCATTCAAAACTTTTGGGCCTCTAATAGAGTGTAAGACCCAATCCCCTTTTAACCAAAAACAACTTTGGGCCTCAGATATTGTATAAGCCCCTTTGCGTTAAAAGAAAATCTCGGCGCGATCGCCATTTTAAACGAAAAACAAACCTTGGGCCTACCCTCAAGTAGTAAGACCCATTTCTTTTCTTTTAAACTTTTTGGGCCTCTTGAGAGAGTGTAAGACCCATCCCTTTGTCCAGAAAACAATTTTTGGGCCTCAGTCACTTGTATAAGTCCCTCTGTACAAAACAACAGTGCGTTCACGGATAAAACCCTGGGCCTCTCCTTGAGCTGTAAGCCCCAAATCTTTCTTTTTCAAAGCACTTTCTCCTTTGATTTTGAATATACTGTTGTTTTCAATCTTTCTTTATTGAACAACTAACCAAACAACATGGAAGCTCTACAACCGAGTAAGTGTTTATACGCTTTCATTTACCGCTTTTATATACATATAACTGTATTGTGGGGCTGTTTCGCTATAAGTCTTCTTTCATAAACTCATATCAACTGTGTAATAATAATATAGATATTTAGAGTTCCCCCGACAACTACGTCTAGCATTAACCCCGTTGATCACTCTTAGAAATAGTCAAAACTAGATCCCCATAGGATTACCAGACACAGTCTTCCCTCCTCTTGGGGTTAAACAATATGGAGACATAAAATGCAGCATTCTCGGTGAACCCTTTCATAGACTGTCACTCATAGAAGTTGTCAAAGAAACTCTATTCCCCAGAGATGATCTTTTCTCCGTGAATGGCATCTCTTGAGTTTCTTCCAAATTCTCAAACTTTCCTGGCTTGATCTATTCTCGGTGAATGGCATGTCTTGAATTTCTCGGCGTTTGGGGACCCACAGGCTTCTTAAAAGCACTTGTCAAGAAACTCTATTCCCCAGAGATGATCTTTTCTCCGTGAATGGCATCTCTTGAGTTTCTTCCAAATTCTCGAACTTTCCTGGCTTGATCTATTCCTCGTGAATATCCTGTCTTGAACTTCTCGGGGTTTGGGGACCCATCGGCTTCTTAAAAGCATCGGCCTCCTCTTGGGCATCGTACAAGGACCCACAGGCTTCTCAAAAGCAACCCCTCCTCCTCTTGGGCTTAGTACAAGGACCCTACGGCTTCTTAGAAGTATTCATAACCTCCTCTTAGGCTTCGTATAATGATTTCTTCCTCCGGGAATGATAGCCTCCTCTTGGGCTTCGTACAAGGACCTCTCGGCTTCTTAAAAGCTTCCAGCCTCCTCTTGGGCTTCGTACAAATTGTCCCGACGACCTCCTAGAGGTATAGGAATAGAACTTAATCATCTGCATAGAACAGTCCTTTCAAAGAGTTTACTACTGTTTCTCAAAGCACAGTACAAAAGATGAAACTCTAGACTTGGACAGTCTAATCTCCTTGAGTCTCAAAGACATTCTCAAGTGACCCCTTCACTAAATAGGAAGAAAACCCATAGACTCGGATAGTCTCAATACCCTTCGGATTTCCCACTTCCTTAAAGAACAAGAATATCCCTGGTCCTTGAATCAAATCCTTGAGTACAGTGTTACTCATATAAGAACTGATTTTCTCTTTCAAAATCAGTATACTGGACCTGTCACTCAACTGAAACAGTCACCATAGCCTCCTCTTGGGATTTGTACAATGATTCTCCCCAGCAGAGTCAAACAACGTTTAGCCTCTCTCTCGGGCTTTGTACGAGACACATAAGAGACTCCCTCGTTGAGTCAATCACCCTTTCGCCTCCATCTCGGGCTTTATACGAGATATAAAAAGGTTCTTATTGAGCCAAACAAATTTTAGCCTCCATCTCGAGCTTCATACGAGATACAACAAACTCTCTTGTTGAGTCAAATAGCCTTCATCTCGGGCTTTATACGAGATACCAAAAGATTCCCTCGTTGAGTCAAAACCTTTTAGCCTCTCTCTCGGGCTTTGTACGAGACACATAATAGCCTCCTCTTAGGCTTTATATAAGAAAACCACTGGTTGATCCAATCAACCTTTTAGCATCAAAGTTGTGCCTCGTTCACTGTACACAAACATCAACAACTCCTTCATCTAATTGCTGTAAGCGGCAAGCCTCTGGATCATCTACATCCATGCCACTGTCCCTCTTTTAGCATGAGAAATTCCTAAGGAAAGATAGCATTGCTCTACACTGAGTTAAAGTCTTCTCCTTCAGGTTAAAATCCCCTTTAAAGGAAATTATGGCATTGCCGGATTCACAAATCCCGGTTAAAGTAATTCTCCTTTATAAACAGTTGTGACATACAGACCCTCTTTAGAGATGACAAATTCTCTCTAAAGACACCATCTTTAGCTTCACATCTTGGGCTTCGAACAAGATACAAATAAACTCTTCAGCTTCATATCTTGGGCTTTGAACAAGATACAAACCACCTTTCGCTTCACGTCTTGGGCTTTGAACAAGACACCAAAACAACCATTTCCTCCCATAGAATAGGAGGAACTACGAACGCTCTGATTTCCCTGTTTTGGTAAACGGGAATACGTAGGCATAAGATTGAAAGAAAAGATCTTAGCGAGCACACTAAACAAAAACCCAAAATCCCATACTCTCACATATCTATCAAGAAGCATCCGTCCTAACATCTAAACCTCTCGCCACTTTTAAAAAAATAAACCCGATAGAGACCCCGAATCTTTGTAGCATCTGTAACCTAACAGACTGCTGTTTAACCTCAGTTTGCAAGCAGGGTTAATTTGAGACATCTATTTCCCTTCCTTCATCAGCTTTAATAGGATAAAAAATGAATCGAGTTGTAGACACCAAAGAGCGATAGCGCTTCGCAACCGCGTCCAAAATCGCTCGCTACAGAAAAATGGTGACTCTGCTGGGGACTCTGTCATTAGGATCTATCTCACCTTTGTAGCAAGATCTTGTTCTCTTCCCATCTATCAGGTGGAAACTTTAAAAGTGGCGCCCACCGTGGGGCCCCTCTAACCTTTTTTCTCTTCACTTGTGTGAATACTACAGATTGGGGCTTCCGCCGGGGAACCCATTTTCTGTCAGGAACTTAGGATTCATAGCTCTAAAGGTCTAGGATGTTTAGGACAAATAAATATACTGCTTTTCCTAATTGTTATACGTGTTTATTTTTCTGCTAATGGGAATGCGTGTGATGCCGCATATGGAAAGATTGAGTATACACTTAAGATAAGTGATGGCGACGAGGTCAACCAGCAACCTCAGTGGAGGCTGACCAATGCAACCCATTCCCTCTCCTAGGCAATGGACCGATTGTGATGTCTGAGAAGCTGAGGAGCCAACCCTTTTGTAGTGCAGAAACTATCGGAAATAGTTGTCACGCGATACTACCCTCATTTGAGGCTGGTGATCTATTCTCGGTGAATGGCACTTACTCTAAGATTGCTCTACAACTCGCTGGCGATTCGCTTGTTGTTTTTCTTTCCTGGGAGGAGCTGATGATAATGAGTACAGGTACAAAAATCACCCTAGTATAAACCTTTAGGGATGGGTAGAGCCTTGACTTCATGACAACGACCCTTTGACCCCATGTTTTTTCTATGTTTTTGTGTGCTGCATTCATGCATTCATTTAAAAAACATTAAAACATTCAAAAAATATTCTCTTCTAGTCTCTATGTTTTTCAAATTAAACTAAGACTGTGATTGCAAATATCAGAGAAAATGATTGCGCTAATGGATTTCGGTAGAAGGAGAACTCATACGTACACCTTCAGGATTCCAAGGTTAGAGGATTTGAGAGGTTTGGCGAGGATGATCACAAACCAAGAGGCCTTCAGAGCCAAGCACGGAGGTTTGCTATTGCTGCTAAGAGTCCATGTGATTGAGGGAATCATGGATGCGCTCACTCAGTTTTACGATCCGATTTATCACTGTTTCACATTCCTGGATTACCAGCTCGCACCAACGCTGGAGGAGTATTCTCATCTGATTGATTTACATATCACTGATTGAACTCCATTTTCTGGACTGGAAGAAATTCCAAAGAATCAGACCATTGCAAGATCAATTCATTTGGATGAGTCAGAGGTCAGGACTCACATGACTACCAAGGGTGGCATACAAGGTTTGTCAGCCCAGTTCTTGACAAAGAAAGCTCTATATTTCGCCAGTATAGGAAACGTGACTACTTTTGAAAGCATCTTTGTTTTACTCACCTACGGGTTATTTTTGTTGCCCAACATTAATAACTTCGTCGATATCAACGCCATTAAGGTTTTTCTCATTGGAAACCCTGTGCCGACTTTGCTCGCAGATGCATATCATTCTGTACACTTAGGGAATTTGTACAGTGGAGGGGAGATCACATGTTGTGTACCTCTGCTTTATAAATTGTTAATCTCCCATTTACCTAAGTTTACCGCTTTCTGGGATCATAAGAGTGCCTTGCGCTGGTCGCAGAAGATCATGTCTCTCACCAACTCTGACATAGATTGGTGCAATAGGATTTATGATGGAATCAGGATCATTGACCATTGTGGAAACTTCCCTAACGTACCCCTTATAGGAACTAAGGGAGGAATCAACTATCATCCGATATTGGTTCACCGTCAGTTTGGATACCCGATGAGGCATATTCCACGGAATGCTCATCAGGAAGGTCTTTTCTTCAAAGAAGGAGAAAACGACAGAGCACTAAAGACAGAAATAGTGCACGCTTGGAAACACGTTCATAAGAAAGGACGGGAGTCTCTAGGAAAACCGGATTGTGTCTCGGTGGAGCCTTATCTCCATTGGGTACAAACTAGAGCTCTCAAGCTAAAGATGTCTTATCCTCGTTACGGAATTCTTCCGCCGAGGCAATCTGTCATGTACTTCATGACGGAAACTGAAAAGCTTCAGGTTGCTCTCAACAAAGCTCAAAAGGAGAGAAGGTCTTGGAAGAACAAGTACCGCACCCTCAACGTAGAGTGCATCAAAATACAGCAATTACTGAAAGATAAGGATGCTCTGATCGAGATTTTGGAGCAACATGCTGTAGAGAATCAAGATGACCAAAGGAATTTGCTCGCTCCTTTCACTTGGCAAAGGAATGACAACTCGACAACGGCCCAAGAGCCACGGTCAAAGAAAAGGAAAGTACCAGAGTCAGCACCTGATTTCTCTTCAGAGAGGACTCGGGACCCATTAGCTTAGGTTTCTGTTTCTGCACCTTGTAATCTACTGTATTTCCATTTCTGTAATCCTCTGAATTCAATAAAAAGGGGTTTCCCCACTGTTTGATATTTGCAATCTAATTGTTGAAGTTTATTTTGATTAAACAAAAAAAACAATTAATATAATCATTGCATTCATCATTCTCACATCACGAATTCTTCTTACCTACGAATCTCACGTTTGTGTCTCGATTCTAGAGTCAAACTGTCTCATTTGTATAATACTCGGGCCAATCGTCAGAAAAAGATGGATGATCTTGAGGAAGAAAACAGAGAGTTGAAGGAAGAGATCGACGCTCTGAGAGAGGATATGAGAAAGCTTCGTAACGACATGCAAGCCATGGCAGAAACTCAGCTACAAAGAACTGTGATCTCGGATATCAACTCAATGCCCATAGTGGAAAAGTATGATCCTAGGTATCAAATGCCAAAAGATCGTCCTTGGGGCATGCCTGTTAGCTATATCCCGGAAGGATATGTTTCGCCGATCGCTGAAGATCAGGGAATCACAACAGAAGCCACTGGGCCTGAAGGTTACAAACTTTGGGAAAGCGAAGATGCCAGGGGCATACTGAAGACTCCTGAAGGTTACAAACTTCGGGAAACGCCAAGATTCACTGTCGTAGTCACGGTCCCACCCCCTGTGGTGCACACTGTCCCGGAAGGACAGATTCCACCGATACTTTCTGGTAAAAAGGAAACTATGTTTGACCGGATGGATGAATTCCAGGAACAGTTCTTGGAAATGCAGAAGGAACTGCAAGCCATTCGCGGTCAGGATCTATTTGGAAAGGACGCCGCAGACCTTTGTCTGGTCCCTAATATGAAAGTCCCGCATAAGTTCCAAGTGCTCGACTTTCAAAAATACAAGGGTAACTCTTGCCCTCAAAGTCACTTGGTGATGTACACTCGGCGAATGTCAGCTCAGACGGAGAATCAGGACCTACTGATTCATTACTTTCAGGATAGTTTAACCGATGCCGCCTTAAAATGGTACATAGGTTTAAACCGCGCCACGATCAGCACATTCAGAGATCTTGGCACTGCCTTCATCCAACAATACAAATACAATTTAGACATGGCACCGGACAGAGATCAACTCAGATCAATGTCACAAAAGGACAAGGAAATCTTTAAGGAGTATGCTCAAAGGTGGCGTGAAATTGCCGCTCAAATTTGTCCACCTCTTGAGGAAAAAGAGATGACAAAGATCTTCTTAAAAACCTTAAGCTCATTTTACTATGACCGAATGGTTGCCAGTGCACCCAGTGATTTCACCGAGATGGTGGGCATGGGCGTACGCCTTGAGGAAGTCGTCCGAGAAGGACGTTTGGTAAAAGACACTGGATCGACGGGCGGTACTAAAAAATACGGGAGTGCTCTCCCTAAGAAAAAAGAGCAAGATATTGGGAATATCTCTCTAGAAAAGCAAAGGAGACGATATCAACCAGTAGCAACTGTGACTCCTGCTATTAGCCCCGCGCGTATTCCTACGTATCAACCTCAGATTGCGCAGAGCCAACCTGATCAGCAAAGGACACAACAACTTCTTCAGCAGGATCGTCCTCCATATAACAACAACCGTACAACACGACCATCAGGGTTTGATCCTATACCCGTATCGTACGCATAACTATTTCCGTTACTACTGGCTAAGGGGCACATTCAGACTAAGTCTCCTCTTACAGTACCGAAAAATCCGCCTTTTTGGTTTAAGGTGGACCAGACATGCCCTTATCATCAAGGAGGATCAGGGCATAACATAGAGAATTGTCTCAAATTCAAATCCGACGTGCAAAAACTTGTTAGGAGCGGGGTCTTATCCTTCAAGGATACAAATCCCAATGTTCTCACGAACCCGCTGCCTCAACACGAGAAAGCTGCAGTCAACCTGATTGAGAGAGAGTCTAACAATGTCTATCAAATTCGCGATGTTCTCTTGCTGAGGACCAATCTGGTCAAGATGCATTGTAGACAGAGTGGATATGGCCATGTGCCACCTCATAATTATCATCAATGTGATGTCTACTCTAAAAACAATCAAGGATGTTCGGTAGTGCAATCAGCTCTACAGGAACAGATGGATCTCGGATGGATCCAAGAGCACCGAGTTCATGGAGTTAACATGGTTTACACGAACTCCAACGTCATTCAGAACCACGACATCCGTGCGATGAATGTCAACTTGGTGGCAATGCACTCAAGGCAAAGCCAGTATCATAATCTGCCGCGGCACGATTAGAGTTCTTGTCTGACTTGCTCGGTAAACAAACAGGGTTGCTCTTTCATACAGGAGGCCCTCCAGCGTCAGATGGATCTTGGATGGATCCAAGACTACCATGATAGGAACCCTTATCAGATCAACATGGTTCAGATCTTCGATATTCGCGTGATGAATACCAACTTGGTAGAGTTACATGCTGAGCAGGTCCGACTCAGATTCTTAATATCACACGACTATCAAAGCTGTAAAGCAGGTTGTGAAAACGATCGAGGTTATACCCTTGTCCAGGAGGCACTTCAGCACTTGTTAAATCACTGGTGGATGTCAATCTATATGGATGAAGATACTCAGCAGATTAGTATCAGTAACAGGAATCCTACTCGACGTCAAAGTCAGGATGTCCGATCTGTGAAAGCTAACCTAGTGAGGTTACATTGTATTCAAAGTAGGCGTGGCCAGGTACCACCACACAATTATGACCGTTGTAGCGTCTATTCGAAAAGTAACCAAGGGTGTTACCTTGTGAGAGCAGCTCTTCAGGGTCAGGTGGATCGTGGAGAGATTCGTCCATATCCGGGTTCTGGACCCATCAATTGGACGCCGAACTACCTTGCCGACCAAGTCGAGGACGTTGTCACAATATTTGGTCATCACATGACCAGGGATGTTTTTGCCATCATCCCTCTACTTGACGAATCTAAAGTTCCCAACCGGGAACGGATCGAGATTACTTACGATGGTCAGAAAAACCAGAAGGCTCCCGTAGTCATCTATCTACCGGGACCACTACCGTATGAGTCAACTAAGGCTATCCCTTACAAGTACGGTGCAACAACAATTGAAAATGGAAAGGAAATTCCATTACCCTCCGTCGTGAATATTACAGACATCAGTCGTGTAACACGGAGTGGTAGAATCTTCAACCGAGGAGTTAGAGAACCTAACAAGGAAAAGGAACTTCAGACGGAAGCTCCTGATCTACCAGTCGGTCAATCCAGTAATCCCGACCTTTCAAAAAACAACGATGAGATGCTGAAGCTCATCCAAAGGAGTGAATACAACATTGTTGATCAACTATTGCAAACTCCTTCAAAGATCTCGGTATTATCACTGTTACTCAGTTCAGAAGCGCATAGGGAGGCTCTACAGAAAGTTTTGGAGCAAGCCTTTATGGAACAGGATGTAACAATCAGACAGTTCGATAGCATTGTCTCTAACATCACTTCCTGCAATAATTTGGGATTTAGTGATGAGGAATTACCCGAAGAGGGTCGCCGTCATAACATGGTGCTCAACATTACAGTTAACTGCCAGGACGATGCTTTAGCCAGCGTACTGGTAGACACAGGGTCATC
This sequence comes from Lathyrus tuberosus, assembly GCA_022829125.1. Classification (NCBI taxonomy): domain Eukaryota; kingdom Viridiplantae; phylum Streptophyta; class Magnoliopsida; order Fabales; family Fabaceae; genus Lathyrus; species Lathyrus tuberosus. Next base: position 11,116,154 of record JALAZF010000141.1, read on the forward strand.
CCTGAATGTTATGCCGAAGTCCACTTTGATGCAATTATCATTCAAAGGCCCTCCGATGAGAATCAGCGAGGTCGTCGTCAAAGCATTCGACGGATCCAGAAAAACAGTTATCGGCGAAGTCGACCTTCCCATAACTATCGATCCTCACACTTTCCAGGTCATGGACATCCGGGCAACATACAATTATTTATTAGGAAGACCTTGGATACATCAGGCTGGAGCGGTCACTTCGACCCTCCGCCAAAAGCTAAAGTTCGTTCAGAACGATCAACTTGTCACAGTCTGTGGAGAACAGGCCTTGCTCCTGAGTAGTTTATCATCATCTACTGGTATAGAACCCGAGGAGGTTATTGGAACTCAGTTCCAAGCACTGTCGGTGAGCAAGGACAATCAATCCCAAGGAGGAACCTCAATTTCCTCATACAAAGATGCTATCAAAGTAGTTAAGAGTACCGATACAATCGGATGGGGACAGCTTGTCATTCCTAGTGACAATAAAACAAAGAAGGGTCTTGGTTTTTCTGCAACCTGTACCCAGACAGCTGCCAGCGATGGAAGTCTTCATCCCATTCAGAACTTCTTCCACAGTGGAGGTCTTCTTCACCCAGTCCCTCAAGCAGTCCATGCTATCAATGAGGAAGATCCCTCTGACACAGAGGAAGAGTGGAAGCCTTATCTTAACAAGGACGGTTATATGTCTCAGGACGAAATGCAGACTCCCTTCTGCTTTCCTGCACAGAGCCCGAGATTTATACCCCGGTCAGACGTCGAAATGATATACGGAGATTGTGATCCGGAAGGATGTCGTGCTCCGCCAAATTCATTAGAGGAGGACACTCTGATGAAAGACCAATTTGACTACAACTACTATGGCCCAATGGATGGTCTGCCAATGTGGCAGCCTTACCCAGGAAACTTGGGGCAAGAAAGTCAGCCGAATAATGAAAATCAGCTGAGTCTCATTGAACAGAATACCTGTGTCCCCACCATGTCATGGGATCAACACTCAAGTCATCCTAAAGCTACTCAACATGAAGATGAATTTGCAACATTTGCAGGACTTGAGTTCATCAACTATACTTTTCCCGAGGTCAACGTCATCGAGAGAGATGACTCCTCCAGTTCCAAAGAAGTTTGGGACACCTTGGGACAACCAAGTGGAAAATACAACTATATGGTCAAGTACACTGCTCCCGAAAGCTCTCGTATCAGGCCCGAAGATATCCAGCCAACTGGATGGGGAGATACAGCTGAGAGCACAACTACTCTGCATAATGCAACGGAGGAATCCTCCTACGATAATTCTGCCTGGGAGACAGATTCCAATGATCCTGCTCCACCAGAAATCAGCGTAATTTTTGAAGGCAAATCAAGGAAGGTGCCAGACTTTGTGATTCACCGAGGAGTTCGCCGCCAATGGGTTGCTGTCGATGCTCTGAAGATCGTTCATAAGTCAAAGTAATTGCCATCTTTAACCTTTCACCCTGCTCAGGTGAAACAGATGTTTTAATAGGGCTCGCTTTCTGTAAATTTTCCCTCTTCGCTTTGCCCAAAGCGACAAAGTTTTGTTTTATAGGGTTGTAGTTTCAAGAATCGACTTGTTCATTAATAAAATAGCGTCGTTCTGTAATTTCCGCATTAATTGCTGTTTTCTCTTTTCGCTTTTCTCAGAATATGGTAATCCTAAAAAACAATTCAATAATAAAAACAAGCAGTAAAATAAAACACTGCACACACTTGCATTCTCTCTATCTCTTCTAAACACAAATCATCACGTCATGCAGATTGCTTGTTTTAAACCCCGTTGAAACATACGATCCGATGCCTTCTCCCGACTTTGAGTTCCTGGTATTTGGGGCTGAAGAAGAAGTTGACGACAAAATTCCAGAAGAGATCTCCCGACTACTCAGACAAGAGGAAAGGTCTATTGAAACTCACAAAGAGCCATTGGAAATGGTAAACTTGGGTTCAGAAAAAGAGAGAAAAGAAATCAGGATTGGGGCACTGCTCAGTCCAAATGCCAAAGAGAGTTTGATAAAGCTTCTCAAAGAATTCCCCGATGTATTCGCTTGGTCCTATCAGGATATGCCAGGATTGGATACCAGCATCATGGAACATCACCTACCGTTAAGATCAGAATGTCTGCCAGTAAAGCAAAGGTTGAGACGGACTCATCCGGACATGGCCATCAAAATCAAAGAGGAGGTACAGAAATAGATTGACGTTGGTTTCCTCGCCACGTCAGAATATCCTCAATGGTTAGCCAACATTGTACCCGTTCCCAAAAAGGACGGAAAGGTCAGAATGTGTGTTGATTACAGGGATCTGAACAAGGCTAGTCCAAAGGACGACTTTCCTTTACCACACATTGACATGCTGGTAGACAGTACAACAAAGTTCAAAGTTTTCTCCTTCATGGATGGATTCTCAGGCTATAAACAGATTAAAATGGCGCCGAAATACATGGATAAAACTTCGTTCATTACCCCATGGGGTACCTTTTGTTACAAGGTAATGCCATTCGGTTTGAAGAACGCCGGGGCAACCTATCAAAGGGCCATGACTACTCTATTTCATGACATGATACATAGAGAGATAGAGGTATATGTTGATGACATGATTGCAAAATCTAAGACAGAAGAGGAGCACGTGACCCACCTGTCGAAACTATTCGAGCATTTGAGGAAGTACAAACTCTGCTTGAATCCCAACAAGTGCACCTTCGGTGTCCGTTCAGGGAAACTCTTAGGATTCATTGTCAGCCAGAAAGGAATTGAGGTTGATCCTGACAAGGTCAAGGCTGTTCGAGAAATGCCTTCTCCAAAAACTGAAAAACAAGTCAGAGGATTCCTGGGATGTTTGAACTACATCTCCAGATTCATATTCCTCATGACCGCGACCTGTGTGCCGATTTTCAAATTACTCAAGAAGAACCAGGATTGCGTTTGGTCAGAAGATTGCCAAACCGCCTTCGACAGTATCAAGGAATATCTGTTGAATCCTCCGATTCTATTACCACCAATGGAAGGAAGACCACTGATCATTTACCTCACAATCCTAAAGGACTCAATGGGATGTGTACTTGGCCAACAAGACGAAACCAAACGGAAAGAGTCTGCCATTTACTATCTGAGTAAGAAGTTTACCGACTGTGAAACTCGGTACACGATGCTTGAGAAAACTTGTTGCGCTTTGGCTTGGGCAGCCAAACGTCTACGCCAGTACATGATTCGTCATACTACTTGGTTGGTCTCCGAAATGGATCCAATCAAGTACGTTTTCGAAAAACCTGCTCTCATGGGAAGAATCGTCCGTTGGCAGATGCTGTTATCAGAATATGACATAGAGTACCACGCTCAGAAAGCCGTTAAAGGAAGTATTTTAGCCGACCATTTGGCTCATCAACCGATTAACGATCAAGAATCAATCGGGTTTGACTTCCCAGACGAAGATGTCATGTATCTAAAAATGAAAGATTGCGATGAACCGTTACCCAATGAAGGGCCAGAACCAGGTTCCCAATGGGGACTTATCTTTGACGGAGCAGTTTATCATTATGGAAACGGAATTGGGGCAATCATTGTTACCCCTCAGGGTACCCACATTCCTTTCACTGCCAGACTTACGTTCAAATGTACGAACAACGAGGCCGAATACGAAGCTTGTATTATGGGTCTCGAAGAAGCAATTGATTTAAGGATAAAAAAACTTGGACGTATACGGTTATTCAGCCCTGGTTATCAATCAGATAAAAGGAGATTGGAACACATACCAATCAGGATTGATTCCTTACAAAGACTATGCAAGAAGGTTGTTACCCTTCTTTAACAGAGTCGAGTTTCATCACGTCCCTCGTAGAGAGAATCACATAGCTGATGCCTTAGCCACTCTCTCTTCCATGATTAGTGTAGGTCAATGGAATGACCTACCTAAGATCGACATAATACGCCTTGAAAGGCCCGCTTACATCTTCACGATTGAAGCAGTCATAGACGACAAACCTTGGTATCACGATATCAAATGCTTCCTTCAGAAACAAGAGTACCCATCTGGGGCATCCAGGAAGGACAGAAAAACCCTCAGAAGACTGGCTGGAAACTTCTTCTTGAGCGGTGACACTCTCTATAAGAGAAATTTTGACATGGTCTTGCTCCGATGCGTAGACAACCAGAAGCAGACATGCTTATGAAAGAAATTCATGAAGGATCCTTTGGCACTCGTGCCAACGGACACACAATGGCGAGAAAAATTCTCAGAGCAGGGTACTATTGGTTGACAATGGAATCCGACTGCTACAAGTACATAAGAAGGTGTCACAAATGTCAGATATACTCCGACAAAATTCATGTACCGCCATCACATCACAAAGGTCTCTCTTCCCCATGGCCATTCTCGATATGGGGAATCGACATGATTGGCATGATTGAGCCCAAGGCTTCAAACGGACATCGATTCATCATAGTAGCCATTGACTACTTCACCAAGTGGGTCGAAGCAGCGTCATTCGCCAATGTAACCCGACAAGTGGTGGTCCGATTCATCAAAAACAATATCATCTGCCGTTATGGTGTTCCAAGCCAGATCATTACTGATAATGGATCTAACTTGAATAATAAGATGATGAAAGAGTTGTGCGTTGAGTTCAAGATCGAACACCATAACTCATCTCCCTACCGACCCAAGATGAACGAAGCGGTAGAAGCGGCTAACAAGAACATCAAGAGGATCGTTCAAAAAATGGTTGTAACATATAAAGATTGGCACGACATGTTACCCTTTGCTCTTCACGGTTATCGAACATCTGTCCGCACTTCAACAGGGGCAACCCCTTTCGCTCTAGTATATGGCATGGAGGCAGTTCTCCCTATAGAAGTAGAGATCCCATCAATCCGGGTATTGACAAAAGTTAAGCTTTCAGAAGCTGAATGGTGTCAAAGCCGACACGACGAATTAAACCTGATCGAAGAGAAGCGAATCACGACACTATGCCACGGTCAGTTGTATCAACAGAGAATGAAGAGGGCATTTGACAAAAAGGTCCGACCTCATGTCTTCAGAAAAGGAGACCTCGTGCTAAAAAAGATACAATCATTTCTCACTGATTCGCGAGGTAAATGGACTCCGAATTATGATGGCCCCTATGTGGTCACGAAAGCTTTCTCAGGCGGCGCCTTGAGACTTGCAACCATGGACGGAGAGGAATTTTCCTACCCCACAAATGTTGATGTAGTCAAGAAATACTTCGCCTAAACTAAAAAAAAAAAACATCTCGGTGGATTGAAAACCCGAAAGGGCGGTCCAGGAAAAAGTTTGAGACAGAGAAAAAAAATCATCCCGGTGGATTGGAAACATCACAGTACAATCCAGGAAAAAGTTAGGGATAATGGCATATAACTATGTTCAACAGAGGCAAGTCCCTCAGCAGCAGTTACATCATCCGTCAGAAAACTCCAGTCAAGGCCATCTTCGACAGAAGCTCAGGATGCCCCGAATTCAAAGTTGGTAGAAGGATAGCGGTCGTTATGTTTCAACGTGGCCCTTTTCCCTGTAAATTACCATTTTCTAACTTTGTAAATACTCTTTGGAATCACGCGTTTGGCTGATCTCCATTTTATCAATAAAATTTGAGCCTTTGTGCTTTTGTTTGTAATTCTTATTTGTTTTAGCTTTACAGAACGACGTTGTTAACATGATTAACGATTCTTGAAATAAAACAAAAATGAATTTACTTGTTAAAACTTTTTCTGCTTTTTAATAAAGTCGGCAATTTCTTTTGACTGTTGAACATCAAAGGAACATCAACCGCTTCTCTAGAAGTAGGTGAACTTCAAAGTGCAGAATCAAAGTACTCCTTCTAGGCTAGTACGCCTGAACGAAGGATCAACAGTGTTGGATGCGACTATTCCATCTGACCTCTTCAGCCAAGTTCTCATCTCCTAAGCCCGACCAACATAGCTCCCAACAGGGAATATCTCTCCTAAGCAAGGTGGAATTGCTATTATAAACCAACGGTACTTCTTCGCCCCGCGATGGCCGAGTATCCAGTCGTGTTCACCTGTCAGTTTATATGTCGCGTCGGTTTTGTCAACATATACATACATACATCATACATTATTGATTTGCATTCACATTTCATGTTGCATCACTATCACTCTAGTCGGTCTTGTCCCCTAGTGATAGAAATTCTCTCAATCGAGTTGTCAGTTCTTGCCTCGTCAGGAAACGTTGCGTTTGAACAACCTCGCCTCCAGTTTATTTCTGGAAAGAAGTTGGCCCTTGACCACTTTGATAACTTGAACCTCTGAAAAACCAGAGGAACTGTCAGTCAGCATCACTCTTCGCCATTGAAGATGATATCCTTGCTTTCCCGGATTAAGGAAAATCCACAGAGAAAGCCTCGTAATCAGAGATTCGGCAGCATGCCAGTTTCGCTCCAAAAAGACCGCTGATGAAAAGGTCCTCGGCACCTCAAAATTGGACCCCATCATATGGCATTTCTCTGGGAAGATCCCGAGAAAAGTATGATGTAAGATCCCACGCAGAAGCAGCCCCTCAAGAGACTCGCTTTCCCCAGATAGAGTCGGCAAATGGCGTCTCCAACAGAGAAGTTTGTGCAACTCTACAACTCAGACGACTGGGTTCCCCAGCAACTCGGACATCAAAATTTTTTTGTTAAATGGCATCTCCCCAGGAAAATTCGGCGAGAAGTTTGAGGAAAACCGCTACGAATAGCGTCCCTTGTCAATAAAGTTTATTGACAAAAGAAACTTAGACCAGTTCCTTGGTAGAAAACCAGGATCGAGGAGAAGTTTAAATCAGAAACTAAGACCAGTTCCTTGGTAGGAAACCAGGATCGAGGGGAAGTTTAAATCAGAAACTAAGACCAGTTCCTTGGTAGGAAACCAGGATCGAGGGGAAGTTAACAAGAGAAACTAAGACTAGTTCCTTGGTAGGAAACCAGGATCGAGGGGAGGTTTATCCCAAAAGGAAACTGAGATCAGCTCTTTGGCTGAAGACCAGGATCGAGGGAAAGTTTACCTTTTCTAAGCATCATCGCTTAGCTAAAGAAGATGAATGCATAAGCTACCATTCATAACAACCATCAAAATTTTGGGTATTCCGATATTTAATCCTCTTGCACCCCGAATGCCCGAATACCTTCGTCATTCACACCTTCGTGTCCAAGAAGATTAAATAGGGGCATCTGTCATACCCCAAATTTTGACCACTAAGATTTCCCATCATTGTGAAAATCATCATCACAATATGGAGGAACCATCATACTTCATCAGTCTCCCCAAAGATGGGTGAGCATCCACTACAATCAAAATTAGGGTTTCAAGCCCTCTCAGAGCCTTAGACAAAGGATAAATCAAGGAATGACATGATCTTCAACTTGTCTAACATCTCAAACATCCACAATGGATCAAAAGGACTCCCACTTCAAGGATTAAGCACAAGGTTGCTCCCTTCTAGGTGGATCAAGTCTCAAGATCGACAGTGTCACCAAATTAGGGTTTTGGTCGACCAGGGCCTCCAGATGGAGATTTTTCATCTGGGCACAAGCCAATGATCCAAAACATAACCTAATATACTTCATGGGACCTCATGGACCCAATCATCAAGTCAATTTTGCCTCAGGGGATGCATTCATCAAAAATCAGGAATTAGAGTTTCTTGACCTAATTCACCCCTAAGTTGACTTTTAGGGCAAATCATGAGCCAAGACCTCAAGAGAGGGTTTGAGGGTCTCTAATATACCATATTGATCCATTTGGAACAATGGATTAATCCAAGAAGCTTGAGCAACAAGTCTCAATTTCATCTGCACCACAATTAGGGTTTCGCGAGGAAAGTCAACTGTAACTTTGACTTTTGACCAGGACATGCTCCCAAGCCCTAAGACATGATTCAATATACCCTATGACACCCATGGAACATGTCCATCAAGTTTGATTTAGGTCAAGGACATGATTTCATGAAGAGTTGCACAGTTTGGAATTCATCTGATAAAAAGTCAACTGTGCACAAAAGTTAACTTTGACTTTTTGAGATTTTTCACCAAAATGGATTTTTAACCCTAAAATGATGTTAATGTATGATTTGAATCATCATTCATCAAGAAAAATCAAAGAAAGTGGGATAACTTGTAAAAGGGGTAACCATAAAAACTTAGAAAAATTTCTAAGTTATGGAAAAAGTGACACTAATGTGCCAACTTTGGAGGACCATAACTCCTAAACCACAAGGCCATTGTTCCCCATTCAAAGCTTGATTTGTAGATCTCATTGCCCTCTACAAAAGCTTCATACTGACCTATGTCCAAATTCCTCATGGATTTTGAGTTATAGAGTGATCAAAATCAAGAAAAGTCACTTTGTTCCAACACTTAGTGAAAATTTCACTAAGTCAGATTTTACCTTACTTTTTGCCAAATGTAGGAGGATTTTTCACTTGGATTAAAAAGAGATCAAAACCAAAAATGTTCAAACAGTTGTTGTATCATGTAAGGGCTTTCCAAAATGGCCAAGAACATTACCAAATTCAATTTGAGTCATGAGATATGACATTGGCAAGTTGGCTTGCTGAAGTCTGCCAAGGCAAGGCAGATTTTTACACTTTTGGTCGATTTGCCAAAATCAGCCAAATCCAAATGCTAATATCCACTTGGACACCTCTGAGGATTGAATCTAAAGGGGACAATCACTGAGCCAAGCCTCCAAAGTCTTTGGAATAAGAAATATCATGTTGAACCTAGAATTGCCAAAATAGGGACAAGACTCCAATTTTGGATTGGAGCATTCAATGGAAGCATCAAGGTGGCATGGACTGAGCCATTCTCAACTGAATTCAGTCAAGACTTATCCAAGACCAAGGGAACCAGCAGCCTGTGCCCTAACCTCTAGTCAATGGCTAGAGGAGACTTGGATTTTCATTTGCCAACATTGGCCAAACCTACTCAGCAGTTGCCATTCACTATTCCTTGCAAAACAAACTTGATCTACTATAAATAGAGCTCAATTGTGATCAGTTTGAGTACACCAAAGCCATCAAACAGATGCTTTCCTCAAAATCTCTTCTTTCACTCCAATTTTGCCTTCTAAGGCAAGTCACTATCGGGTTTTGAGTTTGAGAGCTTTTCCAATCAAACCAATCACACACACACCTCATATACAACATATAGAAGTGATCCAAACACTCACATAACATCTGGAACACAGATTTCACAAAATCACCAGCCAATTGCTCAAGTTCTTGACAGATTTGCAGTTGGGGTACCATCTCAAGTTCCAGATCATTTCAATCCATTCCAAGCATTCATACACACTTCATGGCACCTAGGGAAGCTATCCAGATCATTGGAACCTAGTTGTAACACCTCCAACACAAATCACGATCACCAGCTGCAAGTGGTAAGCATGAGCTCTTCTAACTCTATGATCCATGCAATTTTTGCTGCACAATAATTTGGCCATATATTCATAATCATGCATGGAATGTTTCCCCTCAATTAATTGCATTGTTTGAATCGTGTATCAAAAATCCCAGCCTTCATGCAGAAATTAGGGTTCTTGAGGATTTTTCGTGATTTCTTGTTTTATGCTTAATTTAAATGAAATTAATTGTCATAGACATGATCGTGAGGTTGAAACGAGTTGATTGGTATGTGGATTACATGATATGATTAAGTATTCAGTGAGATTGGAGAGAAAATGCAAATCTGGGCAAACCCAGAACACGCGCGTGTTCTTGGCGCCATTTTTTGAAAATTCAAATATTTGAATTTTGTGATTTTATTTAATTGATTCAAAAATTAATTTCTCTCTGAGTTTTAATGATTTTGAGTTGATTCTTTTTTTTAATAATTCACAAAAATGTTAAAATATTTTATTTTCCCAAAAAATCCCAAAAATATTATTTATTTTGTATAATTGATATTTTTGCAAAGAATTAATGTTTTAATTGTTTTTAACATTTAAAATATTTTTTCCACCTTGATTTTGCAACTTTTAATGCCTTCTAATTATTTTGTAGGTCAATACTTAATTTTTGAAGCATTAATCCAAGATCACAATTTGTTTTTCATATGTTAAACAATTTTGATCATTTTAATTGAATTTTTATTCAATTAAATACATTTTTGAAAACAAATTAGGGTTTTTGGATTAAATCAACCCTCATAAATCATTTTCAAAACACTTTGGGCCTCTAATAGAGTGTAAGACCCAATCCTTTTTTGACCAAATTATTTTGGGCCTCAGTATATTGTATAAGTCCCGATACCGTCAAAAACAAACGGCACGATCGTCGCCTTTTCAAAACAAAAAAACCTGGGGCCTACCCTCGAGTAGTAAGACCCATTTCTTTTTTCAAACTCCTTTGGGCCTCTATTAGAGTGTAAGACCCAACCCCCTTGTACAGAAAACTTTTTGGGTCTCATTCGTTGTATAAGTCCCTCTGTACATTTTCAAATAAACGACGCGATCGTCGCCAGTTTAAAATTAAACATCTGGGTCTCTCCTTGAGCTATAAGACCCATTCAAAACTTTTGGGCCTCTAATAGAGTGTAAGACCCAATCCCCTTTTAACCAAAAACAACTTTGGGCCTCAGATATTGTATAAGCCCCTTTGCGTTAAAAGAAAATCTCGGCGCGATCGCCATTTTAAACGAAAAATAAACCTTGGGCCTACCCTCGAGTAGTAAGACCCATTTCTTTTCTTTTAAACTTTTTGGGCCTCTTGAGAGAGTGTAAGACACATCCCTTTGTACAGAAAACAATTTTTGGGCCTCAGTCACTTGTATAAGTCCCTCTGTACAAAACAACAGTGCGTTCTCTGAAAAAACCCTGGGCCTCTCCTTGAGCTGTAAGCCCCAAATCTTTCTTTTTTAAAGCACTTTCTCCTTTGATTTTGAATATACTGTTGTTTTCAATCTTTCTTTGTTGAACAACTAACCAAACAGCATGGAAGCTCTACAACCGAGTAAATGTTTATACGCTTTCATTTACCGCTTTCATATACATATAATTGTATTGTGGGGCTGTTTCGCTGTAAGTCTTCTTTCATAAACTCATATCAACTGTGAAATAATAGTATAGATATTTAGAGTTCCCCCGGCAACTACGTCTAGCATTAAGCCCGTTGATCACTCTTAGAAATAGTCAAAACTAGATCCCCATAGGATTACCAGACATAGTTTTCCCTCCTCTTGGGGTTAAACAATATGGAGACATGAAAGGCAGCATTCTCGGTGAACCCTTTCATAGACTGTCACTCATAGAAGTTGTCAAAGAAACTCTATTCCCCAGAGATGATCTTTCCTCCGTGAATGGCATCTCTTGAGTTTCTTCCAAATTCTCGAACTTTCCTGGCTTGATCTATTCTCGGTGAATGGCATGTCTTGAATTTATCGGGGTTTGGGGACCCACAGGCTTCTTAAAAGCACTTGTCAAGAAACTCTATTCCCCAGAGATGATCTTTTCTCCGTGAATGGCATCTCTTGAGTTTCTTCCAAATTCTCGAACTTTCCTGGCTTGATCTATTCCTCGTGAATAGCCTGTCTTGAACTTCTCGGGGTTTGGGGACCCATCGGCTTCTTAAAAGCATCGACCTCCTCTTGGGCATCGTACAAGGACCCACATGCTTCTTAAAAGCAACCCCGCCTCCTCTTGGGCTTAGTACAAGGACCATATGGCTTCTTAGAAGTATTCACAGCCTCCTCTTAGGCTTCGTATAATGATTTCTTCCTCCGGGAATGATAGCCTCCTCTTGGGCTTTGTACAAGGACCTCTCGGCTTCTTAAAAGCTTCCAGCCTCCTCTTGGGCTTCGTACAAATTGTCCCGACGACCTCCTAGAGGTATAGGAACAGAACTTAATCATTTGCATAGAACAGTCCTTTTAAAGAGTCTACTACTGTTTCTCAAAGCACAGTACAAAAGATGAAACTCTAGACTTGGATAGTCTAATCTCCTTGAGTCTCAAAGACATTCTCAAGTGACCCATTAGCTAAATAGGAAGAAAACCCATAGACTCGGACAGTCTCAATACCCTTCGGATTTCCCACTTCCTTAAAGAACAGGAATATCCCTGGTCCTTGAATCAAATCCTTGAGTACAGTGTTGCTCATATAAGAACTGATTTTCTCTTTCAAAATCAGTATACTGGACCTGTCACTCAACTGAAACAGTCACCATAGCCTCCTCTTGGGCTTTGTACAATGATTCTCCCCAGCGGAGTTAAACAACGTTTAGCCTCTCTCTCGGGCTTTGTACGAGACACATAAGAGACTCCCTCGTTGAGTCAATCACCCTTTCGCCTCCATCTCGGGCTTTATACGAGATACAAAAAGGTTCTTATTGAGCCAAACAAATTTTAGCCTCCATCTCGGGCTTCGTACGAGATACAAAAAACTCTCTTGTTGAGTCAAATAGCCTCCATCTCGGGCTTTATACGAGATACCAAAAGATTCCCTCGTTGAGTCAAAACCTTTTAACCTCTCTCTCGGGCTTTGTACGAGACACATAATAACTTCCTCTTAGGCTTTATATAAGAAAACCACTGGTTGATCCAATCAACCTTTTAGCACCAAAGTTGTTCCCCGTTCACAGTACACAAACATCAACAACTCCTTCATCTAATTGTTGTAAGCGGCAAGCCTCTGGATCATCTACATCCATGCCACTGTCCCTCTTTTAGCATGAGAAATTCCTAAGGAAAGATAGCATTGCTCTACACTGAGTTAAAGTCTTCTCCTTCAGGTTAAAATCCCCTTTAAAGGAAATTATGGCATTGCCGGATTCACAAATCCCGGTTAAAGTAATTCTCCTTTATAAACAGTTGTGACATACAGACCCTCTTTAGAGATGACAAATTCTCTCTAAAGACACCATCTTTAGCTTCACATCTTGGGCTTCGAACAAGATACAAATAAACTCTTCAGCTTCATATCTTGGGCTTTGAACAAGATACAAACCACCTTTCGCTTCACGTCTTGGGCTTTGAACAAGACACCAAAACAACCATTTCCTCTCATAGAATAGGAGGAACTACGAACGCTCTGATTTCCCTGTTTCGGTAAACGGGAATACGTAGGCATAAGATTGAAAGAAAAGATCTTAGCGAGCACACTAAACAAAAACCCAAAATCCCATACTCTCACATATCTATCAAGAAGCATCCGTCCTAACATCTAAACCTCTCGCCACTTTTAAAAAAATAAACCCGATAGAGACCCCGAATCTTTGTAGCATCTGTAACCTAACAGACCGCTGTTTAACCTCAGTTTACAAGCAGGGTTAATTTGAGACATCTATTTCCCTTCCTTCATCAGCTTTAATAGGATAAAAAATGAATCGAGCTGTAGACACCAAAGAGCGATAGCGCTTCGCAACCGCGTCCAAAATCGCTCGCTACAATTGGTTTAGTTTAAAAATATGCCCTAAGTGATTAGGACATCATATTAACGAGGTGCAACGGCTAAATATATTTTCTTTCCATTTTTAACTTGGCAATCAATTAATTTAGAGGTAACCAATCGATTGGTATATGTTGTTAATCAATTGGCATGTCATAAAAAGCCTTAAAATAATTTACTTATTTTGGTCAACCTCCAGCGTATAAATAGAGGTCATATTCCACTATTTTTCACATCTAGAAACACGTTTCATTTCACATTTCTCACACATTCTCTCTTTCTCTCTAAACGTTTTCTTTTTGTTTACTTTCTCACACTAAAATTTTAGCCGAAGTGCTTTTTTGAAGTCTTTTTGTGAATGAGGAAAGTGTAATTTTAGAAGGATAGTTTTGTAAGTTCACCAAGAAAGTTTTATTTTAACCTTGGTTTGTTTTGTTTGGGTTCGAAACTAAACCCGTAAAAAGCTTAGGTTTGGGATTTGTGTGATGAAGTCTCTTGTTTATGTTCGAGATTAGCCCATGGTAAAATCTCATAGGTTCCTGGTTAGACCATGATAAAACCATGTTTAGGTTAAAGCTTAGCCCAGTGTTAAAAGTTTGTTTCGGTTCGAGATAAGGCCGGTGGTAAAATCTCACAGGTTTTTAGTTACCTCGGTATAAAACCAAGATTTAGGTTCGAGAGCACACTCCAATGTTAAAAGCTTCCAAGATTTATTTAGAAGCTTGAAGATTAACCATTACAAGATTCTCGTGGAAAGAGGAATAACCACTTCGATCCATCATTTGGAAGGAAGCTCGTCGCATCCCTCTTCAATTTATTGTTTGGTTTAAAGTTAGCCATAAGCTTTATTTTTCTTGTATAAGCGAGTTTGTGAGTTATACCTACTAAAAGCTCTCAAGTTTAATTGGATATTATCAAGATTAATTTTCGGGAACATGACTAAGTCGTTTTTGCTTGAACATGTATAATTCCTGATGTTTTTCTCTTTTTCCTTAACTCTTTATTTCCGCAATTTTAATTTTGCAATTTTATTTTATGTGTATTTATAAATATTTTCTAAAAATGTTTTCAAACTCTGATTTTGATACACAAAGTTTTTCAAATCCATGTTTTTCTAAATCACATAATTCACCCCTCTCTTGTGTATAAAGTCACATGTGTAACACAATTGAATCAAAATCTTCACAATTAAGCCATAAGCTTAAAATGGCCAACATCAAAAGAATTAATTTCTATATAGATTTGATTAAGATAAATAAAAAGTTAAGGCTTTTATTGGCTCAAAAGTTATGTCCAAGTTAAAATTTGAAAGTAGAAATGAATGTTTGAAGCTTCTAAGTCGATCTTTGGAATATTTCAGTTTCCCTAGAACAAGCTATAGTGCCAACACCAATTCCTTTAACTAGACTATTTCCTCCTCCTGCAGCCAAGCCAAAAGTTGCTCCTACGGGTGAAAACTAAGAGATCCTCGAGGTTGAGAAATTCGAGGTTCCTTATAACAACGAATTGACCACATAAGAAGATCAACAAAAAGAAGTTAATCAGTATATAGTCGATACATGGTTATCAATAGTTAAAGTATTGATAGAATATTTGGTTTTCTCTAATAAATAGTAAATTTATTAGAGATTAGGGAAACAAATCGTAAAATGAGAAATGTAACAGAAATAAATTTTAGTTAGACTTAATAAGATGTGTAGTTAACTCTTTTTATGCATATTTAATTAATGTGAAAATTGAATTTCTTCAAATACACCCCCTCACGACCAATACTATAATATTTGATGCATGAATATAAACTATAGATGATTTGAAATATCGATATGTGAGCCTTGATTTTTTCAATACATCTTTACGCCTATATCTTACAAAATTGAATTGGATCTAATTGAATCTTACAAAATTGATGCTTACGCCTATATCTAATGGAGGAGAGAGAAAAAAATACACATAATTTTTATCCTTTATTTTAAAATTTAATAGTTTAGATTCATTCTCATATTTTCACATAAAAATAATATACTCATATTCTTACATAAAAATGACATTCTCATAAGATATATTTTATATATATATATATATTGGATTATGGATCTATATAGCCGTTTGGGAGATCGCTCTATGTTTGTAACTCTATTATGTGTTTCCCAAAGTGGCTGTGTTTGACATTGAAAAGGAAAGTGAGAAAATCTTAATTGAGTAACATGAAAAGGGCTATGCGTTTGAGTAGATGAGATGGAAAATTAGAAAACTGTGGTGTGAGGTATTCTCATAACATAGTTGCAAAATGCACATGTACTAACGTCATACTTTCATGCTTATATTACTCTCATAATCTACTCACAATTAAAAAAATGTGCAACATAATGGTTTCAACGAATCATGATATATTTGACCATAATTAATGTATTTAGATGAGAAACAGATTCAATAGGTGGTGGATCTTTGACTGAATCGACTATTATTAATTTTATACTATAGTTTATAGTCTAGTTGTTTATGAACAAATCTCTACATTTCTTGTTAAGAAGTTGCTCGAAGACGAAATGAGAATTTTAAATATTTATCTTATATTTAGTGTATGTTTGGATTGACTTTTGAAATACCCAGAATCAATTCTAGAGGTGTAGAATTGATTCTGGGTGATTTTAAAGTGTTTGTTTTATCAAAAGTATAATTGATTCTATCTCCAGAATTGATTCTACTTGAAGCTACAATTTGTAGCTTCTACCTCCAAAATTGATTCTGGGTGATTTTTACACTGAAATTTATTATTTAACTCACTTTTACATAAATGTATCCAAACATAAATCAATTCTGTTAAACTCAATTCTATTAAAATCAATTCTACCAAACTCAATTCTGCTATAATCAATTCTGTTCACCGCCAATCCAAACACACCCTTATATTTATATAGTTTCCTGATTCTTCTGACTTCAGCTCCTTATATAATGAAAGAAACATAAAAAAATGAGATTCATCAACGTGTCGTCGAGATCTATGAATAATTACTAGTAACATATATTTATGTATTCAGAAGACCTATGATTGTTTGAGATCAAATGTTTTTAAAATGGTTAATCTTGAGTTTAGACTGTTGGAACTGAGTTCCAAGAAAGATGAATATTTGAGAGAAGAAGAAGAAGAAGAAGAAGAAGGAGAGAAAAGAGATTAGGGTTTTGTGAAAATTTTGCAAAATTTTATTATGAAGCTGTTGTTTTTAAAACACACAATACAACGCCCTTTATATAGGCTGTCAAAGCCCAGGCCCAAAACTAACATTTCGACACAACCTAGTCAATTCGACTGAACCCCTTATCAGCTATATTCGACTCTGTCGAATACAGCTGACCTACACATCATTACAACAATTCGACTGACTATACAACATTTCGACCAAAACCTATAAGCCCTTCGACTTCGACAACCTAACATGAATTACTTCTAACACACCACCTAATTCATGTTTTCGAGACTTCTCATCCCAATGCTCTTCTTTAACTCGTCGAATATGATTTTCTTCAATGGTTTGGTAAGTATGTCAGCTAGTTGAACTTCAGTCTTACAATATTCAAGATCCATCTTCCCTCTGTTTACTTGTTCCCTGAGAAAATGATACCTTCTTTCTATGTGTTTACTTCGACCGTGACACATAGGATGATTGGCAAGATCAATAGCTGACTTGTTGTCTACAAACAATTTCATCTTCCTAGGTTCCTTGATCTTGAGCTCTTCGAGCAACATATCTATCCATGCTGCTTGACATGCTGCATACGATGCAGCTACATACTCAGCTTCACATGATGACAAAGCCACAATGCTTTGTTTTCTCGAACTCCAAGAGATTTGAGCTCCTTCGATCATGAAAATATAGCCTGCAGTACTTTTCTTCTCATCTTGGTCTCCACTGAAATCTGAATCAGTATAACCATATACCTCAACATCTTTCGACTTGGACTTATTTCGACATGACATCAGCACACCATGATCAATCGTACCCTTAATGTATCTCAGTACTCTCTTTACTGCAATGAGATGACATTCTTGGGGTTTCTCCGTAAATCGACTTAACAATCCGACACTTTGACAAATGTCTGGCCTTGTATTGCAAAGATACCTCAAGGATCCAATGATTTGTTTGTACAGTGTCGAACTTACAAACTCATCATCAGTTACCTTTTTCAACTTTGCTCATGTTTCCAATGGAGTTGTTGCAGCTTTACAGTCAGTCATCTTGAACCTCTTCAAGATATCTTGAGCATACTTCTTCTGGTGCAGGAACACACCTTCAGCTGTGTCTTTGAATTCCATCCCTAAGAAATATGACAAATTCCCTAGGTCGGACATTTCGAACTCTTGCATTAGCTTCGACTTAACTTTTCTTATCTCAGCTTCATTTGCACCTGTAATCAGCAAATCATCAACATACAGGCATAAGATGATTCGACTATCATTGTCGACATCATTTACATAAACTCCATGCTCAGACACACACTTCGTGAACCCTGCTTCGATTAGGAAACTATCTATTCTCTTGTTCCAAGCCCTTGGGGCTTGCTTCAATCCATAGAGAGCTTTCCTCAATCTGTACACCTTCGACTCATGCCCTTTAATCTCAAATCCTGGTGGTTGACTGACATATACTTCTTCCTCCAAAGGTCCATTCAAAAATGCTGATTTTACATCCAACTGATGTATCTTCCATCTTCTGTACGCTGCTGTCGAAACAACAATCCTGATTGTTTCCAACCTAGCCACTGGCGCATAGACTTCGTTGAAATCAACACCAGGTTTCTGCAGAAATCCTCTTGCCACTAGTCTTGCCTTATGCTTGGCAATTTCACCATTTGGCCTTCGTTTCAGCTTGTAAACCCATTTCACATCAATAGGCTTCTTGCTGGCTTTTTCGACAAGTTCCCAGGTATTGTTCTTCTCAATTGCCCTGAGTTCTTCCTTCATGGCTTCACACCAATTCGAATCATTCATGGCTTCATCCAAGTTATTTGGTTCTGCTTCAGCCATCATCATTGCTTCCTTTATTAAGTCACCATCTGCATCGATTGCATTATCTGGAAATCTCTCATATCCAGCTAACCTTGTCAACTCAGCTCTTGTTCTAGTTGATCTTCTGACATTCTGCTCAGGAGGTTCTTCATTTCGACTTGTCGTGGCCTCAGTTTGTTGGTCTTCTTCAAACACCGTCGAAACTGTCTCTTCCATCTGTCGACCAGTATCCTGTCGAACTGACCCATGACTCCATTCCCAATTTTGTTTTTCATCTACCAGAACATCTCGACTGATCACAAATTTATCATCTTCTGGTGAATATAGTCTATATGCACTAGTCGAATGATAACTTATGAGCACCATGGTTTGACTTCGATCATCTAGTTTTGTTCTCAATTGCTCAGGAACATGCCTAAAACATATTGATCCAAAAACTCTAAGATGACTTACATTGGGCTTCTCACCTGTCCAAGCTTCATAAGGAGTCTTCTCGACTAGCTTCTTCGTTGGATATCTATTCAGAATGTATACTGTAGTCGAAGCTGCTTCAGCCCAAAATCTCTTTGGCACCTCTTTCGCCTTCAACATACTTCTCGTCATATTCAGTATACTTCTATTCTTCCTCCAAAGGTCCATTCAAAAATGCTGATTTTACATCCAACTGATGTATCTTCCATCTTCTGTACGCTGCTGTCGAAACAACAATCCTGATTGTTTCCAACCTAGCCACTGGCGCATAGACTTCGTTGAAATCAACACCAGGTTTCTGCAGAAATCCTCTTGCCACTAGTCTTGCCTTATGCTTGGCAATTTCACCATTTGGCCTTCGTTTCAGCTTGTAAACCCATTTCACATCAATAGGCTTCTTGCTGGCTTTTTCGACAAGTTCCCAGGTATTGTTCTTCTCAATTGCCCTGAGTTCTTCCTTCATGGCTTCACACCAATTCGAATAATTCATGGCTTCATCCAAGTTAATTGGTTCTGCTTCAGCCATCATCATTGCTTCCTCTATTAAGTCACCATCTGCATCGATTGCATTATCTAGAAATCTCTCATATCCAGCTAACCTTGTCGACTCAGCTCTTGTTCTAGTTGATTTTCTGACATTCTGCTCAGGAGGTTCTTCATTTCGACTTGTCGTGGCCTCAGTTTGTTGGTCTTCTTCAAACACCGTCGGAACTGTCTCTTCCATCTGTCGACCAGTATCCTGTCGAACTGACCCATGACTCCATTCCCAATTTTGTTTTTTATCTACCAGAACATCTCGACTGATCACAAATTTATCATCTTTTGGTGAATATAGTCTATATGCACCAGTCGAATGATAACTTATGAGCACCATGGTTTGACTTCGATCATCTAGTTTTGTTCTCAATTGCTCAGAAACATGCCTAAAACATATTGATCCAAAAACTCTAAGATGACTTACATTGGGCTTCTCACCTGTCCAAGCTTCATAAGGAGTCTTCTCGACTAGCTTCTTCATTGGACATCTATTCAGAATGTATACTGCTGTCGAAGCTGCTTCAGCCCAAAATCTCTTTGGCACCTCTTTCGCCTTCAACATACTTCTCGTCATAGTCAGTATACTTCTATTCTTCCTCTCAGCTATGCCATTGTGTTGAGGTGTATAGGGTGCAATAACCTCATGCTCTATACCTTCCTCTTCACAAAATCTAGCAAACTCTCGAGAGACATATTCGCCACCACCATCAGTTCTCAGTTTCTTTAACTTGCAGCCACTTTGCTTTTCGACAAGCAACTTAAACTTCTTGAACTTTGTGAATACTTCACTCTTACTTTCGATCACATAAATCCACATATATCTGGTGAATTCATCAATGAAAATTAAGAAGTAACGCTTGCCACCATTCGACCTAACTTCAAAAGGTCCACATACGTCAGAATGAACAAGCTCCAACTTTTCTTTCGACTTGATTGACAGATCATGTTTGAATGTTTTTCTAGCCTGCTTTGCTTTGCAGCATTCCTCACACACATGATTTGGTTCCTTCACCTGAGGTAAACCATACACCATCTTCTTCTGATTCAGCATACCCAAACTCCTGAAGTTTAGATGCCCATATCTATGACGCCATAGCCAATTCTTTTCTTCTTCTGTAGTTGACGCAAGACATTCATGATTAATCATATTAATCTGAACTTTAAACGTCTTGTTATCAGCCAATGGTGCTTTCAGTACCAACCTACCATCAGCATGATACACCTTCATTTGATTATTCTCCAGCTTCATATTATGTCCTTTGGCAAGTAATTGACCTATACTTATCAAGTTACTTGTCATAGAAGGCACATACAACACATCAGTAATGCTGGCTTTTCTACCATCTCTTCTCATTACAGATATGTTTCCTCTTCCACCTGATGTGATCTGTCTACCATCTGCAAACTTTATCACTTTCTTAACGGATTCATCAAGCTTGTTGAACCAGTTCTTGTTACCAGTCATGTGGTTGCTGCAACCTGAATCAAGATACCACAAATTCGTTTCATCATCATTCGACTGAGTGTCTGCCATTAGTAGCACACCTTCAGAATCACTCTCTCCTGTCTGTGCATACTGCGCTTTGTCACCTTCTTTTGCTCGTGCTTCCTTCTTCTTTCGACAGTCTCGAGCATAATGACCAAAACTTTGGCAATTGTAACACTGCACGTCTTTCATATCAACTTTCTTCCCAGAATACTTGTTGCCCATGCCTTTCTTTGTCGAATCATCATGATTCTTTGAACTCTTGCTTGACTTCTCATCACTAGCAAGATTCCTTCCCTGCTTCGCCTTCCCAGATTTCTTGGTGAATTTCGCTTGTAGTGCTTGGTCCGATACCTTTTCTCTTTCTGAATCTCTTTGCTTCAATCTCATCTCATGAGCTTCCAAAGAAGCCTGTAGCTCTTCAACCTTCATCTCAACGAGATTCTTGGACTCTTCAATTGACACTACAATGTAATCAAAATTTGCAGTCATAGATCTTAGTACCTTCTCAATCTTCTGCAAATCTGTGATTGTTTCTCCACAAGACTTCATCTGGTTCGTCAGCATCACCAATCTTGAAAAGAATTCCGAAACTGATTCATCTTCCTTCATTTGAATCATCTCGTATTGCTTTCTCAAGGTTTGCAGCTTCACCCTCTTCAGTTTCTCATCACCTCCATACAAGTTCTTTAACTTGTCCCACGCTTCTTTTGCAGATTCTTCTTCAATAATTTTCTCAAACACATTCAGATCCACACACTGGTGAATCAAGAATAACGCTTTGCCATCTTTCTTCCTTTGATCCTTGTACGCAGCTTTCTGTTCATCAGTAGCATTTGCCCCCAATTCCGTTACGCCATCATTCACAATTTCAACCACATCTTAAAATCTGAAGATAACTCTCATCTGCGCCACCCACCGTTGGTAGTTTTCCCCTTTGAAAACCGGTAGATTCGCTGGGAATTGTGTGGACGTTGTTGCTCCGTTTGCCATTAGATTCTCTCTGAATCGCAACCGGGCTCGTTGATACCAATTGTTGGAACTGAGTTCCAAGAAAGATGAATATTTGAGAGAAGAAGAAGAAGAAGAAGAAGAAGGAGAGAAAAGAGATTAGGGTTTTGTGAAAACTTTGCAAAATTTTATTATGAAGCTGTTGTTTTTAAAATACACAATACAACGCCCTTTATATAGGCTGTCAAAGCCCAGACCCAAAACTAACATTTCGACACAACCTAGTCAATTCGAGTGAACCCCTTATCAGCTATATTCGACTCTGTCGAATACAGCTGACCTACACATCATTACAACAATTCGACTGACTATACAACATTTCGACCAAAACCTATAAGCCCTTCGACTTCGACAACCTAACATGAATTGAGTTTAGACCATTTAATTAAGGTCATACAAATTTAAATTTCTTAATTTTATTACTTTAAAGATCCAATTTTATATTAGAGAATTTGATATTATAGTGGAAGAGTGAATATTTAACCACTACAAAAAAATCAGCCAGTTTGGTATACAATCTGCATTGATTCAAGAACGAGTCGAACCAGTTTTAAACTCAACAAATTGAAATTTTGAATTTAAATATTTAAGATAATCTATTATCTTTAACCTGCTGAAAAGTAAGACAGAATAATTTCATAGAGTCATTTTTAAAAGTTAAGCCTAATCTATGTTTGATTCCCTTAATTTAATTTATGATTTTACATTCGTTGCATAATAAATAAACATTCATTTTTAATCTTTTAAATCTTGTTCTGTTACTCATATTGGCCATTTTTATTAAATTTTGTGAAAAGCTACTATGTTGGATATACGCGGCACTCCAGCTAGTATTATTTTAGTTAACATGAAATTATTTTATTTTACATAAAATATTTTGTTGTTTACAATTTATTATACATCAATTTATCAAATTATAATTAAAAACCTTTCCACGTTTTCGTCTAAAGCTAGAACATTTTTAGCCTTATCCTTATCCTCGTTTATTTCCAAGAGAAGACGGGAGAAGACGAAGTGTGTTGGAAAAGAAGACAAAATCCAAAATACGAAGACTTGAAGAGAGACAAACTACATTAAAAAAGAATACCGAACACCTTCGTTATTCATCTTCCTCATGTTAGAAGATGAAACCTTATTTTCATTTCTTCAAAAGGTACAAATATTCATATCTGAATTTACTAAAAATGTAAACTTTTTTGTTTATGCATCTTCCTCACTGCTTCTTCTACCTTAATTAGCTTTAATAGATCATGGATATGAGATTTGCGTGTATTGTCTATCACATAATTTAGGTTTTTTCATTATGATGACCATAAAATCGCCTCATTTCTGCATCTTAAGGTTATAGAGACGCTGCTTCACGAACAATTTGTTCACGAGCGTCTTGGACATGTACTAATTTTCCAACTTTCCCAGACATCCTTCAGAGTTGTGAGGTACATGATATAATTCATCACGTCATCAGAAACACAAAGTCTTGTCAACCCTGTGGCCTTATCCTTCATCTCATTTCAACCAAGGATTGCAATGTCTGTCCGTTTCTCACAGGGCCGACCCAATAAATCCGGAGACCTTGTTCAAATTTAAAAGATAGGTCCAATTTAAAAAAAAAATTAAAAAATTTAAAAAATTTAAAATGACATATAAAAATATAATTATATATTAATTAAAAATAAATTTAATTATAATTATTTTAACTTTGATCCATCTCATTTTTTATGTATTGAGTTTTTATCATAGTATTTTTTTTTTATTTTAATAAACTTTTTATTATAATATTTTTTTAATGTTTATTAATATTAATAAAAAAATGCATCTTTAAAATTTTGAGACCCTCTAATATTTAGGGCTCTGTGCGGTAGAGTTTGTTGCTCTTGCACAGGGCCGACCTTGGTTTCTCATCACGAAGCGCCTTATGTAAACCTTGTTGGGCCAACAAATCCATAACCCTCCTTTGTCATAAAACAAAATTATCCGTTCCTTCGAACCGAGTCACTTTGAATTTCGCACCTCCAAGATTAAGCATCATCTGATACCAATTGTTAAAACAATAACGCGAATAGAAATCAGAGTATAGAGAAACACACAAAAGTTTTGTTCACACATTTCGACCAAATTGCCTATGTCTGCAACTATAGAGTAACTATCGTTCATTTTATTTATGTCTTGTGAATTGCATTGAATTACAGTGTTACAAGTCATATATATATATATATATATATATATATATATATATATATATATATATAATTATAGATTTTAGTTTATCTAAAATCCTAATTCCTAATTTTCCTCAACAAATCATTATCTCTATCAATACTTATCTCAACCATATGAATTATACTTTCAACAATTTAAAATTATCTCATTAATACAAGCCATATTCAAACCCAAAATATTTTCTTTTCTACTAATTTAGTTTTTACTTATGAAAAATAACTAAATGAGATATTGGTGCATGCTCTTGCACTTGAATGTGTTTATACATTTATCAATTGAATTTATTTAACAAAACAATGACAATACATTTTAAAACAAATTATGTTCTTTATAGTGAAAAATACTACCTCATCTCATGGATCAAATCTGAAGCTGAAAGCACACTATCATTTCAAACCTTGTTTACTTTTCATATATACCCCTCCTTCCCACAAAAAGTAATGAAAAAAGTCACATATCAATTTTCACCGTCATTCACAGGCTTTATAGGGATACAGTGCAAAAAAACAGATCAATCACAGTGCCAAGAGTCAACCGACCCTTTTTGGATCTATCTATTTGTAAGGCTTCAATGACTCCACATCTTTACCCTTTATCTTCATTTCATCTCTCTCTCTCTCTCTCTCTCCAAAATCTATAACACAATATAAAACTACTTTTTTTCTTCTTTGAAAAAACCTAATAACATTAGTCAAGCATGCAACAAACCAAAATAAACCATTTCTAGGGTTCCCATTTAACCCAAATCCACCACCCCTCTACCTGTTCTAAGTGCCACAAAGGGGTCACTGAGAGAGAGACTGAGAACGAAGAGCAAAGTTTGCCTTTTTTCTCCTTCTTTCTCTCCAAGAAATATCAAAAAGATACCATTTTTATTCTCTTCTTTCTTACAGAGACACTTTTGAGCATTGGGGTTTTCATACTTCACCCTTTGTCTCCACTCTTGCAAAGTTCAGTACTTTTTGATGATTCTGCTGACACCCAGATTTTCATAGTTGAAGTTAATTGGTGAATAAGTCAAGTGATAGAAGAAAGAGATTAAGGGGTTGAGAAAGTTTTCAGCTTTTTTGGTTTTGGGTTTGGGTTTATTTTTTTATTGAGGAGAAGAAAAAAAAGTGGTTTATTTTAATGAGTTTTGGGGGTTTTGTAGAGAACAATTCAGGGGGTGGTGGAGGTGTGAGAAACATAGGAGGAGAAATTTCTTACAACAACGAAAGAATGCCATTTGGTTCTTTCTCACAACCTCGTCTTGTTACAACTCCAACTTTGGCTAAATCTATGTTCAACTCTTCTGGATTGTCACTTGCACTTGTGAGAGATCTTGGTCTTGTTTTTTGTTTTGTACTTTTGTTAGATTTTGTTTTTTTGTTTTGTTTACCTTTTGTTGAAAAAAAATGCAGCAAACTAATATTGATGGACAAGAAGATGTGAATAGATCAATGCATGAAAATTTTGAGCAAAATGGTTTGAGAAGGAGTAGAGAGGAGGAACAAAGTAGATCTGGTAGTGATAACTTGGATGGTGTTTCTGGTGATGAACAAGATGCTGATGATAAACCTCCTAGGAAAAAGAGATATCACCGACACACTCCTCAACAGATTCAAGAGCTTGAAGCGTATTTTTCTCTGATACCTTTTTTGTGTTTTTTGTTTTTAGGTTTGTTTAGGTTATAAAAATGATGTTTTTTTTCATGTTCTTTTCAAATGGTGTTTTAGTTTGTTTAAGGAGTGTCCTCACCCAGATGAAAAGCAAAGATTGGAACTTAGCAAAAGGCTTTGTTTGGAAACAAGACAAGTTAAGTTTTGGTTCCAAAATCGAAGAACACAAATGAAGGTATGTGACAACATAAGTCATTATTTTTTCACATGGTCCTTTTTTTCTAGTTGGTAACTTTTTTGTTTGTGCAATTGTACTAGACTCAATTGGAAAGGCATGAGAACTCATTGCTTAGGCAAGAGAATGATAAGCTAAGAGCTGAGAATATGTCTATAAGGGATGCAATGAGGAATCCTATATGTTCAAATTGTGGTGGTCCAGCTATAATCGGCGAGATTTCACTTGAGGAGCAACATCTTCGTATCGAGAATGCAAGGTTGAAAGATGAACTAGATAGAGTTTGTGCGCTTGCTGGAAAGTTTTTAGGCCGTCCTATTTCTTCATTACCAAACTCAAGTTTGGAACTTGGTGTTGGAGGAAACAACAATGGTTTTAATGTGATGAGCAATGTTTCTTCTACATTACCTGATTTTAGTGTAGGGATGAATAATAATCCTTTAGCCATTGTCTCTCCTTCTACTCGACCAACAACTTCGGTGGGTGGATTTGATAGATCGGTCGAAAGGTCTATGTTTCTTGAGCTTGCGTTGGCTGCTATGGACGAGTTGGTTAAGATGGCACAAACCAGTGAGCCTCTTTGGATTAGGAGTCTTGAAGGGGGAAGGGAGATTTTGAACCATGATGAATATTCGAGGACGTTTACTCCTTGCATTGGTTTGAGACCTAATGGTTTTGTCTCTGAGGCCTCTAGAGAGACCGGTATGGTCATAATCAATAGCTTGGCCCTTGTCGAGACTCTTATGGACTCGGTGAGTGTCTCAACTTGCAATTCACTTTTCTTAAGTTGTTAATGTTGTTGATCCTTCCTCAAATGTTGTCCAAATCTTTTTTTAACATTGTGAAAATATCGATAAATTTGAGATCTTTCCATATAACTATAAAGTTGATTTTAACATTGTGATCTTTTCATTTGCCTTAACAGAATCGATGGATAGAGATGTTTCCTTGTATCATTGCAAGAACCTCAACAACCGAAGTGATATCAAATGGAATAAACGGAACAAGAAATGGTGCACTTCAACTAGTAAGTAAAAGTTGTCATGTTGAATTTTACGTTCGAACCAACTATATTTTCACGTGTTCCGCAATTAGCGACACTTGTTTTCCTTTCCATGCATAAATAATTTCTGTTTTCAGATGCAAGCTGAACTTCATGTGCTATCACCTTTGGTTCCGGTTCGCGAGGTAAACTTCCTTAGGTTTTGCAAGCAGCATGCAGAAGGAGTATGGGCTGTAGTCGACGTGTCTATCGACACCATCAGAGAAACTTCCGGAGCTACAACTTTTGTCAACTGTAGGAAGCTTCCTTCTGGCTGTGTTGTTCAAGATATGCCTAATGGTTACTCCAAGGTAATCAAATTTCTAAATTCCAATATTTTTCTTGTTCTTAGTATTTGATTGCTTCTATAATCCCTACATTTCATGTTGGACAGTAAAAATGATTTACATTCCTCCATACATTGTGTTCTGAACTTAATAAAAAAACTCTTAGTTCAAAGTAACTTAACTTTGCTACAGTCTAGTGACTACTCACTACATAACTACTATGTCAAATAAAATACTAATTTTTTCCTTTCAAAGATGCTTCTCATGTGACCTAAACTATAGATTAATCCACTATTTTAATCATAGAAGCCTCTATAACTTGAATTTCTGTACCTAGAAAAGCAAGTTTCTTTATAATCTTATCTTACAAGTACTTTTTGATTCTATAAACAATATATGTAAGTTTCTATTCCTATTCCAATCTTTGATTCTATAAACATACAAACATTATTTAAATCACGAGTTTTGGATTTAGCCTAGTTCCAAGACTATTACTATATAGTAATGTATGTCATGTGTATAATATACTCATTGGGTCAAACATGAGAGACTGGCTTTTTTGTCTTTTTCTTGTGAGTTTTTGTTTATGGTGTTTTGGTTTGGCAAATCT
The DNA here is from genome assembly GCA_022829125.1 of Lathyrus tuberosus. Taxonomy (NCBI): domain Eukaryota; kingdom Viridiplantae; phylum Streptophyta; class Magnoliopsida; order Fabales; family Fabaceae; genus Lathyrus; species Lathyrus tuberosus. Next base: position 11,144,071 of record JALAZF010000141.1, read on the forward strand.
CGATGCTCACATTTCCCTTTGCTCCTACAAATCTTGCTTGACTTTATCAATAGTGTACCCTATGGTCCATGAGATACCTCTTGTCTTTTTCCATAGGGTTCATCAATCTCATGTATTTATCGTATTACAAGTACATTTTTTTGGACAATATCACAATATAATAATGATAGAAATATGTACTTAATCTTAATCACATATTTATTATACAATACTATAGTATTATAGGTAACGCGATATACATTTTTGCATTGATGAATTTTCAGGTGACATGGGTGGAACATGCAGAATATGAAGAAAACACAGTCCACCAGCTTTACAGACCATTGCTGAGTTCAGGTATGGGATTTGGTGCGACACGATGGGTTGCTACGCTACAACGCCAGTGCGAGTGTCTTGCCATATTAATGTCCTCCGCCGCACCCTCTCGAGACCACTCCGGTACTATAACTTAACTACTCATAATGACACCATTAAGCTACACGAATAGCTTTTGAGGATAAATATTTTTTTTTTGGTATGTCTCGCAGCAATAACAGCAGGAGGAAGGCGGAGCATGCTGAAGCTAGCGCAGCGAATGACGAACAACTTCTGCGCGGGAGTATGTGCATCCACGGTCCACAAATGGAACAAGCTGAGTCCCGGAAACGTGGACGAAGATGTTAGAGTGATGACACGTAAAAGCGTCGACGATCCTGGCGAGCCACCAGGGATCGTGTTGAGTGCAGCCACTTCAGTGTGGCTTCCAGTTTCGCCTCAAAGACTGTTCGACTTTCTGCGCGACGAGAGGCTCCGTAGCGAATGGGATATACTATCCAACGGTGGTCCCATGCAAGAAATGGCTCATATTGCCAAAGGACAAGATCATGGTAACTGTGTTTCTCTTCTCCGTGCTAGTGTAAGTTTTCTCTCTCATTCTACATTAACATAAATATTTTAGATATTTTGTGTATTTTATTTAAACTGTTATTATTACAGTATTATTTTTTAAAATAAAGGAGTAACAAATGCAAGTTGTGACAACGTTTATATGAAGTTGTAATACTAATAACAACGTTGAAATGTGAATGAGTTTTTTTTTTGTCGGTAGTGTTTGGATTTAAGAAGTTGAAAAGTTGAAAAAGGACAAAGAAGGAAATTTCGGAAGGAACTATTACAAGCACAAACTTTTATGAATATGTATACAAGATAAGCTTTTTATATCAAGTCAAAGTACGGTTTCTATTTTCTGGCCCACATTTTTTTAATCAAATCAACTATACTAATTATTTATTTAATTTTAAAAAGCAGGATAATATTTTATTTCAAGAAAAAGTTGAATCTTGGTTTGACTAGCTTACCTCATCAATCAATGGGTTTTTGTTAGAAGAAAATGACAATACATTATGTATTATTTAATCTAAATAATTTATTTTTGTATTTATTAGTATCATTTATTTATTTATTATTTATATTTTGTAGGCTATGAATTCGAACCAGAGTAGTATGCTGATATTACAAGAAACATGCATAGATGAGGCGGGGTCGCTTGTAGTCTATGCGCCGGTGGATATTCCAGCCATGCATGTTGTGATGAACGGTGGTGATTCAGCTTACGTGGCTTTGTTACCTTCCGGTTTTGCTGTTGTACCCGACGGGCCTGGGTCTCGTGGGCCGGAGAACGGGTCTACCGCAAACGGTGGCGAGGCTCGTGTTAGCGGGTCACTTTTAACAGTGGCGTTTCAGATCCTTGTGAATAGTCTTCCCACGGCGAAACTCAACGTGGAATCAGTTGAAACAGTGAACAATCTCATTTCTTGCACCGTTCAGAAAATCAAAGGTGCACTTCAATGTGAAAGCTGAGTCACGTGACGATCGCGTGACTTGTTGGTTTTTTTAAAAAATTATTTTGGTGTTGTTTTTGGGTGGTAAATGAATATGTGAAAGATGTAATTGGGGGTGTGGGGGGTGTTTGAGTCAAGAACGAACCACTCATGGAAGAAAAAAAGTTCCTTGCATGGTGGTAAGGTTATCTAAAATCGGGTCGAGTCGGGTTAGATTCTTTAACACAAGGCAAGGATTGTGGTTCGGGTATTGACTCGGGTTTACCTCATGTTTGTTACCCTAGTTTGAAAGGAATAGTGGAATGAGATAATTTTATTATTATTATTATTACTACAAATAAAATGGTTTTCTTAGTATGTTTATTTATTATATAAACTTTCCCTTTTTATTTGGAAGTATCTAATTTTTTAGTGATTTATTGCTATTATCTATCTTTTTGCATAATTTATATGTAATAAGAAAAAATTATTTAAGGAGTTTTTCACCTATTTAGCATAGTTTTTAAAAAGTGATATATATATATATATATATATATATAATTTCAACCGTTAATAACATTTTATCAAACAATAATATAAATAAATTATTTTTTATGGAAAGAATGGGTTATATTTTATTTTTTATTTTATATAATTTAATATTACTGTTAGATCAATTTTTTTTTAGCGGTTGAGATTTAGGATAAATCATTTAAACTTTCCTTAGGTGTCAATATATAGTACTATATAATTTTTATATTTATTTCTTATAATTATATTTATGAGGTTGGTGAGGTGGGAAAGATTGAAAATGAATGTGAGAGATAGTGATATGTCTACAAAATGCATTTAATGAGGTATCAGAATTTGTTGGAGAATCGTTGGCATTATTGAATGCCCGAGTTGTGGAATTTTCTTCCTTTTGCGTCAAGTTAACCAATAAGGTTCTGACATGAGTTTGTCTATGAGCATTAGTTTGACAGGGAAACAAGTGTTGGGATTTTCTAAGATTTTTGCCATTTTGGCTGCATGAGGTTTTGTTTCATGTTCATGTGATACAGTTGGAGCTTTTTACATGGCTTGTGACCTCTTCTTCATGATAATATTAATATGGTTTTGGATTTACGTATTTTTTAATGGAACATATGAATAAGTTTATGTTTGAAATTGTTACCATATGTTAACTTTGAAAGTGACTCTTACTTCATGTCCTATCTCACTCTCGTGATATATAATTGCATGTTATAATGTTTATAACAAGTCACTATGAAATATTAATGGATAAAAATGTCTTTTGGAGAATTCAAATGTACCTACTCATACTCAATCATGTTTAATTTCTTGTTCTTTCAATTGACAAATGAGATTATGTTATCCACTCAATGAATGACTTGGTCTTCATGCATGCACTTTGCCAAAATTATTGAAGACACACATCCATATAAATATTTCTAAATCTAAACCTAAATCTAACATTTTTCATAGATATTTTTATTGAAGTACTATTATTATTAAAGTATATCACAATAAAATATATTACAAGAAAGTTGAAATAAAATAATGTGGACAACGAACAAAATTGTCTAGTTACTTCGAGACTCCGATTTTTTAAGTTTTATTAGTGATTAAATTGATTAATTGATATTATTTGAATATTTGTGATATTTAAAATTTTATTATGTGCTGTTCTTATTTATAATTGAGTATGTCAGCTATGTGTATTATGAGTTTGTGTGACTCTGAAAGAGTCTTATTATTTTGTAAATTGTGAATTATTTGAAATATGATTCTTGTGAAGTGTGACAACGTGAAATATGAATTATACGAATTATAATGATGTGAAATGTGAGGTAAAATGTGATCAAAGTGAATTGTTAAACAATTTACAACCCATGCTTATGATTGTCCTTAATTAAGAAGTGACTTAGGACGAAAAAAAAAAAAAACAAAGTAACAAGTAGTACATTCTATGACCTAGGGGATACATGTATGTCATCAAAGTTTGAGGGTTTGACCACCTAAGAACTAATTGAACAATATAATAGTAAGAGTTTGATGATGGATGTTTATTTCTTCTACCCATGTGGTTCTCACGAGGGAACTTTGAATTTATGTGATTGAATATAAGTGATGTGTAGATAATATTGTTAAATGGTTTTTATGGTAAATACTTTTCAAATAATTTTTGATGGTGACAATTAAACATGAACGAAAATATTTAAAGTCTTTTCAGTAAAGAAGCACATACAAGTTTAAGTATTAACGTTTCAGATGAGTTCTAGATGAAAAAGCAAATCAAAGTTGAACCAAAGGAATTTGTTGAATCAAATTAAAGTTGAATCAAAAGGAGTTTGTTGAATAAAAAAGAACTTAAGTTTATTGTCCTTAATTAAGAAGTGAGTTAGGACGACCAAGTAAAAGGAACAAGTAGTACATTCTATGACCCAGGGGATACATGTATGTCATCAAAGTAGCCCTTCTAGTTTTAGAGTAAAATAGGATATGCAATTTTTTTTTCTTAAATGCATTTTTAGTTTTCCTATTTATAAATTTTTAACGATTTAGTTTCTTTTTTAATTTTTTTAGCCTTGTAGTCTCTCAAGTTGTTTTTGAGATTTTTTTTAGTCCCCTCCTGTTTGGATTATGTGGCGCTCAAATTGGTGATCGAGCATGATAAGTCAGATGCCATGTCATTTAATGAGTTGCCACGCCATTTATATATTTTAATAAAACATTAATATTTAAAAAAAAAAATAATGATAGATAATCTACATAATAAAGAAACGTGTTCATCCCTTTCTTCATCTCCAGAAATTCTGCTTCTATTCCTTATTCTCCACGTCTTCTACTTCATCTTCTCCACCTCTTCTACCTCCTCTTGTCCATGTCTGATTTTTCCCAAGCAAGCAGTCACACAAAATCTCATTCAAATTTCAAATCAAACCATGGCGAATGTATGTGCGGCCTATAAGCACCACTGATGAAATCATGGACTGATTCTAACCTAGGACGACGCTTTTATGGCAGTGGGATGTATAAGGTATTATTTTTCTATGATTTATCGTTTCTACTTTCTCCAATCATGAAAATGTCTTACATATTTTTCTCATATGTTGCTTGTAGCTCGTGGGACAAAAGAGGTGTGGTCATTTTGTTTGGTATGACGAAGAGATGACCCCAAGAGCAAAAGAAATGATTACATCTTTGAAGGAAAAAAATTATACTCAAAGAAGAATAAGGTTAATGAATGTAGGGTCAAAGAGGATGAGTTAAAGATGAAGATCAAGTCCCTTAATATGCAACTGAAGTTTACATGTGTTATGAGCTTTGTAATATTAATAGGTTTAGTTGTAACAAGTGTAATGGAGTAGCTTGTGGTTAAAAAATGATGCAATATGTTTATGGGATTGTTGTAACAAGTGTAATGAATCTGACAGTATGAATGTAACCTATGAATTGATGAATGAGAATGATGATTTTTGGTTTAATATGTTTATGGTTTATATGGTATTTGGTTTAATATGTTTATGGTTTATATGGTATCTTGGTTATATGATTTTTGAATTGCTGAATTGTTGAATTAGCAGATGCAGATGCAAATTATTATAGAAGATGTTGCTTATAGGACATGTTCCATTTGTTTACAGATTGTACATGTTCCAATTATAGTCATTACATAGGACATGTTTCAATTATAGTCATTACTTAGGACATGTTCCAATTAAAGGACATGTCAGTTCCAATAACGCATAATTAACTGACAAGGAAGTTGAGAAACTGAGCATTACTTCATAATGATATCATTAAAAGACTTGTTCATTACATAGACAATAACTTGTTCCAATACATGGACAACAAAGCCACAAAATGACTTGTTCATTACATAGACAATAACTTGTTCCAATACTTGTTCCAAAAAGAACTGATTACAAAGTGACACAAACCACAAAATGTCATAAAACCTAACTATTACAAACAAACATGAATCACATAAAATCTAATTTGAACTAATCTTGAGATGGTTGAGGTGCTTGTGATGAATTTCCAATTTCTGTTACAACTGCCTTTTCTTCTTTTCACCTTTTGTTTCAATTTTCTGTCTCTTTCCATCCTTTGATGCATTGCCTTTATTCTTGTTACCACCTTTGGGAATGTCTCTCTCAGAAGCCCTATTTCCTTTGCAACTCCTTTTGTTGTGTCCCATGGCACCACATTTATAACAACTCACAGTTGTAAGCTTCCTAGGAAGTACATGTGGATTTCTTGGTTCATCATTCACCTTGTTCCTCAGCTTCTTGGGTCGACCAATGACCCTTCTGAGCACTAGGGGTTTGACTGGTACCTGACCCTCCAACAAAGGCCATAACTGGGGCCCATTTTAGGGTAGATTATATGTGAATAACTGTTATTAAAAAAAGACTTCCTGCACAACCAATTCAATAATATCTCAGTAGAAAGTAAGTCATAATAAGCAAACATAATAAGCAGATACATATGGTGAATGCACATACATGTAATATTCAAAGACATAATCTTCAGGTTTTTTCTTGTTTTGCCATATACATGATATGACATGACTACAAGGAATACCAGTCAAATCCCATTTCCTATAGGCACATGTCTGCTGTTTCAGATCTACAAAGTATGTCTTTATGCCATTGGTGACACCAAAGATGAAAAAATCATCAACACCATGCCATGTGGGTGTCCAACGTTCTGCATGTTTTTTGTTCTTTTCAAGTAGCAATTGAATTCTAGGGCAAATATCACCAGTGTATGTATTCATAAGCTCCTTTTGACTAGCAATCCTCTTAGTAAAGTAATGTTTAATACCCTCCTACAAAGTGATTATGGGTTTATCCCTACATTCTAAAATTGCCCTATTATAGGTCTCACACATATTATTAACTTGTAGATCACACTTAGAGTATGTTTTGAAATGTGACCTGGTCCATAAGTGAGCAGGGATGTCCAACATATCCTTCCAAGGTGCTTCCTTCAAAGATTTTAATCGTTGCATTGCCCTCTCCCATACTGGAATGGTTGTAGCTCTTGCAACACTCCACATTGCCTCTTTCAATTCAAGTCCTGAATGTTTCTTTTTCCAATTGCCATAAAGATGCTTCACACATAGTCTTTGCTCCACATGTTCACTGACACTTTGAACAGCTGGTACTAAACCCTACAGAAAATGATATATATGTTATGCAATGTTAGTATGACATTACAATATTATAAAATGAATATCAAAATGAATTTGTAAGGGATACCCTTTGCTCATCTGAAATGAAGGCATAAGCCCTGTGATTGACTTCCTTTATAGCCTCTCTCACTAAATCTTTGTTGTTAAAAACCATACCTAGTTGAAATTTTAACCCTTCACCATTTCTATAAGCTGGGAATTTCTCATTTTCTTCATCATCCCCACTATCAGGAGGAGTATGTACCTGATTAGAGTCATCATCACATTCTTTCTTAGCAGCTTAACACACATCTTCACTACCTTGTAGCAATGTGGTCCAATCCACATTGATTAAATCAGTGTTATCCTCATTTGTAACATAGTCATCCTCACCTTCACTTGATGAATCGTTATCACCTTCACTTGCAACATATTCATTATCACCTTCACTTAATGAATCATTGCCACTATCATCCACATTGCCAGGTTCCATTCTATCCACATTATCATGTTCCTTTCCTATTCCAGCCTCCACATTCTCATGTTTATTTCCATCCACATTCTCATCTTCATTTCCCTCCACATCTTCACTTCCTATTCCTCCCTCCACATTGTCATGTTCATTTCCCTCTACATTCTCATATTCATTTCCCTCCACATCTTCATTTCCCTCCACATCTTCACTTCCTATCCCTCCCTCTACATTGTCATGTTCCTTTCCTAGCTCAGCCTCATTTATAATACCAAGAGTACAAACTGAGTGCTCTACATACATATCTACAACCTCATAATCCTTAACATCAACAACAAATTTCAGCACATCTTCATCAGAATTTAGGGGTCTAAGGCCACGCGAAAAACTATACTTAGGGTTCCAATACCATAAACACTTAATATTGGTATATCCCTCATTGTGAATCAACTTTTCCAATTGCATATAGGACAAATAATCCATATCCCATTCCCAGTTCATTTCAGAAATTACCCCATTAACATACCACTTCACAGGTTCAGACACTAACTTTCCCCTAAGATGAAATCGTATCCTAATGCCTTGATTTTGACTTGGTCTGTAATAGAAACAAGGGTTCAGAACAAACATCAATATTGGGGACCACATTCATAATAAACCCTAATTCAGACTAAACAACATTATTTGGTCCCACATTCAGAATAAACAACATTTTTTGGGACCACATTCAGAATAAACAAAAAGAAGAAGGGACCACATGTTTCAGAAATGGAAACATTATGCGTACTAAACCATAAACCCTAATTCCAGTAAAAAAGTTTCACTTACCTCATACAATATTTCACTTGTTCCTTGCTTTTAGTTCTTGCTTGCTTTTTAAATTCCATTGTGTCTTCGCAAATTATTTGCAGATAGTTGATGAACTTAAGGAAGCAGCTGAAGAAATTAGGGAATGATAGTATGGGATTAGGGTTCTTTCATATATAAACACGGTCAATTAAATAATTTCCAAAATTTACAGGTTTATTAAAATAATGAAAATACCAATTTCATGCCATGTCATTAAATTGGTCAACTCATTAAATGACATGACATCTGACTTACCATGCCCAATCACCAATTTGAGCACCACATAATCAATACAGGAGGGGGACTAAGAAAAATCCCAAAAAATGACAACTTGAGGGACTAAAAGGCTGAAAAAATTAAAAGGGGGACTAAAATGTTAAAAATTTGTAAATAGGGGGACTAAAAGTGCATTTAAGCCTTTTTTATGTCTGTTTGGTCCCATTTTATGAGTATTTGTTCACAAAAATAGGTCTTTAACTGCCTTTTCTGAATTTGAGGTAGTCGTCCTGAAATATTTAAATGTTGCTCCTTCCCAACTTCATCCGGAGTCATGGGCATACATAAGAGTGTTCTGACAATGTGCCGCGCACAAATCCTGAAAGTCGTCTCTTAGCTTATTTTATTGATCATTTCTATTCAAGACGCACTTCCCTAGACAACTTCCGTAATCAGGGGCTTATTTACTTTCGTCTTGTCAACCTTTGGTTCGACCCCTTTACTCTAGATTGGAGAAACTTCTTGGGGAGCTTCCTGCTGGTAAAGCTCCTCACACTCGCGGCCCATCTCATTTTCTCCTATCTCCCTGCCGATTCTCCCCGAATCTGTCGGTTTTTGTGTCTGAAGTATTGGTTCAAGTTCCATTTTAACTGAAGGATTGTTCTCTGGCCAAAGGTAGGATCCTCGTCTCTTCCCCTGAGGCTAGGCTTGGATCGAGGTGGATGTATCTAGGTTCCACCACCCACGCCTTTAGATTAGCTAGATCAGAAGAGGGATGAGGTGCGCCTGCTACTCATAAATGCGTTTAATATGCCTTAGATGATGAGACACATGAGTTACATGTTTGAGCCGTATCAAAATCGCAAAAATGTGTTTAGTCTGTATTAGATATGCAATCGAACATAAAATGTGTTTAAGTCGTGTTAGAATCGGCGAAATGTGTCAAGTCTATATCAGATACACATTCATGGGAGCAATGCAGTTCAGCCGTATCAGAATCGTAGAAATGCGTTAAATCTGTATCAAATACACAATTATATATTCTGTCTTTGTTTCCCCTGTATTGGATACTCTAAGAAAAAACGAGAGGAGGAAGCATACAACATATATATATATATATATATATATATATATATATATATATATATATATATATATATATATATATATATATATATATATTGAATTGAGCTCTTTACAAATAAAAAATGAAATGAATGGGTAGATAAACCTTCAATGGCGTGCTGGGTCTTTGGAAGTTGTTATTCTTTGGGGTATTGGATTGGCTACACATCACATTTCATAGCGTATTCTTTGATTGGACATGACACTTGGGTATTCCTCTTTGTATCCGCCCGCCATTGTGTAGTTGGAGCATTGACTTATCTAGGGACGTGGCTTGAAGGCGAGTGTTGAAGTTTTTTAGCGTGTCAAATTACTCTGTCTAATACTTCGATAAAGCACGTTTTGATAACTAGGATCACGACACTCCGACTTCTTTCCCATTCGAGAGTGGGTATCTACCTCAAGTAATCCATAAGAGGCAAGAGGTTTTCCTATGTTCGATCCGACCCGCTGATCGGCTTCCCCTGGAACCCATATTATGTTCGAACGTTGACGGTGTTCCTTGATAGGACCGCCTCTTTGACTTCCATAATAGAAGCGAGAGTTGCTCTTCTCGTCCAATATTTCCTTTATAACGGGTCACTGAGCGACAATTCTAGGATGTTACTGTCCGGTATCCTTGCACATGGAGTCCGGGGTTCATTTCTCTGGGAATGCTTGGCGAACCTCCGCTCTTTGATCTGGTCTGAGGAGAGCCCGGTGCATCAAGTGGAAATCTTGTGGTACCTATGAGAGGCATCGAAGTACTGGATTCGCGCCCAACGTTAACAATTAACTTGTGGTATCCGAGCACCATTAACTATGAAGTTTTGGTATCTTCTGATGCCGCCACGTTAAATACTCTAGTGGCAGTGGTTGGTACAGACGACATTAGATTGGAGGACGAATTACAAATTTTCCGTCTGACCTTCATTGAAATCGTTTTTAGACTCCGACATAACGCTATATATGGATCTGAGGCTCTTTTTCTTTTTTGCTATTCTACGAAGTTCTCGAGAGAATAAGAGATCATGATTCCGAGATGTTGAAGTAGAAATGGTGATTGTTTGAATCAATTGCGACAAATCTCCATGTTTGCTTCAGAGTCCTTCTTAATTATGAGATATGAATAAGTTGTGACAAATAGAGTTGGAAGACGAATGCGAATTCGTGGAAAACGTATGTATCATAAGTTTATTTGTTCTTGATTCAGTGACCTAAAGAGTTTGTGAGCTGGTAAATCGAAGATTATATCTAAAATTGTAAGAATCCGGATCTAGAACTTCTACGTTCGCACGATGATTTTGGAGAGCGAATCATGACTTTATGAAAATCGTAGGATCAGAAGTTGATTCCTATAGACGGTTTCAATGTTTTTTTTCTGGAATGAGAAATGGATGCAATTGGAAAACTTAGGATCTTGAAAGATGACTCCGATCTTCCTTACGACGCCGCGAGCTGGACCTGCATGGTTAACACTCAAACGCCTAAGCCAGTTCAAGATTTAAGATGAGTATAGTGAAAATTGGAGATCAGAGATCATACCTTGCTCTTAGCGTGTGAACTGATTTTATACCTTGGGACAAGTGGAATAAATTTGAGACAGATTGAGCCTAAGTCATTTGGGCCTTTTGTCGGTCCAAAATACTCTCATATTTTTTTAAAAAACCTCTTAAAACCCATATGAGCAAATTCTTAAACGATTAAGAAGCTTGCTTGATCAATTAGAAAAACAAAATATAATGGTTAATCAATTAAATCTCTGTTCTAATCGATAAAAATAAAGTAAATGTTTCTTAATCGATTAAGAAGTCTTTTAATCGATTAAGTGACATTGAAATTCAAAATTTTCTTTTTCGATTAAGCCAACTAATTAATACATTAATTTAATTGATTAAAATATTTTGAAGCCTATGGATTGTTGCCTTTTTGAGACATATTTTTTTTTCTTATATAAACGAGGGTTCTCCTCATGCCAAAATATATCAGTTTTATGAATATAAACTCTCTCCTATATATCGACCTATCATTCTTTTATAATTTTTTCAACTAGAGTTGTACTGATGTTGTGTTGTAATTGTTTATTCAAGGGAAGTTGTTCTCTCGTGATCCTTTTGTAATAGTTTTGAAGTTTGCAAGCTATATTTGTAAAAAGTTAGATTTTAGGTTACTGAATTGAGCCTGTGTGAAAGCCCTAGTTGTTTGTGGAATTTTATTGAATTGAGCCTATGTAAAAGCTCTTGATTGTTTTGTAAGATTTTTGTGCTAATCCTGTGCAAAAGTTCTAGTTGTTTTGTAAGGTTGTTTGGGCGGTCCCATATAAAAATTCAAGATTGTTTTAGTGAAAATTTAAAGGAAAAACTCTTATAGGAATAAGCCAAATGATTAAGGCCGAACCATGATAAATCTTTGGTTCGATCTTTATCATTTTTTATTTTTGTTTTTTTATTTATATTTATTCTGTTTCTTATTTCTCAATCTCTTCTCTTTTATATTATTTTGTTTTTTCATCTTTGTTTATTTCTATTTTCTAACATAAATCTTTTTTAAATAAAAATATTTTTATAAACTATTTTTTAAAATTCGAATATCTCAATTGACTCCCTCTTATATTTGGGGTCGCTTGATCAACAAGAATTTTTAAGGAGTTTGATATAGACACCAATGTCTAAAGCTATTACACAACTCTCATTTATCTTAATTAGTCACTTAAAGAGTCCAAGGTTGAGTCAAATAGGTATATAAAGAATGCACTAATTATATGTTGGCTCTACACCTACTAGAGGTGGTATAATACTAAACACCCTCACCAAGTTTTCTAATACTTTGTTTAAGAGTTTGGAGGGGAAAAAAGGAAAGAGCTTTGAAAAAAAAGGGAATGATTGAATAAAAAAAAATAGAAAAATTTAGGTGGGACTGGTTTTGGAAGAATTGTTTTTATTAAAAACCAAAATCTCCTTAATTTGGGAGAAAAAATTGTATTGGAGGGTTTCGACAAATTGTTCAAATATAATTTTTTTTATGGTATTCAAAAATTAAAAACATGTTAATAATAAACACTATTTTATCTTTCTATAAAAAATCTTTTTTCTAAAAAATATTAAAAATTTCTTTATATTTAAAAAAAAATATCATTTTTCAAAGCCATCCCTTTCTCTCTCCTCCAAACTTCCAAACAAACAAAACCTAAAGATATTTTGGTGACAAGTATCATATGAAATATTAATTGAAAGTTCGCAAGTCAATAGTCTATCATTGTAATATTGTGTTTTTTATACTTGTGAACTAACAAACATGAATGTGAATCAATACACAATATTAGTTATGACTACGTGGACTATTTAATGATGAATGTGAATGAAAAAAGTGTTTCTTTATTTGACTAAATGTTAATATATGATCTTTCATGATTGATGTTATGTTTGTGTGTAGTGTTTTATTTAAATAGATAATAGATGATGTACCGATAGGGTAAAATATTTTTACACGAACAATACAATAATCAATGTGTATTTTACAACATTACACAAATATTTTAAAATTATTCATATAATATGATAGATTGGTAGTTTTATAGTAAACAAAAATATAAAACTATTTGAGAGTTTCTGAATACACCATCCAAGTTTCTTAGGCACCATGTGAAATTTTTTTTTTGCCCCCAGTTTCCGGATGTGCACATCCGGACGCACCAATTTTTTAAAAAACATTGATGTGTTCCGGATATGCATATCCGAAAACATTTCTGATGTGCACTTCCGGAATGATTTCTTATTAATTCGCGTCAGACCTTCTTCCTCCCCCTCATTATTCACTTTTTCATTTTCCAAACTCTCTCAAACTCTCAAATTTTCAATCCCACAAATCTCGATTTTTTCCATTCGAGTTCGGCGCAGAGCAACTTCTACAATGATCAAGACACTCCAAATCCTCCGTATCTCATTTTAATCGGCAAGTTTTCAAATTTTAGAGTTTCAGAGTTATTTTCGAGTAATCGATTTAGAGTAGACATTTATGTGTAGAAATTGTTAGGTTGTATGAATAACATAGGTTAGAGACAATGTAGGTCTTGTTTTCTGCTTCAAACGAACGATCAGAGCATTAAAATGCCCTTTTGCATGGTACAGTAGCCATGGCTGCCATTTTGAACTTCAAAATACGTACCGGATGTGCAAATTCGGTAAGATTGTAACGTTAAATATTTTGAGTGCTTCCGGATGTGCACATCCGGAAATACCCAACGTTAAAAATTCTGTGTCCTTCCGGATGTGCACATCCGGAAGACACCCAACGTTAAATGTTTTGCATATTTTCGGATGTGCACATCCGGAAGACACTTGGTTTTTTTTTTGAGTTTGTTTGTTTGTTTTTGTTTAATTATTTTTAAAAAATTCTAATTTATTTATTATGCTTTGCAGATTAGATGGCTGGCAGAGACGATCGTATCATACATGGACGGACAACTCAACTTGCATCTGTCCGACGTGAGCGGACGCAATCTACAGCCGAGGCTTTCGGCGCAGAGGGATTTGGGGTAGCCCCTACAGCTGAGGGACATCCTACACCACATCCTGCACCACAACCATCCACATCACAGGTTCATGCCACTTCCACATCACAGGTACAGGCCACTCCCCATTCAGCCACCGATTCTACATCTCGGAGGCGTCGCGTTTCAACTGGTAGTTCATCAGGGTCCCAGCCCGCACGCAGGCGTCGTCGGGAGACTCTAGCTCCATCAGCTGCTCCTACTCGTTCCTCTGTTCCTGTTCCTGTTCCAGAGGGTGATCACCCAGCACATGAGGGTGTTGACGCCGATGACGATTTCGATGAGATGGGCGGTTACCCCGGGGGACCGTCTGATATGTCCCTACTCGTGGGGTACTCTGAGCATACTGCCAGATATGTCTGGCTAGGAGAGGTAACCTTTCTCGGTTTATTTATAGAATTGTTTACGTTGAAAATATTTTCATTTGTAACATTGTTTTATTTGGAAATTTTCAGGAGAAGGATTCCCAGAAGTTCTATAACCATGGGGGTAAGGTTATAGACATGCTTGAGATGCTGCCAGGGGATCAGTGGTTCACGTCTGCACTTGCTACCTCTGGTCTTGGAGGCCTGTCTAGGATTGGGTATTCCCAGATCCTGTACGGTATGCTGATGGCCTTTGTTGAGAGATTGCACCCCGAGACATCCTCATTCCATCTACCGTACGGCGAGATCACGATCACACTCGAAGACATCTCATGCCTTTTACATCTACCGATCACGGGTACCCTTCTCCGTCACGGTAGGATGTCGAAGGTGGACGCGATGGAGATGCTGATTGCAGAGCTTGTGGCTAGCCCATATGAGGAACTTGCGGAGGTGACCCAGTTGAGGGGCGCACATGTCCGGTTCTCCTTTCTGATACGCAGATTTGGTGAGGAGCTTGACGAGGCACGACAGGCAGAAGGGGATGCAGCTGAGGTGGAGATCCACAGGAAGTGTGCCCTGAGATGCTACTACTTGTTTTTGCTCAGCACGCAGGTGTTTGTGGACACCAGCGCCTATTATGTTGATGTTGTCTACCTCAGGTACCTTTTGGATCAGACAGAGATCCATAGGTACAACTGAGGGGCGGCTGCGCTGGCATACACCTATGCTAGGCTCTCCGATGGTTGCCTCTGGGCATCCAAGACTGTGGCAGGAAGCTGTACAATATACGTGGTAACAATATAATATTCTAAGTGATCTTTTTCATTTCTTTTCTTTCTATATTCATTATAATGTTTGACACCCATGTTATATTTTCCATTTCAGACGTGGATTTTACAACACTTTTCCAACATTACTGGTTGGGGGAGTGTCGACGGGTACACTGAGGATATGCCACGTGCTGCTGCATTTCTCCTGCTCAGAGGGAACCAGGTGCCCGACCCCTACAGAGTGTATCTTGATCGGATGGCTGCTGAGGACGTTTTGTATCACCCCTATGCCGATCACCGTGTGACGCGCCCGTTCGATGAGGTTTTGCTGTTCTCAGGATGGTTGGCATGCAGTTCGACCATTACTGCTCGATACCTGCCGGAGCGCGTCTTGCGTCAGTTTGGTTACACGCAGACGATCCCCAGGATGCCTCATGAGTCTGCTCCTCTAGGCTTGACCCGCAGGCAAATATATGAGATATATGCTGACTTCCAGTCCCACTTGGTACCGGAAGAGGCCCGGCCGACCAGAGCGGAGAGAGACTGGAGCGTTGCTGCCGGGTACATCGTGTGATTCTACACCGTCTCACACCCATGCATGGTGCCCACTGCTGAGGGATCGCCACCCATACCTGCTCATCAGGAGATATTATAGGAGCGACAGTCTCAGCTGGACCATACTCAGGATGTTCTACCTTGCTGTCGTCAGATAGAGCAGATAGCGCGACATGCCATTGCGGACGGTCACCTCCCTGAGGGCTCTGGTGCCAAACTTGCCATGGATAGGATTATTGAGATTGCTCGGGGGGCACTTCAGTACCGCAGACACCGAGTCAGGATTGCGGGTAGAGGCAAAGGAATAGGGGAGCCAGGAGAGATCCTTCGCCATACGCAGTAGTTTTTTGTTTGATGTATTCTATTTATATTACATGTATGTACTGTATTTTGACAGAGGTTTATTTTATATATATATATATATATATATATATATATCATTTTATTTTATATATGGATGTTGGCGAATGTATATTAAGTTGCGACGATATATTAACATATGCGACCAACCAACAAAACCAATTAAAAATAAAATAAAGTTCTGCTGTTTTTCGGATCTGCAGATCAGGAATGTTTTCGGATGTGCACTTCCGGAATGCATCAGCGTTTTTTAAAAAATTGGTGCGTCCGGATGTGCACATTCGAAATCAATGGGTAAAACCAGAAATTCAGGTGGTGCCTAAGAAACATGAGTGGTGTGATAAGAAATTCTCAACTATTTTACACTAATAATACATGTCTATTAAACTCTTGTTTAAAACATTTTGGCCCTTTAACATAATTTGATTACTCACCATTCATTGTTAGTGTTTTGCTTGCGAAGATGTGAGTATACTACAAGATTAAGAACATTGTATTTTGAGAACTCTCATTCTAATAGGTGATACCAAGTTGAAAATTTAATTGTATTTAATCATGAATTTAGTTGATTTTGTAAAATAAAAATTCATTCAAAATTAATTTTTTTAGCACCCAAATAAGGAAACACACGATTGGTTATAATCTTACAAGACAATTTGAAACTAGGTCATGCACATGCATATAGATAGAAGATAAAACTCTGTCACGATTTGTATATTTTCCTTTCTAAAGTTACATGCATGCATAAGAACAAGGATATATAGTATACACGTGAGGGTGAGATATCTCTCAAATCCCAATAGTTGTAGGTGTGGACGAAGATAATAAAGTCAAGAAAACGAAATGCTATCAGAAAGAGGGAATGGCAGTTGGCCTTTTTAGTTTTGTTAGCTCGAGGACATTATATTATGGGCCTCTTTTTTCTTTCTATATTGAAATCACCTATGTGCCCTCTCTCACTATTTGCTTGTCAATTCTTGTGTAATCCAAAAACTCCTCTTATTTCTCACACATGCTTGTGGGTTCCATTATGTCCCCACCATCCTTGAAACACATTATAGGTAGACAATGATGGCAATATTTGGATTTACATTCTCTTGATTTATTTACATTACAAAATTATATCTAATAATACAATTTTTTTAATCAAGTGATAATAATTATTAGAAATTCTCTTATAATTGTGAGTATTAGTCTTTGAATTTTTGTGATGAAGTTGAATCTAATAGTATTTGTTTCTGTCAGTATAAATTAGAATTTGCGGACTATTAAGTTGTTATTATTACTCAATTCTTAAATAAAGTGAGAATATTTTGATCAACTCAGAATAATTGTATTTAATTGAGGCTAAGAGAGAAGGTACAAGCATGTGAGCCCGACCTCTCTTTCTAGTGTTAAGATTTTGATCGATCTCAAGTCTACGTCATTCTAAACATTATGAATTAAACTTTGAGGATAAGGTTTAACTTAATAATATTGATTTCTGTTTTTCAGACTAGAATTTGCATACTCTTAGACTATTATTATTAGTTGATCCCTAAGTAAAGTGTGATTATTTTGGTTTGGCTGAAATAGTTGTCCCAGTTGAGGTTAAGAGACAGGATACAAATACGTGGGTCTGACCTAAGGGTGGCAAAATGGATGGATTGGATAGATTGAATGATTAATAGATGGATTAAAACAATCCATTAATCCATTATCAATCCATTAAAATTTGTGTGAAAATATCCAATCAAATCCATCCATTAAAAATAAAATTCATCCAATCAATCCATTAACACATATTTAAAAGATGGATATCCATCCGTCCATAAAATTAATTTTATTAATTTTCTTATAATATTTATGTCATTTTTAAAAAAATTTCAAAAACTATTTTTTTTAACTTCTAAAATATGTTTTTTTTATTCTACTCTCTATTGTGCCAACCAACATCAATTAATGTTAGTGTTAAAAATGTACTGTATATTTACTAAATTTAGATACAAGTGCTTTTAAACTTAATCATTTTTTCTTTTATATAGAAAATTACTTTTTTTCATCCGCAGTTTCGTCCCAAAAATAAGCATAAGGACATACGCTCAATTTCTTTTGTGAAACAACAATAAAAAAACTGCATTCAAGCATTAATGGAAATTTTTAATTTATTTTTCTGTTAGAATAAAGTATAAGCAAAGAAAAAAGTACCGTAAACTTATAATAAATATTTATTCAAAGAATGTAATTTGCAAGGAAAAAGTACTGTAAACTCTTGAAGAAGAAGTTTAGAAAGTGAGAAATTTTTTATTTAATTTTTAAAATAAAATTATTCAAGAGAAAATACTTAAAAAATATCTTTTAGAAAATTTAAAAATTAAAATAAATTGTTACAAGAAATTAATTAATTTTTTTTATAAAATTTTAAAAAATTAAAATAATAAATAAAATATGATCCATTGAATTTTTAAAATGAGATGGATGGATTGGATTGAATAAATCCAAATAGTTATTTGGATGGATTAGATCAAATCTATTAAGAGAAATTTTGTTTGATGAATGGATTGAATGAATTACATATTGGATGAATTAAATGGATATTGTCTAAATAGATTTTATTGCTACCCCTAGTCTGGTCCTTTCAATCAACTCAAGTTCGCATCACTATAACTAGGATGTATTGTCCGAAACCCTTACGATTTTTTCTTTAAAAAACGTATAGTTAAGTTAAAGTGTATCAGTATTACATATGAACTATCTTTAATCTCAATTCTTAAATGATATGAAACTATTTTAATTAGTCTAAATTATTATTATTATTATTGACTTTGAAAAAAATGTGAATGCATGTGGAGCATGAGTGACTTTGATGGGATTGTCTTAAAATGCAACTTGATGGCTTTAGCTATTTATTATGATCGCCTTTTAGGTGGTCCATCAATTATTTATTCTTAGTTAATATCCAAACACAAAAATATTTTGCTTAACAATTTGCCAATTATAGCCTAAATTGATTTTTACGAAGTTGGCTATATGTTTGTCTGTATTTAGGAATCCAAATTGGACTATATGTTAAAAAATCACGAGGCTTAGGTCTTTGCTTACGTACTTTCTTGGCTATCTCTTATATTTAATTTTAAATATATCATAACGTAATCATAATCTAGCAAACGAGTTTTAATTAAGAATAAAACACAGCAGATAAAAAAAAGTTGATTAGTCGAGCTATGCTTTTTTTCTGTCAAAACTTTTTTAACCTATGCCATGTGAATTCAGTTTTTTCTAACATCATATACGATATCTAATGTTGCAAACTAGCTTGGTGTCGCACAGAATCCAATATAGAATAAAAACTGTTAAAAATACAATAAATATTTTGTGTATAAAAATATGGTATTGTATTAGTTTCTGTGTTTATAATTAGTAATTGCCGTAATTTCTTATATAAAAAAGTTAGTTATTCCTGGAAAAAATATATACATTATACGGATGGAAAGAAGATAATAAATCAAGACATAATCTTTAGGAGTTTTTTATTTTTATTTTTATTTTTATTTAATTTTTTAAATGTTGAATATGATTCATATTATTGAGATAATTATGGGTTATTGAAATAATTATAGGTTGTTGAGAGTATACTCATATTATTGAGATAATTATGAGTTGTTGAGATAACTATAGGTTGTTGATAGAATAACGCATATTGTTGAGATAATTATAGGCAGAGATAATTGTTTGATGATGGAAACTAAGGATTAAAGTTGTAGATAAACTAAAACATCGTATTATATATGTGGTTTGTAACACTCTAATATATATGCAATTCACAAGCCATAAATAAAACGAACTATAGCTACTCTATAGTCGCAGATGTATGCAATTTGGTAGAACTGTGAGAACAAAATTTTTGTGTGTTTCTCTTTACTCTGATCTGTATTGTTGTTTCTGTTCTAACAATTGGTATTATATGATGCTTAATTCGGGAGGTATGAAATTCGAAGTGACTCAGTTCGACAAAACGAGTAATTTCAATTTATGGCAAATGAGAGTTTAGGATTTGTTGGCTCAACAAGGTTTACAGAAGACGCTTCATGATGAAAACCCGACAAACATCACAATCATTGATTGGAATGAGATGAAAGAGAAGACTGCATGGTTTAATAAGACTTTGTATTTATGATGATGTGATGAATAATATCCTGGACCTCACAACTCTAAAGGATGTTTGGGAAAAATTGGAAAATCAGTACATGTCCAAGGCGCTCATGAACAAATTGTTTGCGAAATAACCCGAAGATGCAGGAAGGAGACGATTTGCAGACTCATGTCAACGCTTTCAACATCATCCTCGCTGATTTGACACGACTTGGTGTGTAGGTTGATGATAAGGATAAAGCCATTATTTTGTTATGCTCTTAACCAAGCTCTTATGATCACTTGGTGACCACTATCACATACGGGAAGGAAACAATCACGTCGGATTCTATTTCTTCTACTCTTTTGCAACACACGCAACGTCGCCAAAGTGTAGAGGAAGGTGGATGAAGCTCAGGTGAATGATTTTTTATGAAGGAAGGTCAAGACCGTGGCAGAAGCAAGAGCAGTGCAATGAGTTCTGGATAGAAAAAGAGATTAAAGTCCAAGGACAAAAAAACAACAGAATGTTATGGTTGCAAGCAAATTAGCCATTGGAAGAGTGACTGTTCAAACAAGTCAGGAAAAAGTAGTTCAACGAATGTAGTTGAATTTGATGGCTCCTATAATGAAGAGAATTTGCTTTGCAATTCATCTACAAAGTGCTCTGATGCATGGATTCTTGATTCTGGATGCTCCTATCATATGACGTCGCACCGTGAATGGTTCAACTCTTTTAAACCAGGTGATTTTGGTTTTGTCTATTTAGGTGATGATAAAACTTGTACCATCACCAGAAAGGAGAAAATTAAAATTTCTTTGGATGATAGTGGCATGCACACATTGAGTGAGGTGCGTTATGTTCCAGAATTGAGGAAGAATTTGATTTCTCTAGGTACTCTTCAAGCAAATGGTTATTCATTTCGGTCATATGGAGATAGAGACATCATGAGGGTTAGCAAGGGTGCAATGATAGTGACCACGACAAGGAGGACTGCAAGCAACATTTGTTAGTTATTATGGGGCACAATTATGGGTGATGTAGCATCTGTTGAAACTGATAATGATGCAACCAAACTGTGGCACATGCGCTTGGGTCATCTCAGTGAACGTGGGATGATGGAACTACATAAGAGGAATTTGCTGAAGGGTGTTCGCAGTTGCACAATTAGATTGTGCAAGTATTGTGTTCTTGGGAAATAGTGTTAAGTTCATTTTAAGACTAGGCAACACAAGACAAATGGAATCTTAGATTATGCCCATTATGATATTCGGGGACATATAAAAGATCCCTCCGTTGGAGGTTCCAAGTACTTTGTGACATTCACTGATGATTTTTCTCATAAGGTTTGGGTTTATTTCATGAAATACAAATCTTAGGTCTTTTCCAAGTTCAAACTATGAAAGGCGGAATGGAGAAAAATAAAGTATTTGTGATCTGATAATGGAACTGAATACATAGACACGAAGTTCATGCATTTCTGTGAGGAGAATAGAATCCAGAGGCATTTTTCCGTGAGAAAGACACCACAACAGAATGATGTTACAGAGACGATGAACATGACTCTGACAGAGAAAGTAAGGTGCCTTTGGTTTAATGATGGTCTTTCAAAAGGTTTATGGGCAAAAACACTAAATATGGCATGTCATCTAGTTAATAAATTGCCACAAACTTCATTGGATGACAAAGTTTCAAAGGAGGTGTGGACAGGTAACCCCATTGATCTAAGTAATTTGAGGATTTTTGGGTGTCCAGCATATGTGCATATTTTCAGTGAGGATCAGTCTAAACTCGACCCCAAGTCAAAACAATTCATCTTTGTTGGCTACAATAAAGGTGTGAAGGAGTACAAGTTATTGGATCCAGTTAAAAGGAAGGTGGTTGTTATCAGAGATGTTATATTTGACAAACAATCAATGTTGAAACACTCAGATATGACAGTTGGGCCATATACTGATGTAGAAAGTTCCAGTCAGGACAAGATTCAGGTGGACATTGAGGAGCCATAAGTGAGTCCAAGACATACTGTATCCCAACAACATGATGAATCAGGCCCAGATTCAGGTCGAATGCAAGATTCAGATGAAGTAAAAGACTCTACACTTATGCATGATATGGAAGCCTGTCGTATTACACCTCCAATCATATATGGGTTTAAAGACTTAGCAGTATATCCTTTTCTTACCAGTCCAGGAGACGCTTCTACCCGCGACAGGCTATGGCTAGCCAGGAGAAAGATAAGTGGATGAGTGCTATTGTGGAGGAGATGAAATCCTTGAAAATAATATGACATGTGATCTTGTTTAACTGCCACAGGGAAAAAGATCTATTGGTTATAAGTGGGTGTACAAGAAAAAGCCAGCAGTAACAGAAAAAGAAGGGGAAAAGTTTAAGGCTCACCTAGAAAAAGAAGACTTGCAAATGAGTATTCATAGCAAAAGGGGATTAATTATGATGAGATTTTCAGTCCGGTCGTTAGACACACTTCTACCATAGCAGTGTTGGCCCTGGTAGCCAGAAGGAATATACATTTAGAGCAGATGGATGTGAAAACAATTTGCTTCTATGGTAATCTAGATGAGAAAATCTACATGGAGCAGCCAAAAGGATTCATTGATACTGTACATGGAAGACTTGTTTGCAAATTGAAGAGGTCTTTATATAGCTTGAAGCAGTCTCAAAGGTAGTGGTTCAAGCACTTAGATTCATACATGTTCCAGATTGACTATAGAAGGTGTGATTATGATTGCTCTGTTTATGCGAGGAGCCTTGATGTTGGCTCTTTTATTTTCCTGTTACTTTATATGTTGATTCCTGTAAACCATTTGCATGATGTAAATGAGTTGAAGATCAAGTTGCGTAAGGAGTTTGATATGAAGGATCTAGGTGCTGCAAAGAAGATTCTTGGGATGGAAATTCACAGAGACCAATGAGCTAATAAATTACGGTTGTCTCAAAAAAGTCTATGTTAAATGTGTTTTGAGAAGATTTGACACGAGCAAAGAAAAACCTGTGAGTACTCCATTGGCAAATCATTTTAATCTCTCTTTGGAACAATGTCTGAAGACATACTCAGAGATTGAAGATATGTCTAAAATTCCTTATTCCAGTGCAGTTGGTTGTTTGATGTATGTTATGGTTTATACTAGACCGGATTTGGCATAAGCAGTTAGTCAAGTGTGCAAGTTCATGTCAAAGCCAAGGAAGCTGCATTGGAAAGCAGTCAAGTGGATCTTAAGGTACTTGATGGGTAAAACAGATCATGATATCATGTTCTGAAAGGAGCAAGGCATTCCATCAGTTGTGAGATATGTGGATTCTGACTATGCAAGTGATCTGAATGATAGGAGGTCTACAATAGGGTATGTCTTTACTCTTGCGGGGGGGCCTATATGCTGGAAATAATTAGTTCAATCTATAGTAGCTATGTCTACATCTGAGGCAGAATATATGGCAGTTGCTGAACCTGCCAAGGAAGCATTATGGCTTATAGGGTTAGTGAAAGAGTTGGGTGTTGAGCAAGGTGAAGTTCAGTTACATTGTGATTGTCAGAATGCTATCTATTTGGAAAACAATCGGGTGTATCATGCTAGGATAAAACATATTGATGTGATATTCCACAAGATTAGGGAGTTGTTAGCGTCTGGATAGATATTACTTCAGAAGGTTCACACTTCAGAGAATGCAACTGATATGTTGACCAAACTTGTCACCAGTGCAAGTTCAAACACTGTTTAGACTTAATACATATTTCTCTGTGTTAAGCAGGAGGTGTACCTCCTCTGTTTCTTGGACGAATCGTTATACAAGAATTCTTCATAGGAGTTTGATATTTTCCAAGGTGGAGATGATTGAATATGACTTATATTGCTGAGATAATTATGGGTTGTTGATATAACTATGGGTTGTTGAGAGTATAACTCATATTGTTGAGATGATTATGGGTTGTTGAGAGAATAACTTATATTGTTGAGATAATTATGAGTAGATATAATTGTTTGTTAAGGGAAACCAGGGATTAGAGTTTTAGATAAACTAAAACCTCTTATTATCTATATGGCTTGTAACACTGTAGTCTATATGCAATTCACAAGACATAAATGAAAGGAACTATAATTACTCTATAATCGTAGACATAGATAATTTGACCAAACTGCGTGAACAAAATTTTTGTATGTTTCTTCTTACCCTGATATTCTAACAGTAAATATAAAGCAAAATTTTAAATTTCAACTAAGTTAAATAGTTTGAGTAAAAAGATCTAAATCAACGGACCTTCGTAATATATATATATATATATATATATATATATATATATATGGTGATCTTTAATGTGTTTTTGGTGATTTAAATTAGGACTCCTCAAAAAATTCAGAGTTAAGCCGAATTATTGTTAAATAACCGAGTTATTCACTTTAGTTATTAAACCAAACTATTATTTATCAACCAATTTAATAATCAAATCAAACCGAGATTAAATCGAACCAAAATTTATTGAATCGAACCTAATCAAAGTTAACAAAGCAAAAGTTTAATAAGATGGTATAGGTATGGAGCAATGCCTTTTTTTTCTTCAGTTTTTCTTTAAACTAATTTGAACGGTAATGTTATACTATTAACATAGAATCAGAGCCATCATAATCACGGTGAACATAAAATCCATTATTATTTGATATGTTTTCATTGAGCTTAATATTCTTTGAGTTCAATAAAAAAACCCTAAACTTTTTAAAAATTGAATAGTTAATCTAAATAAATTATAAAAATAATTCTTAAAAGAAATTATAATTCTCACAAAAATGTCATTTTGTATAATCGGCATATTAATTTAGAAGTATTTTCGTTTTGTTCATTTTATTTAAACTTAAATAATAATTTTTTAGATAATATATCTAAGTTATACTATATGGAAGAAAAGAATTCAAAACTATCAAAATTTGGTGAGAAAAATGAATCTAAATCTTTAAATTTTGGATTACCATAACAAAATACTCATTAACAACAAATGGGAAAATAAAAAAGTCAAACTATTTTTTTATTATAAAATATAATGCCTCAATTCACAAACCAACCATTCTATTTAAAAAAAAAACTATTTACTAACAGTTGTTCGCAATTTAAAATAGGTGTACAAAATCAATAATTTGATTGAGTTCGATTTTAAATAAAATGAAACAACTCGGTTTGGTTCAGCTGAACTTTTGTTATGGTTCAATTTGGTTCAGTTCAATTTTTTAGTTGAATTGTATCATGAACAATCTTAATTATAACTACAATATTGTTGATGCGGTAGTCTATGCAATCGCATCAGATTACAATTGTGATGGAAATTAAAAACATTAGTTCGACTGCCATTACAAATCATGTCAGACAATTGTACTCATGTTTCTTCATACACTTTTATAAAAATTCAAAATTTCAGAGCCCAAAAACTCAATTTACTTTTTATGTAATAAAAAATATTAACATCAAGTGTTTTTAAACGAAATATTTCAAACACCGCATAATTAAAATTTACGATGCAACGGTCGCAATGCGCATCGCAATAACAACAATGATCATAATCGCAATACCCACAATTGTATCCCCAACAGAAATTTAAAATCATGGTCTCAATTGGCTCTCCCTAAAATCTCTCAAATCACTGTCTAATTATTCTTAAATATTTCAATCTGTCGTGGGGTGCTACACCTTTTAGATTCAATAATTATTGGTTATCTCACAACATTAACACTCCAATTCCACTTTTCATCTTCCTCAAACATAACATGCCTTATTATTGTTAGTACTAATGCACCTGGTTGAGAAATAACTAGAGGATTTTGCAAGACAGGAGAGAGAGGATATTGTAGAAATCAAGTTGAAAAAGAGAGGTATGATGTTCGAGGTTGAAAACCGTGGTTGTACTCTTTGTGGTAGTAGCAGTGGAGAGGACGAAGACCACATTTTCTGCACTTGTCCTGTGGTTTCATCAGTTTGGAACTCCTTAAACTCTTGGATGAGATTTATGTTTTCGGCCGGTGTTAACTGTCACGTTATTTTCACTGAAGCGGTGAGTTTGTTTAGAAAGAAGTTGGGTAATTTGTTTGGGATGTTTGTGTGGAGTGCAGCTACTTGGCACCTTTGGTTATGCCGGAATGAGGTTTTATTCAATAACGGTAGAGTCTCGGTAGATTATTTAGTGAATACGATTAAAGCTACAGCTTGGTATTGGTTGGGAAAGGAACTTGTTTTTTCTTCGTCTTGTAATTGGCACTTATGGCTTACTAATCCTTTGGTCTGCTTAGCGGAAGCCGCGTTTGTAAGAGTTCGAGTACCCCTTGTACTCGTTATCAATCCAATTGAATTATTGCCTTTTAAAAAAAAAAATTTGAATTTTTAATTGCTTACATGTTATGTATCACCTTACATGTATATATACTAGTGTGTATACTTACTTGTACTGCAAGTAACAACTAAACACCTAGTAATTGGATTATATTACAACAATTATTACAATTTTCTTTTCTTCAATATATGATCATACAGTATGTAAGCTTTAGTTTTACAGCTTACTCCTAAAATAACACATTAGAAATTCTTATCATTAAATTTTTGTCTTTTGTTGTCAGGAATGTGCATATGACCAATACAATCAAACACCCTAAAATAGTCAACATAATATTTGAAATCATTCCATATTCTTGGATAACCAAGTTCTCAAACCCTTAAAATTAAGATGCCCAAATCTTCAGTGCCATAATTGAGTCTTATCTTCAGATGTAGTTTGAATGCATGCATGATTTGGAACTTGAGAGTGAGTTGGTAGCAAGGCAAGAATAAAAGATATTATATTATAATACATTTGAGTCTGCATAATTAATCCTCTTATAGGATGATATATCTTACACACTTCATGTTGAAAAAGAATTGCCAAGTTTCTCGCTTGCAATTGACCAACACTAAGCAAATTATTTTTAAGTTCAGGAATATAAAACACATTATTAATTACCATATTCACTTCATTGACTTAAAAAAACAAAATCCAAATTTTCACACTCAAAAATAAAAGCAAGACCAACTACTAACAAGTAGGACTTTAAAAACAACATTACTAACTTAGAACTGACTAAATTTACCAACACTTATTATATATGATTCTTTAATAAGTAATTTTAAGGAGATTTAGGGATCTATTAGATTGAGGTTTTAAGAGATTATTGTTATTAAAAGAAATATTAAAAATTTTAAAAGATATTGTGTGATTATATTGACTTTAAAATTTTTTAAAAAGATTACTTATGAAAAAACATTTTTTTTTAGTTTGAATTTCAAAGGATTTGTAATATCGAATTTTAAGTTTTTATGATACATAATAGATTATGTAAATAAAAATAAATAAATATATAAATTATTACAAAATAATTTTACATTCGTACTCTCCTAAGTAACATTTTAAAATATTTAAAGATATAATGGTCTTTCATAGATTAACATCTTATACTCCTGCTCTTGCATTTGAACAACATATTCACAAATAACATATTCACAAATAAGGTTTTTGTGAGTGATAACAAGACCATACCACACATAATATGACTGAACGAAGTAAACTTAAGAGGGCCACAAACTCAAACTTATCTGGAGGACAAAAGTAATATCTTCAAATATTTCATCTTTACAAGACCTCGTGCTTACAAAGCTAATGGACCGGAATAAATCTAAAAAGAAGATGAGCATGTACCAAAGAATTTTGAATGAATATGGACTTTGAAACAATGGTCAGGTTCCAAAACACCAAGCCAAGTATGAGTCTGGACGAAGGATTATCCACAATCCTTAATAGTATAAAACCTAACTCCAACTAATCCGTAACCCTAATAAGGCGAGAAAGAGAAAAAAATGTGGTCGCCTTACCGAAAAAGAAAGACGACTGCCACCACATCATGACATGCCAAAGTATAAAAAAAAACCAATCACAAGACTTCCCACGCACCCGTGATCATTATGGGGAAGACGTTTTCCAAACATGCTCATAATGGCCGATGAAAGAAAATAAAAGCATTATTAATAAGGTTGATGGTTTACTGGGTGATTGCAATGAGGATCAGATCGAGGATTTGGTTGTCAAGAGAAGTGAAGCGGTATCTAGTTTATGGAGAAGCTTAACTATTCAAGAGAGAATCCTCAATAAAAAAGCTAGGCTCAATTGGATCAGAGACGACGATTCAAACAATGCTTTTTTCCATAATATTATTAAAGGGCGTCGAAGACGTAATGCGATATTTTCAATCGTGACAGACAAAGGTTTGCTTGAAGGTATGGAGGACGTTAAAGAGGAGGTGAGGCGACATTTTAGGCTAAAGTTCTCTGAACCTGATAAGGAAAGACCGGTTATGGAAGGGTGTAAATTCAATTCTCTTTCTGCGGAAAATTCTGTTGCTCTTGAAGCAGAATTTTCAGAAGATGAAATCAAGGAGGCGATATGGGGTTGCGAGGGCTCGAAATGTCCTGGACCGGATGGCTATAACTTCACATTTATCAAGAATTGCTGATTTTTTATGAAGGACGATTTTGTTAGATTTATAAAGGATTTCCATAAATCTGCAAGGTTGTCTAAATGTATTACTTCATCCTTTTTGACTTTGGTCCCGAAGAAGCTTAACCCATTGGTTTTTGACGAGTATCAGCCAATCTATCTTGTCGGGTGCCTCCACAAGATTCTATCCAAATTGTTAGTTGGTCGCTTGAAGGTGGTCTTGAATTCTATAGTTTCGTTGAATCAATCTGATTTTGTGCCCGGTAGACATCTCTTAGATGAAGTTCTCGTTGCCAATGAGCTGGTGGACTATGCCACGAAGGAAAAGAAGCAGGGCGTTTTATTCAAGGTAGACTTCAAGAAAGCATACAATAAAATAAGTTGGGATTTTCTTCGGTTTATGCTCAAAACTCTAGGATTTAGGGATACTTGGTTGAAATGGATGGAAGCCCTTATGTTTTCTAGTTATATGTCTGTATTGGTTAACGGTAGTCCTACCAAGGATTTCGCTGTTGAAAGAGGATTGAGGCAGGGAGATCCTCTTTCTTCCTTCCTCTTCGTTCTTGTGGTGGAAGGATTGACGAGTCTGGTTCGGAAAGCGATGAAGTTACGAGATTTTGAAGGTTTTGTTATAGGTGATGTTTGTAAGGTGGATATCCTCCAGTTTGCGGATGACACGCTTCTATGTGGCAATGGTAATTGGAATAATATCAGGGCTTTCAAAACGATTTTGAGAGGCTTCGAGATGGTGTTTGGTTTAGGTGTTAACTTTATGAAGAGTAGGATTACTGGTCTGAATATGAACTCGAATTTCTTGGCAGTGGCAACTTACTATTTATGTTGCAGGATTGAGAAGTAGGAGTTTCAATTTCTTGGCTTACCAGTAGGGTCCAATCCAAGGCGCGTTGCGACATGGAGGCAGCTGGTGGATAAAGTGCATGCGAGGCTCGCATCATGGAAGAGCAGATTACTATCAATTGGGGGGGGGGGAGAATAACTCTGATCAAATCTATTCTTGGTAGCCTCTCTATCATTTTTATGTCATTCTATAAAGCTCCGGTAATGGTTTGGAAAGAGATCGAAAGGATTCAAAATAGTTTTTTGTGGGGAGGATCAACGGCGAATAAGAGTATCGTTTAGATTTCATGGATAAAGGTTTGTAAGACTTTATGTCAAGGAGGTCTTGGGATCAAGAAGATGGATGTTTTTAACATTGCACTGCTGCAAAAATGGAAATGGAGAATTTTGGTTGACGATGGCTCTTTGTGGGTGTCCATTCTAGAAGCAATATATGGGAATATCCGCCAAGCTATTTTAGGTGTTATGAGAAAGAGGAGCTATTCATATGGTTCCTCTTGGTGGAAATATTTGATGTATCTTGATGGAGTTAGGCATTCTTTCAGCCCACCATTCACGTGCAACGTTAAGTACCCTGTTGGTTCTGGATCTGCTATTCCTTTTTGAACTTTTTGTTGGTCTGGAGGATCGCCGCTGTAGTTTCGGTTTCCTCTGCTTTTTCGGTTAAGTTCCAGAAAATATGATTTTGTCTTGGACATGGGAAAGTGGTAGGAAGGAGTTTAGAGTTGGAGCAACTTCGGGGTGAACTATTCGGATGATTCGGAGACGGTTAACCTCTTGGACTCTTTGCATAACTTTCTGCATGGGAAGGATCCGACCAAGGGGGAAGCTGAATCCTTATTATAGAAACTTGAATCAAGTGGCTTGTACACTGTGAGGTCGGGGTACGCGAGTTTAATGGATTTTCGAGAGACAACTGTAGATAACGACGCTAGATCTGTAGCTCTATGTAGAATGTGAAACTCTTCTTCTCCATTCAAAATCCGTGCTTTTGTGTGGAGGTGTTTCCTAAATGGTATTTTGACCAAAGATCAATTGATACGAAGAGGTGTTTTGCAGGATCCGGGAGAATCTCAGTGTGTTCTGTGCTATAGTGGTGAGGAAAATATCAATCACCTATTTTTCAGTTGTAGCACAGCTGAGACAGTTTGGAGGTTAGTTGCAGAGTGGACTGGTTTATTTGTGGTTTTTCATGAGACAATATGGGAGAACTTCATGGCTTGGATTAGTTGCAGCAAGCATCATAAGGTGAAGAATAACAAAGCTGGCTTGGTTTAGATGGCGGTTATTCGGAGTTTGTGGAAAACTAGAAATGCTATCATTTTTTAAGGGAATAGCTGTATAATCTCATATTTGATGTGGGATATTAAAGTTTTGGCATGGCAATGGAGTCTTGGAGGGAAAAATTCCTATCCCAAATGTAATTTTTTTGCGTTCTGTCAATCCCCTTTAGATTGTATTATGTAGTATACAGTTGGTTGGAATTTTTCTCTTTGTCCTTGTAGGTTTGTTTTTGTGTTTGTATCTCGGGTTGGAGTACCCCTAATACCACATTTTAATATATCCCTTGCTTACCAAAAAAAAAAGAGGTTTCATACAAGAATTCAGACAATTTAATTCTCATTCTATACCTATCATACACTATACTGTAAATAAATCATACACACCTTAGATATTTGTCTTTAGCTCACTAGTATAGCACCCACAAATTCAACAAGAAAACTTACCAAGTTCAACAAAAACAAAAACAATGACAATTTGTTAATAATTCAACTTGAAATTTAACAAAATACAATTCTATGTAAAAAAATATTAAATATTACACATGTCAAAAAGGTGATCCTCGTGTTTTAAATAAAAGGGTGGCGTTGACTTAAACGTCGTAAACTAAAATTCAAAAATATGAAATATTTTGTATTTTGTCGATCACATTAATGTATGAGATTGAATACGAATGAATTTTAGAGATTACATATTTTTTCAAAAGAACAATTATTATTTTTTAATTATAAAAAATAGTGAAAATATGCTTAATAATAATTCAAAATTAATTTTTTTTTTGAAAAACCAGTTAATAGAAAAAATAATATCCACTTATAAAATCTTAAAAACATAAAATAACATATAAAATAATAACTTAACATTATCCATTACTACGAAAAATGTAACACCCATATATAAAACTCATACATCA
Source organism: Lathyrus tuberosus (assembly GCA_022829125.1). Classification (NCBI taxonomy): domain Eukaryota; kingdom Viridiplantae; phylum Streptophyta; class Magnoliopsida; order Fabales; family Fabaceae; genus Lathyrus; species Lathyrus tuberosus. Next base: position 11,175,976 of record JALAZF010000141.1, read on the forward strand.
AAGCATAAATATTATATATAGATCCAAGTGTTTGGTACTGAAACACATAAGCTCCTAGTTAACACATTGTATACAAATAAATGCCCTAAAGTACAAAGTACAAAAATCTAAGGCATATTATACACAAGATGTTCGAATGATAAAAACTAAGAACTAGATCAACAATGATCCCAAAATACACTTCGCTACGGAAGCTAGCCATCAACAAGCAAGGAAAAGATCACACGACCTTATCGTTACCCTTCTCGGAACCTGAAGGACCTGAAATACATCAACAACGTGGGGTGAGATACATCAAATCTCAGTGAGTTCCTTATCTTATGGATTCTCTCGGATTAACAGGGTTCTAACAATCCTAACTCAAGTCCGGGGAAAAAGGAAAAAGACCTTTGAGTTCACACTTTATAATTCTCACACTATATGGAAACATGACATGAGTTCATTAACTCACAACATCACTAATCGATAACCATACCAAGACATCTCGTCTTCCCGTCCGCTTCTACATCTAGAAGGTGACCCGAGTCATAGATCCTTGTAGTTACTTGGCATACAAATTGGATTCAGGATCATCGGCCTGTTAACCGTGAACCGTCACTTCTCATGGCCTGTTAACCATCACAAGTCTCTACCCATAGCATAGGCTCCAATCGTACTACACGTAGGGAATCAAACCTACCAAGTAATTGTGTACCCATTTCAGAGGAGCTCGAGACCCATGAAACTACACTCAAAATATTCCGGTTATGATTACATGATCACATACAACAATACGATTGTATTCGACAATCACAAGACTACACCGCCTTAAGGCCTCTCTTGTCTTTTCACAACCACAAAAGTTAACCACATGTTCCATACTAGTGTTCACTCTCAACTAGGCCAATACTCGGCAAGGATGTATCTTCCAACAACACGTGCCCGAGCATCGCCATCTAGAGTTGTCTACAATTTCTAGTTCCTTTCTAGATTCTCCTATAGTTCAAGGTTGAGGTTTCCTCACTCTTCCTATCTTATTTTCATATTAACATGCATACTCTATTATAATCATGTTAAACAATATTAGGATAGGCAAGACATGGCATAATTGCATTGTAGAATAATATATAACAATTAAAACATAAATATATCACTTTTGGAACTTTCTCGATTATTTAATCGGTCGGTAAATTCGACATATTCCATCTCCATTCCATAGAATATTTCCTCGGCTTTACATCGATATAAAGAATGATCGAATCTGATAAACGAGTCGAAAGTTATGAATTTTCTCGTTTTGGAAGAAAAACTCTAAGTCCCAGGTCGCGCTAAGCGCGCCCCTGTCCGCGCTAAGCGCGCAACTCTCTGTCATCTGGGGTTGCAGGATTTCAACACCGCGCTGAGCGGGCTTCTGCGCGCTAAGCGCGCTCTGCGAAACTCAGAAAAATACCTGCTATAACAGTTCAAACCCAGCTCCTCTAAACCCTCAATACTAGTTCCAACAACCCACTAGAGGCATATTCAACCTGTTTCTATCATAGTTTCATCATCAAACTTCACAAACCAAAATTTCCACAAAATCACAAATTCTTTATAAACCCTAAATCTCCAACCAAATTAAAACAATCAAAACTTCAAAACAATTAATAATATATGTTTCTATAAGTATATTGATCACTCATTTCGATTTATATCAAATTTCAACCGTTAAAACATCGATTTCCACATTCTAACCTAAAACTCATATTATCCAAAATCTCTAAACAATGGTACTAACTAGAACCCACCTTGGATAGAGGTTGAAAATGAGGAAGATGAGATGATTGGATGAAATTTGGATCAATGGATGAAGATCTTGTTCTTGAAGTTCTTGGAATTTCTTCAAATTCCTCTTTCTCCTCTTTTTCTCCTTCTTCTCCTTTTCTTTCCTTCTTTCTTCTTTCTCTCTCTTTCTTACTATCTTTTTCTTTTGTTTGGAAAATGGGAGGAAAAGAATTATGTAGTAAACTAGTATTAAAAATAATACTACTAAATGTCCAAAAAGTCTCTTAAGTCCAAATTAATAAAATACCTCAGAGTCAGATAATATTAATTGGATTTATTCTAAGTTCCACAGTTACTGAAATTATTTTATCAAATAATTTCTCAGAGTACACCGGACTCAGTTGATCACGATATAATATTATCCGGAGTAATAAAATACGGGGTATTACAGAAAACCCCTATCACAAGGGTTGGAAAATGGATACCATCATGATTGACCAACCGTTGTGACGTAAGGTGTGGTTATAAGTATGATGTTTTCAACCACGAGCGTATGACCATTGTGATAAACTAGGTAAAAGGTCATGAGGTCGATTCCCTGCGATTGTATGGTATATGATATTTGACACGCTACCTATCACTAAGGTCTTCTTAATCAAATGTGGTGAAATACTTTTTTTTTAATATTATTTTTCCATATATATCTATTTTTTACCTTTATTTTATACATCTATTATAAACCTAAATATTTTTATATCAAAGACAAAAATATTATTAATCTAAAAAATATAGCAAACATATATTTACAAAACAACTTCCATTCATCCTCTCATCACCATATCATCACCATCATTACAATCATCAACAACACTTCTTCATTATCAACAAAACACAACTCCACCAATACTCACATTTCCAAAAACTACCAAAAACAACCCGAAACCAGTGGGTATGGAAAAGATGCAAAAAATAGATTGTTACACAAAATCATGTTTGGACACCTTTGTCAAATACCGCATTGAAGCAAAATGTCCAACGTATATGGATGTCTTTTAAGTCATCGATGAAAAATGATGTAGTGTCGTTAAACGTCTGCATAAAAAAAGTGAAGAAAATTGAATATCACATGAGTTGTAATATAGTAGAAAACTTCACTAATATATTATTTTAAACATTTTATGACATAATATATATCTAATCCCAATAATCAAAGATGTCGTCAAAGACAATTTTTAACATGTGATTCATGGCATAATACCCACACTCGTATCCTTTTTTTGTCTTCCCGTCTACAAATTTAAATATTACATGAATATATAACCACACGTATGTATATAATAGAGAAACCACAATTTCAAAATTACTCGCTCACGGATAAATGGTGCTAAGTAACAATCTTTTCCCCCCACTTATTCGTGATGATATGTATGTTTCAATCGTTTTTGGAGTATTATTTGTAAATCGAATACTAAATGGATCCAGAATCCATAAACATCTGATTCATTTAATTCTATACAAACACGGTGAATATACCTAAATGGTTAAACATAATTCAAAAAATAAACGGGGAATTAGTTCTATACAAAACAAGAATGTACCATAATGAGATATTCAATTCTATACTTATGTGCATTAAACATGTAGTATCCCTATGTCCAACCACTCATTTTCAAAGACCAAATCCATTATATATTTAGAATAGACATAGAAAACTTCTATATCTCGATCATGTTCTAGTTGAAGAGGAATTAAATCTTTCTTATCCATAACGTGACATAATAATTCGGTCATTGATTCTTCAGAAGGAGCCAATAACTCATTATGGAACTCATTATGATATTGGTAGGGGCGAATGAACAACTTCCTTTTGTGCTTGCACCACGTACAACAATTCTTTTAGATAATTGATCATCACCATCTTCATTTGTATATTATTGGACGGTTTCACTGATTATCTAGATTATAAAAATAACATGAACACAAAATAGAATCAACATAATATATATATATATATATATATATATATATATATATATATATATATATATATATATATATATATATATATATATATCAGATAAAACAGTATTCTCACATACCACATATAACTCTTTCATGTCTTCCACGCCTTTCTTTCGTTTTTCCCGCCCTTTTGCTAACGTATCTTCAAATTCGTTCTTTTGTCTTTCCAACTTCTTCTCAAACAATTCAATAGTTTATTTTTGTGTCTGTCTAGTGCTTTTTATGGATGTACCATAGAATAACCTAGGGCCGATGCTATCTCCAACACCACGAACACGCCCACCATGCTCGTTTGTTCTGATTATTTCTATTAATATATCATATTGTGGTTTTGGAACAAAAGAACCTTCACGGGCCAACACAACCAAAGAATTCTACACAACATGATAAGATATATATTATTAATTACCATAGCGATTTAAATAAAACATAACATACGCACAACAAATCCAACTTACAATTTTCTCAGTGATTGCTCTTTGAGGCAACTGAAATGCACGTTCAATTTGGTCTTTATCGAGCCCTCTTCCACTTCTCATGTCATGATGGTAGATATGGGCCGCAATCACAACTCATGGAGTCCTCATCTCCCATTTGTTGTATTTTTTCATTAATCATTGTTTTCTCAAGTTTCTTGTAACCCCCACGAGACAATCTACGAGTGTATTTATTTTTTGCCTCGTTCATCTTTCCCGCTTCACTTTTAACCTGTTTTAAACATAGGAAAAATATTAACTTGCATGATTGTATCTATAAAGCACAAGCATAAAATTATCAGAAAATAAAATTAGCATTAACTAGGAAATCCTCAGAACTACAAAACTTCACAAATTTTTTTCAAACCTTCTTTGAAATAAAACTATATCTCACGCTTGGATGCGCAAGATCAGGCTTAGGATCCCTAATGTAGTCACGCGTGAGCCCTGACTTAAACACCTTCCAACACGTACCAGCATAAGTGTACGCTTTTTCCAACTTATCATCATCAGAAAACTCAAACGTCAACTACAATTACATTAATAAGTATGTATTAGTAATTATAGAAAGTAATATCAAGCCGATGAAAATTAAAATTAATATCATAATGTCTGTCCATATACTCTCTTTCACATCCTCTAGTGCTTCTTTCCAACAATCTATCAATATACTGACTTTGCTACGTCCAAGGAATGCTATATAATTCTCAAAAAGCAAAGAATAAGGACCACCAACTTTCAAATATACGACATTAAACTCGATCAAAAATTTGTTACCCGAGTTGCAGGCTTTTGGTAATTTAGTCATCATTGTGTCACCTCATTGTTTTATTTTTTGTTTTTCGTCTTTAGTTTGAGAATCATTTGTACGAGTTTCATTTGTCTAAGTTTCGTCACTACTAGATAAATAAGAGGCTAAATATCTTCAAAATCAACAAGAAAAGATTAATCCAATCTCTTAACCAAACAAATATGATCATACACATTTAACAACAACAACATAAAAATGTGTCTCATACACATTCAACAACAATAACATAAACAACAACAACATAACAAATGTGTCTAATTTACATTAATTCAGCAACAATAACATAAAAAAAAAACAACAATAAAAGATTAATCCAATCTTAACCAAACAAATATGATCATACACATTCAACAAGAACAAGAACAACATAAACATTCAAGAAGAACAACCACCAAAAACATTCAACATCAACAACATAAACATAAAACATTCAACATCAACACATAAACATAAACATCAACAACAGTGGAAACTAAAGTTTACTAGATGCATGGGGAAAATTTTTACATACCGAAAACGTGATGAATAAGTAAAAGAGCTAAATAAATGTTGTGAGATTCTTCGTCTTCCTCCTCGATGGTTCGTAAGCCAAGAACGATGAATTTGGTGTCGTCTTTCTCAATGACATTATTTAAACCAAGAACGAAGATGTTGGTTGAATGATGAAGATGAAGATGACATTGATTGAAAGGGCTTGGTTTTGTCTTGTTTCGTTAATAAACAATGAAGATCCAGTTGATTGAGAATGGTGTTATTTCATTTCTCAACGCTAAATGTTAGGTTGAAAATGGTTTCGCTAACGGACATGAAAAAATGGCAATTGAAGTGACAAGCCATATGTGTTTCTTGTAAATGAATAAGACATTCCACCACGGTCACTTAAAAAAAATCATGGTGATATATATTTTATTTAATAAAATTTTATAAAAAAAGTCAGTTTTTAAGCATTTAAGTGAAAAGTATATCACAATGGTTGGGTTAAACAACTCTAGTGATATCTCATTTATTTTTTATTTAAAAATGAATCAAAATGAAAGGCGCAACTAAAATATTGAAGAAAAATATATCACAACAGTTGGGTTAAACAACCGTAGTGATATCATATTTATTTTTTTATTTTAGAATAAATCAAATCAAAAGGCGCAAATAAAATATTGAAGAAATCACAAATTTGTTGGCGCTAATATTCAAACCCACGAAAGGTTAAAGATCTCACATCGGTTGGTCTAACCAACCGTGGTAATATGTTAACAATTTTTAATTAAAAAAATGTTGTCGCCTGAGTTTAGAGATGCCACCACGGTACTTCAAAGAACCCTGGTAACGTGGACATTATTCTATATCTTTTTGTAGTGTGATCATTTTAAAAAACCTTTAAAAGATACAAACAATAACTTTGACATATGTTCAAGATCTTGAGAAAAAAGTTATGTTAAAAATTTAGGTCAAATCGAAAGTGTTGGAGGAAAAAATAATAATCGATCATTGTAAATTAATATGATGATAAAAAATAATACATTATGAAACATGATAGAAAAACAAAGTGAATAAAAGAAAATAAAAATGATATGACATGAAGTATGGTGACAAAAAACAAAGTAAATAAAAAGATGAAAAAATATTGCATGGGTGTTGCCAAATTGTTCTTTGGCCTAAGAACGAGTCAACCTAATCTAATGAAGGAAGCAGCTATTTGGTTTGATAAAAAGTTGCAAATGTCAGTTGAAGACAACGTGGTTGGTGGAGGTCCTTTCTTCAGGGACCTTCAATGTGGTTGGTGGAGGTTCTTTCTTCGGGAACCTTCAATGGAGGTTAGCTTCTTTACCCATTAGAGTTAGGGGATTGAGTCTGTACTCGGCAGTAGAGGTCGCCTCATACGTTTCTGTGGCTTATAGGGCCCAATCTTGGGTGTTACTAGATCATATATTAATAGACGGTCGGTTATATGGTATGGACTCGAATCTCGATAGAGCTTTGAATGGTCTTAGGGTTGCGATTCCAGATTTTGACCTTAGCAGTTTTACTAGCAAGGACATCATCCCTATTAAAGCGCAACATGTTTTGGAGAGTGCACTTTTTAGTAAAATTGTTAAGGACATGGATGTAAAGTTTGACATGACCACAAGACAGAAAGATGTTTTTGATTGTTTGCAAGCTGCATATGCTCAAGACTTTCTCTTTGCTATTTATATTGATGCGCTAGACCAACATATGTCACCGATGGAGTATCGTGCTATCCTAAGATAGCGCCTTATGATTCCTTTATTTCATATTGATGAGATTTGCCCTATTTGTTATAAGGTGTGTTTGGATACATTGAGGGATCACATGATTACTTGTAGGGAGCTTTCACGCTTCAAATACCAACATGACCTTGTTAAAGATGTCATGTTTAACATATTTCGGCGGGTCGAAGTATCTGTGAAGAAAGAGACGCCTGTGAATTTCTTGACTGACCCACATGAGAGGAGATCGACACTTAGGCCAACCGATATTCTAGTTTATGGGTGACTAGGAGGGAAACATGCTTGTAAGAACTTGATTGTAGTTTTTCTCCACTGGTGGGACTTAGGATTGAAGGTTTTATTGTGAGACATATATCTCTCAAAGCTGCTTCAAGTAAAGTGGTAAAAAATGAGAACACGTGTTCCGACAATCAACATGCTTTTATACAATTTGCATTTGATACTTTTGATGTGCTAGCACTAAAATCAGTTGATCTTTTACGGAGCGTATAAAAATTTATGAATAATAGTTTTGTATCTTCTAAATCTATAAATATTAATTTTTAAGATGATTGATTTTGTTATTCAAAAAAGAATAACAACGTAAATTATGGTTTGTTTACCTTCTATTTCTATATAAACTTTATTATATTAAAATAGATTAATATTGAAGCTCGAAATATGATAATATAAACAGTTTTGAGAGATTGAAAAACTTTCACGGAGGGAATGAGATTATTTATGTGTATTTTAAATAAAAACTCCATTTCACCGAAAATCAAAAGACTTTTTTATAAAATCTGAAAATTTTCAATTGAATAGTATCAAATTTTATTGTCATAAAAAAACTGTGATTGTCTTGATTGTTACCACGAGATTTATTTGTGTTTTATAGAAATCTTGTTCGAATACCATAAGAATATTTATAATAATTTTATTAAAAGTTCTTTAAAATCTTTATACAATACACCTCTTTAATGACATTTTTTTTTCATATAGACGAGTTAAAGAAAAATCAGCACATTCTTCTTAGGCTCTGTTTGGGAAAATATTTTTTGAGTTTATAGCTTATGTCTTATAGTTTATAAGCTCATATGACAATAAAAAACCTATTTGGTAACGGTCTTTTCATCACGAGCTTATAGCTTATTTTATTAACTTATAGCTTATTTTTCAGACGCTATTTTAAATAGCGTTTTAGCTTATAGCTTATAGCTTATCATTTTTTCTTCCACTTTTACCCTTATAATTTTAACTAAAATTCACTACTATCCTTTATAATTTATTATAATTTAAAATAAAATAATAATTATTAAATATCTTTTATGTCATTTTATTTAATTACTTAATTAAACCGCTAATTTTACCAAACACTTCAATTAGCTTATCAGCTATAAGTCATCAGTCATCAGCTATAAGCTATAAGCTATCAGTCACCATCTATCAGTCATAAGCTATGAGCTATTAGCTAACTTATCAGTCAATCGCTATTTTTACCAAACAGAGCCTTAATACAAACTCAAAATTTAAGCCTTATAACTTGTATCAAAGTCGTTTAAACTTTGATAAAAGTTTTAAATTATATATCTCTTGTTGCCAAATAGTTTAGTGGCTAAAATATTACCCATTAAACATGAAAAAGTGAAAGAATAGTTGAATTTGTGTTCTAACACATCAAATATGTTATCTTCTAAATTGTATTAAAATATTTATAACAAAATTATAGCTGTAACAAACACAAATAAGTATTGTTTCTTGTTTTTGTACTAAGATGAATGAATGTATTGAAGAATTGATCACAAAATGGGTAAGTGTTTTAGAAAGCCCATTGTTTTAGAAAGCCCATTAGTTTAGTGGTGCTCACACACTCAACTAAAAAATAAAAAATGTTTTTAAAATTTAGAACTTAACCTTCGGACGCACCCAAAACGTAACCAAAGTTAAGTTTCAGACTCAGACTATTTTATATATATATATATATATATATGGAGGTTAAGTTCTATATTTTATAGAGGTTAAATATTTGATTATTATAACGTGTCAAACCTTTTCTTTTCCTTCTTTTTCATTTCATTTTAGAGAGTTTACTTAGAAACCAAAACAAAGCGTGTGAGCAAACTTGTTTTCCATCATTTTTCAAGATTTCTCGCTACTTCTATTGCATTGCTTTCAAGCCTAGGACATCAATCAACCCCAACTCCACTTCTATCGAAAATCATTGACTGCTTACATTCAATAAGTTTTTCATTTCTTACTTTTTTTTATGCATTATGTCATACCCTAATTTTTACCCCTAAGATTCCACCTATCATATCATTTTGCATCTCATTGCAATCACAAACATGGTTTCTCCTAGCTTTCATCTCTGTGGATTTTGCCCATGTGTAGGAGGTCATCAAGCACTCTTTTTGTTTCTTTTTTATTTTATATTGTTTATGGTTACCAACCCTATTCAAAATCCAAAAATATGTGTTGTGCTTTCATTTCTCTTGTTGTCAAAGCTCAGGTGTTACAAGGGTGAATCATGGTTCAGGAAAGGTTGTCAGGGCAAGTATGTGCGCAGTGATGATTAAGATTCAATTGAGTTTGACCTAATCTTGGTCAAAAAAGAATTTGTATCATGTTCAAAAAAGAATTTGTATCATGTTCAAAAAAGAATTTGTATCATGCTCAAGTTATCAGACTGTGTCAAGTCAAGTGCTTCATGGTTGAAGATCATTAAGACCAATTCATTCTCCAGCTATGGTTTTGTGCAGTGTAGTTCACATCTCAAGTCAGGATTCTGTGATTTTTCAAGGCATGTTTATTGGGTCCCTAATGAAGATTTTGATTCATCAAAGTGCAAGTGGCAAAGCTCAATAATGATTCAGTTTGATTCAAAGGTTTTAGTCCATTCAAGTGCAAGATTGATTTATGCTCAAGATTAATTCAAGATCTCATTTCAAGCAAGAATTCAAAAAGGGTAGAATTTGATTTATAAGTTTTTGGATCACACATGAAGTTCAAGATTTGATTGTCATAGTTTTAAATCAATAATCAAAATTACAAAGGAATTCTCATTGTCAAGCAAATCAAGCATGGTACAAATAATTCCAAGGGTGCAAAAGTAATACAAAGTCCAAATTCAATTTACAAATCAAAAGTCCATACATTACCAAAACTCTACAAAAAGGCTCATGGGAAAAAACAAGAAAAAGAGCTCATTATTCAAGCCTATATACTTTACCATTGCCACAAGGCCCATCACCAATTACAACAAAAAATTATCAATAAAAAAAAATAAAAAAATTAGCCCATGAAGACTTTAACAAGCTAAACCTTCCAAATACAAGCTTCAGCAACATACCAACACAAGCCAACTGTGAGCTTCACGCCAAGCACATGAGTAATACAAGCCTTTCCAAACGCAACGACATGAAGCTGCAAAAATCAAAACACAAAATGGCACACAAGCATGAGCAAAACGCGGATCAATGTCAAAATGGCAACAACTTCATTCAAATTCAATTCAAAATTCCTTTCCAAACTCTAAAAATAGAGGCACTCATCTTCACACTTCTTCAACCTTTGATAGCCAAGTTCACCCTACTAAAATCTCACACACCTCTTCAAATTCAAAACTCTGCAACTTAAATTCTTGAACCACCTTCAATCAGTCTTAAAAACAAACTTGCAACAATTTAACACAACTTCCATAAATTCACAACATCACAATCTCATTGCAATTCACCCTATAGCAACAAGGATACACGCAGCAAAAACCAATTCAATACTTCAACTCAACAATCCAACTCACGCATTAGCTTCAAGCAACAACAGCATCAGCAAGGAGAACATAAACTAATTGCATACCTAAAGGTTTCTTTTCTTTGGTTTTGTTGTAGATCAACATTGATTCTCGACTTAGTTTGCGTATTCGGTGAAAAATTAAAAAAATTATTGAGAGATGTGAGCAGAGGAGGGAGACGCGAGTTCATTGGTGGCGGGATCACGCTTTGCCGCCGGCGATGAGCTCTGGCGCGGCGGTGATTTGTTGTGGCCGACGTGTAATGTAGGAGAGGAAGGAAAGGAAAGCGTGAAAGAGATGAGATGCTGATGTTGTTGTTTTCTTTAGTTTTTTAAGTTGCTCATTGGGCTACAAAGCCCATTCAAACTTCTTTTCTACACCATACACTCCTAGTCACACTCCCTCTATTCTTCTTAGTGTTTTTTTTTTTTTTTTTTTACTTTATTTTCTTTTTTTGTTTTCTTTTTTTAAAGACAATTTTATAATATTTGATTATAATTTCTTTATATAATGTCTTGATATTTTGTCCATTATTCTTTAATTTCATCTTGATTTTTTTTTTTTTTGGTTGATGAAGATCTTAGAATTATGGAATGTTGATTTTCAAAGATGTTGAATCTTCATTATTTCAAACATGTTGATGAATGATCATTTGGATCATTCTCTACATTTTGAGATAGTGATATGTTGCCTTTGATTAATCATGGAAGTTCTTGATTAAGATAAGATCGTTCTCTTTTTCTTTTTGTGTGGCATAACTTTAGGATAATGATTTACATATCATTTCTCTAGCATGTTTTAACACAAACATTGTTATTGACCGGCTTAGATAGGTGCGAATTCTATATAAGTCCACTTAAGATTGCTTAACATAGTGCTAAATTAGTCCTGAATCGATAAATCGATCACTCGATCATTAACCTCTAACAATTAACTCCTAACTTCTAACATTTATCTTCATGCCTTTACATTTCCGCAATTTACTTCTTGTCATTTAATTTTTGCTATTTAATTTACCGCTCTTTATCATTTCCACATTTATTTCATGTCATTTTCTTTCTTCTTTGATCTTTATTTCTTCATCTTGTTAAAAAATACAAAAACATGATAAATTGATCAAAAAACCTAAAAAACTCTTAATCTTGGACTATGGTTACTATCCTGTGCATTGAGGAGTTTTGGACCTATGGACATAGAATTAGGCTTTCCCATTGCTTGGAGTACTCTTATCTGAAACTTCGAAGTTCATCTGATACCTTGCCACTTGCCTGAGACCTTTGAGTTCATCTGATACATGTGGCCATTGAATCAAGCTTGGATGCTTTATATGTTTCTCCATGACTTTATTTGTCTGGATCCTCTTGTGTACATCTGCTCAGTTGCTTATCTTGTGGCTTTAATCCAAAGGGAATGGAATTCTGGTTTTGAGCGATGTTAAATGCTTGCTTATCCTGATTAGTTCCCTTGCACACACAAAGGCTTTCTCTTGGGTTACCTGACAATGAGACCATTTATTTTATGCTTTAGAACAGTCTCTTCATCTCCTCCCATTCTTAAATTTTCAAAATCTTTTCTCTATTTCAAAAACTTATTGTTTTCAAACTTCACCTCTTTCTTAATAAACCTTGACATTGTAAAGTGATCCAGAAAATCTTTTTCTTAATAAATGCTAAAAAATCTTAAGCATATTCAAACACTTTTTCAAAATTCTAAAAAACACTAACATCATCAAACTCTTTTTGTGTCTCTGTGCACCTTTTTCTTTAAGAGCCTATTTTCAGAAAGATTGGATATTGGTCTAATTCTTGCAGTGATGCAAACTGCTATACTTCTACAAGATGCTGAGAAATGAATGACATCTTCCACTTGAATGTTGAGATATACTTGTTGATGAAATCCAAGTAATGGTTCTCTATATCAAGATGAAGCAAATGCTCATTTCCTCATACTTGTGGATAGTAAGTTGGCTTTTCCACTCGAATATGCCAAATATCCTTTCACTTAAAATCAAATAACAAACATCAATAACCTTTTTTCACAGCAGATAAGCAAGTGGTTCTTGTTGAGCACAACGAATGTGAGAGGTGTTAATACTTTATCCTTGCATAACCAACACCCGTATCCATATCTCTCTTTTTTTTTAAATCTTTTTTTAGATTTTTGTGGGTTTTGTTCGATTTTTTCCCATTCCCTTTGGAAACAATAAAGTTCGGTGGCGACTCTTTCTTTTTTGAGTTAAGTTAATCAATATCTTAATCCCAAAATTTTCCCGCCGTGACAACTTGCGTCTCTGCTGGGGAGGGACTTCCTAAGAGGGTTAAGCCTAGCTTGTTTATTTGTTGCTATATTATTTCCTGTTATTTGTTGTTTCTGTTTTTGGGTGCTTGGTGATCTCTGTGTGGTGAGGATAGTCCTCTACTCGAACTAAGTGCACTTAAGTTAGGATGATGGTATAGTCATAGAGACCTAAGGGGCAAAAGGCCTTATTAGGTTGACATGAGAACCCCGCTCAGTTGAGACTCCTTTGGAATTACTGATGTCAAGCAAGTAGTCGTAATGGCGTTACTTTTTTGGACCTGCGAGTCTGTGATTCTGAGAGACCTTTAGAACCCGTTTAACCCATCTTGCCCTTTAGGACGTAGTGTGGTGACCTTCCCGGTGTAGACTTGGAATGGTTGATACACGATACCACACTTAGACGAGGTTCTCTTGAGAGTATCATTGGTCTACGAGAAAGTCGTTAAACCGGTAATATTCGAAAGATGGATTTACGACTTTGGGAAATTTTTAAAACCTGGTTACTGTTCGTGATATCCAAAACAATAGAAAATACTCTATGGGATGGTTGTTACCCTGTCCACCTAGCTCCATGCATGTGACGTCGAACCTTTGAACCCCACATGTTTGTGATTGTTACATTTATGAATTTGCATCTGCATCTCAAGCATCATTTGCATCATTTGGTCTTTCTTTATGCCTGTTTGTCAGAGTCTTATTCGTTCTTACTTTGTCTTCATAGAAGAAAAGCTAACACACTAGTATTTTACTTCGGCTAATTCTAGAAGGAAGATGGAAACTATCGAACAAGAGCAATGGGAACTCCGTGAAGAAGTGAATTCTTTGAGAGCTGGAATGGACAAAATGATAACTTTGTTAGAATCTTTAGTGGCTTCTCAGAATCAGCCTTCGCCTACTTCTCAATCTCAAGTGCCTGTTATTTTTAGAGATTGCAAATACTTCAGCTGTATCTGCTGGACCCTTGCGTCCGAATCAAATTCGTGCTAGGTATCCTTGGGGTATGCCTCCTTATTTTGTGCCTGAGAATTATGTTACTACTGCTAAGACTCCGATGGTGAGTCAAATTCCTCCTGTTCAACTTGTGACAGTTACTGCTCCTTTAGTTGTGCATGATGTGCCACAAATGGATGACCCTGTTCTTCACACTGCTCCGAGCGAGAAACCATATGTGTATGAGAGAATAGATGAGTTCCAAGATCAGTTTCAAGAAATGCAGAAAGAGCTGAAATCCATGAAGGGTAAAGATTTGTTTGGTAAGAACGCTCGTGATTTGTGTCTGGTTCCCAATGTTAAGATCCCTGTTAAGTTCAAAGTGCTTGACTTTGAAAATTACAAGGGAAACTCTTGTCCACTGAATAATTTGACCATGTATTTTCCTAAAATGGCTACTCATACTGACGATGATAAGTTGCTGATTCACTACTTTCAAGAATGTTTGACTGGTGCAACCTTGAAATGGTATATGGGGTTGGATAGTGCTCATGTTAGTTCTTTCAATGATCTTGTAGAAGTGTTTATACGTCAATACAAGTTGTACACGAGCTATTTTTTTCGAGGTCGCCCCTACATGTGAACTTTTAATTTATCCCAAAAAGAGGGAAGGGGAAAAAATCTAAATAAACACGTGAGGTGTGCAAAGTGTAAAACAATGCAATAAAAGATCGGGAATCGGGGTTGGCTATACTAAGGGAAGGTATTAGCACCCTACGTATATATAGTATCCTATAGGAATCTCTTGTGTATATTTGTGTTACTATTGATTGAGTCATTTGCTGTGTATTAGAGATTTGTTGATATGTTTTGAGTGAGTGATAAGAGTGGGAAATGTTTTTGGATGTTTTTATAAGATAAGTTTGAGATAAACTAAGATGAAAGTGTAGGAACCTAAAGGTTTTACTTATTATTGTGCTCACTAAGATCTCGCAATCTTATGTCTACGTATTCTCAAAACGAAGTTGAGAAATCAGAGCGTTCGTAGTTCCACCTACTAATGGGTGGAATTGGGTTTGTTGGGTTTGAGAGAAGAGACAAGTTGTCATCTTAATGGAGATATCTCACATATTCACCACAAACATTTTTGAGAAAGAAAATAATAAGGGAAGAAGCTTTAAACTTGGATGTAGAAAATCCAGAGTAATGCCACATCTTCCTTCAAATGAGTCTTTGCATATTAAGAGAAGGACCTTGACTTGGATATAGAATCAATAAGTGTTCCACTTATATCACTTAAATGAAAGAAGTGTTTTTGTACCATAATAAGATAAGGATTCCAGCTTTGATATTGAATCAACAAGTGTGCCACTTACATCACTTAAATGGGAAAAAGAGTTTGAAATGTTTGATTTATGTTGTGGGGAATAGAAGAGACATCTCTTCTATAGAGATTATTTATGTCTCATCTCTCGGGAGTTTTAAATTTGAAGGGTTGAAGCCACAAAAGGGCTAGGGTTTGAAGTTTGAGGTTTGAATGAAGTTGAAAACTTCAAGGGGAATCCTAATGTTTTAACTAGGTTGTAGTTTGAATCCTAGAGTTTGAACTAAGTCTAAACTAAGGATGAGTATTGAAATGCAACAGTTGTATGAATGCAAGTGTTATCAATGTAAATGTCAAGAGAAACTTAACAAGATAAGATTGATTAAGCTTTTAAACAAAATGTAGTCATCAAGGATGAAATGAACATGGTATTGACCAAGCATATCAACACGGGAATGAGTATTAGACAAGTAGATATGTTTATCATGGTGAGAGTTTATGAAGGAAACACTTGAATATGTGAGTAAAGATTTGATTAATTGAAGCAATCACAAAGAAGTTCAAGTAAGCATGTATTCAAGATAAATCAAAGATTAGATGAATATAGCAAAGGGTGAACAAAACCCTAATAGAAGTTTATGGAGGTAAGTCCATTAACAAGATATTAAAGCATGGTTGTACAAGAGCTTTAGGGAATCCAAACTCAAGTGGAAGCCCTATTCATGTATCAAGATGTTTTCAAAGGATTATTTGAACAAAACCCTAAGGTTTCAACTAAACATCAAATAATCAAAATATTTTTCAAAAGAAATAACATTTAATCATGGTATATGAACGGTGTATAAGTCAAGACAACATGTTATGTACATTAAACAAGACTTAAACAAAGTATATTATGACCATAAAGACACATATGTACAATTAGGTCAAGAGAAAAATCAAAAGAAATCATGAAAAGGCATGAAAAATACTTGAAAAGTACTAGTTTTCAACCTAATAAAAATGTCAAAAATAAATATTATTTTTAGGATTTTTTGATGGATTCTCAAAATACACAAGATAAATGAGAAGTGCGCAAAAAATTGGCTCAAAATAATTAATTTTGCTTGGTGAAACAATTTGATGAAGTTGTGAAGAAAACCATGTAAAATAGTTATAAAATAAAGGAATGGCCCTCACAAGTGTTGAACTCGTGCCCTCAAGGTCATGGGCTTAAAACTTTACCAACAGGGCTATATGCGTGTGGTGATAGTATGATGCACGCTGATGATAATATATTAAGTTTGTGTTTGAAAAATGTAAAAAAATAATAAAAGCAAAAGGTCTGGGGCGAGGGGGATTCAAACCCCAGACCTTGCACACACACAAACCTTGAAAACACACGCTCTAACCACTAGGGTCGTGATACATCCGTTGATTTATTTTCAACGAAATAATAATATAGTAAAACTACATTTTATATTGAAAAATGGCGCCATGGCCATTGTCTTATTCTTCCTCGAGCTTCATCGTCATCTTCCAATTTTGAATTTGCTAACTTTCTTAATATGCAACCAAATGACATGATGTAAACACCAAAGTTATTGGAAATTTCACGAGGAATTTGATGGTATCATTGAATTTCATTTATATTTAGTGTATCTCACACAGGTCGGAAAAAGTAATGCCAATACGACTACTCGCATGACATCAGTAATCCCAAAGGGGCCTCCACTGAGCGTGATTATATCATATGTTAATCATGTTAGGACTACTCCCAATAATTAACTTTTGATTATACCACAATCCTCTCTTATTTATGTACACTTAAGTCCAGGTTAGGACTTACCTCACCACACAAAGGTCACCACCCTGAGAAACAGAAAAACCAAACAATACAAGCAAGTAAATAATAACACAGATACAAACAAGGTAGGCTTAACCCTCTTGGGCTTCCCCAGTGAAGTTGCCATTTCTGTCACAGTGAGAATTGGATATCAAGCTATTATATTAGCTTGAATCACAAAACATTGAATGTTCACCACCGAACTTTAATTTATCCAAAGGAAAGGGAAAAGATCGAATAAAACCCTAATTGTGCAATGTAACAACAATGCAAAGAGATCTAAAGGTTCGGGGGTTGGTTATACTAAGGTAATGTACTAGCACCCTAAGTATCTATAGTATCCTATAGGAACCTCTTGAAAGTATTTGTGTTATGGTAATTTGCTTGCTAATGTTTGGAAATGTTCTATTTTTGGGTTTTTATGAGATAGGGAACCTAAGGAGGTTTATTGCTAGTGTGCTCGCCAAGACTTCACAGTCTTATACCTACGTATCCTAACAAGGATGGAATCAGAGCAATCGTAGTTCACCTAGTTACGGTTGAAGAACACTTGATAGTGATCAAGGTTCCAAAAGGGAAAGTAAATGCTTATAACAATAACACTTACATGACTTAACAAAGTCAAAGAGTTTACAAACTCTAACCTAAAACCATGTTGAAAGGTTAATGACTTAACAAAGTCAAAAGGGGTAGTTGAGGGATTGATATACTACCTATGACATAAATTCAACAAAAGAAATCTTTCCCTTGGATTTAGGCAACAAAAGAAAAGAGAAGAAAGAGAACTAACAAGCTAACATCACTAGGGGATGACTTGATAAAGTCAAAATAAACATGAGTATGGGTGATAATGGATGAGATGAACAAGAATGATATTTAAACATGATATAAAAGTTAACAACGCATGACAATGGATGATATTCAAACATGATATCAACCAAAGTGGATAAAGAGTGATAAAGATGATGTTCAAACATGACATCCAATAAAGACACACAACTCATGGAAAAGATGACATTCAAACATGATGTCAATCAAAGGATCACATGAGATGAAATGAGATATAACAAAGTCAAATGAACACGATAACAACCAATACATGAAGGTATATGTGACAACATCTAAAGAAAAACTTAACAAAGTCATAAATAATCATGTTAACAACCAAGGTAAACAACACATAAATAAATATGTGATAACATCTAAGCTAAGACTTAACAAAGTCATAAATAATCATGGTAACAACCAAGGATGAACACATAAACATGGATGATGCATATTCAAAACATACATGAGACATGGTTCTAATAAGACCAAAGTAACAACACAAGTATGGCACATCATAGCATGTTCATAACAATAACATGTGAGCATGGAATATAAACACATAAGTAACAACATTTGAGCATGTATATAAATGTAACAACATCAACAACATCATCATGGACATGAAGGATATACCAATATCAATCATAAAGGGAGGATATAACAATATCATGGTCATGGAAACAAATATCAACATATGAATCATGGATATAACAATATCAAACATGCATGAATAAAGTCAAAAGGTATACCTATCATCATATGGATAAAGAATGTTAGTTCTTGGATTGGCTGGAATTTTGGTAAAACAAAGTATATTCAATGTTGATGTCAAGGTACTGATGTTGCAACATTGAAGTCTTAACACTGGGCTGTGTTAAGTAATTAATTTGCTGAAGTTGGATGTCTGATGTCACATAGGCGATGTTGTGACATTAGATCTGCAAAATTAATAACATCAGGTTGTGATGTTGCTAGGGTTGCGTGTTAGCTGGAATTGTGGAGAGCAAGCTGTCTCATTGGATGCGAATATCTTGGGATAGATATTTTCTGCTGCATAGGAGATCTGGTGCAGATTTGTAGGAGATTTAAAAGGTTGAAGATTTAAAAAGATTTTAGGAGAAAATCTGTTTTGAATATTCAGTTTTAAATAACAAATCTGGGAGATATTGTAGCAAGTCCAAGACCAATTCAAGGAGCTATATAAAGCGCACAAGACCAAAGGAAAAAGTTATAGAAAACATTCAGAAGATCAGAAGCTGGAGGCTTAGTATCTAGAGTTTGTTTAGAGTGCTTATATTTACACTATTCTAGGGTTTGAATAGGGGTTGTGTTTCTGTCCTCTCTAGAAGCTGTGAAGCAATAGAGAGTGGTTACTTGATCGAAGCTAGGAAGCAAGATCAAGGGTACTCAAAGTGGGTTCTTTGAGTGTTTGTAAGGGATTGAGTGGTGTTCTCATACCTAGGTGGTTTCTTAGGTAGGAAGTCATTAGTAGAGTATAAGTTTAGGAGATTGTCAATGGGTTGTTGAGTCTGTAAATTATATCTACAAGTAGTGAATTCCATCCCTGGCTTGGTAGCCCCCAGAGTAGGTTGGTTGTAACCGAACTGGGTGAACAATTCTTTGTGTTGCTGTTATTACTGTCCATTGTGCAGAGTGTGTTGTTGTGACATCGCACCTTAACATCACACGTCTGATACCAGAATTTCAATTGGTATCAGAGCAGGCATCCTGTCTGTCTCTGGGTGAGATCTAGGGAAGTTACTTTCTGGTGTAAAAATGGACAAAGAAGTTGGAGGATTCGTCAACAGACCCCCTATTTTGGATGGATCCAATTATGATTATTGGAAGCCAAGGATGACTACCTTCTTAAAATCCTTGGACAGCAGGGCATGGAAGGCCATTATTAAAGAATGGAAAACACATGTTGTGTGTGAGAAAGACGATACTGGCAAAGATAAAGAAGACACCTCTAAGCGAAAGCCAGAAGAAGAGTGGACCAAGGAGGAAGATGAGCTCGCCCTTGGAAATTCCAAAGCTCTAAATGCAATCTTCAATGGAGGGAATAGGAATATCTTCAGGTTAATCAATACCTGTGAAGTTGCTAAGGAAGCGTGGGATATTTTGTAGGCTACACATGAAGGAACATCTAGAGTGAAGATGTCAAGACTTTAGATTTTAACATCAAAATTTGAAAGTCTGAAGATGAAGGAAGATGAGACTATTCATGACTTCCACATGAATGTTCTGGAGCTGGCTAATGCATCCAGTGCTCTTGGTGAGAAAATGTCAGATGAAAAGCTTGTAAGGAAGATCCTTAGGTCCCTTCCTAAGAAGTATAAGATGAAGGTAACTGCCATTGAAGAATCACAAGACATCAGCAAGATGAGAGTTGATGAGCTCATTGGATCTCTTCAAACTTTTGAGCTTGGGTTGAATGAGGAAGAACCAGAAAAGAAGCCAAAGAGTATAGCTCTGGTGTCAAATGATGAAGAAGAAAAAAGGAAGAGTTCTGAATCCCAGGAGGATCTATCTCAGGCCATAGTTATGTTGGGAAGACAGTTCACCAAAGTGTTCAAGAGAATGAATAATAACTCCAGGCCTAATGTCAAGAACATATCTTCTGACACTAGCAAGTCAAAAGAGAAGGATGAAGAGAAAGCTGCCCAAGATAAAGGAGTTCAGTGCTTTGAGTGTGAAGGGTATGGACATGTCAAGAAAGAGTGTCCCACCTTCTTGAAAAAGCAGAAGAAGGGCATGACAGTTTCCTGGTCTGACTCTGATAGTGAAAGTGAAGGTGAGTCAGCAAAGCATGTTAGAGCATTAACAGGAGCTGTTGGTTCTGATGATGATTCTAGTGATGGAGAAATAACTTATGAGGAGTTAGCATCTACCTATCAAGAGCTGTGTTTAAAAAGTGCTGAGATTTGTCAAGAAAACAAGTGCCACAAGCAACAGATTGCTCAGCTAGAGAATGAAAAAGCTGACCTGGAAAATGAAGTTGTACTAGTTAGAGCTCACCTTGATCAAATAACCAAGTCTGTTAGGATGCTGAGCTGTGGAACAGACACACTTGATAAGATCCTTCAGATAGAAAAAGCTGTTGGAGACAAAGCTGGGATAGGTTATGTGGCTGAGGATAAGGGAACTTCAGAAGAAAGCACTTCAGGTTCAAAGAAGGGAGTGTCACAACTTTTGTCTCAACATTAGCCAAAGAAGCAGGATCCTACACCTAAGAAAGCTGATGTTTCACAACCTAAGAAGATTGAGAAGAAGACTGGTCCTAATCAGAAGAGAAAGCAGCCATAAGGAGCTAGTCAGTATATGCCCCCACAATACCACAAGAGCATGCAAGCTGCTCAGTTCAAACAGTACATGTCTCATCAGGTGTCTCAACATCAGGGGTATGGTTACACCAATGCTGTTCCTCATATCTATGGAAGAAGAAAGCCACACCATCATGGGAGACAATCCAGGAAACATCATTCTCAGCCTTCTTATGGAAGAAGATACCAGCATGATAGAAGGCAGGCCAGTTATGGTAGAAGGAGACCACATTATGGATGCCAGCCTAAGCAATCTCATCATGGCAGAAGATTCAGAGATGAAAGGGTGAGATGCTTTTATTGTGGAAGGTTTGGACATATGCAGTACTCGTGCTACAAGCTGCGTGGATACCCTCAGCCTCAAAACAGATGGAGAGAGTACAGGCCCAAAGTTGTTAAACAATGGGTACCTAAGGAGAAGGTGAAGTGCTTATTGGCTCACATGGCTGACAAAGAGTTTAAAGAAGGAACATGGTATTTTGACAGTGGGTGTTCCAAACACATGTCTGGATGTAGATCCATGTTTGCTGAAGTCAGTCATTGTCCCTCTCATGAGGTTATGTTTGGCAATGGAGAAAAAGGTGTTGTTGCAGGAGTTGGGAAAGTGAAAGGTGATGGTAGACCTGACCTTGACAATGTTCTGTTTGTCAGTGGTTTAAATGCAAATTTGATCAGCATAAGCCAGTTGTGTGATGAAGGTTACAAGGTAAACTACACTAAGCATGAGTGTGTGGTTTCGAATGAGCATAATCAGGTTGTTATGAAGGGTGCCAGAACCAAAGACAACTGCTATCAGTGGATTTCTCTTGAAGGAAATTTAACTAATGATGTTCAAGTTGATGTTATAACATCAGACTATGATGTCAGGATGCTGAAAGGTCACTCAGAGTTAATGAGTCCTGATGTGAAGTTTTTTAAAGGAAAGTCTTTATGGAGGGAGAAAATTAGTAATTGGTGTTTAAAGATTACACAAAATTTGGCGCCTTACCTCAGACCCTCATTTCCTATTATAGCAAAATCACAGTTCATCAAAACTCATATCTCTCTTCTGTTCGTCTCCTTCAACAAGAAGAATCATCTCAATCTATACTCCCTCAAAGGAACCATGTCAAAGCAGACATCTTCTCCTTCAAAAAGTTCATCGCGGAATAATGCTAGGGTTTCTACAGATGGGTACTCTGAAGACGAAGCTCTGAATATACAACCCATCTCCGTAATGCTACCTGAGTCAGGTAAACCTAGACCGTCTAAACTTGCTTCTAAAAGGGCCGCAACTATTTTTAAAAACACTGAAACAAAGAAGCTGGTTACCAGTATCCTATTTAGTGATAAATCAACGCCTAGGTCATCCACGTCTCAAACTGTGGTAGAAAAGTTTGATGTTGACAAGAGTATGGGTAATCTGGCAACCAAAATACTAGACAAAGGAATACTTGTGAAAGGAATTTCTGTACCGTTGAATCAGATGCCAGCAGAAAAGGTAGACATGCAAGGAGATGAGTCTGATCTTCATAGACTTGATGTGTCTGTCATTGAGGATTCTGAAAGAGGAGGGGAAGAAGAAGATGTGAATGAGGAAATTAATGATAGAACTACTCCTGAAGAAGAAAAGGATGAGGACGTGATCAATGTGGTTGACTTATCTGATAATGAAGTCATTGGAAATGCTGTTCCAAGTATTGCCAAGAGACTAAAGATAAGGAAAGGAAAGACTAATGAATCCTCTCCTAAGAAGTCTACTGAAGGAAAGAAGAAAATTGTTGTTGGTCCAGCAAAACCTTGGAGCAAGGTTGTGTAATACCCCAAAATTTGCTCTCCCCTTTTGGCATCATAGTTCAGCATTATCATATATCATATCATATCCATCTCATTAGCATTGCATTGCATTTAACATAGAAAAATGAAGCATAGCATTCCTCTTACCATCAAGGCATGTGATCGGGTGGAAGGTGGACAATCAAGGGATCATTCAAAGCACAAAAAGGTCAATCAAGTTTCCTCAAGGCAAGCCAAGAAGCCTTTCATGTCTCATACTATCTCAATGGAACATCCATAACCTCAAGAATGAGAGATTCAATGGGAGATTGAAGCACTACATCTTTCACTATGCAAGAGGTTCAAAAACTGAAGAAAAACCCTCAAAAGAGATAGCTCATTGATCCAAAATCATCCTCAAATGGCATATATCATCATCCTTTAAGAAGGTACACAACATACTCTGAGGAATTTGAAATTGAAGACTGCACATTTTTCTCCTAGGAGGTGGGCACCAAAACTAGGGTTTCCCATTAAATCAGGGAATCTTTGATTTTTTGGACAAAACTTGATGTCATGGTATTCTACATGTTCTTAAGTGTATGTGTATGGAGAATTGCCCCTCAATTGGTTTTGGAGGTGGTTCAATTGGAAGAAAGATAAAAAATCAGGAAATTTGGGGCCAAGTCAAATAATCAGAGGAAAAAGTCAACTCTTGACTTTTTGAGCCCAAAATCATGAAATTCATGTTACATATGTCCAATGTACAAAATTTGGTCAAGAAACTCCAAAGGAATCATGAAAAAATCAAGAGGTGGAAAGTTGCCATTTTTGGAAGAGGAAGGGTTACTAAAAATAGCAAGTTTTGGCCATTTTGCATCAGAGTTTGAACCAAGGCCATTTAAAATTGAAGCACCAAATGAAAATTCCACTCGGCCACAACAAAAGATCTTGTTTTAAGCTTCACATCCATATGTGGAACATCTCCATTGGATAAAAATTGAGTGAGATATGATTGATCAAAGTTTGAGCAAAGTAGGTCCAAAACTAGGTCATGACCAAGATTTTCAGGGCACGCGCGCAGTCATTTTCTCAAACAGTTGGTGAGCCAAATGTCCACTCATTTTTCTCATAATTAAAGGCCTCAAATGGAAAAGTTTTCAACATGAAAGTTGTTCATTGCAATGTCATTTTCAATATTCATGTTGGACAAAATTCCATTTGATCAATTTATGAGGGATAAATTTTGGTCTCAAGTTAGGTTGAATGTGCTGAAATTTCGTGTGCCAAGTTGCCTTGCCAGCCAACCTCTTGCCACGCTCACCAACCAGTTTTGAACCATTGTGTTCATAGCTATTTTTAGGTGTGTTTGAGGCCTCAATTCAATACAATTCTCACACCAATGTTGTTCTCTGGTGCACCATCTTTCTAATGCCCTCAATGCCTCATTAAATCATTCACTAACAAGAGAGAAAATCATCTTCAAACAATCACTGTTGCATTGGTTCCAAACTGTCACATAAAACCAGAAAAAGAAATAAAGGTTGTTGTTATTGTACCAGCTTGCTCATGTATTGCTCACTCTCCAACCTTTGCTTTATTTAACCAAACACTTTTCATGAACAACACCTCACGTGCCTCACTATACATGGAAATGGAAAGGGAAAGCTTGTTGAACAAGTTTCTGTGGCAGCAGCAGATGTGAGCTTGCTTTATTCAATTGAACCTCACCATAACACATTGTGAACCACCATCACCATAACTCAGCCTCAATAACTCGCCCCTAACTAACTTGACTCAGTTAGTTAGGGTGCACTCAGTCTAACCACTGTGACTCATCTAACTCAACTCATTAAACCTTAGTTAGCTCACGCTATAAAAGAAAATCTAACTCACAAATCTCAGAGAGCTTGATTCTTCTCATTTCACTGCCAAATACTCTCTAATTTTCTCTCTGATTCTCCCACTCTTTTTCATCAAATCTCTCCATTGCACGAGTTCATCATTCTCTTCTAATTCCACCTTCAAGTTTCATCTTCAATCATCTCTGAACTTGAAGCAGCTTTGGATTGTTGAAGTAAGCACACTGCAAATCCATCTCCATTATCACTCTTCAGAGTTTGAAAGCCTTTATTTGGCCAAGTGAAGCTCAAAAAGGAAGCAAGAATCTCTGGTTTTCTCAGCATCTCCAATTTCTCCATACTTTCAGGTTTTATCACTCAACCTTTTTCCATTCGATTCCCCTTAATTTTGACTTGTTTTTGTTAATATAAGTTTGATAGAAGCTCTGCTTACTCCGGCTAGTTGATAGGCCTTCTAAAGGCATAGTTTGAAAAGTTAGGGCATGATTTCATCTCTTCGTTTCTCTATGTGTGTGATTGCTATGTGAAAAATAAGTGTGTATTCATGACCTGCTCAACTTCAGCTTCATTTTGGTATGAATATCGTGCATTTCTGTGGTGATGTGAAAGTTGCAGGTGGTGGTTATCGCCGGAGAGGATGACCGGAGGTCCCTCTCCGGCCGGTGATCTCATTTTAGGGTTTTATGTTCAGTTTTAATGTCAGCCGTCTGATTTGTGTAATCCAAGGGTGGAGGAACTGCCAGCGCATTAAAACACACATGCACCTCACGTGCAGTATTTCTGATTTCACTTAAACATAGTGTGGTGCAGTGCGTGCTAGTTAATGTGTTCCCTCACATGTGCGCCTTGATCTTGCTTACTTTGACCTGTTTGTTGACCTGACTCAATCCGATGGTTGTTATTGTGTTGACTTGGTTTGACTGAAGTGCATGGTTATTAATGTGTACTGCGCGCTTAATGGACCTAGACTATTTTGCTATCCACACCTCTATTTCTAAAGGCCCAATGATTTTTGAACTCATTTTTACTAGGCATGCACCCCCATTCATTTTTGCATTGCATTTATTTTTCCATTTTTCTACACGTTTGTTTTTTTTATTTTTAAAAATACTAAATAGTATCATAAAATTCCACAAAAATTCATGAGTATCATTAAAACATTTAGAAAATTTTTGGTGATTTTATTTTCTGATTTTATGACCTTTTTACCCCTGCTCCATAATTTTCTTTGAATTTCTTTGGTGTGCATTCTTAAGGTGATACATGATCTTGTTTAATTTTGTTCTTGATCATTAAAAAATTGTTTTGATGCTTTTCTTTTTGTATTGAGTCATTAGCATCTTGAGGTATGTTAAGTGATTTTTATTTGATTTTTTAGGTCATTTTATGGCATGTTTGGTGTTCACTTTTGTGCTACTTTGTATGATATGTCTATGTGACCTAAGTGCATTGTTTGACATCATTTTGCCTTGGTTCCTTGCATGCTACTTTGATATGTGATTCATCTATGATTAGTGAACTTCAATACCATTTTTTCATAATTTTCATGAGGCCATTTTATTTTTGTTTGATGCATTTCATTTAAAGCATTATAACATGTCATATCATTGTAATCTTTTGTGCATGTTTACATGTTTTCTTTTGTGTATACTTGCATGATCATTTGCCTATTTGGTGAGATACACTCTTGACATTATAGGACATTGATACATATTATATGTCATCTTTGCTTGTTGATTATCATTTGAACCTTGTGCACCTTTAACATGTTGTGTTTGCACTTTCCTTTGTTGGGAACTTCCATTTCAATTCTACTTCTTCTATCACTTCTTAAATGTCTTGATGTGCTTCATGAATACTTGTGAGAGGTTTGTGAATCATTTTTCATTTCATTTCATTTCTTATCCAGGGATTACATGTTCCATTTATGCATTTCTTCTTTTTCCTTTCATCTTTCATTCTCCCTTTTTTCTTATGGTGGCATGTTCTAATGCCATGGATGATGTTTGTTGCCTATCCACTTGGACTTGCATGATAATAACCATTTGTTTCCATATGATGTACATTCTGGTTGTGGCTCTAGGATTTGATTTCTCATTTAATTCTTTTGAGTTTTATGATGCACTACATGTTCTTTTACTTCTTATACTTCTTATACATGTTTACTAACCATGTAGGGGCATTGGTAAGTTTCAATTGAGTGTGGATAAGGAATCCACATTCAACTTCTATCCTTTCTCTTTTACAATTCCATTTTATGTTTTGTTAAGCACTTATGTGCTTTCTTTTAATAACTCATCACTTTCCCTTTGTGAATTACAATTCATCTTCTACTTTAGAAGTGAATTGTTTAATTCATTCTTTCTTTAGACTTTAGGTTGAAACCTCACAAACCTTAGGATCACTCCCTTAACTAATCAATTAGGATTGAGTCTTAGTCCATATAGATTTTTACCTTTATCCTCTCTTGAGTCTCTTTTCTCATCTCAAAGAAAATTCAAAACATATAATAAAGGTAGGCATTTATTGCATTTAGGCCTTTCATATAAAGAAAAGATTATAAGGGGTCTTCTCTTATAATCTTAGAATGTATAGCATATAGCCCATCTTGGGTCAATGTGTTAAACATTTGATCTTGTATGAGGGACTTAAATGCAATACTTGTTGGAGGTACAAATAAAAAACACTTCTTCATTTCTTAATTAACAAAAACACTTAATAAACACAAGTATGCTAGTGTGTTTGAACCTTGACAATTGGAACTAAGTGTGGGGGTCTTCTTCACCCTTAGTGTGCTTTCTTACCCATTCCATCTTGGAATGTGAGAATGTACACATTCCAATGATTAAGATCCAGATACACTATCATATGCAAACAAATGAAAAACTCTTAAAAGACAAAAACAAACAATAACGTCTTTCATTCGGGAATTCTTTTCTCACCTCATTCACTCTCAACGTACGAACGTGCTCCTACTCGTTCTCGTGCAAGACGGTAACGCACTCGGACCAGCGAGCCTGCAACACCTGAGCTAGAACGTTAGCCGTTCCTTAAAAAAAACACAAACAATCCATCCCTAGTGAGGGGAACTACGTCGCTCTGATTCTCATGCTCCCGATGAGATACGTAGGCAGTGGGGTAGGGCCCATGCGAGCACTTCTTTTATTTTCCCTACATTTGTTTCCCGTTCCCTTTCTTTTCTTTCTCCTTTCTTTCTTTCAGTTCCTTTTCCAGTATCCTTTCTTTACACCCTTTGATCGAAACAGCAAGCGTGGATCCCATCGGGTACGATGGACGCGAGGGGGTGCTAATACCTTCCTCTCGCGTAACCGACTCCCTTACCCATTCTCTTGGTCGCAAGACCATGCTCTATCCTTTCCTTCAGGTTTATGCGGTGTTTCCTTTCCCTCTCTTGGGATAAATACACATTGCTGGCGACTCTGTGTCGGTGCCACTTTCGCGTTTGTACTAGGATGAAAATCCCGGGAGCGACAGCTGGCGACTCTGCTGGGGATCTGGTTGACCTATTGCTGGTCCATCCTAAGCGAGTCAATCCTAACGCTTGTCTGTGTTTCTTGCATTGGGTGTTTATTGTTGTGCTGTATTTACCGTTTTACTGTATAGTTATTTACTGTATATTACTGTATATTACTGCATTTACTGCATTTTACCATTTTATTCCATATGATATATCATGCTATGCTGGACTGTGCTGTTTTCTGTTTGGCGGGATGGGATTTCTGAGAGATAAGCCCATTACACAGGCTTGAGGATACACTTAGAATTAGAGTGGAGAGTAGTGGGACCTACGTGCCGTTTGGAGTGCGTTGGGTGTTCACGAAATTCACAGCTAGACGAGGCTATCTTGGGACACGTCGTGGCATGCGCATCTTGCGTATTCCAGGATGTAGATCTAGAGAGCTGTCGACTCTAGTGACCGATCATGAGGACCTTAGTGGAAACATCCCTCTTTAGCGGTGACAATGGCAGACCACATTTTGTGGCAAACCCATTCGCACCCGAGGGCCCACTTTGGAACTTGCATAGGATGACTTTTATTTTCTAAGGGGAGTCAGTGGACGACCTCTTTGATTGGCATAGCATTGTATCCTACGGGCTGAATGTGCTATGGCTTCTCAAACCTCCGAAGCTGACAAGCCTTATTTTCTAAGAACCACATGTGAGTATGGGCGGGATGTTTATAGGTTTGCAGGAAACCCAGCCTCCTACCTACCTTACTTGTGATTCTATGATGATTTCAGACATTGTACCCTATGACAGTGATTTAAGTGTTCATCTCAGATATTGCCAGATTCAGTACAGAGACACAGTGCACACAGTTCAATACAGACACCGACACTTGATTACCTGATCACATGCCCTTTTGCATTGCATTATCATATCATAACAGTTATGTTTGTCATTTTCAGGTGCATAATACATTTCTGATTCCAATCCTGGG
Source organism: Lathyrus tuberosus (assembly GCA_022829125.1). Lineage (NCBI taxonomy): Eukaryota > Viridiplantae > Streptophyta > Magnoliopsida > Fabales > Fabaceae > Lathyrus > Lathyrus tuberosus. The sequence goes on from JALAZF010000141.1 coordinate 11,205,647, forward strand.
TTCAACAGAGATCGTTGCCGAGAGAAAGAACAATGTGTCTTACAAGTTTCCAGATCCTGTTTTGGATTCATTGCTCAAAGTTATAGATATGGCTGGTCCGGGTATTCTTGATAGGTTTCAGAAGAGCTACGGGAATTTGGTTGGGATGGTCCGTACAATCACCAAGTATGAACATGATGCTTTGCACACTCTGCTGCAGTTCTACGAGCCTTCGTTGAGGTGCTTTCTTTTTTCAGATTACATTTTGATGCCAACACTGGAAGAATTCTCATTTATTTTGGGAATTCCGATCACGTCGGCAATACCATTCTTCTCTGGTAGTTCTCCCAGCGTAAAAGAAATTGCTGCTGCTTTACAAATGGATCAGGCAGTGATAAAGAGTGGTGTGAGCAGTAAAAATGGAGTTAGCGGATTTCATTTAGAATTTCTGTCTGGACAGGCCCAAGAGGCTGCAAGTGCTAAAAATTGGACGGTTTACAATTCCATTCTGGCTCTCTGCATATATGGCCTAGTTTTCTTTCCCAATCAGCAAGACTTTGTGGATATGCAAGCAACGAGAGTTTTCGTCCTTAAAAATCCAGTCCCTACTTTGTTAGGAGATTTTTATCATTCCGTGCATTACAAGAATGAGAAAAGGAGGGGAGGATCTGTTAGTTGTTGTACTCCACTGCTGAGTCATTGGTTTTTCAAACATTTGCCTCAGACAGGTGCCTTTGTGGAAACCAAAGATGTGGCGAAATGGTCTAAACGATTGATGAGTTTAACTGCTGATAACATTGTATGGTTTGACCACCGGTTATTGAGAACAGAGCTTGTCACAAGATGCGGAAATTTTCCAAATGTGCCTTTGATTGGCAGAAAAGGAGGGATCAATTATAATCCAGTTTTGGCTATCCGACAGTTTGGGTATGCTTCCAGGGATCCTCCTACAGAGCAAGATGTGGAAGAATCTTTATTTTTTACAGGAACTAAAGATGCGAAGGTGGTAGAAGTAGTGAATGCTTGGAAAGATAAGCACAAAATTGGAAAAGCAGTTTTTGGAAAAGGAGATTGTAGATCTTATCCTGAATATGACAGGTGGATTGAGACGAAAGTAAAGGAATTGCTTTTACCCTTTTCAAGGGGACCTCTTTTATGTTCAGTACAGCCAGAACAACCCACTATGGTGGCTATTGAAGAATGTGAGAAGTGGAAGAAAATGGTCAGAGAGTTGCAGATAGAGAATTCGGGAATGAGCAGATGTCTTCAGAAAGCTCTAGCTGACAACAAAGAGTTGGAAAAGAGAGCCTTGAAAGCGGAAAAAACCTTGGCTGACAAAGAGGAAGATTTTGATGACAGAGCTCGGTACTTTCGGAAACTTACTTTGGGAGCAGATGACACTAGTCAGGCTCACAAGATTACAAAACAAGCTTTAGCCCGAAGCAAGGATTCATTAGCTCAACTTCGTCAAGCTTGGGATGAAGTCAGAATTGAAAAGGTCGAGTTAAAGGATCAGTCGAAGACTAAAGACGAGGAGCTTAAAAAGGCACATGAGCAGAGGAGAAAGTATCGGGAAAGTCTCGGTAAAAGTCAAGAACAGAAGCCTGCTGAAGAATACCAAGAAAGAGCTTGAGGAAGCCATGATAGAAAGAGAGATGCTCAAGACGCAAGCTGGCGTAAAGAGACACAAAGGAGTGCATGATGACGAAGCTCTTATGCTGCATATGGGTTCTTTAACTGAAGCTCTTGAGAAAAGGGATGTCTTGATCAAAGAAATGATTGAAAAGCCGAATCACCAGCGTACCCGTATACTTTTTGAGGAGATCAAATACTCAAGTGACAGGCTGAAGGATGTGGAATTGTCAGATTGATGTTCTTTTCCTTATTTTTTGTTATTAATGGTTACCATCAGGCTTGTTGATGGATCCATTTTTCCTTGTATCGCATTTGCGGTTGAACCTTTCTTAAATATACTTGAATACTTCGTTGAATGAGTATGAGCAGTTTTATTCAGAATTATTCCTTATCAGATAGTTGCACACAAGCACATGACCACGACACGTCTCTTTATATCACGATTTCTGGTCTTCAGATTTCTGTGGTTGGATTGGAATCAGGGTGTAAAGCACTTTGGAAATGATAAACATAACATTGCATGGCAATGCATAACATTCTGCATTTATGTTACTTGCTTTTTAGGTACTCGTTGCAGGGTCTCTAACCTTTATTTGGTTTCAGGCAGTATAGCGGAGAGTCATATTCACCGATATTCGACGCGAAGAAATCAAGTAAGAATCATGGATCAAGTGCAAAGTGATTTGGCCGAAATGAGGGTGCGTATGGACCAGTTCATGACCCTCATGACTGGCATGGCGTAAAATCAGGAGAGATTGAGGCTTCTGGTCGAGCGTCCAGACAATGGGCCCGAAGGTGATCAGCATGACAATTCACAGGGACAGGGCATCCCTCCTCCCGGTGGCAACCCTCCTCCTGGTGGTAACAATCGGGGTAATGGAAATGGTAGGCATGCTGGTGTTACTCTTGAAGATACTCTGGAAGACCAATTTACTCTACTAGATGCTGATGTGGGTAATCAAGGTGATCGAAGGTATGAGGAGTTAGCAGAAAAGATCAGGGCCATAGAATGCAAGAACTCTATGGGTATTGATGTTACCAGCTTGGGGCTGGTCTCAGGAGTCAGAATTCCCCCTAAATTCAAGCCTCCCACTTTTGATAAGTATCACGGTAATGCGTGTCCCCAAACGCATCTTCAAGCTTACTTTGGGAAGATTTCAGCCCATACGGATGACGAGAAGCTATGGATGCACTATTTTCAGGACAGTCTGGCTGGGGCGTCCTTGACCTGGTATATGAAGTTGAATAGAGCTGCTGTGAAGAATTGGAAAGATCTGGCAGAAGCGTTCCTGAAGCAATACCAGAATAATATTGACATGGCGCCCAACCGCACTCAATTGCAGGGGTTGTCACAAAATGCCAAGGAGAGTTTCAAAGAATATGCACAGAGGTGGAGGGAAATGGCTGCCCAGGTTCAACCTCCCTTGTCAGACAGAGAAATGGCAGATATGTTCATGGGCACCTTGCAAGGGGCCTATCTTGATAGATTAGCTGCTTGTCCGTCAACTGGATTTGCTGATATTGTGATTGCGGGAGAAAGAATAGAAAGTCTGTTAAAGCTTGGAAAGATCCAGGATGTGAGTGGGGCTGGCTCTTCGGGGACGAAGAAACCGTTTGCTAGTAACCAGAAAAGAAGAGAAGGTGATACGAATGCTGTGTTTAGAGGACGAGGCAGAGGGCGTTCTCAAGCTTATTATCAGGTAGATGCTGTAACAATCCCCACACCGTCTGTTCAGAAACAACAACCCCAACAACAAGTTCAACAGCAACAACCTTTTTTCCAGCAAAGGTCTAGGCAAAGGGATCGTAAAATAGATCCTCTCCCTATGACTTATGCCGCGCTGTTGCCCCGACTACTCGAGTTAAAGTTGGTAGAACTCCGTACTATGAAAGCTCCGGTTGCTGGAAACCTGTCGCCTAACTTCGATGCTAATGCTCGTTGTGAGTTCCACTCAGGTGCTCAGGGGCACTCCATTGAAAAATGCTGGGCTTTCCATCATAAAGTACAAGATTTGATTGATGCTAAAGCCATCAATTTCTCTCCCGCTCCTAATATTACTCAGCATCCCATGCCTGATCATAGTGCAGCAAATGTGTACGCTATTGAAGATGGGAGGAGATTGAATCTGGTGACAGATATCCATCAAGTGAAAACTTCTTTGTTGGTTGTAAAAGATCGTTTATTGAAGGGACAGGTGTTCCCGGGGTGTAATCAAGATTGTTTCGAGTGTATGAATCAGGAGAATGGCTGTAATAAGTTGAAGGTGGGTTTACAGAATCTGATCGACGAAGGATGTCTACAGTTCGACCGAGTCGTGAAGGACACTGATGAGATATCAACCGTGACCATCTATTACACTCCCGCTGAGTTTCAAGTGCCGATCAATACAGTTCCCGTGGCGAGTGTTGCGCCAGAAAGGCCCAGCCCTGTCACTATCACGGTGCCAGGACCAATTCCGTTCACATCTACGAAGGCTATCCCATGGCACTATGGGGCAGATGTATATTACGAAGGTAAAAAGCAGGAAGTTGAGTCATCAGTCAGCCCAAATATTGATAACGTAGGGGGTGTAGGGGGCTTTACAAGGAGTGGAAGGTTGTTCGCTCCCCAAACCTTGAGAAGTGATAAAGAGGCAGAAGCCGCAGCAAAGGCTAAAGGTAAACAGGTGGTTGAAAATGCGCCTACACCTGAAGCAGAGACAAAGATTACTTTTGATAAGGAAATGGAAGAATTTATGAAGATAATCAAGAAAAGCGATTATAAGATTGTGGACCAACTGAATCAGACCCCTTCAAAGATTTCAATCTTGTCACTATTGATGTGCTCTGATGCGCATCGGCAGGCGTTGTTGAAAGTATTGAAGAGTGCATACGTGCCACAAGAAATTACTGTTAATCAGCTCGAGGACGTAATCTCTAACGTTAATGTTAGCCATGGCTTGGGATTTACAAGTAGAGATCTGACTGTTGAAGGAAGAAACCACAATAAGGCTTTGCATATCACGATGGAGTGTAAGGGCGCAGTGTTATCTCATGTACTGGTAGACACTGGTTCATCACTCAATGTCTTGCCCAAGAAGGCATTAATGAAGCTGGAAGTTGATGGTTTGATCTTAAGGCCTAGTGAATTGGTGGTCAGAGCATTCGATGGAACTAGACGATCTGTGTTTGGTGAGGTGGAATTGCCCGTACAAATTGGACCACAGGTATTCAAATCCACGTTCCATGTAATGGACATACAACCTGCATATAGCTGCCTATTGGGACGCCCTTGGATTCACGGAGCCGGGGCTGTTACTTCTACTCTACATCAAAAGCTGAAGTATGAGTTTGAAGGGCAGGTTGTGACGGTGTGTGGGGAAGAAGACATCTTTGTGAGTCACTTGTCCACGTTCAAGTACATTGAAATGGATGGGGAAATTCATGAGATGCTGTGCCAATCATTTGAAGCAGTCAATATTGACGATGCACCTGAGTCTTCTTCTGTACCAGCTGGGGTCGGTACCTCCATTTCATCTTACAAACAAGCTGTCGAAGTCGTCAGGGCAGGCAACGCCCAAGGTTGGGGCAGGTTGATAGAGACCCCAATGAAGGAAGACAAATTTGGTATTGGTTATCATCCCTCTACAACTTCAGATGCGGGGAGCAGGGGACCCATTACTTTCAGTAGTGGGGGAATTATCTACACGGACCAGTCTTGTGCAGCCACAGAGGATAGTGTTGACAGTAATTGTGACCTGGACAACTGGGTACGCCCTCATGCTCCGGGACAACAAGTGCAAAACTGGTCCGTTGAAGAAGTCATCCGGGTTACTCTTCAAACAGAGTAATTTTTCTTTGTTTTTTCTAACCATAATGCATGTCAAAATCTTGCGCTCTGCCCAAGGCGTATAGATTCATTTGTAGGGCCACCATGGTTGCATTTGCAATGTTTAATCATTAATAAAGGACGTTTTGTAATCAAATTTTGTTCTCTGTCTTTCAGTTTTTATTTTTTCACAAAAAAAATAAAATGGCAATGTTTCATTTTCTTTTGTTTTGCTTAAAAATAAAATTCTAAAATAAGGCATGAACCCGTTCATGCAGACTTGATCCTCCGGATACTACTGATAACGATTTTGATATGACTATGTATGACTTTGACAATCCGATTTATCAAGCCGAAGAAGGGGATGAGAAAGATTGTGAACTCCCTGAAGAACTGGCCAGATTGTTGAAACAAGAGGAAAGGGTCATCCAGCCTCATCAGGAGACTGTAGAAATCATCAATATTGGTACCAAGGACGCCAAGAAAGAGATCAGGATTGGTGCCAGCTTGCAAGCAGATGTGAAGCAAACTTTGACGGAAATGTTGCGCGAGTATGTTGACATCTTCGCCTGGTCGTATCAAGACATGCCGGGGTTGGATACGGATATTGTCGTGCACAGGCTGCCATTAAGAGAAGAATGTCCGCCAGTCAAGCAGAAACTTCGTCGGACTCACCCCGACATGGCTTTAAAGATTAAGGAGGAAGTCCAGAAGCAGTGGGATGCTGGTTTTCTTGCTGTGACAAAGTATCCTCCATGGGTAGCCAACATCGTGCCAGTACCGAAGAAAGATGGAAAAGTGAGAATGTGTGTGGATTATCGAGATCTTAATAAAGCTAGCCCGAAAGATGATTTTCCACTACCTCATATTGATGTGCTGGTCGATAATACAACTCAGTTTTCAGTGTTCTCATTTATGGACGGTTTCTCCGGGTACAACCAGATCAAGATGGCACCTGAAGATATGGAGAAGACCACGTTCATTACTCCGTGGGGTACATATTGTTATAAAGTAATGCCTTTTGGGTTGAAAAACGCAGGGGCAACGTACCAGCGGGCGATGGTGACATTGTTTCATGACTTGATTCATAAGGAGATCGAATGTTACGTAGATGATATGATTGCCAAGTCGAGAACAGAAGAGGAACATCTGATTAACCTGAAAAAGCTGTTTGAAAGGTTGAGAAAGTTCCGTCTGAGATTAAATCCAAACAAGTGCACGTTTGGGGTGCGTTCTGGAAAGTTACTGGGTTTCATTGTGAGCGAAAGAGGAATCGAGGTTGATCCTGCCAAGGAGAAAGCAATACAAGAAATGCCTGAACCGAGAACAGAAAAAGAGGTTCGTGGTTTCTTGGGTAGATTGAACTACATTGCAAGGTTCATATCTCACCTAACAGCCACGTGTGAGCCAATATTTAAATTGTTAAGGAAAGATCAAATGGTCAGGTGGAATGACGATTGCCAATTGGCATTCGATAAGATAAAAGAATACTTGCAGGAACCTCCGATTCTAATGCCTCTAGTTGAGGGGAGACCGCTGATAATGTATCTGACAGTGCTTGAAGGTTCCATGGGTTGTGTTCTCGGTCAACATGACGAGACAGGTAGGAAGGAGCATGCTATTTACTACCTGAGCAAAAAGTTCAATGATTGTGAGTCCCGATACTCAATGCTTGAAAAGACATGCTGTGCGCTTGCATGGGCCGCTAAGCGATTGAGGCAATATATGGTTAGGCACACAACCTTGTTGATTTCAAAAATGGATCCTATCAAGTACATTTTCGAGAAACCAGCATTGACAGGCAGAGTTGCACGGTGGCAAATGGTCTTGACAGAGTATGACATTCAGTACACTTCACAAAAGGCCATCAAAGGAAGTATCTTGTCCGACTATCTTGCGCAACAGCCGATTGATGATTACCAACCCATGAAATTTGACTTCCCTGATGAGGACATCATGTTTCTCAAAGCTAAAGACTGCGAGGAACCACTTCCGGAGGAGGGGCCAGACCCTGAATCCAAATGGAGTCTGATGTTTGATGGGGCTGTCAATATGAATGGGTGCGGAGTTGGAGCAGTTCTTATCACGCCGGAAGGTGTTCATATGCCTTTCACTGCCCGAATAACTTTCGGATGCACCAACAATGAAGCAGAGTACGAAGCTTGTATAATGGGGATCGAGGAGGCGGTTAATCTACGGATTAAAACCCTTGATATATTCGGTGATTCAGCTTTGGTAATCAATCAAGTGAAAGGGAGTTGGTACACGCACCAAGCAAATCTAGTGCCGTATAGAGATTATACAAGGAGATTGCTGACATTTTTCACAACAGTGAAACTGTACCATATTCCTCGAGATGAGAATAGGTTCGCTGATGCCTTGGCCACTTTGTCTTCCATGATCAAAGTGCAAGGATGGAACCATGTACCTAAGATTGAGGTATCCCGCCTTGACAGACCAGCATTTGTGTTTGCGGTCGATGAAGCGTCTGATGACGAGCCATGGTTTCATGACATTAAGTGTTTCTTGAAAAGTCAAGAGTACCCGTCCGGGGCATCGTCCAAAGACAGGAAGACGTTGAGAAGGTTAGCTGGTAGTTTCTTCTTGAACAAAGATGGCGTGCTGTATAAAAGAAATTTTGACACGGTCCTGCTTAGATGTGTGGATAGACATGAAGCAGACTTGTTGATGATTGAAGTGCACGAAGGCTCTTTCGGTACCCATGCCGGAGGGCATGCAATGGCTAAAAAGTTGTTAAGATCGGGATATTATTGGTTGACTATGGAGTCAGATTGTTGCAAATATGCCCGCAAATGCCATAAATGCCAGATCTATGCAGATAAGGTGCATGTGCCTCCAAATCCGTTGAGTATCATGTCGTCGCCTTGGCCGTTTGCCATGTGGGGCATTGATATGATCGGAAAGATTGAGCCTACAGCTTCCAATGGTCATCGTTTCATCTTGGTGGCCATTGATTACTTCACCAAATGGGTTGAAGCCGCATCCTATGCCAATGTTACAAAACAAGTGGTCGCTCGTTTCTTAAAACGGGATATCATTTGCCGATATGGAGTTCCCGAAAGAATCATTACTGATAATGGTTCTAATTTGAACAATAAGATGATGGCTGAGTTATGCCGGGACTTCAAAATCGAACATCACAATTCTTCTCCGTACCGCCCAAAGATGAATGGCGCGGTCGAAGCGGCCAACAAAAATATCAAGAAGATTGTGCAGAAGATGGTTGTCACGTACAAAGATTGGCATGAGATGTTACCATTTGCTTTGCATGGGTATCGAACGTCGGTACGCACGTCCACTGGGGCAACCCCATTCTCACTTGTATATGGTATGGAGGCAGTACTACCAGTTGAAGTGGAGATTCCGTCCCTCAGAGTCATGATGGATGATAAGCTAGATGAGGCTGAATGGGTACGAGCCAGATTTGATCAGTTGAGCCTTATTGAGGAAAAGCGATTGGCGGCTGTATGCCATGGGCAACTATATCAGCGCAGAATGAAGCAGGCATTTGACCAGAAGGTGCGTCCTCGGGTTTACAAAGTCGGAGATGTGGTACTCAAAAGGATCCTTCCTCCCAATACAGATCACATGGGCAAATGGACTCCTAACTATGAAGGTCCATTCGTGGTTAAAAAGGTCTTTTCGGGCGGAGCCTTATTGCTTACAACCATGGATGGCGAAGACTTTTCATCCCCTGTCAACTCGGACGTAGTCAAAAAATACTTCGCATGAATAGACTCGCTGGATAATAAAAATAAAAAAATCCAGGCAAAAAAGGGCATCCCGGCGAACCAAAAATAGAATAAGGTTCGGGCAAAAATTAGGGATATAATTGAAAAAAATTGTACACCCGGTAAGTTGAAAACCCGAAAGGGCAACTTAGGCAAAAAAGGGTATCCTGGTGGATCGAAAACCTGAAAGGGCGGTCCACACAAAAGAGGGATTTAAGCGAATGACTACGGTCTGAGTTATCTGTACCCCATTGCCGTTTGAACAACTGACGTTCTGAAAGATAGGGATCGGTCTGATCGTTCCTCAGAAGGCAAGGTCGGGGAGTTTTGAAGACATACTGGTCATAACAGAATGGAAACTCAGTGGAATTCCGTTTTCACATTGCCATTAGGATAGTTTCTTTTCTCAATTTTCAGCGATCACCTCTTTCCAGGGATTGCTTCCGGATGTAATTGCCTATTCTGGGCTCTCAGTCAATAAATTGAATTTCAATAAAAAGCCTCCTATTTTTGTTTTATTGCTTTGTTTGCAAAAACGTCCTAATTTTGATAAAACATTGCATTTGAAAACATGGCGGCCTTGCAATAACATGCGCGAAAAAAAAAACATTTGAAATTACTTTGAATGTTGAATATTCCCGGATGGTGGATTCTAGCCACGCGATATTCGGGGCATGTGGGCATATTCTTTTGTTGCAGGTAGTAGGTGCAGATGATGTTAAGCACAAGACCAGCAATAAATCACCCCACGCAAAAGACTGGGGCAATTATGGGTAAGGAGATCGGCGTTCATCGTTCGGTCGACGATTGTTCATAACGGGTCGATCTCAGTGAATTAAGTTCAACTGGGTACCGTTGTATCTTATTAAGTCGATTCTCTCATACAGTACTTCCGACAGCTACAAGTTTTTTTTGTGTCGATAACGGTCACAGGTTCCCCAAAAGAGTGGTCTCGTCGACACCGAAACTGATGGTCATTATCCCCAGCGAAGTCGCAGGAGTTTGAAGAGGCTAAATCTTCTGTAAAATCCTCTTATGACATCTTCTTCGGGGACAAATTGTTGGTTTGTCCAAGCATGGGGCATGTTTGTTTCCCCATCATGAAGTGTTGATCATCCCCAGTAGAGTTCGAGGACAGTTGGTCTTCTGTAAAATCCTCTCAAAAGGCATTCCCCAGCACGAGACGTTTTAAAGCAGTTTCCTCCAGAAGAGTTTGTTATAAACTCGTCATCCCTAACGGAATTGTCTAAAGGGAAGCTCGCCTAACATGGGGCATTGTGGTACTTATCCTAAGCTTGACAGTCATATTCTTCAGCAGACTACTGTGGATTTGCTTTGGGTTTCCCCAACAGATCTCTAAGGACTATTTCCTAGCAAGTTGCAGGGGAATGTTCTAACCAGGATTCGCATATCCCTGGCAAAGTAGCCCTGGTCCCCAGCAAGTTTGTGTCTCTGGTAATGATCCCCCACAGAGGTCAGCATCGAATCTTGTCAGCAATACTCCCCAGCTGAGTTGTTGTTCTCCCCGCAGAGGTTTATAAGATCGGCAGAATCTATTCCTCAACAAGGATGGCACAGTCTTTCCCCAGCCGGGTCAAAAGGTGGATAACCCCTACAAAGGGTCTTGGATTGGATAGATCCCCAAGCAGAGTTTTTTTATGACTTTTCTTCCTTAGCAAGACGCCATGCAAAGAAATTCTCATCCCCAGCGGAATCGCTGTGACCAGAATTCATTTCCCCAGCAGATGAAGTGATTACTGGCAGATTTATTATTCTTCAAGTCCAATTTATTTTTGGCAAGCTTGACAATTCGAAGCAGACGGATTGTTCATTCATTCTCCAGTGGAGAGGTTATCCTTTCAGGAGTCTCCAAAGTCAAATCATTGGTCATTGCTCCTCAGCAGAGTCAGCAGAGATGTCTGACACAGATGCAGAGAGTAATACAATTTTGCAAATTCTAAAAGTCCAACAGTGGATTGGCAAAAGTCCATCTTCGGGTGGCAAAAGTCCAACAGTGGATTGGCAAAAGTCCATCTTCGGGTGGCAAAGCAGCTAAAAGTCCAACAGTGGATTGGCAAAAGTCCGTCTTCGGGTGGCAAAAGTCCAACAGTGGATTGGCGAAAAGTCCATCTAAGGGTGGCATATTCTAAAAGTCCAACAGTGGATTGGCAAAAGTCCGTCTTCGGGTGGCAAAAGTCCAACAGTGGATTGGCGAAAAGTCCATCTAAGGGTGGCATATTCTAAAAGTCCAACAGTGGATTGGCAAAAGTCCGTCTTCGGGTGGCAAAAGTCCAACAGTGGATTGGCAAAAGTCCATCTTCGGGTGGCACGAAGCTGCAAAGTCCACCAGTAGTGTGGCAAGCCAGTAGTCGTCTGGCGTCGTTCAAAAAGACATTATCAAAGTCCACCAGTAGTGTGGCAAGCCAGTAGTCGTCTGGCGTCGTTCAAAAAGACATTTCTGAAGTCCACCAGTAGTGTGGCAGGCCAGTAGTCGTCTGGAATTGCATAAAAGACATTATCGAAATCCACCAGTAGTGTGGCAAGCCAGTAGTCGTCTGGCGTCGTTCAAAAAGACATTTCTGAAGTCCACCAGTAGTGTGGCAGGCCAGTAGTCGTCTGGAGTTGCATAAAAGACATTATGGAAGTCCACCAGCAGCGTGGCAAGCCAGTAGTCGTCTGGCGTCGTTCAAAAGACATTATCAAAGTCCACCAGTAGCGTGGCAGGCCAGTAGTCGTCTGGAATTGCATAAAAGACATTGTTAAAGTTTACCAGTAATGCGGCGAGCCAGTAGACGTCTGGTGTCGTTCAAAAGACAGATTTCTCCGACAATGTTTCATTGAAGATTCAATCCAGCAATGTCGGGGGAGTTTCTTCCTCATCATCCAGAGCAAATTTTTGGTTATATTTGGTATTCAATCACTATATACCTTGAAAGTCTGAAAGCAATCGCTTTCAGGCATTCAGGTCTACAGCGTTTGAATAGGGGCAGCTGTAATACCCCAAAATTTGCTCTCCCCTTTTGGCATCATAGTTCAGCATTATCATATATCATATCATATCCATCTCATTAGCATTGCATTGCATTTAACATAGAAAAATGAAGCATAGCATTCCTCTTACCATCAAGGCATGTGATCGGGTGGAAGGTGGACAATCAAGGGATCATTCAAAGCACAAAAAGGTCAATCAAGTTTCCTCAAGGCAAGCCAAGAAGCCTTTCATGTCTCATACTATCTCAATGGAACATCCATAACCTCAAGAATGAGAGATTCAATGGGAGATTGAAGCACTACATCTTTCACTATGCAAGAGGTTCAAAAACTGAAGAAAAACCCTCAAAAGAGATAGCTCATTGATCCAAAATCATCCTCAAATGGCATATATCATCATCCTTTAAGAAGGTACACAACATACTCTGAGGAATTTGAAATTGAAGACTGCACATTTTTCTCCTAGGAGGTGGGCACCAAAACTAGGGTTTCCCATTAAATCAGGGAATCTTTGATTTTTTGGACAAAACTTGATGTCATGGTATTCTACATGTTCTTAAGTGTATGTGTATGGAGAATTGCCCCTCAATTGGTTTTGGAGGTGGTTCAATTGGAAGAAAGATAAAAAATCAGGAAATTTGGGGCCAAGTCAAATAATCAGAGGAAAAAGTCAACTCTTGACTTTTTGAGCCCAAAATCATGAAATTCATGTTACATATGTCCAATGTACAAAATTTGGTCAAGAAACTCCAAAGGAATCATGAAAAAATCAAGAGGTGGAAAGTTGCCATTTTTGGAAGAGGAAGGGTTACTAAAAATAGCAAGTTTTGGCCATTTTGCATCAGAGTTTGAACCAAGGCCATTTAAAATTGAAGCACCAAATGAAAATTCCACTCGGCCACAACAAAATATCTTGTTTTAAGCTTCACATCCATATGTGGAACATCTCCATTGGATAAAAATTGAGTGAGATATGATTGATCAAAGTTTGAGCAAAGTAGGTCCAAAACTAGGTCATGACCAAGATTTTCAGGGCACGCGCGCAGTCATTTTCTCAAACAGTTGGTGAGCCAAATGTCCACTCATTTTTCTCATAATTAAAGGCCTCAAATGGAAAAGTTTTCAACATGAAAGTTGTTCATTGCAATGTCATTTTCAATATTCATGTTGGACAAAATTCCATTTGATCAATTTATAAGGGATAAATTTTGGTCTCAAGTTAGGTTGAATGTGCTGAAATTTCGTGTGCCAAGTTGCCTTGCCAGCCAACCTCTTGCCACGCTCACCAACCAGTTTTGAACCATTGTGTTCATAGCTATTTTTAGGTGTGTTTGAGGCCTCAATTCAATACAATTCTCACACCAATGTTGTTCTCTGGTGCACCATCTTTCCAATGCCCTCAATGCCTCATTAAATCATTCACTAACAAGAGAGAAAATCATCTTCAAATAATCACTGTTGCATTGGTTCCAAACTGTCACATAAAACCAGAAAAAGAAATAAAGGTTGTTGTTATTGTACCAGCTTGCTCATGTATTGCTCACTCTCCAACCTTTGCTTCATTTAACCAAACACTTTTCATGAACAACACCTCACGTGCCTCACTATACATGGAAATGGAAAGGGAAAGCTTGTTGAACAAGTTTCTGTGGCAGCAGCAGATGTGAGCTTGCTTTATTCAATTGAACCTCACCATAACACATTGTGAACCGCCATCACCATAACTCAGCCTCAATAACTCGCCCCTAACTAACTTGACTCAGTTAGTTAGGGTGCACTCAGTCTAACCACTGTGACTCATCTAACTCAACTCATTAAACCTTAGTTAGCTCACGCTATAAAAGAAAATCTAACTCACAAATCTCAGAGAGCTTGATTCTTCTCATTTCACTGCCAAATACTCTCTAATTTTCTCTCTGATTCTCCCACTCTTTTTCATCAAATCTCTCCATTGCACGAGTTCATCATTCTCTTCTAATTCCACCTTCAAGTTTCATCTTCAATCATCTCTGAACTTGAAGCAGCTTTGGATTGTTGAAGTAAGCACACTGCAAATCCATCTCCATTATCACTCTTCAGAGTTTGAAAGCCTTTATTTGGCCAAGTGAAGCTCAAAAAGGAAGCAAGAATCTCTGGTTTTCTCAGCATCTCCAATTTCTCCATACTTTCAGGTTTTATCACTCAACCTTTTTCCATTCGATTCCCCTTAATTTTGACTTGTTTTTGTTAATATAAGTTTGATAGAAGCTCTGCTTACTCCGGCTAGTTGATAGGCCTTCTAAAGGCATAGTTTGAAAAGTTAGGGCATGATTTCATCTCTTCGTTTCTCTATGTGTGTGATTGCTATGTGAAAAATAAGTGTGTATTCATGACCTGCTCAACTTCAGCTTCATTTTGGTATGAATATCGTGCATTTCTGTGGTGATGTGAAAGTTGCAGGTGGTGGTTATCGCCGGAGAGGATGACCGGAGGTCCCTCTCCGGCCGGTGATCTCATTTTAGGGTTTTATGTTCAGTTTTAATGTCAGCCGTCTGATTTGTGTAATCCAAGGGTGGAGGAACTGCCAGCGCATTAAAACACACATGCACCTCACGTGCAGTATTTCTGATTTCACTTAAACATAGTGTGGTGCAGTGCGTGCTAGTTAATGTGTTCCCTCACATGTGCGCCTTGATCTTGCTTACTTTGACCTGTTTGTTGACCTGACTCAATCCGATGGTTGTTATTGTGTTGACTTGGTTTGACTGAAGTGCATGGTTATTAATGTGTACTGCGCGCTTAATGGACCTAGACTATTTTGCTATCCACACCTCTATTTCTAAAGGCCCAATGATTTTTGAACTCATTTTTACTAGGCATGCACCCCCATTCATTTTTGCATTGCATTTATTTTTCCATTTTTCTACACGTTTGTTTTTTTTATTTTTAAAAATACTAAATAGTATCATAAAATTCCACAAAAATTCATGAGTATCATTAAAACATTTAGAAAATTTTTGGTGATTTTATTTTCTGATTTTATGACCTTTTTACCCCTGCTCCATAATTTTCTTTGAATTTCTTTGGTGTGCATTCTTAAGGTGATACATGATCTTGTTTAATTTTGTTCTTGATCATTAAAAAATTGTTTTGATGCTTTTCTTTTTGTATTGAGTCATTAGCATCTTGAGGTATGTTAAGTGATTTTTATTTGATTTTTTAGGTCATTTTATGGCATGTTTGGTGTTCACTTTTGTGCTACTTTGTATGATATGTCTATGTGACCTAAGTGCATTGTTTGACATCATTTTGCCTTGGTTCCTTGCATGCTACTTTGATATGTGATTCATCTATGATTAGTGAACTTCAATACCATTTTTTCATAATTTTCATGAGGCCATTTGATTTTTGTTTGATGCATTTCATTTAAAGCATTATAACATGTCATATCATTGTAATCTTTTGTGCATGTTTACATGTTTTCTTTTGTGTATACTTGCATGATCATTTGCCTATTTGGTGAGCTACACTCTTGACATTATAGGACATTGATACATATTATATGTCATCTTTGCTTGTTGATTATCATTTGAACCTTGTGCACCTTTAACATGTTGTGTTTGCACTTTCCTTTGTTGGGAACTTCCATTTCAATTCTACTTCTTCTATCACTTCTTAAATGTCTTGATGTGCTTCATGAATACTTGTGAGAGGTTTGTGAATCATTTTTCATTTCATTTCATTTCTGATCCAGGGATTACATGTTCCATTTATGCATTTCTTCTTTTTCCTTTCATCTTTCATTCTCCCTTTTTTCTTATGGTGGCATGTTCTAATGCCATGGATGATGTTTGTTGCCTATCCACTTGGACTTGCATGATAATAACCATTTGTTTCCATATGATGTACATTCTGGTTGTGGCTCTAGGATTTGATTTCTCATTTAATTCTTTTGAGTTTTATGATGCACTACATGTTCTTTTACTTCTTATACTTCTTATACATGTTTACTAACCATGTAGGGGCATTGGTAAGTTTCAATTGAGTGTGGATAAGGAATCCACATTCAACTTCTATCCTTTCTCTTTTACAATTCCATTTTATGTTTTGTTAAGCACTTATGTGCTTTCTTTTAATAACTCATCACTTTCCCTTTGTGAATTACAATTCATCTTCTACTTTAGAAGTGAATTGTTTAATTCATTCTTTCTTTAGACTTTAGGTTGAAACCTCACAAACCTTAGGATCACTCCCTTAACTAATCAATTAGGATTGAGTCTTAGTCCATATAGATTTTTACCTTTATCCTCTCTTGAGTCTCTTTTCTCATCTCAAAGAAAATTCAAAACATATAATAAAGGTAGGCATTTATTGCATTTAGGCCTTTCATATAAAGAAAAGATTATAAGGGGTCTTCTCTTATAATCTTAGAATGTATAGCATATAGCCCATCTTGGGTCAATGTGTTAAACATTTGATCTTGTATGAGGGACTTAAATGCAATACTTGTTGGAGGTACAAATAAAAAACACTTCTTCATTTCTTAATTAACAAAAACACTTAATAAACACAAGTATGCTAGTGTGTTTGAACCTTGACAATTGGAACTAAGTGTGGGGGTCTTCTTCACCCTTAGTGTGCTTTCTTACCCATTCCATCTTGGAATGTGAGAATGTACACATTCCAATGATTAAGATCCAGATACACTATCATATGCAAACAAATGAAAAACTCTTAAAAGACAAAAACAAACAATAACGTCTTTCATTCGGGAATTCTTTTCTCACCTCATTCACTCTCAACGTACGAACGTGCTCCTACTCGTTCTCGTGCAAGACGGTAACGCACTCGGACCAGCGAGCCTGCAACACCTGAGCTAGAACGTTAGCCGTTCCTTAAAAAAAACACAAACAATCCATCCCTAGTGAGGGGAACTACGTCGCTCTGATTCTCATGCTCCCGATGAGATACGTAGGCAGTGGGGTAGGGCCCATGCGAGCACTTCTTTTATTTTCCCTACATTTGTTTCCCGTTCCCTTTCTTTTCTTTCTCCTTTCTTTCTTTCAGTTCCTTTTCCAGTATCCTTTCTTTACACCCTTTGATCGAAACAGCAAGCGTGGATCCCATCGGGTACGATGGACGCGAGGGGGTGCTAATACCTTCCTCTCGCGTAACCGACTCCCTTACCCATTCTCTTGGTCGCAAGACCATGCTCTATCCTTTCCTTCAGGTTTATGCGGTGTTTCCTTTCCCTCTCTTGGGATAAATACACATTGCTGGCGACTCTGTGTCGGTGCCACTTTCGCGTTTGTACTAGGATGAAAATCCCGGGAGCGACAGGTTGTTACACCCTCCAAAAAGAGAAAGATTAGAGAAGAATCTTGAGTCTGAGGATGAAGTTGAGAAAGATGTCCATGACATCACACCAGTCAGAAAGACCATTTTAAAGAGAATTTCTGATAAGGTCCCTGAAGTGCCAGTGGACAACATATCCTTTCATTATGCGAGCAGTGCTCCCTTGTGGAAGTTTGTGTGCCAAAGGAGGTTAGCTCTGAAAAGGGAGCTTGGAAAGGATGTCTTGGAGATGAAAGAAATTATGGACCTCATTCATGGTGCTGGACTGCTGAAGACTGTGACCGAATTCTCTAAGTGCTATAGTGGACTTGTTAAGGAATTTGTTGTCAACATTCCCATAGATATTTCTGATAATAGAAGTGTGAACTACATGAAGGTGTTTGTTAGAGGGCAGTGTATTGACTTCTCTCCTAGTACCATCAATAAATATCTGGGAAGAGATGAACAAGAGGGATATGAGCTGGAGGTGACTGATAATGAAGTGTGTAGAGAAATCACTGCCACTCAAGTTAAGGTGTGGCCACTAAAAAATAAATTGACAGCTAGCAAACTGAGTATCAAGTATGCTATCTTGCACAGAATTGGCGCTGCTAACTGGGTACCTACTAATCACAAAACCACCATAACTGTGGGATTAGGAAGGTTCATCTATGTTGTAGGGAAAAAGGTCAAGTTCAACTATGGAAGCTATATATTTGATCAAGTAGTGAAGCATGGTGCCACCAATGCTATCAAAATGCCTATATCATTCCCTTCCCTTATCTGTGGAATGATCTTAGATCAACATCCTGGAATCTTAACCAGTACAGAGGTAGCATGTAAGAGGGAGTCAACTTTATCTTTGCATCCCAAACTGTTTGCTGGGAGTCATGTTCCAGACATTGTTACAACATCAAGTTCTGGGGTTAAGAAGGTCAGTACAAAATCTGAGCTGATTGAAGAATTAAAGGCAACCTGCAAGGATCTTGATATGGTTATCAAAACCAGCACTGTCAGGAAAATGAAGATTGAGCAGATGATCAAAGACTTGGAACAGGGAGAAGATAATGGGAATGGCGACACTGAGGATTCCAGGTCAGATGAAGATGCTGATGGTACCAGCCCGGATGAAGACTAACCTCCATCTGCTATCATTAGATAATAGTTTAGTTTTTTTTGTTTTTTTTGGCTCTTGCTATGCTGGTTATGTATTATGGATATTGTGCTGTTATATGCACTTGTTGTGTTTTTCTTTCTATGATTTGTTTTGCCTGGTTGCTAACTGTGAGGTTAACAATGAGAGCTAGGGTGTACTGACTGTAGTTCATAGGGCTTCTGATTGAAGCTTGTCTAATTGTGGCTAAAAAGGGGGAGAAATAGCCAAGAGAATTAACAAACAGTGTCAAAGAATGCCAAATGCTGCTAATGTGATGCAGATATTAAGGGGGAGTAATTGACTGCTGCTATGCTGAGCAACATTGAAAATTGTTACTGTTGAAGATGGTGCTGCAGCAGAGTTGTTGTGAAGGCTGCTGCTAGATGCTGAAGTAAATTGAAGATGCAGCTGTAGGTGAAGATAATATGTGCAGCTGTTTCAAGAGTGTAACTTGATTGCAGCATAATGCTATATGCTGAAGTTTTTGAGCAGCAGAGTTTTGTGAAGTTGCTGATGATACTCCTGATGCTGCTGCTTGGAGTTTCAAGTTTCAAGATTATTGATTGAAGTTTTTCCGCTGCTGAAGTCTCTGAAGGTGCAGAGTGCAGAGATTGTTTTAGCCAAAATTAGCCAAAGGGGGAGATTGTTAGTTCTTGGATTGGCTGGAATTTTGGTAAAACAAAGTATATTCAGTGTTGATGTCAAGGTACTGATGTTGCAACATTGAAGTCTTAACACTGGGCTGTGTTAAGTAATTAATTTGCTGAAGTTGGATGTCTGATGTCACATAGGCGATGTTGTGACATTAGATCTGCAGAATTAATAACATCAGGCTGTGATGTTGTTAGGGTTGCGTGTTAGCTGGAATTGTGGAGAGCAAGCTGTCTCATTGGATGTGAATATCTTGGGATAGATATTTTCTGCTGCATAGGAGATCTGGTGCAGATTTGTAGGAGATTTAAAAGGTTGAAGATTTAAAAAGATTTTAGGAGAAAATCTGTTTTGAATATTCAGTTTTAAATAACAAATTTGGGAGATATTGTAGCAAGTCCAAGACCAATTCAAGGAGCTATATAAAGCGCACAAGACCAAAGGAAAAAGTGACAGAAAACATTCAGAAGATCAGAAGCTGGAGGCTTAGTATCTAGAGTTTGTTTAGAGTGCTTATATTTACACTATTCTAGGGTTTGAATAGGGGTTGTGTTTCTGTCCTCTCCAGAAGCTGTGACGCAATAGAGAGTGGTTGCTTGATCAAAGCTAGGAAGCAAGATCAAGGGTACTCAAAGTGGGTTCTTTGAGTGTTTGTAAGGGATTGAGTGGTGTTCTCATACCTAGGTGGTTTCTTAGGTAGGAAGTCATTAGTAGAGTATAAGTTTAGGAGATTGTCAACGGGTTGTTGAGTCTGTAAATTATATCTACAAGTAGTGAATTCCATCCCTGGCTTGGTAGCCCCTAGAGTAGGTTGGTTGTAACCGAACTGGGTGAACAATTCTTTGTGTTGCTGTTATTACTGTCCATTATGCAGAGTATGTTGTTGTGACATCGCACCTTAACATCACACGTCTGATACCAGAATTTCAAAGAATATGGATGAGAAGTTCAAGTATGAACAATTAGAGTAAGCATGAACTAAGGTCAATATTGTGACATGGTTTAGGATTGACACTAACACCACTTAATCATGAAAACAAGTTAAGATTTCAAACAATCATGTACAAGTTTAAGATTTCAAACAATCATGGACAAGTTTAAGATTTCAACTTATTAATGGAAATAAGCTAAACATAGTTCAAGACATAAGGGTAACAACCAAGGGTTCATGTCAAGGGTTCATTGTGATTACAATAAGTCTAAGCATTTCAAAAGGTTTGAATATAATGAACATAAATTCACACAAAGACATGACATAAAAGCTTTAAACAATATGGACATGTTATCAAAGATATAACAATCATGTATCAAATGTTCATCAAAGGTTCAATGTGGTATGAAAAAGCAAGCAAGTGTATTTACATCACACATCAAAGGCACGACAAATTTTCATTGTTAAACATTAAAAGTTCAAGACATATACACATAAAAATCAAATATTAAAGTGTGCCAAACTTGGGCAAAAAACCAATTGAAAAATTCAAACAAGGTTCAAACAAGATGTATCATATTCACAATAATCATCAAGATCAAGTGGAATCAAGAAATAAGCCAAAGAAAATTAATTAAAGACCTAAACACACATTAAAAAGTCACCCACTTTGGCTAAATAAAAATGATTGCGAATAAAATATTTTTTGGAATTTTTTTCACATATTCATAAAATAGGCATCATTATTAACATGTGTGCAAAAAATCAGTCCAAAATGATAAATAGATAGTGAGATATGATTGAAGAAACATGGAGAAAAAACATGAAAGTGACAGGTGCTAAAAAAAAAGAAAGAAATGCCACACACATGGGTTAAACCCATGCCCTTTGGTTCACTGCCTAAAATCTAGCCACGGGGCCATTTGCCTTGGCTTTTCAAGATACACACGCATTGTATAATATATTAAAGAAGGATGTAAAACATGAAAAAAACAAAATAACACAAAAGGGCTGGGGCGAGGGGATTCGAACCCCATCCCTCGCGCATGCAAGACACTCTCAAACACACATAACAACCACTGTGGCGCAATGCCCATTCAGTGTATAGTTTGAAAAAAACAAATATTAAAAACAAAATCAAACACCAGAAATGCGCCCCATATCCTTCATCATCTTCAACCTCCATTTTCAAATTACTCAAAATGCTATCTTCTTCATTTTTCCATGAAATGCAGTGATGTAAAAATCAACCTTACTTGAAATTTCATGAGCAATCTAAATTGATAGGAAACTAAACCTAATTTGCTAGAAAACAAAAGAAAGACAAACTAAATAAAATAAAAAAGACTTTTTCATTCATTTGATAATCTTTCATCTCTTAGTGAGAGTACATATATAATATTACTAATGGATAGTAAAGGCCCAATAACTAAAAAGCTCAACAAAACAAACAAAGCCTAACTAAGATATATTTTACTCCTAACATAATATCTTAAATATCTAAAATTAACTCCATAATCCTATCATTGGTACACTTTAATTAAACTAAAAATCAAAGAATAGAACATTATATCATCAAAACTAAAATGAACCCTAACTGTTCAGAGAGGCAAAATTTCACTTACACACATGATACATTGCAATTGACTTAGGGTACATCATCTACACATCAAATACTACATCTTTGCTTCAGACATTAAACACAAATGATGTGTGTATGAGTGAGTTCAAAGTTGAAAAAGCTTACCTATTGGAGCAAGGTTCAATGCCTCTTCAAGTGGTTACAGAAGGTGTGTGATGATCTAGGAAGCTTTTATGATCTCCCTTGATGCTTTTAGAATGCTCATTTTGTACTGAAATAACTTCCACAAGTCAACTCAAATCCTCTTGCCAAAATGAAAAATGTAAACTTGAACTCCTAGGAAATGGTGGTACAGTTGTGAAATGGCACTTGGAAAAGTTCAAGACATGTTTATGGATGATGTTTGAAGGCTTGGTTGGATTGGAAAAGGTCAGAATGAGGTGTTGAGGTGTTTTATGCAAAAAGTCAACAAACTTGGTGTTGAAGGTTGACTTTTAGAAGCTGAGGGTTTTTGATGAAGATGATGATCTGAACACCTTTGTTATGTGTTTTGTGATGTGTGTGGATGGGTGGTTTAAGGGTTTGTCTTGGCTATGGAATGTTTTGGACAATTTTGTGAAAATGGAGTTTTTTTGTTGTAATAATGAGGTTTTGATGCAAATTCTGGTGTGAGCAAGTGTTTCTCAATGTTTTTCTGTGTTTTCTGTGTGTTTTGGACTGAGGAAATGCTCTCTATTTATAGGGAAAGGTTGAGGGATTGAGGGTTATGCAGAATCCAAGTTGAAGTAATTGGTTTGGTTGATTTCAAAGTGGTAGTTCCATGGATTCTTGTGGTTTCAAGGCATAGTACAATGCCTTTCTAGAGTGGTTGAACCCTATGGAGGTGTTACTTCTGTGCCAAGAAGAGTTTGTGTGCAGATGTCCATTTTCACATACTTGTGAGTGATTAGTTGAAGGTTTTTCCTTAAAATGACATGGTGTCTTTTCATTTAAAATGAATCATAACACACCATTTTTGTTACTTTTACCATGAATTGCGAGGTTTTGATCCTCCATTGCACTTTGTGGGTACGTAGGTACGAGACTCAGGAAGTCTTGTCAAATACAAAATTATAAAAAATACTTCTCTTCTCAACTCCACCATCTTTTGCAAACAACACCTTTTTATAAGCCAAACGCTAGATTTTCAAAGAGGTTCATATAGAGTACTATAGACGTTTTGGGTTCTAACACCTTCCCTTTGTGTAACCAACCCCCTTACCCTGTCTCTATTTATTTGTTCTTATTTTAGAACTTCCTTAGGTTTTGTTCACTCTTTTCCCTTTCCTTTGGATAAAATAAAAGGGCGGTGGTGACTCTTATTTTGCGAGTTAAGTTAATCAATAGCTTAATCTCAAATTTTCCCGCTACATGTAACACATACTTTATGAATTAGGTGTGGAAGAATTTGGCTATATGGCATAGGCATCGGGTCAACTCGAGGATGCCTTCTTTCATAATCATTTCTTGGCATCGGCTGATTCCTTGGTGGATATCCATGTTGTTGCTAATACTAATTTTGTTGAGGGATCATCAGAGGTTGTTAAGGTGGGGGTGTAGAAAATGCCCCTTTTGTATGTTGTCCCGAAGCCACAACATACACATACAGATAAGGGTAATATGGCACCTGAGTTAAGGATGCCTGACGAAATCACATCACCGCATTGGTATCACCTTCCTTTTTCTTCGCGTTGAAGTTGGATAACTTCTTTGCGCTATTCTGACCACCGAATTCCCCTTTGATCTTACCGCTTTTCTGTCAATCTTTGATTCTTTCTTCAATGATCACCAGATCAGAGAATCCATATGAGACGCTCCCTAACATCCTTTCGTAATACTGACTTGGTAGCATTCCCATGAAGATATCCACTAGTTCTCTTTCCAGGAGTGGCAGTTGCACATGAGAAGCCATCTACATCCATCTTTGTGCATATTCTTTAAAAGATTCATGATTTTCCTGTGCCAAGTTCTACAACTGCATGCGATTCAGATCCATGTCCAAATTTTACTTGTATTGTTTCAAGAAAGAATTATCAAGATCTTCCCATGTTCGAATGTGAGCCCGCTGAAGTTTCATGTACTAGTCCAATGATGCCCCACTTAGGCTATCTTGGAAGCAATGGATCATTAACTTTTCATCATAGGCATATGCAACCATCTTTCTACAGAACATCTTCAGATGGTTCCTGTGACAATTGAGGCCTTTATACTTTTCAAAGTTAGGTACTTTTAATTTTGGAAGTATCACCATGTTAGGAGCCAAACACATGTCGAGAGTAGTGACGCTGAATAGATTGAAACCTTATACAACCCTTAGTCTTTAATCAAGTACTTTGTACTTGTCATCCACCTTAGATTCTTCATTAGTGCCCATAGGGTGTTATTGTAGTTTTAATTAAAGGTCGTCACATGCAAGTATACATGTATGCTTTAATTGTAGCAAGTGATAATAGTACGGATATCGTACCCACAGGGAGTGAAGAGGTTTGGAGTGAACTTTGTAAGTATTTTTGTTTAAAACTAGCATGAGCAAGGTAAAATAATAATAACAGGAAAACACAAGTTCAGATTATCTATAAAACGAAATTGAATGCTATAAATTGAAGGTTTGATCAAATCAAGAGAGTGAATGTTGAGCTATGATCCATTAATATGTATAGTAGCCAAAATGTGTATATGATGAAATGTGTCGTGCCTCAAAAGGTCTCAACGTGATCTTAAGTGTATCTCTACAACATCAAAACATGCATTAATAGGGCAAGGGAACAAATCTCTAAGTCTCACTTATAACCCTAAAATACATCTAGTTTATATTATGAAAATCCTTTATGGTTGTAGCTTTTTATCTCTAAGTAAGCTAATTAAGTGAATATCTCTATCCTACTTGTTCAACCACTTTTATTATGAAATCCACTTGTTGTTGGATATCTCACAACAACAAGCTTTTATATATTTCTAAGTTGATGATTCAAAGAAACAAATTTATGACATTAAATCACATAATAAAACAAGACACTAATATCACATCATTTTAACATAAAGGCAACATTATATTAAATTTACATTTCTCAACAAACAAAGGGTTTAGGTCATAGTTAGCTTAGTACAAACTACTGAACTGAAACTAATAGGATACATACTTAAACAAAATATGTCAAACAAATGACAACATATTAGTAACTTAGAGATCCCTTGTGATGGATAATCAACAAGTGATGACTCCAGTCGAGCCTGTTCTCAACAATGAGTACATGAATATATGAGAATAAGAATTCTCTCTCTTTTCTCACAACTCCTGACTCTAAAATGATTCTTTATTACTACTAAGACTACTGAACTCTTTCTTGGTGTGTCGTGGTCTTCTTCCTCTCTATCTCAATCCTCAAGATCAGCTTTTATAGGCACAAGTGTGGATGCAAAAGATGAAAGGCCTCAAATCATGGGCTTTTGATGCAAACAAGGTTCAGTCCATATTTCAAATCAGAATATTTCACTTTATCCTTCATTCTTCTCGAACAAGCAATCAGGTACAAACAATAGTGGGAGACAAAGCGTCCGGCATAGGCTGCTGTAGCAAGTGGTGGTGCATAGGGATAGACGTCATTGTGTCCTTGTGTAGGGTGTGCGATGCATTGGTGGTCGCCACTGTACCATCTTTTTTGCCTTTTGTGCACTTGATCTTATCCATTTGATTCAATCTTTCTTTCAAGCACAAATCAGCCATGCAAGCCCTAGAGATATTCACATTTCATGCTCTTGGCAATTATCCTTTCCTTAATCTCAACAAACTTTCTATTTTCCAATCAGCTGTCTATTCTAGACTCTGTGTAGATCAGTCATGCCTCAGCTTGCCTCAAACTTCCTTGAAATCAAGTAATAAACACATGAAAACTACAAAAGGAGCACCTATTATGCTCCAAGCAATATAAGCTAAAAACACTGAAACTTAACAAACAAACATTAAAATCATCAAATAAAATAGAATGAAATGGGCCAATAGTAACACACTAGACGTGGATTATCACTCCCCCAAGCTTGAATTATTTCCTATCTCAGGTGATATGACACGGGTTGACAAAATAGTACCAATCACAACCTAATTAGATCAAAACATATTTAAGCAAAAATTGGCACAACTAAGTCTTGCAACTGATCTGAAGTGAGTGTGTGTTTGAGTTTTACATGATGTATGCAGTCACGCCAGTACTCTTAAATGAAGTAAGCTAGCCTAGATTCAATTTTTTATTGATCAAGCCTGAGCTCCAAGAGTTTATCTTTTGGTTTCAAGAATGGGGGTTTTGACTGACTTCTTCTTTACTTTCTTTCATGAGCTACTATGGACCACACTTTCACTTATTTGAAATTCTTTGCACAATGCACCACCTTTTTACTAGACGGAATCTCACTTGTGAGTTGTCCAACCTGTTGTTATGGTGAAGACACTGGTTGTTCCTCCAGTTTTGGGCACTGGAGCATGTTCCTCCAATTTCGGGCACAAGAACTTATTTTGAAGTGCTTTTTGGCTTGCTTCAATTACACACTGTGTGTTTATTTGATTTGTGTAGTGTGTCCTTTGAAAAAATAAAAATAAGTCTCAATTAAGTAGTATTATCCTCCCCTTAATGATTCCTTAAGTGTTCCACTTGTTTCCCATTTTCAAAACAAATCAATTTCTTTTTCAAAAGGCCTTTCCTTACTTTATTGACTACCAGAGGTGTGACATTAATCATCAGAAACCTCAGTAGCAAACACTTTGGTTCAGCTTAACAAAACTTTCTTTCCAATTTTTTTTACAGTCCACTTGATTTTGTTATGAGCATCAAAATTTTTCTTTATCAAAAAGGGTTGCAATCAGTTGTTTCTCTCTTCATTTTTTTAACAAAATAAATGCAAAAACACACAAACTAAATGTAGCATGCAGAACACAAAAATAATTTTAACAAAATGACTGAACTATAACTTAACATGATTAAAACATAGTAATTATCCAAAGCATCTATTCAACAAACGACAACAATAATCAAATAAACAACAATATCCAAAATGAGACCAATAGGAATATCATCCAAACTAGCAACCTAAATAGCAGAGGAGAAAAGTGAAGAAAAGAGTTAATGATGGGAAAATGTTAAGCAAGAAGCCACCTCTTCCCCAAACTTAAAGTAAGGATAGGGTCCTCACTGTCAGCTTGATAGGCAGAGGCAGGTCTGCACTTGCCTTAAAATAAATACCAATCAGGCACGAATTCGGCTACTCTTCCAAACAATAACATCCTCTGATTTCTTCTTCCCTACTTCTTTCTTTGCAGCTCCCTTGTCTTACTCCTTCTCAGTGACCTTTGATTCTTTTGGCTCTTTCACCTTTTCAGCTTTGAGGGCGACTTCAGTCTTGACAGACTCCTCCTCCTCCTCTTTCTCTTCAGCAGTTGGTTCAATCACATGATTCTTCCTTGGATTCTTCTTTACAAGGGATATCTTCTGAGGGATATTTTTCTGAGGGCTTTTGACTGGGGTAGTCTTGACAGGGGCTGCTTCTGGGATGGTCATTGGAGTCACGCCACCACTCGTCTCTTCCTCGACCTTCTCTTTTTCAGATTTTCCCTTGGGCTCTATTTTGTAGGACCTTAGGGTAGAATCATCAACGTTGGAGTAGTATTTGGAAAAATAGTCTTTCTCCTCAATACAACTTTCTTTTCCTTGTCATCCTCCTCAAAACCTCTTCTTCTTCTTCTTCAAAGTTTTCCTCTTCTTGTCCAAGTGCTTCATCTAGATTCTCTTCTGCTTCTGTTTCCTTCACAGGGGTGGAATCTATTTCAGCATTATCCTTGTCAGCTTCATTAATCATTTCCTTTAAAGTGTTGTCTTCATCTTCCTCCTCATTGTCAGTTTGGTTTAAGTCAATTTTTTGGGTGGACTGTCAACTGGTGGCACAACAGTGGGCGTCTCCTTCTTTGGTTTATTTTATTTCTTCTATTTTTCCTTCTTTGATGGATTGGGCTTGTCTTCCCGAGGCACACATTTTCTTGCCTCTAGTTCATCCGCATATCATTTTTCTTCTTTTTGTCCTTCTTTTTCTTCTTTCCTTCCTTTTTCTTCTTAGCTTTCTCTTCTTCAACAATCTTCTCAACTTTTTCTTCTCAACTTCTTCAGCAATACCTCTCATAATACTTTGTCTGTCTCAAAATTTGTTCCCTAAGCAATCTTCTCATGTCCTGCCTCCAATGTTCTCTCTCCCTTTTGGCTTCATTAATGTCTGAATGACTGCTTTGTCAAAGACTGTCTGAGGTTGACAGATCTCATTTGTAGCCCTTTCAGGTACACCTTGACGTTTGCAAAGCAGAGTAATGAGGTAGGGGAAATACACTATTCCATCTTTCTTCTTAGAACAAGCATGGATCTCTTGCACAATGATTTTACCTATGTCTATTGCGCCTATGAAAGTGATGCAGTGAAGGAGTACTTGATTTGCTAATAGTTTCGTTATGAGTGGTGGGACAGATAGAATGTTTAAGGAACTAGTACCATACCTTGGAATCATGACGCAAATTCATCCTTCTTACAGTTTTTTCAGAGCTTGCCTCTAGCCACTTTGCTCCATCATTTCATGGGAGGCCATGATAATGTCGTATTCCTGATCATCAAATTTCTCCAGCATGTTTTGATATTCATATTCCTTCTCAGTTATACCCAGAACCATGTTGATAATTGCTTCAGAATAGACCACCTTGGTCCCACGAACAATCACCTTCATCCTCTTATTGGTCGGATCAGTGAGATTGGAGTAGAATTCCTTCACGATGGAAATGTTGTAGGCACTTGGATGTTTGCACAACTTCATCAACTTCAACTGCCTAATGATGCTTCCAATGTCTCCTGGAAACCTTAGGTTATCATCTTGTACATCAAAGATGAAACCTCTCTCAGTCAAGACTCCCATACTGCAGAACTAATGGGTGAAAGGCCTAAATGCTTCACTGTTAATGAATGTCTCGACATCATCAACCTTATCATCAGAGTAAAGAACATGATGGGTGGTGTTTTTCTTGGTAACCTTCTTGTACCGCTTTCCAAAAATTTTAGGTTCCATGGTTATTAGGGATGAAAAGAAAATAGGGTTTGTGATGGTAAAGATAGAGGAGAAAGCAAGTGAGAGAAACTTTTTGGAATTTCTGATTTTTGTGAGGGAAATGATCTTTGTTTTTTGTAGTTAGGGCAAAAGGAACATGAGCGGACAACTGATGTGATAGGGGAAAGACAATTTTAAATTTCCTTATGAAAAGTGTTTGCTACGCACAGGTGGCATGTGGAAGTTATTGCTCAGACGGTTGTGGCAGACAAGAGCACTTACTGCTCACGTCATTGCACAAAGCTCGAACCGTCTGCATGCATTCCAATCTCTCTCCTCCATCAGTTTTTGAATTTTTTAATAATAATTAATCAATAAATTCCAGCTCAGCATTTCCTTTATCTTCCCACACTTATTGATTTTTCAAATCTGAATCCTCATTTCCACTTCAATTATTAAAGAACGCCCATGTGTCATGACACCTCTTGACAGTAGACCAAAACCTCAACTTTTCAGCAGCAATGGTTTAATCACCTGCACTAAAATAAAAATAAAAATACACATGAAGATGGGTTACCTTCCAGTAGCGCTATTTTAAAGTCTTATGGCCTGACCAAAACGATGAAGTTAATCAATGAAATTGAGGGTGTCCCTTGTGTTGTTTGAGGGGTCACCAAAGTAGGTATTAATCCTTTGCCCATTAACCTTGATTTTTTCACCAGTTTTTTCATTTATAAAATCAACGACCCCATGAGGATAAATCTTCACTAATTTGAAGGGGCCATGCCACCTTGATTTTAGTTTACCAGGAAACAGTTTTAATCTAAAATTAAAAAGAAAAACTCTTTGACCTTCCACCAACTCTCGCTTTTGACACTTACTGTCGTGCCACTTCCTGGTCTTCTCTTTGTACAGTTCGTCATTTTCATATGAGAACAACCTATTCTCCTTTAACTCATTAAGTTGGAGTATTTTAGCCTGGCCAGCAGAGTTTAAATTAAAATTCAATTGCTTAATGGCCCAACCTTTTTCAAGAAGCAGTAATTAATTCTCTTCTTTATTACTCACTATCACACACTATTCACTCCACTCCATACCCTCTAACCCTAAAATTTCAAATCTAACTGTCTCCTCTGAAAAATTTCGTCATTCATGGATGCTCAACAACAAGCTCTCTACAATTTCTCTAAACAAATGGAACTCTAGACAATTTCTTCTCAACAGTCTGATACAAACCTCACATCTCCATTATCTCAAGTCTTGCCCTTAACCATGGTCGCTCCTCAACAACATCAGATTCATATTCTAGATTGATCTGAAGAACTTTATCTGAAGATATATCCTGAAGAATTGGAAGTTTGTTGTGAACTCTTAGTTAACTTCGAAAACCTAAAAGAAAATGGTGTAAATTTGACTACTGATGTAAGGAAACAAGGCTGGGAAAACTACTTCAAGCGTCTTTTCGTCCTGTTTACACAAATCTGGTTAGAGATTTCTCGGTTCATGCTAATGCAGATGATTATTATGTTGTTTCGGATGTTAAAGGAAAGAGGATTATCATCACTTAGAAATCAATTGCTACTCTACTGAAAATGGAATACAATAAGGGCAAACAGGTCTACAACATAAGCAACAAGACAACTTACCTAAATAAAAAGGTCGTACCTTCAATCTACACTCAACATTCCGAATAGAAATCAAAACCTAAAGCTACAGAATTGTCCAACAATCTTCGCGTTTAGTTCACGATTATTCTGGGTTGTATCCACACCAGACCTTCAACAAATTCCTCTGACTATGCCAACACTGATCAAAAGTACATGTTGTACTTTCTGTAGCAAGGAGTGAAAATGGATCTTCCCTCCATTCTGTTCAAATTTCTTCGAGACTCTGTTAGAGATTCTAGGGATAAGCCAAAAGGGCATATTCCTTTGGGAAAACTCATTTCAGATATTCTGATGGAAAGTGGTATTGTGGATCATCTGATTACTCATAACCTAGTTGATGATCTTGGTGAAGACATTAGAAAACCTTTCAATGTCAAGATGTCAAGAGCATGACTATTGTCAAAGAGATCACCGTATGAGGAGGCCTACGAACTTATCGAGACTATGACTCAAAACCATTTCCAATGGGGAAGTGAATGCGCTGGTGTAGAGAAGTCAACTCCAAAAGGAGGAATGTACGAAGTCAATGGTTTAAACCGTGTCAATGATAAAGTGGATGCACTTACACAGAAGATCGAAAGTTTAGCAATAGCACCACCCACAGCTACCGTAGCTGCAATTACACCCAACTGTGAAATATGTGGAACCCCTGGGCATACTAACGCTGAATGTCAGGTATTGGCTGGTACTCCTACCGACCAAGTGAACTATGCTCAAGGAAACCCATATTCAAACACTTACAATCCTAGCTTGAGAAATCACCCAAATTTTTCATACAAGAATAACAATGCTTTACAGCCACCAAACTCAGCACCTGCTATTCCATCTGGTTACCAGAAAGGACCACCATCTGCTCCACAACCACCTAGAAAATCAAATATAGAAATCATGATGGAAAACTTTATGAATGCTCAAGTTCAACAAAACAAATAATTCGCAAATCAAAACTCTCATAAGAGTGAATTGATGAAACAATTGTCAAGTAAACTTGATGCTATGGCTACTCACAACAAAATGTTAGAAACTCAAATTTCTCAAGTAGCCTAACAACAATCAACTGTAGCAGCTCCCGCTAGAGCATTTCCTGGCCAAGCACAACCAAATCCAAAAGGTCACGTTAATGCTATCACATTGTAAAGCGGAATAGAGTACGATGGACCAGTTGAACCGAGATTCCAAAATTCAACCATGCACCAAAATTCATCAAAGGGAACTGAAAAAGTAAGAGAACCAACCAGTGATAAGGAAGATAAAAGCGAAGAGGCTGCAGGGAAAGAAACGCCCTACGTGCCTCCGCCACCATACAAACCACCTATACCTTATCCTCAAAGATTTGCCAAATCCAAAAATGAAGGACAATTTAAGAAATTCATAGAACTTCTAAAACAACTGAACATAACCATACCTTTCACAGAAGCTATTACGCAAATGCCTTCATATGCAAAATTTCTCAAAGAAATCCTGTCAAATAAGAAAAACTCGAGGATAATGAAACGGTTATGCTCACTGCTGAGTGTAGCGCTATAATTCAAAACAACATGCCTCCTAAGCTGAAGGATCCAGGAAGTTTTTCCATACCTTGCATAATCGGAAAATCTATCATAGACAAAGCGCTGTGCGATTTAGGCGCCAGTGTTAGCTTAATGCCCTTATCCACATGCAAGAAACTCGACTTAGGGGAATTAAGGCCGACAAAAATGTCATTACAACTAGCGGACCGTTCTATTAAATATCTTGTTGGTATGCTAGAGAACGTACCCGTTCGCATAGGCCAGTTTTATATTCCTACTGATTTTGTGATAATGGACATTAAGGAAGATTCAAACATACCTATTATTTTAGGGAGACCGTTTTTAGCAACAACCGAAGCCATCATCGATGTTAAGAAAGGAAAACTAACTTTTGAAGTTGGGGAAGAGAAAGTTGAATTTATTTTGGCCCAATTCCTAAAAGCTCCAGCTATAGACGATTCATGTTGTTTCCTAGATGTCATCGACGAATGCGTTAGAGAAATGGAGAATGAACTAACTAAGTACACTGAAGTACTAAAGATTCCAGCACCTCCAATATTCGAAGACGATAATTGGCGCGAGCAATATGAAGATGACAGTCTAAGAGAATGTCTAGCATTAACACTTGATCCAATGCCATGCCCAAAGAAACCTTCTATAGAACTTAAAACATACCCAAAGACTTTAGGTATGAATTCCTAGACACTGAGCTTGAGCGACCAGTAATAGTCAATGC
Organism: Lathyrus tuberosus; assembly: GCA_022829125.1. Classification (NCBI taxonomy): domain Eukaryota; kingdom Viridiplantae; phylum Streptophyta; class Magnoliopsida; order Fabales; family Fabaceae; genus Lathyrus; species Lathyrus tuberosus. The sequence goes on from JALAZF010000141.1 coordinate 11,238,463, forward strand.
CGAATTAGGACAAATAGAGACCGAAAAACTATTATATGTCTTAAGAAAGTATCCTACGACTTTAGGTTACAACATCTCAGATCTAAAAGGAATAAGTCCTTCTATATGTATGCATCACATTATGCTAGAAGAGGACTGTAAAACCTCTAGAGAGCATCAGAGAAGATTAAATCACATCTTGAGTGATGTAGTAAAAAAGGAGGTACAAAAACTATTAGAAGCAGGAATTATATACCCGATATCTGACAGTAATTGGGTCAGCCCTGTGCATGTCGTACCGAAGAAGGGAGGTGTTACAGATGTTAGCAACGAAAAAGGCAAATCCGTAGCAAAGCAAATTTAAACTGGATGGAGAATGTGTATAGACTATTGGAAGCTAAATAAAGCCACTCGTAAAGACCACTTTCCTTTACCTTTCATAGATCAAATGCTTGAACGGCTAGCTAAACACTTTCATTTTTGTTACCTTGACGGATACTCAGGATTCTTTCAAATTCCTATTCATCTTGATGACTAAGAAAAGACTACATTCACCTATCCCTATGGTACATTTTCCTATCTACAAATGTCATTTGGACTATGTAACGCTCCCGCAACCTTTCAGAGATGCATGATGTCGATCTTTGCATATTTCATAGACGACATAATGGAAGTGTTTATGGACGATTTCTTTGTATGTGGGGGAAGTTTTGAAAATTGTTTATCAAACCTTGAGATGGTACTTAAACGATGCGTTAAAGTAAACCTAATACTTAATTGGGAGAAATGCCATTTCATGGTGAGGCAAGGAATAGTTCTTGGACATGTAGTATCTGATATAGGTATTGAAGTAGATAAAGCAAAAATAGAAATTATAGAAAACCTTCAACCTCCCAAAACCGTTAGAGAAATTCGCCATTTCTTAGGACACGCCAGATTCTACCGATGATTCATTAAAGATTTTTCTAAAATTACAAAACTGCTATCTGAGTTGTTGATGAAAGATGTCGAATTCATCTTTGATGAGGATTGCTTGGAAGCATTCAAACACCTTAAAAATGCTCTTATTACGGCACCCATTATGCAACCACCTAATTGGAGTATACCATTTGAAATTATGTGTGACGCAATGACTATGTTGTAGGCGTTGTCCTAGGACAAAGAAAAGATAAGAACATGCTATTTATTATGCAAGTAGAACCTTGGACAATGCACAGATGAACTACGCCACCACCGAAAAGGAACTCCTTGCAGTTGTGTTCGCTTTAGATAAATTTTGTTCCTACCTAGTGGGAGCAAAAATTATTGTCTATACTGATCATGCCGCAATTAGATACCTGTTGATTAAGAAAGATGCCAAACCAAGACTCTTAAGATGGATTTTGCTTTTGCAAGAGTTTGACTTGGAAATCAAGGATAAGAAAGGCACCGAAAACGTAGTGGTAGATCATCTCTCAAGGATTGAGGATCTGAGACCCGAAGAAGTGCCCATTAATGACGAATTCCCTTATGATAGACTAGTAGCCCAGTTAGAAAGCAAAAGCGAGGCAGTCAAATATTGTTTGATATTTAATTACGCAAAAACTAATGAAGTAGTAGAATCAATCTGCACCAAGACCACACTGCCGTGGTATGCTGATTTTGTCAACTACCTATCAGCTGGGGTGCTTCCACCAGACTTAACATACCAACAAAAGAAATTTTTTTTCCATGATCTTAAACACTACTATTGGGATGAACCCCTACTTTTCAAGAGAGGCGCCGATGGAATATTTCTTCGATGTGTCCCTGAATTGGAAGTAGCCGATGTCATACCTCATTGTCATGTTGCACCCTATGAAGGGCATGCGAGTACTTCAAAAACATGTGTGAAGATCCTACAATCTGGTCTCTTCTGGCCAAATATTTGGAAGGATGTCCACATCGCTGTTATAAATTGCTACCGGTAATAAGTACATACTCGTTACAGTCGATTACGTATCAAAATGGATTGAGGCAATAGCTTCTCCTACGAATGATGCACGAGTGGTGATTAAGCTCTTTAAAAACATAATCTTTCCTAGATTCGGTGTGCCAGAAGTTGTCATTAGCGATGGCGGCTCCCATTTTATTTCAAACGTCTTTGGGAAGCTATTGCTTAAATATGGAGTCTGACACCTAGTAGCAACACCCTATCACCCTCAAACCAATGGACAAGTTGAGGTGTCAAATAGGGAGATCAAACAAATCTTAGAAAAAACCGTTGCAACTTCCAGGAAGGATTGGTCTACTAAACTTCATGAGGCTCTGTGGGCTTATAGGACAGCATACAAGACCCCAATAGGAACCACTCCGTTTAAAATGGTTTATGGCAAATCATGCCACCTGCCTGTTGAACTAGAGCATAAAGCTTATTGGGCCATTAAGACCCTAAACATGAACTACACAGCAGCAGGGGAGAAAATAATTTTATATATCCATGAACTCGAGGAACTTAGACTTGATGCCTACGAAAATGCCCGAATCTATAAGGAGAGAACAAAGAAGTGGCACGATAAACAGATAAAAAGGAGAGAGTTCAATGAAGGAGATATAGTTCTTCTCTTGAACTCTCGACTGAAGCTGTTCCCAGGCAAGTTGCGTTCCTGATGGTCTGGTTCCTTCGAGGTTGTGAAAGCTTTCCGAAGTTGAGCAATAGAAATTCGAGGAAAGACAAATGAACGTTCATTATGAACGGGCAACGACTTAATCATTACCATGCCATAGAGAACAAGGAATTCTTCACTAGTTATAAGTTGGAAGAGCTGTCCGCTTCTCCAAATGAATGACATTTCTTTCTAGATCAATGTCGAGCTCGCGACACTAAACGAAGCGCTCCGTGGGAGGCAACCCACGATCTTTGGGCGTTATTGTTTTATTACTATTTTCAAAATTTTACTTATATTAGTTATTAATTTTATTGCATACTCATATTTATGTTATTATTATTATTATTTATTATTATTACTATTAATCTTATTATTATTATTATTACTATTGTTACTACTATTATGTATTTTTACTAACCTTTGTTTGTGGTACAACTTGTCTAATAGGAAATTATTGTCTAATTTCAGGCTAACTCGTCTTAGGCTAGCACTAATTCTAGGAGAATGCAGCCCTTCGAGAATCACAAAGTTGTTTTTAGGAATGAGGTCCAATGGCGTCATTTTGAGGCCCTATCCCAGAGAGACTTTGTTGTATCCATTTACCCAAATAACCTTGCTATGACTACTCTTGGTATCCGAGATAACGTTATCTACCCGCTGAATCAGTTGGGGTGGGATGATTTTGCTATCAGAAAGAGATTCACTACTTATCATAACTTGACTCTAGAGTTTCTAAGCTCATTATACTTTGATCCTACCCGTGGGTTCGGGTTTGGCCGTGGATTGGCCACCTTTAAGCTGTTCGAAAACAAGTATCGTTTCACCCATCATGAGTTGGCTAACTTGTTAGGATTTCCTAATAGGTCGGATGCTATCACTAAGACTCCTGAAGATGCTTTCACTGGGTATGACCTCAATCAGTTTTGGGGTACTCTCACTGGTAACTATAATCCTGAGCCAAATGGCATATTTTCTGAAAGTACTCACAATCCTGGCATCAGGTACTTCCATAAGTCATTGGCCCACACTCTTTTTGGGAAGAAAGAAAATGTGACTTCAGTCTCTAAGGATGAACTTTATATCATGTTCTGTGCTTCTCAAAGTAAGCCGGTTAATGCTGCCCCGTCCATGCTAGCTAACTTTGCTAAGATTCCCGGTGAGCCTTTCGGACCTATTATTATTGGAGGCTTGATTACCATGATCACTGATGCTATTGGGTTGCGGTATCATTTGAACCGTACTCATGTTTTTGGTAGTTTTCTCCCCATGGACATCAACGTCTGTGTTAACCATGGGATTATTGTAAACCTTGGCCCGGTTGAGTTTGAATTATTAATTGACAATGCTGTTGTCCACCATTTTACTTTTCCGAATCATGAAAAGACCAGTGTATATAACAGAGACAATTGGCTTTATGATTTGGAAGGCTAGAACGAGTCCCTGACTCCTCCTAATTCTCCACAAGCCTATGAAAATTTGGAAGCCGATATGCCCGATGTTGTTACTCATGGATCGGCTATTCAGCCGGTTATTCTGCCTATCGATATTGTCACTACAATTCATGCTCTTCAATCTAAAGTGGACTTCCTCCGAGGAGAGATGACTTCTCTTCGTGTGGATTTCTTAGGATTCATGGATGTGGTGCATGAGCAATTCGATCATCTGTTCCAAATTATTTATTCATTCTGGCGTCCCGCTGAACCTCAGATAAGGCGTCACAATGGATAGTTCCACAATTGTACTTATTTCCTTGCTTTCTTAGACTAAGATTTGTTTCAACGTATCAGTATTTCGAATTCTTGTACTGTTTGTTCTTTCAATTCCGTTGTCGTACTGTCGGTATATCGACAAAGAATTATGTTTGTACTGTTGTTTTTTTGCCTTAATGCATATCTTCCCTTTCTGTAAATTGTGTGTTATCTATCCTTAGAAATTTTACATTTTTCTTAGTTTGCTAATGGCCTTAAGTGCCTAATTTTCATACTAGCAGTAGGATAAAACCAAAAAAAACACAACCACAAGATTTTTCTTCTGATTCTGAACTGGCAGCGAAAAAACTCGCAATTTAGTATAATGGTGTTCGCCATTATGCTGATGGCGTTCACCATCGGTTTGAATTTTTTAATTTTTTTCATTCGCAACACATGGTGTTCGCCATTAGGTCCGAAACTGCAATTTCCTGCGCAGAATTCAAATCATGCGTGTTTTCCCTAGAACAACTACTCAAATCACTTTTTAAACTTCCAAAACCCCTTCCAAATACCCTCATTAACCTCTCATAACTACCAACCATCTAGATTCAACCTTTTCACCTATAAATTCATCAACCGTCTCTCATTTTTCTCACAACCATCACTCACACTCTCTCACAATCTTCACTCACAAACCTTTTCATTCCTTCTCATTACCATTATTTTGTCAAGATGCCTCCAAGAGCCGCTTTTGATATCGACTACATGGGCATTACCTTTCCAGAAGGAGGCATTGGTCAGAGCCAACGCACCAACTTCCTCAAATTGCAAAAAAGGGCAGTCGTCGCAACTCGGTATCCAGACACTGCTCCTGTCTAGACCTTGGGTCTCTATGATAGCGTTGACTGGATGCTTACTAACTGATCAGTGGTTTTCATATGCCATTTCGCTATTTGTTTTAATTACCATTTTGTTATTGTTTATTTGTTTTACATCTCTTTTACCGCATTTTATGCCTTGGTTGTGTTCTTTAGTGTTTTCAGGATCACATAAACATTCAGGAAGAATCGGAGCGAAACATCGAGAAAAATCGCAAAATTTGGAATGAAATTGGAATGAGAACAGTGGGCTGACATGGGTGCCCGTGTCGCCTGACACGACCCGTGTCAGAAGGCCTGGAGCAACACGCATTTGAAATTGAAGATTTGGGAGGAAGTCAGAGAGCTGACACAGGTGCCCGTGTCATCTGACACGACCCGTGTCAGCACACCTGGAGTGGAGAAAGTTTGCGCAGAGAAACAGAGGTCTGACACGGGTGCCCGTGTCGCCTGACACGGCTCGTGTCAGCAAGCCCGGGAGAGAAAATTTTGTGATTTTTTATACTTTCTGAGTGTAGTGCTCCGAGGGGTATTTTGGGAATTTTGTACTGTTTTAGTGATTTGGAACTACTTAGGCTGTGTGGAGAGAGAAAAATAGACTTTGGATCGTACGAAAGAATTACAGAAGGAAGAATAGAGCTCTGGAGGATTAGGAAAAGAGGAGATTTTCATGATTGGAAGAAATTGAAGATCAACTTTTATCACCAATTCTTGTAATGTCTTTATTTGGTATTTTGTTTTCTTTGAATATTATGAGTAGCTAAACACCCCAATGCTAGGGGGTGTCCCTGAATTGTGATGTAATGAACCGTTATTGAATTATTTGTTGAGTTTATGATTTCTTGCCTTAATCTTTTGTTATGCAAATAAATTAATACTTTTTTCGATCGTACAAATTGGGAACGATTTACGGTTAGGGATTTGGCCTGAAAAACGAATCTATTGTTTTTGCATAATACATTATGGTGGATATTGCCTAGGAATAGGGATACCCCGTAGTGACTAAAAGACCTTGTCAGAACTATTGCTTGATGGTCTCTCTTGACTGCTAAGGAATTAGGGCCAGGGGAAATATCAAAGGTTTTTCGGTTAAGGAATTTAAGAAAAATATTTGAGGGTCAGTAAAATTAAGGTTTGGAGGAATATCTCTTTGAGGATAATTTAGGGTTCTTGCTGAGCAATTCATACACCTTTCCTAGCATAACTTCTCATAATTGTTAAAGTCATTTTATTATTCTGCTTATTTCTTTCTGTCATTAGAATTAGTTTGAAAATCAAAACCCCCAAAAGGAACTTTTGTCTAATTGAAATAACATCTGCACTTACAAATTATACGCAGTCCTCGAGAGATCGATTCTGGGGATAACCCCACTTATTACTGCATCGTTAAAATAATACACTTGATATTTTTCCGATCAAGTTTTTGGCGCCGTTGTCGGGGACTGCCAAATTTTACGTGTTTGTTTATTCAATTGGAATTTTGTCACTCAGTGACTAAAATTTTATTTTTTTGTTACTTTTCTTTTCATTTTTTTTACTTTTGGATTATTACTGTTGCTACTAATCTGCGTCTAACATTTTTATGCGAGGAGAATCCTCAGCAAATTTTCCTTTTGACGCAGAAATTGAAAGAACGCTACACGAGAGGCGTAGACAAGCAAAACTTGCAGCGTCTGAAGCTGAACCATCTAAGCACTAAAACTTAGGTTCAGAGTCAGACGAATATACAGTGACCATGGCTGGAAATCCACCAGTGAAGAGACTTCTGGGCGATTACGGTGGGGCAAATGCACCGGCTGTTAGGTTGACCATTGTGAACCAACTGGTGAATGTGCCGAATTTCTATCTGCATCCTAGCACCATCACTCAACTTGAGAGGAGACCTTTCACCAGAAAGGTTAATGAAGATGCCAACAAACATCTGCAGAGATTTCTGACTATGAGCACCACTCTCAAGATTGAGGGGCACACCGAGGAAGCTAAAAAGTTAAGAATGTTTCTTTTCACTCAGGAGGAAGAGGCTGGAGAGTGGTTCTACTCATTACCTGCTGGGAGTATAACCACTTGGGAAGAGATGGAGAAGGTGTTTCTGAATGATTATTTTCCGGCATCTGTTTATATCCGAAAAAGATATGATATTGTAAACTTTAAATAGAAGGACGGAGAATCTCTCGGAGACGCATACAAGAGGTTCAAGAAGGTTTTGGTATCCTGTCCGACTCACAACATGGATCAAACTGAGCAGATGCAGGTGTTCGTCAATGGCCTACAAATGAAGACTAAGCAACTTATTAATACAGCTGCTGGTGGATCATCCAACTTCACCACCACAACTGGTATCAAGAAAATTATTGAAGCTATTGCAGCCAACGAAAATTTAGGGTTATATGATCGAAGTGTGAGTAAATATGAGGGTGTGATTGATTTGAAGTTGAATAACCAGGTTGTGAAGGTAGAAGATCAGATTGCTGCGGAAGTTGAAAGAAGGTTAAAGGCTATGAAAGTGGGTACTCAAAGTGTGGCACAAGCTGAAACTGGTCAACCCGTGAGTTGTGAAATTTGTAGTGGACCTCATTATACTGCACATTATGTTGCGACTCCGTAACAAATTAAAGAGATAAAATTCCTGAAGCAGAATAATCCCTACGCTCAAACTTATAATCCAGGGTGGAAGAATCATCCTAACTTCTCCTGGAAAGATCAGAATCAACAACAATACCCATAACAACAACAAGCTCCCCAAAAAGCACAATGGGAGATTGCCATTGAGAAGATGGCAGCTCATAACCAGCAATTTCAGGAAGAGACCCGAAATAGCTATAGGAATACCACAACCTCCATAAAAAATCTTGAAGTTCAGATGAGCCAGATAGCTCAACAACTAGCACATTCCCAAACACCAGGTGCCTTACCGAGTGCAACAGTGACAAACCCAAGAGATAACCAGAATGTGAATGCCATCATGGATGGAAGTGGTGAGTCAAGTGAGAATTACGGAGAGAAAAGAAAAGAAGCGGTCAAACCTAAGATCAAGTTACCGTACCCCTCAAGAGCGACAAAGAAGGAGACACAAGAGAAGGACTTTGAGAAATTTGTCGCATTGTTTAAAAAGTTGGAGGTTCATATGCCATTCTTTGAGGCACTAAAGCAAATGCCAGTGTATCAGAAATTCATGAAAGAGATGATCACTAAAAAGAAACCTATGGAGGAAGAGCTGAAAAATGTAAATGAGAAGTGTAGTGAAGTACTCCAAAATAGGAGAATCCCTGCCAAGCAGAAGGATCCTGGATCTGTGGCAATTCCGTGCACTATAAAAGACAGAAATTTCAAAAAAGTTCTGATTGATTTAGGTGCTAGTGTTAGTCTCATGCCATTGTCCATTTATAAAAAGTTGGGAATTGGAAGGGTGAGCGATACGGGAACAAATATAAAATTTGCAAACCATACAACTGAGAAATCTTATGGGGTAGCTGAGGATGTGTTAGTGACGATCGGTGAATTGTTTTTTCCAGTTGAATTTGAGATCATGGATATTCCAGAAGATGAAGACACCCCTGTCATCCTCGGTAGACCTTTCCTGCTCACTAGTCGGTGCAATCTCGATATTGACAAAGGCACTGTGACTTTTAAATCTTTTGATGAGAAAATCACTTTGAATGTTTTGGATATCAAGAAGCAAAATGAAGGTAAGGGTAAGCAAGCTTCAATTGGAATGATCGGAATGGTGGAAAAAAGCAGAAGTGCAAGATCACCTCCTGAAAAAGTCTCGGGCATAATCTCCAAAAATGCAGAGTCTCGGTCATCTATTGCACATAGCAACAATACGCCAAGGTCCACTCGTGAAATAAAGAAAAGAAAGAAAAAGAAACTTGGAAGGAAGGATATGGAAGTGGGTGTTGACTTGAGGCAACAAGTAGCTCGTATCTGTACATCAGGTCAGTTCTTGGTAGCGGAAAGGTCACACAACAAGATGGGGAAGCTGAAGTATCCCCCATAACTATGGGGAGTGGACCGTCGAGCCATGTGACGTTAAACGAAGCGCTACGTGGGAGGCAACCCATGCTTGTCTGATTAATTTCTTTCTTTTTGCCGTTTGATTTGTTTTGGTTGCAGGAAATAATCTGGATCCTACATGTGCAAACGATGATGTAGCAGTGGTGTTGCATTACCGTCAGCATCTTGAGAAGGATCTCTGTGAGTGACCTCTCTCGCTCTTGTTCTAACACATTAGGGCCAATGTGTAGTTCAATTTTGGGGGAGGATTTACTGCTTTTAGTTTTTCCTTTTTGTACGGGTCATGTCTGTTTTGTGTGTTGAAAACCATTCTGAATTCTCCCAGAATTTGAACCGTTAAAATTTTTCTTGTGAATACTGTGATTTTGAGGTGGTCAAGAAAGTATATAGAGTTTGAGGGAAGAGGAGTTAGAATTAGGGACATTGGAAAAAAACTTAGGAATGACCCGAACACCCTAGATTCCCTGGAGTAAGGAAACGAGTCCAACGTGTAGATTTGTGCCATAGTACTTGGATTTGAGAAGTATTCCCCGATTAGTTCATAGTGATAGTCCGACATGACTAAAAAGAATTGCATGTACATGATTGATTGAGAGAATGACCTAAGGCACCAAAAAAATGAATAATGGCGATAAAGACAACTTGTCCTTCTAAGTTGGGTAACCCTCACCCGGTTACTTAGCCTAACGGCGGTTGAGTCTCAATTGTTGTCCCAAAGTGGACTAATAAACGCCAATGAGCGAGAAAAAGAGATAATGGTGCCTAGAAAAACTTTCGATCAATTTTGTACATGTGAGGGAAAACAAAAAAATGCCTTAATCTGATTATCCGAATGAAAGGGGTAGAGAATCGAAGAAAAGACTTAAGCCCAAAGCATAGTTGGAGAGGTAACCGAAAAGGGGGATGTAGGTCCGTGGTTTTATCGCGGTTTGTGTTTGTGGAATACCTTCGTTAATGGACGATTACCAAGAGAACTAGTTTTAACCGATCATAACAAAGGCTCACGTATGAGTATCGACACACCTTATCTTCACAAGTCTTTCATTGGACTTGTACCATTTGATCTGCAAATTTTTATGCAAGCTTGTTGCTTGAGGTCAAGCAACGGTTTAAGTTTGGGGGAGTTTGATCAGTGGTTTTCATACGTCATTTTGCTATTTGTTTTAATTACCATTTTGTTATTGTTTATTTGTTTTACATCTCTTTTACCGCATTTTATGCCTTAGTTGTGTTCTTTAGTGTTTTCAGGATCACATAAACATTCAGGAAGAATCGGAGCGAAACATCGAGAAAAATCAAAAAATTTGGAATGAAATTGGAATGAGGACAGTGGGCTGACACGGGTGCCCGTGTCGCCTGACACGGCCCGTGTCAGAAGGCCTGGAGCAACGCGCATTTGAAATTGAAGATTTGGGAGGAAGTCAGAGAGCTGACACGGGTGCCCGTGTCATCTGACACGGCCCGTGTCAGCACACCTGGAGTGGAGAAAGTTTGCGCAGAGAAACTGAGGTCTGACACAGGTGCCCGTGTCGCCTGACACGGCCCGTGTCAGCAAGCCTAGGAGAGAAATTTTTTTGATTTTTAATACTTTCTGAGTGTAGTGCTCCGAGGGGTATTCTAGGAATTTCGTACTGTTTTAGTGATTTGGAACTACTTAGGCTGTGTGGAGAGAGAAAAATAGACTTTGGATCGTACGAAAGAATTACAGAAGGAAGAATAGAGCTCTGGAGGATTAGGAAAAGAGGAGATTTTCATGATCGGAAGAAATTGAAGATCAACTTTTACCACCAATTCTTGTAATGTCTTTATTTGGTATTTTGTTTTCTTTGAATATTATGAGTAGCTAAACCCCCCAATGCTAGGGGGTGTCCCTGAATTGTGATGTAATGAACCGTTGTTGAATTATTTGTTGAGTTTATGCTTTCTTACCTTAATCTTTTGTTATGCAAATAAATTAATACTTTTTTCGATCGTACAAATTGGGAACGATTTACGGTTAGGGATTTGGCCTGAAAAACCAATCTATTGTTTTTTCATAATACATTATGGTATATATTGCCTAGGAATAGGGATACCCCGTAGTGACTAAAAGACCTTTTCAGAACTATTGCTTGATGTTCTCTCTTGACTGCTAAGGAATTAGGGTCAGGGGGAAATATCAAATGTTTTTCAGTTAAGGAATTTAAGAAAAATATTTGAGGGTCAGTAAAATTAAGGTTTGGAGGAATATCTCTTTGAGGATAATTTAGGGTTCTTGCTGAGCAATTCATACACCTTTCCTAGCATAACTTCTCATAATTGTTAAAGTCATTTTATTATTCTGCTTATTTCTTTCTGTCATTAGAATTAGTTTGAAAATCAAAACCCCCAAAAGGAACTTTTGTCTAATTGAAATAACATCTGCACTTACAAATTATACGCAATCCTCGAGAGATCGATTCTGGGGATAACCCCACTTATTACTGCATCGTTAAAATAATACACTTGCTATTTTTCTGATCACTAACTTAGGTATGTCGCAGTTCTATTCTATGAGTAATCATACTTACATTAGGCTGACATACAAGTTTTTAAGTTCTTACCGTCTTTCCTTGGACTTGTCCCGCACTAATGGTTCCGTAGATTTTAGGATGTTTAACACCGATTACTCCCTGACCTTTGAGTAAATAGGCCCTATCTTTAGTTTTTCTAGTGGTCCGGAGTATGCTACACAAGCACCTTTAGAGATTGAATGACAATCTAGTGTTCTCGACTTTTGGCACCAAATCACCGATAAGACTTCCGACACATAGGAAGGTCTCAAACCCACATCTATCCACAACCCCGCCATTATATATTTCCACTGTATCTTAGCTTACACTATTTTTGGTCGGGAGAACACTGGGAATATGAATTTCAAAGATTTATTCTTCATCCACTGTGCACTTTCTGAAACCAAGGTTAACCCGACTCCATTTTTGCTTGCACACCTCCAGTCTGCCAGCGGTAGAGTAGGCGTTTCTATTTGTGTCGGAGGGATCATTACCTCAATAGCCTTAGCTTTAGGATTGCACACTGAGTTGTAGCCTCTTGAGCCTTTACCCGCTCTCTTTGTTGATCTATACCATTACCATGCCATGCGCCTTGTTAAGAATTTACCTAATGCCAAATATCACTTGATGATTGGCAACAAAGAGGTTAAAGGAGTCACATTACCCTGTTCTGACCGTATTAATGTGCGTGTCAGCACTAACTGGATATTTGATACCGAGGCCCCTGATCTTGAGCAAGAGAGAGCTGCGAGACATTACCATGATGTTATGGGGTATACCATGCCACAGACCCGCATTCGTTCCCGTGTTACTGATACACCCGGACCTAGCACCCGTTCACACATTGCACATTTTTCTACTGTCCCTTTTGCAGGTACACATCAGCCCCAGAAGGAGTATGATTACGTCGCCATCTGGAATTCACTGGATGATATTTTATCCGAGCTTAGGCATCGAAACAACATGGAGGCCAAGCGTGATCTTTTACTACGCAGCATGCAGAGACAGCAGGAGGAGTTGAGAGTCGCTGTTGACCAGATTAGCCAGGAGCAACAAGATTTTACAGAAAGGACTCAACTTGATATGGGTGACCTGATAGAGGAGATGAATGGAGTGCGCATTGAGATGACAGATCTGAGAGATTTCAATAGACATGTACCACAGTCTGAGTGGGGTAGAGCAGGTCGTAACAGAGGCAGAGGCCGTGGACGCCATCCTTGACTCTTTCACCAGGTTTTATTACTCCTTCTTTCACCTTGTACTAAAACATTGAGGATAATGTTTAGTTCAAGTGTCGGGGAGGAGCTTTACTGTTTTATTTCCTTTCTTGTTATTTTTGTTTTCTAGTATTTACTTCTCAGTTTGTTTATTTATCGAGTCATATGCGCTATTGAGTCCTATTATACGCTATTTTTTCTGTCTGTTTGAAAACTCCCTTAATTTTGACCCCCAACGAAAAAAAAAATTATTTATTCTAAGTCAATGCCATGACACTCTGTGTATAGGTTGTTTTTCATTATTAGGCTACGTTAGATAGACTTGGGAAAGTTTTGTAAATATCGGTACCGTTCCTACACCTTAGATTCCCTAAGTATGTGATATTGATTTAAATAGACATTATGCCAATACCTTATGCCTAGTTTCTTAGAAGTAGCCTCTTGATTAGTTTATACTAGCAGTCAGCACCATCCTTGTGTACAAACTAAGTAACGAACCGATGCAAATATGTGTTGATCTCAAAAATTTGAATAATGTGATATTTATAGAAAAAACGAATGAAAGACATATTCCTGCTAAGTTAGGTGGTCCTCACCCGACCATTTAGCCTAAAGGTTCGGACTCTTGAAATTCGTAAGCAAAAGAAAGGATAATGTGCGAAAAAGAAAAAATTGAATGTCGAGATCATATAACACAAACAGGTTCGCTTACCATGTAAGTACAAAGGATAACAGCTTAATGTGATTGCGCGAGAATGAAAAAGATGAGAAATAGGATGAAGGATGTAGGTCGAGTTATAATGTCATGATTTGAATTGGTATTGCATAGGAAGGGAGTCTTTGTTCATAAATGTGGAAATGTGTCATTATGGTATCCTTGTTTTCACTATTTAGTACCTATCCGTTTAGCATTAACTTAGCAACCTTGTGCCTAATTGTTTTTAGTTATGCCTACGAATCAGACACTGCACTTACTGTTTTAATTCTGTTGGGAGTTTACTTGAGGACAAGCAATGGTCTTAGTGTGGGGGAGTTTGATAACATGAATTTGTATTGTATTTTTAGGCTCACTATGCACACTTTTAGTCCATGTTTTTATCGAGTCTTATTGCATTTACTGTGTTTTTATTGTGTTTTGTGTTTGCAGGTGCCTCGTCGAAACCCCATACGAAATCATGAAAAGAAGTGAAAAAGAGAAGAAAATGCAGCAAAACAGCAAGTTCTGCCGTCTCTGCTGATATGGCGTTCGCCATTCCTTCCTGAAGGTTGCCCCCAATTTCAAAGAGAGCATGGCGTTCGCCATGACCATAATGGCGATCGCCGTACAGTTGCGAAAGGCAGTTTTAACTGTATAATGAAGTTTTAGGCAGTTTCTTTTCCCTCCATTTCAGAATTCGAATCTAGGCCTTGTAACTGTATTTTTCCTCTATAAATAAGACCTCTTAGGCCAGTTCCAAAGGGGGATTCAAGTGAGGAAGCTCTGTCACAATTTAGTTTGATTCCTTAAGCATAAACTCAGTTTCAAAAGCAACAATTACTCACACCGAGGAATTGTTGCAAATCTGTATTTTCTTTACTGCTGTACTTTTGGATCAAATCAATACAAGTTTGTCATTTTCATTTCATTCTAGTTTATTTTACCGCATTTTACAGGTTTTTACTTTACCGCATTTTAGTATACTTGTCATTAATTTCTTTAGCATGATAGTTTTAGGAATTGTATGTTTTAATATGTTAGGATTAAGATTAGTTATGTCTGGATAAATATAACCGAGACTGTCGTATCCGGCGGGACTCCGTATAAATAATAGGTACGAAATTATGATTATATGTCATCTTGGTTTTAATTTCCAATTTTAATGTCTCTTATTTTGACACGAGAGTGAGGAGTAAGTTAAGGTTTAAGCCGAGACCGCGAGAGTGTGAGGAGTGAACCAGATAGTGGGAATTAGGCATCATATCTAAATACAGCGAGAACGCTTTAGATATTGTTTAGGATATTATTAACATTCAAAGTGTATTTCTTAGTTACCGGGAGAGCGAGAGTAAAATCTTGGGATTAGGAAGTATGGCTTTTGTTAAGACCGCGAGAGCGTGAGGTGGAGCCTTTAAGTCGGTATATTCTACGGAATGGTAATATAGTCGTAACTAGTACCCGTATTCTATAAGTCCCTTAGGTGCACAGAAATCAAATTTCGGGCTCGTTTTAGTATTAATTTCAGATCTTAGAATTCAGTCCCTTAATTCCTGTTAAATTCCTGTTAACCTTTAGCCTTAGATTTGCGCAACAACCTTGGATAACATTGGTTTGGTTATCTTTCCCTGTGGGTTCGACAACCTTTTTAAGACTACACGATCAACTGTATACTTGCAGATTTATCCGTCAATGTCAGACGATCAGGTGTAATCGATTAACATATATGTGTTAATCGATTACATGCTTGAAAATTTCAAATTTTGCGCCCTTTTGAAGGGTGTAATCGATTAACCAGTGAAAAACATGAAAATTTGGCCAGTTACTCCACTGCTTTGGTCTTGGCTTGAGGTTTACTTGTTGAAGAAGGCACAGAAATAAACACTTGAACCTTTAAATTTCTTGAGAGACAAGTAATTAAACCTTGGGATGTTCCTGATCAAAATGAGCTAGAATAATACTGAGGAACTGAGCTTGATATCCTTAACGTCTTCCTGACCTGTTTTGCAACAGAAACAAAGGAAACAAAAACATAGTTTTGGTATTTTGATTAGGGGTTAGTAAACATAAACAAATATAAAACAAATAAGAACACAGGGGTGCTTAGTGATCGCCCTTAGAAACAAACCTACAGTGGAGAGCAGGAGAACTAATGCTTGTGATCTTGTTTGTGATGCAGATGATGCAAATGACATGTGGAATCTTAGGGGTAAAAATTAGGGTATTACAACTAGAAATACTGAATGAAAATACTTGAAGGAAATTTGAAAGTAAAGAGCACGAATCAAGCATAAAGTTAAAATAAAAAACTCTACATTGAACATTAAAATATGGCGATTCATTTACTCTTACATTCTCTCAGTCATTCTCCCGTTTCTCTTAATGCTGATACTTTGAGTTTTTAGTGAGATTTTTGTAATACAATGAACACCCAGAATTCAACATAATGAACTCCTATATATACAAGTGTGAAGTAATTACCCATAACATTTCTATCCTCAGAACTCGCTACGTGAAGCTCTGTGTGTACCCTATCTTTGTACTCCCTCCACGTGTCTCTTCAGAAGGAAACCTTTAGGCAGTTATTGATATTTGAACATGAGACTGTGCTCCCAAATAACTACCTTGTCGACCACTTTTCCACTGTTGCACGGACTACACGGTTAATGACGATACTTAGTCAAAATGTCTTTTGAAACAACCAAAAATTTCACTAAGTCCAGACTCTTGGTCGAACCAAGACTTTTTCAAACTTGCCCTTGTTTGTTGGGTTTTTTTCCTTAGTCAAAAATCTCAGCTAACAAATTGCCCCCAAAAAATGTCTCTTTCGACGATTCTAGGAGATAGGGGCATTTTTTTTACCTTTCTAGCCACTATTCACCAAGTGGGATGACATCATTCCCATCACGACGTTTCTTTCATCCGTCACCTAAAAAACGTGCTCTTCCCACTGCTCCATACCTCTACTCATCATGGCGCCGAATTCATAGGGTAGTGTAGCTACGTGTAGCAGGACGCCCTAACTTCTTCCTCTAGGGAAGTGCCACGTGACTCCCACTTGTTCCAACTACTCAATTAAGGGTACTGAAGAGTCTCACATTCTCCCACTATAAATAGTGTGTCTCCCCTATTTTCAATACTTTTCTAGCATTTCATCTGAAACCTTCATTGCAGAAATCTTCTTCTCCAAATTTTCTTCAAAAAAACTTCAGAATCTCAACAATGGCATCTTCTACCTAGAACGTCAAGGCCCCCAAAGAAACTCTTCTTCAAGCATACATGATGAACAAGGTCACTGCAATAGAGAATTGAGAATATGTCCCAGAACCTCCAAACCTTGAATACGTCCCAGGTACTTATCCCTTTTAAGATTTCAGGAACTGACCGCGCTCTCATGGGTCATATGCTTGACCCTACAAAGGATGTTACTAAGTGCAAAGATTTCTTTCTTGCTTACCATAAGACTAAAATCATAGTCAGCATTAAGGGACCCATAGACTTGGAGTATCTAACCACCAATCTGTAATTTTTTCACTCTATTTCCCCAACCAAAAAACATAACGAATATATATCATGGTTAGATAAGATAGAAGCCCAAATAAGTGATGCCTGGAAAGAAATGGGCATCTACAACTTGATCCAACTGTCGACGACTGATACGACGTATTTCCAAAACATGCTTGTCACCTCCCTTTACTATTGGGAGAGCACGACTAACACCTTCCAACTTCCTTATGGAGTGTTGACACCCACACTCTTCGACGTGGCAACCATTACTTCCCTTCGCCATAATGGTGGTAATTTCGACCCAACTAAGCAAGATGAGGATAACATTGAGTTCGATAACAATCGCACTGGTTTCACTTGGTACATCACAGACTATCATGTCACTGACGCTCCTGAGGTCACTGCTGAAGAACACATTGCTTTCTTGGATTTGTGGCTATCTAGATGTGTTTTGTGCTATTGATCCCTGAAGGTAGAAAAAAAGTATCTGACCCTTTCCAACCAGCTACATGAGGGAAAAGATGTATGTCTCAGCCAGCTAATTTTAGGGTCCTTGTACGCATCACTGGGAGAAGCCACTGATGATTTGAGAAACATTAAGCCTAAAGACGGCCTTCTGCTTGCAGGAACATTCTGGCTTCTTTAGTTATGGCTTAACGCTACCTTTTAAGCTTCCTTGAAAGTCGAACGCCTTGACGATGCTGACTTAATCACCAATGGCTAAAGCATTGAAGGTACTAGGCTGAATCTTCTGACCCCCACTGATAAGAGAAGGTCAGACAAAGACGTATTCGATTTCTACTTAACAATGTTTTCCAAATGCTATACCTTCACCTCGAATATGGCCCCCTTCACCAGAAGGAATCATGGACCAGAATGGTTTACCCAACATTGCCAGGCCATGGCGAAAAGGAAAAAGAGTCTAAAAGGATATGGTCATCATTCCTGACACCTAACCTCTTTTTCGTTCGACTTGAGCCTTCCAAATATGGTAGCACGCCAGTTCGGAATCTGTCAAACCATTCCTCGCCCTTTTTTCAGGAAGAAAAGTTAGTTATGCCTAAGCACCATTGTCAACTCTGAGGATGACTACCTCCAACGGTTCACTCGACATGCTGATGGCTGACCTACCCTTAGCCTCTTTAGCTTTGAGCCCACTTATTATTACACTCAAGAGTTTAAACTTGGTGGAGAGCCTACTATGGCCAAGAATTCATGGATGTTCTGACAATCTGACAACATCTCACTAATGCTTTTTCCTCTTTGCAGCAAAAATTCAAGAAAGGTAGATCAAAGCACATCAAAGAGATCTAGGCTTTCCAAAAATACTTTGAAACTGTATATGACCCAAATGATCTTAGACGGACAATTAGTGAGGCAGCTAGGACTCCTAAGGACAAAGTGCAGGCGAAGCTTCCCAATCTAAAGATTCCTGCCTATGTGAAAGACATATATGATTTTGCCCTCAAGTTTTTTACTCCCAAATTTCCCCCTTTGCTGACCAGTGACATGGCTCTGGCCTTCGCTCCTCCATTTCCACGATGGTTCATTTGTGGTAAATTCTTGAAGGTACACAAAAATGAGAGTCTGAAGCCTATGCAACGAGTGACCCTGACTAAGCTGGATCTATACAGTTTCAAGGTCACCTTTATGTCGACATAGACAATGTCAGGGTCAAAACTCCCATACATGAGGGTGGGGAAAGCAAAAAAATCTCTCTCAAATCTTCTTCATTTCCTATTTCCCTTTCTTTAACTTTGGGTTTGACGTTGTTTTTGTTTCGTCACAGCCGTCAAACACAAAAAGAGGACGAGGGAAGTTGTCAGAGCTAAAGCAACACTCAACCAGGCTGAGGTTGAGGGGACCTCATCTAACCCTTCCCAGGTACAAACTTCAGAAATGTGTACCCCTGGTATTTCTCAACTTATACTTTTTACTTATCTAAGATCTTTCTATATCTTTACCATGTAGGCCAATGACACTACTGGAGAAGTTGAAACTGCCACCGCAAACATTGCACCTATTGTTGTATAAGACTCATCCTTAAAGCCTCCTCCACACAAGAAGAAAAGCAGAGGTGTCGGAACAAAGAAAATCCCAGCCAGCCCAAAAGTGGCTCCCACCCACAAAATCAAACAAAGGAAGAAAGTCCCTATTGGTAAAGTTGTAAAGGTTACCCCAACGGCTAGGAAATTAGCGTTGAATGAGAGTGCCAACACTAGTCCTCATAGAGAAACCTTAAAGGTAATTTCAAACTTTATTTACTTACTATTTTTTTCCTTTTTGGTAAATACTGACAAAGTACTTCATCTTCAGGACAAACCAACAACTCAACCTGCGACGACTTTGACTGCTAAGCTTGGGCCGACCAACAGCTAGCCATCACATCAATCATCCGCTACTGCAGCTGCTATAGACGAAATCAACAAGCTTGTAGAAGTTGAAGATAACACCTTTCAAAAACTGAGGGGGAGAAAACCCAGATGGATATGGACGAAATTTCCCCATAAGCTACTCTTGACAAAGAAAAGCCTCAACATCTAGCTGAAAAATCTCCCAGCTGCCCGAGGAAACTGTCGATACAATCCAAGGTGACAAAAATCCTAGTTTTAAGACTGCCCCTAATACCGGAATTGAGAAAACAGATGCCTCAACTGCCACGAAGACTACTCCAATAGCCAGACCCTTATCACGGACAGAAATGGACGTGCTGAAAGCGACCAATCCCAAAGCTTACATGAAAATTGTTCTGAGTACTAAGGGTAGTTCCACTGATAGATGTTTAAGTTCTTCGACTGTATCTGGCAGTACGACTGGTCCTAAGTCTCTCAAATCGATTTTGAAGCAACTTAAAACCCTTGTTGGGGATGTCGACCTTTTCGAAGCTTTTGAGAAAGACTTCATATATGGCTACAACATCAAAACTCTTCTGAAGAAACTGGATATTCTTGATGCTCTTGTCGAAGTGGTCGATTTCTTAGTTACCTTTGGGCCTTTTTTTGACCAAGTCCAAGAGGACTTTCAACGCAGGCATGACACCAAGACCAAGATGGCACCCAAAGCGACCGAGAGATCTAAAATGTGGAACTTGGCCAATGAGTCGGACCAACGCACGGAGGAACTTGAAGAAAGACTTCGTCTAGAAAACAGTGTTGTCACTTCCCTGGATACTCAAATCTCTGAAAGGAAGAAAGAGATAGAGGCGTTGCAGAAAAAGATATAGGATGCTGAGACGGAGAAAACCAATCTGTGAAGATTCATCCAAATCCAACAAGACAATGAGACTTAAAAAGGTATTCAATATTTGGGGACAGTCGTTGCCCTTGACAAAGAGCTTTCGACCTATTCCTCAATCTTTTCCCAGAAAAAATCGCCCTTGACAAAACTCAATATGAGCGTTTTAAGCCAAATTTCCCCTTCTAGGATAGTATCTTTACTTAACTTTTTGTTGATTTATCCCTCGCCGCTTATGGCGACGTTTTGATGTTTAAACTTGATGCAATATTTAAATATGCCTTTCATGGAATTTTGACAATATTAAAGGCTATCAGTTTTTTGAAGCCTTCTTGATTTTACAATTTATTGATTATTCTGCATCTATGTGTATTTCCTATAAAATAGGCCGATATTATGTTAAATATTTGCCATTTATTCGCAGGGTTCGACCTTCAAGGGTCAACTATTCAATCTCATATGCATTATTTGAAAATATTTTTAGAATTTTAAAAGGTCCTTCCCAATTTGGGGACCACTTGCCCAATATCCTATCTTTTCGATCCATATGCAATATGACCTTCCAAACTAGGTCTCCTTCATTAAATGTTTTGGGCTTAACCTTTTTGTTGTAGGCTTTAGCAACCATCTCCTTTTGTCTCATCAAGATGTCTAGAGCAGTTAATTTATCCTCATCTAACTGAGCAAGCTCGTCGAACATCATTCCACAATAGAACTCAGTTGGGATTTCAGATTGCCATTGAATCCTGACCGACTGCAGGTAGATTTCTAGAGGAAATACTGCGTCGTTCCCATACATAAGTCGGAAAGGTGTAGAATTAGTTGACTCTTTGGGAGAGTTATGACATGCCCATAGAACTTGGTTTAGGGTTTTATTCCAGTTTTTTGGCTTCTTCCCCACATGTTTCTTAATCAGCCTAATCAATATCTTATTGGCCGCTTCGACCTGACCGTTGACCTGAGCATAAAATCGCTTCGAGGTTAAGAGTTTAAACCCCGTGTTGGAGGAGAACTCCACCACTTTACGCCCTGCGAAAACTGAGCCTTGGTCAATGGTAATAGTTTCAGGAATCCCAAATCTATATATGATATGGTTCTGGATGAAACTTATCACCTCCTCTTGGTCGACATTAGGTAAAGGTATAACTTCTATCCACTTAGTGAAATATGTTTATTCCCACCAAAATATACATATATCCTTTTGCTGAAGAAGGTTTTATTTCACTAATTATGTCTAAAGCCCAACCTCTAAAAGGCCATGGCTTTACTATTGAATGTAACTCGCTGGCAGACACATGTTGGATGCATGAATGTTTTTGGCACTCTTGGCAACCTTTGGCGAAGTCTATACAATCTTTCAACATGGTTGGCCAATATACCCCTTGTCTACACAACAACCATTTTATTTTATGACCAGTTTAGTGCGAGCCGCATGATCCCTTATGCATCTCAGATATTGCAGTAGGCTTGACTTTTGCCCAGACATTTGAGGAGAAGTCCTTCAGGGGTCTTTTCATCAATTTGTTACCCATAACTATATATCTCAAAGCTCTGTACTTAAGTTTTCTATCGATTGCCCCCGATGGTTTTTCCAAATATTCAACTATGGGTTTTCTCCAATCATTATCTGACATTAAGTCAATGGCTAAAACTTCATAGTTCACACTTCTGTTGAATTCCAAGTCCTCTAAGTCTTGTGAGCCTTCATGCTCATGTGCCCCCTGAAGTTTTACCATTGACGAGGTGTCTTGAGGATTATCCTCTGATATTAACTTTTCTTTAATCTCGACTAGGTCTTCTAACCTCTCCTTTAAGATTTTGTATCCCGAGGCTATTTGATCCAAATCATTAGCCTCCTGGTTTTCCAGTTGAGGAATGTGATTGATCGACACTTGGTTAAATCGTTTCAACAAACAGTTAGCTCGTACAAAGTACAACATCAAGTTATTTTTGATGCATTTGTACTCCTTCTTTAACTGTCGAATCACCAGCTCTGAGTCTCCCTTAATTTCGAATTCTCTTGCCCCCAAGTCTAATAGAACCTGAAGGCATGTTATCAAGGCTTCATATTTGACCTCGTTATTGAAACATGTCCCCTTAATCTTGTATATGAAATTGGTGGATGTGTTCTGTGGTGAAAGTATAAAAATACCTACTCCGGAGCCATTCTTATGCTTGGAACCATCGAAGTACAACTTCCAAGGTCTAGTTCCCACATATGCTTCTACTGTGTCAACCACTGAATGGTCAACAATGAAATCTGTGACAATTTGTCCTTTTACTGCTTTCAAAAGACAATAAGTCAATGAATACTCAATGAGCGCTAACGCCCACTTCCCTATTTGACTATGCAGAATAGGTTTTGATAGCATAAGTTTAATAATGTCGAAATGAGAATAAACATAAACTTCAACTGGTTTAATATAATGCTTTAATTTAGTACACGAGAAACCATCTAACATGCTAAAATACTCATGACATTTGGCTAAATTGACCAGCATTTCTGCCACAGGCATGGGGTACTTATCCTTGGGCGTAGCATGATTTAAATCTCTAAAGTCTGTGATCAGTCACCATTTTGCTATAGTTATTATCATTTTAACAGGTGAAAGTATGCGAATTATTTACATTTTTATATAGTTTGAGTGGTTTATATGTCAGTTTCTTTAATTTCGTATTTATATATGTTTTAATCATTTCTGGTATTTTTGATCTTTTTGGGAAGGTTAACGTGTTTTGTAGGTCGGATGAAGTCAATGATATGGTCAAAAAAGGAACGCGGCGAATTTTTAGAAAGATTGGAAAAATTTATTTTTCAGCATGTTTTTCATCATGATAGGCGTGCAGTATTTTGATCATAACTGGAGCATCGTAAATCAAAATGACGTGGGTCTGGCGGAAAATGAAAGCTAAGATCAAGGGCTACAACTTTCATGAAGACACTTTTGGCAGATTCGACACTGTTCATAAGCGTATTGCCTCATTTCATACGCGTATCGAATGCTGAAAAATGCTGAAAAAATGCTGAAAATGTTGTTTCTCTCCCCATACGCGTATGGCCTGCCCCCATACGCGTATTTCCTGCCCCCATACGCGTATGATACGCCCAGAACATGCTCATACGCTCCCGTACGCGTATGGCACCCCCGATACGCGTATGGAGGCCCAGAAGTGCGAAAAAGCCCAAATTTGACGTATTTAAAGCCACCATGCAATTTTTTAAGGGGGGGACGGATTCTTGACGGAAAAATACATGTTTTGAAGGCCGGAGAACTCATATTTCAACAGTTTATTCATATTTTCAAGAGCTTCCTGCGATTGAAGATCTATTCATCTAAGATTTCTGTAATGACAACACTTTTTATCATGTTTTTCTTTACTTTTATGAGTAGCTAAACCCCCATTGCTAGGGGGTGTACCTGATTTGATTATGTAATGACTCTAATATTATTATTTCAATGACAATCTCTTTTTGATTTAATCTTTTGTTGTTCTTAATGCTTGCCTTGTCAGAAAAACGGGTTTGATTTACGGTTAACGATTAGGCGGAACCGTCGTTGTTAATGCTTTGCTTGAGATTATTTTATAGTAGATATCACCTAGGACTAGGGATAACCTATAGAAACCGGAATATTCTTGATAATTGATTGCTTAATTTCAATTGTAATTCTCTATGGACATAGGAATTAGGTTGGATGATTAAAAGTTTTCTCACTAAGGACTTAGGAGTAAACACCCTTAAGAACCGGTAATTAATTAGTTAAAATAAGTTGTTGCAGTGTTAATTCAGAGTTGTTACTGATTCAGATCATACATCTTCCCTAGCATGCTACTCATATCTGTTTTAACCATTCCCGTACTTTCTTTATTTTATTCGCAATTATTTTTCAATTTGCAAAATCAAAACCAAAACCCCCAAAGCTTTTGTTTAACTAAAATAAAACCAGAACTCTATATCGTCAAGCAGTCCTTGAGATCGACATTCGGGGAAATTCCCTTTTTATTACTACATTGGCAGAATAGTACACTTGCTATTTTTTCGATCAGTCTATATAAACCCTAAGTGTACCATTTTTCTTTATAACCAGAATGATATTAGCTAACCATTCGACGTACCTGACCGTTCTTATAAATTTTCTCTTGAGCGACCTTTCGATTTCTTCCTTATTCTTTGACATTATCTTTGGTGTGAATCTCCTTGGTAACTGCTTCACCGGTTTCTTCCCAGGCCAAATTGGTAGTTTTAATTCCACCATATCTCGACTTAATCCAGGCATCTCATTGTAGTCCTATGTGAAGCACTCTCTGTATTCATTGAGCAGTTCGACCACCTTTTCCTTCATACCTAAATCAATATTGTCGCTGATGTATGTTGGTCGCTTCTCTGCTCCTTCTCCCAAGTCTATTTCTTCTAAAGGATCTTGGGCCTGCATTTTCATATTATTTCTAAGTGGGTCTTTTTCAAACCCCAAAGGCTCGCTGTCATAAATGCAATCGAGCATTCGGCTTTCTGAAGCTGTTGCTCAGCCCATAGGGCCATCTCCAATGTTTTCGAAGCTTTTGACACTGGCTTCGAAAGCCATATTCTAAGAAATTTCGGCCTCTAAGGCCGATTTTATTCTGTTTTTAGCCATGTAGGCCGAAATCTGAGCCAATGATTTTGAATCAGCAGTCATCTTCGTTGACCATTGTCCACCCTATGGGAAGCAAACTTCCCTATTCGACAGGATCGCTCTCAACCTGCTCTTTGTCCTAGATAAATCCATAATTTGGGTGCAAATTCAAAGAGTAGGCCGAGTCTTTCTCAGAGGTGTAAACCTCTTCTGCAACATAACATGGCGGCATCTTCGCCAAATTCCTGTCAAAATCTCTTACTGACCTTGCCAATTTCAGCTCTATAGTAGCTTTGGTCGGCTTCAATATTCTCGACGATGCCATCTTCCCTCTAGATGGCTAGCCTTTGGTACAACATCGATGGCACTGCTCCAACTCCATGTATCCGTTCAGGTCTAAGCAGCAACTTGTAGTTAGCATTGGACCTGATAACCATAAATAAAGTTTATCTGGATGTCGAACCAACTGACAGGTCGACGTAGATCACACCCAGTATATTACTAGTATTGCCCTCATAGTTGGATAACACCATATTGTGGAGCCTTAGGTCCTCATCGGTCTTCCCCATCTTCCTGAGTACTGAACAAGGCATCAGATTGACCGCTCACCTCCATCCACAAATACTTTGTTAACATCCTTGGAGTCTACTTTCGCCCTAATGAAGAGAGACTTTAAGTGATACATCATGCTGGGATCAAGCCTCTCAAAGACCGCCTATTATTCCTCAATCACTCCATTGTTCATGACGTAGTAGCAAAGAGGTTTCTGGTTGACAACATCGTCTGGAACAAAATCTTCCTCAGCCTCAGAAACTTCTAACACCCGATCATATTCGGTTGGCAGCATTGACACTATTCCATAATTGATATGAAGGTCATCTTCCGATTCTCCGCTGGAGTTGTCCTCAACTATCTCGTCATCTGACCCAGGAGTGTATTCTGGCTCTTTTTGGTTAGGTCGGGGAAAGTAATAGGGCACATAGGCATCCTCGGACTAAAGGGAAAATTCAAGATCCTCGTCTTCAGGTTGTGGAGTGTAATGAGGGTCTTCCTCTTTAGGATGAGGAGTGTGACCTGCACCTTCGTCCTTTGACTGAGGTGAGTATTCAAGAGTTGCCTCCATCAATTTAAGTCCCTCTTTAATTGTGGGGGCTTTAGCTGTCGTCTTCGGGGAAAGATTCAGTTGTCCCTCCTTGTTGAACTTATTGGAATAGGGTTTCTCTTAGGGCTTCGACGCTGCCGTGTTGCGCTTCGACCCTAGGGCATTGTGCTCATTTTTTAGGGCTTCCCTTTCAGCCTTCTTCTTCATCTAATAACATCTCCACTGAGTACGCGTCATAGAATTCTTACGTTTATAGGACGTAGCATATGTGATTATCCTTTCGCCTCCTTCTGGGCTTTGTCGCTTGGCACCCTAGGCTTGGGATTGACTTCCTTCCACTTCGGATGGTTTGCCCCCTTTTGGTTGAGGGGCTTCACCCACTTATCCATGGGTGCGCTCGCTGGAGGCCTGAAAGTTTTCTGTCGAGGCTGCCGAAATTGCCTCCTGTACTTCTCCTTCCTGCGAGGTCTCCCCCTATTGCTTGGAGCGACCCTAGTTGTTCAACCTCCACCCCGTTCTCGTCCGAGATTAACCCTCCAAAAGCCTTCAATTTTTTGCTGCTTCTTCGTTGAACACGGCACTACAACATGGGCACAACATGGTCTTAGAGTCATTAAGCTTATAACGCTAAAGAAAATCAATTAATCCCTCTTCAGCCTGGGGATAAACCTCTTGGGAGTCGAAATCAACAACAACAGAGATCTGTTCTCCCTTGTCGACATCCATGTTGGAGCCATCAACAACTTCCACCATCAGGATTTCTATAGGCTCGGCAAGTGGGCCTCCTTCATCTGTATGGAGTCTGAGTCCACTTTCATCGATGATTTCGACTTCTCACCAAATCGCAATCTTCCACCATATAGAGTCTTTTGACCAAATCCCTGAAAAGCACACATTGAGAAGTCTTATAACCCAAGAAATTATGGCATTTACAAAAACCTCTCTTCTTCCTTTGCTTTAAAGGAGGAGTTTTTAAACCGAGAGGTACTATAATTTGACCATCTGTAACTAATAAATCAAATATCTCATCATATTTCATAATGTCGAAAGTGTAAGTCCTAGTGGCGAACTTCTCATTTTTGTTGGTCTCGACAGGGTTTTTCCTATTAAATGGTTTTAATAGTTTACAAACATAAGGGGGTCCTGGCTTTAATTCAGCCACGTTGACCTTGCCTTCCTTAGAAAAATTGTAACCTACATCGGAGACGTAATCGTCTGCGTCTATGTAAGCGAATTTTTCTTTTTTATGATTTATACTAGTTCTGGCTTTCTCAGCTTTTAGGCATTCGACCTGACGAACCCTATCTGCGAGTTGTGCTATGTCCCTCAAGTATTTAGTATCTAACTTTTTCCTAATTGAATAGTCCAGGCCATCAGCGGCCATTTCGACTAACTCATACTCTGACACTTAGGTGAAACCCGTTGCCTTAAGAAGTCTGAACCTATTCAAATAGTCATCTACCGACTCAGAGACTTTTTGCCTAACACTTGCCAACTCTTTTAAACTAATCTTCGACTGTCCCATATAGAACTGTTCATGGAATAACCTTTCTAACTGGATCCATGATTGGATGGAATGGGGAGGGAGAGTTTTGAACTAAGTAAAGGCGTTATTGGTTAGAGAATATTGGAAGTATTCAATTTTAAAAATTCTCATTGTTCGCTAAGTCGCCGACCTCAATTTGGTACCGGACAACATGCTCTACTGTCGATTCATTGATGTCTCCAACAAACTTCTTAAACTTTGGGACTTTCAATCCCTTGGGTAACTCTGACTGTTGAACATATTCTGACAACAGAGAGATGAAATTTTATCGGTGGAGTCCCACATTAAGGCCATTCTGGGCCAAAATTTGTTCGACCATATTTGTTATGTGGTTCTGCCCAACAAAATTGTTTTGTTGGACGTGCCTAAGGACTTGGTCAGCATTTTGATTTCTCGGAGCCATTAAAGGCCTAGGGCTGTTTTGTTCTATTTGTTCAACTTCTTCCCTGGTCAGAGGAAGTTCTTGTTGTACCCCTTGGTTTTGACCCACAGTGGCATGGATTGTCCCGTTCTCAGGAGTTTCGACCATCCTAACAATAGATATTTGTGGAGTAGGTCGAACTTGCACTGGGGGCATGCCAAAGAAATCAACGATACGCCCCATTTAACTTGCCAATACTTCATAAGCCTGATTTGTGTTTGCAATTAATGGTTTAAAAGTAGTTCCCATTTGTTGGTGAGAGTGTTTACTAACTCTAAATTACTCTCATCCATCTGCTGCCTCATGGCCATCATAGAGGTTGTATTCAAAGATGGCGTATTCTCGGGGATGTAATTTATCCCTCCTGGTTGCGCCACATTATTGATGGTCGATGCTGAGGAATTATAAGGATTATATAATGGCGTTGTGGTCATCATATTGTCACTAAAGGTTAACATATTTGGTTGAAGGTTAGCCATCATAGATGTTGACATACCATATGGGTAATCTCTGCCAAGCGGTGGCATTGAGAACCCAAACAAAGGTCTCGCAATCGCAAGATTATTAAGGGAATTTCCTTCCCGCGTCGAGGGTGTGTCCCCCTGGTATGGCATCGTCGCGACCAATGCCGCTGATACCACTGGAGCAGTTGTTCTAACTGGTGTTGAGAGCACGAGCTCCTCAACCGTCGACACGACTGGCTATTGCACTACATTTTAGGAATTATTCTGGAAATTCACATTATCTACGAGAGGACAAGACATACTAGACGAAGCCTTACCACTCCTTAATTGCATACAAAATACCCAGAAAGGACTCTTAAAAATAGAACACTATTTTCAAAATTAAAGAAAACAAATAAATCTGTAAATGATAGGAAACTTAGCACATGTCCCATTGGGCGTGCCAATTTGTTTACGCTGAAAAATGGTAAACAACCGCTGGTCTCCAAATTAAGGATTAATTGCAGGATCAACTAGTGAATCTTAGGACATAGTGCCAAATTACCACTCCGTCTTTGATTTTTTTGTGTTTAAATGACTACTTTCGACTTGGTCAAACTATGGTTCTAAGTAACTATAAAACGGGTAAAAGTGTCGTCTTCGACTACTTCAGAAATGTGTAAAAGAGAAGATAAAGACTAGAAATGCTGAATGAAAAGACTTGAAGGAAATTTGAAAGTAAAGAACACGAATCAAGCATAACGTTAAAATTAGAAACTTTGCATTGAACGTAAAATATGGTGATTCATTTGCTCTTACATTCTTTCAGTCATTCGCTCGTTTCTCTTAACACTGATACTTTGAGTTTTCAGTGAGATTTTTGTAATACAATGAACACCCCGAATTCAACATAACGAGCTTCTATACATACAAGTGTGAAATAACTATCCCTAATGTTTCTATCCTCAGAATTCACCATGTGAAGCTCTGCATGTGGCTTATCTTCGTACTCCCTCCATGTGTCTCTTCAGAAGGAAACCTTCAGGCAATTATTGATATTTAAACGTGAGATTGTGCGCCTAAATAATTGCCTTGTTGACCACTTCTCCACTGTCGCATGAACTACGTGGTCGATGACGATACTTAGTCTAAATGTCTTTTGAAACAACAAAAAATTTCACTAAGTCTAGACTCAAGGTTGAACCAAGACTTTTTCAAACTTGCCCCTTGTTTGCTAGGGTTTTTTCCTTAGTCAAAAATCCCAACTAACAATGTGTTATGTTGTATAATCAATCTAGGGCTTATTCATGACATATAAATGGTGCTAAGTGTGTTGAGAACCAGGATGTTATAAGAATATGTAATTAAAAGATTGAGGGGGTAAAATGGATAATTTACCCTAAAGAGGTATTTTAGTCTTTTCACAAATGATTATGGAACTTCACTTTCAAGTTACTTCTAAATAAGGTTTAAGGAAATTTAAAATTATCCCTTAAGTCGTAATCAGAGGTCATGGACAAAGTAGAGATTAGTTATGGGTATGAAGGCATATTATGTAACTTTGTGTTGTTAAGAAATGGAATTTTAGTAATTTCGCGATATTATTTGATAACTCAACAAAAACTAAGATTTATTAAGATTTAAGGAAGGTGATTGAGTCAAAAAAAAAAAAAGGTGATTAATTAATTAAACTAAGACTGGTGAGCAATGGCCATTTAGGAAAGGATGATATGAAGAAGGGAAATTAAAGAATGCCATGTGTGTTAATGAAGGGAAAATTGATATTTCTACTTATTGGATATAAAAGAAAGTTGAAAATAGAAAAACAATTACTTTCCTCTCCCCCAATTTTTTTTCTTCACCTGCTATATTGAGAGACCAAGAGAAAGTATAGAGAAATTTTATGAACATTCATGCCTTGCATACAAGTATAGACTCCACGTTTTCATCATGATTTCAAGATTTCAACAAGATAATCGGAATAGTTCATCCATATTCAACCTTAACTAGCTTCAAAAATCACATTAAAGAGATGAGACAATATCATACTATCAAGCTAACATCGCATTGAGGCAATCATCATCATCATCATCATACTTTTCACAAGGTGGATTTTCTTTAAGTTTGAACCTAGTTAGGTTTAGATAAGAGGAATTTGCATGTGTGGAGCTTGCTAATAAGCATTATGATCTATGTGTGTTAGTATCCTTAGAGCTTGTTTGATTTAACTATGAATGTTAAAAAGTGTTAAAGTAGGTTTAGAGATGAATTTTGGTTAAAGTATGTATGGATAGATAAGCATTAAATAAGCACAATAATCATTAGTGGTCATTACATAAGCAACATTATAAAGTTGTAAGGCTATAAGAGAAGCTAGAAACCCATCGTATTGTTGAAATAATATAGCAAGTGTGAGTAAGTGGGGGAAATAGTCCCACATTGAATAGGAATATGGTGACTTGAGTATTTATAAGTGAGAGACACACCACTTATCTACCTAAAACTTTAAGGTGATAGTGAGTGGGTTCTCCCACTTATAATTGCAAACTTCTCTACCACATATAGAGTCAATGATTTAGTATATTTCATTTTTTCATCACGTAAGAACACAGGGGTGGGCAGACACTCAATGTCCTCCCGAAACTGCCTATTTCGTTCTTAAAAATTGACATTTGGCAGGTGAAAATGGATTTTGGGTTGTCATTTTAAAATTTTTCATATTTGTTTGGGTTTTAATTGGCGGGGTCAATTTTTAAAAATATATACGTCAGTAACTGAAGCCGCACAGATATAAAAAAAATGCTACTCCCTCCGTTCCTTTTTAAGTGTCACTTTTTGAATAATTTTTTGTTTCTTTTTAATTATCACTTGCAAAGTTTAAGGTAGCATTAAATGTAATTTTGTCAAAATTACCCCTAGATAATTATTACAGAGAGATAAAGTAAAATGAATGTAATAAATAATTAGGGGTATTATAGGTAAAAGAAAAATTATTGTATGAAAAGTAACAATATTGATTTGCTTTCTTGGTATGTGTGAAAAATAAAAAAGTGACACTTAAAAAGGAACTGATGGAGTAGTAACTAATTCAACTCCATAAGACTAATGTGTGATAGTGCCATTTGGGCTGGTGAAAACAGATTTTGGATTGTCATTTTAAAATTGAGAATTTTTTATTGCACCCTAGATGTTTTGTATGCATCACGTAAATTTCCACATATGCCCCTTAATTCCGGAGATATATCTCCGGACGCACCTATGGCTATTTCTGAATAAACGTTGACATATTCCGGAGATACATCTTTGGAATTATTTTAAACATTCAAAACATGTCTCTCAGTAGCCATTTACATTTGAATTGTTTCGGAGATACATATACGGTAATTTTCTAGAGATACATCTCTGAAGTGTATCAAAATAGTTTATTTTTTACTATAAGTTATGTATTTGTTTTCAGATGAAATATAGCACACGATCTAAAATAATAAAAAAATAGACGTACAAAATAATAAGAGGCTAATACTGGATGGAGTTTAACAATATATGTAGAAAATTTCGTACAATCGAGATCCAAAATGTGATAAAACCGTAAAAATAAAGTAGAGAGGATATTAATACAACAAAATAATAACAGACTCCTACTGGGTGTGCCTGACAACATCTCATATGCCTCCTCTGCCTGTTCTGCCTCCTCGGCGATCAATCCCCCTTCCTCCGACGATATCTCTAGCTAGTACAACAGTGCCCCATGTGCCTCCTCCACCATGGCATCCAAGACTGATCTGACAGCAACCCCTCAGGGAAGATACCATCGTCAATGCCTACCCATGCAATCTCCACTATGCGACAACACTGAGACAAGACATCATTTGTATGATCTAGCTGAGCCTGCTCCTCCTCTAGTATCTCCTGATGAGATGGTTTCGGCGGATCTCCTGGAGCAGTTTTGTACCATGTACGAATGTGACACCTTGAAGAACCACCTGATGAATTCGTCGACGTAGCTCTAATCATTCGACACTATGGTAGTCGGTGCCTCCTCCGGAACCAGATGACTCTCATAATCAGCAAACATCTCATCTATATGTCTACGAGTCAATGCAGGAGGAACAAAGGCAATAGGGTGTTTGGGGATGGTCTGGGTGTACCCGAACTTTCGCATGACGCGCTCGGGAAGATGTGGAGCAATGATACGCGATCCGCAGGCAAACCATTCAGAGTATAGAGATATCTCGTCAAATGACCACGTCTGATGGTGATTCACGTAGTTGTTGAAGTGCATGTCCTCAAGAACCAAACAGTCAAGGTAGACTCTGAAAGGCTCAACCGCCTGGTTGCCTCTCAGCGGGATAAAAGCACAGACATGCGACATGTCCTCAGTGTACTCATTCACACTTGCCTAGCCAGCGATGCACAGGAAGTGCTGGATGATCCAAGCCTGAAATGAAAATAAATAAATAAACATTTAAGGATCAAGAATTATCGACAATGGTTTCGCAAATATGAAATGAAAATGACAAAAAAACATTCATGGATCAAGAAATATTACCACCAATAGTGTCATGTTTCCAGTGCCCTGCTTCATCCTCCACCGACATCCATCTCTCAACTTCAAATACGAATAGGCCAGACAAGCCGCCCCCAATTGTACTCATGCATCCGAGTAAGATCCAAGAAGTACCGGAGGTATACAACGTCAGTATATGTGCCACTCATGTCCACAAATATGTAAGTTCCAACCAAAAAAAGAAAATATACCCTCAAAGCACGAGCCCTGTGTACCACCACATATTCATCATCACCATGATCCTATTGTGTAGTAACGATCTCATCATCATATCTCTCCTTCAAGAACTCAAACCTTGCATGAGCACCCCTGGTCTTATCCACCTCCTCCATCGCCTTCCCGGGATCAGCCCCCAGATTCTCTACCATCATCTCGACTGCCTCGTCTTTGGTCATCCTACCATGATCAAGGAATATCCCCATGATCGAAAGATGTAACAAACACGAGACATCGTCCAGTACGATAAACATCTCACCATGCAGGCCATTGTGTGTCCGTTGGCATGAGTGCCAAAGGATCCTTCGTGAATTTCTTTCATCAACATGTTTGATTTTGGTCTGTCTACGCATCAGAGCAAGACCATGTCGAAGTTTCTCTTATAGAGTGTGTCACTGCTCAGGAAGAAGTTACCTGCTAGTCTTCTGAGAGCTTTCCTATCTTTTCTTGATGCCCCATGTGGGCACTCTTATCTTTGAAGGAATCATTTGATATCGTGATACCAAGGTTTGTCATCTATGATTGCTTCTATTGCGAAGATGTAAGTGGGCCGTTCTAGGCGCATTATGTCAATCTTAGGTACGTCGTTCCATTGACCTACACTAATCATGGAAGAGAGAGTGTCTAATGCATCAGCCATGTGATTCTCTTCATGAGGGATATGATGAAACTCTATTCTGTTAAAGAATGGTAACAACCTTCTCGCGTAATCTTTGTAAGGAATCAATCCTGATTGGTATGTGTTCCACTCTCCTTTGATCTGATTGATAACCAGGGCTGAGGCTCCATACACATCCAAGTTCTTTATCCTTAAGTCAATTGCTTCATCGAGACCCATGATACAAGCTTCATATTCAGCCTCGTTGTTTGTACACTTGAATATTAATCTGGAAGTGAAAGGAATATGGGGTACCCTGAGTGTTTACCGGCGCGAATAACCGCTGGCCTTTCATCACAGGTTTGCTCGCGGGATCGGCCACACGAATCCCAGAACAGGTGGTTGGAAGCGTATGTTCGTTTGATGTGACGGTTTCTTTGCAAGTGTGATAATAAATGTTGGAAAGGCAAGAAATAAAGGTTGGGGTGCTTAATAACACAAACCAGAAAAAACAAAGGGGAAAGAAAAAAAAGGAAAGGGCAAATAAACGACAGTAATTTAAATTTAGAAAGTAAATTGCATTAAAGAATTGTAGACGCAATTATACATTTTTGCGGGATTGAACTCGTTTCTCTCTAAGCTTGGTACTTTGAGTGTTTTCCCTTTGCAATGTTACAAAATTCGACCTCTCAAAATGGAAAAAACAATGCTTTATATAGGCCTAAGAAATAACTGTTCATCTTCCCAGATTTCCTTTGGTGCTGACACGTGTCACCCCACTATCTTTTCAACTTTCCATATTATTTGAACTTCCAAACTTTCCCACCTAAGATTTTATCTTTGAAATGGGTTTGTCTTTCACCTGGCATCCTCCAACGCTACTTTTTGTCACCTTCCTTCCGACGCGCCCTTCTGACCTGTGTCAGATCAACGCCTGGAGCATCCCTTGTCGTCGACTAGCTTTTGAATTTTCTCCTTTCCTTTTACCTTGGTTGAAATCTCCTGTCAACACTGAGGTGTTACGATGATTTCCCCAATTCCATTTCCATAATTGTTGATAGCTCCGTCAAAAATTAGTCCCCATCGGGAACCAGGTTCTGGCCCTTCACTGGGTAGCGGTTCATCGCAATCTTTTATTTTCAAGTACATGACATCTTCATCTAGGAATTCAAATCCGACCAATTCCTGATCGTTAATCGGTTGATGAGCCAAATGATCGGCTAAAATACTTCCTTTAACGGCTTTCTGAGCATGGTACTCGATGTCATATTCCGATAACAGCATCTGCCAATGGGCGATCCTTCCCGTGAGAGCAGGTTTTTCAAAGACGTACTTGATCGGGTCCATTTCGGAGATTAACCAAGTAGTGTGGCAAATCATGTATTGGCGAAGACGTTTGGTTGCCCAAGCCAGAGCGCAACAAGTTTTCTCGAGTATAGTGTACCGAGTTTCACAGTCCGTGAATTTCTTGTTCAAATAGTAGATGGCAGACTCTTTTCTTTTGGTTTCGTCTTGTTGGCAAAGTACAAAACCCATAGAATCTTCCAAGACTATTAGGTAGATGATCAATGGTCTTTCTTCCATTAGAGGTGATAGGATTTGTGGATTCAATAGATATTCCTTGATACTATTGAAAGCTCTTTGGCAGTCTTCTGTCCATACACAACTTTAATTCTTTTTTAGTAGTTTGAAGATTGGCGCGCATGTCGCGATCATGAGAGATATAAACCTTGATATGTAATTTAGACGTCCCAAAAATCCTCGGACCTGTTTTTTAGTCTTTGGCGAAGGCATTTCTTGAATAGCCTTGACCTTGTCAGGATCAACCTCAATTCCTTTCTGGCTGACGATGAACCCTAAAAGTTTTCCTGAGCGAACACCGAATGTGCATTTGTTGGGATTCAAGCAGAGTTTGTATTTTCTCAAATGCTTGAATAACTTGGACATGTGCGTCACATGCTCTTCTTCTGTTTTAGATTTACCAATCATGTCATCGACATACACTTCGATTTCTTTGTGTATCATATCGTGAAACAGAGTTGTCATGGCTCTTTGATAGGTGGCCCCGGCGTTCTTCAAGCCGAACTTTATTACCTTGTAACAAAAGGTGCCCCATGGGGTGATGAATGAAGTTTTCTGCATATCTTCCGGCGCCATTTTGATTTGATTATAGCCCGAGAATCCATCCATGAAGGAGAAGACTTTGAACTTTGTTGTACTGTCTACCAGCATGTCTATGTGCGGTAAGGGGAAGTCATCCTTTGGACTTGCTTTGTTCAGATCCCTGTAGTCTACACACATTCTGACTTTTCCATCCTTTTTCTGAACTGGCACTATGTTAGCTAGCCATTGAGGATATTCTGAGGTGGCGAGGAAACCTGCATCAATTTGTTTCTGCACTTCCTCCTTGATTTTGATAGCCATATCCGGGTGAGTCTTTCTCAATTTTTGTTTAACCAGAGGACATTCCGATTTCAACGGTAAATGATGTTCCACGATGCTGGTATCCAACCCTAGCATGTCCTGATAGGACCAAGCAAATACATTTGGAAATTCTTTGAGAATTTTTATCAAGCTTTCTTTGACAGTCGGACTGAGCAGTGCTCCAATCTTAACTTCTTTCTTTTCTTCCTCTGAACCTAAATCGACCGTTTCCAATAGCTCTTTGTGAGGTTCAATGGACCTTTCCTCTTGTCTGAGTAATCGAGAGATCTCCTCTGGAATTTCTGCGTCCTCTTCTTCTTTAGCTTCAAATACCGGGAATTCAAAGTTGGGAGAAGGCATTGGATCGTATGTTTCAATGGGGTTTAAAACAAGCAATCTGCATGACGTGATGATTTTTTTTAGAAGAGATAGAGAGAACGCAAGCGTGTGTGCAGTGTATTTTATGAAAAATGCTTGTTATTATTTTGGGTTGTTTTAGGATTACCATTTTCTAAAAAACGAAAAGTGAAAACAACAATAGATATGGGAATGACATAACGATGTTTATTTATTTATGATTTGTCGATTCTTGAAATACAGCTCTATAAAACAAAACTCTATCGCTTTGGGCAAAGCGAAGAGGGACATTTACAGAAAAGTGAGCCCTATAAAAACATCCGTTTCACCTGGGCAGAGTGAAAGGTTAAAACAAAGATGGCAATTACTTAGACTTATGGACAACTTTCGGGACATCGATAACAACCCATTGGCGACGAATCCCTCAATGAATCGTAAAGTCTGGTACCTTCTTTCTTGGTTTATCCTCAGAAATGACATTGATTTCTGGTGGAGTAAGATCGTTGGAGTCTTCCTCCCAAGCAGAGTTATCATAAACAAACTCTTTTGTTGTATCTTCCTTAGTGTTTTCACTCTCAAGAGGATCTCCCTATCCAGTTCGCTGGATGTCCTCGTATCTGATGCGAGAGCTTTCAGGAACGATGTACTTGACCAAGAAGTCATACTTGCCACTCGGTTATCCTAAGGTGTCCCAAACTTTTGTGGGAACAGAGGAGTCATCCTTCTCGATGACGTTGACCACAGGGAAAGCATAGTTGATGAACTCTTGTCCTGCAATCTTAGTAGATTCATCGTTGTGCTGGATATCTTCGAAATGTCCTGAGTAATGATCCCATGACTCGGTGGGGACATGGGTATTCCTTTCAATATTACTCAGCTGATATGGTTAATGTCTACTAAATCCTCAGGGTCACGGGTACCGCACTGGGAAAACTTTGCTTTCACGACAATCGGTCGTTCAACATTTAGTATCTGAAATTCTGGCATATGCAGACAGCAGATGTCTTAACACATGTCAAGACATTGTGCTACATAATCATTTAAACCTAGAGGCGCAACAGTAGACTGATACCTTGAATATCAGAACTGCAGGATCACAGATGTCACGACATCTGATCCAACATGTTTATCACGAACCATAACAGAAAACGTAAATCTGTAGAATGATAAATAACACAACAATTGTTAACCCAGTTCGGTGCAACTCACCTACATCTGGGGGATACCATTCCAGGAAGAAGACTTCACTATCTATAGACCTGTTACAAAGCTAAACTCCCCCGTTTACAACTTTATCCTAACATCTACCCAATGAACATCTTTACCAAAGCTAAACTCAAACGTTTACAACTTTGATATGAGATACCCCACTCACTTCCCTTAATCACCAACTATGATTTCTACATCATCCCTGTCAATACAGAAATCTGTCAAGCTTTATTGACAACCAAGCTAACTCGGATTTGCTTAAAAGCTTCATCCAAGAACAATACACAATCCAATACCTCAAGGCTTATGGATCTGTGTGACACCTATATCTGCCACAATGCATCAACTGAAACAAAGGGATACTTACAACCTAGAGAGCCAACGACTCTCAAAACCCTAAACCCTTGTTTCTTACGCAAGAGAACTAGGTTTCAAAAGGCATACAAAAGTCATATGAAATCCTAGGTCTAAGTCTTCAATTTATATGCTTCTGCAGTCTTGGGCTTCAATCTCTTCAGTCTTTGATCCATGCAGCAATTTCTCCTTGAGTGTTGCAACAGATTTAAACCACTCAGTCCAGGATGTCAAGATGCATGCTGGGACATCTCTTTCGACATCACGTCTTCTGCAGGATTATTTAGCTTGATCTCCATGTTGAGTTAACAATTATGTTTTACCAAAATTTGTCCAAAACACCAGAGCTTTCAGTATCCACACGGGTACCTTGCCTGATTTGGTGGCCTACTAGGATCACTTGTTCGGGATTCACTCCCTATAAGTTTTCCCGTCATTGCCACCTCTTATCTTAATGTTCTCTCAAACTTTCCACATGCGTATCAATCGCATTCCTATTGACAGAAAAATAAACACGGATATCAAGTAGGAATAGCAGTATATATATATATATATATATATATATAGTATAGAAATTGCTAAATAACCTAGACCTCTTAGGAATTCTATTCCTAGTTTGGCTCCACAGCAGAGTCGCCATTTTTCTGTAGCGTGTGATTTCTATCGGTGACGCGACCACCTTATCGCCATTGGTTAGAATTGGGTGCTACTTTATGATTTCTTGTTTATCCTATGAAGCTTGAAAAGGGAAGCTATCTAAAACTAACCTTGCACAAAAATGTTTCTTTAGCAAATGCTTAAGAGATTGGGGGGGGGGGGGGGTCCAGGGTCAGATTATACAATGAGGAGTTATCAATTACCCATCCTATATATGGTTATCCATAGATCGTTTAGCAATTTCTACTGTTATATACTTACTGGTGTTTAACTGTCATGGGTTGGGAAAGTTTCTCCTTTAGGAATGTTTGAGAGAGAGTATTTGTGGATTTTTGGTTTTTTGATGTTTTTGATAAGGTACTGGACCTAAGGTTTTTGATTAGTGTGCTCGCTAAGATTTCGTAATCTTATGCCTACGTATTCCCGTTAAAGAAAACAGGGAAATCAGAGCAATCGTAGTTCCTCCTATTCTCTGGGAGGAAAAAGATGTTTGGTGTCTTGTTCAAAGCCCAAGATTGAAGCTAAAGGTTTTTTGTGTCTTGTTCAAAGCCCAAGATTGAAGCTAAAGGTTTGACTGAGAGAGAATTTGTCATCTCTAAAGGGAGATATCTCATCTGTTTATCACATTGTTGGGTGACTGGTTATAAAAGAGAATTACTTTAACTGGGATATGAGAATCCATCAATGCCATAATTTCCTTTATAGGGGATTTATCCTGAAGGAGAAAAATTTAACTCAGTGTAGAGCAATGCCATTTTTCCTTAGGAATCTTTCATACTAAGAGAGGGACATTGGCTTGGATGTAAATAATCCAGAGGCTTGCCACTTACAGTAATTATATGAAAGAAAAGGGATTTACCAGGATAAGATATAGACTGCAGCTTGGATTTTTGAATCAACAAGTGTGCCACTTACAACAGTTATCTGGGATTATGGTTTGTTTTGATTTGTCTGTTTTGATGTGTGATATACAGAGAAATGTCTTCTTACAGAGATATTTTTGATTTCCTCTGAGGGGATTGTGATTTTTGTGTGCTTTGATTAAAGCCCAAGGTTGAAGCTAAAAGGTTGACTCTATTAGGGAGTTTTATATCTGTCTTGAACAAAGCCTAAGATTGAGGCTGAAAAGAGACTGACTCTTTTGGGGAGATCATTATACAAAGCCTAAGAGTAGGCTGGAAGGAATTGACTCTTCCGGGGAAATATTTTGTCTGTCTTGTACAAAGCCCAAGATTGAGGCTAAAAGGGATTGACTCTACTGGTGAGAGGTTTTATTTGTCTTGTACAAAGCCCAAGATTGAGGCTAAAAGAGGATTGACTCCACTGGGGAGGTTCCATATGTGTCTTGTATAAAGCCCAAGATTGAGGCTAAAAAGGGTTTAACTGACTCAGCTGGAGAATATTTGTAGGTGTCTTGTACAAAGCCCAAGATTGAGGCTAAAAGAATTGAGGGATGATCATTATACAAAGCCTAAGAGGAGGCTGGTTGGGGAATTTCTTATATAAAGCTTAAGAGGAGGCTAGCTTCTGCTGAGGATTATTAAGATCCAGAAGCAGGTCCAAATTGGGGAATCAACTCTTGCTGGGGATTGCAGAAGAGTTAAAATATTAGAGACCATGAGGTTCTGAGTTTTTTGAGGGTTTACTGGTAGTAATTTGACCCTAGCTGGGGAAAAATAAAATGAGGATTTTAGGCTTGAGTTTTAAAACCTATAGAGGTTTTAACTCTGTTGATGATTGATGAAATGATCAGGGTATATCCTGTGTTTTTAGGAAACTTGAGGGTTTTCTTGAGATCCAAAAGGAGGTGAGTCTGTCCAAGTCTACTGGTATGAAGAGGTTTATCTTTGTATGATGCCCAAGAGGAGGCTGATGTTTTAAGGGATGAGAATCAACCCTAAACCGGTCTAATGCTTTGAGATTCTGACTCTCTGGAGGATTGAACTATCAAAGGATGACTAAGTTTTGTCCTATACCTGTAGGAGGTCTTTGGGTCCTTGTACTAAGCCCAAGAGGATGCATGAGAACTTCTAAGAAGCCTGAGGCTCCTTGTACAATGCCCAAGAGGAGGCTGAGGATGCTTTTAGGAAGCCTGTGGGTCCAAACCTAAGAAAAGTTCAAGAAAGGTTTCACCGGGAATAATCCTTTCTTTAATGAACAATTCTAGGGTTTGAAGAAATTCAAGAGAGGCTTCACCGGGAATTAATCCTCTCTGGGGGAAATAAATTTCTTAGACAAATTTCTAGTAGTGACAGTCTTGAGAAAAGTTTCACCGGGAATAATGCCTTTCTCTGTTCCATATTGTATAAGCCCAAGAGGAAGCAAGATTGTATATGGAATTTCCTATGGGGAACTAGTTTTGACTGTGTTGAAAGAGTGATCACTGGTTTGATCTAATCCTAGACCTAGTTGTCGGGAAAAACTCTAAGCAAGATAATATACAGGCATATATATGTACAGATGAAATATATACATGTATGTAAAAGAAAGCTGATAGAACTTACAGGCGAGCAAGCTTCCAGTACTACAGTTGTATGGTTAGTTATTCAAGAAATTAAAGAAAGTTTTGATAACAACTATGAATTTGAATCTAAATCAAAAGGGAAAGTTGTTTTGAAAAGAAGATTGAGGCTTATACTCAAGGAGAGGCCCAAAAATAACAGTGATCGCACCGTTGTTTTGAAAACTGTACAGGGACTTATACAATGACCGAGGCCCAAATTTATTATATTTACAAAAGAGGTTGGGTCTTACACTCTATTAGAGGCCCAAAGTTTATTTTTATACAAGAGATGGGGCTTACAACTCAAGGAGAGGCCCAAAAATAACAGTGATCGCACCGTTGTTTTGAAAACTGTACCGGGACTTATACAATGATTGAGGCCCAAAAATATTTTATGTACAAAAATATGGGTCTTACACTCTATTAGAGGCCCAAATTTATTTGAAAAAAGAAGAAAAATGGGACTTACAACACAGGGGAAGGCCCAGATGAAAATGTTTTAAAAATGACGATCGTGCCGAGATTTTTTAACGTACTGGGACTTATACAATGACTAAGGCCCAAAAAGATTTTTATTTACAAGGGATGTGTCTTACGCTCTATTAGAGCCCCAAATAATGTTTAAAAAAGAAAGATGGGACTTACAACACAAAGGAGGCCCAAATGATTTTGTTTAAAAAGCGACGATCGCACACCGGTTATAGAAAACACAGTGGGACTTATACAATGATTGAGACCCAAATTTTATTATATTTGACAAGGGATGGGTCTTACACTCTATTAGAGGCCCAAAAGTGTTTTGAAAAAGATTTGTGAGGGTGTGAATGATCAAAACCCTAATTTGATTAAAAATGTATTTTTATTTGAATAAAAAATCAAATAAAAATGATCAAAATTAACAAATATGTGTAAAAACAATTTATGATCTAGGATAAATGTTTGAAAAATCATGTTTTATCCCTAGAATTATTTAAAAATCAATTGAGTTTGAAAAATCAAGAAAAGAAATATTTTTAAATGTTAAAAAACAAATAAAAATAAATTCTTTATAAAAATATTAAATATACAAAATAAATACTACCTCCGTCCCTAATTATAAGACCCTGTTGAGTTTTTTTCTTGTCCCTTTTTATAAGACCCTCTTCAACTTTCAAAGTGTATTAATTACTTTTTTCCACACATACCCCTAATTATATTACATCTTTTTTTGCACTCTGTAATAAATACAGTTACATACACATTAACTATTTCTCTCTCCTAAGGATAAACTTGTAAAATTATACAAAATAGTCAATAAATTTAATACTCTAACCAACTTTCTTAATTCCCGTAATTTTTTCAACGGGGTCTTATATTTAGGGACGGAGGTAGTAATATTTTTGTGAAATTTTTTACGAATAAAATATTTTAACATTTTTATGAATTTTGAAAAAAAGAATTAATCCAAAAACATAAAAATTCAGAGAGAAATTAATTTTTGAATCAATTAAATAAAATAACAAAAATTCAAAAATTCAAAAATTCAAAAGTTTGAAAAAGGGCACCAAGAACAACTTGTTCTTGCCCGCGTGCCCTGTTTTGCTCCAATTTGCATTTTCTCACTTTTCTCTCTGGTTACTCAATGGTTTTGCACGATTCAAACACCAATCTTGCTCGTTTTTTAACAAGGATCATAACCATATAGATTAATTGCATTTATATTAAGTGTGGAGTGAGAAATGAGAGGATAACCTCAAGAACCCTAATTTCAGCATAAACACAATGAAATTCCATACACGATTGATTCATGGCAATTGATTGAGGGTTATTACTCTACATACATGCAGAAACAAGATGGTAACTCAAAAATTCACTTATGATGCATGTAATATGGAGTTTGAAGGCTTCATGCTTACCTCTTGCAGCTGGTGATCGAGCTTGATGATGGAGGTGTTACAGATGTGTTGTAAGGACCTGGATAGCTTCACTATATCCTATGGAGTGTGTTGAGATGCTTGGCCTTGATTGGAGATGCTTGAATCACCTTCTGGTACCTCAACTGCAACCTTGCCAAAAGCTTGAGCAACTGACTGGTGATTTTGTGATTTAAGTGTTTTAGATGTGTTTCAACGCCATTGATCACTCATATATGATGTATATGAGGTGTTGGCATGATTGGTTTGGTTTGAATCACTTCCAATTTCAAAACCCGATAGTGACCTGAAGTGGAAGGCAAATTTGGAGTGAAAGAGAGATTTTGAGGAAAGCATCAGTTGGGTGCTTTGGTGTACTCAAACTGATCACAAATGAGCTCTATTTATAGTAGAGCAAGTTTGTTTTACAAGCAATAGTGAATGGTAATTGGTACAGGTCTGTGGCCAATGGTGATCAAATTGAATCTCAAGTCTCCTCTAGCCATTGACTTGAGATTAGAGCACATGCCTATGGTCCTCTGTTGCATGAGTTTATCTTGACTCATTTGGTTGATCATGGACTGATACATGCCAGCTCTATGCATCCTTTAAATGCTCTATAACAAATTTGAAAGTTTTGGATTTTGAACTTTGAATGCTACTTGCCAAATGATGGGGTTCTTGACTTGCAAGGCTCTATGATGTTGTAGTTCTGCAGAGATCAGGTTCATTGTACTTTAGAAACTTGTCTTGTATAATGACAAGGCTTGCCAAGTCATGAAAATGCCAAAATCATGTGGCATGTACAAAGCTGTCTTGTGAAGAACAATTTCGGAGGTATCATGTTTCCATGCTTGTAACTCCCTACTCAAGTTAAATTAGGATGAGTTCTTGTACACTTTGGAAAGCTCTCATGACATACTTTAACTTTGATGTTCACCAATGGACCTGGTTCAACTTGGATCAAGGTTAAAAATATCCTCAAAGTTTGGAAAAAGTGAAACAGATTCTGACTTGTTGAAAATTTCACTAAGTGTTGGAAAAAGTGGCCATTTCCTATTTTTGTGATTTTGATCAATCCATAACTCAAAATCCATGAGGATTTGGAATCTCTTGTAGTTGACATATTTGAAGTATGTAAGATGAAATTTCATTTGAGCTTTGAATGGGAGAAAAATGCCTTATGGTTTAGGAGTTATGACCTTGCAAAGTTGGTACAAAATCACTTTTGTTCCATAACTTAGAAAAATTTTGTTTTCTCAAGGTTGCCCCTTTTGCAAGAAACCTCACTTTTCTAGATTTTTCTTGATAAATGATGATCAAAATCATACATTAACATTGTTTTAGACTTAGGGGAACCATATTTGTGAAAAATTCCAAAAAGTCAAACTTGATTTTGGGCACAGTTGACTTTTTGTCAGATGAAATCCAAACTGTGTGATTCTTTGTGCAATCAAGTTCTTGACCTAATTTAAACCTAATGGATGGATTCCATAGGTGTTGTAGGGTGTCTTGAATCATGTCGCAAGGTTTGGGAGCATGTCTTGGTCAAA
This sequence comes from Lathyrus tuberosus, assembly GCA_022829125.1. Taxonomy (NCBI): domain Eukaryota; kingdom Viridiplantae; phylum Streptophyta; class Magnoliopsida; order Fabales; family Fabaceae; genus Lathyrus; species Lathyrus tuberosus. The sequence continues at coordinate 11,283,290 of JALAZF010000141.1, forward strand.
AGTCAAAGATACAGTTGAATTTTTCTTCAAAACCCTAATTGTGGTCCAGATGGAATTGAAACTTGTGAATCAAGTTTCTTGGATCAATCCATTATTGTAAATGGATCTATGTAGTGTATTTGAGGCCCTCAAATCACGTCTTGAGGTCTTGGCTCATGCTTTGCTCCAAAAGTCAACTTAGGGGTGAATTAGGTCAAGAAACCCTAATTCCTGATTTTTTATGAATGCATCCCCTGAGGTTATTTTGACTTGATGGTTAGGTCCATGAGGTCCCTTTGAGCATCTTGGGTCATTCTTTGAAGTATTGGCTCATGCCCAGATGAAAATTTTCATCTGGAGGCCTTGGTCGACCAAAACCCTAATTTGGCGACACTGGCGATCTCGAGGCTTGATCCACTTGGAATGTTGCACTCCTGTGCCTGATTCTTGATGTGGGAGTCCTCTTGATCCCTTATGGATGTTTGAGAGGTTAGAAAAGTTGAAGATCATGTCATTTCTTGATTGATCCTTTGTCTAAGTGCTCTGGGAGGGCTCAAAATCCTAATTCTTGATTGTAGTGTGTGCCCAACAATCCTTAAGGAGATTGATGAGGCATGAAGGTACATCCATATTGTGGTGATGATTCTCACAATGATGGGAAATCTCGGTGGTCAAAATTTGGGGTATGACAGATACGACATCCGAGTGACGTTTCCTGTTACTACATTTTTTTAAAACTCGTTTTTGACCCGTGTGCGACAGCGGATCAAATTGGCACCGTTGCCGGGGATTCTTGTCATTTTTTATTGTTAATTGAGTCATAGGTGTCAATTAGTGTGTTTTGTAGTTTCGTTTTTCTATTTTTCCATTTTCGCGTCCAGACGCCACGTCTCGCGCCCGATCTAGTCAAAAAATCGGTTTTGGGGGAATCGCCTCCTTTTTTAGATCTGTTTCGTTCATTTGAAGCAGAAAAGGTTTCGCCCTCAAAACCCTAAATTCATCCTTTTTCTATTTTTCATGAATTTTTTAGTGTTTTCATAGTTTCGAAAAATTCTAAAAAAAATTCCAAAATTCTCATTTGACCTAATTAGATTAAATTTTATGTTTTTAGATTTTTCTGAATTTATTTTAACCATTTTCCTTCTTTGATTTTGATTCTGCCTCTATAGGGATATTGTTGGTATTATCGTATTTGTTGCTGCATTAGTAGTCCTGGCAACTAGGTCTTCTTGTTCTGACCTGTTTGATTTTGATCCTGAGATAGAGAGAACCTTGCACGCACGTCTTAGAGATAATCAGGCCAGCCCTAGTTCACCATCCCTTAACGATTGTGATTTTGATTCCTTGTTTTCACATTGCTTGTTTGGTTCTGATTCTGAATTTGCTTTCGATAATAACATGGCTGACCAACGAACATTAAGAGAGCTTGTTGCTCCTGATGTAAACTATAATGGCTTATGTATTGAATAAGTTGACCTTGTTGTTCTTTTTGAATTAAAATCTGGATTAATACACTTGTTGCCGAGATTTAGTGGTCTTGCAGGTGAGGATCCACACAAGCATCTTCAAGAATTCCAGATCGTTTGTTCTACCCCACTTAGGCCTGAAGGAATTACAGAAGATCACATCAAGTTGAGAGCCTTTCCATTTTCTCTACAAGGTGCGGCCAAAGACTGGTTATATTATCTTGAGTCAAATCATGTTGCTAGTTGGAATGATTAGAAGAAGGTATTCCTAGAGAGATACTTTCCTTCCTCTAGAGCTGCCTCGATACGAAAAAATATTTGTGGTATTAGACAATAGGATAATGAATCATTGGCTGAATATTAGGGGAGATTCAAATAATTAGTTTTGAGTTGCCCACAACACTAGATCACCAAGCAATTGTTGATTCAGTATTTCAATAAAGGATTAAACCCAAGGAATAGGAATATTTTAGATGCTACTAGTGGTGGAGCACTTGTTGATAAGACTCCAGCTGCTGCCAAGGCTCTGATTGAGAACATGTCACTTAAATCCCAACAGTTCATAACGCGAGACAATTTTGTTCAAATAAAAGGTGTGAATGAGGTTCATGTTTCTTCTCATGTTTCTTCTTCCAACAAGGCCTTCGAAAATAGAATGAATGAGCTAACCGAATTAGTGAAATAGTTGGTAGTGGTAGGTAAACCTCAAGCAGTCCAACAAGCCCAAACAACAAGGTTATGTGGTATTTGTACTTCTCCTGATCATCCTGCTGATACATATCCTAATCTACAAGGTGAAAAGACTACTGAATTACCTCAAGCATATGCAGCAGCCCTTTACAATCAAGGTAACAACAAAACAGGTACAACATTCCTGACTTGTCCACTAATAAATACCATCCAAATTGGAGGAACCATCCGAACCTTCGATATGGAAATCAGCATCCCAACCAACAACACTATCCCAACCAACAACAATTGATGCTACCATTGCCACTGTAGAAACAAGCTTCACTCACATTGAGTTTTGATGAAGACAACACAACAAGCTCTCTACAAAGATAATATGCAAAAAGAAAGAGAATCAAGCTACATGAAGTACAAGAAGTTCAAGTTCAAGAAGATATCCTAAGTACTATCAAGTTGAATCAATTAGCTTCAAGTGTTCAAGTATCATGAAGATCAAAGGTTGAACAAAGGTATATCAATGTCATTTAAATGATTATACAAATGTTCACATGTCTTGCATCTTGCATATCTTTGATCTAGTGCATTGCAAATCTTTTATGGAAAGTTCACATTGTTTTCTAAACTTTTCTTGAAAAATCAGTTCTGTTAATTGATTAACCTGTGGGGTTAACCGATTAACCAGTTCAAAATTTGAATATTTTCTTAACGTTGCATATGTTAATCGATTAACCCATATGGTTAACCGATTAACACTGTTACTGTGTGCGAAAATTGGTGACTTTCATGGAAAAATGCATTGCTTTCTCATCTCTTTTCATTCCTTTGCTGCATATTTCTCATACCTTTTTGTAGGGGTGTTCTACACATATTTAAACACTTCATTTTCAGATTTAACACTTACCTCCTAACAATTTCATAATCATAAACTCACTCATCCTTTCATATTTCAAAATATTATTCAAGTGTTCATTCAAACATTTTTCTTGAGATAAACTTCTGCATATCTTTCACAAAATATCATTGTTTCATCTCACTCTTGTCAAGAACACTTGTATACATTGTTTGAGTGATATTGTCTCAAAGGAGAAGATCGAATATCAAGATTGATATCAACATACTATCAAGACATAATCTTATTATCAAGAATATTTTTCTGTTTTACCTTGTTGTCCAGGATTGTTGGAAACAAGTGAGTGTTTTGAAGAGGATTGTTCTTCATACACTTAGTTACCTATAGGTTAGATAGTAAGCATCACCATTGGTGTGATTAGGCTATACAATAATTCTAAACTATAGTGAAATCTCTTTCGTGTTGAAGGAGGAGTGGAGTACTCTCGGGCTGTGAGGGGAACCACTATAATTCTCTTGTGTCATTTTTCCTTTCCGCACTTTACTTTTAAGCACTTATCATCAAACGGAAAAATAACCAAGAACCGGTAAAAAGATCGAAGAAATTTTTAAGAGCCTAATTCACCCCCCCCCCCCCCCCTTAGGCGCATTTACAACTTACAATTGGCATCAGAGCAGGTGATAGGTAACCTGTTCCTATTCGATTCAGATGGCTTCCGCAAACAATGATCTTGTATTAAAAGACAGTGGTAGTAGCAACAAGCCTCCTTTGTTTTCTGGCCAATACTTCAACTTCTGGAAAATCCGTATGATGGCACATTTAGAAGCACAAGGAAGTGATATATGGGAGGCTGTTCAAAATGGTCCTTTTATTCCTACAACGGTTGTCAATGGAGTTGGTTCGGAAAAGCCACAAGGATCATGGGATGATGATGATAAGAAAAAGGTTCTCTATGACAAAAAGGCAATAAATATTTTACAAAGTGCACTTGGAATGGATGAATTCTTCCGCGTCTCAACATGTACAACGGCCAAGCAAATATGGGACACTCTTGCAGAAACTCGCGAAGGAACCGCTGAAGTCAAAAGATCCAGATTGAATACTTTAAGTCAAGAATACGAGTTATTCAGAATGCAACCAGGAGAATCAATCCTCGACTTGCAGAAAAGATTCGTGCATTTGACAAATCACTTGAATGCACTTGGTAAGACACTAACAAATGATGAACTTAATCTTAAAGTGCTTAGGTCTTTAACAAGAGAGTGGCAACCCAAAGTGACGGCGATTTCCGAGAAGAAAAGTTTATCAACGATGGCATCCGCTATTCTATTCGAAAAACTTCAAGAATATGAGACAGAACTTGGACTATTGGAGAAACGTGAGATCCAAGAAAAGAAATCCAAGAGCATTGCCTTAAAAGTTGAGTCCAAAGTTGTAAAGAAAGAAGACAATCCCAAAGAGAACGAAAACTTTATGCTCCTTGTAAAAAGACTAGGAAAATACTTTGGTGCCAAAAATAATATTGGAAACTCTAGTTTCACAAGAAGAAAGAAGTTCTCAAAGAACAAAGAAAAAGAAGCATCAACATCCAATGGAGACATTATATGCTATGAATGTGGAAAGCAAGGCCACATCAAACCGGAATGTCCCAAACTCGCAAAGAATCGTGACAACAAAGGAAAGAAGGATTACAAAAAGAAGGCCTACATTGCTTGGGATGACAACGAAATAAGTTCTTCATCGGACTCCGATAGTGATCAAAGCGCAAATCTAGCATTGATGGCATCACATCATTCCGACGATGAAGACGATGAGGTATGCTTGAAGACCTCTTCAAATCAATGGTATCTTGATAGTGGATGTTCGAGGCACATGACGGGTGACCTAAGAAAATTTTCACATCTAACGCTTAAGGCCAAAGGATATGTTACTTATGGTGACAACAACAAAGGAAGAATCCTTGGCGTAGGCATCATTGGTTCACCGCCTTCAACAACTATAGAAGATGTCCTATATGTGGAAGGTCTAAAGCATAGTCTCCTTAGCATTAGCCAATTGTGTGACCGAGGTTTCAAAATCAACTTCACTAAAGATGAATGTTTGATTGAAAACAAAGTTACTCATGAAGTTATGCTAAAAGGTAAAAGAGTTAATAACATATTTTTAATTTCCTTAGATAACTTGTCTTTGAATGTTAGGTGTCTCTTGGCAAACAACAATGAATCATGGTTATGGCATAAGAGGTTTGCTCATATTCATATGGAGCACTTGAATAAGTTGATCAAGCATGACTTAGTCATTGGATTGCCGAAGATCAAATTCATCAAAGATGGGTTGTGTGGCGCTTGCCAAAAAGGAAAGCAAACCAAATCAACTTTCACATCCAAGAATGTGGTGTCCACAACTAGGCCACTACAATTGTTGCACATGGATCTCTTTGGTCCATCGAGAACAAAAAGCTTCGGAGGTAATGTCTATGCATTAGTTATTGTTGATGATTTCTCTAGATATACTTGGACATTGTTTTTAGTGCAGAAAAGTAATGCTTTCAAAGCCTTCAAGAAGTATGCAAAACAAATACAAAATGAGAAGTCTCTTACAATTGCCTCCATTAGAAGCGACCATGGTGGTGAATTCCAAAATGCCTCATTTGAATTTTGTGAAGAACATGGAATCTCACACAATTTCTCCGCACCAAGAACTCCACAACAAAATGGTGTCATAGAAAGGAAGAATAGATCATTGGTGGAACTTGCAAGGACAATGCTAAGTGATTCAAATCTTCCTAAGTATTTTTGGGCGGATGCGGTGAGCACGGCATGTTTTGTAAGTAATCGTGTCAATATTAGGCCTATTCTCAAGAAAACCCCTTATGAACTTTTCAAAGGGAGAAAACCAAATATTTCTTTCTTTCATGTTTTCGGGTGCAAGTGCTTTGTCCTAAACAACGACAAAGACAACCTTGGTAAGGTTGACGAGAAATCCGATGAAGGTATTTTTCTCGGCTACTCTCTCTCTAGTAAGGCATATAGAATTTATAATAAAAGAACTTTAACTATAGAAGAATCTATGCATGTCAAATTTGATGAATCTAACCCCTCGAAAGAGGATATTATTGTTTGTGATAATGATGATGATCTTGTAGAAATTCACAAAAAAAATACTTCTAAAGACTTCATTGAAAATCTAGAAGAAAAACAAGAAGAACATCATGATGAACCGATTCAACAAAAGTCGATCAACAATGATCTACCAAAAGAATGGAGAACACATAGGGATCACCCAATCGACAAAGTCATCGGAGACATAAGTCAAGGTGTAGCAACAAGACTAAATCTCAAAGATGCATGCTTGAATATGGCGTTCGTTTCTTAAATAGAACCCTCCAAAGTTAATGAAGCTCTTGAAGATGATCAATGGATCATTGCCATGCAAGAAGAGTTAAACCAATTTGAAAGAAATCAAGTTTGGGAACTTGTCCCTAAACCAAGCGATAAACATATCATCGGAACAAGATGGGTATTTAAGAACAAACTTGATGAAAATGGAATTATTGTTCGTAACAAAGCAAGATTGGTGGCTCAAGGGTACAATCAAGAAGAAGGAATTGACTTTGAAGAAACATTCGCTCCGGTTGCAAGGTTAGAAGCTATTCATCTATTACTTGCTTATGCTTGCTCAATGAATTTTCAGTTATTTCAAATGGACGTCAAAAGTGCCTTCCTAAAAGGATATATCAACGAAGAAGTCTATGTCAAACAACCTCCTGGTTTTGAAGACTTCAAGCATCCTTCACATGTATACAAGTTGAAGAAAGCTCTCTATGGTTTAAAACAAGCACCAAGGGCATGGTATGATCGTCTAAGTAATTTCTTATGCGAAAAAGGTTTTGAAAAAGGCAAGGTAGACAAGACTTTGTTCATTAAGAGGATAAAGAATAATACCTTACTTGTTCAAGTGTACGTGGACGACATTATCTTTGCTTCAACAAACAATCAACTATGTGAAGAATTTGCTTCAATGATGCAAGGCGAGTTTGAAATGTCTATGATGGGAAAAATGAATTATTTCCTTGGATTACAAATCAAGCAACAAAAGGACGGAATCTTCATCAACCAATCAAAGTATTGCAAAGAATTATTAAAGAGATTTGATATGGATGGTTGTAAAGCTATGTCAACACCAATGGGATCCGGAACCTACATTGATCAAGACGAATCGGGAACATCGGTTGATATTACGAAGTATCGAGGTATGATTGGTTCTTTATTATATTTGACGGCAAGTCGTCCTGACATAATGTTTAGTGTGTGTTTATGTGCTCGCTTCCAAGCAAATCCAAAGGAGTCACATCTCACGGCGGTCAAAAGAATCATGAAGTATCTCAAGGGAACGACAAATGTTGGCTTATGGTATCCTAAAGGTAGTGTTTGTACTTTAATCGGTTATTCTGACGCGGATTATGCAGGTTGTAAAACAGATAGAAAAAGCACGAGTGGAACATGTCACATCCTCGGAAATGCACTAGTTTCGTGGTCTTGTAAGAAACAAGCATGCGTTGCACTTAGTACGGCCGAAGCGGAGTACATAGCAGCTGGTAGTTGTTGTGCACAAAACCTTTGGTTAAAGCAACAATTAAGCGACTACGGAATTGATCTTGGTTGCATTCCTCTCCGGTGCGACAACTCAAGTGCAATCAACATTACGAAGAATCCCGTCATGCACTCAAGGACCAAACACATTGACATTCGACATCATTTTCTTCGTGATCATGTGCTTAAAGGCGATGTCGAAGTGACGTTTGTTGATACTCATAACCAACTAGTAGATATCTTCACCAAACCGCTCGCAAAAGAATCATTCTGCAAAATTAGGCGAGAACTTGGTATCTTGGATGAAGGTGATATCTAAACACATCTTTAAATTATTATTCATCAAGTTATTTTCATCAAAAATTTGGCTAAATATATATGTTACCATGATATAATATTAGTATATTTGTGTTGCACATGTTTTCCTTAAGTTTCATACTTGTTACCTTTTGTTATTGTGCAATTTTTGATTCTGTTAATCGGTTAACCCAGGGAGTTAATCGATTAACACCTGTAGCCTTTAAATTTGTGGAAATTTTGATTCTGTTAATCGATTGACCTAGGGAGTTAACCGATTAACCTGAGCTCACGTGGAATTTTTAAAATTAAAACGTATCTGCTTTTGTTTTAAGTGTGTGGCTTAAATGTGTTGGGTGCATGTACATTCAGTCAACACTTCCCCTTACTCTTCTTCCTCACCTTAAACTCACCATTAAAGCTCTCTTGGAACTCATCTCTTTTACCCACTCTAGTTTTGGTTCAAACTTCACATTAAAAACCCACTACAATCATTCTCCTATAAAACATTCTCATTCTCAACTCTATTTCAACCACTCCTCACCCAAATCCGAAAATCCCTCTCTCAAATCCTAAAAGCTTCAAACTTTATCCATGGCTCCTTTGAAGAAGGGAAAGGGAAAAATGCCAGCAAGCAGCTCAGCAGAACATGAGGAGGATACTCAAATGGAAACAACCAAGAAAAGAAGAATGGATTTCAAAGTCCAGGTTCGTCAACTTCTTACGGTAAAATATGTCAATCTCAGATTTTAAGGCTCCCTCTTTTGATTTTCCAAATTTGTTGAAAGTTCAGAAAATAGACAAGTTTGTTTCTGATAAGGGTAAATGTTATACTGATTTGGTTAAGGCTTTTATAAACACAATGTCTATTAATTTGGATGAGAATGAACAACATGTGCTGAGAGCGGTTGTTAGAAACTGTGAGATTGTTGAGGATTTGGCAGGAATAGCTGCGTCGTTGAAAATTCCGTATTCCGGATATTTTCTTCGCAAAGGTGTTAACTTCACAGATGGTCCTTGAGCTGGATTTAGCAAGATGGAATACTACTACAGCATCTGTAGATTTCCAAAAGAAGTTATTGTTGCTGGACAATGTACAACCCGTACACTTCGTTATGCTTCGAATTTGTCGGTAAACGATCGAATGTTACACTATGTTATCTGCTATGTATTAATTCCAAAGGACTCCAACCATGCTCAAATCAATGATCTTGAGATACAGATGCTGTTTGCGATCAAGAATAAGATCAAGATCAATTGGATCCTAACCATGATGTATCATCTGAAGCAACAAATCTCATTATCCACCCGGCTCCCGTATGGTCGCCTCATTTCAAGGATTTTAGAAAACACGGATTTGGACCTCAATAGGTAACCGGCTACTATTCCAAAGAAATTCGTGAATGAAATCAATGCGACAACAATTGTGAGGAACACCGGTATTGTGGAAACTTGTCTTGGAAGTGGAACATACAAGTATGTTGAAGAAGAATCTACTCCTTCCTCCTATCCTATTCCCGAAGGTGGCATTACAAATGAGTTTCTCTACATGACTATGATGAATCAACATAGAGAAACCACCCGGGCAATTACTTCTCTTCGCAAGCTTGTGTTGGATTCACAAAATCAACATGAAGATGAAGATGGTGATGATGATGAAGAAGGAAGTGAAGAAGGTGAAGAAGGAAGTGAGGAGGTGTCTGATGAAGAATGAAGTATTTGTACCATGTTTTGATGTTGTTATGTCTTTTAAAAATTCTATTTTATGTCTTGTGTTTCGTACTATCATGGCCGTACCAAAAAAAAAAATTTATGTTTTGTTCGTTTATGTTGAATATTGTGTACCGTACTTCAGATTCTGGTTTTTTAATGTATGTGTGTTTGTGGGTTTATATGTGTATGGTTATTATGTATGTATGTATATTATAATTATGAACTGTCATTGTTTTGGAATCCTCTTCCTTTTTGCTAATGACAAAGGGGGAGAAGGATTGGTTTCTCTAACATTTTTGTGCAGAAAATTATTACCCTCATGAATTTAGGGGGAGCTCCACTTTAGGGGGAGAGTCAAACTTAGAGAAACATCAAGTCTAAAGATTCAATCTTTCAATGGATTGGTTGTCATCATCAAAAAGGGGGAGATTGTAGAAGCAAGCTTCACTCACATTGAGTTTTGATGAAGACAACACAACAAGCTCTCTACAAAGATAATATGCAAAAAGAAAGAGAATCAAGCTACATGAAGTACAAGAAGTTCAAGTTCAAGAAGATATCCTAAGTACTATCAAGTTGAATCAATTAGCTTCAAGTGTTCAAGTATCATGAAGATCAAAGGTTGAACAAAGGTATATCAATGTCATTTAAATGATTATACAAGTGTTCACATGTCTTGCATCTTGCATATCTTTGATCTAGTGCATTGCAAATCTTTTATGGAAAGTTCACATTGTTTTCTAAACTTTTTCTTGAAAAATCAGTTCTGTTAATCGATTAACCTGCGGGGTTAACCGATTAACCAGTTCAAAATTTGAATATTTTCTTAACGTTAGCATATGTTAATCGATTAACCCATATGGTTAACCGATTAACACTGTTACTGTGTGCGAAAAATGGTGACTTTTCATCAAAAAATGCATTGCTTTCTCATCTCATTTCATTCCTTTGCTGCATATTTCTCATACCTTTTTGTAGGGGTGTTCTACACATATTTAAACACTTCATTTTCAGATTTAACACTTACCTCCTAACAATTTCATAATCATAAACTCACTCATCCTTTCATATTTCAAAATATTATTCAAGTGTTCATTCAAACATTTTTCTTGAGAGAAACTTCTGCATATCTTTCACAAAATATCATTGTTTCATCTCATTCTTGTCAAGAACACTTGTATACATTGTTTGAGTGATATTGTCTCAAAGGAGAAGATCGAATATCAAGATTGATATCAACATACTATCAAGACATAATCTTATTATCAAGAATATTTTTCTGTTTTACCTTGTTGTCCAGGATTGTTGGAAACAAGTGAGTGTTTTGAAGAGGATTGTTCTTCATACACTTAGTTACCTATAGGTTAGATAGTAAGCATCACCATTGGTGTGATTAGGCTGTATAATAATTCTAAACTATAGTGAAATCTCTTTCGTGTTGAAGGAGGAGTGGAGTACTCTCGGGCTGTGAGGGGAACCACTATAATTCTCTTGTGTCATTTTTCCTTTCCGCACTTTACTTTCAAGCACTTATCATCAAACGAAAAAATAACCAAGAACCGGTAAAAAGATCGAAGAAATTTTTAAGAGCCTAATTCACCCCCCCTTAGGCGCATTTACAACTTACAGCCACCACCACAAAACCCTCCACAGGCTGTAACCACTTCTGGCCCAGCTTCTGGTCCTTCATTAGAGGACAGATTCCAGCATCCAAGCCTTGCAAACACAAATAGGACAACTTTCTTCTTCAGTCAATGGTATTCAACAAGTGCAAGGATCCAACCAACAACCTTCTCTAACAGTGGTGAATCCTAAAGGTCCTAATGTGAGTGCAATAACCTTGTGATCCGGAAAAGTTACAGATTCTGCCCCGGAAAAAAATGAGGAAGTTGTTGAACCTTCTGTTGTTGTTGAGCCTGAGCCTTTTGTTGTTGAGGAAAAAGAAAAAGAGTATGTACCTAGGATACCTTTCCCACACCAAGTGCAGAAAAATAAGAACATTCTTGAGGAAGACAAAGAGAGAGAGATTTTGGATGTGTTTAAAAAAGTGGCGGTAAACATTTCGCTTCTTGATGTAATCAAGCAGATTCCAAAGTATGCAAAGTTTCTTAAGGATTTATGTACTCATAAAAGGAGTTTAAAAGGGAACGAGAGAGTGAATATGGGAAGGAATATTTCTGCTTTCATTCAATCTAACGATACAGTTGAGAAAAATGTTCCAGCCCTCTTCCAGGCCATGCCACAAAAGTGCAAGGATCCAGGAACTTTTGCTATCCCTTGTACCATTGGGAATAGTAAATTAGAAAATTGCATGCTTGATTTAGGAGCCAGTATTAATGTTATGCCTACTTGAAATTCTGGTATAGCAGACAACAGATGTCCTAACACATGTCAAGACATTGTTCTGCATAATTATTTGAATATCAGAACTGTAGAAACACAGATGTTACGACATCTGATCCAACATGTTTATCAAGACCAATAACAGAATATGTAAATCTGCAGAATGATAAAAGAACACAGTAATTGTTAACCCAGTTCAGTACAATTCACCTACATCTGGGGGATACCAATCTAGGAATAAGACTCCACTATCTGTAGAATTATCATAAAGCTAAACTCCCCCGTTTACAACTTTATCTCCTAATCTCTACCCAATGAAATCCTTATCAAAGAACACCCTCTTTGATATGAGAATCACCACTCACTTCCCCTAATCACAATCTGTGATTTCTCAATCATCCCTGTCAATACAGAATTCTGTCAAGCATACTTGACTAACACGCTAACTTGGATTTTCTTAAAATCTTCATCCAAGAACAATACACAAACCAATACCTAAAGGTTTATGGATCTGTGTGATACCTATGTCTACCAAAGTGCATCAAGTGATACAAAGGGAGACTTACAAACCTAGAGAGCCAACGACTCTCAAAACCCTAAACCCTTATTTTTACACAAGAGAACTAGGTTACAAAAAGGTATCTCCTTGTCTATCTTCAGTCCTAGGTCTAGGTCTTCTTTTATAATCTTCTGTTTCCTTGGGCTTCGAATCTTCTGTTTATTTCTTCCTTGATCCATGTTCTGATTGCTCCTTAAATCTTGCAGCAGATTTAGAAACATCCTGCAATATCAGGTCAAGATGTCGAGGCATTCGTTAGGACATCATATCTGACCAATCTTCTTTCATCAGACTTCTTCATGTTTAAACATATCTTTTGACATTCTGTTTTTCTAAAAATTTGCTCAAATCAGCAGAGCTTTCAATCTCCCCTTTTTGACAAATTTTTGGTTAAAACTCCTTTGGTAGAAAAAGAAAGCCCGGCGTTTGGTAGATATGATCGGAACACTTCTGAGACTTTTTCTTACCCCTGAAATTCTTGGCTGTATGTTGGTGTACATGAGGAAGAGTACACAACCTACTCCCCCTCAAACCAGTACTTGCCACGAATGGATAAATCTTCCTCTTAAGGGGCATAAGAGAATCCATAAGAACGTCCAGAAAGAGCTTAAGATGAAATAATTATATCATTCGTAACACAAAGTACTTAGAGAATGTAACTCAGGTCACAAGACACAACCTGCTTCATAACTCAGATCACAAGGCACAAAGGGAAAGACTTAGATACAATGTTAGAACATTCTCTCCAACATCCTTGCAAAGCAACTACAAAGATGCACCAGATATGTGTTGAAAGACCCATCCCCACACAGCTATTCTCCCCCTTTTTAGCCAAAAATTGACAAAAGTAGCCAATACAGTTCCATATCCATATGTTACTTACCAAAACATGAATGAAAGACATGATGAATCAACCCTCAACCTGGAATATCATAAACAGATGCATGCTTTTAAATACCTAACTAGTTTCTCTAGAGATTCACGGCCCAAAGAAGTTACCGCTGAACAATTCAATGGAGAAATAAAGTTAGGTAGGTAAATTCAACATTAATAACTGTGCACCGCCCAACTAGGATAAGACTGTTTCAACTTTTAAGAGTAACCGTCCAAAAAAAATACTTCGATCAAGACACATGCTAAACATGCCTTCTCTAAGACACACTCTCCACCGTCCAAAACAACCAGTTAGGACCCACCCTCAAGTCTTAAATAATGTCCTGATAAAGTGTCAGGCTTGGTCAGTCCATCTGAAGAAAGTCACCATCCTTTTGATGAGTCCTGAGAATAATCCTTTGAAGCAAAAGAAAAAACTGACCCAGATGTAAAAACATTTCTTCAAACATCTCCCAGTTAGCAACCAAGACACCCACGATACTTGTATTGAAACTTAAATGATGGAATCAACTTTATAGTGTCAAGTCCCCCACAACCTTGCAATAGTAGAACAACATCAAGACATCCTGCTTGACATCCCAGTACAGCTTGGTTGACCCCCAAACAAACTTGATTCTGAACTGCACCCCTGCAGTAAACCATCTTAGATTAAGAAGCAACTCCCCCTATCTAAGATAACCAGTGCTCTTCTAATGAACACTTATGTAGATGAATGGAAAACATAAGACTCATCTTCATGTCTTCAAGAGTGCACCCTCTGTCCAACCCACCTGCTGAACACAATCATCAACTGCACTTATTGCTTCTTCTGACAAGAAACAATAATCACTCACACATGAACACTATCATGTTTCCCGTGAGATCACATTAGGATTAACATCCTAAATCAACAAACTCTTGGATTGAGACCAAAGCTCCATTGATCTCTCTCTTCTTGAATCCATCTATACACCACACAAATTCCTCTTGAATTCTCATGTACAGACTTCCATGTTCCTTGAGACAAAATCCAATTGACCTGGAATGCTCCACATTCCTCAAAGAGATACCTTACCTCTTAGTTTGTTATCTTCTTAACGATGTCAGATATCATATACATGCTCCAGAACTTCTCAATTTGCCAAACTGATCTGCTTCTCTCTAGCATGACTCGTAGCAGGGGTGATATCCCCTTCACAAGCTTTTCTACTGACCTTAGCAAGGCCAACTAATTAGATAGACACCCCATAATCCAAGACAGTTATTCCTTCATCATTCTCCCGTATGATAAGATAAATACTTCTTAGACAAGATGTGAGTGTCAAGTTCCACACTCATAACTTAGCATCCTACTTCAAGGATAACTAACCCAGAAGATGTTCTAACATCAGTTAGGACATCCTTCACATATCATAGACACCAACCAACATGGTTCTAGATATGTTCCACCACTGGACTTACTAACTGCATAGTAATCCAACTGAAGATCTTCAAACAACACTGCGCCACCAGCTTGATCAACAAGAACTCCAGATAACCAGATAGAGAAATAAACTCTCATCCACCAAAAGAAGGTAATCTTCCATCATCAACTTAGAACTTCTACCACAAGCTCTAAGATAGACCTGAACCAGAACCTCCTCACGTCTTCAACCAACTACCCTTCTGCCCAAGAGTAATTACTTCTAAGCATCTTGTTTGAATGCACACTAAAGATCAACCAAATTCCAATGTTTGATTCATCTTAAATTTTTCCAGAACTCCCACAAGATAAACCGATCTACCAATGAAATTTGATTTTCAAGTTACATGAACTACTTGCTCCATAGCAAGATATCTTGGATCCACCAACCCTTAGACATGTAACATCTTCTCCATCCACAGCTCCCGCAAACTGCATGAGATAGACCTTTTTGAAGCATCCATAACTTCCATACTCCTGTAGATCCCCTTATCTTAAGCTGATGTGTCACCTCACCAGCTGAGATCCTGATGTTAAGCTTGATGTCAGAACATTCTGGTACGACATCCAGCTGCTGAATTCAGCTCCTCCTTCTTCCACTTAGAAGAACCTCCTCCCTTTAACATAACAAGAGTTCCATGCTCTCATAGACTTGATTCAACAACCAAGTTTGAGTAGACAACCTCCATCCTGCTTAAACTTATCACAGGTATTCCATTCAAACTCACACCTTGATGAATATCTGCTTTGAAACTCCAAAGACTTCACACCTGCCATGTATGAATCTTTAGAAGATAAAGTAGTCATAGATTACACCATAGCCATACCAAAGAATGCCATTTTCCTTAGTAGAGCAGTCTGTAGAAAGTCAGAGATAACTGCCACTTAACCTTGACCTCCAAGATGAGAAAGATCCCATGCTCCTAAGTACCTAGATCAGAAATAAACTGATCCAAGTTGTGCCATCACCAGCACTCCATTCTGGACAAGTCTCTTTCCAGGACACTTTCCAGATAAACACCAGATGCTTCGAGTAATAACTTGAACACACCTGCTGCACTCTAATACTCCTAGATCAGAAATAAACTGATCCAAGAACTATCCATCAAGATTATGATGTCTTATTCTCCATCTTCCACATCACCATTGTCTAGACCAGTTTCTTTCCAGGAAACTTTCTAGAGATTAGATGCTTCTGCCACACCAACTGAAGTAGATTCTTAGGTCAACACCTAAGAGAACTAGATCCAAAAGCTTTTGCAATACCACTCCCATGATTCTGCATAAACCAGATGAAGAGATGTTCCAACATCGTGTTGAACATCAGCAATCTTGAACTTCACATATAAGGATAATCAATTAAATACTTGTGAGTAACACAAATAGCAATTGACCTAAAATCCTTGTTTAATAATCTTGTTTCGCTGTTAAAGGCACACTCCACCAGATCACTTCATGAACACTTATCTAGTATTCAATCTTTTGCAAGTATCTTCTTTAGCAAACAAATTGTTGAGATACCAAGGCTGCCAACCTTGACTCAAGTAATTAAGATTCTCTCTGAACGAACCCTATTTACCTCAATAGTTCTAAAAACTCCATTCAGATTGGATCCACCCTTAGGATTAAGAGAGATGAATCCTTCCTTGCTGTTTTGGATGGTGAAAATAAGTCATCTGCACTTTCTTCAGGTTTGTGTTTCACAAAAATACCCTATAGTCAGAAGAATAACTTGAAGACTCCAGATGCACAACTGAGGCACCTTTATGAGTGGACTTGAGAGAATTATCAAGTATCTTTGACACCTTAGCCGATCAATAATTTATCAAACTCCCAGAGCAAGAACTTGATAAACCTAAACTCAACTCCTCTCCTCTTTAACTGACTTCAAACTGCACCATGGAACCAAGATTCCAAGCACCAAGTCACCATAACAGACATCTTCCAACAACTCTCTTCATTCCATCGTCCGACTTTGGAATAAAAAGATGCAGACATCTTCACATATAGAGGCCGACGATTGAGATCTTACACCATCTGTCTTCAGAAACAACTCCAGAATCCCATAATTCCAGAGCTCTTCCATCAGAACATATGCAGTGGAACTACCAAGGAACAAATTCTGCTTTCCCTAATAAGATATCAGAACATCTTATAAGACACCCTAACAAGAGAACTAGCCACTTCTCCTGCAGTTGTTGTAGAACCTCCTCAGCACCATAAACAACCACCGGGGGTGTTACCTTTAATCCAGAACATCCATCCCATCCATTAATACCTTTGAGTATGTCTGAGTTGAATGATCTGATCTTCAAAACTCCTCCTTGTTTAAATGCCAGAAAGTATCTCCCAAAGATCTCATCCAGAAACAGACAGGATGCATGCTCTAATACAAATTGAAATTCTGGCATAGCAGATAATAGATGTCTTAACACATGTCAAGACATTGTTCTGCATAATTATTTAAACAAGAATAGAACAACAGACTGATACCTTGAATATCAGAACTGCAGAAACACAGACGTTACAACATCTGATCCAACATGTTTATCAAGACCAATAACATAATATGTAAATCTGCAGAATGATTAAAGAACACAATAATTGTTAACCCAGTTCGGTGCAATTCACCTACATCTAGGGGATACCAATCCAGGAAGAAGACTCCACTATCTGTAGAACTATCATAAAGCTAAACTCCCTCATTTACAACTTTATCTCTTAATCTCTACCCAATGAAATCCTTATCAAAGAACACCCTCTTTGATATGAGAATCGCCACTCACTTCCCATAATCACAATCTGAGATTTCTCAATCATCCATGTCAATACAGAATTCTATCAAGCATACTTGATCAACACACTAACTTATATTTGCTTAAAAGCTTCATCCAAGAATAATACACAAACCAATACCTAAAGGTTTATGGATATGTGCGATACCTATGTCTACCACAGTGCATCAAGTGATACAAAGGGAGACTTACAAACCTAGAAACCAACGACTCTCAAAACCCTAAACCCTTATTTTTACACAATAGAACTAGGTTACAAAAAGGTATCTCCTTGTCTATCTTCAGTCCTAGGTCTAGGTTTTCTTTTATAATCTTCTGTTTCCTTGGGCTTCGAATCTTCTGTTTATTTCTTCCTTGATCCATGTTCTGATTGCTCCTTAAATCTCGCACCAGATTTAGAAACATCCTACAATATCAGCTCAAGATGTCGAGACATTTGTTAGGACATCATATCTGACCAGTCTTCTTTCATCAAACTTCTTTATGTTTAAACATATCTTTTGACATTCTGTTCTTCCAAAAAATTTGTCAAATCAGCAGAGCTTTCACTACTTTTATTTATAATAATCTTGATATTGGTCCTTTGCAGCATACAGTTTTAATCATTCAGTTGGCAAACAGAAGCAATGCCCGCCCCGCCGGAGTCGTGGAAGATATCCTCGTGCAAGTTAATGACTTGATTTTTCCTGAGGATTTTTATATTCTTGACATCCCTGCTGCCCCGACCATTCCGTCCATTGAACAACCTCCTTCTTTAGATCTCAAACCACTCCCGAAAAATTTTAAAGGACTTCAGGTGATTTCTAAATTGCCTTACCCATCTGGCATTCACCAGATTCGTTCTTTTCTTGGTCATGCAGGATTTTACAGACGCTTCATAAAGGACTTCAGCAAGACAGGTCTTCCGCTTTCAAACTTGTTGAAGAACGATATGACCTTCAACTTTGATGAGAAATGCAAGCAGACATTTGATTTCTTGAAGAAAGCATTGACATCCGCCCCCATCATACAACCTCCTGATTGGAACCTTCCTTTTGAGATTATGTGTGATGCATCTAACTATGCAGTTGGAGTGGTCCTTGCACAAAGGGTGGACAAGGCTGCCCATGTTATTTACTATGCTTCTAGGACTTTAGATTCTGCACAAGCTAATTACACTACCACTGAAAAGGAACTTTTAGCGATTGTTTTTTCTCTTGACAAGTTTAGACCATATTTGCTAGGTTCCAAGGTTGTTTTTTTTACTGACCATGCAGCTTTGAAGTACCTTTTAAAGAAACCAGAAGCAAAATCGAGATTAATTCGGTGGATGTTATTGCTCTAAGAGTTTAATGTAGAGATTAAGGACAAAAGTGGAGCTGAGAATCTAGTAGATGACTACTTGAGCATAATAGAGCGGGATGCAGATCCTTCTCCCATCCAGGATGACTTTCCTGATGAGCAGCTGCTACTTTTACATGGAGTTACTCCTTGGTTTGCTGATATTGTTAATTATCATGTTCCTGGTATTTTTCCAACAGGTGCATCTAAGGCGCAAATTCAGAAACTCAAGAGTGATGCCAAATACTATGTGTGGGATGATCCTTATCTTTGGAAGTTTGGTAGTGATCAGATTATTAGGAGGTGTGTCCCTGACTATGAGATTGAATCTAGTTTGCATTTTTCTCACGCCTCTCGGGTAGGTGGGCACTTTGGTCCTCAAAGGACCGCAAGAAAAGTCCTAGACTCAGGTTTCTATTGGCCCACTATTTTTAAAGATGCTTATGAGACTTACCGCACTTGTAAAGAGTGCCAGATAGCAGGTACATCCATCACTCATAAGAGTGAAATGCCTCAGTAGCCTATGCTTTTCTGTTAGGTATTTGATGTATGGGGAATCGACTTCATGGGTCCTTTCCCTATATCATTTGGTTTTCTCTACATTTTTCTTGTTGTTGATTATGTTTCAAAGTGGGTGGAAGTTATTCCCACTAGGACTAATGATTCTAGAGTTGTTGCAGATTTTTCCAGGTCCAATATTTTTTGCAGGTTTGGACTACCCCGAGCTATCATAAGTGACCAAGATACTCATTTCTATAACCGCACCATGGAAGCATTGCTCCGAAAATATGGAGTTGTGCATAGAGTCTCTACTGCATATCATCCCCAAACTAATGGGCAAGCTGAGATCTCAAACAGGGAGATCAAACAGGTTTTAGAGAAAATGGTGCAGCCAAACAGGAAGGATTGGAGTCGCCGTCTAGAAGACGCACTTTGGGCTCAAAGTACAACTTTCAAGACACCTATAGGGATGTCTCCCTATCGACTTGTTTTTGGTAAGGCATGTCATCTTCCTGTAGAGATAGAACACTGTGCTTATTGGGCAGTAAAAAGTTATAATTTGGAGATGCAACAAGCAGGTATTGAAAGAAAACTCCAATTACAACAACTTGAAGAGCTTAGGCTAGAGGCTTATGAAAGCTCTAGGATTTATAAAGAAAAAACTAAGCACTTCCATGATAAAATGATTTCTAGGAAGGAATTCTCTGTGGGCCAACAGGTTTTACTATTTAACTTCCGCCTTAAGCTTATGGCTGGGAAACTTCGATCCAAGTGGATTGGCCCTTTTGTTGTTACTAATGTTTTCCCTCATGGTGTAGTAGAGATTAAAAGTGTAGGTACTGACAAGGTTTTCAAAATCAATGGGCAGCGCCTAAAGCTATTCCATGAGAGTTTGATGCCTGAAGATGCACCCATAGAAGAGTTTTCCTTGGAAAAGCCCACTTACTCTACAACTTGACCAGGGAGCACTTTTTCCTTTCCCTCACTTTTATTTAATAATTATGTCCTTTCATTGAGGATAATGCATGTTTTAAGTGTGGGGGAGGGAACCAATTTTATGTTTTTCTTTCTTTATTTTCTTTGTTTTCTAAAAAAAAACAAATAGCATGCTTTTTCTTTGGTTTTTGAGTTACAAGTATGAGTTTTGTTCTTAGCTCTCTTGACTAAAGGCTTGTGATGTGATGTGATTGATTTCTTTTTGTGCATTCTTAGCGTGATATGTAGGACTAAATTCTGAATTGTACATCACTGGTGGTAGATCACTAACCCTTGTGAGAATTTGAGCCTAATAATGGATAACGCATAAAAACATCCATTCCTTTTTCTTTCTTGTGTGTTTCACTCATGTTTGTTAGTCTCTAGAATTTGAATTGACTCTGTTGAAGCTTTTTGTTTACTTGTGCACATTGATATGATAAAGGCAACTTGTTTTTTGTTTTATTTTTAACCACTTAGCCTAAAAGGCAACCCTGAAAAATATTATCCCTTGTTGGAAACCCCTTTGAGCCTGTTCATATTTTTTTTCTTATTTAAAACTCATTACAACTTGAAAGCGAAAAACAAAATTATCACCCTAACCAAGGGGTCAAAAGAGTCTTGTATGGAGTTTTGTGGGGTTGAACAATACAGTTGTGATGTTTCAAAGGTTGGCAGAAAAAATCTCTCTCTCTCTCTCTCTCTATATATATATATATAGAAAAAGAAAAAAAAAAGAGAAAAAAGCTTTCATATTTTTAGAAGATATGAAAATAAATCGGATTTTCATATTTTTACCTTTTACCCAAAGAAAATACACCACAACTATTAATCGCTCCTTCATCTAAAGAAAGAGCTTTGTTAGTTATGAAAGGAAGTGCTTGCATCATTTCATCCCTAGTCTTATATAGTTGTAGACGGGAAAAGAGACTATAAAACATAGTTTTTCTGAGGCAATAACCACTCGGATAACACAAAATAGGTTCTTGGTGTCTATATTAATCATATTCACAGCAAACCCAATAAATCCAGCCAAACACTTCCCATTGGGCAATATTGGGTTTAAAATGTGCAACTTACTGTGTGGGTCATCAACCACGTATTTACCAGCATAAGGCCTAAAACAAAAGAGAAAAAGGTCTTAAAACATAGATGTATCAACAACCAAGAATAAAAGACAAAACCAGATTCTTGTAATCGTACCTTAGAGATTCAAGACATATGACTATAAATGGACTGTCCAAATCCCTTTCAATAGTTGCACCTAGCCCATGAAGGCCCATATTTTTATTTATGCAACCTTTTTTGTCATACATTTTGATTGCTTTAACTCCTTCATAAGTTTTACAAACAATTGCCAACATAATATCCACTCCAAGATACTCTGAGAAAAGTTTGCATTCCAAATAAGTTAAGTGATAACTATCTTCATGTATGCTTAAATTTCATAGATATTAATAAAGCAAAAATAAATTATCTTTCATCTTGCTTAAAAATAATGTCACAAAGACCGAAGAAACATACAAGCTAATACAAGATTACGAGGGATCTCTTGTAGTATGTCGGGGACCTTAGACTCCTCGACGCACCTGGGGAGGGGGATTGAGAAGCCCCGTCAGTATAACTTGTCCTCAACGATAGTGTATGAGCAGGCACGCCGCCTAACTACGCCGGCATCCTTGGGGTCGTCGAGTAGTTTTCCCGTGCTGAGGTATTCGTATGCCGGGGTCATCCAGTTGTGGCTGTCTCCAATGGCATGCATGTTGATCAGTGCATTTTAATGCACATTCTCTTATATTTTTACTTAGTCATTCCTATAGTTTATTTGAGTGTTTTTACTATTTTAATGTGTTTTCATATTTAAGTTTGTTTCTACCTTTAGTTTATTTTCGCAGCTTATTTTTCAGCATTAATACTTATTTGATACCTTTCATTGCGCATGTCATAACTTAAGCTACGGGATGCTGTTCTGCGCGTTCTACCAATCGATGGAAAGCTAAGACAGAGAGCTACAACTTTCATGCTTTACGCAGAAGTTGATTCGGAGTGAAAGATGGTCAAATAAGTCATTGAAGTCAGAACCCGAATTCTGACTTTAGAAAATAATTTGTTTCGGGTCGTTTTATGAGCCTAGTTTATGTTTCCGACCCAGTTTGAGTTAGTAGTGAAAAACCTTATTTTGTTTATAAGGTTTTCAGCTGTACAATGTTCATAACCTTCTTTTCGTTGTTCACGAATAATTCTTTTTGCTTTTGTACGGTTTCATATGGAGAGCTAAATCCCTTCATAGTTAATCTGTTGTATTCAGGTTCCGAAACCTTGAGATAATTATAATTTGCAATATAAATTTTGTTTCCTTCAACTCTATTGTATGATTATTGTTTTCTTAATTCGATTTATCATAGGGTAGTTTTGTTTGGTTTGATTGATGCATGTTCCCTAATTTTGATTGCGTGTTATCGTTTGCTTAATTCGTTAATTCGCTTTATTCTTAATCGAGTGCTTAATTCATTCACGCTTGTTGATTGATTTGTGATCAGTAAATAGGAAACATAATTCTTATAATTTCATGAATGCTTGTTGATTGATTTTATGATCGAACATGAATAGAGAATCCGCTTAGGGATTGCGAGTTATAATAGTCGATGATAGGTAGGAATCGAATCAGTAGATTAACTCTTTAATCGTAACTGTAATCACTTATATTTTTAATCACTTTTTCTCATAGCTTTTTGAAACCAAATTCGAAACCCCCCAATCATTTTCAGTTGGCTAAATTCTCAACAAGAATCCTTGCGATACGACATCCAAGTGTCGCTTCCCGTTACTACATTTTTCTAAAACTCGTTTTTGACCCGTGTGCGACAACGGATCACACGTCGGCCGTGGGGATGGATTTCTCAATGCTCGGACGCGGAAGCACTTCTTGGATGACGGACTTATTCCCGCCTTTTTTCTTTGTGCTCACGAGCTTCGATAGGACGTCTGCCCGAGTATTGTGTTCGCGTGGGACGTGACTCACTTCCTCCGAGGTGAACTTTTTCATCATTTCTTTCACTAGAGCCAAGTATTCGATGAGGTTTTCGTTCTTGGCTTGGTACACTCCTCGCACCTGGGAGGCCACGAGCTGGGAGTCGGTGAATATCTTTACTTCTTTCGCGCCAAGATCCTCGGCTAGCGGCAATCAGGCGAGAAAAGCCTTGTATTCATCCTGGTTGTTTGACGTCGGGAAGGACAAGGTGAGGGAGACCTTGATCAGAATGCCTTCCTCATTCTCTTGGATGATGCCCGCTCTGTTACCTGTTGAGCTGGAGGCCCCGTCGACGTAGATCGTCCATTTTTGGGATCCTTCGGCCGAAGGTTCTAGGATGGTCATCTCTGCGATGAAGTCAGATAGTACTTGAGCTTTCAAGCCCTTTCTACCCTCGTATTGGATGTCAAACTCGGCGAGTTCGAGCGACCATTTGAGCATCCTACCCTCCATGTATGGTCGGCCGAGGAGCTGTCTCAAGGGCTGCTCGGTCCTCACCACGATTGTGTGGGCCAAGAAGTAGTGTCGCAGCCTTCTGGCGGCGGCGACGAGGGCCAGAGCAACCTTTTTGATCTGCTGGTATCTAAGTTCAGGGCCTTGGAGGGCTTTACTGGTGAAGTAAATCGGCTTTTGCCCGTCGGGGGTTTCCCGGATTAGAACCGCGGTGACCGCTTCGCTCGTGACAACGAGGTATAGGAACAATGTCTCCCCGTCTTCTGGTCGCGAGAGGACCGGGGGTTGGAGAGGACTTGTTTGAGGTGGAGGAGCGCCTATTCACATTCCTCGATCCATTCGAACGTGGCGTCCTTGCATAGGAGTTTGAAAAATGGAAGTGTGTATTGAGCCGATTTGGCCATGAAGCAGGACAGCAAAGTGAGTATCCCGTTTAGCGATTGTATCGATTTCTTTGAGTTCAGCATCGAAAATTCAGAGAATACCCTGCACTTGTCGGGGTTCGCCTCGATTCCTCGTTCTGTGAGGTAGAAACCGAGGAACTTACATGCCCAGACGCCGAAGGTGCATTTCTCCGGATTGAACCTCATCTTGCATTTCCTCGTCGTATCGAAGACTCTTTTGAGGTGGGCAGTGTGGTCGACTTCTTCTCGCGATTTTACGATCATGTTGTTCATGTTGACCTCGAGCATATCGCCTATCTCCCCCCGGAAGACTTTGTTCATCATCTGCTGGTAGGTCGCACTAGCGTTCTTCAGGCCGAAGGGCATTATGTTGTAGTAGTAGTTGCCCGACTCGGTCATGAAGGTCGTGTGCTGTTTGTCGACCTTCGTCATGGGGATCTGGTTGTACCCCGAGTACGTGTCCATGAATGACAGCAACTTAAAACCTGCAGAATTGTCGACCAGTTTGTCGATGTTAGGCAGTGGATAAGCATCTTTCGGGCATGCCCGGTTAAGATCAGTGTAATCAACTCACATTCTCCATTTTCCATTATTTTTCTTAACAAGTACAACATTGGACAACCAGGTTGTGTACCGGGCTTCCGAAATAAAGTTTGTCTCTAAGAGGTCTGTTACAGCTTTTTCAGCAGCCTCCGCTTTCTCGGGAGACTGCCTATGCCTATGTTACATTATAGCCCTAGCGGCTGGATCTATTGTGAGTTGGTGGCAGGCCACATCTGGATCGAGGCCGGGCATCTCCGACGCGCTCCACGCGAACAAGACAGCATTCTCCCGGAGGCAGGCCTTCAATTTCTTCCTCACCAGGTCGGGGAGCCCTATGCCAATCTTCACCTTCCTGTCAGGATTTTCCTCGAGATTGATGAGCTCGAAGTCTCTGTATGGAATGGGGCACATTGGGTGGGGAGGCTGCTCATTGCCTTCGGCTTGAAGGTCGTTGTCTGCTGCTTCTCCTTGATCCTGCTCGTTGGGGAAACGACTATCGAGGTCCACCCCATTGACACGCAGGAGTGGCTTCTGCTCTACGTTTGGGGCTGGCTTCTTTGCGGTCTTGGACTTGACGTTGATCGAGTTCAGACCCTTGGTCGCAGCTTCGAATCATCTCCTAGCAGCTTCAATATCCCCGTGGAGGGTGACGACCCGGCCTCTGGTCGTGTAGTACTTCATCTTCAGATGGACTGTAGATTGTACCGCCGTGAGTTCGGCCAAAGTTGGTCTTCCCAAGATGCACTGGTACAGAGAAGGGCACTCCACCACCAGGAAGTGGATCTTAACTTGCCAGGAAGTGTCTTCGTTCCGGAAAGTAACCATAAACTCGACATAGCCCCACGGTCTGGTAGTGGTGCCGTTGAAACCCTGGAGGTCTGAGCCCACGTAGGGGGTTAGATGTGTTTCATTGAGCTGGAGGGTCTCGAAGAGGTGGGCGTACATGATGCCCACTGAGCTCCCTTGGTCGACCAAAATGCTGCGGACATCAAAGTTCTCCATTTGCGCCCTGATCAGAAGGGGGATGGTGGAGTTAGGGGCGCTGCCCGGCAATTCTTCGAGGTGGAAGGTGATGGGATTCGACCTTTCTTGAACTTTCTCGAAAGTCACGGTCTGTGTCGAGCTCGTCTCTATCAGCTCGTCGAACTTCCGCTTGATCGACCCCACCGAGACCTTGTTGAACCCTCCGCTGGATATAACCATTGCGGCGGGGAAACTTTCCCATGGGCTGCAAGCAGTCACAGGGATGTCGGGCTCGTCGGGAAAGTAGAAGTCCTCTAGTCGGGTGACACACAGGGCGACTTGCAATCCATTCTCTCCAGAGGAAGGGGTCTCCTCCTCGACCCTTTGCGTCTCCCGAGCCTCTTGTTGGGGAGCGTCATTCCTCTTCGTGTACTGCTTGAGGTGCCCCTCCTTAATCAGGACTTGGACTTGTCAACGTTTGGTTTGGGGGGTGTCAGCTTCGGGAAGCGAACACCTCCTTTCTGGAATTCCGAGTTGATGCACTCGGCCAGGATTCGCCCGTGGGGAGCGGTGAGCAGCGTGTACTCTATGAACCGGCCTGCTGGTCCCCTCGGCTCTCGAGAGTTCTGGGGTCGGTCTTCTCTTCTTCTTTCTCCCCCTCGTCGGGGGGCGATGGAGTCCTCGTGCCTGGTGCTTCTGGGGCCCTCTTGATTCCGCGAGTCACGGGCATAGTGGGCGACCTCTATCTCCTCATACTGGATGTATGATTGGGCATTGTGGAGGAGCGGCTCCAAGGTGCGGGGCCTTTCAATGCCGACAGCCTTGGCAAACTCGGTGCGAGGTCGCAATCCTCGCTCGATCAAGAATTTATTCATGTCGTCCGTGGTGGATACCTGGACGGCTTCTTTGTTGAATCTCTCGATGTAATCCCGGAGAGATTCATCTTTTCCCTGGATGATGGCTTCCAGGGATGATTCCTTCTTCAAGTGGCGTCGGGAAGCGGTGAAATGCCTAGAGAACTGTCTCTTCAGTTCCTTCCAGGAGGTGATGGACTCCGGTGTGAGGCTCTTGTACCACGCCATGGCCCCCTTCCAGAGGGTAGTGGGAAAGAGCATGCACTTGATGGCTCCTCAGACGTTCTGGTAATCAAGCATCACATCGAAGCTTTTGATGTGGTCTTCTGGGTCGGTCATACCGTCGTACGTTGCCAAGGGCGGAGGTTTCTCCATCCCGGCGGGAAAGGGAGTCTCCCTGATGTCCTTGGACAGCGGGGTGCGTTGGTCGTCCTCGTCACTCCTGACAGGTGATCTTGACGGAGACAGGTCACCCCAGTCGCGCCTGCTTCGTCGGGGGGGACTTCTCGATCGGCTCTTTGGCTTCTCGCCGTGTCCATCGGCCTTGCTCCTCTTCTGAACGGGGGGGCATCGTTCCTTTTGATGAAGGGATCGGTCGCGCTTCTGAGCGACCACGGGTTGGGGTCGTTCCAGACGCAAGCGGCGCCCTGGCCTGCGAGGGGAAGGGCTCCTAAAGTCATCATGTCCCGTCCTCCACGGGGGAGGAGAGGGGCTGCGAGAAATGGGGGTGACGATGTCTTCGTGGGGGAGAGCGCTGTTGTCGCTCCCTCTCGAGCATTCCTATCCGCTCATTCTGTAGGAAGATCATCAAATTAGTCTAATTGATCGCTATGAACAGAGCCACCATGTTCGGATCAACATTAGGTGGCACGGAGATCAGATGGTAGATGGTCGGGCTATCAGCGTGTCGGGCGGAGTTGAAGGCCCCATCGTCAGAGGAGGGGGAGGTGGTGTGCCCGTCCCTGTGGTCACCTTCTTCGATGTGAATGACCACGTTGGGGCCGTGGTCGTCTCCGTTGTTGAATGGGATGAAGGCGGTGTCTATAGTATTGGCGTTAGTTCGAGGGCTGGCCATGATCGTTAGAGATTAGAGGTTGCTTTGGTTTCTATGGGAGGAAAAACGTGGTCGTACCTGATCAGAAATAGATCAGTTACCAGCAACACGTCGTGAGCTCCGTTACTCCGGTGGTGGTGAGAAGGTGGGGGTGTACCTACAAGGTACTCTGATGCTAAAGTAAGAGACGAACTAAAGCGCAATACAGAAAAGTAGTGAGAGTAAAGATACAAAATCCCTAATCCTATAGTGAAAGAGGGAATTTATAGTGTGCCTCCAGCGCTGGGCCAACGGTCATCTGCACTGGGTTGGATCACTAGGCCCAACGCAGATAACTGCTAGGGCTTATTTGGCGTAGGGAAGACCAGCACGTGGTTTTCACCCTGGAGCAACTGCCCCGTGATTTTTGAAAGGTGGGCTGACCAGTTCTTCAAGAGGTGGATAGTTGTCTGATGACGTGTCCCCGCGGGAGGGGGCACGTGGAGTCCTTGGGGAAAGACGTGTGGTCTTTCCCCGTATTAGGTGGTGACCTTCTCGACTATGATGGGCGCGGGACATGCCCGACGATGGGGAGGATTGGGCCTTGATGGGCCTCCCTAACGTAACATTGGGTTGTGCCTGCCCGACTGATGGGTAGGCACTGGCCCAATCCAGAATAAAACTAATTAACAAATTCTAATTAAAAATTAATCTAATTAAAAACTAATTAGAAAAACTCAAATTAACCAAATATAATTTAAAAGAAACTAACTAAACTATATTCTAAAAAAACTCAAATTAACTAAATCTAAATAACTAAACCTAAATAAATTCTAAAATCTAATTAACAAAACTGACTCAAATTCTAATTAAATTAGAAAATTAAACTACAGGTAAACGAAAGGGAAATAACATTTCTGCAAACCAACATTAGCTATCGTGAAATGAAATTCAGGAACTAACAGTAATGAAAAAATAAAACAAGGTCAAAGGTAAAACTTCAGATCAAGGTTAAAATAGAAAGACAACATCGCTCACTTTTTTGCTCAAACCTTCCTCTTCGTGTGCAGTTCATCCACCTCACTCTAAAATTCTCGGTTCTGGACCTCTCTCCCTCGATCGATTTCGTGCGTCTTTCTCGCTCTTCTTCGTTCCCTTTTGTTCTCTCTCTCTCTCTCTCTCTCTCTCTCTCGCAATATCTTTCAAATGCGATTCAGATTAGAAATCATAGTGGTTGTTCATGTTTGCGTCGTGTATAGAGATTCTAGGAGGTTTGTGGTGCGCTGACGATTTTTGTAGGATGAAGGGAGTGGATCAAGTTATTTTAGCGTTGCGTTTTACTGTGGCTGTTGTTACTCGGTTGCGCATACGGAACAATTATGTTAGAGACGTATCGCGGATCTGTTACAAGGTCGGAAGAAACACATCTTTGTTGTTGATTGGTTCTGTTGAAAGTAGTTTGGGAAATGAAACAGAAGGGGGTCTGTAGCGTGCGATTTTTGTCGGTGACGCGATCACCTTACCGCAATGGTTGGAATTGGGTGCTACTTTTCTGACTTCTTATTTATCCTATGAAGCTGGAAAGGAAAGGGAAGATATCTAAAACTAACCTTGCATGCAAATGTTTTCTTTAACAAATGCTAAGAGATTGGGGATTCGGGGTCATTTTATACAAAGGGAAGCTGTTAACACCCAGGGTATATATGATTATTCATAGACCTTTTATTGCATGTTTCTTTGTTAATTTGAAGTGTTCTCTGGTGCTTATCTACTGTGATTTGGGAAAGTTTCTCCTTTGGGAGTGTTGAGAGAGTGTTTTTGTTGTTTTCGGGTTTTCCGTTGTTTTTTATTTATGTGGGATATTCTTCATCGGGTATCCGAGTTGACGGCGAGCTAGAATTGGATGATAGTTAATCCCTCCTTTAGTACCAATGAGGGGTACATTGGGAAAATTTCCGCATCTGTCGATGATTTATATCCCTTCGTAAATCCAATTGTACCAATCTATGTCTGTATTGGTGAGAGACATAATCTTCTGCGACCATCGCAGATTACTCTTGTGATCCCAAAAAGCAGCAAACCTGGGCAAGTGGAAAATAAACCATTTTTAGAGTAATGGTACACATCATGTGATCATCCCTCCACTATACGAATTCCTTAAGTGTACAGAATGGTAAGCATCTGCGAGTAAGGTTGGTACGGGGTTTCCAATCAAGAATATCTTAACAACATTGGTTCCGAAGAAGTTGTTGATGTTGGGAAAAGGAATAACCCATATGTGAGCAGAACAAAGACATCCTTGAAAGCAGTTATATTTCCTATACTGGAAAAGTATAGGGCTTTCTCCATCAGGAATTTATCTGGTAAACCTTGGATTCCTCCTTTGGTGGTCATGTGAGTCCTGACCTCTGACTCATCCAAAGAAATTGCTCTTGCAATGGTTTGTTCTTTTGGAATTTCTTCCAGTCCAGAAAATAAATCTCGATCAGTGATAGGTAAATTAATCAGGTGGGAGTACTCTTCCAGTGTTGGTATGAGCTGATAATCTGGGAATGTGAAGCAGTGGTAAACCAGATCGTAGAACTGAATCAGCGTAGACAGGATCCCTTCAACCATGTTGATCTTTAGAAGAGATAACAGTCCTCCGTGCTTTGCTCTGAAATCCTCGGGATTAGTAATCATCATTCCCAATTTCCTTAAATCATCCAGCTTTGGAACCTTGAAGGTGTACTTGCGCGTTTTACTTCTCCCGAAATCCATAACGCAACCTCTCTGATATTTGTAATTATTGTTTTAGTTCTTTTGAAAAAAGGATTTTTTTTTTGTTTTTGAAAAGAGTTTTTTAATGAATATATGGATGCATGAATGCAGCAAACAAAAACATTTGAAAACATGGGTTTAGGGGTTCGTCGTCACGAGCATGGAGTCATGGATTTACCCATCCCCAAAGGTGTGTACTAATTGATCAATTTTTGTACCTATAGAACGGGTTCTAAAAGGTTCCAAAAATCCTTGACCCCTCCTAGGGATATTAACAGCAAGCTGATTCACTTGAGCGAGCTGTAATATCCTAGGATGAATCTCTTTTGAGTGTAGTATCGCATGTCAACTATTCCTGATAGTCACCGCATTACCTAATGGTTTAAATGGTTAAATGTCTACTAAATCCTCAGTGTCATGGGTACCGCACTGGGAACACTATGCTTTCACGACGATCAGTCGTTCAATAGTAGAGAATCCACACGGGTACCTCGACCGATTCGGTGGAATTCTAGGTCAACTTGGTTGGGATTCACATCCTATAAGCCTTTTCTGGAGATGCCACTACTTATCTTAATGTTCTCTCAAACTTTCCACATGTGTATCAATCGCATTCCCAGTTAATAGAAATTTAAACACATGTATCAAGTAATATTACAGTAAATGATATATATGTAGCAGAAAGTAAGTAAATAAACAGAGAAATAAACGCAAAGGAAAGCCTAGACCTCTTAGGAATTCTAATCCTAGAGATTAGATCCCCAGCAGAGTCGCCATTTTTCTGTAGCGTGTTATTTTTGTCGGTGACGCGGCCACCTTACCGCAATGGTTGGAATTGGGTGCTACTTTCTGATTTCTTATTTATCCTATGAAGCTGGAGAGGAAAAGGAAGATATCTAAAACTAACCTTGCACGTAAATGTTTTATTTAACAAATGCTAAGAGATTGGGGATTCGGGGTCAGGTTATACAAAGGGAAGTTGTTAACACCCAGGGTATATATGGTTATCCATAGACCTTTTATTGTATGTTTCTCTGTTAATTTGAAATGTTCTTTGGTGTTTATCTACTGTGTCTTGGGAAAGTTTCTCCTTTGGGAGTGTTGAGAGAGAGTTTTGTTGTTTTCAGGTTTTCCGTTGTTTTCAGGATGGTACTGGACCTAAAATTTTTTATTTGTGTGCTCGCTAAGATTTCGCAATCTTATGCCTACGTATTCCCGTAAAGATATCTGGGAAATCAGAGCAATCGTAGTTCCTCCTATTTAATGGGAGGAAAGATGTTTGTTGTCTTGTTCAAAGCCCAAGATTGAAGCTAGATGAGTATTTATGTCTTGTTCAAAGCCCAAGATTGAAGCTAAAAGGGTGACTGGGAGAGAATCTGTCATCTCTAAAGGGAGAATATCTCACATATTCATCACAAAATGTTGATAAATTGATTATAAGGGAAATTACTTTAACTGGGATATGTGAATCCAGCAATGCCATAATTTCCTTTATAAATGGTGATGTCTTGAAGGAAGAAACTTTAACTCAGTATTGAGCAATGCCATTTTTCCTTATGAATCTTTCATGCTAAGAGAGGGACATTGGCTTGGCTGTTAAGGATCCAGAGGCTTGTCACTTACAACAGTTAGATGAAAGATGATTTTTGACCAGGATAAGAGAAGGACTCCAGCTTGGATTTTGAATCAACAAGTGTGCTACTTACAACAATTATCTGGGAAAAAGTTTTGATTATTTGTTATGAGATGTGATGTATAGAGGAAATGTCCTCCTGCAGAGTGGACTCATGGTCTCATCTGAGGGGATGTTGATTTTTGTGTGCCTTGATCAAAGCCCAAGCTTGAAGCTAAAAGGCTGACTCTACTAGGGGAGTTTTATGTCTGTCTTGTACAAAGCCCAAGATTGAGGCTAAAAAGAGATTTACTCCACTGAGGAGGGTTTTATCTGTCTTGTACAAAGCCCAAGATTGAGGCTAACTGACTCCACTAGGGGAAGTTCTTATATGAAGCCTAAGAGGATGCTATCTCTTGCTGAGGATTATTGGGAATCCAGGAGCAGGTCCAGATTGTGTTAGGGAATCCAAAGGCTTTACTCTTTCTGGGAATCCGAGAAGAGTTGGAGTATCATTTTCCATGAGGTTCTGATACTGTTGGGGATTGTTGATGGTAAATTGACCTTGTCTGGGGAATTTTAAGGTGAAGCTTAAACCTTGTTTAAGGGGTCAGAGGGGATTTAAAAATGAGTTTGAAAATCTTAAAGGTTTTAACTCTGCTGGAGATTAGTATATTGATGAAAATGATCAGGTTTTTCCTGTGCTTTTATGAAATTTGAGGGTTTCTTGGTGAGATCCATGAGGATATGAGGCTTTCCAAGTCTACTTGTATAAAGCCCAAGAGGAGGCTGAGACTGTCCAAGTCTCTCAAGAAGTGGTAGGCTCTAGTGTAGAGAGAGATCTTTGTATGATGTCCAAGAGGAGGCTGAAGGTTTAAGGGATGAAGATCAACCCTAAAATGGTTTGATGTTTGGGAATTCTGACTCTCCTGAGAATTAAACTAGCAAAGATGACTAATTTCTATCCTATACCTGTAGGAGGCCTTTGGGTCCTTGTACTAAGCCCAAGAGGAGGCTGAGGAACTTCTAAGAAGCCTGTTGGTCCTTGTACTAAGCCCAAGAGGAGGTTGTGGATGCTTTTAGGAAGCCTGTGGGTCCTTTTACTAAGGCTAAGAGGAGGTTGGGGATGCTTTTAGGAAGCCTATGGGTCCAAACCAAAGAAAAGTTCAAGAAAGGTTTCACCGGGAATTAATCCTTTCTCTATTGAATAGTTCTAAGGTTTGAAGAAATTCAAAAGAGGTTTCACAAGGAATTAGTCCTCTCTGGGGAAATGAATTTCTTGTACAAAATATAATTTCTAAGTTTGACAGTCTTGAGAAAAGTTTCACCGAGAATAATGCCTTTCTCTATTCCATATTGTATAAGCCCAAGAGGAGGCAAGACTGTATAGGGAATTTCCTATGAGGGAACTAGTTTTGACTATGTTGAAAGTAACCTCTGGTTTGATCTAAACCTAGACCTAACAGTTGGGGGAACTCTAAGCAAGATATGCACAAATATATATACAGAAAATTATATTGACAGATATATATAATAAATAAGCATTGAAACAGATATGGGGACTTACCTTCTGAGAAGAAGCCCAAGCATATTGTGATCTGTAGTATTGAGTACAACTGTATTCCCTCTTTTAGGGTTACAAGAAATTGAAGAAAGTTTTGAAAAACACATTGAATTTGAATTTGAATTAAAAGAAAGTTGTTTTTAAAAAAGATTTGTTTGGGGCTTATAGCTCAAGGAGAGGCCCAACTGACTTATTTGATAACATTGATCTCACTGCAATACAGACAGACGTTGTGGGACTTATACTACAGCAAAGGCCCAAAATTGTTTTTGTACAAAAAGGAATGGGTCTTACACTCTAATAGAGGCCCAAAACATTATTTTTATACAAGAGTTGCGCTTATAACTCAAGGAGATGCCCAGGTGAAAAACAGTGAACGCACCGTTATTTTGAAAATCGTATCGGGACTTATACAATGACTGAGGCCCAAAATGGTATATTTACAAAGAGGATGGGTCTTACACTCTATTAGAGGCCCAAAATGTTTAAAAAGAAGAAAGATGGGGCTTACAACTCAAGGAGAGGCCCAAAAATTGTTTTGAAAATGGTGATCACGCCGAGATTTTTAAAATCGTATCGGGACTTATACAATGACTGAGGTCCAAAATCAATTATTTACAAAGGGATGGGACTTACACTCTACAAAGAGGCCCAAAATGATTTTGAAAAGAAGTTTGAAAAATTAAATTTAAGAGAAACCCTAATTTTAATTAAAAATATAATTTTTCAAAGGAAATTAAATATAAAATATAAAATATATTTAAAAAAATAAGTGGTAAGCTTTGAAAAATATTTTGAAAAATCATTTTTAATTACATGAAAGCTTGAAAACCAATTGTTTTTGAAAGATCAAGGTGAGAATTTCATTTAAAAAATGTTAAAAAACAATAAAATGAAATTATTTACAAAAATGCAAGATATATTAAATAAATAATATAAATTTAATTTTTTTGTTGAATAAAATAATTTAACATTTTTGTGACTTTTTAAAAAAAAGAACCAATAAAAAATGAGAGAAATTAATTTTTGAAATCAATTAAGAAAATAATTAAAAATTAAAAATTTTGAAATATGGCGCCAACGGTCGTCTTTTACCTCACGACTACCCGCCATGTCCGTTTTGCAAAACCTCGCATATCTCTCTGATTACTCAATGAAAATGACTTTTTTAAACATGAAAGTTGTGTGTTTTCGAACAAGGGTTTATGTCATATAAATTAATTGTATTTATGTTAAGTGGGGAGTGAGAAATCAAGTGATGAACTCAAGAACCCTAATTTCTGCAAGAACACTATGAAATCTTATACACGAAAGCTACAAAGAAATTGATTGAGGGGAATCACTCTATATAAGTGCATAAACTTGTTTGTAACTTGAAAACACATTTATGATGCATGGATTATAGAGTTTGAGAGTCTCAGGCTTACCTCTTGCAAGAAGAATTCGAATTCTATGTTGGAGGTGTTACATATGTTGTGTAATGATCTGGACAGCTTCAATGGACCTAATACAAGGTGTTTGGAAGCTTGGAATGGATTGAAACAACCTGGAACTTGTTGTGGCACCTCAACTGCAAATAGGCCAAAAAGCTTGAGCAAATGGGGGTGACTTTGTGATTCTAATGTTCCAGATGTGTTTTAAGGTTATGGATTACTCATATATGATGTATGTGAGGTGTTGGCATGATTGGATTTGATTGAATTGCTCTCAAATTGAAAATTCGAATGTTACTTCAAGAAGAAGCAAAAATCTGGTTTTTGAGAGTAAAGTGAAAGAAAACATGAATTCAGATGTTTTGGGGTGGTTTGATCAGCCACACTTGACCTCTATTTACAGTAGAGGAAGTTTGTTTTGGAAGCAATAGTGTTTGGAGGCTGATCATGGCTGTAGCTTGTAGCCATCGCCTTGGATAATCCAAAAGTACGAAGTCAACTCTTCTTATCTTGACTCCATTTATCTTTGCAGGTTTGAATGCTCAGAGTTTGGACTGGAATCTTGACTGGCTTGGAGTGTTGTGATCTGGTTTATGACACCTCAATGCATTGCATTGATGTTACCTTGCTAAAGTTGAATTTCAAACTTCATGTCATGATGATTTTCACATGCCAAATTGAATTCCTTGATCCTTTGAACATGAACCAAGTGAGTCATCAGATATTTTGTGTTTTTGGAAGATGACAAAGTTGGCAAAGTGATAAGATTTGAAGGGCGAAATCATGTGGCACAAGTTTAATTTTCATGCTGTCTTGAAAAATCAGGTTTTTAGGCCATGTTTCAAGGCTTGTAACTCCCTACTCAAGTTGAGTTAGGATGAGTTCTTGTACTTTTTGGAAAGCCCTAATAACATACTTCAACTTTGATGTCCAAATTTGGTCTTGAATCAACTTGGATCATAATGAAAAATGGCCTCAAAGTTGGTGAAAATTCAAGACAGATTATGTCCAAAATTTTCACTAAGTGATGGAAAAAGTGTCCATTTTCATGTTTTTGTGATTTTGATCAATCTATAACTCAAAATCCATCAGGATTTGGAATCTCTTATAGTTTACAATTTTGAAGTATGTAAAGATAGCTTTCATTTGAGCTTTGGATGGAAGAAAAAGGCCTTGTGGTTTAGAAGTTTTGACCTTGCAAAGTTGGTACCAAATCACTTTTCTTCCATAACTTAAAAAATTTTAAGTTTCTTAAGGTTGCCCTTTTTGCAAGTAACCTCACTTTTGTTGATTTTTCTAGATGGATGATGATCCAAACCATGAATTATCATTGTTTTTTACTTAGGGAAGCCTTGTTTGTCAAGAAATTCAAAAAGTCAAACTTGGTTTTTGGCACAGTTAACTTTTTGTCATATGAATTCCAAACTGTGTGATCCTCTATGAAATCAAGTCCTTGATCTAATTCAAACCTAATGGATGGATTCCATAGGTGTTATAGAGTGTCTTGAATCATGTCCCAAGGTTTGGGATCATGTCTTGGTCAAAAGTCAAAGGTATAATTGACTTTTCATCAGGAATCCCTAATTGGTCCAAATGAATTTGAATCTTTGTACTGCTTATGAACCAAGTTCTTTGAATCAATCCAATATTGTAAATGGATCAATATGATGTATTGGAGGTCTTCAAAACACTTCTTGAGGACTTGGCTCATGTCTTGCTCCAAAAGTCAACTTAGGGGTGAATTAGGTCAAGAAACCCTAATTCCTGATTATTGATGAATGCATCCCCTGAGGCTATTTCGACTTGATGATTGGACTCATAAGGTCATTTTGAACTCCTTGAATTATGTTTTTAAGTATTGACTCATGCCTAGATGAAAACTTTCATCTGGAGGCCTTAGTCGACCAAAACCCTAATTTGGTGACACTGACGATCTTGAGGCTTTATCCACTTGGAATGTTGCAACCTTGTGCTTGATTCTTGATCTGGGAAACCTCTTGATCCTTTATGGGTGTTTGAGAGGCTTGACAAATTGAGGATCATGTCCATTCTTGATTGATCCTTTGTCTGAGTACTCTGAGAGGGCTCAAAACCCTAATTCTTGGTTGTAGTGAATGTTCAACAATCCTTGAGGATTGATGAGGTATGGAGGTACATCCATATTATGGTGATGATTTGCACAATGATGGGAAATCTTGTGGTCAAAATTTGGGGTATGACAGATGCCCTTATTTAATTTTCTTGGACCCGAAGGTGTGAATGGCGAAGATACTCAGACATTCAGGGTACCAGTATTGGCGAAGATACCCGAAATTTTGATTGTGGTTGTGAATGGTAGCTGGTTTTCTCGTCCATATTCTTTTGCTAAGTAAAGATACTTAGAAAAGGGTGAAACTTCCCCTCGATCCTGGTCGTCAACCACGGAACTGGTCTTAGTTTCTTGAAGAAATAAAATTCCCCTCGATCCTGGTCCTTAGCCATGGAACTGGTCTCAGTTTTCTTCTTAAATAAACTTCCCCTCGATCCCGGTCTTCTTCCATGAAAATGGTCTCAATTTCTTCTTGTTGAGTTCCTTCCTCGACCAGGAATGCTATCCGTTGTAGCTGTCTTCATCAAACTTCTCGCTGAGTTTTACTAGGGATATGCCATGTGATGGAAAAAGATTTGATGTCAGACTTGCTGGGGAAACCCATTTGTCTGAACTGCAGAGGTGTGCAAACTGTAGCGAGCGATTTTGGACGCGGTTCTTAAGCGCTGGTCGCTCTCTACAGTTGAGCTTAAAACTACAGGTCGATTCATTTTTTATCCTATTGTGAGCTGATGAAGGAAGGGAAATAGATGTATCCAATTAACCCTGCTTTGCATACTGAGTTTAAACAGCGGTCTGTTAGGTTACGAATGCTATCAATGTGGGGGGCCTTTGTACTGGTTATTTGTATTTTCGCCAATACTGGTTTCTTTCTTTTTATCTAGGCAGAAGGTTTCTGGCGGGGAACAAGGATTAGGATGTTAGGACTGATGTTTTTGAATTACTGCTTTTAATTGATGGAGATATGGGATTTGGGTTTTTTTGTTTAGTGTGCTCGCTAAGATCTTTTCTTTTGATCTTATGCCTATGTATTCCCGTTTACCGAAACAGGGAAATCAGAGCGTTCGTAGTTCCTCCTATTCTATGGGAGGAAATGGTTGTTTTGGTGTCTTGTTCAAAGCCTAAGACGTGAAGCGAAAGGTAGTTTGTATCTTGTTCAAAGCCCAAGATATGAAGCTGAAAGGTCTATTTGTGTCTTGTTCAAAGCCCAAGACGTGAAGCTGCAGGACCTCGACTTTAGAGAGAATTTGTCATCTCTAAAGGGGGAGTTGTATGTCACAACTGTTTATAAAGGAGAATTACTTTAACCGGGATACGCGGATCCTAGCAATGCCATAATTTCCTTTATAGGGGGTTTTAACCTGAAGGGGAAGACTTTAACTCAGTGTAGAGCAATGCTATCTTTCCTTAGGAATTGCTCATGCTAAAAGAGGGACAGTGGCATGGATGTAGATGATCCAAAGGTTTTCCGCTTACAGCGATTAGATGAAGAAGAAGGAGTTGTTGATGTTTGTGTACTGTGAACGAGGCACAGCTTTGATGCTAAAAGGTTAATTGGATTAACCAGTGGTTTTCTTATACAAAGCCTAAGAGGAGGCTATTATGTGTCTCGTACAAAGCCCGAGAGAGAGAGGCTAAAAGGTTTTGACCCGACGATGGAGTCTTTTGGTATCTCATATAAAGCCCGAGATGGAGGCTATTTGACTCAACAAGGGAGTTTTTTGTATCTCGTATGAAGCCCGAGATGGAGGCTGTTGCTTGTTTGGCTCAATAAGAACCTTTTTGTATCTCGTATAAAGCCCGAGATGGAAGCGAAAGGGGTGATTGACTCAACGAGGGAATCTCTTATGTGTCTCGTACAAAGCCCGAGAGAGAGGCTAAATGTTGTCTTAGTTAAGTGACAGGTCCAGTATACTGATTTTGAAAGAGAAAATCAGTTCTTATATGAGCAATACTGTACTCAAGGATTTGATTCAAGGGTCCGGGTTATGCCTGTCCTTTAAGGAAGCGGGAAATCCGAAGGGTATTGAGACTGTTCGAGTCTGCGGGTTTCCTTTCTATTTTACGAAGGGGTCATTTGAGAATGTCTTTGAGACTCAAGGAAGTTAGACTGTCCAAGTCTAGAGTTTCATCTTTTGTACTATGCTTTGAGAAACAGTAGTAGACTCTATGAAAGGATTGTTCTATGCAAATGACTAAGTTCTGTTCCTATACCTCTAGGAGGTCGTCGGGACAATTTGTACGAAGCCCAAGAGGAGGCTGGAAGCTTTTAAGAAGCCGACGGGTCCTTGTATTAAGCCCAAAAGGAGGCTATCATTCCCGGAGGAAGAGATCATTATACGAAGCCTAAGAGGAGGCTGTGAATACTTCTAAGAAGCCGTAGGGTCCTTGTACTAAGCCCAAGAGGAGGGCGGGGTTGCTTTTAGGAAGCCTGTGGGTCCTTGTACGATGCCCAAGAGGAGGCCGATGCTTTTAAGAAGCCCTTGGGTCCCCAAACCCAGAGAAATTCAAGGCAATGCTATTCACCGAGAATAGATCAAAGTCAGGAAAGTTCGAGAATTTGGAAGAAACTCAAAGATGCCATTCACGGAGAATACATTCATCTCTGGGAGTAGAGTTTCTTGACAATTCCTAATGAGGACAGCCTGAGAGAAGACTGTATCTGGTGATCCTATTGGGGATCTAGTTGTCTATTTCTATGACTAAACGAAACGGCGTCACCTAGTTCTAGACGTAGTTGCCGGGGAAACTCTAAATATCTATACTATTATTACACAGTCGATATGAGTTTATGAAAGAAGACTTACAGTGAAACAGCCCCACAATACAGTTATATGTATATGAAAGCGGTAAATGAAAGCAATAACCACTTACTCGGTTGTAGAGCTTCCATGCTGTTTGGTTAGTTGTTCAACAAAGAAAGATTGAAAACAACAGTATATTCAAAATCAAAGGAGAAAGTGCTTTGAAAAAGAAAGATTTGGAGCTTACAGCTCAAGGAGAGGCCCAGGGTTTTATCAGTGAGCGCACTGTTTGAATTTGTACAGAGGGACTTATACAAGTGACTGAGGCCCAAAATGGTTTTCTGTACAAAGGGATGGGTCTTACACTCTCTCAAGAGGCCCAAAAGTTTTAAAGAAAAAGAGTGGGGCTTATAACACGAGGGTAGGCCCAGTTGACTTTTCGTTTGAAATGGCGATCACGCCGAGGTTTTCTTTTAACGCGGAGGGACTTATACAATAAGTGAGGCCCAAAATGTTTTGGTTAAAAGGGGATTGGGTCTTACACTCTATTAGAGGCCCAAAGTGTTTTGAATGGGTCTTATAGCTCAAGGAGAGGCCCAAGGGTTATTTTGAAAAGGCGACGATCGCGCCATTTGTTTTTGACGGTATCGGGACTTATACAATATACTGAGGCCCAAAAATGATTTGGCCAAGAAAGGATTGGGTCTTACACTCTATTAGAGGCCCGAAGAGTTTTGAAAATGATTTATGAGGGTTGAATTAATCCAAAAACCCTAATTTGTTTTCAAAAATGTATTTAATTGAATAAAAATTCAATTAAAATGATCAAAATTGTTTAACATGTGAAAAAAAATTTGTGATTTTGGATTAATGCTTCAAAAATTAAGTATTGACCTACAAAATAATTAGAAAGCATTAAAAGTTGCAAAATCAATGTAGAAAAAATATTTAATATGTCAAAAACAAATAAAATATTAATCTTTGGAAAAATATCAATTATACAAAATAAATAATATTTTTGGTATTTTTTGGGAAAATAAAATATTTTAACATTTTTGTGAATTATTAAAAAAAGAATCAACTCAAAATCATTAAAACTCAGAGAGAAATTAATTTTTGAATCAATTAAATAAAATCACAATATTCAAATATTTGAATTTATGAAAATGGCGCCAAGAACATGGACCAAGAACACGCGCGTTTTCTGCCTTGCCTAGATTTGCATTTTCTATCCAATCTCACTGAATACTTGATTATAACATGCAATCCACATATCATTATGCTCGTCTCAACCTCACGATCATGTCTATGTCCATTAATTTCATTTAAATTAAACATACAACAAGAAATCATAAAAAATCCTCAAGAACCCTAATTTCTGCATGAAGGCTAGGATTTTTGATACACGATTCAAACAATGCAATTAATTGAGGGAAAACATTCCATGCATGATTATGAACATATGGCCAAATTATTGTGCAAGGAAATATGCATAGATTGAGAGATGACCAAGTATATGCTTACCTCTAAGCCGTGACAGCAAGTGCAATGTGATTTTTGATTTGGAGGTGTTACAGATGAGTGGTGATGATCTGAACAGCTTCCCTACACCCTATGG
Organism: Lathyrus tuberosus; assembly: GCA_022829125.1. Lineage (NCBI taxonomy): Eukaryota > Viridiplantae > Streptophyta > Magnoliopsida > Fabales > Fabaceae > Lathyrus > Lathyrus tuberosus. The sequence goes on from JALAZF010000141.1 coordinate 11,324,806, forward strand.
AGTGTGTTTGAATGGTTGGACTTGATTGAAATTGGCTGGATCACTTTGTGGTACCTCAGTTGCAACTTGATTGAAAATTTGAGCAACCAGCTGGTGATTTTGTGAAATTGGTGTTTCAGAAGTGATCTAAGTGTTTGATCAGCTCATATGTGATGTATGTGAGGTGTGTGAGTGATTGGTTTGATTGGAATTGCTCTCAAACTCAAAACCCGATATTGACTTGCCTTAGAAGGAAAAATCGGAGTGAAAGAAGAGATTTTGAGGAAAGCATATGTTTGATGGCTTTGGTGTACTCAAACTGATCACAATTGAGCTCTATTTATAGTAGAGCAAGTTTGTTTTGCAAGGAATAGTGAATGGCAGCTGGTAAGTAGGTTTGGCCAATGTTGGCAAATGAAAATCCAAGTCTCCTCTAGCCATTGACTAGAGGTTAGGGCACAGAGCTTTGGTTCCCTTGGTCTTGGATAAGTTTTGACTGATTTCAGATGAGAATGGCTCAGTCCATGCCACCTTGATGCTTCCATTGAATGCTTCAATCCAAATTTGGAGTCTTGTCCCTATTTTGGCCATTCTAGGTTCAACATGCTACTTCTTGTTCCATGGACTTTGGAGGCTTGGCTCAGTGATTGTCCCCTTTAGATTCAATCCTCTGAGGTGTCCAAGTGGATAGGAGTATTTGAATTTGGCTGATTTTGGCAAATCGAGCCAAAATGCAAAATCTGCCTTGTCTTTGACAGATTTCGGCAAGGCAACTTGACAATGTCATATCTCATGGTGTAAGTTGAATTTGGCAATGTTCTTGGCCATTTTGGAAAGCCCTTACATGATACAACAACTGTTTGAACAAGTTTGGTTTTGATCTCTTCTGATTCCAAGTGAAAAATCCCTCTACATTTGGCAAGTAGTGAAGCAAAATCTGACTTAGTGAAATTTTCACTAAGTGTTGGAACAAAGTGTGATTTCTTGATTTTGATCACTCCATAACTCAAAATCCTTAATGAATTGGACTTAGGTCTAGTTGAAGTTTTTGTAGAGGGTAATGAGGGCTACAAATCCATCTTTGGATGAGAAAAAATGGCCATGTGGTTTAGGAGTTATGATCCTCCAAAATTAGTGTATTAGTGGTACTTTTTCCATAACTTAGAAAAATTTCTAAGTTTTATGGTTACCCCTTTTACAAGTTATCCCACTTTCTTTGATTTTTCTTGATGAATGATGATTCAAATCATACATTAACGTCATTTTAGGGTTAAAAATCCATTTTAGTGAAAAATCTCAAAAAGTCAAAGTTGACTTTTGTGCACAGTTGACTTTTTATCAGATGAATTCCAAACTGTGCAATTCTTCAGGAAATCATGTCCTTGACCTAAATCAAACTTGATGGACATGTTCCATGGGTGTCATAGGGTATATTGGGGCATGTCCTAGGGTTTGGGAGCATGTCCTGGTCAAAAGTCAAAGTTACAGTTGACTTTCCTCGCGAAACCCTAATTATGGTGCAGATGAAAATGAGACTTGTTGCTCAAGCTTCTTGGATTAATCCATTGTTCCAAATGGATCAATATAGTTCATTAGAGATCCTCAAATCATGTCTTGAGGTATTGGCTCTTGATTTGTCCCAAAAGTCAACTTAGGGGTGAATTAGGTCAAGAAACCCTAATTCCTGATTTTTGGTGTATGCATCCCCTGAGGTCAAATTGACTTGATGCTTGGGTCCATGAGGTTCCATGGAGTACATTAGGTTGTGTTTTGGATCTTTGGCTTGTGCCCAGATGAAACTTTCCATCTAGAGGCCCTGGTCGACAAAAACCCTAATTTGGTGATACTGGCGATCTTGAGACTTGATCCACCTAGAAGGGAGCAGCCTTGTGCTTAATCCTTAAAGTGGGAGTCCTTTTTTATCCTTTGTGTATGTTTGAGAGGTTAGACAAGTTGAAGATCAAGTCATTCCTTGACTGATCCTTTGTCTAAGGCTCTGAGAGGGCTTAAAACCCTAATTTTGATTGTAGTGAATGCTCAACAACCCTTGAGGCATTTGATGAGGCATGATGATTCATCCATATTGTGATGATGATTTGCACAATGATGGGAAACTTTAGTGGTCAAAATTTGGGGTATTACACAAACTTCTCTGTGAGAGATGCCATTTGTTGACCTACAGGGGAAAGAAAGTCTCTTGAGAGATTGCTTATTGCTTGGTGATATTACATCATACTTTTCTTCGAGACCTTTTTTGGAGAAATGCCATGTGATGAAATCCAATTTTGAGGTGCTGATGCTTCATTAACAACAAATTTTTCTTGGGGAGAAACAGCCGTATTGCCAAGAGCCTTCTGTCGAGATGCTTTCTCTGGGGATTTTCTTTAATCCGAAAAAGCAAAAATATCATCTTCAATGGTGAAGAGTGACATTCCAAAGGTGTCTATTGAATGTCTTCTTGCCTTTCAAAGGTCCAAGTTATCAAAGTGGTCGAGGACAGTCTCCAATCCAGAAATAAACTGGGGAGAGATTGCTCAGACGATACATTTCCGGACGAGGAAAGAACTGACAATTCTACCGGTGAGAGGACATTTATCACTTGGGGATGAAAATGACCAGAGTGATATTAATGCAACATATGTATGAATATGAATCAATCATGTATGATGTATGTATGTTTATGCTGAAAAAATAGGCGCGACATATAGACTGGTGAATGAATGCAACTGGATACTCGGCCAATTTAGGAGACAGAGTATCACTGGAGGTTCTGAAGGTAGTATTTTTCTCGGGAATAGGGATTCCTGCATTTGTTCTGATTTCGGGATGTACAAACCTGCTAGGGATAGAAGTCCATTCTTGTTTTTTAAAGGTGGACCCTTCTGGGGAGAGAAACCAGCAATTGGTTTTCAAAGGTGAGAACTCTATCGGGGATGTCAGATGGGACATCCCATCTGAAGTAGTTGATCCTTTATTCAGGGTGTACTGGTCAAAAGGAGTACTTTGATTCAACATTTTGAAGTTAAATCACTACCAGAGAAGCAGTCGATATTCCTTTTTTTGTGCTCATTAATCAAAAGGAAATTACTATCTTTGTTTTGAAAGCAAAAGTAAATTTGAAAACAAAAGTAAAATTTATTTTTGTTTCAAGAATCGTTGATCATATTTAAATGTCATTTTGCAAAGCATAAAAAATGAGAATTGCAAATAAAAGGCACACAGGCTCAAATTTATTGATAGAATGGTAATCAGCCAAGCGCGTGATCCCATAGAACATTACAAAGTTTAGAAAATGGCAATTTAAAGGGAAAGGGGCTACATTGAAACATAACGACCGTTATCCTTCCACCAACTTTGAATTCTGGACATTCTGAGCTTCTGTCGAAGATGACCTTGACTTGAAGCTTTCCTAACGGATGACGTTGCCGCTGAGGAGTCAATCCTGTTGGACGTAGTTACTTGCCATGAATCCCTAACTTTTTCCTGGATTGCCTTTCGAGGTTTTCAATCCATCGGGATGACTTTTGCTTATGTCTCTAATTTTTTCCTGGACCGCCCTTTCGGGTTTTCAATCCACCGAGACATTTTTTTTATTTAGGCAAAGTATTTCTTGACTACGTCAACATTCGTGGGGTAGGTAAACTCCTCTCCATCCATGGTTATGAGTCTCAAGGCGTCGCCTGAGAAGGCTTTCTTTACAACATAAGGGCCATCGTAATTCGGAATCCATTTGCCCCTGGAATCAGTGAGAAATGATTGTATCTTCTTTAGCACAAGATCTCCTTTCCTGAAGACACGGGGTCGGACCTTTTTATCGAACTCCTTCTTCATTCTTTGCTGATATAATTGACCATGGCATAAAGCCGTCATTCTCTTTTCTTCGATTAGGTTCAGTTCATCGTATCGACTTTGACACCATTCAGCTTCTGTTAGCCTGGCTTCCATCAATACTCTCATTGATGGGACCTCTACTTCTATGGGGAGCACTGCTTCCATGCCATATACTAGAGAGAAAGGGGTTACCCCTGTTGAAGTGCAGACAGATGTGCGATAACCGTGAAGAGCAAAGGGTAGCATGTCATGTCAATCTTTGTAGGTTACAACCATCTTTTGAATGATTTTCTTGATATTCTTATTAGCTGCTTCTACCGCTCCATTCATCTTAGGCCGGTAGAGAGATGAGTTATGGTGTTCGATTTTGAATTCAGCACACAACTTTTTCATCATCTTGTTCAAGTTGGATCCATTATCGATAATGATCTGGCTTGGAACACCATAACGGCATATGAGATTGTTTTTGATAAATTAGACCACCACTTGTTGGGTTACATTGGCGTATGACACTGCTTCGACCCACTTGGTGAAGTAATCAATGGCTACTAGGATGAACTGATGTCCGTTTGAAGCTCTGGGTTCAATCATGCTAATCATGTCGATTCCCCATATAGAAAAAGGCAATGGAGAAGAAAGAACTTTGAGATCCTTTGGCGGTACATGGATTTTGTCAGCGTATATCTGACACTTGTGACACCTCCTCATGTATTTGTAGCAATCGGATTCCATTGTCATCCAATAATATCCTGCTCCTAGAATTTTTCTTGCCATTGTGTGTCCATTGGCATGAGTACCAAAGGATCCTTCATGAATTTCTTTCATCATCATGTTTGCTTCTTGTCTGTCTACGCATATGAGCAAAATTATGTCGAAGTTTCTCTTATAGAGTGTATCACCGTTCAGGAAGAAGTTATCTTCCAGTCTTCTGAGAGTCTTCCTATCTTTTCTTGATGCCCCGGGCCGGTATTCTTGTTTTTGAAGGAAGCACTTGATATCATGATACCATGGTTTGTCATCTAGGACTGTTTCAATCACGAAGATGTAAGTGGGCCTTTCAAGGCACATTATGTCGATCTTGGGTATTTTATTCCATCGACTCACACTAATCATGGAGGATATAGTAGCCAATGCATCAACCATGTGATTTTCTTCACGAGGGATATGATGAAACTCGATTCTGTCGAAGAATGGTAACAACCTTCTCGCGTAGTCATTGTAAGGAATCAATCCTGATTGATATGTGTTCCACTCTCCTTTAATCTGATTGATAACCAGGGTTGAGTCTCCATACACATCCAAGTTCTTTATCCTTAGGTCGATTGCTTCTTCGAGACGCATGATACAAACTTCGTATTCGGCCTCATTATTTGTGCATCTGAATGTCAATCCGACAGTGAAAGGAATATGGGTACTCTGAGGTGTTACGATGATTGACCCAATTCCATTTCCATAAGTATTGATGGCCCCGTCAAATATTAGTCCCCATTGGGAACATGTTTCTGGCCCTTCGCTGGGTAACGGTTCATCGCAATCTTTCATATTCAAGTACACGACATCTTCGTCTGGGAAGTCATATTTGATCGATTCCTAATTGTCAATTGGTTGATGAGCCAAATAATCAGCTAAAATACTTCCTTTGATAGCTTTCTGAGTTTGGTACTCGATGTCGTATTCTGATAACAACATATGCCAACGGGAAATCATCCCGTGAGAGCAGGTTTTTCAAAGACGTACTTGATCAGATCCATTTTGGAGATTAACCAAGTAGTGTAACAAATCATGTACTGGTGAAGACGTTTGGCTACCCAAGCCAGAGCGCAACAAGTTTTCTCGAGCATAGTGTACCGAGTTTTATAGTCCGTGAACTTCTTGCTTAAGTAATAAATGGCAGACTCTTTTCTTTTTGTTTTGTCTTGTTGGCCAAGCACACAACCCATGGAGTCTTCCAAGACTGTTAAGTAGATGATCAGTGGTCTTCCTTCCACTGGAGGAGACAAAATCGGTGGAGTCAGCAGATATTCCTTGATGTTATCGAAAGCTTTTTGGCAGTCTTCTGTCCATACGAAGCTTTGATTCTTTCTGAGTAGTTTGAAGATCAGCGCGCATGTCGCGGTCACGAGGGATATGAATCTTGAGATGTAATTCAGACGTCCCAAAAATCCTATGACCTGTTTTTCAGTATTTGGTGAAGGCATTTCTTGAATGGCCTTGACTTTGTCGGGATCGACCTCAATTCCATTTTGGCTGACGATAAATCCCAAGAGTTTTCCTGAGCGGACACCGAATGTGTACTTATTGGGTTACAAGCAGAGTTTATATTTTCTCAGACGCTCGAATAGCTTTGATAGGTGTTCCACATGTTCTTCTTCTATTTTAGATTTGGCAATCATGTCATCGACGTACACTTCAATCTCTTTGTGCATCATGTCGTGAAACAAAGTTGTCATGGCCCTTTGATAGGTTGCCCCTGCGTTCTTCAGACCGAACGGCATTACCTTGTAGCAAAAGGTGCCCCATGGGGTGATGAATCAAGTTTTCTCCATATCTTCCGGCGCCATTTTGATTTGATTATAGCCCGAGAATCCATCCATGAAGGAGAAAACTTTGAATTTTGTTGTGCTGTCTACCAGCATGTCAATGTGTGGCAAGGGGAAGTCATCCTTTAGACTTGCCCTGTTCAGATCCTTGAAGTATGCACACATTTTTACTTTTCCGCCTTTCTTCGGAATTGGCACTATGTTGGCTAACCTTTGAGGATATTCTGCGGTGGCACGAAAAACTGCGTCGATCTGCTTCTGCACTTCTTCCTTAATTTTAATGGCCATATCTGGATGAGTCATTCTCAGTCTTTGTTTTACTGGAGGACATTATTTTTTCAATGGTAAGTGATGTTCCACGATGCTGGTATCCAACCCTGGCATGTCCTGATAGGACCAATCAAATACATCTGGAAACTCTTTGAGAAGTTTTATTAAGCCTTCTCTGACAGTTGGACTTAGCAGTGCTCCAATCTTAACTTCTTTCTTTTCTTCTTCTGAACCCAAATTGACCATTTCCAACGGCTCTTTGTGAGGCTCAATAGACCTTTCCTCTTGCCTGAGTAGTCAGGAGATCTATTCTAGAATTTCTTCATCCTTTTCTTCTTCAGCTTCAAATAACGGGAATTCAAAGTTGGGAGAAGGCATTGGATCGTACGTTTCAATGGGGTTTAAAACAAGCAATCTGCATGACGTGATGATTTGTTTTTTAGAAGAGACAGAGAGAATGCAAGAGTGTGTGCAGTGTATTTTCTGAAAAATGCTTTTTTTTTTATTTTGGGTTATTTTTAGGATTACCATTTTCTGAAAAACGAAAAGTGAAAACAGCAATAAATGCGGGAATTTAGAATGACATTATTTATTTATGATTTATCGATTCTTGAAACACAACCCTATAAAATAAAACTCTACCGCTTTGGGCGAAGCTGAAAGGGACATTTACAGAAAAGTAAGCCCTATAAAACATCCATTTCACTCGGGCAAGGTGAAAGGTCAAAACAAAGATGGTAATTACTTCAACTCATGGACGACTTTCGGGACATTGACTGCAACCCAATGGCGATGAACTCCTCTGTGAATCACAAAGTCTGGTACTTTCCTTCTTAGTTTGCCTTCAGAAATGGCCCTGATTTCTGGTGGAGTAGGATCATTGGAGTCTTCTTCCCAGGTAGATTTATCATAAGGGGACTCTTTTGTCGTAACTTTCATAGTATTTTCACTCTCAAGAGGATCTCCCCATCCAGTTGGCTGTATGTCCTCGTATCTGACGCGAGAGCTTTCGGGAGCAGTGTATTTGAAGAGAAAGTCGTACTTGCCGCTTGGCTGCCCCAAGGTATCCCAGGTTTCTGTGGGCATAGATGAGTCATCTTCCTCAATGACGTTGACATCAGGAAATGCATAGTTAATGAACTCTTGTCCTGCAGTATTTGCAAATTCATCACCATGCTGTCGGACATTTTTGGAATGTTTTGAGTAAGGATTCCATGACTCTAGGGGAGCAGGTGTATTCCTTTCAAGACTACTCAGCTGATTGTCTAGGTGACTCTTTTGTCCCGAGTCTTCCGTGTATGGCTTCCAGATAGGCAAGTCATATAGGGGATCATAATAATCGTAGTCAAAGTTGTCCTTCATCAGATTGTCTTCCTCTAATGAGTTGGGTGGAGCACGACATCCTTCGGGATCACAATCTCCATAGATCATCCTGACGTCTAATCTTGGCATATATCTTGGGCTTTGTTTTGGAAAACAGAATGGCATGTGCGTTTCTCCCTGAGATATATAACCGTCATCATTGAGATAAGACTTCCACTCGTCACCTGTATCGAAGGAGTCATTCTTATCGATGGTGTGGACTTCTTCAGATACTGGGTGGAGGAAGCCTCCGCTGTGGAAGAAATCCTGAATGGGACAAAAACTTTCGTCCTTCTTTGTAGTCTGGGTAGAGGTTGGAGAGAAACCAAGACATTTTCTTGTCTTATTATCAGTAGGAGTTATAATCTGTCCCCATCCTTTTATGTCATTACTCCCTATTACTTTGAGAGCGTCTTTGTATGAGGAAATCGACTTTCCCCTTTCTTGTTGATTTTCATTGATCACCGAGAGTGCTTGGAACTGAGTTCCAACAACCTCCTCTAGTTCTACACAGGAGAATGATGATAAGTTGCTCATGATTAAGGCTTGCTCTCCACACACTGTGACTAATTTGTCATTCTTGACGAACTTCAACTACTGGTGAAGTATCGAAGTGACTGCCTCAGCTTCGTGCATCCAAGGTCTCCCTAATAAATAGTTGTATGCTGCTCGGATGTCCATGACCTAAAAAGTGACTTGGAAAGTGTGAGGACCGATGGTCATAGGAAGATCGACTTCGCCGATAACTGTTTTTCTGGATCCTTCAAAGGCTTTGACGATGATCTCACTGCCTCTCATCGGAGTTCCTTGAAAAGATAATCAAACCAAAGTTTACCTAGGAATGACATTTAAAGATGATCCTGTGTCTACCAGCACGCTGGCTAAAGCATCGTCCTGGCAGTTGATTGTGATATTGAGTGCCATATTATGGTTCTTGCCTTCTTATGAAAGTTCTTCATCACTGAATCCCAAGTTGTTGTAGGAAGTGATGTTGGAGATGATGATGTCAAATTGTCCTAGTGTCACATCTTGTTCCACAAAGGCTTGTTCTAAAACCTTCTGTAGAGCTTCTCTGTGAGCTTCTGAATAAAGCCGGAGAGATAATACAGAGATTCGAGACGAAGTTTGTAACAATTGGTCCATAATGTTGTACTCGCTTTTCTGGATGAGTTTAAGCATCTCATCGTTGTTCTTTACAGGTTCCAGATTACTGGATTGACTGACTTGTTGGTTGGGAACTTTCATTTAGGGTTCCTTTTCTTTGGTAGGTTCTCCAACTCCTCTGTTGAAGACCCGACCGCTTCGGGTAACTCGACTGATGTCGACAATGTTCACAACGGAGGGTAATGGAGTTTATTTTCCATTTTCTATGGTCGTTGCACCGTACTTGTACGAGATAGCCTTTTCTAACTTGTACGGTATTGGACCGGGCAGGTAGATGACCACAGGGGCTTTTTGGGCCTTTTGAATGTCGTAGGAAACCTCGATTAGTTCTAAGTTTGGAATTTTCCTACTGTCAAGAGAGACTTTTGACTCATTGAGCAGATGAATTATGGCAGAAACGTCCTTGGTTGTTCCATGAGTGGAGATTATAACAGTGTTTTTGCTTTGACCAGGGAGGTAATCTTGTATCATGTTGACTGATTCATAATTCGAACATGGTTGGATCTCCTTTCAGTCTAACTGGTGCTGGAGAGCTACTCCCACTAGATAGCATCCTTGGTTATTTTCCGAGCGTACCCTACATCGTTCATAATTGTGAGGTGGTACCCAAGCGTACCCACTTTATATGCAGTGCATCTTTACTAGATCTGTTTCCATTGAGCGGACATCACTACTTTGATGTCTACCTGGATCTCCATCAGTCATGTTAATCTGTTGTGTGTCTTCATCCAGGTAGATCGGAATCCACTAGTGGTCCAACAGATGTTGAAGAGTCCTTTGCACAAGCGCACACCCTTGGTCATTTTCGGAGCATTCTTTGCAGTCTTGATAATCATGTGAAGCCAGAAAACCAAGTCTGACCTGCTTAGCATGTAATTCCACTAGACTGTGTCATATCCCAAATTCTGACCACTAAGATTTCCCATCATTGTGCAAACCATCATCATTATATGGATGTACCTTTGTGCCTCATCAATCTCCTCAAGGAATTGTTGAGCATTCCCTACAATCAGAGATTAGGGTTTTAACCTCTCTCAGGGTACTTAGACAAATGATCAATCATAAAATGACATGATCTTCAACTTGTCTAACCTCTCAAACACCCATAAAGGATCAAGAGGACTCCCACATCAAGAATCAAGCACAAGGCTATAACATTCCAAGTGGATCTAGCCTCACGATCGCCAGTGTCACCAAATTAGGGTTTTGGTCGACTGGGGCCTCCAGATGGAAATTTTCATCTGGTCATGAGCCAATACTTCAAAGCACAACTTAAGATGCTCCAAGGGACATCATGAACCCAATCATCAAGTCAATTTAACCTCAGGGGAAGCATTCATCAAAAATTCAGGAGTTAGAGTTTCTTGACCTAATTCACCCCTAAGTTGACTTTTGGGACAAAACATGAGCCAAGACCTCAAGTTTCAATTTCATCTGGACCACAATTAGGGTTTTGAGGAAAAAGTCAATTGTATCTTTGACTTTTGACTCAGACATGCTCCCAAACCTTGGGACATGATTCAATACACCCTATAACACCTATAGAACATATCCATCAAGTTTGATTTAGGTCAAGGACTTGATTTCACAAAGGATTGCACAGTTTAGAATTCATCTGATAAAAAGTCAACTGTGCATAAAAGTCAAGTTTGACTTTTTGATATTTTTCATAATTAAGGTTCTTTAACCCTAAAACAATATTAATATGTGATTTGAATCATCATTCATCAAGAAAAATCAAAGAAAGTGGGATAACTTGTGAAAGGGGTAACCATAAAAACTTAGAATTTTTCTAAGTTATGAAATAGAGTGGCTAGGGTGCCAACTTCCAAGGATCATAACTTGAGATCCAAGCAACCATTTTGGCTGGTTCAAAGATGGATTTATAGCTCTCATGGAATACTTCAAAAGTGTTAACTACACCTCATTCCAATTCTTCATGGATTTTAAGTTATGGAGTGATCAAAATGGCTGAAAACATGAAATGTCACTTTTTCCAACACTTAGTGAAATTTTCACTAAGTCAGAATCTGTCTTGCTTTTTTTTTTTTCAAAATGTAGGGGGATTTTTCACTTGGATCCAAAAAGTGTCAAGACAAACTATGTTCACACATATGTTGTATCACATAAGGGATTTCCAAAATGTCCAAGAACTTCATCAAACTCCATCTGAGCTAGGAGTTATGACAGCTGCAACATGCCTTGCTGCAAACTGTCTGGCAAGGCAGACTTGTGCATGAAGGCACGATTTGCTCAAATTGTGCAATTCCAAGCATGCTTATCCATCTGAACACCTCAAGGGGGAACAACCAAGGGACAAGCACTGATTCATCAGCCTCCCAAGTCCAAGATTCCCAAAGTAGCATGCCAAACCCTAAAAAGCCTAAAAGTGACCAAGACTCCAATTATGTCTCCAAGCATTCAGTGGATGCACCAAGGTCGCATGAACTGAGCCATTTTCAACTGAATGAGTCAAGGATAAGCTTTGAACCAAAGGACCATAGGCCTGTGCTCTAACCTCTAGTCAATGGCTAGAGGAGACTTGAGATTCCAAAATGATCCAATTGGCCAAAGGCCTGCTGCAGCTGTCATTCACTATTGCTTGCAAAACAAACTTGCTCTACTATAAATAGAGCTCATTTGTGCTCAGTTTGAGTACACCAAAGCACTACAACACTTGCTTTCCTCAAAATCTCTTTCTCTAGGCCAAAATGCCTTCTTTTGCAAGGTAACTCTGAGTTTTTGAGTTAGAGAGCATTTCCATCACAACTCATGATCCAAACACATCCAATATGTCATATCTAAGCTGTCCAAACTCTCATAAGTAACCTGTAACACAAAATCATAAAGTCCCCTCTCAAAACCTCAAAATTGGACTTTTTTGCATTTTTCAAGCCATGTCTTGATTCAGTCACTTTCAAAACCAGATAAAGCCTTAAACACACTCCAAATATCATCCTTGAACTGTCCCAAATGGTTCCCCACATCTGGAACACCATTTGCAAGAAAGAGCTCAAACTTGTTCCTGAGGATTCCAGTTGATTCCAACCATTATAAAAGCTTCCAAGGGATCATTTGAGGGTGACCAAAGCATCAAATTCTTTCTGGAACAAAGCAGTTGACAGATTGCCCAAAAAGCTCTTAAAGAGGTAAGCATCACAACTTGAACTCTTTGAAATATGAATTGCTTTGAGGTCCACTGATCATGCACATCTCATACATGTTATATGTGTTGTGTTTGAACCAATTCATCATGTAATTCATGCCTGTAACAAGAGATAGCATAGAAAATGCAATTATAGGCCTATTTCAAGAACACTATCGGGTTTTGAAATAGGAGCCTCATCTGAAAAAACAACCACCACCATTGGATTCCTTGTGAAATTCTAGGCAGGATAGACCTAAATTTTGTCTTAATCCATGGAGAAATGAGAAAGTTACAAGCTTCACGTTTTTGGCCAAAATCTTTCCTTGCCTTGCCTTGGTCAAGCCAAAAACAAGGCATGCCTCATATATCCATGGGGTGATTTTGATACACGGATGTATCACCACCCCAATGGTAGGAGGCGTGCACTACACACAAGAGGTCTAGGTTCGAATCCCCCTCGCCCCAGATCCTCTTTTTTACCATTTTCCACTTTTTATCATTTTTCATATTATTTTTAAATGATTTGAAAAATTAATAACTCTCTCAATTTTAATCATTTTTGGTTGATTCTTTTTCTGAAAAATCACAAAAATTGTAAAATATTTTATTCTACAAAAAAATCAAATTTATATCAGTTATTTAATCAAATTGGTATTTTTGTAAATAAATTCATTTTTTATTATTTTAAAACATTTTTAAAATGAATATTCATCTTGAAAATCAAAACCAAATGAGTTTTAAATCATCTTGTGATTAAAACCTCATTTTTCAAACCTTAACCAAAAATCACAAGTGGTTTATTTAAACCTATTTGGTATTTTTATCATTTTTTATTAATTTTCTTTGAAAAATTACTTTTAAAAAAGTGAAAATTAGGGTTTCTTTGATTTTTAATCGTACTCAAAAATTTCAAAACACTTTTGGGCCTCTTGGTAGAGCGTAAGTCCCATCCCTTTGTAAATAAACAATTTTGGGCCTCAGTGTATTGTATAAGTCCTGATACCGTCAAAAACCTCGGCGCGATCGCCATTTTCAAACAAACAACTGGGCCTGCCCTCGTGTTGTAAGTCCCATTTCTTTTCTTTAAAGCACTTTTGGGCCTCTTGGTAGAGTGTAAGACCCATCCCTTTGTACAGAAAACCTTTTTTGGGCCTCAGTCACTTGTATAAGTCCTTGTACAAATTCAAAACAACAGTACAATCACTGTTAAAATTTGGGCCTCTCCTTGAGCTGTAAGCCTCGATCTCTGTTCAAAATACTTTCTCCTTTGATTTTAAATCCAAATGTATAGTTGCTATCAAAACTTTCTTTAATTTCTTTGAACAACTAACAAAATAGCATGGAAGCTCTACAACGGGTAAGTGTTTATCCGCTTTCTTTTCTCTGCTTTCATATAAATAACTGTATTGTGGGTCTGCTTCACTGTAAGTCTTCTTTCACACCTTTTAAATACTCGTCATATATCAACTGTATATATACTAGTATAGTTATTTAGAGTTTTCCCCGGCAACTACGTCTAGAACTAGGTAAAGCCCGTTGGTCACTCTTGAATACAAACAAAACTAGATCCCCATAGGATTCCAGATACAGTCTTCCCTTCTCTTGGGGTTAAAAAATATGGAATAAAGAGAAAGGTAGTATTCTCGGTGAACCTTTTCTCAGACTGTCACCCTTAGAAATCATCAAAGAAACTCTACTCCCCAGAGATGATCTTTTCTCCGTGAATGGCATCTCTTGAGTTTCTTCCAAACCCTCGAACTTTCCTGGAATGATCTATTCTCTGTGAATTTCATTTCTTGAACTTCTCTTGGTTTGGGGACCCACAGGCTTCCTAAATGGACCCCTGCCTCCTCTTGGGCGTTATACAAGGACCCTTCGGCTTCCTAGAAGTTCTCATGTCTTCTCTTGGGCTTAGTACAAGGACCCTAACGACCTCTTAAAGGTATAAGACAGAACTTAGTCATCCTTTGCTAGAGCAGTCTTTCCAGTGTCAAACCTCAGGCCATTTTAGGGTTGATTCGCATCCCTTAAGGTCCTTTCCCTCTTTTGGGCACCCTACAAAAGATAAAACTCTTCAACACCGGTAGACTTGGACAGTCTAAACCCCCCTTGAGTCTCAAAGATATTCTCAAGTTCCTTTCAAGCATAGGAAAAAACACCGATCACTCTGGATAAATCTCCAGCAGAAACCCGGTCTCTCTCATGAGAGTTCTCCACACTTGGACCTACCTAGGGATCTCAATAATCCTCAGCAGTAAGATAGCCTCCTCTTAGGCTTTGTATAATGATCTTTCCTCAACACAGTCAGCCTCCTCTTGGGCTTTGTACAATGATTCTCCCCCAGCGGAGCTAACCTTTTCAGACTCTCTTGTTGAGTCAATCACTTTTCAGACTCTCTTATTGAGTCAATCACTTTTCAGACTCTCTTGTTGAGTCAATCATTTTTCAGACTCTCTTGTTGAGTCAATCACCTTTTTAGACTCTCTTGTTGAGTCAATCACCTTTTCAGACTCTCTTGTTGAGTCAATCACTTTTCAGACTCTCTTGTTGAGTCAATCACTTTTCAGACTCTCTTGTTGAGTCAAGCACTCTCTTGTTGAGTCAACCCCTTTTAGCCTCTATCTCGGGCTTCGTACGAGACAAATGAAAACACTCTCTTGTTGAGTCCATAGCCCCCTCTTAGGCTTTGTATAATGATTTCCCCTAGCAGGAGTTAGCCTCCTTTCGAGTTGTGTAGAATGATTTCTCCAGCTTGTTTAGCCACAATCCTGGGCTTTGTATAGGACAGATAAAAGCACTCTCTTGTTGAGTCAAACCCTTTTAGCCTCTATCTTGGGCTTTGTACGAGATATAAACCTTCATAAGCTTGGGACAAACATTTTCCCCAGCGAAGTCAATTCCTCCGAGCCTTCATTAGATTTTGAAGAATAAACTCCCAAGCAGAGTCAAACTCTTTTCCGCCTCCATCTTGGGCTTTGTACAAGATAGATAACACTCTCCAGTAGAATCAAATCCGTGTAGCCTCCGTCTTGGGCTTTGTTCAAGACACTAAAAATATCCTCAGTCGAGTCGATTAAATTTCTCATTCCAGCCTCTATCTTGGGCTTTGTACAAGACACATACAAATCTCCCCAGCGGAGTCAAAATTCCCTTTTAGCCTCAATCTTGGGCTTTGTACAAGACAAAACGAACATTTTCCCCAGAAAAGTCAAGCTTTTAGCCTCCTCTTAGGCTTTGTATAATGATATCCATAAGGAATCCGTCTCTTTTTTGCCTCAATCTTGGGCTTTGTACAAGACACCAATATGTACACTCTCTTGTTGAGTCGGTAATATTTAGCCTCCTCTTAGGATTTATATAAGGAAATCCCTAGCCGAGTCAATTAACCTTTTAGCTTCAACCTTGGGCTTTGATCAAGGCACACAAAAAACAATAATCCCTCTTTAAAGATGACAAGTTCTCTCTCAGTCAAACCTTTTAGCTTCAATCTTGGGCTTTGAACAAGACACAAATACCCCTTTAGCTTCAATCTTGGGCTTTGAACAAGACACCAAAACATCTTTTTCCTCCCTTAGAATAGGAGGAACTACGATTGCTCTGATTTCCCTGTTTCATTTAAACGGGAATACGTAGGCATAAGATGGCGAAATCTTAGCGAGCATACCAATCAAAAACCCTAGGTCATGTACCTTCATATCAATCAAAACTTTAGGTTTCATACCTTAAGCCATCATCATCATCATTTTCCACACAAAAAAAACTCACTCTCTCTGTCATACTTTCCCAAGAAACTTTCCCTACCCATTAACAGATAAACACTGTCAATTACAAAGCGAAACCTAAAGCTAATATCCTGTGGATAACCACATATAGGATGGGTAATTAACAACTACCCATTGTATAACCTGACCTCGGACCCCCAATCTCTTTTAAGCGTGTGTTCAGTTAAACATTCGCGTGCAAGGTTAGTTTTAGATAGCTTCCCTTTCCCTTCTAGCTTCATGGGATAAACAAGAAATCAGAAAGTAGCACCCTTTCTCCTCGAGGAGAAAACCCAAAATTCAGCGATAAGGTGGTCGCGTCACCGACAAAAATCGCTCGCTACAGGAAAATGGCGACTCTGCGGGGAGTCATTGTCTGTATAGGATCATAGGACTAGAGGTCTAGGATGTTAGGACAAATATATATACTGTTTTTCCTAATTGATATCTGTGTTTATTTTTCTGCTAATGGGAATGTGTGTGATGCCGCATGTGGAAAGATTGAGTATACTGAAATTCTGGTACAGATGTGTGATGTCTTTGTGCAATGTCACAACATCGCAATCTGCTGAACAAGGCAATAATAGAAACAGTAAATAACACACTGAATTGTTCACCCAGTTCGATTCAACAACCTACATCTGGGGGCATACCAAGCCAGGAAGGAAGTCCACTATTAGTAGTATCAAATTACAGACTCAACAGACCAGTTGACAATCTACCTAATTTAATCACTACCCAATGACCCTTCTACCTAATTCCTCCCTAGGTAAGAGACTCCATCTCACTTCCAATCATCACAATGATGTCTAGCAGTCAACTACACCGCCACTGCATCAACAGCTTGATTACCAACAACTGTTCAACCATAGAAGACACCCTTCTATGACACACATTGGAGTTGCTTCAAAGCTTCCTCCAAGAACAAACCAAACTCATTACCTACAGATTTCTGAGTTAAACACAGTGACCATCTCACAACCCGAGTGGTTCACTTAGACAAAGCCCTAATGATCTACATCTTGGACTCGTACCTATTCTAGGTTACAAGCATTCTATTTATAATATAATCCTAACTGGATTTGGGCCTTCAAATCATATCATATCTTCTGTAACAAATCTGCAACAGATCCTGCTTCTAAGTAGATCTTCAATCATATCTTCAATTAAATCTTCAATAATTAACTCTGAATATTCTCCATATCTTTATGCTTTAAATTCGCAACAAACTAATCTTCTTCATAACTGATTGTACCAGGAAATTCGCATCCAATCTAACTGACAGATCTCCTTAAGTCAACATAATCAGCGCAACCCTAAAACATTCCAGCCTGATGTTTTAATGTTCTGGTATAGTGATGTTAAGACATCGCATGTGACATCACTCTTCAGCACTTTAACTCTTTAACAATATTCACAAACCAGAATGTTAGCCAAAACATAACAATACTGTCAGAAGCTCATGTTGCAACATCAACCATGACATCAACATTGTTTTAACAAAATTTCAGCCAATTTCAAGAACTTACAATCTCCCCCTTTGGCTAATTTTGGCTAAAACAAATATATAAACATTACAACTCAGATTACAGCAGTAATTACAACCCTACACTACTGTTAGACGTCATCTGATCCTAACAATAAACACCAGTAGCTACTGTGTGCTGCATCCATGGAGAAACATCTTCTTGGCTAACTTTGAATGATGTTAGGACATCACATCACCATATACCAGCAAACCCAGGCAGCACATCAGGAGGTGCACATGAGGAAGAAGATATCCAACACTCCTCCTCAAATACAACACATTTCTTTTTCCTTCCAGGTCAGACCCAGACCAATTGTAGAAGACTCCTCCAGAAAAGAAATGTTTGTCTATTCAACAAAGACCAATGGTGGCATAAGATAATCCTGCACACCATCATTGATCAGACACTGGGTTTAGTCCATGGCATAAGAGGAAACTTAAGAAGTGCCATTCTGCCAACCCAGGTAACTCAGAACACAAGTCACAACTGTGTTCATAACTCAGGACACAAGTCACAAAGACTCAACACCAATTCAAGGATGTACCATCCTCTTCTGCAGCATCAAAAACTACAGACTCCAGGCATAACATCTGCACAAACCACTTAGCCAGATCCTTTCCTTTCTCCCCCTTTTTAGCCACAAATTGGCAAAGGAACCCCTCACAGAACTAGACCCAGGAAGTGCTCACCCAAACACGAATAAACGCCATAAGACTTATGAGATAAGAACAATCACTGGCTGAAGGAGAACAGAATAACCCCTATAAATAGCTGACCAGTAACTTAGAAATTAACGAGCCTTGAATATGTCAATGTTCTTGGTCAACCAAATGCTATTTTAGGTATCAAAAACTGCATTCAAATTTAATGCCTACCTTCCAAAAACTGCCTTGACTGCCTTAAATATTTCACAACTGAATCTTACCATAAATTCGGCCAACAACGCTCCATGCATAGTCGAGGCCACGTGTTTCACTTTATCCTAACACCACCGTCCAAAATAATTCCTTGTTTGGTTCATGAAAAACATGTCCTATGTCATGTTCTGACATCGCATCAGACATTGTCTGCTGGCTCATTAACCCAAGACTCCACAAACACATCTTCTTATCTAATGGGTATTGTGACAACTTCTCACAACCTCTCCTAGATTCCTTCAACCCATCAGGGAACAATAAAATCACCTATGTACACCAATTTTGCTTTTCAGACCTCTCCTGCATAGGCACTATCTTCACACAGCTATGATATGTCCCATTATCACACTGCACAAGCTAGACCAGCACACATGCTATAATAGGCTATAGACAACAGCCTTACATTCAATGCCCTTTATTATATCACACCAATAATGCCATATTCCTCATGGGGATTTTAGATACAAGGTCTGCCAAGTCCAATAAACAAAGGCCCATTTGATTGGAAATTTCTCACACAAGATAAACACCCTTCTGTCCTTTCATTCACCAGCTCCTAATGAAGTCTTCATCATGAAAGTAGCCATGTATTTCCTGAACTACTTACCATCAAGATTAGAATCTGCCCATTCTAATCCACACTATGTCAGAACTGCCACTTCAGACGATAATGTTGCTTCTTCAAACTTCATAAGTATGGTACATACCCAACCATAATGTTGTAACAACATGTAGGACATCAGCACGAGACAAAAGACCACCCTACTTAACCAGCACCAGCAGTTATACTAGAAGCAGACTAAAAAGAATAACATCAGACAACTAGACAAGACCTAGCCTCATCCTTCTAGGACCACGTCTACCCAGGCACCGAACATGAAGTTCTGGTAACCAATGTGCCAAGAAAAACAGGTTCCCAAGAAAAACAGATTCCCACACCAAAGACTACTCTGACTGGTCAGGCGATACAAATAATGACATTTTATCCATTATAAATAACAAACCTCCTTGCTCCTATCAGCACACCAAGGAAGGAATCATGAGTCAGTCTAACAAGAATGCAGCAAAGAGACACATGCAGGAGGACAAGAAGCCAAATCCTCAGAAGTTGAAGGACACAACACTGTCCACAGCTGGAGCATCTTCAGGAGAAACACGAACACGCAAGACATCAGAAACAAGGATGAAGACTATCAAGAAAAACCAAGCGCAGCTTCAAGCATCTGATGAAGAATGGGATGAAGATTGGAAGACATTTCTTGATTCGGGGGGTTGGGATAATCTTTAGACTCTTTGCTTGTTGTTTTTACTGATCTTGTAAGCTTCCAAAAATGCAATAAACTTCTGTTTTAATTTTGTTCCATCTATACTAAACAAAAGCAATAAGGAACACAAATGCACAAGACACTAACTCCTCATGTATGCAACCTCCCAATAAGTGTCAACACAAAAAACTGCAGACGTCACACGTCCAGCTGCACAAAATTTTAACAATCTCCCCCTATCAAGGGTAACATGTGCTTCTTTATATCTTTATGTCTTCAAGAGCTCAATTCAACCAATCTTCACAATCTGTACCTATGCAGCAAGATCCCTAGACAAGTACTCCCCCTGTCACTAATGCTCTAGATGAACATTTGAGCACACTTGTTGAGCATATGCGTTTTGAGACCATTGTCCCTTTCTCCAAAGGCATTCATTCCTTATCATGCTCTTCATCTTCAGTCTTCCAATCAACCAATACCTGATCAATTTCAGTCTTCTCTATATTTTCCATCCAAGGCAGACCTTCTGCTTCATCATTCTCTCGTATGACTATGTAGACGCTCCTTAGGCATAATGTAGGCACCACGCTTCTGAACCAGAGCATAATTATCCTTCACCAAGGATATCCAACAGATAATGTCCCAACACAAGTTAGAACATCTGCCACCCACCAAGACATCATCACCATGATTCTTGATATGCTCCACCAACTGGACTTACATAACACTGCGTCATCAGAGAGCTTCAGAAACCCATAAACTCTCATCCACCAAAAGCAGGTATACGTCCATCCTCAACCTAGAACTTCTGCCACAAGCTCCAAGAGAATTTGGATAATGCTCCATAGTCACCAATCAACTCCACCAGTTGATTCAACTCCAAGATGCTTATCACAGTCACATAAGGTAACTTCTCAAGTCTACTGCAGTCCTGCACTTTAATCTCAGACAAATACATAGTCTCCCATCAATGTATATTGCCATTAGTTGAATGCACAACACTATCCAAAGCAGACAAATATTCAACTATTGTCATGCAAGATACAACATTTTATCTGGTCTGACATCCTTTTCCTGCAGACTTGAGGCACTGGTTGATCCTTCTATTGCTAATCCACACCACTGATCACTTTAGATTGGGTAAGTGGCTTGACCTGATACTTCCTCGTGAGCATAACAAACTTTGGCTGAGCAGGCAAAGACTGAAATAATGTTTCAACATCACCAATCACACTAAACATGAACCAGCATACTCTAATATTTCAAGAATCTTCAAACTTTTAATGCCATCCTCATTAAGTTACCATAACTAAACTTAAGAGATAACTTATCAAGATCTTCACTCCCGCATGAAAACTTTGACAGTGATACTCTTTTACTTTGGCTCTACCTTCTTCTTTCATCACTAAAAAGGATGAAGGAGTCACAGTAATGAACAGATTGGTCTTCTTCTTCTTCTGATCCTTCCAGCCACAAGGCTAATGCAGACACCAATTCCAATTGACCAAAGGCTGATTGACATATTAAGCTCAGCTTCTTTCTTGATGAATCTTCACACAACCCAGATGCCTCCTCTTCCAAGTCAGGAGTAGGTTCCAACCAGATGTGATCAACACATTTGTTTAGCCCCCAAGCATCTGTTATGTCACAATCTGCTGGTAGGACATAAGTTCTCTTCACACCAAAAGATCCTTTAACACAACCCAGAGATTGACCTTGTAAGGTTGGAGGCAAGAATAAATTACTTCTACCTTTCTTCAGACCTCTTCTCAGCAAGCTTATATAAGAGTTCCTTTATGAGTGGACTTGAGATGAACCACAGGCATCTTTGGCAACTCTAACAGGCTAGTTGAAGATGTCCTCACGTATCACCATACCATGTGATACAGAATGTTGTAGTCTTAACACAAAACCACCAGGAATTTTCCATCAGATATATATGCAGCGGAACATACACTAGAAAACTCCTCTACAACCTTCAGGCAAAACATAATAACCCTTACATAAACACGACACTCCAAGTGCACTAGGTCATCATAAGTCAAACCACACAGCAGCTCATCACCACGCCTGATAACTTCATTCTCCACTCCAAGGGATCATACAAAAATCTCTATGAACTGATCAAGACCAGAACTATCTTCCTTGCTCATGAACCAGAAAGTATCTTCCCTAGATCTCATCCAGAAACAGACAGGATGCCTGCTCTGATACCAATTGAAATTCTGGTACAGATATGTGATGTCTTTGTGCAATGTCACAACATCGCAATCTGCTGAACAAGGCAATAATAGAAACAGTAAATAACACACTGAATTTTTCACCCAGTTCGGTTCAACAACCTACATCTGGGGGCATACCAAGCCAGGAAGGAAGTCCACTATTAGTAGTATCAAATTACAGACTCAACAGACCAGTTGACAATCTACCTAATTTAATCACTACCCAATGACCCTTCTACCTAAGTCCTCCCTAGGTAAGAGACTCCATCTCACTTCCAATCATCACAATGATGTCTAGCAGTCAACTACACCGCCACTGCATCAACAACTTGATTACCAACAACTGTTCAACCATAGAAGACACCCTTCTATGACACACATTGGAGTTGCTTCAAAGTTTCCTCCAAGAACAAACCAAACTCATTACCTACAGGTTTCTGAGTTAAACACAGTGACCATCTCACAACCCGAGTGGTTCACTTAGACAAAGCCCTAATGATCTACATCTTGGACTCGTACCTATTCTAGGTTACAAGCATTCTATTTATAATATAATCCCAACTGGATTTGGGCCTTCAAATCATATCATATCTTCTGTAACAAATCTGCAACAGAACCTGCTTCTAAGTAGATCTTCAATCATATCTTCAATTAAATCTTCAATAATTAACTCTGAATATTCTCCATATCTTTATGCTTTAAATTCTCAACAAACTAATCTTCTTCATAACTGATTGTACCAGGAAATTTGCATCCAATCTAACTGACAGATCTCCTTAAGTCAACATAATCAGCGCAGCCCTAAAACATTCCAGCCTGATGTTTTAATGTTCTGGTATAGTGATGTTAAGACATCGCATGTGACATCACTCTTCAGCACTTTAACTCTTCAACAATATTCACAAACCGGAATGTTAGCCAAAACATAACAATACTGTCAGAAGCTCATGTTGCAACATCAACCATGACATCAGCATTGTTTTAACAAAATTTCAGCCAATTTCAAGAACTTACAATACACCTAAGATAAATGATGGCACTAGACGAGTAATCTTACAGGGAGTGACTCCCAAATAAGAGACCTTGGTCGACCATCGAATCAGTGGAGACACCCTTTACGGATTCAATGCCTATTGTCGCTCCCGGGATTTTCATCCAATGTATAAACGCGAAAGTGGCACCAAAACAGAGTCGCCAGCAATGTGTATTTATCCCAAGAGAGGGAAAGGAAACACTGCGTAAACCTGAGGGAAGGAAAGAGCATGGTCTTGCGACCAAGAGAACTGGGTTCGGGAGTCGGTTACGCGCGAGGAAGATATTAGCACCCCCACGCGTCCATCGTACCCGATGGGATCCACGCTTGCTGCTTCGATCAAAGGGTGTAAGGAAAGGATACTGGAAAAGGAACTGCGAGCTGGAGAACTGGAAATGAAAGGTAGAAAGGAGAAGGGGAAGAAGGAAAGAAGTGACTCGGTAGGACATTATTGTTGTCCTAGGCCTACGTATTCCTTCAGTACAATGGGAAAGTCAGAGTCAACGTAGTTCGACGGACTACGGGGAAAGGTTGCTCGTCGAGATATCGCATCTCGTGCCTATGTATCTTCAATCAGACGAGAAAGAAGAATCAGAGCAAACGTAGTTCGGCTCAACAAGGGTTGTTTTGTTTGTGTTTTTTAGTGGAAACGTCAAAGTACGCATCCCAGCAGTTAGGTGTTGCAGCTCGCTGTATGGAGACTTAGGCGTTACCTGTTTGCGGTAGAACGGATATGACGAATCCTTAAGGAATAGAATGAAGGAGATGAGAAAAGAATTCCCGAAGGAAAGATGTTATTGTTTGTTTGAAGTTTTTTAGCAAGGAGTGTTTGGTTATTTTTGTGTTTATAACACGTATCGTATTTAAGTCTCTCATGTAGGATCGAATGCCTCGCATATCAACCCAAGACGGGACGTACGCTAAACATTCTAAGAAAGTGAGAGAAGACCCCTCACTATCTCATTCTCACATGAAAGGCTCAAATACAATATATGTTAGGCCTTTATTAAATGTTTTTGATTTTTGTTTTGAGATGAGAAGAATAAAGACTCAAAGGTTAAGAAAAGGTAAAATCTAATGTGGGAGACTAAGACTCAAACACTAAAGTTATCATGCATGGGTAATCCTAATGGTTAAGTGTGGTTTAGAAACCTAAGTCTAAAATAAAAAGAGAATGAGGGATAGCACTACCTAATGCTTATCCTACCTCACTTTAATCAAAGATTAAAGTTGAGCTAGGATCCCAAAGGGATGTGAGAAAATTCTACACATAGCATTATATCATGCTATTCATAAATAAAAAATCATAAATTAATCAACAATGAGCAAATGAAATTATGGTCAACAATTAATCAACAATAACCAAGTTAGAATTAAAATGCTAATTACAAGCAATATTAAAAATTAGTCAACAATTATCCTAAGATTAAGAGTTAATCAAGATTAGTAACTAATTCTAAAGAAATAAACCTAAAAATAAATCAAGTTAATTCTAACTAAAAATCTAATTCTAAAGTTATAGACTAATTAAAAGAAAGTTAATCCTAAAACTAATTTTAGGAAATTAGTTCAAAAATTAATTTCTAGAAAAGCTAACTAAAACTAGTTAATTTCTAAAACTCCAATTATCCTACGTTAATTAATTAAACAATTAAGACACAAAGACTAAAATCAACTAAACAATCAAAATGAGAGGTGCAGTCAGCATTTTGGGGGTGTGAAAGGAAGCCAAGCGAGTGGGCTTTACATGTTTCAGGCCCAATGGTTCCATGCGCTGAGGGAGGTTCGAAGAGAAAAACCAGGTGTGGGTAAGAGTACTAGTGTATGGGCTTTATCATAAGCCCAACGAATCCTCATTATGCAGCCAGAAAGGGGGGGTGTGCAGTGTGCTGAGTGTGTAGAAAGAAGTAAAAAAACAAGGGCCTAAGGCCCAATCCGACTAGCTCTAGGGTTTTAATAAAACACACTCAGCATGGCCTTCCCTCAATCTCCTTCATTCTTGCCATCACCCTAACCGCGACATCTCCTTTACCATCTTCAAACCGCCGGCAACTATTTCCTCTCCACGCTTTCTCCATTCACCCTAACCTCCTTCCTCTCATTTGCTTCGTTCAACCACAACAACTACCACACTCGCTTCGTTGAATCTCACTCTCCCCTTTCAATTCACCATGCCGGAAATAACACCATGCCGAAATCGCGTCGGCTCACATTTCTTCCGTGAACTTCGCAGCCGGTAGCTCTCATCTTCTTCTTTCATGGCTCACAAAACCAAACAACAGCTCTTCGCGTTTCCGTCTACGGTAAATAACGAAGCAACAACACCAACAGAATTCGGCGATAACTTCGTTCAGGAGGACGGTCAACACGGTGGTTATGACCAAAGTGGAATCCAGGTTTCTGATATCAGTAAGCAAGTAAGCATCGCTCAAACGCCTCTTCTGTTAAGGCTTACCAATGGACCTAACTACCTCCGCCGCGCCGTGGCTCGTTGCCGACAGCGGCGGAGTGCGAACCTCAAATCGTCTCAACAAAATGAGTGCGATAGAAAGCTTAGAACCCCACGAATCAATGGATAAAAGCTATATCACAGTACACAACAGAGCAGTAAAGAGCTACGTACCTATCGGAGTCGCTCCGATGGCGCTTCGAAGGTGAAACAGAGCTTCACAAATCAGGTATGCGTTCCTTACTTTCTTGCTTTCGATTTACTCTGTTTTCCTCTTCTTCCACTTCTTCTGCGTTTTCGAATTCGCTGCAAACCGGTAAGCTTGAGCGATCTCTTGAATTTGTTTGATTTGTGTTCGGTTCTGATTAAACCTGAATTGTGCCGAATCGGTTTGGTGATGTTGTGAATTGTTGATTTCTACAGGTTTTGGTGATTTGCATGTTCTTCATGAAGTTATTGAGCAGAATTCATTGAAAGTTGTTGAAGAATTTGACAGGTGATGATGATGCAGCGATGGAGAGGTTTATGGAGTTGAAGATGATGCAGGTTGCGGGATTGCAAGCTCACGGTCACAGATGAAAGATGAAGAAGGGATTGAAATTGAAGATGATGAAGAGTTTATCGATTGATGAGAACTGGAGAATATCTGAAGAAGAGTATTGAAGATTGGTGAGATTATGTCGCCTCTGAAGAATGAAGATGGTGTTTCTGATTTATAGGAGGAGATGGAGGAAATTGCAGAGTTAATGGAGGTGAAGAGAAATGGAGAAGAGAGATTGAAGGTGATGAAGGTGAATCGTGGTGATGAAGAATCCTCCTCCAATTCTGTTAAAGTCTTCATTTTATAACCGAATTTGAAGGGTAATTTTGGTATTTGAGTTGAAATTCAGTTAGAGTTTTTTGGCTGTCAAATTCTGAGGATTTGTGTAATTCTGTTGCGTTTGATTTTCTTTTGAACTTTCCTCTGAACTTCAGTTTGTAAATTATAACCTCCACATGCTGTTGTAATTTTCCTGTTATAAGTTTGGAATGACATGTTGAGAAGTTTTGTAACCATGTGTTTCCCTTCCTTGCTATTTTCTTATTATTATTATTATTCTTTTTCAACGAGTAAATGGCTCATAACATGGATTAAGCAAAAGAATTAGCAAGTGAAATTAATTGACTTGTCATATCCCAATCGTCACTGCAATGTATAAGAATATGGCCCTCTTTCCATAGTCATCCAAGTTGTACCATCTAAGACACGTGCAACTGCCTCCCATTGCCCCCACGGGTTGGCATTGAAGTAAGCATCTCCATATCGACCCATCATGCCTAAAAAATGGCTGGATGATTGCACATAACATTTGAATTTTTAAAAAAGAATATTAGATTGTGATTTATGAATTGAATTTGGATTGGATAAGGAAAAGGGTTGTAAATGGATATGGATATGGAAATAAGTGTATAAAATGAATTTGGTGGATTTAAATTGGTCAAGAAAATGAAATAGATATTATAAATGATGTGGATAAATTGATTTAGAAACATGGATAAAGTGAAATATGGTTATAAGATGAAATGGATAACGAGATGGACATCAAAAATGATGTGAATAAATTGGTTTATAAAAATGGATATGAATATTAGGAAATGAACGATGGATTTGAAAATCAAAAGGTGGATAAGAACATGGTTTAGAAAATGAATAGCCAAAATGAATCCAACACCAATCTCAAACTTTTCAACAAGCCTCTAATAAAGTGCACAGCTACCACTGAATAATCTTGCCACTGATGCAGGTAACTTGAGATTGAAGTCAACTCCTTGATAGTTCG
This sequence comes from Lathyrus tuberosus, assembly GCA_022829125.1. Taxonomy (NCBI): domain Eukaryota; kingdom Viridiplantae; phylum Streptophyta; class Magnoliopsida; order Fabales; family Fabaceae; genus Lathyrus; species Lathyrus tuberosus. The sequence goes on from JALAZF010000141.1 coordinate 11,352,096, forward strand.
AACAAAAGTAGGTCAAACATCCATCTGAACTGGGTCTTGACTTAAAGCTGAACCATTATCTTTAAATGCACACTGATACTCCTCTGAATACGGAAGATTCGAACCACCTGAGAATGCCTTAATCCCGTGTCTCAGAAACCCAATGCGATGATATGATTATGAGTTATGACCTAATGAAAAATGCAGAAGGAAATCGGAGAGCGAAAGCCAGAAAAAGGTAGGGCAAATTTTGGGGTGCTACAGCTGTCCCTATTCAATCAACTTGGACCTGAAAGGATGATAGCCACTGCTTTCAGACATTCAAGGTACAAGGTGATTAAATACAAAAAGAACCGCAAAATTTGCACTCTATGGATAAAGAAAAGATATTGTAAATGAAGCACTGGTAAGGAAGAAATATTTGTGAAAAAGAATTTGGAACCATTGAACCCCATAGGATACCTGTCAGGAACTGGTGAACTACCTGTCAGGAACTGGCAAGCTTGGACCTGGGTTACCTATCGGGAATGGGCAAATAGACCTGTCGGGAACTGGCAAGGTTCAAACTCAAAGGGAGCTGCCAGGGACGGCTACAGTTTAAAACCAATGGCTTACCTATCGGGGATGGGTAAATGGACCTGTCGGGAACTGGTAAGGTGCGCATGTCGGGAACGGCTAAATTTGAAAACCTATGGGTTACCAATCGGGAATGGTAAATGGACCTGTCGGGAACTGGTAAGGTGCGCCTGTCGGGGACGGCTACAGTTTATAACCAATGGCTTACCTATCGGGGATGGGTAAATGGACCTGTCGGGAACTGGTAAGGTGCGCCTGTCGGGAACGGCTAAAGTTGAAAACCTATCAGGAATGGTTCCTGAATCTTGTAAGCTGAGAGATATGACTCTGTGGGGAGAAAAGAGAAATCTAAGCAGACAACTCTGTAGGGGAGACAACCTAACATCATCAAGGGGTTGACGGAAAGAAAAGATATGCAACGGCCCACATCGTCAAAGAATTGACGGAAAGACCTGACTGAAAGAACACTCCGTCAAAGGGTTGACAGGAAGAAAAACTGACTGAAGGAAGCACGTCGTCATAGGGATGACAGAAAAAATACGAAAAAGGAACACGTCGTCAAAGGGTTGACGGGAAGGAAAATTGACTGAAGGAAGCACGTCGTCAAAGGGTTGACGGGAAGAAAAACTTGACCGAAGGAAAACACATTGTCATAGGGATGACGGAAAGAAAACCTAACTTGGGGAGCACATTGTCATATGGATGACAGAAAGAAGACTTAGGCGAAGAAAGCACATTGTCATGGGGATGACAGAAAGAAGACTCGACCAAAGGAAACACATTGCCATAGGGATGACAGAAAGAAAACCTGACCGAGGGTAACACATTGTCATGGGGATGACAGAAAGAAGACTCAACCGAAGGAAGCATGTCGTCAAAGGGGTTTGACAGAAAGAAGACCTGACTGAAGGAAGCACGTCATCAAAGGGGTTTGACGGAAAGAAAACCTGACTTAGGGAGCACATCGTCAAAGGGGTTTGACGGAAAGAAAACCATACGAGGATAGACATCATCAAAGGGGTTTGATGGAAAGGAAACCTGACCGAAATGTCATCATCAAGGGGTTGATGGACAATGACTGGTCGAGGGTAAGATCGACGTATGATCTACGACCCAAAAGAAAGGTAAGCAGAGGGGTTGATTGTAATGTCTGTTGGGGATATGTCACCGTCTTGACAGGGAGCTGATTCGACTTTCGTGCAAGATACTAAATCTGGCTTATGTTTCGCATGCATATGTTTGAATTTTCTTTTTATGGCGTAATGCTCCACACGAAATGGAAATGCTACACGATTTGAGGATGCCATGATCACTATATGCTGAAAACCGCCGTATGCTCGGGCTACCGGGAAAAGAATGATGTGCCAAGTATGATTGGACTTTGCCGGCTATGACAGGTAAAACCTGATGGTGACTATTTTTTCAAAGGCGAAACCTTTCTGGGTACCAATGGGGATTGGATTTTGAATGAAGTGCCAATAGGGATTGGACTTTTGCTTTGAAGGAGACGCCAATAGGGATAAGGCTTCAGGTTTTTTTTTGAAAGATGCCAGCAAAGTGGGCTGTTGAAGGTGTCGGGCAAGGTTGGGCTATGGATTTTCTGTTTGGTTTTACAAGGCTTCATGCAATGCTATGCTGATGATTATGCAATGACAATGATTATGCAATGACAATGATTATGCAATGATGTTTATGATATGCAACAGGACCACTCCAGCAAAATAAATGCTGAAGAGACGAGGCTAACTCCGCTGGGGATAACAAACTGAATCGCCTTCAGTTTCATAACTGCTCGAGATCCCAATTAAACCTCAATTCTGCAGGGAAGTATGAATAACAAACGTCTGCTGGAGAAACATCTCAGGAATCTGTTGAAGAAAAGTGTCAATGACGATCGACCTTTGACTTGCTGGGGAACGCTAACCACCACCCAAAAATATGCTTGGGGACAATGGTTGATGATATCAGCTCTGCTAGGGAACAAGATCATACTTGGTCCTCTGTTGGGAATCTACCTTATACCCTTACTCTGTTGGGGAGATGGGAACAACTTTACCACAAACCAGGGAAGCACATACCCAACGCTCTTATCCAGTACGGAAGTATGAACTCTTGCTGAAAAGCAACAAACTTCACCAACCTGGCTAGGGGAGAGCGAACCCCTGAATTCTTGCTAGGGAGAATGATTCACAATCTTCATAATGCTCTGCTGAATGATAAAACTTCAGCCATCTCTGCCGAGGCGAGAAACTCTACTGGGGACATCACGTGTTAACTATCAACATGAACCCTGTAGATGTGATATGACCAAAAGAGGTGCCCTGGTGCAGCATAACCTGTAAATGAACATGTCTTCAGGATGTCTCGTGAAGATCCGACATATATTGCCCCAGACTGTGATTTACCATTCTCCGGTGAGAATAACTTCCTGGTCTTTGGGGTGGCCTGCCCTATATTTGAAATGATTTATGCCCCTGACTGTCTGATCTGTGAAGGAATACCTTTAATTGACCTTCGAGAGATTTGTTGAATCTTGAATTGATTGCCCCTGATTAACCGAATCTTGGAATGGATCGCCCATTAGATATGCCTTGCCCCTACTCAACGGAGTACTCGGGCACTTTGCACCTTAGATTAATCAATCTTTCCATTGTAGAAACTTTCCTGATGTCAAGTACTGACTCACAAGTAAAACAATTCGTTTTGAAAAGATAATTTTAATGCAATGCGTATGACAGTTTTGAAATCCAAGTTTGTTCACTAAAAAATGTTATGACGTGTAGTGAACGAATCACTTATTAGAATGTCACATCGATACCAACATGAATGGTAGGAAGATCTTTTTAGGAGTCAGCTTCGACGCGATCTTTATCAAAGTATGCTTTCGAAACAACCCTGTTTCAATTAGGTCTTTCGAATGTTGTAACGTGGCCTGGTTCGCGGTTTAAGAAAGAAAGGATATAAGGCTCAAAGTTTTATTTTAACCCACCCATTCTCCTTGATGTTCTCCAATCCTACGTTTAGCTAACTCGACACAAGCGCTCATCTTTGACAAAGGTTAATGAAAGGTAGGAGGATATAATGAACCCACACGATTCTCGGAGTGACAGTCACCCCTTCTGTCTTTGGTGTCTGTAGTTACACGACTTGTTCTTTGCTCGAGGATTTTTCTTTTTATTCCTCTTATTTTCACCTTTTATTCCTTTTGTTTTTCCCTGATTTTGCCTGGACTGATTCTTTTTTGGATCTTTCGATTTTGAAGTCCAGCGGGATGCCCTAACTTTTGCCTAAGTCACTTGTTTTCAAGTCTTGGCTTAGCGGGCTTTTTTATCTTTTTTATTTTGATTCCCTTTTCTTTTTTTTTTGAACTAATCGTGTGACACAGGTTTGTGTTGACTTGTAAAGGGTTGTGACCATCTCACTCTTCAGTCGGTGAGGGATAACCATGGATGTAATTGATCCTCGAACATGACACTCCTTTTGAAATTTGAACGCACGGTCAAATTAACTGACACCTACCCTGCCCCAGGTTAAGATTGAGGGTTTTTCATTTTCAGAAATAAACTCCTACTACTAGGCTCAACGGGGTTGACAAGGGATTATCTTCCTTATGTCTCCGGTGTTTGGGAATTTGAAATAATGCTTGTACATCATCAACAGGGTTTTGTTCAAAAGCATATAATCAGAAGTTTCGCGTCTTTGAATTTCATCATCCTCCCTCGGATCCTGCTTAAACAAGTGTTAGATACCAATAAAGAAAAGTATGAGTGAACACAAATGGATTTAACTAAAACATGCATATTCATTTCATTATCATTATCAATCAAAAACAGACGAGTTTTACAAATGAGTTTGCACTTTAACAGAAAAGAAACTACAAATGCAAAGAAATGACATGATCTAAATGGTCGCCAGCTTTGAGGAACTGGGCTTTCCAAGCTTGATTTGCTAATGAGCTAGCCATCTTTAGTATTGCTCATCGAAGTCAGTCTGATAATCATCTGCACAACTGCTCTCAGTGACTTCTTCCATAACCTGAACTGATGAACCCACATAACTGGACGAAGGAGAGTCGTGGATCTGAATACCCTGAGGCGTGAATGAGAACATGTTGGAGTCAAGAAGTGTCTGGACCTTACTCCTAAGCACCTTACAATCTTCAGTTGAATGCCCATGTGCCCCAGCATGGTAGTCACAACGGGCGTTGACATCAAAACCTGGTAGATAAGGAAAAGGCACTGGCTTCAATTCCTTCGGCACTATAAGTCCACATCTGATTAAATCTGGCAGCATCTGACTGTACGACATTGGCAACTGAGCGAAATGCCTCTCGGGCTTCCTTGGTCTTTGTCGAGCGTGCTGACGCGGCTGACGGCGATATGATCGTTGACTCTGAGGAGGTCTTTGATTTGTAGAAGAATATTGTCCCTGATATGAAGACCCATAAGATTGTTGACTCTGAACAGTTGATATGCCTGAACACCGAGAACGAGGTGATGAAGATTCCTGAATGGAACTATTTTCCTCCTCGAATTCTGCTTGAGAACTGACAACTGATTCATTTTCATTAGCCGGGAAGTTCGAGGCGCTTTGGATTTTTCCACACTTAATCAGTCTCTCGATGCGTTCTCCCACCATTACCAGGTCAGAAAATTTTGCTGCCCCATTGACAATCATCTTTTCCAAATACGGCCCTTGCAAGGTATCCATGAACAAATCAACCAATTCTCTATCCGAAAGTGGCGGTTGAACACGAGCGGCTAATTCTCTCCATCTCTGAGCATACTCTCGGAATGATTCATTATCTGCTTGAGACAAGTCTTGCAAATGTGTTCGGCTGGGAGCCATGTCAAGATTATAATCGTACTGCTTCACAAAGGCGTTAGCTAGGTCTGTCCATGATTTGATGCAACCACTTTCCAACTGCATATACCAATACAAAGATGCCCCACTCAGACTATCTTGGAAACAGTGAATCATGAGCTTATCATTGTCGACATGTGAGGTCATTCTTCTGCAGAACATCACCAAATGTAGCCTCGGGCAGCTATCTTCTTTGTATTTTTCAAATTTTGGCATCTTGAACTTTGAAGGCATTACCAGGCCGGGCACCAAACACATGCTCAAAGCATTCAGATCAAGAGTATCACGCCTCTCCAGGGCTTTAATTTTCTCGTCCAACACACGGTATCTTTCGTCATCAACAAATCGTGGATCCTTAGGGTTCATATTCGAAACTACCCCCTGGACATATGGCATAGAGAAGGCAAAGCTCTGATAGTCTGTGGCATCAAGAGAATAAGAATGTCTGTCTCGGAAGATGGTACGCTCGTGTATAGCATGATTCTCAATAGGGATTTGTACAGGTTGAGCTTGGGCAACATTGTCCGCCGGAGGTGGAATGACATTCTCATTTCTTTGAATATTGGCCTCTCCCCTTGTCATGATGGCCATAGCTTCCATAAGTTGATCCAACTGAGTTTTCATCAATTCGACATCGGACCTAGTCACAAACTGATTCTGTTCCCCAGAGTTCATGATATTTCCAGAAGCTGATTCAAGTCTAATACGAAAGTCGGGAAATCAAACTGTAGTTCAGATAAAGGATGGATGAGCTCACTGTTCTGGCCTGAAGAAGGATATGCAAAAATGATGCAAGATGCAAATGCAATGCAATAATATGAATGCAATAAGACATGGGATCAAAGCTTCCACATATTCTGAATAACTGCTATGCTACTGACTGAATAAGTTCACAGGTCTGCTCTGAAGAGAATACCGGAATACCAGAATATCGGATGATCAGAATACCAGAATACCAGTCTGATAAGTCCACACTGATAGGAAATCCAGAATACCGGGTATGTAGAAGGTTACGGTTACCTGCAAACCTGTAAACAACCCGCCCCTCTCACATGTGGGTACTAGGATCCTCAGTATCCCGAGCTCTCAGGTCGAGAAATGATGATACGTTCACCATTTCTGGTTTGGCATCATCATCAATCGAGGAGGCCTCAACTGATTCACCAAAATGAAAGGTCCTCAGCTTCAGGCCCCGAGGTCGAGAAGCAATAGTACATTCATCCCTCGGGGTACAGTACTATCGCCAATCGAGAAGTGCCTCCACTGATTCTCTTTCAAAAAGGATATCCTATAGCAAGTTCCCAGCATTGGGTCCTCGGATCGAGAATGTGTAACGGGTTTTCCATTTCTGGTCTACCACTATCACATCTCGGGAGGAGTGCTGCAACTGAGTCCACGGGAATGGTCACCAGAGTCGACAGTTCCTCAGGAGAATAACTACTGGCCTGCATAACATGCAGTAGCATAAAGCTCCTGATAGAACCTCGTCTGGTTGTGGGTCTCATGAACAACAATACGTGGTCACCACCACGCAAGCGTCACGACTATCCACTCTAATACCTATGTGTGTACTCAAGCCTGGGTAGTGGGCTTATTTCTCAGAACACCCTGCCCGCCAAACAGTAAACAACAGCACAGTCCAGCATAATAATGATATGTAATGCAGTAAATGCGACAAATACAGTAAAGTACAGTAAAACAGCAATACAGTAAATAGCGATACAGTACATCAGTAAATACAGCAAAACACAGCACCACGGTAAACACCCAATGAAATAAAAATAGACAAGCGCTAGGATTGACTCGCTAAGGAAACCAGAGATTCTGGGTTCGATCCCCAGCAGAGTTGCCAGCTGTCGCTCCCGGGATTTTCATCCAAGTACAAACGCGAAAGTGGCACCGAAACAGAGTCGCCAGCAATGTGTATTTCTCCCAAGAGAGGGAAAGGAAACACTGCGTAAACCTGAGGGAAGGAAAGAGCATGGTCTTGCGACCAAGAGAACTGGGTTCGGGAGTCGGTTACGCGCGAGGAAGGTATTAGCACCCCCACGCGTCCATCGTACCCGATGGGATCCACGCTTGCTGCTTCGATCAAAGGGTGTAAGGAAAGGATACTGGAAAAGGAATTGCTAGCTGGAGAACTAGAAATGAAAGGTAGAAAGGAGAAGGGGAAGAAGGAAAGAAGTGACTCGGTAGGAAATTATCGTTGTCCTAGGCCTATGCATTCCCTCAGTGCAATGGGAAAGTCAGAGTCAACGTAGTTCGACGGACTACGGGGAAAGGTTGCTCGTCGAGATATCGCATCTCGTGCCTACGTATCTTCAATTAGACGAGAAAGAAGAACCAGAGAAAACGTAGTTTGACTCAACAAGGGTTGTTTTGTTTGTGTTTTTTAGTGGAAACCTCAAAGTGCGCATCCAAGTAGTTAGGTGTTGCAGCTCGCTGTATGGAGACTTAGGCATTACCTGTTTGCGGTAGAACGGACGTGACGAATCCTTAAGGAATAGAATAAAGGAGATGAGAAAAGAATTCCCGAAGGAAAGATGTTATTGTTTGTTTGAAGTTTTTTAACAAGGAGTGTTTGGTTATTTTTGTGTTTATAACACGTATTGTATTTAAGTCTCTCATGTAGGATCGAATGCCTCGCATATCGACCCAAGACGGGACGTACACTAAACATTCTAAGAAAGTGAGAGAAGACCCCTCAATATCTCATTCTCACATGAAAGGCTCAAATACAATATATGTTAGGCCTTTATTAAATGTTTTTGCTTTTTGTTTTGAGATGAGAAGAATAAAGACTTAAAGGTTGAGAAAAGGTAAAATCTAATGTGGGAGACTAAGACTCAAACCCTAAAGTTATCATGCATGGGCAATCCTAATGGTTAAGTGTGGTTTAGAAACCTAAGTCTAAAATAAAAAGAGAAAGAGGGATAGCACTACCTAATGCTTATCCTACCTCACTTTAATCAAAGATTAAAGTTGAGCTAGGATCCCAAAGGGATGTGAGAAAATTCTACACATAGCATTATATCATGCTATTCATGAAAGAAAAATTAGAAATTAATCAACAATGAGCAAATGAAATTATGGTCAACAATTAATCAATAATAACCAAGTTAGAATTAAAATGCTAATTACAAGCAATATTAAAAATTAGTCAACAATTATCCTAAGATTAAGATTTAATCAAGATTAGTAACTAATTCTAAAGAAATAAACCTAAAAATAAATCAAGTTAATTCTAACTAAAAATCTAATTCTAAAGTTATAGACTAATTAAAATAAAGTTAATCCTAAAACTAATTTTAGGAAATTAGTTCTAAAATTAATTTCTAGAAAAGCTAACTAAAACTAGTTAATTTCTAAAACTCCAATTATCCTACATTAATTAATTAAACAATTAAGACACAAAGACTAAAATCAACTAAACAATCAAAATGAGAGGTGCAATCAGCATTCTGGGGGTGTGAAAGGAAGCCAAGCGAGTGGGCTTTACATGTTTCAGGCCCAATGGTTCCATGCGCTGAGGGAGGTTCGAAGAGAAAAACCAGGTGTGGGTAAGAGTACTAGTGTATGGGCTTTATCATAAGCCCAACGAATCCTCATTATGCAGCCAGAAAAGGGGTGTGCGCAGTGTGCTGAGTGTGTAGAAAGAAGGAAAAAAACAAGGGCCTAAGGCCCAATCCGACTAGCTCTAGGGTTTTAATATAACACACTCAGCATGGCCTTCCCTCAATCTCCTTCATTCTTGCCATCACCCTAACCGCGTCGTCTCCTTTACTGTCTTCAAACCGTCGGCAACTATTTCCTCTCCACGCTCTCTCCATTCGCCCTAACCTCCTTCCTCTCATTTGCTTCGTTCAACCACAACAACTACCACACTCTCTTCGTTGAATCTCACTCTCCCATTTTAATTCACCACGCCAGAAATAACACCATGCCAGAATCACGTCGGCTCACATTTCTTCCGCGAACTTCACCGCCGGTAGCTCTCATCTTCTTCTTTCACGACTCACAAAACCAAACAACAGCTCATCGCGTCTCCGTCTACGGTAAATAACGAAGCAACAACACCAACAGGATTCAGCGAGAACTTCGTTCGGGAGGACGGTCAACACGGTGGTTATGACCAAAGTGGAATCTAGGTTTCTGGTATCAGTAAGCAAGTAAGCATTGTTCAAACGCCTCTTCTGTTAAGGCTTACCAACGGACCTAACTACCTCCGCCGCGCCGTGGCTCGTTGCCGGCAGCGGCGGAGTGCGAACCTCAAATCGTCTCAACAAAATGAGCGCGACAGAAAGCTTAGAACACTATGAATCAATGGATAAGAGCTATATCACAATACACAACAGACCAGTAAAGAGCTACATACCTATCGGAGTCGCTCCGATGGCGCTTCGAAGGTGAAATAGAGCTTCACAAATCAGGTATGCGTTCCTTACTTTCTTGCTTTAGATTTACTCTGTTTTCCTCTTCTTCCACTTCTTCTGCGTTTTCGAATTCGCTGTGAACCGCTAAGCTTGAGCGATCTCTTGAATCTGTTTGATTTGTGTTCAGTTCCGATTAAACCTGAATTGTGCTGAATCGGTTTGGTGATGTTGTGAATTGTTGATTTCTGCAGGTTTTGGTGATTTGCAGGTTCTTCATGAAGTTATTGAGTAAAATTCATTGAAAGTTGTTGAAGAATTTGACAGGTGATGATGATGCAACGATGGAGAGGTTTATGGAGTTGAAGATGATGCAGGTTGCGGGATTGCAAGCTCACGGTCACAGATGAAAGATGAAGAAGGGATTGAAATTGAAGATGATGAAGAGTTTATCGATTGATGAGAACTGGAGAATGTCTAAAGAAGAGTATTGAAGGTTGGTGAGATTATGTCGCCTCTGAAGAATGAAGATGGTGTTTCTGATTTATAGGAGGAGATGGAGGAAATTGCAGAGTGAATGGAGGTGAAGAGAAATGGAGAAGAGAGATTGAAGGTGATGAAGGTGAATCGTGGTGATGAAGAATCCTCCTCTAATTCTGTTACAGTCTTCATTTTATAACCGAATTTGAAGGGTAATTTTGGTATTTGAGTTGAAATTCAATTAGAGTTTTTTGGGTGTGAAATTCTGAGGATTTGTGTAATTCTGTTGCGTTTGATTTTCTTATGAACTTTCCTCTGAACTTCAGTTTGTAAATTGTAACCTCCACATGCTGTTGTAATTTTCCTGTTATAAGTTTGGAATGACATGTTGAGAAGTTTTGTAACCACGTGTTTCCCTTCCTTGCTATTTTCTTATTATTATTATTCTTTTTCAACGAGTAAATGGCTCATAACATGGATTAAGCAAAAGAATTAGCAAGTGAAATTAATTGACTTGTCCTATCCCAACTGTCACTGCAATGTATAAGAATATGGCCCTCTTTCCATAGTCATCCAAGCTGTACCATCTAAGACACGTGCAACTGCCTCCCATTGCCCCCACGGGTTGGAATTGAAGTAAGCATCTCCATATCGACCCATCATGCCTAAATAATGGCTGGATGATTGCACATAACATTTGAATTTTTAAAAAAGAATATTAGATTGTGATTTATGAATTGAATTTGGATTGGATCAGGAAAAGGGTTGTAAATGGATATGGATATGGAAATAAGTGTATAAAATGAATTTGGTGGATTTAAATTGGTCAAGAAAATGAAATGGATATTATAAATGATGTGGATAAATTGATTTAGAAACATGGATAAAGGGAAATATGGTTATAAGATGAAATGGATAACGAGATGGACATCAAAAACGATGTGAATAAATTGGTTTATAAAAATGGATATGAATATTAGGAAATGAACGATGGATTTGAAAATCAAAAGGTGGATAAGAACATGGTTTAGCAAATGAATAGCCAAAATAAATCCAACACCAATCTCAAACTTTTCAACAAGCCTCTAATAAAGTGCACAGCTACCACTGAATAATCTTGCCACTGATGCGGGTAACTTGAGATTGAAGTCATCTCCTTGATAGTTCGACCAAGAGTAGGTCAAACATCCATCTGAACTGGGTCTTGATTTAAAGCTGAACCATTATCTTTAAATGCACAATGATACTCCTCTGAATACGGAAGATTCGAACCACCTGAGAATGCCTTGATCCCGTGTCTCAGAAACCCAATGCGATGATATGATTATGAGTTATGACCTAATGAAAAATGCAGAAGGAATGCGGAGCGAAAGCCAGAAAAAGGTAGGGCAAATTTTGGGGTGCTACACCTATACGACTTCGGTTGTTGAAAGTAGATTGTTCGATTGTGGTTGTCCGAGAAGCTAAGGATTTTTACTAGACTAAGACCATTTAGTAGTGCGGAAGCTATCAGAAATAGTTGTCACGCGATACTACCCTCATTTGAGATTTCTCTCTAAGATACTGCAGCTCGCTCGGGTGATTCCCGCCTGCTGTTGTTATCCCAAGAGGAATCAATGATTTTGAGAGACAGGTACAAAAATCACCAATATAAACCTTTGGGGATGGGTAGAGCCTTGACTTCATGACACCGAACCTTTGACCCCATGTTTTTTCTATGTTTTTGTGTGCTGTATTCATGCATTCAATAAAAAAACATTAAACAAAGAAAATCTTCTCTTCTAGTCTCTCTTTTTCAAATTAAACAAAGAAAATGATTGTAAATATCAGAGAAAAAGATTGCGCTAATGGATTTTGGTATAAGGAGGACTCACAAGTATACCTTCAAGGTTCCAAAACTAGAGGATTTGAGAGGTCTGGAAAGGATGATCACCAACCCTGATGCTTTCAGAGCTAAGTACGGAGGACTGTTATCTCTGTTAAGGGTCTATGTAATCGAAGGAATCCTGGCTACGCTCATTCAGTTTTACGATCTGGTTTATCACTGTTTCACATTCCCGGATTATCAGCTAGCACCAACACTAGAGGAGTACTCTCACCTGACTGATTTACCCATTACTGATCAAGCTCCCTTTTTTGGACTGGAGGAAATTCCAAAGGATCAAACCATTGCAAGAGAAATTTATTTGGACGAGTCAGAAGTCAGGACTCACATGACCACTAAGGGTGGAATCCAAGGTTTACCAGCCAAGTTCTTAGTAAAGAAAGCTCTGTACTTTGCCAGTGTAGGGAACGTGACTGATTTCGAAAGCATCTTTGCTTTGCTCGCCTACGGGTTAATTCTGTTTCCCAACATTGATAATTTCGTTGATATCAATGCCATTAAGATTTTTCTAATTGGAAACCCTGTACCGACTTTGCTCGCAGATGCGTATCATTTCGTACACTTAAGGAATTTGTACAGTGGAGGAATGATCACATGCTGTGTACCCCTGATATACAAATGGTTCACTTCCCATTTACCTAAGTCTGCCACTTTTTGGGATCATAAGAGTGCCCTACGTTGGTCGCAGAGAATCATGTCTCTTACCAACTCTGACATCGACTGGTACAACCGAATCTACGACGGGATCATAATCATTGACCGTTGTGGAAACTTCCCTAATGTACCCTTATAGGAACTAAAGGAGGAATCAATTATCATCCCGTTTTAGTTCGTCGTCAATTTGGATACCCGATGAGGCATGCTCCGCGTAATGCTCATCTGGAAGGTCTTTTCTTCAAGGAAGGAGAAAATGATAGGGCACTAAAGACAGAAATAGTGCATGCCTGGAAACATGTTCATAGGAAAGGAAGAGAGTCTCTAGGAAAGCCGGATTGTGTCTCTGTGGAACCTTATCTCCACTGGGTACAAACTAGAGCTCTCAAGCTGAGGATGCCTTACCCTCGTCAAGAAGTTCTTCCGTTAAGGGACCCTATCCTTTACTTTATGTCTGATACGGAAAAACTTCAGGTTACTCTCAACAAAGTTCAACAGGAGAAGAGGTCTTGGAAGAACAAATACCGCATTCTCAGTGTAAAGTGTAACAAAATACAGCAACTGTTAAAAGAAAAAGATGCTCTGATTGAGATTTTAGAGCAACATGCTATAGAAAATCAAGAAGACCAAAGGAATTTGCTCGCTCTTTTCACTTGGCAAAGGAATGACAACCTAACAACGGCTCAAGAGCCCCGGTCAAAGAAAAGGAAAATACCAGAACCAGCACCTGAGCCCTCCTCAAAGAGGACTCTGGATCCATTAGCTTAGACATTTCCTTTTGCAACACTTTGTAATCTATTGTATTTCCATTTCCGTAATCTTTGAATTTAATAAAATGGGGCCTTCCCCACTGTTTGATGTTTGCAATCCAATTTTCGAAGTTTATTTTGATTAAAAATATATATATACTTAATATAATCATTGCATATTATTCATCATTCTCACTTAAACGCATTCTTCTTACCTATGAATCTCACGTTTGTGTCTCGATTCTAGAGTCAAACTGTCTCATTCATACAATACTCGGGCCAGTCGACAGAAAAAGATGGATAATCTCGAGGAAGAGAACAGAGAGTTGAGAGAAGAACTCGACGCTCTGAAAGAAGATTTAAGGAAACTTCATGCAAGCTCTGGCAGAAGCTCAGCTACAAAGGACTGTGATCTCAGAGATCACATCAACGCCCATAGTGGAGAAGTATGATCCTAGGTATAACATGCCGAAAGATCGTCCTTGGGCCATGCCTATTAACTATATCCCGGAAGGATATGTTCCGCCGATCACTGAAGATCAGGGAACTGCAGTAGGAACTGCTGGGCCTGAAGGTTACAAACTTCGGGAAAGCGAAGATACCAGGGGCATGACGACAACTCCTGAAGGTTACAAACTTCGGGAAGCACCAAAAGTCTCTGCCGTAATAACTGTACCACCCCCCGTGGTGCACACTATCCCGGAAGGACAAATTCCACAGATACCTTCTGGTGGAAACGAAAGTATGGACGAGAGAATGAAGGGGTTCCAGGAACAGTTCCTGGAAATGCAGAAAGAGCTGTAAGCCCTTCGCGGTCAGGATCTATTTGGAAAGAACGCCGCTGACCTTTGTTTGGTCCCCAATGTGAAAGTTCCGCACAAGTTCAAAGTTCCCGAATTTGAAAAGTACAAGGGTAACTCTTGCTCTCAAAGTCATTTGGTGATGTACGCTCGGAGGATGTCAACTCAGAGAGAGAACAACCAGTTACTAATCCATTACTTCCAAGATAGTTTAACCAGTGTCGCGCTAAAATGGTACATGGGATTAAACCGCACTAAGATCGCGACTTTCCGAGATCTTGGCGCTGCCTTCGTTCAACAATATAAGTATAACTTGGACATGGCACTGGACAAAGATCAACTTAGAGCCATGTTACAAAAGGATAAGGAAACCTTTAAGGAATACGCTCAGAGATGGCATGAAATTTCCGCTCAGATTTGTCCACCTCTTGAGGAAAAAGAGATGACAAAAATTTTCTTAAAGACCTAAGTTCATTTTACTACGACAGAATGGTCGCCAGTGCGCCCAGCGAATTCACCGAGATGGTAGACATGGGAGTTCGTCTTGAGGAAGCGGTCCGAGAAGGACGTCTGATCAAAGATGTCGGATCATCAAGTAGTACAAAACGATACGGTAGTGCTCTCCCTAAGAAAAAAGAGCAGGATATTGGGAATATCTCTCTCAGAAAGCAAAGGCGACGGTACCAGCCAGTAGCAGCGGTAACTCCTACTATTAACCCGGAGCCTGTACCTACGTATCAACCTCAGGTTGCTCAGAGCAAACCGAATCAACAACAATATCAGCAAAGGACACAACAGCCTCTTCAGCAGGCTCGTTCTCAATACAATAACAATCATACAATGCGACCACCAGGGTTTGACCCTATACCAATGTTGTATGCAGAACTATTTCCACTTCTACAGGTCAAGGGGCACGTCCAAACTAGGTCTCCCCTTGCAATCCCGGAGAATCCGCCTTTTTGGTTCAAAACGGATCAGACTTATCCTTACCATCAAGGAGGACCGGGGCATAACATAGAGAACTATCTCAGTTTCAAATCCGATGTGCAAAAGCTTGTTAGGAGCGGCGTCTTATCCTTTAAGGATACGAATCTAAATGTTCTCACAAACCTGCTGCCTCAACACGAGAAAGTTGTGGTAAACTTGATAGAGGGAGAGTCTAACCACAACTATCAAATTCATGATGTACTCTTATTGAGGGCCAACTTGGTCAAGATGCATTGTAGACAGAGCAGATACGGCCATGTGCCACCTCACAATTATCACCAGTGTAATATCTGCTCCAAAAATAATCAAGGATGTTCTGTGGTGCAATCTGCTCTACAGGAACAATTGGATCTCGGATGGATCCAAGAGCACCGAATTGGTGATGTCAACATGACTTACTCGAAATCCAACATCATCCAGAATCACGACATCCGTGCGATAAATATCAACTTGGTAGCGATGCACTCAAGGCAAAGCCAACATCATAATCTGCCACGGCACGATTACGATTCTTGTCTGATTTGCTCAGTAAACAAACAGGGATGCTCTTTTGTACAAGAGGCTCTCCAGTGTCAGATGGATCTTTGATGGATCCAGGACTACTATGATAGGAATCCTTATCAAGTCAACATGATTCAAATCTTTGATGTTCGTTTGATGAATACCAGCTTGGTGGAGTTGCACGCTACACAAGTCCAGCTCGATTTTCTGATTTCGCATAATTATCAGAACTGTGCAGTGTGCTGTGAAAGTAAGGAAGGGAAATAGATGTCTCCAATTAACCCTGCTTGCAAACTAAGATTAAACAGTCAAAACTGTTGGTTTACATATGCTATTAAGATTGTGGGTCTCTCTTAGGTTATTTTGTTAAAAAAATAATGTCTAGGATATTGGTAAGATATTAGGTCTGATGCTTTTCGATTGATGTATGAAAGCACGGGATTTTGGGTTTTTGATTAGTATGCTCGCTAAGATTTTGCAATCTTATGCCTACGTATTCCCAAAACAGGGAAATCAGAGCGATCATAGTTCCTCCTATTCTATGGGAGGAAAAAGGTGGTTTTTGGTGTCTTGTTCAAAGTCCAAGACGTGTGGCTAAAGGGGTATTTGTATCTTGTTCAAAGCCCAAGATGTGAAGCTAAAGGGGTCCTAACTGAGAGGGATTTTGTCATCTCTAAGGAGGAATTGTTGATTTTCGTATGCTGTGAGCAAGGCACAACTTTGATGCTAAAAGGTTTATTGACTCAACCGGGGTTTTCTTTATACAAAGCCTAAGAGGAGGCTAGAAGTTTGACTTTTCCGGAGGAAAATGTTCTTTCTGTCTTGTACAAAGCCCAATATTGAGGTTAAAAGGGATTTTGACTCCGTTGGGGAGAATGTATCTTGTATAAAGCCCAAGATGGAGGCTGAAAGGGCTTGACTCAACAAGAGAGTACTTTTATCTGTCCTGTATAAAGCCCAAGACGGAGGCTAAGAAAGGTTGACTCAACAAGAGAGTCTTGAACGAGTGATTGACTCAACAAGAGAGTGATTTGTTGTCTCGTACGAAGCCCGAGATTGAGGCCAAAAGGAGATTGACTCAACAAGAGAGTCTTTTATACTCAACAAGAGAGTGGGTTTTTATATGTGTCTTGTATGAAGCCCAAGACGGAGGCTAAATGTGATTGACTCAACAAGAGAGTCTTTTATACTCAACAAGAGAGTGATTTATGTGTCTCGTATGAAGCCCGAGGTAAAGGCTAGAAGGGATTGACTCAACAAGAGAGTGTTTTTCTATCTCGTACGAAGCCCGAGATTGAGGCTAAAAGGATGATTGACTCAACAAGAGAGTCTGAAGAGGTCAGCTCCGCTTGGGAGAATCATTTGTACAAAGCCCAAGAGGAGGCTGACTTATCGCTGTGGGTTCTGGAGATCCGGAAGCGGGTCCAAGTATGCGGAAATCTCATGAGAGAGATCGAGTTTTTGTTGGAGATTGATCCAAAGTGATCAGTGTTTTTTCCTATGTTTGAAAGGAACTTGAGAATGTCGTTGAGACTCAAGAGGTTTAGACTATCCAAGTCTAGAGTTCTATCTTTTGTACAATGCCCAAGAGGAGGCGCGGGCATTAAGGGATGAGTATCAACCCTAAAATGGCTAGAGTTTTGACACTGGAAAGACTGCTCTAGCAAAGGATGATTAAGTTATGTCTTATACCTTTAAGAGGTCGTCAGGGTCCTTGTATTAAGCCCAAGAGGAGGCATGAGAACTTCTAAGAAGCCGAAGGGTCCTTGTACAATGCCCAAGAGGAGGCGGGGATGCTTTTAGGAAGCCTGTGGGTCCCCAAACCAAGAGAAGTTCAAGAAATGCAATTCACAGAGAAGAGATCATTCCAGAAAAGTTCGAGAATTTGGAAGAAACTCAAGAGATGCCATTCACGGAGAAAATATCATCTCTGTGGAGTTAGAGTTTCTTTGACAATTTCAAAGGGTGACAGTCTGAGAAAAGGTTCACCGAGAATACTGCCTTTCTCTTTATTCCATATTGTTTAACCCCAAAAGGAGGGAAGACTGTATCTGGAATCCTACGGGGGATCTAGGTTTGTTTGTATTTAAGAGTGACCAACAAGGCTTTACCTAGTTCTAGACGTAGTTGCCGAGGAAAACTCTAAATAACTATACTGTATTACACAGTGGATATGTGACAAGTATATAAAAGGATGTGAAAGAAGACTTACAGTGAAGTAGCCCCATAATACAGTTATATATATGAAAGCGGTAAATGAAAGCGGATAAACACTTACCCGTTGTAGAGCTTCCATGCTGTTTGGTTAGTTGTTCAACAAAGAAATTAAAGAAAGTTTTGATAACAACATATATTTGAATTCAAAGTCAAAGGAGAAAGTGCTTTGAAAATATTGTTGGGTATTACAGCTCAAGGAGAGGCCCAAGTTTTAACGATGACCGCACCGCTGTTTTAAAAATTGTATAGAGGGACTTATACAATACGTGAGGCCCAAAAGTTTTTATGTACAAGGGGATGGGTCTTACACTCTATTAGAGGCCCAAAGATTTTGAAAAGAAAAGGAATGTGGCTTACAACACGAGGGGAGACCCGGATGGTTTGTTTTTGAACTGGCGATTGCGCCGAGATTTTTCTTTTAACGCAGAGGGACTTATACAATGTCTGAGGCCCAAAAATGGTTTTGGTTAAAAGGGGATTGGGTCTTACACTCTATTATAGGCCCAAAGTTTTATTTTTGTAAAAGTGATGGGGCTTACAGCAAAAGGAGAGGTCCAAAGATTTTTGTTAAAAAGGCGACGATCGTGCCGAACTTTTTGACGGTATCGGGACTTATACAATACACTGAGGCCCAAATTATTTTGGTTTTAAGAGGGGTTGGGTCTTACACTCTATTAGAGGCCCACAGATTTTGAAAAATTTTGTTGAGGGTTGAATTAATCAAAACCCTAATTTGTTTTCAAAATATATTTTAATTGAATGAAAATTCAATTAAAATGATCAAGATTGTTAAACATGTGTGAAAACAAATTGTGATCTTGGATCAATGTTTCAAAAATCATGTTTCTATCCACAAAATGATTGGAAGTCCATTAAGTTTGGAAAATCAAGGGAGAAAAAACATTTTAAATGTTGAAAAACAAATAAAATATTAATTCTTTGCAAAAATATTAAGTATATGAAATAATTAATATTTTTGGGATTTTTTGGTAAAATAAAATATTTTAATATTTTTGTGAATTATTAAAAAAAGAATCAAATCAAAATCATTAAAAACCATAGAGAAATTAATTTTTTAATCAATTAAATAAAATCACAAAATTCAAACATTCAAATTTTCAAAAAAGGCGCCAAGAACATGGCAAGAACACGCGTCACCCTCTGTTTTTGTAGATTTGCATTTTCTATCCAATCTCACTGAATACTTGATGATATCATGCAATCTACATATCAATCTACTCGTTTTCACCTCACGATCATGTCTATGGTCTTTAATTTCATTTATTTTAAGCATGGAGTAAGAAATCAAAGAGAAACCTCAAGAACCCAAAAATTTGCATGAAGGCTCAGAAATTCCATACACGATTTAAATAAAGCAATTGATTGAGGGTAAACACTATATGCATGATTATGAACATATGGCCAAATTATTGTGCAGCAAAATATGCATGGATCATAGAGTTAGAAGAGCTCATGCTTACCTCTTGCAGCTGGTGATCGTGTTTTGTGTTAGAGGTGTTACAGCTTGGTTCCAAGGTTATGGACAGCTTCCCTAGGTGCTATGGAGTGTGTCTAGATGCTTGGAGTGGATTGATTTGAGCTGGAACTTGATTTGGCACCTCAACTGCAAATCTGTCAAAGGCTTGAGCAGTTGGCTGGTGATTTTGTGATTTTGGTGTTCCAAATGTTATGTGAGTGTTTGAATCACTTCTATATGATGTTTATGAGGTGTGTGTGTGTGTGTGTGATTGGTTTGGTTAGAATTGCTCTCAAACTCAAAACCTGATAGTGACTTGCTTTGGAAGGCAAATTTGGAAGTGAGAAGGTGATTTTGAGGAAAGCATATGTTTGATGGCTTTGGTGTACTTAAACTGATCACAAATGAGCTCTATTTATATTAGAGCAAGTTTGTTTTGCAAGGAATAGGGAATGGCAACTGCTGTAGAAGTTTGGCAAATGTTGATCAATAGGAATCCAAGTCTCCTCTAGCCATTGACTAGAAGTTAGAGCACAGGCTGCTGGTTCCCTAGTTCTTGGATAAGTCTTGACTGAATTCAGTTGGAAAGGGCTCAGTCCATGCCACCTTGTGCATCCATTAAATGCTCCAAACCAAAATTGGAGTCTTGTCTCTCTTTTAGGCATTTCTAGGTTTGGCATGCTACTTTTGGTTCCAAGGACTTAGGAGGCTAATGGATCAGTGTTTGTCCCTCCTTGGTCTCCCCCTGAGGTGTTCAGATGGATAGACTTGTTTGTCATTTGCACAAATTGCCCAAATCGAGCAAAACGCACAAATCTGCCTTGTTATGATATTTGCAGTAAGGCATGTTGCCACTGTCATAACTCTTAGCTCAGGTTGAGTTTGATGGGGTTCTTGGCCATTTTGGAAAGCTCTCATATGATACAACATATGTGTGATCATAGTTTGTTTTGATACTTTTTGGACCAAGTGAAAAATGCCCCTACATTTTGGAAAAAGTGAAACAGATTCTGACTTAGTGAAACTTTCACTAAGTGTTGGAAAAAGGGACATTTCATGTTTTCAGCCACTTCGATCCAACCATAACTCAAAATCCATGATGAACTGGAATAAGGTGTAGTTGACACTTTTAAAGTATGCCATGAGAGATACAAATCCATCTTTGGATCAGCCCAAATGGTTGCTTGGATCTCAAGTTATGATCCTTGGAAGTTGGTACCCTAGCCACTTTGTTCCATAACTTAGAAAATTTCTAAGTTTTTTATGGATACCCCTTTTACAAGTTATCCCACTTTTCTTGATTTTTCTTGATGAATGATGATTACAATCACCCATTAGCATCATTTTAGGGTTAAGGAGCCATAATTGTGAAAAATCTCAAAAAGTCAAAGTT
This sequence comes from Lathyrus tuberosus, assembly GCA_022829125.1. Classification (NCBI taxonomy): domain Eukaryota; kingdom Viridiplantae; phylum Streptophyta; class Magnoliopsida; order Fabales; family Fabaceae; genus Lathyrus; species Lathyrus tuberosus. The sequence goes on from JALAZF010000141.1 coordinate 11,373,027, forward strand.
GACTTTTGTGCACAGTTGACTTTTTGTCAGATGAACTCCAAACTGTGCGATCCTCTATGAAATCAAGTCCTTGACCTAAATCAAACTTGATGGATTGATTTCATAGGTGTCATAGGGTGTATTGAATCATGTCCCAAGGCTTGGGAGCATGTCCTGGTCAAAAGTCAAAGGCACAGTTGACTTTTCCCACGAAACCCTAATTGTGGTTCTGATGAACTTGAAACTTGTGAATCAAGATTCTTGGATCAATCCATTGTTGCAAATGGATCAATGTAGTGTGTTAGGGACCCTCCAATCCTCTCTTGAGGTCTTGGCTCATGTTTTGTCCCAAAGGTCAACTTAGGGGTGAATTAGGTCAAGAAACCCTAATTCCTGATTTTTGGTGAATGCATCCCCTGAGGCAAAATTGACTTGATGATTGGGTTCATGATGTCCCTTAGAGCATCTCAGGTTGTGCTTTGAAGCCTTTGGCTCATGCCTAGAGGAAAATTTCCATCTGGAGGCCCCAGTCGACCAAAACCTTAATTTGGTGACACTGGCGAACTTGGGGTTTGATCCACTTGGAATGTTGCAACCTTGTGCTTGATTCTTGAAGTGGGAGCCCTCTTGATCCATTGGGTATGTTTGAGAGGTTTAGAAAAGTTGAAGATCATGTCATTCCTTGATTGATCCTTTGTCTAAGAGCTCCGAGAGGGCTTGAAACCCTAAGTTTGATTGTGGTGGATACTCACCCATCTTTGGGAAGACTAATGAGGTATGATGGTTCATCCACATTGTGATGATGATTTGCACAATGATGGAAATCTCAGTCGTCAAAATTTAGGGTATGACAGATGCCCCTATTTAATCTTCTTGGACCCGAAGGTGTGAATGACGAAGGTATTCGGGCATTCTGGGTGCAAGAGGATTAAATATCAGAATACCCAAAATTTTGATGGTGGTTATGAATGGTAGCTTACGCATTCATCTTCTTTTGCTAAGCGATGATGCTTAGAAAAGGTAAAACTTCCCCTCGATACTAGTTTCCTACCAAGGAACTGGTCTCAGTTTCTGATGCAAACTTCCCCTCGATCTTGGTTTCCTACCAAGGAACTGGTCTCAGTTTCCGAAATAAACTTCCCCTCGATCCTGGTTTCCTACCAAGGAACTGTTCTAAGTTGCTGAAATAAACTTCCCCTCGATCCTGGTTTCCTACCAAGGAACTGGTCTAAGTTTCTTTTGTAAACTTCCCCTCGATCCTGGTTTCCTACCAAGGAACTGGTCTAACTTTCTTTTGTAAGCTTCCCCTCGATCCTGGTTTCCTACCAAGGAACTAGTCTAAGTTTCTTTTGTAAACTTCCCCTCGATCCTGGTTTCCTACCAAGGAACTGGTCTCGGTTTCTTTTGTCAATAAACTTTCTTGACAAGGGACGCTATTTGTAGCGGTTTTCCTTAAACTTCTCGCCGAATTTTCCTGGGGAGATGTCATTTGATGGGAAAAATTTTTGATGTCAGACTAACTGGGGGACCCATCTGTCTGAGTTGTAGAGGTGTACAAACTCTCCGTTGGAGATGTCATTCGTTGACTCTACCGAGGGAAAACGAGTCTCTTGAGAAACTGTTTTTGCTTGGAGTATTACATCATACTTTTCTCGGGATCTTCTCGGAGAAATGCCATATGATGTGATCCAATCTTGAGGTGCTGGTGACCTTTTCGTCAGTAAATTTTTTTGGAGAAAAATGACTGTATTGCCGAATCTCTGATTAAGAGGCTTTCTATGGGGATTTTCCTTAATCCGGGAAAGCGAAAATATCATCTTCAATGGTGAAGAGTGATGTTTGTCGAAAGCTCTCTGGCTTTTCAGAGGTTCAAGTTATTAAAGTGGTCAAGGGACCAACTTCAATCCAGAAATAAACTGGAGGAGAGATCGTTCAGACTCGACATTTCCTGACAAGGAAAGAACTGACAACGCGATTGAGAGGACTTTTATCACTTGGGGATAAGACTGACCAGAGTGATAGTGATGCAATATGAATATGAATGTAGATCAATAATGCATGATGTATGCATGTATATGCTGACAAAACTGACACGGCATACAGACTAACGGATGAACATGACTGGATACTCGACCACTGCGGGGGACGAAGAGGTACCACTGGGTTCAAAATAGCAATTTTGGCTTGCTTAGGAGAGATAGTCCCCGTGGGGAACACCGTTGGTCGGGCTTAGGAGATAAGATCTCTACCGGGGGGTGTCAGATGGAACACTCGCATCTGACACAACTGATCCTTCATTCAGGTGCACTGGTTTAGAAGGAGTACTTTGATTCTGCACTTTGAAGCTCGACTACTTCTGGAGAAGCGATCGGCGTTCTTTCAATGTTTAACAGTTAAAAGAATTGCCATCTTTATTTTGAAAAGCAGAAAAATTTTGACAAGTAAATTCATTTTTGTTTTATTTCAAGAATCGTTGATCATATTAAAATGTCGTTCTATAAAGCAAAAACAAATAAGAATTGCAAACAAAAGCACTAGGGCTCAAATTTTATTGATAGGATGGAAATCAGCCAAATGCGTGATTCCATGGAGTATTTACAAAGTTAGAAAATGGTAATTTAAGGGAAAAGGGCTACATTGAAACATAACGACCACTATCCTTCTACCAACTTTAAATTCGGGACATCCTGAGCTTCTGTCGAAGATGACCTTGACTGGAGTTTTCCCTGATGGTGTAACTGCTGCTAAGGGACTTGCCCCTTTGTTGAAAATAGTTACTTGCCATTATCCCTAATTTTTGCCTGGAATGTACTCTGATATTTCCAATCCACCGGGATGATTTTTGATCATGTCTCTAATTTTTTCCTGGACCTCCCTTTCGGGTTTTCAATCCACCGAGACGTTTTTTTTTCCTTTTTTTTTTATTTAGGCGGAGTATTTCTTGACTACGTCAACATTCGTGGGGTAGGCGAATTCTTCTCCATCCATGGTCGTGAGTCTCAAGGCACCGCCTGAGAAGGCTTTCTTGACCACATAGGGGCCGTCATAATCCGGGGTCCATTTTCCCCGGGAATCAGTGAGAAATGATTGTATCTTCTTGAGCACAAGGTCTCCTTTCTTGAAGACACGAGGTCAGACCTTTGTGTCAAACGCCTTCTTCATTCTTTGTTGATACAACTGACCATGGCATAGTGCCGTTATTCGTTTCACTTCGATCAGATTCAGCTCATTGTGTCGACTTTGACACCATTCAGCTTCTGTTAGCTTAGCTTCCATCAATACCCAGATTGATGGGATCTCTACTTCTATGGGAAGCACCGCTTCCATGCCATATACTAGAGAGAAAAGGGTTGCCCCTGTTGAAGTGCGGACAGATGTGTGATAACCGTGAAGAGCAAAGGGTAGCATCTCGTGCCAGTCTTTATAGGTTACAACCATCTTCTGAATAGTCTTCTTGATGTTCTTGTTAGCCGCTTCTACAGCTCCATTCATCTTAGGTCAGTAGAGAGATGAGTTATGGTGTTCAATCTTGAACTCAGCGCATAACTCTTTCATAATCTTATTATTCAAGTTAGATCCATTGTCAGTAATGATCTGGCTCGGAACACCATAACGGCAGATGAGATTGTTTTTGATAAATTGGACCACCACTTGTCGGGTTACATTGGCGTATGACGCTGCTTCGACCCACTTGGTGAAGTAGTCAATGGCTACTAGGATGAACCGAAGTCCGTTTAAAGCCTTGGGTTCGATCATGCCAATTATGTCGATTCCCCATATGGAAAAAGGCCATGGGGAAGAAAGAACTTTGAGATGTGTTGGCGGTACATGGATTTTGTCTGAGTATATCTGACACTTGTGACACTTCCTCATGTACTTGTAGCAGTCGGATTCCATGGTCAACCAATAGTACCCTGCTCTTAGAATTTTCCTCGCCATTGTATGTCCATTGGCATGAGTGCCAAAGGACCCTTCGTGAATTTCTTTTATCAGCATGTCTGCCTCTGGTCTGTCTACGCATCGGAGCAGAACCATGTCAAAGTTTCTCTTATAAAGTGTATCACCGCTCAGGAAGAAGTTTCCTACCAATCTTCTGAGGGTTTTTCTATCTTTTCTTAATGCCCCAGGAGGGTACTCTTGTTTCTGAAGGAAGCATTTGATATCATGATACCAAGGTTTGCCGTCTATGACTGCTTCAATCATGAAGATGTAAGTGGGTCGTTCAAGGCGCATTATGTCAATCTTGGGTAAGTCGTTCCATTGACCTACATTAATCATGGAAGAGAGGGTGGCTAATGCATCAACCATGTGATTCTTTTCACGAGGGATATGGTGAAACTCGATTCGGTTGAAGAATGGTAACAACCTTTTCGCTTAATCTTTGTAAGGAATCAATCCTAATTGGTATATGTTCCAATCTCATTTGATCTGATTGATAACCAGGGTTGACTCGCCGTATACGTCCAAGTTCTTGATCCTTAAGTTGATCGCTTCTTCGAGACCCATGATACAAGCTTCGTATTCGGCCTCGTTGTTTGTGCACTTAAATGTTAGTCTAGCAGTGAAAGGAATGTGGGTACCCTGAGGTGTTATGATGATTGGCCCAATTCCATTTCCATAATGGTTGACAGCTCCGTCAAAGATTAGTCCCCATTGGGAACCTGGTTCTGGCCCTTCACTGGGTAGCGGTTCGTCGCAGTCTTTCATCTTTAGATACATGACATCTTCGTCTAGGAAGTCAAACCCGACTGATTCCTGGTCGTCAATCAGTTGATGAGCCAAATGATCAGCTAAAACACTTCCCTTAACACTTTCTGAGCGTGGTACTTAATATCATATTCCGATAACAACATCTACCAACGGGCTATCCTTCCCGTGAGAGCAGGCTTTTCAAAGACATACTTGATTGGATCCATTTCGGAGATTAACCAAGTAGTGTGACGAATCATATACTGGCGAAGACGTTTGGCTGCCCAAGCCAGAGCACAACAAGTTTCCTCAAGCATAGTGTACCGAGTTTCGCAGTCGGTGAATTTCTTACTCAAATAGTAGATGGCAGACTCTTTCCTTTTTGTTTCGCCTTGTTGGCCAAGTACACAACCCATCGAGTCTCCCAAGACTGTTAGGTAGATGATCAGTGGTCTTCCTTCCACTGGAGGTGATAGAATGGTGGGTTCAACAGATATTCCTTGATACTGTCGAAGGCGGTTTGGCAGTCTTCTGTCCAAATGCAATCCTGATTCTTTTTGAGTAATTTGAAGATTGGCGCACATGTCGCGGTCATGAGGAATATGAATCTGGAAATGTAATTCAAACGTTCCAGGAATCCCCTGACTTGTTTTTCAGTCCGCGGAGAAGGCATTTCTTGAATGGCCTTGACCTTGTTAGGATCAACCTCAATTCCTTTCTGGCTAACGATGAACCCTAGCAGTTTTCCTGAGCGGACACCAAATGTGCATTTGTTGGGATTCAAGCGGAGTTTGTACTTTCTTAACCGCTCGAATAATTTTGACAGGTGGGTCACATGCTCCTCCTCTGTTTTAGATTTGGCAATTATATCATCGACATATACCTCTATTTCTTTGTGTATCATGTCATGAAACAGAGTTGTCATGGCCCGTTGATAGGTTGCCCCGGTGTTCTTCAAACCGAATGGCATTACCTTGTAACAAAAGGTGTCTCATGGGGTAATGAATGAAGTTTTCTCCATGTCTTTCGGCGCCATTTTTATCTGATTATAGCCCGAGAATCCATCCATGAAGGAGAAGGCTTTGAACTTTGTTGTACTGTCTACCAGCATGTCAATGTGTGGTAAAGGAAAGTCGTCCTTTGGACTAGCCTTGTTTAGATCCCGGTAGTCTACACACATTCTGAATTTTCCGTCCTTTTTTGGAACTGGTACTATGTTGGCTAACCATTGAGGATATTCTGATGTGGCGAGGAAACCCGCGTCAATCTGTTTCTAGACTTCCTCTTTGATTTTGATGGCCATGTCTGGATGAGTTCATCTCAACCTTTGTTTTACTGGCGAACATTCTGATCTCAAAGGTAGATGATGTTCCACGATGCTGGTATCCAACCCTGGCATATCCTGATAGGACCAAGTGAATACATCGAGAAACTCTTTGAGAAGCTTTGTCAAACTTTCTTTGACAGTCAGCCTGAGTAGGGCCCCAATCTTGACTTCTTTTCTCTCTTCCTCTGAGCCCAAGTTGATCGTTTCCAACGGCTCTTTGTGAGGTTTAATGGACCTTTCCTCTTGTCTGAGTAATCGGGAGATCTCTTCTGGAATTTCGTTGTCATCTTCTTCTTCAGCCTCAAATACCGGGAATTTAAAGTTGGGAGAAGGCATTGGATCGTACGTTTTAATGGGGTTTAAAACAAGCAATCTACATGACGTGATGATTGTTTTTTAGAAGAGATAGAGAGAAATGCAAGAGTGTGTGCAGTGTTTTTCTGAAAACTACTTGTTTTTATTTGTTGTTTTTTAGGATTACCATCTTCTGATAAAGCGAAAAGAGAAAATAGCAATTAATGCAGAAATTACAGAACGACGTTAATTTATTTATGATTTTGTCGATTCTTGAAACTACAGCCCTATAAAACAAAACTCTGTTGCTTTGGGCGAAGCGAAGAGGGATATTTACAGAAAGTGAGCCTTATCAAAACATCTGTTTCACCTAGTCAGGGTGAAAGGTTAAGATAAAGACGGCAATTACTTTGACTTATGAACGATCTTCGGAACATCGATTGCAACCCACTGGCGGCCAACTCCTCGGTGAATCACAAAGTCTGGTACCTTCCTTAATTTGTCTTCAGAAATAACGCTGATTTCTGGTGGAGCAGGATCATTGGAATCTGTCTCCTAGGCAGAATTGTCGTAGGAGGATTCCTCAGTTGTATTTTGCATAGTATTTGTGCTCTCAGGTAAATCCCCCCATCCAGTTGGCTAGATGTCCTTGAGCCTGATACGAGAGCTTTCAGGAGCAGTGTACTTGACCATGAAGTCGAATTTTCCACTTGGTTGTCCTAAGGTGTCCCACACTTCTTTGGAACTGGAGGAGTCATCCCTTTCGATGACGTTGACCTCGAGAAAAGCATAGTTAATGAATTCTAGTCCTGCAAATTTTGCAAATTCATCATCGTGCTGGATATTTTTTGAATGACCTGAGTGTTGATCCCATGACACGGTGGGGACGCAGGTATTCTTTTCTATGATGCTCAGCTAATTTTCATTATTCGGATGGTTTTCTTGCCCCAAGTCTCCTGGGTACTGCTGCCAGATAGGCAGACCATCCATCGGGCCATAGTAGTGGTGGTCAAAGTTGTATTTCATCGGAGTGTCTTCCTCTAATGAATTTGGCGGAGCACGACATCCTTCTGGATCACAATCTCCGTATATCATTTCGACGTCTGATCTTGGTATAAATCTCGGACTCTGTGCGGGATAGCAAAATGGCGTAGGCACCTCTTCCTGAGACATATAACCGTCCTCATTAAGATAGGATTTATATTCCTCATCTGTATCAGAGGAATCTCCCTCGTTGATGGTATGTACTTCTTGAGACGCTGGGTGAAGGAAACCTCCACTGTGGAAGAAGTTCTGAATGGGATGAATACTTTCACCGTTAGCGGCAGTCTGGGTACAGGTTGCAGAAAAACCAAGACCCTTCTTTGTTTTATTATCAGTAGGAATGACAAGTTATCCCCATCCTTTTGCGTTGTTGCTTTTGATCACCTCGAGAGCATCTTTGTACGAGGAAATCGATGTTCCTTTTTCTGATTGATTGTCATTGCTCACTGAAAGTGCTTGGAACTAGGTTCCGATAACCTCCTCAGGTTCCACACAAGTTGACAATGAAAGGTTACTCGCGATCAAGGCTTGTTCTCCACAGACCGTGACGAGTTGGTCATTCTTGACAAACTTCAGCTTCTGGTGAAGTGTCGAAGTGACTGCCCCAGCCTGGTGTATCCAAGGTCTTCCTAATAAGCAATTGTATGTTGCCCGGATGTCCATGACCTGGAAAGTGACTTGGAAAGTGTGAGGACCGATAGTTATGGGAAGGTCGACTTCTTCGATAACTGTTTTTCTGGACCCGTCAAATGCTTTGACGACGACCTCACTGCCTCTCATCGGAGGTCCTTTGAATGATAGTTGCATCAGAGTGGACTTCGGAAAAATGTTGAGAGCCGATCCGGTATCTACCAGCACGCTGTCTAAGGCATCGTCCTGGTAGTTGACTATGACATTGAGTGCCATGTTGTGACTTGGGCCCTCTTCCGGTAGTTCCTCATCACTAAACCCCAAGTTGTTGCAGGAAGTGATGTTCGAGACAATGCTATCGAATTGTCGTATTGACACATCCTGTTCCACAAAGGCCTGCTCTAAGACTTTCTGTAGAGCCTCTATGTGGTCTTCGGAACTGAGTAAAAGAGATAACACATAGATCTTTGAAGGAGTTTGTAACAGTTGATCAACAATGTTGTATTCACTCCTTTGGATGAGCTTTAGCATCTCATCATCGTTCTTTGAAAGGTCGGGATTACTGGATTGACTGACTGGTGGATTTGGAACTTTTATTCGAGGTTCCTTTTCTCTGTTAGGTTCTCCAACTCCTCGGTTGAAGATTCGACCACTCCGTGTTACTCGACTGATGTCTGCAATATTCACAACAGAGGGAAATGGAATTTCATTTCCATTCTCAACTATTGTTGCACCGTATTTGTAAGGGATAGCCTTAGTTGATTCATACGGTAGTGGTCCTGGCAGATAGATAACTACAGGAGCCTTTTGATTTTTTTGACTGCCGTATGTAACTTTAATCAGTTCCTGGTTGAGAACCTTCGATTCTTCAAGTAAAGGGATGACGGTGTAAACATCTTTAACCCTTTCACGATCAGAGATCATGACAACATCCTTAATCTGATCAGTGAAATAGTCTGGCATCCAGTTGATTGATTCAGAACTTGGACACAGTTGAATCTCTTTGGGAGCTAACTGACTTTGAAGGGCTGCTCGCACGAGGTAACATCCTTGATTATTTTCCGAGCAGACTCTACAGCGCTCGTATTTGTGTGGTGGCACCTGGCCACGTCTGTTTTAAATGCAGTTTAACCTCACTAGATCTGTGTCCAGAGATCGGACATCCTAACTTTGATGCTAAGTAGGGTTCCCATTAAGCACACTAATTTGTTGTGTGTCTTCATCCATATAAATCGCAAGCCACCAATGGTTTAACAAGTGTTGTAAAGTTCTCTGAATGAGAGCGCACCCTTGGTTACTCTCATGACATACTTTACAGCTCAGATAATCATGTAAAGTGAGAAAACTGAGTTGGACTTGCTTGGCGTGCAACTCCACCAAGCTGGTATTCTTCAAACAAATATCGAAGATTTGAATCATGTTGACTTGATAAGGATTCCTATCATAGTAGTCCTGGATCCATCCAAGATCCATCTGACGCTGGAGGGCCTCTTATACCAAAGAGCATCCTTGTTTGTTTACTGAACAAGTCAAACAGGAATTGTAACTGTGCCGCGGCAGATTATGATACCGGCTTTGCCTTGAGTGCATTGCCACCAAGTTGATATTTATTGCACGGATGTCTTGGTTTTGAATGATGTTGGAATTTGTGTAAGCCATGTTGACTCCACGAACTCGATGCTCTTGGATCCACCCGAGATCCAACTATTCCTGTAGAGCTGATTACACCACAGAACATCCCTGATTGTTCTTAGAGTAGATATCACACTGGTGATAATTATGAGGTGGTACATGGCCGTATCCACTCTGTCTACAATGCATCTTGACCAAGTTGGCCCTTAATAAGAGCACGGCATGAATTTGATAGCTGTTGTTAGATTCTCCCTCTATCAAATTCACTGCAGCTTTCTCATGTTGAGGCAGCGGGTTCGTGAAAACATTCGGATTCGTATCTTTGAAAGATAAAACCCCGCTCCTAACAAGCTTTTACACATCGGATTTGAAACTGAGACAGTTTTCTATGTTATGCCCTGGTCCTCCTTGATGATAAGGGCAAGTCTGATCCGCTTTGAACCAAAAAGGAAGATTTTCCGGTACTGTAAGAGGAGACCTGGTTTGGACATGCCCCTTGATCAGTAATAATAGAAACAGTTCTGCGTACAACATCGGTATAGGGTCGAACCCTGGTGGTCGCGTTGCACGATTGTTGTTATATGGAGGACGGGCCTGCTAAAGAGGTTGTTGTGTACTTTGCTGAAATTGCTGTTGATTAGGTTGGCTATGAGCGACCTGAGGTTGATACGTAGGAACAGACGTAGGGTTGATAGCAGGAGTCACGGCTGCTACTGGTTGATATCGTCGCCTTTACTTTTCGAGAGAGATATTCCCAATATCTTGCCCTTTTTTCTTAGGGAGAGCACTACCATATCGTTTTGTATTACTTGATGATCCAGCGTCTTTAACTAACCCCCCTTCTCGGACTGCTTCCTCAAGACGAACTCCCATGCATACCATCTCGGTGAAGTCACTGGGCGCACTGGCGACCATTCTGTCGTAGTAAAATGAGCTCAAGGTCTTTAAGAAGATATTTGTCATCTCTTTTTCCTCAAGAGGTGGACAATCTAGGCGGCAATTTCACGCCATCTCTGAGGGAACTCTAAGCAAGATATGCACAAATATATATACAGAAAATTATATTGACAGATATATATATAAGAATAAAGCATTAAAACAGATATGGGGACTTACCTTCTGAGAAGAAGCCCAAGCATATTGTGATCTGTAGTATTGACTACAATTGTATTCCCTCTTTTAAGGTTACAAGAAATTGAAGAAAGTTTTGAAAAACACATTGAATTTTAATTTGAATTAAAAGAAATTTGTTTTTAAAAAAGATTTGTTTGGGGCTTATAGCTCAAGGAGATGCCCATATGACTTATTTGATAACATTGATCGCACTGCGATACTGACAGATGTTGTGGGACTTATACTACAGTAGAGGCCCAAAATTGTTTTTGTACAAAAAGGAATGGGTCTTACACTCTAATAGAGGCCCAAAAAGTTATTTTTATACAAGAGTTGGTGCTTATAACTCAAGGAGATGCCCAGATGAAAAATAGTGATCGCACCGTTATTTTGGAAATCGTATCGGGACTTATACAATGACTGAGGCCCAAAAATAATATATTTACAAAGGGGGTGGGTCTTACACTCTATTAGAGGCTCAAAATGTTTAAAAAGAAGAAAGATGGGGCTTACAACTCAAGGAGAAGCCCAAAAATTATTTTGAAAATGGCGATCGCGCCGAGATTTTTAAAATTGTATCGGTACTTATACAATGACTGAGGCCCAAAATCAATTATTTACACAGGGATGAGACTTACACTCTCTAAAGAGGCCCACAATGATTTTGAAAAGAAGTTTGAAAAATTAAATTTAAGAGAAACCCTAATTTTAATTAAAAATATAATTTTTCAAAGGAAATTAAATATAAAATATCAAATATATTTAAAAAAATTAGTGGTAAGCTTTGAAAAATATTTTGAAAAATCATGTTTAATTACATGAAAGCTTGAAATCCAATTGGTTTTGAAAAATCAAGGTGAGAATTTCATTTAAAAAATGTTTAAAAAAACAATAAAATGAAATTATTTACAAAAATTCAAGATATATTAAATAAATAATATAAATTTAATTTTTTTGTAGAATAAAATAATTTAACATTTTTGTGACTTTTTTAAAAAATAAACAATAAAAAATGATAAAAAATGAGAGAGAAATTAATTTTTGAAATCAATTAAGAAAATAATTAAGAATTCAAAAATTTGAAATATGGCGCCAACGGTCGTCTTCTACCTCACGACTACCCGCCATGGACGTTTTGCAAAACCTCTCATATCTCTTTGATTACTCAATGAAAATGACTTTTGTAAACATGAAAGTTGTGTGTTTTTGAACAAGGATTTCAGTCATATAAATTAATTGTATTTATATTAAGTGTGGAGTGAGAAATCAAGAGATAAACTCCAGAACCCTAATTTCTGCAAGAACACTATGAAATCTTATACACGAAAGCTACAAAGCAATTGATTGAGGGGAATCACTCTATATAAGTGCAGAAACATGTTTGTAACTTGAAAACACATTTATGATGCATGGATTATAGAGTTTGAGAGTGCCAGACTTACCTCTTGCAAGAAGAATTTGAATTCTATGTTGGAGGTGTTACAGATGTTGTGTAATGATCTAGAAAGCTTCAATGGACCTAATACAAGGTGTTTGGAAGCTTAGAATGGATTGAAACAGCCTGGAACTTGTTGTGGCAGCTCAACTGCAAATAGGCCAAAAAGCTTGAGAAAATGGGGGGTGACTTTGTGATTCTGGTGTTCTAGATGTGTTTTAAGGTTATGGATCACTCATATATGATGTATGTGAGGTGTTGGCATGATTGGTTTTGATTGAATTGCTCTCAAATTGAAAATTCGAATGTTACTTCAAGAAGAAGCAAAAATCTGGTTTTTGAGAGTGAAGTGAAAGAAAACATGAATTCAGATGTTTTGGGGTGGTTTGATCAGTCACACATGACCTCTATTTATAGTAGAGGAAGTTTGTTTTGGAAGCAATAGTGTTTGGAGGCTGATCATGGTTGTAGCTTGAAGCCATTGACTTGGATAATCCAAAAGTGCCAAGTCAACTCTTTTTATCTTGACTCCATTTATCTTTACAGGTTTGAATGCTCAGAGTTTGGACTGGAATCTTGACTGGCTTGGAGTGTTGTGATCTGGTTCATGACACCTCAATGCATTGCATTGATGTTTCCTTGCCAAAGTTGAATTTCAAACTTCATGTCATGATGGTTTTCACATGCCAAATTAAATTCCTTGCCCGTTTGATCATGAACCAAGTGAGTCATCAGATATTTTATGTTTTTGGAAGATGACAAAGTTGGCAAAGTGACAAGATTTGAAGGGCAAAATCGTGTGGCACAAGTTTAGTTTTCATGCTGTCTTGAAAAATCAGGTTTTTAGGCCATGTTTAAAGGCTTGTAACTCCCTAATCAAGTTGAGTTAGGATGAGTTCTTGTACTTTTTGGAAAGCACTAATAACATACTTCAACTTTGATGTCCAACTTTGGTCTTGAATCAACTTGGATCATAATGAAAAATGGCCTCAAAGTTGGTGAAAATTCAAGACAGATTCTGTCCAAAATTTTCACTAAGTGTTGGAAAAAGTGTCCATTTTCATGTTTTTGTGATTTTAATCAATCTATAACTCAAAGTCCATGAGGATTTGGAATCTCTTGTAGTTGACAATTTTTAAGTATCTAATGAGAGCTTTCATTTGAGCTTTGGATGGAAGAAAAAGGCCTTGTGGTTTAGAAGTTATTGCCAAGTTTCTTAAGGTTGCCCTTTTTGCAATTAACCTCACTTTTCTTGATTTTTATTGATGGATGATGATCCAAACCATGAATTATCATTGTTTTTTACTTAGGTAAGCCTTGTTTGTCAAGAAATTCAAAAAGTCAAACTTAGTTTTTGGCACAGTTGACTTTTTGTCAGATGAATTCCAAACTGTGTGATCCTCTATGAAATCAAGTCCTTGACCTAATTCAAACCTAATGGATGGATTCCATAGGTGTTATAGAGTGTCTTGAATCATGTCCCAAGGTTTGGGATCATGTCTTGGTTAAAAGTCAAAGGTACAGTTGACTTTTCATCAGAAAACCCTAATTGGTCCAAATGAATTTGAATCCTTGTACTGCTTATGAACCAAGTTCTTTGAATCAATACAATCTTGTAAATGGATCAATATGATGTATTGGAGGTCTTCAAAACACTTCTTGAGGTCTTGGCTCATGTCTTGCTCCAAAAGTTAACTTAGGGGTGAATTAGGTCAAGAAACCCTAATTCCTGATTTTTGATGAATGCATCCCCTGAGGCTATTTTGACTTGATGATTGGACTCATAAGGTCCATTTGAACTACTTGAATTATGTTTTGAAGTATTGAATCATTCCTAGATGAAAACTTTCATCTGGAGGCCTTTGTCGACCAAAACCCTAATTTGGTGACACTGGCGATCTTGAGGCTTAATCCACTTGGAATGTTGCAACCTTGTGCTTGATTCTTGATGTGGGAGACCTCTTGATCCTTTATTGGTGTTTGAGAGGCTTGACAAATTGATGATCATGCCCATTCTTGATTGATCCTTTGTCTGAGTACTCTGAGAGGGCTCAAAACCCTAATTCTTGGTTGTGGTGAATGTTCAACAATCCTTGAGGATTGATGAGGTATGAAGGTACATACATATTGTGGTGATGATTTGCATAATGATGAGAAATCTTGTGGTCAAAATTTGGGGTATGACAGGGTTGTAGCAGTATCAAGGAGGGCGATTTTTTTTAAGTTGCAGGTTGGATGGAGGTTTTTTTATCAGTGATAACAAAGGTCAAATGTTGGTTCCGCCATGATGCAGAATTCAAGAAAAATGAAAAAGGTTTGTATTGTTTGTTTTATTCTTTTCCGTCCCTGCTTCAAAACATTCGCATCCTCCCTTTAAGTCATTTCTCATTTTCTGGATTTGTCTTGTATTAAAGTCTAATCATTTTCACGTTGCAGGATATCTGTTGTTATTGCTGCACAGTTTGGAGTGTTGTGTTAAGTTGCAGGTTTTTGCTTGTGGCCGTGTGTGCAGAAAGCAGTGCAGTTCATTGGCTTGAACTGTTGAAGAGTTTTTTTAGCAATGTTTTGATGTGTTTCTTGTAGCAGCATAACAGAATTTTGGCATGACGTGTTACATTGGTAGCAGTAGGATTTTAGCGTGATATGCTTTTGTGTTTGGTCAAAGTTTGGTTTTTGTGTTTATTATTTTTTGTAATTTTTTGGAATTGGACTTGGTAATAAAAAATGTGAATGGGCTTTGTATGAAATTTGGAAAGGATTTTATGGACATGAGTTAATTGATATAATGGATTATAAATGAAATGATTTGAATGGATATTTTTGGATAGTTGAATCTAAATGGATATTGGATATGAATTGGACATGACAAACAAGTGGATTTTTATGGATTTATGGATATTGGATATTTATGAATGTGAATTGGATGTGGGTAATTGAATTTGAAATGGATATTTGGATAGTAATTGGGAATGAATTCGACAATGGTTTAATGGACATGGAATAAAATGAAAAGGATAATGAAACAGAGATTGGATATTGAATGGACTTGGAGATGAAAATTGAAAACTGGATTGAAAAAAATGGATAATGGTTATTGAAAACGGACGAAAAGTAAAAATGGATAAAACGGTTACGGAATGGATATGTGTTTTATAACACGCCTCCGCAACACTTAAGAACTTCACAAATGCACTTGACCGCCACAAATCCTGAACAACAACACAAACTCGAATCCATCTTGAAATTATCTTAATTGGACAACAACCTAACGAATCCTCACACCAATAGTGAAAACCCTAACCACCCAATCAATACTTGCATGCACATTGATCCTGCTAGCCTTAAGAGACTTAACTTAATGCCACTTGTTGATCATGAACACCAATGGTGAGAAACACTAATCTTCCATGATCCTGATCCATAGTCCTTCCAGTCAAACCACTGATGAACCTTAAACAAACTGCCCCCTTGTGGCCATTCAGAGAACTGAAGTCGTGCCTTGATAAACCTCTGATAGGAACTGCTCTTGACGATTGAAAACCCAACACCTTTGCCTCAGAATTGAGTATAATAACCGAAAGAAACAACTTATGAACAATGGAAATCCAACTTAACAGAAAAATCTCTGATCCCATGACTTATGAGCTCAAATGGTGGATGACCTATCGAAAACCCTGATTTACCGATCCTTGAAGTCTTTTGGAGCAAACCCTGATTCACAAGCAAAACAAAACACAACAAAGGCTGATAAATTGGTTAGTTATGCAATATGATTGACATAGAATGATATGCAAAAGATCAAAGAATCTAAGGGTAAAATTTGGGGTATGACAGTTGCCCCTATTTAAATAACTTTACCAGATGACATGAATGATGATAATCCTCATGAAATCATGGTGAAAGGTATTTAAATATAGATAACCAAAATTTTTTCCCTTAGATGCAATGACATGTTATGCTATGGACAAAAGAAAACCATCTATAATGTTGACAAGCCATGAACTCTAACATGATGAAAATGATGGAATGCTAAATGCAAAATGCAGATTAAAACAAAAGCAAGCAGGGAAAGAGTCCATACAATGAGTAACAGCTCACTAGGGATGACAAAACACAGGGGAAACCAAAACAAACTAGGGGAATCTAAAGTGGTTGAGCAACAGGTCTGAGCACGACCATGTGGCACTTTAGAAGTAAAGATCCTCACTGGAGGTTGAACCGGAAGACGGTCTCCACTGGGGAATATCCAGAGCAGTTGATCAACAAGTTCAAACAAATGACTAACTGACACTCTAAAAAGAATAAAGCAACCTCATTGGAAGTAGAACCAAAAGATGGGCTACAATGGAGGTATCTAGAATGCTTGATCATCAAGTTCAAGCATGGCCGGATGACATCCTAGAAAGAAAAGATCCTCAATAAAGGTTGAACCGAGAAGACGGTCTCCGTTGGGGAAAGAAAACAACATAACTTCATTGGAAGTAGAACCAAAAGATGGGCTCCAATAAAGGTATCTAGAATAATTGATCATCAGGTTCAAATGTGATTGGATTATATTCTAGAACAAAAAGATCCTCAATGAAGGTTGAACCGGGAAAAGGTCTCCACTGGGGAAAGGAAACAACATAACTTCATTGGAAGTAGAACCAAAAGATGGGCTCTAATAAAGGTATCTAGAATGATTGATCATCAGGTTCAAATGTGACCGAATGACATTCCAGAACAAAAAGATCCTCAATGAAGGTTGAACGGGAAACGGTCTCCACTAGGGAATATCTAGAGCAGTTGATCAACAAGTTCAAGCAATGACTGGTTCACACTCTAGAACAAAAAACAGGATACAACCCTCAAAGCCTTAGGATCATACCAAATTAAAACATCATCATTGAAGGTAGAACCAAAAGATGGTCTCCAATGGGAAATAGATAAGCAATTCCACTTCATAGGGGAGTAAAAGAGTCACAAGACATCACCGGGGAAACAGGTGTCCAGAAATTCACTGGGAAACTCACATCCATCTCACTTGGAGTAGTATGAAGCCTAGGCAAGCTTACTGGGGATCTCACAAAAGAGATACAGGATGACTGCTTTACAAGCAAATTTTCTCAAATAAAGAGAAAAAACCATCAGAGTCTTCATCAACTTTCTCAAAGAGATGCCTTTTGATAGAAGCAAACTGGATAGATGACCTAATAAGGAATCATCACTTGCAATAAAATCCTTGTAAAGAGGGTAACTCAAATAAAGAGAAACCATTTGTAAGATCTTCAACAAAAATCCTTCTGACAAACATCCAGAGGAATACCAATTGTAATTGCAAAAGGTTGAATAACACCAAGGTTGGATAAGCTTCTCGGGAGAGACTGCCACTTATTGCCATATAAAAACATGTTTCTCCAAGAGATTGCCACTTGTTATGAGAAAATTTGAAGGAAAAACCAAAAACGGATAAGCTTCTCAAGAGAGATTGCCACTTATCGTTGTAGAGTTAATAATAGCAAAACAAGCTTCTCAAGGAGACTGCCACTTATTGTATACAAAAGTTTGAGGAAAACACCAAGGACGGATAAGCTTCTCAGGAGAGATTGCCACTTATCACCATAGAAAATATATCAAAACAAGCTTCTCAAGGAGACTGCCACTTATTGTCGGGTGTTTGTTCCAAGGAGATGTTATAACAACCCTGCTAGAGAATAGTTTCTATCTTCAATAGGGATCTGTAAAACATTCTTCCTGCGAGACACAGTGCAAAATAAATGCACGCTCAAACTAGGTTTGGTGGCCTAATCAGATTCAAAGGCAACACTTGCCAAGGACCAAAGTTCAATCTAGGAACAAGCTAAAAAAAACGGTCAAACAAGACTCCAACCATTGAGGCATGAACTCAAATGGAGGATTTATCTTATCCAAACGTGGAAAAGATAACTGAAGCAACCATCATCCATGAGGATTAAAATGTGTGAGGAATTTGAAAAGGGTGGGCACTTTATGCATAAGGCTGATGACCCTATTAGAGAGAAGGGACTAACCCAGTCACTTGGGGAATAACGCCAACATGAACAAAAAAGGTAAACACCATAATGGTAGCAAAAATGCTCGGATACTATGCATATGTATGAATGCATGTATTCCATGTTTATGCTTATGCTGACAAAATAGACAAAGGGAAGCAAAACTGAAGATGAAATAAACATCTCGACAAGGATACCCAGCCCACTTCACCAAATTGGAACATCACTAGGGATGAACATGTAGAATCAGCAGTTCTACTTCAAGGTTTCAAACCTTCTCTGGGGGAAACAAAGTACTCCACTTGGAGGCATAACGTCGTGACTTCACTAAGGATTGCCATCATGAGCCTGGTTTCCTTGTTGGAGGAGGAGATCCACCGGGAATTGCCAAGATCAACCAAAATAAAAACTTACTAGGGAGCTGGAAAAAGATGTCACAAGAACAATATAGTACTACACTCTAATTTGTATAATGATTATCATAACGAACAACAGCTCTTGCAACAAATAACCTTCAAATCTCTTCTTCCCCAGATTACATGGTCTGTGAGAAAAAGCCATCAAGTGGATTTTATAGAAGAATTGGCATATAAGATGTCTTAATATCTTCAAACTCTTGGAGAGATTCAACAAATCTCGACGTAACTGCCCCAGTTTTACTATATTTGTGAGACAAAGTCCTCGAAATTGTCCTTCAGACTATAGGAGTAACAACTGGGAAACAAACTTGCCCCTGCTAGCTGGTTGATCTGTGAAAGAGGTACCCCAGATTGACTATATCTGCACAACAAATTCCTTGAACTATGAGAGTAACAACCTGGAAACAGACTTGCCCCTGTTGGTGGGTCTTTGGAGTCCTTGCCTTGAAAGGAGTTGAGAAAAACTTGCCATAAGATGACCTTAAGATGGCTTGCCCCAATATTCTGAACTTTGAAGAGTACATGCCCCTGATTCACCGACTCCTGGAATGGTTGATTAAGAAATCCTCCAAATTGGTTGCCCCATGCTGAGCTTCTTTTACCAAATCAAATTCCCTAACTGGTTGTATTTGTTGGAATTCCTTTGATATTGGGTTGTTTTGCAAACAGTATTGTTCATTAAAAATTGCCAATTTCAATGCAACATTCATGCAAGCTTTTGAAATCAAAGTTTATTGATAAAACACACAGTTGAATGATTAAATGGTCAAAATGAAGTGGATCTTGTCATTTACAGAATGACAGGTGAAGTGATCAACACACACAAATAGCAAAGATTATTAGGAGTCAGGTTATCCAACCTTGTTGTAGTATGCTTTCAAAACAACCTTACCTCAATTAGGTCTTTTAAAGGTTGTAATGTGGCTTGGTTCACGGCTCATGGAACAAAAGATAAAGGCTCAAAGTTTGTTAGTCCCCACCCAATCTTCATGATGAACTTCAGTCCTACGTTCAGTTAACTCAGGCCATACATTCAGGTTCCTATAGGCTAGGAATTGAACTGATGATAGCTGGTGATAGTTCAGAACCTAGGGCAGTCACTACTCCCGTACAACATTTGGTTGTTTTTTTTCTATTCGAGGACTTTCAGAGTGAAAACTTTAAAGAATTCCTCTTTTTATTATCCCTAACTTTTGCCTGAACTGTTTCTTTTGATGTTACAGCCAGCGGGATGCCCCAGTTTTTGCCTAAGTCTCCTTCATAGGTTTTGACTTAGCGGGCTTTTTTCTTCTTCTTTTGTTTTTTAATTTTCCCTTTTTGAGAAAGAAGGTGACTACCTAGTTTAATGGCTACAGTGAACCATCATTGGCTTGTGAACTTGGAAAAAATCTTCGACACTTGTTTGCTGTGAGCGAAGGAAAACCTGTGAGCATAACCTTTATATGAAAGGTGTCTTGTATGCACATATCGCCAAGTTAACTGAGAACTATCCACCCCAAGGTTAAGATTACGGGTTTTTTTTGTGAAAGAAACTCCTACTTCTAAGCTCAAAGGGGTTACAAGGGATTATCCTCCTTATTTCTCCAGTGTTTGGGGATTGAAACAATGCCTTACATCATCGACAAAGTTTAACTGAAAGCATGTCAACAACAGTTAGGGGTATAACATTTTCGTCATCCTCCCCAATCTTTGTTTAAATAACAACAGTTTGGTAAAGATAAATGGATGGAAAAAGATAAATATTTTTTCTTTTTATGACAATAAAAGAAAATGAGTGGATATGAATGGATTGATCCAAAAGATGCATAAACATTTTATTAATTTTGCCAATTTAAAAAACAACAATGCTTACAAGCAGATATGAAGTCAAAAAGCAAGGAAAATACAACTGAAAATATTGAAAAAAATCAAAATACAACCAGCTTTGGAGAATTGACTTTAGCAGACTTCAATTTCCAGGTCCGGACAAAGGAACACTTCCATCACTGATTACTTGCTCCTTGTGGTACAGAACCTGAGAGGCCTCACAGGTCCTTTGTCTTTTGCTTCAAGAATCAAGACATTGGCATTTGGGTTGCCTTCTTGAGGTTTTAGCAGCTCCAACAAGCTTTGTAATTTCAGCTCGAAACCCTTGCACTCTTCAACTAGATGCCCCATTATCCCAGTACGGTATTTTCATTAAACTTCTGGGTGATCTTCTTCGAGGATCAGATCCTTGTCATAGATCAGCTCTTGCACAACAGATTCTAATGCCAGACAAGTATCCAGGTCGTGCCCTTCAGCCCATTTGTGAAACTCACAAGTTAAGTTTGCATTGTGCCAAGGTCCAAGCATATGATTGAGAGGTCGCAAAGTCACCAACAAGTTTTAGATCAACAACGGATAGAGCTTGCTCAGCAGCACATGAATTGGCTTATAGTAGGCCTTATTCCTTTTGACGGGATTCTTCTTGTTCCTGTTCTGGCTTTGAGAACCTTGAGGGGAAATAACCATTGGATGCTGAGATACTCTTCTGGTAGCGACCTGATGAGGATGACATTCTGGTGAAGGACCAAATGCTGCTTGACACGAAGTTTCCTCGAGGGCGTGTCCTTGATGTGGAAGAAACATAAGAGGTGGTGAAGGATTGTTGACTTGAATGCCTTGAGGCGTGAATGAGAATATCTCGGAGTCAAGCAGAGTCTGAACATTGCTCCTGAGCACCTTACAGTCTTTAGTTGAATGCCCTTGTTCCCCAACATGGTAGTCACATCGATTGTTGGCGTCAAAGCCTGATGGGTATAGAGGGATCACTGGATATATCTCCTTTGGCACTATCAATCCACCTTTGATCAAATCTGGCAATATCTGACCGTACAACATTGGTAACGGAGTGAAATGCCTTTCTGGCCTCCTTGGCCTTTGTCAGGCGTGTTGACAGTGGTCTGACTGTTGATACTGAGGAGGTCCTTGAGTTGGAAGAACCACAGGAGATGACAAAGTGATAACTTCTCTAGATGCAACAGGGTAAGGGTGCCCTTCTTTCTTCATCAAGTTCTACAAATTCTCCAAGACCCAGTTCATCTGACCTTTAAGGACTCTGATCTCCTCCTTCATGGCTTCCTGGCCTTTCAAGAGCTTGTTCATTGTCTCCATTTGTCACGAATGTGTGCTAGGTATCCTTCTAGAGATATAGGAAGAAGAAGATGAGACTCAAGGCTAAGAAATACAAGCGAGATGCAAATGTAATGACATGTGAATGCAATGCAAATGCAAGCTAAAAAATGTCTAAAAAACTCAAAGATAATTGCAAACATTAATAGTAGTCTCAGGAGAAAACTTCATTCATTAAAGATTACAACTTCCAAACAGTCGATAGTGTTTACAAACAGTATCACTAAATACAAATAGAAATTACAACAAAAGGCTGAAACAAACAACATATTACCAGCTTTAGGGAATTAACTACAGCAAATCAAAGAGAAGCTCAACCACAGACGCCTGATCCCTCCTCATCTTGCTATCCACTTGTAGGAAGCCATCGTCGATTTGTTTCTGAATGTCCTTTTGAACCAACAAACATCCCTTAGGGTTGACATCATAATCTTCACCTTCTAAATAACGATCCTTAATCAAACCATCCTTTACCAACTTTGCATGAAAGGCTTGAAGCGGAGTTTTAATCTAATCAATATCAAGGATCAAAGTCTTACCAGATGCATCCTCCACAACATTAACTGCCCCATGAGTGGGCAAAGGGTTGTTTTTGATATTAGGCTGAGAATCACCAAAAGACAAAATCTTTTGTTCCACCAAATCCTTTACAATATGCTTTAAGGCAAAATAACCTTCCAAATCATGGCATGGGGCTCCTTCATGGAACACACAATGAGCATTGGGATTATAAGAAGGTGGAAGCGGATCTGGAGGTGGACCCAATGACCTTGTAGTTATTAATCCTTGTTGCACCAGAGAAGGATATAACTCTGTATATGTCATAGGAATGGGAGGAATTGGAGGCCCACCACCCTGTCTTTTATTTGGAGCATTCTGACGAGAAGCTTGAGTCCGTTGTTAATAAGCTGAAGCATTAGGCGTTCATTGATAGGTTGGAGGTTAATGAAATAGCTGGTAAACAGAAGCTTGATGCACGGGCTGGTACACAGGAACTTGGTTATTGAATGTGGGAGCGACAACGGCCAAATATGGTTGCTGAGAGTATTGAACAGGATAGACAGGATGCTGAACATAGCTCTGTTGTTGTTGTTGATGTTTCCAAGGGTGATTCTTCTTCTTTCTTCTTGACATCACAACATTGGTCTCTCCTTCTTTTTTCTTATGAAAATTGTTGAAGGATTTCTTGGCATTATCACTTGAACTACCAGCTCCCTTGGTTATCTTTCCATTTTTCAAACCAAGCTCTACTTTAACTCCCACAACCATAATATCAGAGAAATTAGCAGACACACTACTGATTATCCTTTCATAGAATTATGGCCTCACAGTTTCGACAAACCAGTCAGCTAGCTCCTTTTCAGTTAAAGGTGACTCTACTTGCAAAGCCGTTTCTCTCCAACCTTGAGTGTATTCCTTAAACGACTCGGAGTTCTTCTGAGATATACCATGAGTTGCCTTCTATCTGGAGTAAGATCCATATTATACTTGTAGTGCTTAATGAAGGCATCTGACAAATCTTGAAAGCTATGGATACGAGACTGGTCCAGACTTAAGTACCATTTGGCAGAGGCACCTTTCAAGCTATCCTAAAAACAATGAATCATTAGCTTGTCGTTGTCAACATAGGCGGACATCTTTCTGTAATACATGACCAGATGGGTTCTAGGGCAAGTGGCACCCTCATAATGGTCAAAACTCGGAGTCTTGAACTTTGGTGGAATAACCAGCCTAGATACCAGACACATCTCCCTCGCATCAGTGCCAAATATTTCACTTCCTTCCATGGCCCTCACTCTCCTTTCGATAGTCTCAACATTTTCTCTCAGCTTTTCGTGGCACTCATCCCCCTCTTCAGACATGTCAGAAATGTCATAAACTTTATTCACGTCATGGAAGTAAGGACGCACTGGTGTTTGCATGATAGCTGGTACAGAGATAGGAACTGCTTGAGGAACTTCGGAAGTCAGAGGAGCGGTCTATTGAGGCAATTGTTGAGTGGTTTACACTGTGAATGATGGTGGTACAAAACTAAAAGGAAGACCAATAGGAGGTACACTGGTGGTAGTAGTTGTTATAGGTGGAGGATCCACTACTGTGTTGGCAGTTTCAGAAACCACGTTGGTCTGAGTATCCATCGTTGCACGTATAACCTGCAACATCTCCATAATTTGTCCTATGTTCCCTCGTAGGTCTTCCAACTAGCCACTAACTCGCTCGATCTCCACATTCTGCTCTTCCATTCTTCTACGAGCTTGAGCTTTAGTGTTGTAAGGGTGGTGAGAATTCAGTGTGAACAGTCAAATGAAGCTTGTGTATAAGAAACTCCAAACCTCTTCTTCAACTCCTGGGATTTTGCTTAAGGTTGTCTATCTGCTTTCTCAACAACTTTTGCGAGGAAACAAACATGAGTCTTACAAAGGGAAACCGGTCAATGAAATCATTTTCTGAATCAACTATTAGAGATAAGATGTTTGCAACTAAATCTCTAAGTTCCTTGAACACTTATTTTGAAAGAGAATGCTTATGGATGCATGAATGAATGGATGTATGCATAAACACACGTATACACATA
Organism: Lathyrus tuberosus; assembly: GCA_022829125.1. Taxonomy (NCBI): domain Eukaryota; kingdom Viridiplantae; phylum Streptophyta; class Magnoliopsida; order Fabales; family Fabaceae; genus Lathyrus; species Lathyrus tuberosus. The sequence goes on from JALAZF010000141.1 coordinate 11,397,328, forward strand.
TTCACATATATGCTGACATGCAAACAAAATCCTAGGTTTGAAGATCACGAGCATGGAGCCATGGTCTACCCATCCCAAAAAGGAGTGTATTAAGGGTTCTTGATCTGCAGAACAGGGTTCTAACAGTACCCAAAGTCATCAACCCATCTTTCAGATATTATCAGCACACCAATTAACTCGGGAACAAATAATATTCTCAAGAGAGTCTCGTTTGAGTGTAGTATCGTGTATCAACTACTTTGGGTTTACACCCTCATAGTCATTGCACTACATCCTAACAAGGCCAAAGTTGGGGGAAATGGTGATCTAGAGGTCCTCAGTATCACAGACTCCTAGGTCAAAAGTAATAGTGCATTCACGATGGCTCGTTCAACACTACTACTCCCAAGAGGGCCTCAAATGAGCGGGAAATCTCAAGTCAACTCCTTAGGGATTGAACTCCCTCAAAGTCTTCTTGACTATACCCACCATCCTATCATAAGTGTATACTCAAGTCCGGGTTAGGACTTATCCTCACCACTCAAGGTAATAACCCCTACATACAGAAAAACCCAAGCACAACAGATATATACAGATATTTACAAATATACAAGTATACAAACAAGTAAACATAAAAAATAACACAAATACAAACAAGGTGGGCTTAACCCTCTTAGGGGATATTCCCCAGTGAAGTCGTCATTTCTGTTGCGATGAGAATCGAATATCAAGCTATTAGTTAACTTGAATCACAAATCATGAAGTTCACCACCGCGCTTTGATTTATTTAAAGGAAAGGGTAAAGATCGAAGAAAACCCTAAGTGTGCTATGTAACAACAAAGCTAAGAGAATCTATGGTTCGGGGGTTGGTTATACCTAGGGAAGGTGCTAGCGTCCTAAGTATCTGTAGTACTCTACAGGAACCTCTTGTTAGTATTTGTGTTACGTTATTGTTTGCTTGCTAAGGGAAAAAAGCTAAGGTAAAGACCTGTGGGTATATACACTAAGTATGATCGCCAAGACATCGCATCTCGTGCCTACGTATTCTAACTAGGATGGAATTAGAGCATTCGTAGTTCACCTAACTAAGGGTGAGGAACTCTTGACTGTGGTCAAGGTTCCAAGGGGGGAGTAAGTGTTCATAACCATGACACTTACATGGAGTGTGGTGACTCCAATCCTAAGGCTAGGATGAAAGGGGATGAAGTTTCCATGGTTGAACACCTATATAGAGTACGGCGACTCTAATCCTAAGGCTAGGATAAAGGGTAAGGTAAACTAGTCTCGGTCGCCCGACGGCGAGGGGTAAGGGAGTTAGTTGTTAGTGCGTTAGTGGTTAGTGGTTAGTGGGCTCGCAAAGATATCGCATCTTGTGCCTACGTATCCTGACTAGGAATGAGGAATCAGAGCCTCCGTAGTTCACCTCACTAAAGGTGAGGAACTTTTGACTATGGTCAAGGTTCCAAGGGGGAAAATAAGTGTCTATGGCAAGACACCTATATAGAGTGCGGCGACTTTAATCCTAAGGCTAGGATAAAAGGGAAGGACCTAAAGTTTTCCCAAGTATGACGTGGCAGTCAACAGGATGGGATCCTTTCCTTGGGAATGGGGAGCGACAACAAATAGCAAGGATGAAGCTTTAAGCATAAATGATAACAATCAAGAATGAACAAGAGAACACCAAACACTCATCAATAACTCATGGACAAAGTCAAAAAAGTATTAGCAAGCATCAAGAGTAAACCAATCAACAAGGCAATAATTAATCAATAATTTCTCAAGAATTAAGTCAAACTAAAGGCAACAATGATTGATCAATACTTAATTCAAAATTGGCATCAAAGGCTTCGAAGGTATCAAGAATCAAATTCAAAATTGAACATCAAGAATTAACCAAAATAAAATCGAGGATTGTCAAGATTAACCTAAGAACCAAATAAAATCTAATTAAACCAAATTCTAATTAAACTGAAATCTAATTAAAAACTAATTAACAAATTAAACTAAACTCTAATTGAAATTCTGGCAATGCAGACAGCAGATGTCCTAACACATGTCAAGACATTATTCTGTATAAACATTTAAACACAGAGGCACAACAGTAGACTGATACCTTGAATATCAGAATTGCAGAATCACAGATGTTACGACATCTGATCCAACATGTTAATCAAGATTGAACTGAAAATAGCATAATGATAAACAACACAGAATATGATGACCCAGTTCGGTGAAACTCACCTACATCTGGGGGATACCAATCCAGGAAGAAGAAATCACTATCAGTAGTATAGTATTATGTAAACAACCTCAGGTTTACAGAAAGCACTCACACTAACCTATCACTACCCAATGAAGTCTTTATCATTAGATGTCACATCTAATTGATAAGAGAAACCCATCTCACTCCCTAAATCACAACCTGTGATTATCTAATAGTGAATACCTCATAACTGTATCTACCCTATTGAAAGACACCCCTTCCAATACAAAGTTCAGTCAAACAACCTTAACTAACAAGTTAACTTGGATTTGCTTTAAAGCTTCATCCAAGAACACTACACGATTCATTGCCTACGGGCTTCTGAATCTGTACAAGTACCCATGTCTACCACACTGCACTAAATCGATACAGAGGGAGACTTACAAGAGAAACCTACGACTCTGAAAACCTAAATCCTACTTTACAAAATAGGATTCCTAAGTCTATGTCGTCCTCTCTCTCCTTTCTGTCTAGGTCTTGGTCTTCTTTTATAGTCTTCTACTTTGTTGGGCTTCATATCTTTGATCCTTGATCCACTGCCAATCGCGCCTTTAATCTTGGAACAGATTTGAAACAAGCCTGCTGTGATACACATGATGTCGAATCTACATGCTGTGACATTTCACTCGACATCTTTAGTCTGTGTCTGAAACCTTCATATTAGAACATCTTTCCCAACATTATGTTTTACCAAAATTTTGTCAAACTCTTGGAGCTTTCAATCTCCCCCTTTTGACAAATTTTGGCTAAAACATCCTTTAGCCTGATGGTGCATGCAGTGGAAAAATGCTTGAAGAAAGTGCTAAGGAAAAGGGAGAAGATAATTTGGAGTTACCCTCTTCATTTTCTTATGACACCGAGTACATAGAGAATGTAACTCAGATCACAAAACACAGCTTGCTTCCTAACTCTGATCACAAAACACAACTCCCGAAGATTTTCAAACCAGAACGTTGAAACATCCTTTGGAACAGTTTTGCATGCCAGCAGCACAAATGCACATACACCTCTCACCAGTAAGCCATTCTCCCCCTTTTTAGCCAAAAGTTAACAACAATGACCCATGCAGATCCATACCCATATTGTGCTTTCCCAAAGACGAACAAAACCCATTTTCTCTCAGCTAAATAAGAAGAGATTTTACACTTCAAGCATCACAGCTCTCCTTAAATAATGAAGAAGCTATGTACGTAGAGCCCATCCAAAAGACTAGTCAAAGAGTGCAATAGCTGCTAATTAAGTTAGTTTCAAAAGTTTCCACCTTTTCTGACTTGTCCTCGAAACTGCTTCTAAATAGTGTCTTGATACCTAACCAGATTTTGTCAGGCTTATGGTCCCCACAGATAGAACTTTTTTAATTCAGATTTAACAACCTCGATAACAGCAGAAATCTTTCATTTACCCCTCCAATAGTAGAAAACTAATTTCTTCCAGACAGCAACAGAGATTCCAAAGATACTTGTACCACTTCTAATTCAATCCATTGACACCCAATGAAAGAATCATAACATCCTGATAAGTTCACCCAGAACTCATATCAGTATGGCAATGTCACGACATCTCGTCGGACATATCAACGTCACCTGAGGCAATCTACCACAAACTGCTTGAAACCACAAGCAATCTTGATAGCCAGTCTGCACCATTGCAGCTATATCTAAAACAGAGATCTAACTTCCCCAGTCGTAGACAACCAGTGCTCCTTTGCCAGAAGAACACCCTAAATGAATGGAAAACATAAGACGCGTCTTCATGTCTTCAAGAGCGCACCCTCAATTCAACACACTTGCTGAATGCGTTCACCTACTGCTTGACCCTCAAGTAAACCATGTACCACACCAGTACATAAATAAGATAGAAATTCTCCCCCTATTTTTCTCAAAAGATGCTTCTTCACCAAGAACCACCCCAAAACCACTACATGATTTCCCATGACAGCTTCATGGTCATATAGTGTGTGAATACTCGGAACGCATCCGTGTACAACAACTAACAAACTCTTGGATTGAGACCAAAGCTCCATTGATCCATCTCATCCATAAACCATCTATACACCACATGAATTCCTCATGAATTCTCATGTATAAATCTCCTTGTTCCCTGAGATATAACCCAACTGAATCAGAATACTTCACATTCCTCAAAGAGACGCACAGGGCCCCTTAGTTTACTAGCTCATCCAGATATTCTTTGCACTTGAAGAACATCAAACACATGCTCCAGAAATCTTCAGCCCATTTGCTCCACAAACACCAAACTGATCTATTTCTAGCATATCCCATTCACATCAGACTTCCAAGACAATCCTTTACCCATCATTCTCTTGTATGATAAGATAAATACTTCTTAGACAAGATGTGAGTGTCAAGTTCTACACACAGAACTTAGTATCCTACACCAAGGATAACCAACCTAAAAAAATGGTCTAACATTAGTTAGGACATCCTTCACATATCACAGACACCACACACCATGGTTCTTGATATGCTCCACCATTGGACTTACTATCTGCATAGTAATCCATATGAAGATCTTCACACAACACTGTGCTAATAGCTTGAACAAAGAGAGCTCCAAAAACACAGATAGAAATAAACTCTCATCCGCTAAAAGAAGGTATACTTCCATCATCAACCTAGAACTTCTACCACAAGCTCCAAGATAGACCAGAACCAGAACCTTCTTGCGTTTTCAACTAACTACCCTTCTGCACAAGAGTAATTAGTTCCAAGCACCCTGCTTAAATGCACACTATGAAACCAACCAAATGCCACCTTTTGATTAATCTCACTCTTCTTCAGAACTCCCACAAGATACACTGATCCACCAATGAAATCTGATCTTCAAGTCACATGAACTACTTGCTCCACAAAAAGACATCTTGGATCCACCAAGCCTCTAGACATGTAACATCTTCTCAAACCACAGCTCCCGCAAACTGCATGAGATAGACCTTTTTAAAGCATCCATAACTTCCATTCTCCTGTAGATCACCTTATCTTAAGCTGATGTGCCATATCACCAGCTGAGATCCTGATATTAAGCTAGATGTCAGAACATTCTGATACGACATCTAACTGCTGAATTCAACCCCTCCTTCTGCCACTTAGAAGAACTTCCTCCCTATTACAGAACAAGAGTTCCATGCTCACATAGACTTGATTCAACAACCAAGTTTGAGTAAACAACCTCCATCCTGCTTAGACAAATCACAAATGTTCCATACAAGCTCACACCTTGATGAATAACTACTTTGAAACTCCAAAGACTTCACACCTGCCACGTCTGAATCTTCAGAAGATAAGTAGTCATAGACTACACCATAACCATACCAAAGAATGCCATTTTCCTTAGTAGAGCAGTCTGTCGAAAGTCAGAGATAACTGCCACTTAGCCTTGACCTTCAAAATGAGCAAGATCCCATGCTCCTCAGTACCTAGATCAGAAATAAATTGATACAAGTTGTGATAACACCAGCACTCCATTCTGGACAAGTCTCTTGCCAGGACACTTTCCAGATAGACATCAGATGTTTCTAGTAACAACTTGAACACACCTGTTGCACTCCAATACTCTTAGATCAGGAATAGACTAATCCAAGAACTAACCATCAAGATTATGATGTCTTCATCTTCATCTTCAACAGCACCAAAGTCCAAACCAGTTTCTTGCCAGGAAACTCTCCAGAGATCACATGCTTCTGTCACACCAGACTGAAGCAGATTCTTAGGTCAACACCCAAGACCAAACCAAATGCTAAAGTGTATGCAGTACCCCTCCCATGATTCTGCACAAACTCTGATGATGAGATGTTCCAACATCTTGTTGAACATCAGCAATCTTGACTTTCAAGGATAATCAATTAAATACTTGTGAATTCCACAAATAGCAATTGATCTTAAATCCTTGTCCAATAACCCTTCTTCAATGTTGTAGCTAAGCTCCACCAGATCACTTCATGAACACTTATCAAGTATTCAATCTTTTGCAAGTATCTTCTTTGACACAAATAGTTGAGATACCAAGGCTGCCACCCTTGACTCAAATAACTAAGATTTTCTCTGAACAAATCCTATTTACCTCAACAATTCTAAGAACTCCAATCAGATTGGATTCACCCATAGGGTTAAGAGAGATGAATCCTTCCTTGTTGTTTTGGATGGTGAAAATAAATCACCTCCACATTCTTCAGGTTGTGTTTCATAGAAACACCTTCTAGTTAGAAGAATAACTAAAAGACTCCAGATGCACGACTGAGATGCCTTTATGAGTAGACTTGAGAGAATTCTCAAGTATCTTTGACAACCTAGATCAATAATTTATCAAACTCCTAGAGCAAGAACTTGATAAACCTAAATTCAACTCATCTCCTCTTCTACTGACTTTAAACTGTACCATGGAACCAAGCTTCCAAGTACCAAGTCACCATAATAGACATCTTCCAACAACTCTTTCCATTCCATCGCTCCCGACTTTGGAATAAAAAGATGTAGATATCTTCAACTATAGAGGCCAATGATTGAGACCTTCCACCATCTGTCTTCAGTAACAACTCCAGAATCCCAAAGTTCTAGAGCTCTTCCATCAGAAACACATGCAGTGGAACCACCAAGGAAAAAATTCAACTTGCCCTAATAAGATGTCAAAACATCTTATAAAACACCCCTACAAGAGAACTAGCCAATTCTCCTGCATTTGTTGTAGAACCTCCTCAGCAACATGAACAACCTCTGGGTTGTTACCTTCGATCCAGAACATCCATCCCATCCATTAATACCCTTGAGTATGTCTGAGTTGATTGATCTGATCTTCAAAACTCCTCCTTGTTTAAACGTCAAAAAGTATCTCCTAAAGATCTCATCTAGAAACAGACAGGATGCCTGCTCTGATACCAATTGAAATTCTAGCAATGCAGACAGCAGATGTCCTAACACATGTCAAGACATTGTTCTGCATAAACATTTAAACACAGAGGCACAACAACAGACTGATACCTTGAATATCAAAACTGTAGAATCACAGATGTTACGACATCTGATCCAACACGTTAATCAAGACTGGACTGAGAATAGCAGAATGTTAAACAACACAGAATATGATGACCCAGTTCGGTGCAACTCGCCTATATCTGGGGGATACCAATCCAGGAAGAAGAAAACACTATCAGTAATATAGTATTATGTAAACAACCTCAGGTTTACAGAAAGCACCCACGCTAACCTATCACTACCCAATGAAGTCTTTATCATTAGAAGTCACATCTAATTGATAAGAGAAACCCATCTCACTCCCTAAATCACAACTTGTGTTTATCTAACAGTTAATACCTCATAACTGTATCTACCCTATTGAAAGACACCCCTTCCAATACAAAGTTCAGTCAAACAACCTTGACTAACAAGTTTACTTGGATTTGCTTCAAAGCTTCATCCAAGAACACTACACGATTCATTGCCTACGGGCTTTTGAATCTGTACAAGTACATATGTCTACCACACTGCATCAAATCGATACAGAGGGACACTTACAAGAGAAACCTACGACTCTGAAAACCTAAACCCTACTTTACAAAATAGGATTCCTAAGTCTATGTCGTCCTCTCTCTCCTTTCTGTCTAGGTCTTGGTATTCTTTTATAGTTTTCTGCTTTGTTGGGCTTCATATCTTTGATCCTTGATCCACTGCCAATCGCGCCTTGAATCTTGGAACAGATTTGAAACAAGCATGTTGTGATACACATGATGTCGAATCTACATGCTGTGGTATTTCACTCGACATCTTTAGTCTGGGTCTGAAACCTTCATGTTGGAACATCTTTCCCAACATTATATTTTACCAAAATTTAGTCAAACTTTTGGAGCTTTCACTAATTAAAACTAATTAAAAAATAAAACTAAAATCTAATTAAAACGAATTAACAAATTCTAATTAAAATCTAATTAAAATATAATTAAAACTAATTAACAAATTCTAATTAAAAAAATTAATCTAATTAAAAACTAATTAGAAAAACTCAAATGAACCAAATATAATTTAAAAGAAACTAACTAAACTATATTCTAAAAAAACTCAAATTAACTAAATCTAAATAACTAAACCTAAATAAATTCTAAAATCTAATTAACAAATCTGACTCAAATTCTAATTAAATTAGAAAGTTAAACTACAAGGGTATAGGAAAATCAGATGGGCCTACGACCCATGTATCTATTCATGGTGGGTTAAACAAAAACAAAAACATTTGCAAGAATACTGGTACAGGTAAACGAAAGGGAAATAACATTTCAACAAATCAACATCAGCAATCGTGAAATGAAATTCAGGAACTAACAGTAATGAAAAATTAAACAAGGTCAAATGTAAAGTTTCAGATCAAGGTTAGAATAAAGAGACAACATCGCTCACTTTTTCGTTCCAACCTTCCTCTTCATGTGCAGTTCGTCCACCTCACTCTCAAATTCTCAGTTTTGGATCTATCTCCCTCTATCGATTCTGTGCGTCTTTCTCACTCTTCTCCGTTCCCTTTCGTTCTCTCTCTCGCAGTATCTTTCAAACGCGATTCAGTTGAGAAATCATGGCGGTTGTTTGTGTTTGCATCGCGTATGGAAATTCTAGGAGGTTTGTGGTGCGCCGGCGATTTTTGTAGGACGGAGGGAGTGGATCGAGTTATTTTGGAGTTGTGTTATGTTGTGGTTATTGTTACTCGGTTGCGCGTAGGGAACGATTATGTTAGAGACGTACCGCGGATACGTTACAAGGTCAGAAGAAACACAACTTTGTTGTTGATTGGTTCTGTTGAAAGTGGTTTGGGAAATTGTCATACCCCAAATTTTGACCACCAAGATTTCCCATCATTGTGAGAATTATCACCACAATATGGATGAACCATCATGCCTCATCAATCTCCTCAAAGATGGTTGAGCATTCACCACAATCAAGACTTAGGGTTTCAAGCCCTCTCAGAGCACTTAGACAAAGGATCAATCAAGAAATGACATGATCTTCAACTTGTCTAACCTCTCAAACACCCACAAAGAATCAAGAGGACTCCCACATCAAGAATCAAGCACAAAGTTGCAACATTCCAAGTGGATCAAGCCTCGAGATCGCCAAGGTCACCAAATTAGGGTTTTGGTCAACCAAGGCCTCCAGATGAGAATTTTCTTCTAGGCATGAGCCAATGCTTCAAAGCACAACCCAAGATACTCCAAGGGACCTCATGGACACAATCATTAAGTCAATTTAGCCTCAGGGGATGCATTCATAAAAAAACAGGAATTAGGGTTTCTTGACCTAATTCACCCCTAAGTTGACTTTTGGAGCAAAACATGAGCCAAGGCCTTAAGACATGATTTGAGGGCCTCAAATACACTACATTGATCCATTTGCAACAATGGATTGACCCAAGAAGCTTGGCTCACAAGTTTTAATTTCATCTGGACCACAATTAGGGTTTTGAAGGAAAAGTTAACTGTACCTTTGACTTTTCACCAAGACATGCTCCCAAACCTTGGGACATGATTCAATACACCCTATAACACCTATGGAATCCATCCATTAGGTTTAAATTAGGTCAAGAACTTGATTGGACAAAGGATCGCACATTTTGGATTTCATCTGACAAAAAGTCAATTGTGCACAAAATCAAGTTTGACTTTTTGGAATTTTTCACAAATATGGTTCCCCTAAGTCAAAAATAATGTTAATGTATGGTATTGATCATCATTCATTAAGAAAAATCAAGAAAAGTGAGGTTTCTTGCAAAATGGTCAACCATGAGAAACCAATTTTTTTTTAAGTTATGGAACAAAAGTGATTTTGTACCAACTTTGCAAGGTCATAACTCCTAAACCACAAGGCCTTTTTCTCACATTCAAAGCTCACATGAAAGTCCATCTGACATACTTTAAAAGTGTCAACTACAGGAGATTCCAAATCCTCATGGATTTTGAGTTATGGATAGATCAAAATCACAAAAAACATGAAAATGACCACTTTTCCAACACTTAGTGAAATTTTCAATAAGTCAGTATCTGCCTTACTTTTTCTAAAATATAGGGACATTTTTCACCTTGATCCAAGTTAAACCAGGTCCATTGGTGAACATCAAAGTTAAAGTATGCCATGAGGGCTTTCCAACAAGTACCAGATCATCTCCAAATTCAATTTGAGTAGGGAGATACAACCCTTGGAACATGGCATCATGGACTGATTTTTACAAGGAAGATTTGTGCATTTTGCTCGAGTTATCTAATTTGGACAACTCCAAGCCTTGCCATCCATTTGGACACATCAGAGGATAACATCCAAGAGAAAATATCTGATCCACAAGCCTCCCAAGTCCAAGGAACTACATGTAGCCATAAGTGCCCTAAAAAGGCTAAAAAGCTCAAAGACTCCAATTTTGTTTCCAAGCATTCAATGGGTGCATCAAGGTGGCATGGACTGAGACATTGCTAACTGAATGAGTCAAGATTCAGCTCTGAATCAAAGGATCATAGGCATGTGCCCTAACCTCAAGTCAATGGCTATAGAAGACTAAAGATGCCTTTATGCTACAATTGGCCAAGGGACTGTCCAAGTTACCATTCATTATTGCTTGCAAAACAAACTTGCTCTACTATAAATAGAGCTCATTTGTGGTCAGTTTGAGTACACCATAGCACTACAACTGATGTTTTCCTCAAAATCTCTCTCATTAGGCCAAAATGCCTTCTTTTGCAAGTCATCTTTGATTTTTTGAGTTAGAGAGTAATTTCACCACAGCTCATGATCCAAACACATCCAATGTATCATATCTAAGTTGTTCAAACACTCACCCTTGGTCTGAAACACTAAATTCAGAAAGTCAACCTCTAAAACCTCAAACTTTGACTGTTTTGCATTTTGCAAGCCATGTCTTGATCCAGTTACTTTCAAAACCAAACAAGGCCTCAAACACACTCCAAATATCATCCTCAAACTATCCCAATTGGTTTCCCTCATCTGGAACACCAGTTGAGAGAGTTACTATCTTGGTCACTTTTGCCCCTTTTGCAAGAAAGAGCCAGTTCTTGTTCCTGAGGATTCCAGCTGGTTTTGATCATCCTAAAAGCTTCTAAGGGATCACTCAAGAGTGTTCAAAGCATTGAATTACTTCTGGCACAAGGAACTTGACAGATAGCACAAGGAGCTTCAAGAGGTAAGTGCATCACAACTTGAACTCTCTAAATCATGCATTGCTTTGAGGTCCATTGATCATGGGCATCTCATACATATCATATATGTTGTGTTTGAACCAATTTACCATGCTATTGCTGCCTGTATGATGAGATAGCATAGAACATGCAAATTTAGGCCTATTTTGAAATCACTATCGGATTTTAAAATAGGAACATTATCTGAAAATTCCAAAGGCACCATTGGATTCCTCATGAAATTCTAGGCAGGATACACCTAAATTTTGTCCCAATCCATGGAGAAATGAGAAAGTTAGAGCCTTCATGCAAGAGGCCTAAAACTAGGCCTTGCCTTGGGCAAGGGCCAGGCCAAGGCGCCTTGGCCAGGCCTAAAAACAAGGCATCCCATATATATTCATGGGGTGGTTTTGATACACGGATGTATCACCACCCTAGTGGTAGCGCGCATGTGTGTTTGAATGGAAGCGTGCATGTGCCATTTCTTATACTTTTTGCAATTTTTCATATTTTTATGGTTTTTATTAATTAATTCCAAAATTAATTTCTCTCTCAATTTTAATTATTTTTTATTGGTTCTTTTTTTGAAAATTCACAAAAATGTTAAAATATTTTATTCTACAAAAATCTCACAAAAATATTATTTATTTCATATATTTGGTACTTTTGTAAAGAATTATGTTTTTATTTGTTTTTAAACATTTAAAAACATTTCTTTCTATTTATTTTGCAAATTCAAATGATTTTAAAATCATTCTATGAATGAAACATGATTTTTCAAACATTAATCCAATATCACAACTTATTTTTCACACATGTTTGATAATTTTGATCATTTTAATTAAATTTTTATTCAATTAAAATACATTTTAAAATCAAATTAGGGTTTTGATTATTTTCACCCTCACAAATCTTTTTCAAAACACTTTGGGCCTCTAATAGAGTGTAAGACCCAACCCCTTTGTACAGGAAACCATTTTGGGCCTCAGTCATTGTATAAGTCCCGATACGATTTTAAAAATCTCGGCGCGATCGTCGCCTATTAAACAAAAACCATCTGGGCCTCCCCTTGTGTTGTAAGTCCCATCTTTCTTTTTTAAATACACTTTGGGCCTCTAATAGAGTGTAAGACACAACCCTCTTTTGTACATAAATAATTTTGGGCCTCATTCATTATATAAGTCCCAGTACAGTTTTCAAAAATGATGGTGCAATCACTGTCTTTCCATGGGCCTCTTCTTGAGTTGTAAGCCTCATCCCTCGTATAAAAATAAACCTTTAGGCCTCTTGATAGAGTGTAAGTCACATCCCTTTGTGAATAAAACCTTTTTGGGCCTCAGTAATTGTATAAGTCCCAGTACAGTTCTCATATCAATGGTACGATTACTGTTTTTCATCTGGGCCTCTCCTTGAGTATAAGCCCCAGTCTTCTTTTCAAAAACAACTTTCCTTTTTTATTTAGGTTCAAATTAATAGTTGTTATCAAAACTTTCTTTAATTTCTTGAATAACTAACCATACAGTTGTTACAATGGAAGCTTGCTAACCTGTAAGTTTTATCAGCTTTCTTTTACATACTTGCACATATCTATATATTTGTTTATGCTGGAAGCTTGCTCACCTGTAAGTCCTCCTACCCTCTTTTACATACAGTATATATTTCATTTGTATATATATATATATGCCTGTATATTATCTGCTTAGAGTTTTCCCCGACAATTAGGTCTTGGATTAGATAAAGCCAGTGGTCACTCTTTCAACACAGTCAAAACTAGTTCCCCATAGGAATTCCAGATACAGTCCTGCCTCCTCTTGGGCTTATACATTATGGAATAAATAGAAAGGCATTATTCCAGGTGAAACTTTTCTCAAACTGTCACTATTAGAAAATCATCAAAGAATTTCATTTCCCCCAAAGAGGATTAATTCCCGGTGAAACCTCTCTTGAATCTCTTCAAACCCTATAACTGTTCACTAAAGAGAAGATTATTCCTGATGAAACTTTTCTTGAAATTTTCATAAGTGTGGACCCACAGGCTTCCTAAAAGCATCCCCAGCCTCCTCTTGGGCTTTGTACAAGGACCCTTCGGCTTCTTAGAAGTTCTCATGCCTTCTCTTGGGCTTAATACAAGGACCCTAAAGACCTCTTAAAGGTATAGGATAGAACTTAGTCATCTTTTGTTAGAGCAGTCTTTCCAAAGAGTCAAAACCTCAGACCAATTTAAGGGTTGATTCTCATCCCTTAAAGCACCAGCCTCCTCTTGGGCATCATACAAAGATAAACTCTTCCATACCAGTAGACTTGGATAGTCTAATCTCCTCTTGGATCTCGAAGACATTCTCAAGTTCCCTACACACACAGGAGAAACTCTGGTCATTTAATCAATCTCCAGTAGAGTTAAAACCCTCACAGGATCTAAAATCTAGTCTTTCATCCTAAATTTCCCCAGCTAGGGTCAGCTTATCATCAGGATAACACTATCCCAAATCAGAACCTCAAGGCATCTGATACCTCAATTCTTCTGTAAACTCTCAGTAAGAGTTGATCCCCCGACTTGGACCTGCCTCTGGATCTCAATAATCCTCAGCAGAAGACAGCCTCCTCTTAGGCTTTGTATAATGATTTTCCTCAGCAGAGTTAGCCTCAAAAGCACTCTCTCGTTGAGTCAATCTCTTTCAGCCTCAATCTTGGGCTTTGTACAAGACAGATAAAAACACTCTCTTATTGAATCAGTCTCTTTCAGCCTCAATCTTGGGCTTTGTACAAGACACCCATAAATATCTTCAGCTGAGTCAGTCAAATATCTTTTAGCCTCAATCTTGGGCTTTGTACAAGACATATAAAATTTCCCTAAGCAGAGTCAATCCTCTTTTCAGCCTCAATCTTGGGCTTTGTACAAGACAAATCATACTTTCTAGCAGAGTCAATCTTTTTTTTAGCCTCAATCTTGGGCTTTGTACAAGACAGATAAATATTCCCCAGTGGAGTCAAAAAATTCTTTTTTAGCCTCAACCTTGGGCTTTGTACAAGACAGACAAAATATTTCCTCGGAAAAATCAACTTTTAGCCTCCTCTTAGGCTTTGTATAATGATATTCCCCAAAAGAGTCAATCTCTTTTAAGCCTCAATCTTGGGCTTTGTACAAGACAGATAAACACTCTCATGTTGAGTCATCCTTTTTCAGCCTCCTCTTAGGCTTTGAGCTCCCCAGTGGAGTCAATCAATCTCTTAGCTTCAACATTGGGCTTTGATCAAGGCACACAATAAAACCAACATCCCCTCAGAGGAAATAAAAAAAACTCTCTGTAGGAAGACATTTTTCTGTACAATCACACATCAAAACAGACATTCAAAACAAACCTTAATCCCAGATAACTGCTGTAAGTGGCACACTTGTTGATTCAAAAATCCAAGCTGTCGTCCATCTTTTATCCTGGTAAATCCTCTCTTTCATCTAATTGCTGTAAGTGGGAAGCATCTGGATTATTTACATCCACGCCACTATCCATATCTTAGCATGAAAAATTCCTAAGGAAAAATGGCATTGCTCAACACAGAGTTAAAGTTTTCTCCTTCAGGAAAAATCCCTCATAAAGGAAATTATGGCATTACTGGATTCACATATCCCAGTTAAAGTAATTCTCCTTTATAATCAGTCACCCAACAGTCGTGATAAACATACGAGATGTCTCCCTTTAGAGATAACAAATTCTCTCTCAGTCAAATCTTTTTGCTTCAATCTTGGGCTTTGAACAAGACACAAATACCTTTAGCTTCAATCTTGGGCTTTGAACAAGACACCAAATATCTTTTCCTCCCATAGAATAGGAGGAACTATGATTTCTATGATTTGCCTGTTTTCTTTAACGAGAATATGTAGGCATAAGATTGCGAAATCTTAGCGAGCACACCAATAAAAAAAACTTTAGGTCCAGTTGTAGCGCGAATTTTTGCGTGGTTGCGAAGCACTGTCGCTTTGGGGTACTACAGTTCGATTCATTTTTTATCCTATTGAAGTTGATGAAGGAAGGGAAATAGAAGTCTCCAATTAACCTTGCTTGCAAACTGAGTTTAAACAG
This sequence comes from Lathyrus tuberosus, assembly GCA_022829125.1. Lineage (NCBI taxonomy): Eukaryota > Viridiplantae > Streptophyta > Magnoliopsida > Fabales > Fabaceae > Lathyrus > Lathyrus tuberosus. Next base: position 11,412,825 of record JALAZF010000141.1, read on the forward strand.
ATGACTGTTGGTTTACAGATGCTATTAGGATTGTGGGTCTCTCTTAGGTTATTTTGTTAAGAACACGGTGTCTAGGCTATTGGTAGGATGTTAGGACTGATGCTTTTCGATTGATGTATGAAGGTACGGGATTTTGGGTTTTTGATTAGTATGCTCGCTAATATTTTTCCAATCTTATGCCTACGTATTCCCGTTTAACGAAACAGGGAAATCAGAGCGATCGTAGTTCCTCCTATTCTATGGGAGGAAAAAGGTTGTTTTGGTGTCTTGTTCAAAGCCCAAGACATGAAGCTAAAGGTGGTTTGTATCTTGTTCAAAGCCCAAGATGTGAAGCTGAAGGGTTTAGGATTAGAGAGAATTTGTCATCTCTAAAGGGGGGTATTTGGTCTGTTTGTCCCAACTGTTGGGTGACTGATTATAAAGGAGAATTACTTTAACTGGGATATGTGAACCCAGCAATGCCATAATTTCCTTTATAGGGGATTTTTAACCTGAAGGAGAAGACTTTAACTCAGCGTAGAGCAATGCTATCTTTCCTTAGGAATTTCTCATGCTAAAAGAGGGACAGTGGCGTGGATGTAAATAATCCAGAGGCTTGCCACAACAATTAGATGGGGGAAAAGGATTTGTTGATGTTTGTATGCTATGAACAAGGCACAACTTTGATGCTAAAAGGTTGATTGACTCAACTGGGGTTTTCCTTATACAAAGCCTAAGAGGAGGCCATTGGCCCTACAAGAGGGTGTTTTTATGTGTCTTGTACAAAGCCTAAGACGGAGGCTAAAGGTTTGGCTCAACAAGAGAGTCTTTTATACTCAATAAGAGAGTGTTTTTGTATCTCGTACGAAGCCCGAGATGGAGGCTAAAAGGTGTGACTCAACAAGAGAGTGTTTTTGTATCTCGTACGAATCCCGTGATGGAGGCTAAAAGGTGATTGACTAAACAAGAGAGTCTTTTATACTCAACAAGAGAGTGATTTTCTATCTAGTACGAAGCCCGAGATGGAGGTCGAAGGTGTTTGACTCAACAAGAGAGTCTTTTATACTCAACAAGAGAGTGTTTTGTATCTCGTACGAAGCCCGAGATGGAGGCTAAAAGGGTTTGACTCAACAAGCGAGTGTGTGGAGAATCATTGTACAAAGCCCAATAGGGGGCTGTTTATGCTGGTAACTGTTTCAGTTGAGTGACAGGTCCAGTGTGTTGGATGAAAGAGAAAATCAGTTCTTGTGAAGGGAACGATTAAAGGTAAGGTTGTGCTTAGGGATTGATCAGAGGATCAGGGTTATTTCCCGTTCTTTAAGGAAATGGGAAATCCAAAGGGTATTGAGACTGTCCAAGTCTACTGGTGTTTTGAGAAATCGATTCTCGGATAAGTGAATGATCTTTGTATAATGCCCAAGAGAAGGCTGGTATGTTAAGGGATGAAGGTCAACCCATTAACTGGTCTGACACTTGACTCAGAAAGACAGCTCTAGCAAATTGATGACTAGGTTATGTTCCTATACATGTGAGGTCTCTAGGTCCTTGTACTAAGCCCAAGAGAAGGCATGAGAGCTTTTAAGAAGCCGAAGGGTCCTTGTACAACGCCCAAGAGGAGGCGGGGATGCTTTTAGGAAGCCCGTGGGTCCCCAAACCCCGAGAAGTTCAAGACATGCTATTCACCGAGAATAGATCAAGCCAGGAAAGTCCGAGAATTTGGAAGAAACTCAAGAGATGCCATTCACGGAGAAAAGATCATCTCTGGGGAGTTAGAGTTTCTTTGACAATTTCTAAGGGTGACAGTCTGAGAAAGGGTTCACCGAGAATGCTGCCTTTCACGTCTTCATATTGTTTAACCCCAAGAGGAGGGAAGACTGTGTCTGGTAATCCTATGGGGATCTAGTTTTGTTTGTATTTAAGAGTGACCAACAGGGCTTTACCTAGTGCTAGACGTAGTTGTCGGGGAAAACTCTAAATAGATATACTAGTATTATATAGTTAATATTTGACAGGTATATAAAAGTTTGTGAAAGAAGACTTACAGTGAGCAGCCCCACAATACAGTTATATATACATGAAAGCGGTAAAGAAAACGGGTAAACACTTACTCGGTTGTAGAGCTTCCATGCTATTTGGTTAGTTGTTCAACAAAGAAAACTTTGACAACAATATTATATACAAAATTAAAGGAGAAAGTGCTTTGAAAAGTTTGTTGGGGCTTACAGCTCAAGGAGAGGCCCAAGGTTTTATCAGTGATTGCACTGTTGTTTTGTACAGGGACTTATATAAGTGACTGAGGCCCAAAAAGGTTTTCTGTACAAAGGGATGGGTCTTACACTCTCTCAAGAGGCCCAAAAGGTTTATTTTTACAAGTGGTGGGGCTTACAGCTCAAGGAGAGGCCCAGATGATTTTTGTTTTGAAATGGCGATCGTGCCGAGATTTTTGAAAACGCAGTGGGTCATATACAATGACTGAGGCCCAAAAATATTTTGGTTTTCAAAGGGGTTGGGTCTTACATTCTAATAGAGGCCCAAAGATGTTTGTTTGTGTGAAAATCAAGGAAACCCTAAATTTGTTTTCTTTTAAAAGTAAATATTTAAAGAAAATCAAATGAAAATGGTAAAAATACCAAATAAGTTTGAATAAACCACTTGTGATTTTTGTTTAAGGTTTGAAAAATGAGGGTTTTAGCACAAGGTGAATTAAAACTCATTTAGTTTTGATTTTCAAGGTAAATATTCACTTTTAAATGTTTAAAAAGCAATTAAAAATGAATTTATTCACAAAAATACTAATTATATTAAATAACTAATATAAATTTTATTTTTTTGTGAAATAAAATATTTCAACATTTTTGTGATTTTTTTACAAAAAGAACCAATCAAAAATAATTAAAATTGAGGGAGTTATTAATTTTTCAAATCATTAACAAAATAATATGAAAAATAAGAAAATAGGAAAAAGTGATAAAAAAAAAGAGGTCTGGGCGAGGGGGATTCGAACCCCAGACCTCTCGCTTGCCAATACACACAAACCAGCTGATCAACCACTAGGGCGCAATGTCAATTCATCAATAACATGGCAAGGGAAAAATATAAGGCAAACTTGGTTGGTTTCTCAAGCATGGCGCCATGGCCATCTTCAACCTCAAGCTCAGATGTGTGAAGCCCTCTAACTCACTCATTTCTCAACCATTTGACATGATTCAAATACCAAACTCATGCGTTTTTTCACAAGGATCACGATGGCAATATTTGATTTCATTTATTTTCAGTGTATAGCAAGTTATACCAACATGACCATATGAACCCTAATTTTGCAAAAGCAATCGTGCAGGCATGGTTGTGAGGGCTATGATCAAATTTTTTGAGGGGAAACACTCAACGTATGATGGCAAACAATTGGCAAAAATATCATGCGAGGAAATATGCATGGATCATGAAGATGTAATTTTGAGGCTTACCTTGATGCAAGCTGAAATGGAAATCTGCACAAACTGTGTTCCAGATGTGATTTGATGATCCCTATAGCTTTAATGGATGTTGTGGAGTGTGTTGCAAGCTTTGGAACACTTTGAAAACCTTTGGATCAAGTTGGAGGACTCCAGCTGCATAATTGAGGCATAATGGCTTGGTTGAAGAGTGATTTTGAGCTAGAGGTGTTACAGTTGGTGTTTAAGTGTTTGGACACCTCAAATACATCATATGTGATGTGTTTGAGCAATTGGAATGGATTGCTTAAGGCTGCAACTCAAAACCCGATGGTGGTTGCTCAAAAACAAAGAAAATTGGTACTTAAGAGAGAATGAGAGAAAGCGGTGTTGTAAATTGCTTTGGTGTGATTTGAATGATCAATTGGAACCTCTATTTATTGGTGATCAATTCTTGTCTTGGAGGAATAGTGAATGGCTGCTGGATCAGATCACATTCAAAGGCTTTGGCTTGGTGGCATTTCTTCTCATGCAAGGCAACCTAGCCTCTCCCAAGAGCAGAGTTATGCCTTGACCAAATTCACATTCTTCATATGTTTTTATTGTTGTTTAATCAGAGAACTTGACTGAGTGGAGTGGCTTTGTTGAAAGTGCCCTATTTTACATAAATGCCTTTGAATTCAAGGCATATATGCCAAAATGCATTAATCTCAAGTTGGAAGATCCCTTGGCTTTTGGACTCAGCCCTATCAGTTGGATCAATTGGCTTATGATCAGATCGAATGCATGTGGCATAGTGATCATTACTTTTGACTCAGAAATCGTGGATGGCAAGAAAACTCACAAACTGATTTTTCATGGCAGCCTTGGTTGGCTCAAGTGGAGTGGTTTCATGCCAATGAGTTGCTTGAATTGTAGGCAATATGTACAACAACTTTGATGTTTACACCTTGACTTGATTCAGCTTGGAACTGTGTGAAAAAATCCCACAAGTTTTGGTGTTTCCAACAAAATCTGTCTTGGACAGAATTTTTTCTAAGTGTTGGAAAAGTTGTAATTTCATGTTTTTAGTGATTTTGATCCAACCATAACTCAGAATCCGTAATGAATTGGAAGGAGGTGTAGTTGAAGCTTTTGTAGAGGGCCATGAGAGCTACAAATCCAGCTTTGGATGGGGAAAATGGCCTTGTGGTTTAGGAGTTATGGTCCTCCAAAGTTGGTACCCTAGCCACTTTATTCCATAACTTAGAAAAATTTCTAAGTTTTTTATGGTTACCCCTTTTACAAGTTATCCCACTTTTCTTGATTTTTCTTGATGAATGATGATTCAAATCACACATTAACATAATTTTAGGGTTAAAAAACCATAATTGTGAAAAATCTCAAAAAGTCAAAGTTTGACTTTTGTGCATAGTTGACTTTTTATCAGATGAATTCCAAACTGTGCGATCCTTTATGAAATCAAGTCCTTGACCTAAATCAAACTTGATGGATTGATTTCATAGGTGTTATAGGGTGTATTGGATCATGTCCTAAGGTTTGGGAGCATGTCCTGGTCAAAAGTCAAAGCTACAGTTGACTTTTCCCGCGAAACCCTAACTGTGGTTCAGATGAAATTAAAACTTGTTGATCAAGCTTTCTGGATCAATCCATTGTTGCAAATGGATCAATGTGGTATATTGGAGACCCTTAAATCATCACTTGAGGTCTTGGATCATGATTTGTCCCAAAAGTCAACTTAGGGGTGAATTAGGTCAAGAAACCCTAATTCCTGATTTTTGATTAATGCATCCCCTGAGGCTAAATTGACTTGATGATTGGGTCCATGATGTTCCATGGAGTATATTAGATTATGCTTTCAAGAATTGGCTCATGCCCAGAGGAAAACTTCCATCTGGAGGCCCTGGTCGACCAAAACCCTAATTTGGTGACACTGGCCATCTTGAGGCTTGATCCACTTGGAATGTTGCAACCTTGTGCTTGATTCTTGTTGTAGGAGTCCTCTTGATCCTTTGTGGATGTTTGAGAGGTTAGACAAGTTGAAGATCATGTTAATTCTTGATTGATCCTTTGTCTAAGACTCAGAGAGGGCTTGAAACCCTAATTTTTTATTATAGTGGATGCTCATCCATCTTTGGGGAGACTATTGAAGTATGATGGTACATCCATATTATGGTGATGACTTGCCCAATGATGGGAAATTTTAGTGGTTAAAATTTAGGGTATGACACCAGTACCTTCACTCATTAAAAACCTCGGAAAACCCGAAATCAACAAAAAACTCTCTCTCTAAAAAAACCTCCCAAAGGAGAAACTTTCCCAACCCACAACAGACAAACACCAGTAAGTAGAAAGCAGTAAGGATAATTGCTAACAACCTGTGGATAACAACATATAGAATGGATAATTGACAACTCCCCATTGTATAACCTGACCCGAACTCCCCAATCTCTTTAAGCATTTGTTCAGTTAAACATTTGCGTGCAAGGTTAGTTTTAGATAGCTTCCCTTTCCTTTCCAGCTTCATAGGATAAATAAGAAATCAGAAAGTAGCACCCCACTCCTGCCATTGCGGTGAGGAGAAACCCATGGCGATAAGGTGGTCGCGTCACCGACATAAATCGCACGCTACAGGAAAATGGCGACTCTGCTGGGGAGACATTTTATCTGTCTAGGACTAGGATTAGAATTCCTAAGAGGTCTAGGTTGTTAGAAATTTTCTACATACTATATATATATATATATATATTGCTTTTCCTACTTGATATCCGTGTTTATTTTTCTGTCAATGGAAATGCGATTGATACGCATGTGGAAAGTTTGAGAGAACCCTAAGATAAGTGATGGAATAGACAGGTGGACTTTCGGGGAGTGATTCTCGAATAAGTGATCCTGGTAGACCATCAAATCAGGTGAGGGCGCGTGTGCATATTATGTTGAACGACCGCTCGTCGTGAAAGCAGACGCTATCTTAGTGCGGCACCCGTGACCCTGAGGATTTAGTAGACATTAACTATATGACCATTTGGTAGTACGGTGACTATCGGAAATAGTTGATACGCGATACTACACTCAAATGAGATTACCCTAGGATGCTACAACTTGCTCGGGTGAACCAGCTTGCTGTTGATATCCCTAGGGGGGTCAATGATTTTAGGAACCTTTAACCCGTTATACAGGTACAAAAATTGACCACAATACAACCTTTGGGGATGGGTAGAGCCATGACTCCATGCTCGTGACGTTGAACCCTTGAACCCATGTTTTTTCAATGTTTTTGTGTGCTGCAATCATGCATTCATTTAAAAAACTCTTAAACAAAGAAAAAAATCTTCTCCTTTCTCCTATCTTCTTTTTCAAAATAAACTAAAACAATAATTGCAAATATCAGATCAGAAAGATTGCGTTATGGATTTTGGTGGGAGAAAGACGCACAAATACACCTTCAAGGCTCCAAAACTAGAGTATTTAAGAAGGTTGGCAAGGATGATTACCAACCCTGATGCTTTCAGAGCTAAGCACGGAGGACTGCTGTCTCTGTTAAGGGTCCACGTAGTTGAAGGAATAATGTATATGTTAATCCAGTTTTACGACCCGGTCTATCACTGTTTCACATTCCCGAATTATCAACTAGCACCAACACTGGAGGAGTACTCTCATCTGACTGATTTACCTATCACTGACCAAGCTCCATTTTCTGGACTGGAAGAAATTCCAAAGGAACAAACCATCGCAAGAGCAATCTATTTGGACGAGTTAGAAGTCAGGATTCACATGACCACTAAGGAAGGAATCTAGGGTTTACCAGATAAATTCCTGACGGAGAAAGCTCTATACTTTGCCAGTGTAGGAAACATAATTGCTTTCGAAGATATATTTGTTCTGCTCACATGTGGGTTATTCCTTTTTCCCAAAATCGATAACTTCGTCGATACTAACGCTTATAAGATATTTCTGATTGGAAACCCCAAACCAACGTTGCTCACAGATGCTTATCATTATGTACACTTAAGGAATTTGTACAGCGGAGGAATAATCACATGTTGTGTACCCCTGCTTTACAAATGGTTCACTTTCCATTTACCCAAGTCTGCTGCATTTTGGAACCGTAAGAGTACTCTACATTGGTCACAGAGAATCATGTCTCTTACCAACTCTGACATAGATTGGTACAATAGGATTTATGAGGGGATAAGGATCATCGACAGATGTGGAAACTTCCCTAATGTACCCCTCATTGGAACTAAAGGAGGAATCAAATATCATCCAATTTTACCCGGCAAAGGACTGACAACCCGCAACGGCTGAAGAACCCCGATCAAAGAAAAGGAAAATACCAGAACTTGCATCTGAGTTCTCTTCAGAGAGGACTCAGGATCCATAAACTTAGACATTTCCTTTTACAGCACTTTGTAAAATACTGTATTTTCCCTTTCTGCAATATTTCAAATTCAATAAAAAAGGGGTATCCCCACTGTATGATATTTGCAATCCATTTGTTGAGGTTTCTTTTTTTGATTAAAATAAAACAAAAATAATATATATCATTGCATATCATTCATCATTCTCACATAACGCGTTCTTCTTATCTTCGAGCCTCGCGTATGTGTCACGATTCTAGAGTCAAACTGTCTCGCTCATACAATACTCAGGCCAATCGACAAAAGAAAATGGACGATCTCGAGGAAGAGAACAGAGAGCTGAGAGAAGAAATTGATGCTCTGAAGAAAGATCTAAAAAAATTTCACAGTGACATGCAATCCCTGGCAGTAGCTCAGAGACAACAACAAATGGTTGTGATCTCGGAGATCACATCTACGCCCATACTAGAGACATATGATCCTCGGTACAACATGCCTAAAGATCGCCCCTGGGGCATGTCTATCAACTTTGTCCCTGAGGGATACATCCCGCCGGTCACTGAAGACCCAGAAACTATAGCAGGAACCGTTGGGCCTGAAGGTTACAAACTTCGGGAGAGCAAATACGCAAGAGTTATGATGGCAACTCCTGAAGGTTACAAACTTCGGGGCATAAAAGCACCAAGAGTCACCACCGTAATGACTATACCACAACCAGTGGTACACACTGTCCAGGAAGGACAAATTCCACAAGTAATTTCTAGTGGAAACGAAGACATGTACGAAAGAATGAATGAGTTCCAAGAGCAATTCCTGGAGATGCAGAAGGAACTGCATGCCATTCGCGATCAGGATTTGTTCAGAAAGGATGCCGCAGACCTTTGTCTAGTCCCTAATGTGAAAATCCCGCACAAATTCAAGGTACCTGACTTTGAAAAATACAAGGGCAACTCTTGCCCACAAAGTCATTTGGTGATGTACGCTCGAAAGATGGCAACTTAGACAGAGAATCAACAGCTACTGATCCATTACTTCCAAGACAGTTTAACCGGTGCCGCACTCAAATGGTACATGGGTTTAAACCGCACCAAGATCAGCGCTTTCAGAGATCTCGGCGCTGCCTTCGTTCAGCAGTATAAGTATAACCTGGACATAGCACCAGGCTAAGATCAACTCCGAGCAATGTCACAAAAAGACAAGGAAACTTTTAAGGAATATGCTCAGAGATGGCGTGAAATTGCCGCTTAGATCTGTCCCCCTCTTGAGGAAAAAGAGATGACCAAGATCTTTCTGAAAACCTTGAGCTCCTTCTATTACGACCGAATGGTTGCCAGTGCGCCCAGTGACTTCACTGAAATGGTGAACATGAGGGTACGCCTTGAAGAAGCAGTCCGAGAAGGACGATTGGTCAAAGATGGAGAGCCATCAAGCAATACCAAAAGATATGATAGTGCTTTCCCAAAGAAAAAAGAGCAAGATATTGGTAATATCTCTCTCGAAAATCAAAGGTGAAGGTATCAACCAGTAGCAGCGGTAACTCCCGTTATCAACCCTGCGCCGGCTCCAACGTATCAACCTCAGGTTGCTCAGAGCCAACCAAGTTAACAATAGTATCAGCAAAGGACATAACAGCATCTTCAGCAGGCTCGTCCTCAGTACAACAATAACAATCGTACAACACGACCATCAGGATTCGACCCTATACCGATGTTGTATGCAGAACTGTTTCCACTACTACTAGCTAAGGGGCACGTCCAAACCAGGTCCCTCTTATGGTACTGGAAAATCTTCCTTTTTGGTTAAAAGCAGATCAAACTTACCCTTATCATCAAGGAGGACTGGGGCACAACATTGAAAACTGTCTCAGCTTCAAGTCTGATGTGCAGAAGCTTGTCAGGAATGGGGTCCTATCTTTCAAAGATACTAATCCAAATGTTCAGATGAACCCGTTACCTCAACATGAGAAGACTGTAGTAAATTTGATAGAGGAAGAATTTAGCCGCAGTTATCAAATTCACGATGTACTCCTATTAGGAACCAATCTGGTCAGGATGCATTGCAGACAGAGCGGGTACGGTCATGTACCACGTCACAATTATCACTAGTGTGATATCTGCTCAAAGAATAATCAAGGATGTTCCGTAGTGCAATCAGCTCTACAAGAACAAATGAATCTCTGATAGATTCAAGATCATCGAATCTGTGAGGTCAATATGGCTCACACAAATCCCAACATTGTCCAGAACCACAACATTCTGACAATGAACGTCAACTTGGTGGCAATGCACTCAAGGCAAAGTCAATACCATGATCTGCCACGACACGATTACAATTCCTGTCCGATCTGCTCAATAAGCAACCAGGGATGCTCTTTTGTACAAGAGGCCTTCTAGCTTCATATGGATCTCGGATGGATTCAAGACTATCGGAAGAGAAATAACCATCAAGTCAATATGATTCAGATCTTTGACATACGCTTGATGAATACCAGTCTGGTAGAATTACACGCTAAGCAAGTCAGGCTCGGTTTTCTGGCTTCACACGATTATCAAAACTGTGAACAATGTCAGGAAGACGACCAAGGATGTGCACTTGTCCAAAGAACACTTCAACACTTGTTGGACCACTGGTGGTTCCAATCTACTTAGATGAAGCTACACAACGGATCAGTATGACTGACTAGAATCCTGATAGGTATCAAAGTCAGGATGTCCGCTCGATGGAAACAGATCTAGTAAAGTTGAACTACATACAAAGCGGACATGGTCGGGCGCCACCACACAATTATGAGTGCTGTAAAGTTTGCTCAGAGAACAACCAAGGATTCTACCTCGTGCGAGCAGCTCTTTAAAATCATTTGGACCACAAAGAGATCCGAACATGTTCAAGTTCTGGGTCGACTAACGGGATACCCGACTATCTCCCTGATCAAAGCAAAGACGTTGTCTTAATCTCTAATCATGAAATGGCCAAAGACGTATGCGCTATAATCCCTCTACTCCATGATTAAAGAGTTCCTCTTGATAGTATAAAGATTCTCAACCTCGAACTAATTAGGGCCGGCTATGATGGTTAGAAAAATCAAAAGGCTCCTGTGGTTATCTATCTGCCAGGACCAATACCGTACAAATCCGATAAGGATATCCCTTACAAGTACGGTGCAACAACAATCGAAAATGGAAAGGAAACTCCATTACCCTCCGTCTTAAACATTGCTGACATCAGTCGAGTGACGCGGAGCGGTCGGATCTTCAACCGAGGAGTTGAAGAATCAACCAAGGAAAAGGAACCTCAAACAGAAGTTCCCAATCAACCAGTCGATCAATCCAGAAATCCAGAACTGGTAAAGAACCACGATGAGATGCTGAAGCTCATCCAGAAGAGCGAGTACAACAATGTAGACCAACTGTCGCAAACTCCATCGAGAATCTCTGTGTTATCTCTCTTACTCAATTTCGAAGCTCACAGGGAAGCTCTGCAGAAAGTCTTAGAGCAAGCTTTCGTAGAACAAGATGTGACGATAAAATAGTTTGATAGCATTATTTCCAACATCACTTCCTGCAACAACTTAGGATTCAGTGATAAAGAACTGTCGGAAGAAGGCAAAAATCACAATATAGCGCTTAACATTACAGTCAATTGCCAGGACGATGCTTTAGCCAGCGTACTGGTAGATACTGGATCAGCTCTGAATGTCATGCCAAAATCTACTCTGATGCGACTATCATTTCAAGGATCTCCGATGAGAGGCAGTGAGGTCATCGTCAAAGCCTTTGACGGATCCAGAAAACAGTTATCGGCGAAGTTGATCTTCCCATAACCATCGGTCCTCACACTTTCCAAGTCACTTTCCAGGTCATGGACATCCGGGCAGCATACAGTTATTTATTAGGAAGACCTTGGATACACGAAGCTGGGGCAGTCACTTCGACACTTCACCAGAAGCTAAAGTTTGTCAAGAATGACAAGTTAGTCATAATATGCGGAGAACATGCCTTAATAGTGAGCAACTTATCATCATTCTCCTGTGTAGAACCCGAGGAGGTCATTGGAACTCAGTTTCAAGCATTCTCGATAAGCAATGAGAATCGATCAGAAAAAGGGACGTCGATTTCCTCATACAAAGATACTCTCGAAGTGATCAAAAGTAACGACGTAAAGGGATGGGGACAGGTTGTCATTCCTATTGATAACAAGACAAAGAAAGGTCTTGGTTTTTCTTCAGCCTGTACTCAGACTGCCAAGAAAGATGAAAGTTTGCATCCCATTCAGGACTTCTTCCACAGTGGAGGCTTCCTTCACCCAGTGTCTCAAGAAGTACACGCCATCAATGAGGGTGACTCCTCCGATACAGATGAAGAGTGGAAGTTCTATCTCAACGAGGACGGTTATATGTCTTAGGGAGAAATGCATACGCCATTTTGCTATCCCACGCAGAGTCCGAGATATATACCAAGATCAGATGTCAAGATGATGTACCGAGATTATGATCCGAAAGGATGTCGTGCTCCGCCCAACTCATTAGAGGAGGACACTCTGATGAAAGACAACTTCGACTATGATTATTTTGATCCCCTGGATGACTTGCCTATCTGGTAGCCGTACCCAGAAAACTTGGGGCAAAAGAATCAACCCAACGATGTATATCAGTTAAGCATCATTGAAAAGAATACATGCGTCCCCACCAAGTCATGGGATCATTACTCAAGGCATTCCAAATATATCCAGCACAACGATGAATCTTCAAGGATTGCAGGACAAGAGTTCATCAACTATGCTTTTCCTGAGGTCAACGTCATTGAGAAGGATGACTCCTCTACTCCCACAGAAGTATGGGACACCTTAGGACAACCGAGTGGCAAGTGCGACTTCTTGGTCAAGTACACCGCTCCTGAAAGCTCTCGTATCAGACTCGAAGACATCCAACCAACTGGATGGGAAGATCTGCCTGAGAGTGAAAACATTGTGCAAGATACAACAGAAGAGTTCATCTACGATAACTCTGCCTGGGAGGAAGACTCCAACATTCCTGCTCCGCCAGAAATCAGTGTCATTTCTTAGGACAAACCAAGAAAGAAGGTACCAGACTTTGTGATTCACCGAGGAGTTCGCCGCCAATGGGTTGCTGTCGATGTCCCGAAAGTCGTCCATAAGTCTAAGTAATTGTTGTCTTTGTTTTAACCTTTCACCCTGCCCAGGTGAAACAGATGTTTTTATAGGGCTCACCTTTTTGTAAATGTCCCTCTTCGCTTTGCCCGAAGCGACAGAGTTTTGTTTTATAGGGCTGTATTTCAAGAATCGACAAATCATAAATAAATAAACGTCGTTCTGTAATTTCCGCATTTACTTTTGTTTTCACTTTTCGTTTTTCAGAAAATGGTAATCCTAAAACAACCAAAAATAAACAATAACAAGCATTTTTCAGAAAATACACTACACGCACTCTTGAATTTCTCTCTATCTCTTCTAAAAACAAACCATCACGTCATGCAGATTGCTTCTTTTAAACCCCATTGAAACGTACGATCCAATGTCTTCTCCCAACTTTGAATTCCCGGTATTTGAAGCTGAAGAAGAAGAAGACGAAGAAATTCCAGAAGAGATTTCTCGATTACTCAGATAAGAGGAAAGGTTCATTGAACCTCACAAAGAGCCGTTGGAAATGGTCAACTTGGGTTCAGAAGGAGAGAGGAAAGAAGTCAAGATTGGGGCACTCCTCAGTCCAACTGTCAAAGAAGGCTTGATAAAACTTCTCAAAGAGTTTCCCGATGTATTTACTTGGTCCTATCAGGACATGCCAGGGTTGGATACCAGCATCGTGGAACATCATCCAACGTTGAAGTCAGAATGTCCGCCAGTGAAACAAAGGTTGAGACGGACTCACCCGGATATGACAATCAAAATCAAGGAGGAAATGCAGATACAAATTGATGCAGGTTTCTTCGCCACCTCGGAATATCCTCAATGGCTAGCTAACATAGTACCAGTTCCGAAAAAGGACGGAAAGGTCAGAATGTGTGTAGACTACAGGGATCTGAACAAAGCAAGTCCAAAGGATGACTTTCCCTTACCACACATTGACATGCTGGTAGACAGTACAACAAAGTTCAAAATATTCTCCTTCATGGATGGATTCTCGGGCTATAATCAAATCAAAATGGTGCCGAAAGACATGGAGAAAACTTCATTCATCACTCCATGGGGCACCTTTTGTTACAAGGTAATGCCGTTCGGTTTGAAGAACGCTGGGGCAACCTATTAAAGGGCCATGACTACGCTGTTTCACGACATGATACACAAAGAAATTGAAGTGTGTGTCGATGATATGATGCCAAATCTAAAACAGAAGAGGAACATGTGACCCACTTGTCGAAACTATTCGAGCGTCTGAGAAAGTACAAACTCCGCTTGAATCCCAATAAATGCACGTTCGGTGTTTGCTCAGGAAAACTTTTAGGGTTCATCGTTAGCCTGAAAGGAATCGAGGTAGATCCTGACAAGGTCAAGGCCATTCAAGAAATGCCTTCATCGAAGACTGAAAAACATGTCAGAGGATTCCTGGGACGTCTGAATTACATTTCTAGATTCATATCCCTTATGACTGCGACATGTGCGCCAATCTTCAAACTACTCAGAAAGAATCAAAGTTGCGTATGGATGAAAGATTGCCAAAAATCCTTCGATAGTATGAAGGAGTATCTGTTGAATTCGCCTTTCCTGTCACCTCTAGTGGAGGGAAGACCACTGATCATCTACCTAACAGTCTTGGAAGACTCTATGGGTTGTGTACTTGTCCAACAAGACAAAACTAAAATAAAAGAGCCTGCCATCTACTACTTAAATAAGAAATTTACCGACTGTGAAACTCGGTACACTATGCTCGAGAAAACTTGCTGTGCTCTGGATTGGGCAGCCAAACGTCTTTGCCAGTATATGATTTGTCACACTACTTTGTTAATTTCAGAAATGGATCCGATCAAGTACGTCTTTGAAAAGCCTGCTCTCACGGGAAGGATTGCCCGGTGGCAGATGTTGTTATCAGAATACGACATCGAGTACCACGCTCAAAAAGCCGTCAAAGGAAGTATTTTAGCCAATCATTTGGATGATTAACCGATTGACGATCAGGAATCAGTTGGATTTGACTTCCCAGACGAAGATGTCATGTACTTGAAAATGAAAGATTGCGATGGACCGCTACCCATTGAAGGGCCAGAACCAGATTCCCAATGGGGACTAATTTTTGATGGAGCTGTCAACAATTGTGGAAATGGAATTGGGGCAATCATCGTAACACCTTAGGGTACCCATATTCCTTTCACCGCCCATCTGACTTTCAAATGCACAAACAACGAGGCCGAATACGAAGCTTGTATCATGCGTCTCAAAGAAGCTATTGATTTAAGGATTAAGAACTTGGATGTATATAGAGACTCAACCCTGGTTATCAATTAGATCAAAGGAGATTGGAACACATACCAATCGGGACTGATTCCTTACAAAGATTACGCGAGAAGGTTGTTGCCATTCTTCAACAGAATCGAGTTTCATCATATCCCTCATAAAGAGAATCACATGGCTGATGCACTAGCCACTCTATCCTCCATGATTAGTGTAGGTTAATGGAACGACATACCTAAGATCGACATCATGCGCCTTGAAAGGCCCACCTACATCTTTGCGGTTGAAGTAGTCATAGACGACAAACCATGGTATCACGATATCAAGTGCTTCCTTCAAAGACAAGAATACCCGCCTGAGGCATCAAGAAAAGACAAGAAGACCCTCAGAAGGCTGGCAGGCAACTTCTTCCTAAACAATGATATACTCTACAAGAGAAACTTTGACATGGTTTTGCTCAGATGCGTAGACAAGCAAGAAGAAAACGTGCTGATGAAAGAAATCCATGAAGGCTCCTTTGGCACTCATGCCGATGGACATACAATGACAAGAAAAATTCTAAGAGCAGGATATTATTGGTTGACCATGAAATCTGATTGCTACAAGTACATGAGGAAGTGTCATAAGTGTCAAATATACCCTGACAAAATCCATGTACCGTCTACGCATCTCAAAGTTCTTTCTTCTCCATGGCCTTTTTTTATATGGGGAATCGACATGATTGGCATGATCGAACCCAAGGCTTCAAACGGATATCGATTCATCCTGGTAGCCATTGATTACTTCACCAAATGGGTCGAAGCAGCATCATACGCCAATGTAACCCAACAAGTGGTGGTCCGATTTATCAAGAACAGTATCATTTGCCGTTATGATGTTCCCAGCCAGATCATTACTGATAATGGATCTAACTTGAACAACAAGATGATGAAAGAGTTATGCGCTGAGTTCAAGATTGAACACCATAACTCATCTCCCTATCGACCTAAAATGAATGGAGCGGTAGAAGCGGCTAACAAGAACATCAAGAAGATTGTTCAAAAGATGGTTGTAACCTACAAAGATTGGCACGAGATGTTACCCTTTGCTCTTCACGGTTATCGCACATCTGTCCGCACTTCAACAGGGGTAACCCCTTTCTCTCTAGTATATGGCATGGAGGCAGTGCTCCCTATAGAAGTAGAGATCCCATCAATCTGGGAATTGATGGAAGCCAAGCTACCAGAAGCTGAATGGTGTCAAAGCAGGCACGATGAACCGAACCTAATCGAAGAAAAGAGAATGACGGCTCTGTGCCATGGTCAGTTGTATCAGCAAAGAGTGAAGAAGGCGTTCGACAAAAAGGTTTGACCCCGTGTCTTCAGGAAAGGAGACCTTGTGCTCAAAAAGATACAATCATTCCTCACTGATTCCCAGGGCAAATGGACTCCGAATTATGACGACCCCTATGTGGTCAAGAAAGCCTTCTCAGGCGGTGCTTTGAGACTCGTAACTATGGACGGAGAAGAGTTTTCCTACCCCACGAATGTTGACGTAGTCAAGAATACTTTGCCTAAATAAAAAAAACGTCTCGGTGGATTGAAAACCCGAAAGGGCGGTCCAGGCAAAATTTAGAGACATAATAAAAAAATCATCCAGATGGATTGGAAATCTCAAAGTACAATCCAGTCAAAAGTTAGGGATTAATGGCAAGTAACTACGTTTGATTAGTTCAACTTCTCAGCAGTCACGCCATTCATCAGGAAAACTCCAGTCAAGGTCATCTTCGACAGAAGCTCGGGATGTCCAGAATTCAAAGTTGGTAGAAGGATAACGGTCGTTATGTTTCAATATAGCCCTTTTCCCTTAAATTACCATTTTCTAAACTTTGTAAATACTCTATGGGATCACGCGCTTGGCTGATTTCCATCCTATCAATAAAATTTGAGCCCTAGTGCTTTTGTTTGCAATTCTCATTTGTTTTAGCTTTACAAAATGACATTTTAACATGATCAACGATTCTTGAAATAAAACAAAAATGAATTTACTTGTCAAAAAATTTCTGCTTTTAAAATAAAGATGGCAATTCTTTTGACTGATGAACATCGAAAGAGACATCGATAGCTTCTCCAGAGGTGATTGAACCTCAAAGTGCAGAATCAAAGTATTCCTTATAAACCAGTACACCTGAATGAAGGATCAACTGTGTCAGACGTAATATCCCGTCTGATATCCTCGACAGATTTCGTACCTCTCAAGACCGATTGACAATTCTTCCTCCCCACAGGGTCTACCTCTCCTAAGCAGGACATGATTGCTATTTTGAACCAGTGATACTTTTCATCCCCCGCAGTGGCCGAGTATCCAGTCGTGTTCATCCACTAGTCTGTATGTCGCGCCAGTTTTGTCAGCATAAACATACATACATCATGCATAATTAATTCACATTCATATTCATATTGCATTAATATCACTCTGGCCAGTCTTACCCCTGTAGCGAGCGATTTTGGACGCGGTTCTTAAGCGCTGGTCGCTCTCTGCGGTTTGAGCTTTGACTACAGGTCGATTCATTTTTTATCCTATTGTGAGCTGAATAAGGAAGGGAAATAGATGTCTCCAATTAACCCTGCTTTGCATACTGAGTTTAAACAGCGGTCTGTTAGGTTACGAATGCTATCAATGTGGGGGGCCTTTGTACTGGTTATTTGTATTTTCGCCAATACGGTTTCTTTCTTTTTATCTGGGCAGAAGGTTTCTGGCAGGGAACAAGGATTAGGATGTTAGGACTGATGCTTTTTGATAGGTATGTGAGAGTATGGGATTTTGGTTTTTTGTTGATTGCGCTCGCTAAGATCTTTTCTTTCGATCTTATGCCTACGTATTCCCGTTTACCGAAACAGGGAAATCAGAGCGTTCGTAGTTCCTCCTATTCTATGGGAGGAAATGGGTGTTTTGGTGTCTTGTTCAAAGCCCAAGACGTGAAGCGAAAGGTGATTTGTATCTTGTTCAAAGCCTAAGATGTGAAGCTGAAAAGTCTATTTGTGTCTTGTTCAAAGCCCAAGACGTGAAGCTGAAGGACCTCGACTTTAGAGAGAATTTGTCATCTCTAAAGAAGGGTTTGTCTGTCACAACTATTGGGTGACTGGTTATAAAGGAGAATTACTTTAACCGGGATACGCGGATCCTAGCAATGCCATAATTTCCTTTAAAGGGGATTTTAACCTGAAGGAGAAGACTTTAACTCAGTGTAGAGCAATGCTATCTTTCCTTAGGAATTTCTCATGCTAAAAGAGGGACAGTGGCATGGATGTAGATGATCCAGAGGCTTGCCGCTTACAGCGATTAGATGAAGGGGAAGGAGTTGTTGATGTTTGTATAATATGAACGAGGCACAGCTTTGATGCTAAAAGGTTAATTGGATTAACCAGTGGTTTTCTTATACAAAGCCTAAGAGGAGGCTAATATGTGTCTCGTACGAAGCCCGAGAGAGAGGCTAAAAGGGTTTACTCAACAGGAGAATCTTTTATACTCAACAAGAGAGTGTTTTTGTATCTCGTACGAAGCCCGAGATGGAGGCTAAAAGTTTGATTGGCTCAACAAGAGAGCCTTTTTTGTATCTCGTACGAAGCCCGAGATGGAGGCTAAAAATGTTTGACTCAACAAGAGAGTCTTTGTATCTCGTACGAAGCCCGAGATGGAGGCGACAAGGTTTGACTCAACAAGGGAGTCTTTGTATCTCGTACAAAGCCCGAGATGGAGGTTGTTGTTTATTTGGCTCAGTAAGAACCTTTTGTATCTCGTATAAAGCCCGATATGGAGGCGAAAGGGGTAATTGACTCAACGAGGGAGTCTCTTATGTGTCTCGTACAAAGCCCGAGAGAGAGGTTGAACGTTGTTTAACTCCACTGGGGAGAATTTTTGTATCTCGTACGAAGCCCGAGATGGAGGCTAAACGTTTGCTTCGCTGGGAAGAATCATTGAACAAAGCCCAAGAGGAGGCTATTGTAACTGTTTCAGTTGAGTGACAGATCCAGTATACTGATTTTAAAGAGAAAATCAGTTCTTATATGAGCAACACTATACTCAGGGATTTGATTTGAGGATCAGGGATATTTCCTTCTCTTTGAGGAAACAGGAAATCCAAAGGGTATTGAGACTGTCCGAGTCTGCGGGTTTCCTTCCTATTTAACGAAGGGGTCACTTGAGAATGTCTTTGAGACTCAAGGAAGTTAGACTGTCCGTGTCTAGAGTTTTATCTTTGGTACTATGCTTTGAGAAACAGTAGTAGACTCTATGAAAGGACTGTTATATGAAGATGGTTAAGTTCTGTTCCTATACCTCTAGGAGGTCGTCGGGACAATTTGTACGAAGCCCAAGAGGAGGCTGGAAACTTTTAAGAAGCCGATCGGTCCTTGTACGAAGCCCAAGAGGAGGCTATCATTCCCGGAGGAAGAGATCATTATACGAAGCCTAAGAGGAGGCTGTGAATACTTCTAAGAAGCCGTAGGGTCCTTGTACGAAGCCCAAGAGGAGGCGGGGTTGCTTTTAGGAAGCCTGTGGGTCCTTGTACGATGCCCAAGAGGAGGCCGATGCTTTTAAGAAGCCCGTGGGTCCACAAACCCCGAGAAATTCAAGGCAAGCTATTCACAAGGAATAGATCAAGTCAGGAAAGTTCGAGAATTTGGAAGAAACTCAAAGATGCCATTCACGGAGAAGACATTCATCTTGGGAAGTAGAGTTTCTTGACAATTCCTAATGAGGACAGCCGAAGAGAATACTGTATCTGGTGATCCTATTGGGGATCTAGTTGTCTATTTCTACGAATAAACGAAATGGCGTCACCTAGTTCTAGACGTAGTTGCTGGGGAAACTCTAAATATTTATACTATTATTACACAGTTGATATGAGTTTATGAAAGAAGACTTACAGTGAAACAGCCCCACAATACAGTTATATATATATGAGTTTGTGAAAGGAGACTTACAGTGAAACAGCCCCACAATACAGTTATATACATATGAAAGCGGTAAATGAAAGCGGGTAAACACTTACTCGGTTGTAGAGCTTCCACGCTGTTTGGTTAGTTGTTCAACAAAGAAAAATTGAAAACAACAGTATATTCAAAATCAAAGGAGAAAGTGCTTTGAAAAAGAAAGATTTGGGGCTTACAGCTCAAGGAGAGGCCCAGGGTTTTATCAGTGAGTGCACTGTTGAATTTGTACAGAGGGACTTATACAAGTGACTGAGGCCCAAGAAAGGTTTTTTATACAAAGGGATGGGTCTTACTACTCGAGGGTAGGCCCAATGGTTAATTTTGAAAAAAAAGCGACGGTCGCGCCGAAGTTTTGGAAACACCGTGGGACTTATACAAGTGACTGAGGCCCAAAATTTTGGTATTCACAAAGGGATTGGGTCTTACACTCTATTAGAGGCCCAAAGAGTTTAAAGAAAAGAAATGGGGCTTACAACACGAGGGGAGGCCCATAGTCTTTATTTTCAAGATGAATATTCACTTTTAAAATGCTTAAAAATAATTAAAAATGAATTTATTTACAAAAATACCAACTATATTAAATAAATAATATAAATTTGATTTTTTTGTAGAATAAAATATTTTACTATTTTTGTGATTTTTCAGAAAAAGAACCAATAAAAAATAATCAAAATTGAGGGAGTTATTAATTTTCTAAATCATTAAAAAAACAATATGAAAAATGAGAAAATACAAAAAAAGAGGGGTTGGGTCTTACACTCTATTAGAGGCCCAAAGTGTATTTTTGTACAAAAGATGGGGCTTACAACTCAGGGAGATGCCCAAAATATTTTCAGTTTGAAAATGGCGATCGCGCCGAGATTTTTAACGTATCGGGACTTATACAATAGCTGAGGCCCAAAATTGTTTCGTTAAAAAAAGGTTGGGTCTTACACTCTAATAGAGACCCAAGTGTTTAAAAATGAAAAGAAATGGGACTTACAGCTCAAAGAGAAGCCCAGTTGATTTTCGTTTGAAAATGGCGATCGCACCGAAGTTTTCTTTTAACGCAGAGGGACTTATACAATAAGTGAGACCCAAAATTGTTTTGGTTAAAAGGGGATTGGGTCTTACACTCTAATAGAGGCCCAAGTGTTTGAAAAAAGATTTGTTAGGGTGAAAATCAAAGAAAACCCCAATTTCATTTTTTAGGCATTTTTTCAAGAAAAATGAAGTAAAAAATGATAAAAATATCAAATAAAATCATTAAATAATGATTAAAGTTTATGAAAAAAAATATTTTATCAACATAAATATTTAAAATCATTTTGGTTTTAAAAATCAAGAAAAAAAAGAAATCATTTTAAAAACATTTAAAACAATATAAAACACTAGTTTTAAATATATTAAAAATAATACTTTTTTTTATGATTTTTTGTGGATTAAAATATTATGGGGTATGAATTGGAAAATGATGATTTTTTGCTATGTGAAAAAAATTGGTTGAGTTTTGAAAATAAAAAGTAAGAAAAAGAGGAAAGATATCAAAATATCATCTCCGACATTTCTTTTGGGGTAAAAACGAGTACCGAAACTTTAATTTTCAACACGTTTTTATCAAATTTCAAACACTCATAACTCTCTCAATTTTTATCGGAATTAAGATCCGGAAGAGCCTATCCTGACCGATTTTTCGCAAGGAATCTGATGGTATTACTCACGCACACGGAAAATCGACGTATAAAACGCAAAAATTAAAACCAAAACTGCTATCGTTTTGAAAACATCGTTCCGCGTAGAATTTCCAATACGCGTAACTCTCTCGATTTTTAACCGAATCAAGATCCGCAAGAGCCTATCCTGACCAATTTTTCGTAAGGAATCCAATGGTATTACTCACGCATATAGAAAATTGACACACAAAATGCATAAATTAAAAAACAAAAACTGCTATCGATTAAAAACATCTTTCCGCGTCGAATTTCCAACACGCGTAACTCTCTCGATTTTTAACTGAATCAAGATCCACAAGAGCCTATCCTGGCCTATTTTTCGCAAGGAATCCAATGGTATTGCACATGCACGCCGAAACTCAACGTACAAAACGCAGCGATAAAAAAACCAGAGCTGCTATCGTTTAAAACATAGTTCCGCGTCGAATTTCCAACACGCGTAACTCTCTCAATTTTTAACCGAATCAAGATCCGCAAGAGCCTATCTTGACCGATTTTTTGCAAGGAATCCAATGGTATCACTCACGCACATAGAAAATTAACACACAAAATGCAGAAATAAAAAAACCAAAACTGCACGTGTTTTCGACGTCGTTTCGCGTAAAATTTCCAACGCGCGTAACTCTCTCAATTTTCATCGGAATTGAAATCCGTAAAAACCTATCTTGACCGATTTTTCGCAAGGAATCCAATGGTATTATTTACGCACTCAGAAACTCACTGTACAGAACACACAAAGCGAAAAAACCAGAACCGCCATCGTTAATTCGACGGCGTTTCGCGTAAATTTTTCAGCGCGCGTAACTCTCTCAATTTTCATCGGAATTGAAATCCGTAAAAACCTATCTTGACCGATTTTTCACAAGGAATCCAATGGTGTTACTCGTGCAAACTAAAACTTAATGTATAGAACACACCAATGAAAAAAAACAGAATTGTACATGGTTTTGAAATAACCAAAATTCCACATAAAAACATGTCAAAATGCAAACAGTGGGAGGATCACAACATACACATTAAGGACTACATTTTTGCCTCAAGAATTATTCAATATGATGCATGTATGTGGACAACAAAGGAAAGCATGATTCAAAGAATTCAAGTTGTGAATTTTACCTCTTTTTTGGAGATTTTGGGCAACCTTCCAAGTGCTTTGTTCCATAAATGATTTGATGGTTTGGACAACCTCAAATGACCTCTTAGAAGCTTTTAGGATGGTTGGAATCGGCTGGAAACCTCTGGAGCAAGTTTGTGCACTTTCTCGCGAAATGGTCAAAAACGGCCAAAATGCCAACTCTCTCAAATGGTGTTCCAGATGTGTGGCACCATTTGGGATAGTTCAAGGATGATATTTAGAGTGTGTTTGAGGTTTTATCTGGCTTGGAAAGTGACTGAATCAAGACATGGCTTGAAAAATGCAAAAAAGTGTCATTTTGAGGTTTTGAGAGGTGACTTTGTGATGTTGTGATTACAGGTCACTTTTGATGGTTTGCACAGCTTACATATGATATATATGAGGTGTGTGTGTGATTAGTTTGAGTGGAATTGCTCTCTAGCTCAAAAACTCAGAATTTCCTTACTAAAGAAGGCATTTTGGAGTGAAAGAGAGAATTTGAGGAAAGCATCTGTTTGATGGCTTTGGTGTACTCAAACTGAACACAAATGAGCTCTATTTATAGTTGAGAAAGTTTGTTTTGGAATCCACAATGAATGGCAACTGCAGCAGGTGTTTGTTCCATGTTGGCCAATGGGAATGCAAGTCTCCTCTAGCCATTGACTAGAGGTTAGGGCTCAGAGCTTTGGTTCCCTTGGTCTTGGATAAGTCTTGACTGATTTCAGATGAGAATGGCTCAGTACATGCCACCTCTAAGCATCCATTAAATGCTCCAAACCAAAATTGGAGTTTTGTCCCTCTTTTAGGGATTTCTAGGCTTTGGCATGCTTTTCTTTGTTCCTTGGACTTAGGAGGTTCATGGATCAGATCATCCCACTTGGATTTGATCCTTAGATGTGCCCAAACTGATGACAAGGCTTGAAAATTTGTGTGGCACATAAAATGTGCAAATCTTCCCCTGAAAAATTCAGCTTCAGCAAGGCCTTTTGTAAGATCCATAACTCCCTGCTCGAGTATGCTACATGGACGTTCTAGGACTTTTCGGAAATCTTAGATGACGTACTTCAACTTTGATGTTTGGCCCTAGACCTGGTTCAACTTGGATCATGGAGAAAAACAGCCTTGAAGTTGGGACATTGTGCTGAAATTACAAGGCAGATTTTGGCTAAGTGCTGAAAAATGTCAATTTTAAGTTTTTAGCCATTTTGATCCAAGTATAACTCAAAATCCTTAATGAATTGGACTTAGGTCTAGTTGAAGTTTTTTGTAGAGGGTAATGAGGGCTACAAATCAAGCTTTGGATGGGGAAAAATGGCTTTGTGGTTTAGGAGTTATGATCCTCCAAAGTTGGTACCCTTGCCACTTTTTTTCATAACTTAGAAAAATTTCTAAGTTTTTATGGTTACCCCTTTTACAAGTTATCCCACTTTCTTTGATTTTTCTTGATGAATGATGATTCCAATCACACATTAACATCATTTTAGGGTTAAAAAACCATTTTTATGAAAAATCTCAAAAAGTCAAAGTTTGACTTTTGTGCACAGTTGACTTTTTATCAGATGAATTCCAAACTGTGCGATTCTTCAGGAAATCATGTCCTTGACCTAAATCAAAATTGATGGGCATGTTCCATGGGTGTTATAGGGTGTATTTAATCGTGTCCCACGGCTTGGGAGCATGTCCTGGTCAAAAGTCAAAGCTACAGTTGACTTTTCTCGCGAAACCCTAACTGTGGTTCAGATGAAATTGAAACTTGTTGCTCAAGCTTATTGGATCAATCCATTGTTGCAAATGGATCAACGTGGTATGTTGGAGACCCTCAAATCATGTCTTGAGGTCTTGGCTCATGATTTGTCCCAAAAGTCAACTTAGGGGTGAATTAGGTCAAGAAACCCTAATTCCTGATTTTTGATGTATGCATCCCCTGAGGCTAAATTGACTTGATGATGGGGTTTATGATGCTCCATGGAGCATTTTAGGTTATGCTTTGAAGCATTGGCTCATGCCCAGAGGAAAATTTCCATCTGGAGGCCCTGGTCGACCAAAACCCTAATTTGGTGACACAGTCGATCTTGAAGCTTGATCCACCTAGAAGGGAGCATCCTTGTGCTTAATCCTTGAAGTGAGAGTCCTCTTGATCCATTGTGGATATTTGAGAGGCTAGACAAGTTGAAGATCATGTCATTCCTTGATTGATCCTTTGTCTAAGAGCTCTGCGAGGGCTTGAAACCCTAAATCCTGTTTGTAGTGAATGCTCACCCACCTTTGGGGAGACTAATGAGGTACAAAGGTACATCCATATTGTGCTGATGATTTGCACAATGATAGGAAATCTTAGTGGTCAAAATTTGGGGTATGACAGATGCCCCTATTTAATCTTCTTGGACCCGAAGGTATGAATGGCGAAGGTGTTCGGGCATTCGGGGTGCAAGAGGATTAAATATCAGAATACCCAAAATTTTGATGGTGGTTATGAATGGTAGCTTACACATTCATCTTCTTTAGCTAAGCGATGATGCTTAGAAAAGGTAAACTTCCCCTAGATCCTGGTCTTCAGCCAAGGAGCTGGTCTCAGTTTTCTTTTGAAATAAACTTCCCCTCGATCCTAGTTTCCTATCAAGGAACTGGTCTTAGTTTCTTTTGTAAACTTCCCCTCGATCCTGGTTTCCTACCAAGGATCTGGTCTCAGTTTCTGATATAAACTTCCCCTCGATCCTGGTTTCCTACCAAGGACCTGGTCTTAGTTTCTGATTTAAACTTCCCCTCGATCCTGGTTTCCTACCAAGGAACTGGTCTTAGTTTCTTTTGTCAATAAACTTTATTGACAAGGGACGCTATGTGTAGCGGTTTTCCTCAAACTTCTCGTCGAATTTTCCTGGGGAGATGCCATTTGAGTGGAAAAAGTTTTGATGTCAGGCTTGCTGGGGAACCCATTCGTCTGAATTGTAGAGGTACACAAACTTCTCTATTTTGGAGACGCCATTTGTCGATTCTACTGGGGAAAGCGAGTCTCTTGAGAGACTGTTTTCGTTTGGGGGCTCACATCATACTTTTCTCGGGATCTTTCCGGAGAAATGCCATATGATGGAATCCAATTTTGAGGTGCCGATGACCTTTTCATCAGTGGTTTTTTCGGAGAAAAACTGCCGTACCGCCGAATCTCTGATTAAGAGGCTTTCTCTGGGGATCTTCCTTAATCCGGGAAAGCAAGGATATCGTCTTCGATGGCGAAGAGCGACATTTGTTGAAAGTTTTCTCTGGCTTTTCAGAGGTTCAAGTTATCAAAGTGGTCATGGACCGCCTCTAATCCAGAGATAAACTGGAGGAGATATCGTCCAGACGCAACACTTCCTAATGAGGAAAAGGCTGACAACTCGATTGAGAGGACTTATCACTAGGGGATAAGAACGACTTGAGTGATAGCGATGCAATATAAATGTGAATGCAAATCAATCATGCATGATGTATGTATGTATATGCGGACAAAACTGACGCAACATACAGACTAAGGATGAACACGACTGGATACTCGGTCCCAGTGGGGCATGTAGAAATATCGCTGGTTCAAGATAGCAATTCTACCTTGCTTAGGAGAAACGGTCCCTGTTGGGGGCGACGCTGG
Source organism: Lathyrus tuberosus (assembly GCA_022829125.1). Classification (NCBI taxonomy): domain Eukaryota; kingdom Viridiplantae; phylum Streptophyta; class Magnoliopsida; order Fabales; family Fabaceae; genus Lathyrus; species Lathyrus tuberosus. The sequence goes on from JALAZF010000141.1 coordinate 11,439,418, forward strand.
TCGGGCTTAGGAGATGAGAACTCGGCCGAGGATGTCAGACGAAACATGGTCTCTGACATTGTTGATCCTTCATTCAGGTGTATTGGTCTAGAAGGAGTACTTTGATTCTGCACTTTAAAGTTCAAACGCCTTTGGAGACGCAATCGATGCTCTTTCGATGTTCAACAGTCAAAAGAAATTGCCATCTTTATTAAAAAGCAGAAAAAGTTTTAACAAGTAAATTCATTTTTGTTTTATTTCAAGAATCGTTAATCATATTAAAATGTCGTTCTGTAAAGCTAAAACAAATAAGAATTACAAACAAAAGCACAAGGGCTCAAATTTTATTGATAAGATGGAAATCAGCCAAACGCGTGATTCCAAAGAGTATTTACAAAGTTTGAAAATGGTAATTTACAGGGAAAAGGGCTACGTTGAAACATAACGACCACTATCCTTCTACCAACTTTGAATTCGGGACATCCTGAGCTTCTGTCGAAGATGACCTTGACTGGAGTTTTCCTCCGATGGATGCTGTAACTGCTGCTGAGGGACTTGCCTCTGTTGAACATAGTTACTTGCCATTATCCCTAATTTTTGCCTGGATTGTACTATGATGTTTCCAATCCACCGGGATGATTTTTTTCATGTCTCTAACTTTTGCCTGGACCGCCCTTTCGGGTTTTTAATCCACCGAGACGTTTTTTTTTTCTTTTTTTAGTTTAGGCGAAGTATTTCTTGACTACATCAACATTCGTGGGGTAGGCAAATTCCTCTCCGTCCATGGTTGCAAGTCTCAAGGCGCCGCCTGAGAAAGCTTTCGTGACCACATAGGGGCCATCATAATTTGGGGTCCATTTGCCCCGAGAGTCAGTGAGAAATGATTGTATCTTCTTGAGCACCAGGTCTCCTTTTCTGAAGACACGAGGTCGGACCTTTTTGTCGAACACCCTTTTCATTCTCTGTTGATACAACTGACCGTGGCATAGTGCCGTTATTCTCTTTTCTTTGATCAGATTCAGTTTGTCGTGTCGGCTTTGACACCATTGAGCTTCTGTAAGCTTAGCTTCCATCAATACCCGGATTGATGGGATCTCTACTTCTATAGGGAGAACTGCTTCCATGCCATACACTAGAGAGAAAGGGGTAGCCCCAATTCCGTTTCCATAATGATTGACAGCTCCGTCAAAGATAAGTCCCCACTGGGAACCTGGTTCTGGCCCTTCACTGGGTAGCGGTTCATCGCAGTCTTTCATTTTTAGATATATGATATCTTCGTCTGGGAAGTCAAACCCGATTGATTCTTGATCGTCAATCGGTTGATGAGCCAAATGATCGGCTAAAATACTTCCTTTAACGGCTTTCTGAGCGTGGTACTCTATGTCATATTCTGATAACAGCATCTGCCAACGGGCAATCCTTCCCGTAAGAGCAGGTTTTTTATAAAACGTACTTGATTGGATCCATTTCGGAGACCAACCAAGTAGTATGATGAATCATGTATTGGCGAAGACGTTTGGCTGCCCAAGCCAAAGCACAGTAAGTTTTCTCGAGCATCGTGTACTGAGTCTCGCAGTCGGTGAATTTCTTGCTTAGATAGTAAATAGCAGACTCTTTCCTTTTGGTTTCGTCTTGTTGGCCAAGTACACATCCCATTGAGTCCTCCAGGACTGTGAGGTAAATGATCAGTGGTCTTCCTTCCACTGGAGGTGATAGAATCGGCGGATTCAACAGATATTCCTTAATACTGTCGAAGGCGGTTTGGCAATCTTCTGACCAAACGCAATCCTGGTTCTTTTTGAGTAACTTGAAGATCGGCGCGAATGTCGCGGTCATGAGGAATATGAATCTGGAGATGTAGTTTAAACGTCCCAGGAATCCTGTGACTTGTTTTTCAGTTTTCGGAGAAGGCATTTCTTGAATGGCCTTGACCTTGTCAGGATCAACCTCAATTCCTTTCTGGCTGACGATGAACCCTAGTAGTTTCCCTAAACGGACACCGAAGGTGCACTTGTTGGGATTCAAGCAGAGCTTGAATTTTCTTAGACGTTCGAACAATTTTGACAGATGTTCAACGTGCTCACTCTCTGTTTGTGATTTTGCAATCATATCATCGACATACACTTCGATTTCCTTGTGTATCATGTCATGAAACAGAGTAGTCATGGCCCTTTGATAGGTTGCCCCGGCGTTCTTCAAACCGAACGGCATTACCTTGTAACAAAAGGTGCCCCATGGGGTAATGAACGAAGTTTTCTCCATGTCTTTCGGCGCCATTTTGATCTGGTTATAGCCCAAGAATCCATCCATGAAGGAGAAAACTTTGAACTTTGTTGTACTGTCAACCAGCATATCAATGTGTGGTAAAGGAAAGTCATCCTTTGGACTTGCCTTGTTCAAATCTCTGTAATCAACACACATTCTGACCTTTCCGTCCTTTTTGGGAACGGGTACGATGTTGGCCAACCATTGAGGATATTCAGATGTAGCGAGGAAACCCGCTTCAATCTGTTTCTGTACCTCTTCTTTGATTTTGATAGCCATGTCCGGGTGAGTCCGTCTCAACCTTTGCTTTACTGGCGGACATTCCGATCTTAACGGTAAGTGATGTTCCACGATGCTGGTATCCAACCCTGGCATATCCTGATAGGACCAAGCGAATACATCGGGAAATTCTCTGAGAATCTTTATCAAACTTTCTTTGACAGTTGGATTGAGCAGTGCCCTAATCCTGATTTCTTTTCTCTCTTGCTCTGAACCCAAGTTTACCGTTTCCAACGGCTCTTTGTGAGGTTCAATGGACCTTTCCTCTTGTCTGAGTAGTTGGGAGATCTCTTCTGGAATTTCGTTGTCAACTTCTTCTTCAGCCTCGAATACCGAGAATTCAAAGTTAGGAGAAGGCATCGGATCGTATGTTTCAACTGGGTTTAAAACAAGCAATCTGCATGACGTGATGATTCGTGTTTAGAAGAGATAGAGAAAATGCAAGTGTGTGCAGTGTTTTTGTTTTACTGCTTGTTTTTATTTTTGAATTGTTTTTTAGGATTACCATTTTCTGAAAAAGCAAAAAGAGAAAACAACAATTAATGCGGAAATTACAGAACGACGTTATTTTATTAATGAACAAGTCGACTCTTGAAACTACAGCCCTATAAAACAAAACTCAGTCGCTTTGGGCGAAGCGAAGAGGGATATTTACAGAAAACGAGCCCTATCAAAACATCTGTTTCACCTGGGCAGGGTGAAAGGTTAAAGATGGCAATTACTTTGACTGATGAACGACCTTCGGAACCTCGACGGTAACCCATTGGCGGCGAACTCCTCGGTGAATCACAAAGTCTGGCACCTTCCTTGATTTGTCTTCAGAAATGACGCTGATTTCTGGTGGAGCAGGATCATTGGAATCTGTCTCCCAGGCCGAGTTATCGTAGGAGAATTCCTCTGTTGCATTTTGCATAACATTTGTGCTCTCAGCTGTATCTCCCTATCCAGTTGGCTGAATATCTTCGAGCCTGATACGAGAGCTTTCAGGAGAGGTGTACTTGACCATAAAGTCAAATTTTCCACTCGGTTGTCCCAAGGTGTCCCACACTTCTTTAGAACTAGAGAAGTCATCTCTCTCGATGACGTTGACCTCAGGGAAAGCATAGTTGATGAATTCTAGTCCTGCAAACGTTGCAAATTCATCGTCATGTTGAGTAGTTTCTGAACGACCTGAGTGTTGATCCCATGACATGGTGGAGAAGCAGGTATTCTGTTCAATGATGCTCAGCTGAGTTTCATTACTCGGCTGACTTTCTTGCCCCAAGTCTCCTGGGTAAGGCTGCCACATTAGCAGACCATCCATTGGGCCATAGTAGTTATGGTCAAAGTTGTCTTTCATCAGGGTGTCTTCCTCTAATGAATTTGGTGGAACACGACATCCTTCCGGATCACAATCTCTGTAGATCATTTCGACATCTGATCTTGGTATAAATCTCGGACTTTCTGTAGGAAAGCAAAAAGGCGTAGGCACCTCTTCCTGAGACATATAATCGTCCTCGTTAAGGTAGGACTTCCATTCTTCATCCGTGTCAGAGGGATCTTCCTCATTGATAGCATGAACTGTCTGAGACGCTGGGTGAAGGAAACCTCCACTGTGGAAGAAGTTCTGAAAGGGATGAAGACTTTCATCGCTAGCAGTTGTCTGGGTACAGGTTGCAGAAAAACCAAGACCCTTCTTTGTTTTATTGTCAGTGGGAATGACAAGCTGTCCCCATCCTGTCGTATCGGTACTCTCGACCGCTTTGATAGCATCGTTGTATGAGGAAATCGAGGTTCCTCCTTTGAAATAATTGTCCTTGCTCACTGACAGTGCTTGGAACTGAGTTCCAATAACCTCCTCAAGTTCTACACAAGCAGATGATGATAAGTTACTCACGAGCAAGGCCTGTTCTCCACAGACTGTGACAAGTTGGCCGTTCTTGACGAACTTTAGCTTTTGGTGGAGGGTTGAAGTAACCGCTCCAGCCTGGTGTATCCAAGGTCTTCCTAATAAACAACTGTATGTTGCCCGGATGTCCATGACCTGGAAAGTGACTTGGAAAGTGTGAGGACCGATAGTTATGGGAAGATCAACTTTGCCGATAACTGTTTTTCTGGATCCGTCGAATGCTTTGACGACGACCTCACTGAATCTCATCGGAGGGCCCTTGAATGATAATTGCGTCAAAGTGGACTTCGGCATAACATTCAGGGCTGACCCTGTGTCTACCAGTACGCTGGCTAAAGCATCGTCCTGGCAGTTAACTGTAATATTGAGCGCCATGTTATGACGGCGACCCTCTTCGGGTAACTCCTCATCACTAAATCCCAAATTGTTGCAGGATGTGATGTTAGAGACAATGCTATCGAACTGTCTGATTGTTACATCCTGTTCCACAAAGGCTTGCTCCAAGACTTTCTGTAGAGCCTCTCTGTGTGCTTCTGAACTGAGTAACAGTGATAATACCGAGATCTTTGAAGGAGTCTATAACAGTTGATCGACAATGTTGTATTCACTCCTTTGGATAAGCTTCAGCATCTCATCATTGTTTTTTGAAAGGTCGAGATTACTGGATTGACCGATTGGTGGATCGGAAGCTTCTGTCTGAAGTTCCTTTTCTTTGTTAACTTCCCCAACCCCTCGGTTGAAGATTCTACCACTCCGTGTTACTCGATTGATGTCTACAATGTTCACAACGGAGGGTAATGGAATTTCCTTTCCATTTTTAACTGTCGTTGCACCGTATTTGTAAGGGATAGCCTTAGTTGATTCATACAGTAGTGGTCCCGGTAGATAGATGACTATGGGAACTTTCTGATTTTTCTGACCATCGTAAGTAATCTCGATCCGTTCCCGGTTGGGAACTTTAGATTCGTCAAGTAGAGGGATGATGGAAAAAACATCCCTGGTATGGTGACGACCAGAGATTGTGACAACATCCTCGACTTGATCAGCAAGGTAGTTCGGCGTCCAGTTGATGGGTCCAGAACCCGGATATGGACGAATCTCTCCACGATCCACCTGCCCCTAGAGAGCTACTCTCACAAGGTAACACCCTTGGTTACTTTCCGAACAGACGCTACAACGGTCGTAATTGTGTAGTGGCACCTGGCCACGCCCACTTTGAATACAATGTAACCTCACTAAGTTACCTTCCACTGATCGGACATCCTGACTTTGACGTCGAGTAGGATTCCTGTTACTGATACTAATCTGCTGAGTATATTCATCCATATAGATTGGCATCCACCAGTGATTTAACAAGTGCTGAAGTGCCTCCTGGACAAGGGTACAACCTCGATCATTTTTGCAACCCGCTTTACAGCTTTGATAATCATGTGATATTAAGAATCCGAGTCGGACCTGCTCAGCATGTAACTCTACCAGGCTGGTATTCATTACGCGAATATCGAAGATCTGAACCATGTTGATCTGATAAGGGTTCCCATCATGGTAGTCTTGGATCCATCCAAGATCCATCTGACGCTGGAGGGCCTCTTGTATGAAAGAGTATCCCTGTTTGTTTACCGAGCAAGTCAGACAGGAACTGTAATCGTGTCGCGGCAGATTATGATACTGGCTTTGCCTTGAGTGCATCGCCACCAAGTTGACATTCGTTGCACAGATGTCGTGGTTCTGAATGACATTAGAATTCGTGTAAACCATGTTAACTCCACGAACTCGGTGCTCTTGGATCCATCTGAGATCCATTTGTTCCTGTAGAGCCGCTTGCACTACAGAACAACCCTGGTTGTCTTTAGAGCAGATACCACACTGGTGATAGTTATGAGGTAGCACATGGCCATATCTACTTTGTATACAATGCATCTTGACCAGATTGGTCTTTAACAAGAGTACATCATGAATTTGATAGACATTGTTAGTCTCATTCTCAATCAGATTGACTGCAGCTTTCTCATGTTGAGGCAGCGGGTTCGTGAGAACATTGGGATTCGTATCTTTGAAAGATAAGAGCTCGCTCCTAACAAGCTTTTGCACGTCGGACTTGAAATTGAGGCAAATCTCTATGTTATGCCCTGGTCCTCCTTGATGATAAGGGCATGTCTGATTCACCTTAAACCAAAAAGGCGGATTTTCCGGTACTGTAAGAGGAGACTTAGTCTGGATGTGCCCCTTAGCCAGTAGTAACGGAAATAATTCTGCGTACAACATGGGTATAGGATCAAACCCTGATGGTCGTGTTGTACGGTTGTTATTGTATGGAGGACGAGCCTGCTGAAGAGGCTGTTGTGTCCTTTGCTGATCAGGTTGGCTCTGCGCAACCTGAGGTTGATACATAGGAATAGGCGCAGGGCTGGTAGCAGGAGTCACAGCTGCTACCGGCTGATTCGACGTCTTTGCTTTCCGAGAGAGATATTCCCAATATATTGCTCTTTTTTCTTAGGGAGAGCACTACCGTATTTTTTAGTACCACTCGTCGATCCAGTGTCTTTTACCAAATGTCCTTCTCGGACGGCTTCCTCAAGACGTACGCCCATGCCGACCATTTCGGTGAAATCACTGGGCGCACTGGCAACCATTCGGTCATAGTAAAACGAGCTTAAGGTCTTTAAGAAGATCTTTGTCATCTCTTTTTCCTCAAGAGGCGGACAAATTTGAGCGGCAATTTCACGCCACCTTTGAGCATACTCCTTAAAGGTTTCCTTGTCCTTTTGCGACATCGATCTGAGTTGATCTCTGTCGGGTGCCATGTCCAAATTGTATTTGTATTATTGGACAAAGGCAGTGCCAAGATCTCTGAAAGTGCTGATCATAGCACGGTTTAAACCTATGTACCATTTGAGTGCGGCACCGGTTAAACTATTCTGGAAGTAGTGGATCAGTAGGTCCTGATTCTCCGTCTGAGCTGACATCCGCCGAGCGTACATCACCAGATGGCTCTGAGGGCAAGAGTTACCCTTGTATTTTTCAAAGTCGGGCACTTGGAATTTGTGCGGGACTTTCACATTGGGGACCAAGCAGAGGTCTGCGGCGTCCTTTCCGAATAGATCCTGACCACGAATGGCTTGCAGCTCCTTCTGCATTTCCAGGAACTGCTCCTGGAATTCATCCATTCTATCGAACATAGTTTCCTTCTTACCAGAAGGTGTTGGTGGAATCTGTCCTTCCGGGACAGTGTGCACCACAGGGGGTGGTACCGTGACTACGGTAGTGAGTCTTGGCGTTTCCCGAAGTTTGTAACCTTTAGGAGTCTTCAGTATGCCCTTGGCATCTTCTCTTTCCCGAAGTTTGTAACCTTCAGGCCCAGCGGCTTCTGTTGTGATTCCCTGATCCTCAATGATCGGCGGAACATATCCTTCCGGGATATAGTTAACAGGCATGCCCCAAGGGAGATCTTTCGGTATCTGATACCTATGATCATTCTTTTCCACTATGGGCATTGAGGTGATCTCTGAGATCACAGTTCTTTGTAGCTGAGCTTCTGCCATGGCTTACATGTCGTTACGAAGCTTTCTCATATCCTCTCTTAGAGCGTCGATTTCTTCTTTCAACTCTCTGTTTTCTTCCTCAAGATCATCCATCTTTTTCTGACGATTGGCCCAAGTATTGTACGAATGAGACAGTTTGACTCTAGAACCGAGACACAAACGTGAGATTCGTAGGTAAGAAGAATACGCGATGTGAGAATGATGAATGCAATGATTATATTAATTGTTTTTTTGGTTTAATCAAAATAAACTTCGACAATTAGATTGCAAATATCAAACGGTGGGGAAACCCCTTTTTATTGAATTCAAAGGATTATAGAAATGGAAATACAGTAGATTACAAGGTGCAGAAACAGAAACCTAAGCTAATGGGTCCCGAGTCCTCTCTGAAGAGAAATCGGGTGCTGATTCTGGTATCTTTCTTTTCTTTGACCGGGGCTCTTGGGCCATTGTCGGGTCGTCATTCCTTTGCCAAGTGAAAGGAACGAGCAAATTCCTTTGGTCATCTTGATTCTCTACAGCATGTTGCTCCAAAATTTCAATCAGAGCATCCTTCTCTTTCAGTAATTGTTGTATTCTGATGCACTCTACGTCGAGGGTGCGGTACTTGTTCTTCCAAGACCTTCTCTCCTTTTGAACTTTGTTGAGAGTAACCTGAAGCTTTTCAGTTTCTGTCATGAAGTACATGACAGATTCCCTCGGCGGAAGAATTCCGTAACGAGGATAAGGCATCTTTAGCTTGAGAACTCTAGTTTGTACCCAGTGGAGATAAGGCTCCACCGAGACACAGTCCAGTTTTCCTAGAGACTCTCATCCTTTCTTATGAACGTGTTTCCAAGCGTGCACTATTTCCATCTTTAGTGCTCTGTCACTTTCTCCTTTCTTGAAGAAAAGACCTTCGAGATGAACACCCAGTGGGATGTGTCTCATCGGGTATCCAAATTGACGAAGAACCAATATCAGATGGTAGTTGATTCCTCCTTTAGTTCCTATGAGGGGTACGTTGGGGAAGTTTCCACAACGGTCAATGATCCTAATTCCCTCATAAATCCTATTACACCAATCTATATCAGAGTTGGTAAGAGACATGATCTTTTGCGACCAACGTAAGACACTCTTACAATCCCAAAAAGTAGCAGACTTGGGCAAGTGGGAGATAAACCATTTATAAAGCAGAGGTACACAGCATGTGATCTCCCCCCCGCTGTACAAATTTCCCAAGTGTACAGAATGATACGCATCTGCGAGCAAAGTCGGTACAGGGTTTCCAATGAGAAAAACCTTAATGGAGTTAATATCGACGAAGTTATTGATGTTGGGGAACAAACAGGTGAGCAAGACAAAGATGCTTTCAAAAGCAGTCACATTCCCGATACTGGCGAAGTACAGGGCTTTCTTTGTCAAGAACTGGGCTGGCAAACCTTGGATGCCACCTTAGCGGTCATGTGAGTCCTGACCTCAGACTCGTCCAAATGAATTGCTCTTGCAATTGTCTGATTCTTTGGAATTTCTTCCAGTCCAGAAAATGGAGTTCGATCCGTAATGTGTAGATCGATCAGATGAGAATACTCCTCCAGCATTGGTGCTAGCTGGTAATCCGGGAGTGTGAAACAGTGATAAACCGGATCGTAAAACTGAATGAGCACATCCATGATTCCCTCAATCACATGGACTCTTAACAGTGGTAGCAGACCTCCGTGCTTGGCTCTAAAAGCCTCAGGGTTAGTGATCATCATTTCTAACCTTCTTAAATCCTCTAGTTTTGGAACCTTGAAGGTGTACGTATGAGTTCTCCTTCTACCGAAATCCATTAGCGTAATCCTTTTCTTCGGTATTTGCAATCACAGTCTTAGTTTAATTTGAAAAATAGAGAGACTAGAAGAGAAGTTTTTTGAATGTTTTAATGTTTTTTTTAAATGAATGCATGAATGCAGCACACAAAAACATAGAAAAACATGGGGTCAAAGGGTCGTTGTCATGAAGTCAAGGCTCTACCCATCCCCAAAGGTTTATACTAGGGTGATTTTTGTACCAGTACTCATTATCATCAACTCCTCCCAGGAAAGCAAAACAACAAGCGGATCGCCAGCGAGTTGTAGAGCAATCTTAGAGTAAGTGCCATTCACCGAGAATAGATCACCAGCCTCAAATGAGGGTAGTATCGCATAACAACTATTTCCGATAGTTTCCGCACTACGAAAGGGTTTGGCTCCTCAGCTTCTCAGACTTAACAACCGGCTCATTGGCTAGAAGAGTGAATGGGTTGCGTTGGTCAGCCTCCACTGAGGTTGATGGTCGACCCCGTCGCCATCACTTATCTTAAGTGTATACTCAATCTTTCCACATGCGGCATCACACGCATTCCCATTAGCAGAAAAATAAACACGTATAGCAATTAGGAAAAGCAGTATATATATTTGTCTTAAACATCCTAGACCTTTAAAGCTAAGGATCCTAAGTTCCTGACAGAAATGGGTTCCCCGGCGGAAGCCCCAATCCGTGGTATCACACAAGAGATGAAAAGGAAGAAAGAAAACAGAGACGAACAGGGCCCCACGGTGGGCGCCATTTTTCTGTAGCGAGCGATTTTGGACGCGGTTCTTAAGCGCTGGTCGCTCTCTGCGGTTTGAGCTTTGACTACAGGTCGATTCATTTTTTATCCTATTTTGAGCTGAATAAGGAAGGGAAATAGATGTCTCCAATTAACCCTGCTTTGCATACTGAGTTGAAACAGCGGTCTGTTAGGTTACGAATGCTATCAATGTGGGGGGGCCTTTGTACTGGTTATTTGTATTTTTGCCAATACGGTTTCTTTCTTTTTATCTGGGCAGAAGGTTTCTGGCGGGGAACAAGGATTAGGATGTTAGGACTGATGCTTTTTTATAGGTATGTGAGAGTATGGGATTTTGGTTTTTTGTTGATTGCGCTCGCTAAGATCTTTTCTTTCGATCTTATGCCTGCGTATTCCCGTTTACCGAAACAGGGAAATCAGAGCGTTCGTAGTTCCTCCTATTCTATGGGAGGAAATGGGTGTTTTAGTGTCTTGTTCAAAGCCCAAGACGTGAAGCGAAAGGTGATTTGTATCTTGTTCAAAGCCCAAGATGTGAAGCTGAAAAGTCTATTTGTGTCTTGTTCAAAGCCCAAGACGTGAAGCTGAAGGACCTCGACTTTAGAGAGAATTTGTCATCTCTAAAGAAGGGTTTGTCTGTCACAACTATTGGGTGACTGGTTATAAAGGAGAATTACTTTAACCGGGATACGCGGATCCTAGCAATGCCATAATTTCCTTTAAAGGGGATTTTAACCTGAAGGAGAAGACTTTAACTCAGTGTAGAGCAATGCTATCTTTCCTTAGGAATTTCTCATGCTAAAAGAGGGACAGTGGCATGGATGTAGATGATCCAGAGGCTTGCCGCTTACAGCGATTAGATGAAGGGGAAACAGTTGTTGATGTTTGTATACTGTGAACGAGGCATAGCTTTGATGCTAAAAGGTTAATTGGATTAACCAGTGGTTTTCTTATACAAAGCCTAAGAGGAGGCTAATATGTGTCTCGTACGAAGACCGAGAGAGAGGCTAAAAGGGTTGACTCAACAGGAGAATCTTTTATACTCAACAAGAGAGTGTTTTTGTATCTCGTACGAAGCCCGAGATGGAGGCTAAAAGGTGATTGACTCAACAAGAGAGTCCTTTATACTCAACAAGAGAGTGTTTTTGTATCTCGTACGAAGCCCGAGATGGAGGCTAAAAGTTTGATTGGCTCAATAAGAGAGCCTTTTTTGTATCTCGTACGAAGCCCGAGATGGAGGCTAAAAATGTTTGACTCAACAAGAGAGTCTTTGTATCTCGTACGAAGCCCGAGATGGAGGCAACAAGGTTTGACTCAACAAGAGAGTCTTTGTATCTCGTACAAAGCCCGAGATGGAGGCTGTTGTTTATTTGGCTCAGTAAGAACCTTTTTGTATCTCGTATAAAGCCTGAGATGGAGGCGAATGGGGTAATTGACTCAACGAGGGAGTCTCTTATGTGTCTCGTACAAAGCCCGAGAGAGAGGCTGAACGTTGTTTGACTCCACTGGGGAGAATTTTGGTATCTCGTACGAAGCCCGAGATGGAGGCTAAACGTTTGCTTCGCTGGGAAGAATCATTGAACAAAGCCCAAGAGGAGGCTATTGTAACTGTTTCAGTTGAGTGACAGATCCAGTATACTGATTTTAAAGAGAAAATCAGTTCTTATATGAGCAACACTGTACTCAGGGATTTGATTTGAGGATCAGGGATATTTCCTTCTCTTTGAGGAAACGGGAAATCCAAAGGGTATTGAGACTCCGAGTCTGCGGGTTTCCTTCCTATTTAACGAAGGGGTCACTTGAGAATGTCTTTGAGACTCAAGGAAGTTAGATTGTCCGTGTCTAGAGTTTTATCTTTGGTACTATGCTTTGAGAAACAGTAGTAGACTCTATGAAAGGACTGTTCTATGAAGATGGTTAAGTTATGTTCCTATACCTCTAGGAGGTCGTCGGGACAATTTGTACGAAGCCCAAGAGGAGGCTGGAAACTTTTAAGAAGCCGACCGGTCCTTGTACGAAGCCCAAGAGGAGGCTATCATTCCCGGAGGAAGAGATCATTATACGAAGCCTAAGAGGAGGCTGTGAATACTTCTAAGAAGCCGTAGGGTCCTTGTACGAAGCCCAAGAGGAGGCGGGGTTGCTTTTAGGAAGCCTGTGGGTCCTTGTACGATGCCCAAGAGGAGGCCGATGCTTTTAAGAAGCCCGTGGGTCCTTAAACCCCGAGAAATTCAAGGCAAGCTATTCACAAGGAATAGATCAAGTCAGGAAAGTTCGAGAATTTGGAAGAAACTCAAAGATGCCATTCACGGAGAAGACATTCATCTTGGGGAGTAGAGTTTCTTGACAATTCCTAATGAGGACAGCCGAAGAGAAGACTGTATCTGGTGATCCTATTGGGGATCTAGTTGTCTATTTCTACGAATAAACGAAATGGCGTCACCTAGTTCTAGACGTAGTTGCCGGGGAAACTCTAAATATCTATACTATTATTACACAGTTGATATGAGTTTATGAAAGAAGACTTACAGTGAAACAGCCCCACAATACAGTTATATATATATGTGAGTTTGTGAAAGGAGACTTACAGTGAAACAGCCCCACAATACAGTTATATACATATGAAAGCGGTAAATGAAAGCGGGTAAACACTTACTCGGTTGTAGAGCTTCCATGCTGTTTGGTTAGTTGTTCAACAAAGAAAAATTGAAAACAACAGTATATTCAAAATCAAAGGAGAAAGTGCTTTGAAAAAGAAAGATTTGGGGCTTACAGCTCAAGGAGAGGCCCAGGGTTTTATCAGTGAGCGCACTGTTGAATTTGTACAGAGGGACTTATACAAGTGACTGAGGCCCAAGAAAGGTTTTTTGTACAAAGGGATGGGTCTTACACTCTATTAGAGGCCCAAGTGAGTTTTAAGAAAAGAAATGGGTCTTACTACTCGAGGGTAGGCCCAATGGTTAATTTTGAAAAAAAAGCGACGGTCGCGCCGAAGTTTTGGAAACACCGTGGGACTTATACAAGTGACTGAGGCCCAAAATTTTGGTATTCACAAAGGGATTGGGTCTTACACTCTATTAGAGGCCCAAAGAGTTTAAAGAAAAGAAATGGGGCTTACAACACGAGGGGAGGCCCATAGTCTTTATTTTCAAGATGAATATTCACTTTTAAAATGCTTAAAAATAATTAAAAATGAATTTATTCACAAAAATACCAACTATATTAAATAAATAATATAAATTTGATTTTTTTGTAGAATAAAATATTTTACTATTTTTGTGATTTTTCAGAAAAAGAACCAATAAAAAATAATCAAAATTGAGGGAGTTATTAATTTTCCAAATCATTAAAAAAAACAATATGAAAAATGAGAAAATACAAAAAAAAGAGGGGTTGGGTCTTACACTCTATTAGAGGCCCAAAGTGTATTTTTGTACAAAAGATGGGGCTTACAACTCAGGGAGAGGCCCAAAATATTTTCAGTTTGAAAATGGCGATCGCACCGAGATTTTTAACGTATCGGAACTTATACAATAGCTGAGGCCCAAAATTGTTTCGTTAAAAAAAGGTTGGGTCTTACACTCTAACAGAGGCCCAAGTGTTTAAAAATGAAAAGAAATGGGACTTACAGCTCAAAGAGAAACCCAGTTGATTTTCGTTTGAAAATGACGATCGCGCCGAAGTTTTCTTTTAACGCAGAGGGACTTATACAATAAGTGAGGCCCAAAATTATTTTGGTTAAAAGGGGATTGGGTCTTACACTCTAATAGAGGCCCAAGTGTTTGAAAAAAGATTTGTTAGGGTGAAAATCAAAGAAAACCCCAATTTCATTTTTTAGGCATTTTTTCAAGAAAAATTAAGTAAAAAATGATAAAAATATCAAATAAAATCATTAAATAATGATTAAAGCTTATGAAAAAAAATATTTTATCAACATAAATATTTAAAATCATTTTGGTTTTAAAAATCAAGAAAAAAAAGATATCATTTTAAAAGCATTTAAAACAATATAAAACACTATTTTTAAATATATTAAAAATAATACTTTTTTTTATGATTTTTTGTGGATTAAAATATTATGGGATATGAATTGGAAAATGATGATTTTTTGCTATGTGAAAAAAATTGGTTGAGTTTTGAAAATAAAAAGTAAGAAAAAGAGGAAAGATATCAAAATATCATCTCCGACATTTCTTTTGGGGTAAAAACGAGTACCGAAACTTTAATTTTCAACACGTTTTTATCAAATTTCAAACACTCATAACTCTCTCAATTTTTATCGGAATTAAGATCCGGAAGAGCCTATCCTGACCGATTTTTCGCAAGGAATCCGATGGTATTACTCACGCACACGGAAAATCAACGTATAAAATGCAGAAGTTAAAACCAAAACTGCTATCGTTTTGAAAACATCGTTCCGCGTAGAATTTCCAACACGCGTAACTCTCTCGATTTTTAACCGAATCAAGATCCGCAAGAGCCTATCCTGATCGATTTTTTGCAAGGAATCCAATGGTATTACTCACGCACACGGAAAATTGACACACAAAACGCAGAAATTAAAAAACAAAAACTGCTATCGATTAAAAACATCGTTCCGCGTCGAATTTCCAACACGCGTAACTCTCTCGATTTTTAACCGAATCAAGATCCGCAAGAGCCTATCCTGACTGATTTTTCTCAAGGAATCCAATGGTATCACACATGTATGCCGAAACTCAACGTACAAAACGCAGCGATAAAAAAACTAGAGCTGCTATCGTTTAAAACATCGTTCCGGGTCGAATTTCCAACACGCGTAACTCTCTCGATTTTTAACCGAATCAAGATCCGCAAGAGCCTATCTTGACCGATTTTTCGCAAGGAATCCAATGGTATCACTCACGCACATAGAAAATTAACACACAAAACGCAGAAATAAAAAAACCAAAACTGCACGTGTTTTCGACGTCGTTTCGCGTAAAATTTCCAACGCGCGTAACTCTCTCAATTTTCATCGGAATTGAAATCCGTAAAAACCTATCTTGACCGATTTTTCGCAAGGAATCCAATGGTATTATTCACGCACTCGGAAACTCACTGTACAGAACACACAAAGTAAAAAAACTTAATGTATAGAACACACAAATGTAAAAAAACAGAACTGTACATGGTTTTGAAATAACCAAAATTCCACATAAAAACATGTCAAAATGCAAACTGTGGGAGGATCACAACATACACATTAAGGACTACATTTTTGCCTCAAGAATTATTCAATATGATGCATGTATGTGGACAACAAAGGAAAGCATGATTCAAAGAATTCAAGTTATGAATTTTACCTCTTTTTTGGAGATTTTGGGCAACCTTCCAAGTGCTTTATTCCAGAAATGATTTGATGCTTTGGACAATCTCAAATGACCTCTTAGAAGCTTTTAGGATGGTTGGAATCGGCTGGAAACCTCTGGAGCAAGTTTGTGCACTTTCTCGCGAAATGGTCAAAAACGGCCAAAATGCCAACTCTCTCAAATGGTGTTCCAGATGTGTGGCACCATTTGGGACAGTTCAAGGAGGATATTTAGAGTGTGTTTGAGGTTTTATCTGGCTTGGAAAGTGACTGAATCAAGACATGGCTTGAAAAATGCAAAAACGTGTCATTTTGAGGTTTTGAGAGGTGACTTTGTGATGTTGTGATTACAGGTCACTTTTGATGGTTTGCACAGCTTACATATGATATATATGAGGTGTGTGTGTGATTAGTTTGAGTGGAATTGCTCTCTAGCTCAAAAACTCAGAATTTCCTTACTAAAGAAGGCATTTTGGAGTGAAAGAGAGAATTTAAGGAAAGCATCTGTTTGATGGCTTTGGTGTACTCAAACTGAACACAAATGAGCTCTATTTATAGTGGAGCAAGTTTGTTTTGGGATCCACAGTGAATGGCAACTGCAGCAGGTGTTTGTTCCATGTTGGCCAATGGAAATGCAAGTCTCCTCTAGCCATTGACTAGAGGTTAGGGCTCAGAGCTTTGGTTCCCTTGGTCTTGGATAAGTCTTGACTGATTTCAGATGAGAATGGCTCAGTACATGCCACCTCTAAGCATCCATTAAATGCTCCAAACCAAAATTGGAGTTTTGTCCCTCTTTTAGGGATTTCTAGGCTTTGGCATGCTTTTCTTTGTTCCTTGGACTTGGGAGGTTCATGGATCAGATCATCCCACTTGGATTTGATCCTTAGATGTGTCCAAACTGATGACAAGGCTTGGAAATTCGTGTGGCACACAAAATGTGCAAATCTGCCCCTGAAAAATTCAGCTTCAGCAAGGCCTTTTGTAAGATCCATAACTCCCTGCTCGAGTATGCTACATGGACGTTCTAGGACTTTTCGGAAAGCTTAGATGACATACTTCAACTTTGATGTTTGGCCCTAGACCTGGTTCAACTTGGATCATGGAGAAAAACAGCCTTGAAGTTGGGACATTGTGCTGAAATTACAAGGCAGATTTTGGCTAAGTGCTGAAAAATGTCAATTTTAAGTTTTTAGCCATTTTGATCCAAGCATAACTCAAAATCCTTAATGAATTGGACTTAGGTCTAGTTGAAGTTTTTGTAGAGGGTAATGAGGGCTACAAATCAAGCTTTGGATGGGGAAAAATGGCTTTGTGGTTTAGGAGTTATGATCCTCCAAAGTTGGTACCCTTGCCACTTTTTTTCATAACTTAGAAAAATTTCTAAGTTTTCATGGTTACCCCTTTTACAAGTTATCCCACTTTCTTTGATTTTTCTTGATGAATGATGATTCCAATCACACATTAACATCATTTTAGGGTTAAAAAACCATTTTTATGAAAAATCTCAAAAAGTCAAAGTTTGACTTTTGTGCACAGTTGACTTTTTATCAGATGAATTCCAAACTGTGCGATTCTTCAGGAAATCATGTCCTTGACCTAAATCAAAATTGATGGACATGTTCCATGGGTGTTATAGGGTGTATTTAATCGTGTCCCACGGCTTGGGAGCATGTCCTGGTCAAAAGTCAAAGCTACAGTTGACTTTTCTCGCGAAACCCTAACTGTGGTTCAGATGAAATTGAAACTTGTTGCTCAAGCTTCTTGGATCAATCCATTGTTGCAAATGGATCAACGTGGTATGTTGGAGACCCTCAAATCATGTCTTGAGGTCTTGGCTCATGATTTGTCCCAAAAGTCAACTTAGGGGTGAATTAGGTCAAGAAACCCTAATTCCTGATTTTTGATGTATGCATCCCCTGAGGCTAAATTGACTTGATGATGGGGTTTATGATGTTCCATGGAGCATTTTAGGTTATGCTTTGAAGCATTGGCTCATGCCCAGAGGAAAATTTCCATCTGGAGGCCCTGGTCGACCAAAACCCTAATTTGGTGACACAGTCGATCTTGAAGCTTGATCCACCTAGAAGGGAGCATCCTTGTGCTTAATCCTTGAAGTGGGAGTCCTCTTGATCCATTGTGGATATTTGAGAGGCTAGACAAGTTGAAGATCATGTCATTCCTTGATTGATCCTTTGTCTAAGAGCTCTGCGAGGGCTTGAAACCCTAAATCCTGTTTGTAGTGAATGCTCACCCACCTTTGGGAGACTAATGAGGTACAAAGGTACATCCATATTGTACTGATGATTTGCACAATGATGGGAAATCTTAGTGGTCAAAATTTGGGGTATGACAACCCCCAAGTGGTAAAGTCATCTTAACAATCGAGTTGTCAGTTCTTTCCTCGTCAGGAAATGTTTTGTCTTAACAATCTCTCTCCCCCAGTTTATTTCTGGATTGGAGACGGTCCTCGACCACTTTGGTAACTTGAACCTCTGAAAGGCAAGAAAACATTCGACTGACACCTTTGAAACATCACTCTTCACCATTGAAGATGATATTGTTGCTTTCTCGGATTAAGGAAAATCCCTAGAGAAAGCCTCTTAACCGAAGACTCTCGTCAATACATCGGTTTTTCTCCCAAGAAAGTCGATGTTAATGAAGTCATCAGCACCTCAAAATTGGATTGCATCGCATGGCATTTCTCCGAGAAGATCTCGAAGAAAAGTATGATGTAATATCCCCAAGCAGAAAACGGTCTCTCAAGAGACTCGTTTTTCCCTAGTAGGTCAACAAATGGCATCTCCAACAGAGAATTTTGTACACCCCTACAACTTAGACAAATGGGTATCCCCAACAAGTCTGTCCTTCAATCTTTTCTAACAAATGGCGTCTCCCAGTAGTAAAACTCGACGAGAAGTTTGATGAAAACCGCTATACATAGCGTCCCTTGTCAAGGAAGGAACTCGACAAGAAGAAACTGAGACCAGTTCCATGGCTGAATACCCGGATCGAGGGGAAGTTTATCAAGAAACTAAGACCAGTTCCGTGGCTGAATACCCGGATCGAGGGGAAGTTTATTTCAGAAACTTAGATCAGTTCTGTGGCTGAAGACCAGGATCGAGGGGAAGTTTCACACTTTTTTAAGCATCGTTGCTTAGCAAAAGAAGATGGATAAGCAAACTGACATTCATAACTATAGTCAAAATTTTGGGTATTCTGATATTTAATCCTCTTGCACCCTGAATGTCTGAACATCTTCACCATTCACACCTTCGGGTCCAAGAAGATTAAATAGGGGCATCTGTCATACCCCAAATTTTGACCACCAAGATTTCCCATCATTGTGAGAATCATCACCACAATATGGATGAACCATCATGCCTCATCAATCTCCTCAAAGATGGTTGAGCATTCACCACAATCAAGACTTAGGGTTTCAAGCCCTCTCAGAGCACTTAGACAAAGGATCAATCAAGAAATGACACGATCTTCAACTTTTCTAACCTCTCAAACACCCACAAAGGATCAAGAGGACTCCCACATCAAGAATCAAGTACAAAGTTACAACATTCCAAGTGGATCAAGCCTCGAGATCGCCAGGGTCACCAAATTAGGGTTTTGGTCGACCAAGGCCTCCAGATGAAACTTTTCCTCTGGGCATGAGCCAATGCTTCAAAGCACAACCCAAGATACTCCAAGGGACCTCATGGACCCAATCATTAAGTCAATTTAGCCTCAGGGGATGCATTCATAAAAAATCAGGAATTAGGGTTTCTTGACCTAATTCACCCCTAAGTTGACTTTTGGAGCAAAACATGAGCCAAGACCTCAAGACATGATTTAAGGGTCTTAAATACACTACATTGATCCATTTGCAACAATGGATTGACCCAAGAAGCTTGGTTCACAAGTTTCAATTTCATCTGGACCACAATTAGGGTTTTGAAGGAAAAGTTAATTGTACCTTTGACTTTTGACCAAGACATGCTCCCAAACCTTGGGACATGATTCAATACACCCTATAACACCTATGGAATCCATCCATTAGGTTTGAATTAGGACAAGAACTTGATTGCACAAAGGATCGCACAGTTTGGATTTCATCTGACAAAAAGTCAATTGTGCACAAAATCAAGTTTAACTTTTTGGAATTTTTCACAAATATGGTTCCCATAAGTAAAAAATAATGTTAATGTATGGTATTGATCATCATTCATTAAGAAAAATCAAGAAAAGTGAGGTTTCTTGCAAAAGGGGCAACCATGAGAAACCAAAATTTTTCTAAGTTATGGAACAAAAGTGATTTTGTACCAACTTTGCAAGGTCATAACTCCTAAACCACAAGGCCTTTTTCTCCAATTCAAAGCTCAAATGAAAGTCCATCTGACATACTTTAAAAGTGTCAACCACAACAGATTCCAAATCCTTATGGATTGATCAAAATCACAAAAAACATGAAAATGACCACTTTTCCAACACTTAGTGAAATTTTCAATAAGTCAGAATCTGCCTTACTTTTTCTAAAGTGTAGGGACATTTTTCACCTTGATCCAAGTTAAACCAGGTCCATTGGTGAGCATCAAAGCTAAAGTATGCCATGAGGGATTTCCAACAAGTACCAAATCATCTCCAAATTCAATTTGAGTAGGGAGATACAACCCTTGGAACATGGCATCATGGACTGATTTTTACAAGGCAGATTTGTGCATTTTGCCCGAGTTAGCTAATTTGGACAACTCCAAGCCTTGTCATCCATTTGGACACATCAGAGGATAACATCCAAGAGAAAAGATTTGATCCACAAGCCTCCCAAGTCCAAGGAACTACATGTAGCCATAAGTGCCCTAAAAAGGCTAAAAAGCTCAAAGACTTCAATTTTGTTTCCAAGCATTCAATGGATGCATCAAGGTGGCATGGACTGAGACATTGCTAACTGAATGAGTCAAGATTCAGCTCTGAATCAAAGGACCATAGGCTTGTGCCCTAACCTCAAGTCAATGGCTATAGAAGACTAAAGATGCCTTTATGCTACAATTGGCCGAGGGACTGTCCAAGTTGCCATTCACTATTGCTTGCAAAACAAACTTGCTCTACTATAAATATAGCTCATTTATGGTCAGTTTGAGTACACCAAAGCACTACAACTGATGCTTTCCTCAAAATCTCTCTCATTAGGCCAAAATGCCTTCTTTTGCAAGTCGTCTCTGAGTTTTTGAGTTAGAGAGCAATTTCACCACAGCTCATGATCTAAACACATCCAATGTATCATATCTAAGCTATTCAAACACTCACCCTTGGTCTGAAACACTAAAATCAGAAAGTCAACCTCCAAAACCTCAAATCTTGACTGTTTTGCATTTTGCAAGCCATGTCTTGATCCACTTAATTTCAAAACCAAACAAGGCCTCAAACACACTCCAAATATCATCCTCAAACTGTCCCAATTGGTTTCCCTCATCTGGAACACCAGTTAAGAGAGTTACTATCTTGGTCATTTTTGCCCTTTTTGCAAGAAAGAGCCAGTTCTTGTTCCTGAGGATTCCAGCTGGTTTTGATCATCCTAAAAGCTTCTAAGGGATCAATCAAGAGTGTTCAAAGCATTGAATTACTTCTGGCACAAGGAACTTGACAGATAGCACAAGGAGCTTCAAGAGGTAAGTGTACCACAACTTGAACTCTCTAAATCATGCATTGCTTTGAGGTCCATTGATCATGGACATCTCATACATATCATATATGTTGTGTTTGGACCAATTTACCATGCTATTGCTGCCTGTATGATGAGATAGCATAGAACATGCAAATTTAGGCCTATTTTGAAATCACTATCAGATTTTAAAATAGGAACATTTTCTGAAAATTCCAAAGGCACCATTGGATTCCTCATGAAATTCTATGAACGATACACCTAAATTTTGTCCCAATTCATGGAGAAATGAGGAAGTTAGAGCCTTCCTGCAAGAGGCCTAAAATCAGGCCATGCCTTGGGCAAGGGCCAGGCCTAAAAACAAGGAATCCCATATATATTCATGGGGTGGTTTTGATACACGGATGTATCACCACCCCAGTGGTAACGCACATGTGTGTTTGAATGGAAGGTCGTGGGTTCAACACCCACCCAGACCATTTTGCCATTTCTCATACTTTTTGCTATTTTTCATATTTTTATGCTTTTTATTAATTAATTCCAAAATTAATTTCTCTCTCAATTTTAATTATTTTTTGATTGTTTCTTTTTTTGAAAATTCACAAAAATGTTAAAATATTTTATTCTACAAAAATCTCACAAAAATATTATTTATTTCATATATTTGGTATTTTTGTAAAGAATTATGTTTTTATTTGTTTTTAAACATTTAAAAACATTTCTTTCTCTTGATTTTGCAAATTCAAATGATTTTCAAATCATTCTATGAATGAAACATGATTTTTCAAACATTAATCCAAGATCACAACTTGTTTTTCACACATGTTTGATCATTTTGATCATTTTAATTGAATTTTTATTCAATTAAAATACATTTTAAAATCAAATTAGGTTTTGATTATTTTCACCCTCACAAATCTTTTTCAAAACACTTTGGGCCTCTAATATAGTGTAAGACCCAACCCCTTTGTACAGGAAACCACTTGTGTTGTAAGTTCCATCTTTCTTTTTTAAATACACTTTGGGCCTCTAATAGAGTGTAAGACCCAACCCTCTTTTGTACATAAATAATTTTGGGCCTCAGTCATTGTATAAGTCCCAGTACAGTTTTCAAAAACGACGGTGCAATCACTATCTTTCCATGGGCCTCTCCTTGAGTTGTAAGCCTCATCCCTCGTATAAAAATAAACCTTTAGGCCTCTTGATAGAGTGTAAGTTTCATCCCTTTGTGAATAAAACCTTTTTGGGCCTCAGTCATTGTATAAGTCTCAGTACAGTTCTCAGATCAACGGTACGATTACTGTTTTATATCTGGGCATTTCCTTTAGTATAAGCCCCAATCTTCTTTTCAAAAACAACTTTCCTTTTTTATTTAGGTTCAAATTCATAGTTGTTATCAAAACTTTCTTTAATTTCTTGAATAACTAACCATACAGTTGTTACATTGGAAGCTTGCTCACCTGTAAGTTTTATCAGCTTTCTTTTACATACTTACACATATCTATATATTTGTTTGTGCTGGAAGCTTGCTCACCTGTAAGTCCTCCTACCCTCGTTTACATACAGCATATATTTCATCTGTATATATATGTCTGTATATTATCTGCTTAGAGTTTTCCCCGACAATTAGGTCTAGAATTAGATAAATCCAGTGGTAACTCTTTCAACACAGTCAAAACTAGTTCCCCATAGGAATTCCAGATACAGTCTTGCCTCCTCTTGGGCTTATACAATATGAAACAAAGAGAAAGGCATTATTCCCGGTGAAACTTTTCTCAAACTATCACTATTAGAAAATCATCAAAGAAATTCATTTCCCCCAGAGAGGATTAATTCCCGGTGAAACCTCTCTTGAATCTCTTCAAACCCTAGAACTGTTCACTAAAGAAAAGATTATTCCCGGCGAAACTTTTCTTGAACTTTTCTTAAGTTTGGACCCATAGGCTTCCTAAAAGCATCCCCAGCCTCCTCTTGGGCTTTATACAAGACCCTCCGGCTTCTTAAAAGTTCTCATGCCTTCTCTTGGGCTTAATACAAGGACCCTAAAGACCTCTTAAAGGTATATGATAGAACTTAGTCATCCTTTGTTAGAGCAGTCTTTCCAAAGAGTCAAAACCTCTGACCAATTTAAGGGTTGATTCTCATCCCTTAAAGCACCAGTCTCCTCTTGGGCATCATACAAAGATAAACTCTTCCATACCAGTAGACTTAGACAGTCTAATCTCCTCTTGGATCTCAAAGACATTCTCAAGTTCCCTACAAACACAGGAGAAACTCTGGTCATTTAATCAATCTCCAGTAGAGTTAAAACCCTCACAGGATCTAAAACCCAGTCTTTCATCCTAAATTTCCCCAGCTAGGGTCAGCTTATCATCAGGATAACATTATCCCAAATCAGAACCTCAAGGCATCTGATACCTCAACTCTTCTGTAAACCCTCAGCAAGAGTTGATCCCCCGACTTGGACCTTCCTCTGGATCTCAATAATCCTCAGCAGAAGACAGCCTCCTCTTAGGCTTTGTATAATGATTTTCCTCAGCAGAGTTAGCCTCAAAAGCACTCTCTCGTTGAGTCAATCTCTTTCATCCTCAATCTTGGGCTTTGTACAAGACAGATAAAAAACACTCTCTTGTTGAGTCAGTCTCTTTCAGCCTCAATCTTGGGCTTTGTATAAGACACCCATAAATATCTTCAACTGAGTCAGTCAAATATCTTTTAGCCTCAAACTTGAGTTTTGTACAAGACATATAAAATTTCCCTAAGCAGAGTCAATCCTCTTTTCAGCCTCAATCTTGGGCTTTGTACAAGACAAATCATACTCTCTAGCAGATTCAATCTTTTTTTTAGCCTCAATCTTGAGCTTTGTACAAGACAGATAAATATTCCCCAATAGAGTCAAAAAAATCCTTTTTTAGCCTCAACCTTAGGCTTTGTACAAGACAGACAAAATATTTCCACGGAAAAGTCAACTTTTAGCCTCCTCTTAGGCTTTGTATAATGATATTCCCCAAAAGAGTCAATCTCTTTTTAGCCTTAATCTTGGGCTTTGTACAAGACAGATAAACACTCTCATGTTGAGTCAGCCTTTTTCAGCCTCCTTTTAGGCTTTGACCTCCCCAGTGGAGTCAATTAATCTCTTAGCTTCAGCCTTGGGCTTTGATCAAGGCACACAATAAAACCAACATCCCCTCAGAGGAAATAAAAAAAACTCTCTGTAGGAAGACATTTTTCTGTATAATCACACATCAAAACAGACATTCAAAACAAACCTTAATCCCAGATAACTGTTGTATGTGGCCACTTGTTGATTCAAAAATCCAAGTTGTTGTCCATCTTTTATCCTGGTAAATCCTCTCTTTCATCTAATTGCTGTAAGTGGCAAGCCTCTGGAATATTTACATCCACGCCATTGTCCCTCTCTTAGCATGAAAAATTCCTAAGGAAAAATGACATTGCTCAACACAGAGTTAAAGTTTTCTCCTTCAGGACAAATCCCTCATAAAGGAAATTATGGCATTGCTGGATTCACATATCCCAGTTAAAGTAATTCTCCTTTATAATCAGTCACCTAACAGTCGTGATAAACAGACGAGATGTCTCCCTTTAGAGATAACAAATTCTCTCAGTCAAATCTTTTAGCTTCAATCTTGGGCTTTGAACAAGACACAAATACCTTTAGCTTCAATCTCGGGCTTTGAACAATACACCAAATATCTTTTCCCCCATAGAATAGGAGGAACTGCGATTGCTCTGATTTCCCTGTTTTCTTTAACGGGAATACACAGGCATAAGATTGCGAAATCTTAGCGAGCACACCAATAAAAAAAAAACTTTAGGTCCAGTACCTTCACTCATCAAAAACCTCGGAAAACCCGAAATCAACAAAAAACTCTCTCTCAAAAAACCTCCCAAAGGAGAAACTTTCCCAACCCACAACAGACAAACACCAGTAAGTAGAAAGCAGTAAGGATAATTGCTAACAACTTGTGGATAACCACATATAGAATGGGTAATTGACAACTCCCCATTGTATAACCTGACCCCGAACTCCCCAATCTCTTTAAGCATTTGTTCAGTTAAACATTTGCGTGCAAGGTTAGTTTTAGATAGCTTTCCTTTCCTTTCTAGCTTCATAGGACAAATAAGAAATCAGAAAGTAGCACGTCACTCCTACCATTGCGGTGAGGAGAAACCCATGGTGATAAGGTGGTCGCGTCACCGACATAAATCGCACGCTACAGAAATGAAACAGAAGGGGGTTGTAGCAGTAGCAAGGAGGGGTTTTTTTAAGTTGCAGGTTGGATGGAGGTTTTTTATCAGCGTAAACAAAGGTCAAATGTTGGTTCCGCCGTGATGCAGAATTGAAGAAAAATGAAAAAGGTTTGTATTGTTTGTTTTCTTCTTTTCCGTCCCCACTTTAAAACGTTCACATCCTCCCTTTAAGTCATTTCTCAGTTTTTGGATTTGTCTTGTATTGAAGTTCTATCCTTTTCACGTTGCAGGATATCTGTTGTTGTTGCTGCACATTTTGGAGTGTTGTGTTAAGTTGCAGGTTTTTGCTTGTGGTTGTGTTTGCAAGAAACAGTGCAGGTCTTTAGCTTGAACTGTTGTAGAGTTTTTATAGCAATGTTTTGATGTGTTACTTGTAGCAGAATAGCAGGATTTTGGCATGATGTGGTACATTGGTAGCAGTCGGATTTTGGCGTGATGTGCTTTTGTGTTTGGTCAAAGTTTGGTTTTTGTGTTTATTATTTTTTGTAATTTTTTGGAATTGGACTTGGTAATAAAAAAATATGAATGGGCTTTGTATGAAATTTGGAAATGATTTTATGGACATGAGTTAATTGATATAATGGATTATAAATGAAAAGATTTGAATGGATATTTTTGGATAGTTGAATCTAAATGGATATTGGATATGAATTGGACATGACAAACAAATGGATTTTTATGGATTTATGGATATTGGATATTTATGAATGTGAATTAGATGTGGGTAATTGAATTTGAAATGGATATTTGGATAGTAATTATGAATGAATTCGGCAATGGTTTTAATGGATATGGAACAAAATGAAAAGGATAATGAAACAGAGATTGGATATTGGATGGATTTGGAGATGAAAATTGAAAACTGGATTGAAAAAAATGGATAATGGTTATTGTAAACAGATGAAAAGCAAAAATGGATAAAATGATTACGAAATGGATATGGGTTTTGTAACGTGCCTTCACAACACTTAAGAACTTCACAAATGCACTTGACCGCCACAAATTCTGAACAACAACACAAACTCGAATCTAACTTGAAATGATCTTGATTGGATAACAACCTAATGAATCCTCATACCAATAGTGAAAACCCTAACCACCCAATCAGTACTTGCATGCACATTGATCCTGCTAGCCTCAAGAGACTCAACTGAACGACACTTGTTGATAATGAACACCAAGGGCGAGAAACACTAATCTTCCAGGATCCTGATCCATAGTCCTTCCAGTCAAGCCACTGATGAACCTTAAAAAAAACTACACCTTTGTGGGCATTCAGAGAACTGAAATCGTGCCTTGATAAACCTCTGATAGGAACTGCTCATGACGATTGAAAACCCAATACCTCTGCCCCAGACTTGAGTATAATAACCGAAAGAAACAACTTCTAAAAAATGGAAATCCAACTTAACAGAAAAATCTCCGATCCCACGACTTAGGAGCTTAAATGGTGAATGACCTATCCAAAACCCTGATTTATCGATCCTTGAAGTATTTTGGAGCAAACCCTGATTCACAAGTGAAACAAAACACAACAAAGGATAATAAATTGGTTAGTTATGTAATATGATTGACTTAGAATGATATGCAAAAGATCAAAAAATCTAAGGATAAAATTTGGGGTATGACAAGCGGGAATTTCTCCTTACCTCTTCTAGAGTGCTTTGTGCGCGAGCCGTCTTAGATCATTTGTGCAAAGTATTCGCTCATATGTCATAGACTTTAGCACAACGGGCATCTCAAACTCTTTTCAAAAAACCTAACAAAAACTCTTCAACAAATCCAAATCTTTCATCCTTCAGGATTCCCTTCAAAAGCGTTTTCAAAAGGGCATGCTATTTCTGTTCTACCGCAAACAGGTAACGCATAAGACTCCAAACAACAAGCGACAATTAACACACCTAACTGCTAGAACACGAACGTTGGCATCTCCTAATAAAAGCCTTTTCTCTCTCCTCAGTGCGATCGAGATCCTTTCTCCCGTAGTACCGTGAACTACGGATGCTCTGATTCCTCATTCCCTATTGAGGATACGTAGGCACATGGATCCCTATCATTAGCGAGCTCACTAACAACTAACTCCCCCTTCTCTCTCGCCCCCGTGCAATCGAGACCAATTAACCTAACCTTTTCTCTCTCCCTAGTACAATCGAGACTAACTAACCCATAGTCCTCCGAACTACGTTGACTCTGACTTTCCCTTTGCACGAGGGAATACATAGGCATAGGATTGTGAGAACCTATAGACTCTCCTTTTCTTTTGTTTTCCCTTTTCGTTTTAGCATTGCCTTAGCAGATTAAGCTTTAGATAACACACCCTTAGATTAGACCAACAAGAGTGGATCCCGTTGAGTACAACAGACGCGAGGGGTGCTAACACCTTCCTCTTGCGTAATCGACTCCTGAGCCCCGAACTTGGTTGCGATGGCTATGTTATTTCCCTTCTTAGGTTTTCTCAAAGTTTTCTTTTCCCTGTTGGGATGAATAAAGTTCGATGGTGACTCTGTGTCTTTGTCGGTTGTTTTTCGCGTAGTGACAATGATGTCTTCAGAAACTTCAAAGCTTGTTCAACAGAACCTCGTCTTTAGAATCTTCAGAACTTGTTCAACACATTCTTGTCTTCAGAGTCTTCAGAACTTCGTTTAATAGTACCTTGTCCTCATAAACTTCAGAATTTGTTCAGCATATTCTTTTCTTCAGAGTCTTCAGAACTTTATTCAACAGAACCTTGTCTTCAGAAACTTCAAAACTTGTTCAACACATACTTGCCTTCAAAACTTCGTTCAACAGAACCGTGTCTTCAAAATCTTCAGAACTTGTAGTGATAGAAGCACATCCTTTAGAAAGCCTTCAAGGCTTAATTTCAAAGTCATAATTAGAAGCTTTAGTATAAACGTTCTTCAGAACCGTTGCATTAAAAGCATTCCTAAATTTTGAATTTATCTTGTACACAATATATGTTATATTCCAGAGTGTTTAGATCAGAGTCTGATGACGTCACACATCTTTCTATCAGATTCAAATTCTTTTTAGAAAAAGCTACACACTAGACAGAAACCATAGAGTACTGAATTATTCTCTAAGATAACATGTGCAGTTATCATTAAAACTTAAGGCCAAATGCAAAACCAATCTTGTTCTTACATGAGTTTTGGTTCAGAGAGAAACCATCGGTGGATGGATAAATCAGTAACATAACTCTGATATCCAAAACATGGTACCACATCCATTGAAGTAAAGTTGTTGATAGCATTGCATACATAATTACACTGGTGAATGATGATTATTGTAGATGATTATATGTTTACTAGTTGAGTGAGTTATCCTTGCTGTTTTATACACCATTAACATTTATGAATGTATTCTCACCCCTCATTTATTTCTGGTGTTGTTTTACGCATATGGTGTAGATACTCATGTAGAGACTGAATAGCCTTAGATGTTGCTTATGTGGAAGATGTCTAGTGACCTTCTTCGCTTATTATTTTTCGTGTCATTTAGTTACCTTGTGTTGTTCTGATAGTGTAAAAGTTGGGTTGTGATCACTTACCTGTTTTATTTTGCGAGTTGTTATGTTACCTAAACTAATATTTCATTGAGTTAAAATGATTTCTATGTTGATGAGACAATGAAGTTGTGTTTTTAAATGTTTAATTTTCGTTGCTATTAAGTATATTTTTCAGGAAGACATTTAATTTGAAGAAGTATGTGACACCCTTTTTGAGAAAATTACATTACTTTATAAATTGCATGTTGAGGTTTAGAGTGTTACATTAAGGACATAAGATATTTCTAAATCCTAAGACTAAGTGATTTGGAAACACATCCACCTTTCGATAGAGGCAAGTAATGCCTTGAGATACAATTATCACTAGTTATCACCACATTCTGGTTAGTTTTTAACAATTACATTCTTGAAGACACGTGGGGACAAGTTGAAACACGAAGGCATAAGTAGTGGGATACGTGTCAAATTTATAGGGTTTAACCATGGTCGAAAGTTTTCTTTGTAATAGTATATAATGCAAGTTTATGAATTGTAATAGGGGTCGCAAATTTTGAGCTGTTTCTCTTTAGAACCAAAATACCCAAGTCAAAGAGTGAAACAATTTGTGAGACATATGAGTCTACATCCACCAATTTAAACTTTCTCTAAATCTTTTTGTATTCAAAGCATTTACATTGAATGACATTTACTTCATTTGTCATTTACTTCCTTTATTCAAAGTCTATCTTCTACATTGAATTTGTCGCTATTCAAATGTTTAAATCCAAGTCACACACACTTTTCACTGCAATTTATCTTTGCAAAAATTTTCTTTGAGATTTTTCCAGTTAATCCTTTAAGTGAATTAATCTCGTGATTGTTTACTAAAAACACCAGTAAACAATGATATTTTATATTCTTTCGCCTTCTCAGTAGGCCAAAAGCTATCAACATGAAATTGATGGCTGAATCGATCAATTTTACTTTTTGCTAAAGATTTATAAGGTAGTTTGTGATGGCTACATTTGAATTTGATTACCTATGTATACACCATGTGTTTTTTAACATGTGAACCTTAAAGCCATGAGTCGATGAATAGAAAATTTTGTATTATAGCTATATGTAGCGTCAGTTTTTTTGTGACGCGACCACAACCGCTTTTGGTGCTACTTTCTGATTTCTGTATTTATCCTATGAAGCTTGAAAGGAAGGGGAAGATATCTTAAACTAACCATGCGTGCAAGTGTTTTCTTTAACAAATGCGAAGAGATCGGGGATCGGGGTTTGGTTTTACAAAGGGAAGCTATTAACACCCAGAGTATCTATATTAATTTATAGGAACCTTTGTTTGCATATATTTTCTACTGTTTGAAATGCTTTCTTAAGTCTATCTGATGTTGATTGGAGAAACTTTCTCCTTTGTGAGGGTTGAGGGAATGTTTTTGTTGTTTTTGGGCTTTCTATTGTTTTTGGGAAGGTGCTTGACCTAAGATTTTTTATTTGTGTGCTCGCTAAGATTTCACAATCTTATGCCTACGTATTCCCGTAAAGAGATTTGGGAAATCAGAGCAATCGTAGTTCCTCCTATTCTATGGGAGGAAATTTGGTGTCTTGTTCAAAGCCCAAGATTGAAGCTAAAAGAGTGTTTGTGTCTTGTTTAAAGCCCAAGATTGAAGCTAACAGGGTATTTATGTCTTGTTCAAAGCCCAAGATTGAAGCTAAAAGTTGACTGGGAGAGAATTTGTCATCTCTAAAGGGAGAAATCTCACCTATTTATCACAAATATTGAGTAATTGGTTATAAAGGAAGTTACTTTAACTGGGATGTATGGGATCCAACAATGCCATATCTTCCTTTATAAGAGAAATGAAATGTCATGAAGGAAGAAGCTTTAACTCAGTGTAGAGCAATGCCAATTTTTCCTTTATGAATCTTTCATGCTAAGAGAGTGACATTGGCTTGGATGTGTAGAATCCAGAGGCTTGCCACTTACATCAGTTAGATGAAAGAGAAATTTTAGCCGTGATAAAGAAGGGACTCCAACTTGGATTTTGAATCAACAAGGGTGCCACTTACATCAATTATCTGGAAAAAGTTTTGATTATTTGTTTTGATATGTGATATATAGAGGGGATATCCTCCTACATAGAGGACTCGTGGTCTCGTCTGTGGGGATGGTGAATTTTGTGCCTTGATCAAAGCCCAAGGTTGAAGCTAAAAAAAAGTTGAAAACTGACTCCACTGGAGATGTCTTATTTGAGTATCTTGTTTGAAGCCCAAGATGATGAAGCTGAAAAGTTTGAGTATATCTTTAAAGAAAACTGACTCAACTGGGGAGTATGATGTTTGTCTTATACAAATCCCAAGATTGAGGCTGACTGGAAAAATCATTATATGAAGCCTAAGAGGAGGCTGACTGGGGTGGTGATACATCCGTGTATCAAAACCACCCCATAAACATATATGGGTGACTTGTTTTTAGGCCAGACCAAGGCGCCATGGCCTGGCCCTTGCCCAAGGGAGGCCAGATTTTATGCCTTTGCAAGAAGGCCATAACTTTCTTATTTCTCCATGAAAATGGATGAAATAAAGATGGATCATACCTAGAATTTCATGAGGAATCCAATGGTGGTCCTGGAATTTTATAAAAATGCCTACATTTTAAAACCCGATAGTGGTTTCAAAATAGGTCAATATTTGCAAGTTATATGCTACAACTCCATACAAGCAATAATAGCATGGCAAATTAGTTCAAACACAACAAATATGATATGTATGGCATGTTCATGATCAATGTACATCAAAGCAATGCATATTTCCCAAAGTTCAAGTTATTATGCACTTACCTCTTGAAGCTCCACTTGCTATCTTTCAAGAGACTTGTGACAGAAGTAATCAAATGCCTTGGACGCTCTTAATAGACCCCTTAGAAGCTTTTAGGATGATCCAATTCCAAAGGAAACCTCTAGAACAGAAACTGGCTCCTTCTTGCAAAATTGGCAAAAATGACCAAAATATAAACTTCCTCAATTGGTGTTACAGTTGAGGAACACTTGTTGGAACAATTTAGGGATGATATTTGGAGAGTGTTTGAAGTGTTGTTTGGCTTTGAAAGTGATTGAATCAAGACATGGCTTAAAAAATGCAGAAAAGTCAAAATTTGAGGTTTTGATGGTTGACTTTCTGATTTTG
This sequence comes from Lathyrus tuberosus, assembly GCA_022829125.1. Taxonomy (NCBI): domain Eukaryota; kingdom Viridiplantae; phylum Streptophyta; class Magnoliopsida; order Fabales; family Fabaceae; genus Lathyrus; species Lathyrus tuberosus. Next base: position 11,471,864 of record JALAZF010000141.1, read on the forward strand.
GTGTTGTGAGATGAAGATGAAGGTTTGTGAAAGTTCCTAGAGTTTGACCAAATTTTGGTAAAATATATCAACAATAAAGATGAAGAAACTGCCAAGATCAAAGATGTCGAAGAAGATGTCCTAACAGCAAGATGCAACATCCTGGACTGATATAGCAGGATTTAAATGTGTAACAAATCTGTCCAAGATTTGCTACGCTTCTTAATACTGGATCAAGGATAAAAAATAAAAAGCCCAAGACAGAAGACTATATATATGAAGACTTAGACCTAGAGTATGTGTGCCTGATGTAACAATTGTAACCTAGTTCTCTTTTGTAAAAATAAGGGTTTCGATTTTGAGAGTCGGTGGCTCTTAGGATTGTAGTTCCACTCTGTAATATGGGATGCAGAGTGGAAGGCATAGGTACAGAGACACAAGCAGAAACCTGTAGATAATGGTTGTTGTATTGTTCTTGGACGAAGCTTTGAAGCAAGTCCAAGATAACTTGTAGGTCAAGAAACCGCGACAGTTATGAATTGGCAAAAGACAGAGATATCACAGGTTGTGATTAGGATGTGAGTGGTGTATCTCATATCAAGGTTGTAAATCATGGAGTTTAGCCTTAGTAAAGATGTTCATGGGGTAGATGTTAGGTATAAAGTTGTAAACGGGGGAGTTTAGCTTTGCAACAGTCTACATGATAGTGAAGTCTTCATCCTGGATTGGTATCCCCCAGATGTAGGTGAATTGCACCGAACTTGGTTAACAATTACTGTCTTATTTTAACATTCTGCAATTTACAGTTTTGTTAATGTCCTTGACTGACATGTTAGATCAGATGTCGTGACAACTGTGATGGTGCAGTTCTGATATTCAAGGTATTAGTTGTAAGACCCCAATTTTTACCCCTAAGATTTCACTCATCTCATTTGCATTTCATTACCACAAACAAGATCACAATTTGTGTTCCTCCTGAGCACCTGTGTGATTCTCTGTTGTTTACTTGCTTCTGTTTATCTAACCTCTAACCAAAAAAAAAAAAATATATGCTGCCGTTTGCTTGTTTCTCTCTGTGTGTTGTGCAGGTTTATCAAAGACAATGAAGTGGTTTCAAGTCACAGGTGTTTGTTCAAAAGCGAGATGTCTTGTGCTGAGATTCTTCAGTTTATCAAGCAGTGGTTCATATGAGTTTTGGGTTCAGAAAAACAGATTCAAATGGCCGTTGTTCAGTTGTGGTTTGTTCAGTGGTAGCTGTGTGCACTTTATCAGAGGCTTGTAAAAAAGTTTGGTTACCCATTTTGATCATCCAAATTTATCCTATCCATTTTCACTCCTTTTATCCATATTACAAAATCTAAAACCATCCAATATCCATTCTTTACACCCATTTCATTATCAATTTCTAAATCATTTCTATCCATTTAAATATCCAAATTTCATATCCACTTTTCTCAAATTCAAACCCATTTTCAATAATTCATTTTTTTCCCAATATCCATTTCAAATTCCAAATTCATTTATCCAATCCATTTTATTCTTAAACCATATTACCAAAAATCCAATTTCCAATTATCCACTTTTATCTCATTTTTAACCATTATCCATATTCAATTTTCAAAATCCATTTCCAATTTAAAATTCAATATCCTTTTCATTTTCATAATTCTTTTTTTTTTTTGGTTATCTTTTTTTAATCACATTACCCAAAATCTATTGTCCATTTTTATTTGCAAACACCAAAGCCCATTTTCTTTTTTCTAAGAGAACAAAAAATTTGCTCATAAAAAGCCACGTGAATTCACACAAGACAACCAAGCTACCAATTACATCAGCTGCTATTTTTTCAAAGACTTGAAACCTCACTCCAGCCGTGCAAACATACTACATCAGCCGGTCCATCTCCAAGCCCAGCCAACACGCACGAGCCAAGTCCTCAACACGCGAAATTCCAAGCCGTGAAGCCATGACTAAATCAGCTCACATCACCATCAAAACGCAGAAATTTAAAAGGAAACTGAACCAAAACGCGGATCACTACACTTCAAACGAAACGCGAGAAAATTCAAGTAAACGGCAACGCAAAACTTCAGCCTCATTCTCACCCAATTCTCCTATAAATACACCCTTCATTCCCTTCAATTCTCAAGCTTTGACAGCCCCTAAACTCCCTGCCAAATTCATTACTCAAAAGCTTCAATAAAAAATTCAACAAAAAAAAGAAATCAGCAACATAACCTCCATATACTTCTTCATCTTCTCCGTAAGCAACAACAACATCTCGCGCACTAAGTTAATTCATCAACATCAATTTCACCTACAACAACAACAATACGAATTCAAGGAGGAAAAGAAGAGTTAGATCAATTTTTCACCTAATTTCTGAAGGTAGTGACCGGTTTTTCTCGCAAGGCTTTCACGTTCCGGATTTGTGCAATTTGTTGATTGATTCTCAAAATTGGATTTGGATCCGAGTTTAGCTTGGTTGTTTGTAAGAATTCGATGTTGTTGATTTTCGCCGTAGCAAGCTGTCCCGTCGCTCCACCGGAATTACTCCCTCCGCCATGATGAACAGTAGTCGCGCAAATGAAAGGAGAAGATGATGAATCATCTGACTATCCTTTTCCTTTTAATATTCCATTGGCCTTTTTTAACATTTCATTTATTTTCTTTTTTAAAAAAAAAAACGGATGGGCCTAGCCCGCCTCATTACCACACCCTCCATTTTCTGCATACCTCCTTTCCTATTTTAAATGTTTCTTTCATTTTTTTTATATATAACTTTCTTTTTTATGATTTCTTTAATAGAGGTAATTCTATTTTTCTTATGGTTTTTGTTTGTTATTTTAAAATTCTGTTTTAGAAAATTTCTTGAAATAAATCAAAAAAAATATATCATGAGTTTTCATTTAATTCTTGATTTTTATTTGCATTTTCTCTTTGTTGTTGGTTGTGTGGATCATAATTTTTAGATCCACTTTTCTTCATCTATTTTCTTTTTGATCGATGAAAGTCGAAGTGATCGTGAAATTTCTTTGTTGAATTTCGATCGAGACGAGATCATTTCCACCTTTTCTTTTCGTGTGGCACCGCTTTAGGATAACGATCCCCATATCGTTTATCTCGCGTGCATTAACACATACATCTCATGGCCGACCTCATTCGTAGGGTAATTGCTCGAACAAATTACTCGGCGTGCGCTTAACATAGACCAAAATTTGTCCCGCCTCGGAAAAACATCAAAAATAGTTGATTATTTGTCTTTTGGTTCAAAACTTATGAAACTTGTTGTTAGGAGGCTTTGGTCTTATCAATCCTCCAATGAGTTCTCATTAATCTTGACCTAAGTGCAAATATTCAATTATAATTGATCACTAACTTTAACTACTAATTACTAACTTACTAACATTTACTCTTGCACTAACTTCTTTACAATTACTTCTCGCACCTTATCTCTTTTACTTTTATGCTTCATTTTTATCATTTCATATCATGTTTATGCTTCCGCAATTTTTCCTTTGTCCGTTGGACATATGTTTATGCTTCCGCAATTTTTCCTTTGTCCGTTGGACATATGTTTATGCTTCCGCAATTTTTCCTTTGTCCGTTGGACACATGTTTATGCTTATGCCTTTTTCTCTTTGTCCACTTGGACCTAAAACACTAATAAAGGCCAAAACCTCTAAAAAACTTGTAATTCTAATCTTGGACTATGGTTACTATCCTATGCAAATGGACATGGAGATTTAGACTTAGACCTTGGACATCCAATGCAATTCTTGGAACCTTGGACTTAAAACTTAGGACATTCCTTCCTTTGCTTTGGAATTATGGTTCGAAGACTTGGAAGCATACTTGTGTGGTTAGGCTATTCTCTTCCTTAGCTTTTCTTTTATGCTTTAGGATAGTCTCTTCTTCTCTTCCCCATTATTTAATTTTTAAAACTCTCTCTCTTTTTCAAAACCTTCTTGATTTCAAACTTTCACCGCTTTCCTAAACAAACCTTGACTTTGTCAAGTGACTTTACTCTTTTCCTTTCATTTCTTAATCAAATGCTAAACTACATAAGCATATTGACACCTTTTTCAAAAGACTTAAAAAACATCAAACTTATCACTCTCTTTTGTGCCCTCGTGCACCTTTTCCTTTAACTTTTTCGTAAGTTTAGACATGATTCATTTCTTTAAGCGGAATTATTCGCTTAGAAATGACGACTTGTCTTTACATTTAAAAACAACCAAAACAAACAAATTTCATTCTTTGTACCACGAACTACAGGGTTTTGATCCTACATTGCACATCGTGGGTACGTAGGCATGAGACGACAAGTCTCTCCAAACACAAAAATCTTAAAAAACAATTTCTCTTCTCATCTCCTCAATCTCTTTTCAAGCAAACTTTTTCAGACCAAAAGCGGTAGATTTTTCAAAGGGCTCCTATAGAGTACTATAGACGTTTTGGGTGCTAACACCTTCCCATTGCGTAACCAACCCCCCGAACCCGGACTCTCTTCACTTGTTCTCATTATAGAGCTTGTGTAGGTTTTGTTCGCTCTTTTTCCTTTCCTTTTTGGATAAAATAAAAGTGCGGTGGCGACTCTTGCTTTTCGAGTTAAGTTAATCAATAGCTTACACTCACTATTTTTCCGCTACAGGAAAGTGGCGACTCTGCTGGGGAATCTCTGGTTCCTTGAGGGGTTTAGCCTACTTTGACTTATTTACTACCTTTTGTCTGATTTGCTTGTTACTTGATTGTTCTGTTTTGGAGTTCCTCTGTGTGTGAGATAGGTCCTATACCCGGACCAGAGTGTAATTTGAGATAGGAGGATGGTATAGTCAAGGGAACTTTGAGGGAGTCGAATCCTGAAAAAGAAGAACTTGAGAATCCATCCACTCGGTGGTTGCTTATTTGGAATTACTGATGTCGATCGAGCAATCGAGAAGGCATTACTTTTTCCATAGAAGCCTATAACACTGAGAACCGTAGTAACCCTTAACCCATCCTAGCCATTTTAGGATCGTGGCGCGGAAGCTATGAAGATGCAAATCTGACTTAGCTGTCACGCGATGCCACACTCAGGTTAGATTCTCTTGAGGATAACTACCAACCTCCGAGCAAATCGGTGTGCTGGTGTGTCTGATAGTGAATTGTGGACCCTGGGCACTCTGTTAGAACCGCTGTTTTCTGCATGTACAATGAAGACAAACCTTAGCACATACCTTTTGTGGACTGGTTCTTGACCTTGGCTCCATGCTCGTGACTCGAACCTTTGAACCTGTGTGCTTTGAGTGATCTTGTTTGTGGTTGTTGCATCCATGCACTCTTGCATCCATGAGCATACATATGCATTTCTTCTAGGTTGTCTCAGAAACTCACTTCAACTGTCTCCTTCTCCAGTTATCTGCTTGCCGTCAAGCTGTTTCCTCAACACAACTACGGAACTAGAGCTGCTGTCAGATTGAGAATGGAAAACCAAGAACAACATAACGCCGAAGTCAGAATGGAAATTGATGAGTTGAAGGCCGGTATGACCAAGCTCACAGAAATGCTGCAAGTTCTGATTGCTAGAGGTGAACCACCTCAGAGGACTGTGATTGTTGAAACCTCAACTGCTGCTGTTGACCCTCCACTGACTCAGCAACCAGCTTCTACTTGGCCAGAATTTGGGTTACCTCCGAATTACTCGCCACGCATTACAACTACTCCTGTGTTTGTCTCGCTAGTATCTTCAGCTCCATTGTTCACTGAACCTCAGCCTGTTGTGCATTCTGTTGCTCAAGCTATTCCTGAGAATCCTTTCGTGTACCATGCTGTTGGTCCACAATCTGAAAGTCGGGGAGAACCTGGATACATTGAAGAAGTCAGAGAGCAATGGCAGACTCTTGACAAAAGGATAAGAGTCGTGGAAGGAAGTGATGTCTTTAATGCTGCCGCAATGGACATGTGCTTGGTTTCCGACTTGGTTATTCCTCCAAAATTCAAAACTCCTAATTTTGAGAAATACCAGGGGCACACTTGTCCCATAACTCACTTAGTGATGTACTGCCACAAGATGGCTGCTCACGCAAAAGATGACAAACTGCTTATTCATTGTTTCCAAGACAGCTTGAGTGGGGCTTCAATGAAATGGTATATGGGACTTGATAAGAACCGTATCCAAAGCTGGATGGATTTGTCTGATGCTTTCTTAAAGCAGTATAAGTACAATCTGGACATGGCACCTGACCGCCGTCAATTGCAGAATATGTCTCAGAAAGAAAAAGAATCCTTCAAAGAGTACGCTCAGCGATGGAGAGAGCTAGCTGCTCAAGTGGAGCCACCATTAGCTGAAAAAGAATTGACTGGTCTGTTCATGGACACTCTTCAGCCACTCTATTGGGAAAAGATGATAGGCAGTGTATCATCTGGTTTTGCTGACCTAGTCACTATTGGAGAAAGACTAGAAGAAGGTATCAAGAAAGGGAGGATTGCTAATGCTGAAGCTTTTAGTGGTGCTAAAAAGTATGCTGGGAATTTTCAAAAGAAAAAGGATGGTGATACCCATGTTGTTTCAGTTGAAGGTAAACCTCGTCGCAGACAACAACAATATGTAGCTGCAGTCGCTCCTGTTGTCAATGCTCAACCAGCTCAAGCTCCTCGTCAACCTGCTAGACAGAATCAGAATCGCAATAGGGTTAACTTTGATCCTATCCCGATGTCCTACACTGAGCTGTATCCATGTCTTGTAAAGAAAGGTTTGATTACAACAAGGACTCTACCTCCTCCTCCAAATCCTCTCCCAGCCAGCTATAGGGCTGATCTTCACTGTGAGTTCCATCAAGGTGGGGCAGGCCATAACTTGGAAGGTTGCTTTGCATTGAAAGCTAGAGTACAAGAATTGGTGAACTTAAAAATTCTGGACTTTATTGATAATAATCCCAATGTTGTCAACAATCCTTTGCCAGAGCATGCCAAGTGAAGTTTGAGTCAGTTCAAACGGATCATCTCCTAAAGCCAGTGTTTCAGACAGGACAGCTCATCCTTGTTGCTGATTAGTCACTAGGCTTTGCTTCTTTCTGTTTGCATTTTCCTTTGATTGTATTGACTGTTTGCTTTCAAATTTTATTTGTACTTTCATGGTAATTTCAATGAAATGAGCATTGCAACTTTTGATTCAATTCATTTACATCCACTGTGTGCATCTTTATGCTTTCTTTTTCACAAAACAAAAATATATCTCCTGTTCAATTTCTTTATCAAGCTTTTGTTTATGCAAAGATTGGAGGGAGGATGATGAAAACGAAATACCTAACATTGCTGGATTGTATGCTTTCAATTTAAAACTTGGCTGAGGATGTACAGGCATTGTTTCAACTCCCAAACACTGGAGAAATAAGGAAGTTAATCCTTTGTCAACCCCTTCGAGCCTAGAAGTTGGAGTTTCTTTCTGTACGAAAAAACCAGCAATTTTAACCTGGGGATGGGTAGTTCTCAGTTAATTTGACTGTGCATGCAAAACACTTCCAATAAAGGTTGCAATCACAAGTTTTCCTTCACACACATCAAAGAAGTGTCGAAGATGTCTTTCAAATTAAAAGCCAATGATGGTTCACTGTAATCATTAAGCCAGGCAGTCACTATCTTAAAAAAAATGATGAAAAAAATCAAATGAAAATCCCGCTAAGTCAAAACCTATGAAGGAGACTTAGGCAAAAATTGGGGCATCCCGCTGACAGTAACTTCAAATGACGCAGTTCAGGCAAAAGTTAGGGATAACAAAAGAAAAATCAAGAGGTTACCAAAATCCTTAAAGACAAAACGAGTTGACTGAGGTCCTCATCAAAAACAACAAAATGTTGTAAGAAAGAGTGACTGTCATCTCAAAAATTTCTTGGTCCTTGAACCATCATCATAACAGTGTTGCAATTCCAAAATCTCTTGGAACCTGAATGCATAGTTTGAATTAACTGAGCATAGGACTGGAGGTCATCACGAAGAATGGGTTGGGTACCAATAAACTTTGAGCATATATCCTTTGTTTCAAAAACCGTGAAACAGACCACGTTACAACATTCAAAAGACCTAATTGAAGTCAGGTTTCTTTTGAAAGCATACTACAGCAAGGTTGCGTAAACTGACTCCTATGTTTGTTGCCAATCATTTGCTTTGATGTCTTACCTTTGCTTTATCTTTCATCTTTGCATGTCTTAACCGTCGTGTTTTGTCAAGTGTTTCATTTTGCTTTACATCAATAACATCATTCCAAAAATGATTTTTGATTTCAAAATTGCATGAGCTTTGCATTAAAATTACCATGTCTGTTTGAATAATCTTATTTGCAGGCAGACTTTCCTCATTAAGGAATTTTCAAACAGTTGAGAAACTTGGTCAGTGATCTTATCAGGGGCACATTACATCCAAATCCTGTTGTGAATCAGATTTGTTGCTCAGTGCAAGGTATTCTCAGATTTGGTTAACCAGAAGATCTCTTTCAAGATTCATACTGAGTTTAGCCTTCTCAACAATTATCTCAAGAACTGAAGTCATGATCAGTTCATTCATCCCCAACAACTGAAGCCATGATCAGTTTATCCTCAGCAATCATTTCAAGAATTGAAGCCATGATCAGTTCATTTTTTCCCCTGCAGCAGACAGACTGAAGCTATGATCAGTTTATCATCATCAGTCAAGCAATCTGGGGCAATCTTCTTCAAGAATCCTCAAGAAGTCTTTCCTCAAAAAGACCATCAGCCTAATATAATTCAAGTGTGACAGAGATGTGTTCAACATCTTCTATCCAAGCAGAGTGGCCAGCGTTCCCTGTGTTGAGGAATCAGAGTTCCATTCTACCCTCACAAAAGAGTCTATCTCAGTTGTCTCTATCATCTGCATTGCATACATAAATCATTTACATATCATTGCATAGGAACATTTTCATAGCTCGAAGTTTGCTTCGTGCTCATATGCATTTTTCCAAGGTCCTATTGCTTTCAACATCTCACCTTGTGGTCAAAGTCCAACTTACTTGGCACCTACCAAAACTTTTACCTACCTTTTCATTCAGTTCCATTCCTGAATGTTGTCGTTTACCTGTCTTTTCACCCAGTGCTATTCCTGGATGTCTTGTCCTGGATGTCTTTCCAGTGCTATTCCTGGATGTCTTGCTTTCCTGGATCTTTATATTCTTTCACTCTAGTGCCGTTCCTGGATGTATGCCTCTTGTTTCTCCAGTGCCATTCCTGGATGTCTGTCTCTTTTGATCTCCAGTGCCATTCCTGGATACCTTGTTCCTCTTGTTTCTCCCAGTGCTATTCCTGGAAGTCTTTTATCTTCTCTATAATCCCCAACAGATCTGCTTGGATATCTTTTAGTGCCATTCCTGAAAGTTTTACCTGTTCATTCAGTGCCATTCCTGGATGAGTTTTTACCTTTACTTTCAGTGCCATTCCTGAAAGTTTTACCTGTTCATTCAGTGTCATTCCTGGATGAGTTTTTACCTTTACTTTCAGTGCCATTCCTGAAAGTTTTACCTATTCATTCAGTGCCATTCCTGAATGAGTTTTCTCCTTTGCATTCAGTGCTATTCCTGGATGTCTTTTTCACTGTCATTCAATGCCATTCTTGAATGAAATGATTTACCTTTACCTTTCAGTGCCATTCCTGAAAGTTGTATCTGTTCATTCAGTGCCATTCCTGAATGAGTTTATCTTTACCTTTCAGTGCCATTCCTGAAGGTCCTTGCTCACTTTATTCAATGCCATTCTTGGATATTGTGAACCTTTTATCCAATGCCATTCTTGGATAATTCTGATGTATTTTCCAGAACCTTTCTCACTACATTCAATGCCATTCTTGGATGTTGTGATTTCTTCTGTCCAATGCCATTCTTGGATATGATTTCCTCGACAAAGTCCAATGCCATTCTTGGACATCTTTTCCCCAGCTAAGTCCAATGCCATTCTTGGATATCTTTTCCTCAGCTGAGTCCAATGCTATTCTTGGATGTCTTTGATGCTTGTTGTTGCCTCATTCAATGCCATTCTTGAATGTTGCAGTGCCTTTATCCAATGCCATTCTTGGATATTTTACCCAACAGAGTGTTTTTTACCTCCATCCAATGCTATTCTTGGATGACGCTGCTGTTTTTATCAGAAACTTTCCTGTTTTGGTCCAATGCCATTCTTGGACGTCTTCTGACATACCTTTTGTCTCGTTCGTAGTTTCTATCCAATGCTATTCTTGGATATCGCTACTCGTCTTCTAGGGTCTTGTCCCTCTCTTTCCAACTATTGATGGATATTTCTTGTCACCTTGACAGATATCCAGAAATAGCTTGTGTTCCCCGGCGTGTCTTTTTACGTCATCTCTCTCAATTTACCTTATACCCTTTGTTTCAAGTTTCCCCGCGGTGTGTTTCATTCTTTGCATTCATATCATCTTGTGACATCTTATGGCTAAAAATTCGTTTTTATGTATTTAAGTATCTTGAATCTTGTCGAGACGAAGTTCCCAACTTTCATATCTCCTGATTGAAGAAACTTAAATAGGGGCAGCTGTAAGACCCCAATTTTTACCCCTAAGATTTCACTCATCTCATTTGCATTTCATTACCACAAACAAGATCACAATTTGTGTTCCTCCTGAGCACCTGTGTGATTCTCTGTTGTTTACTTGCTTCTGTTTATCTAACCTCTAACCAAAAAAAAAAAAAATATGCTGCCGTTTGCTTGTTTCTCTCTGTGTGTTGTGCAGGTTTGTCAAAGACAATGAAGTGGTTTCAAGTCACAGGTGTTTGTTCAAAAGCGAGATGTCTTGTGCTGAGATTCTTCAGTTTATCAAGCAGTGGTTCATATGAGTTTTGGGTTCAGAAAAACAGATTCAAATGGCCGTTGTTCAGTTGTGGTTTGTTCAGTGGTAGCTGTGTGCACTTTATCAGAGGCTTGTAAAAAAGTTTGGTTACCCATTTTGATCATCCAAATTTATCCTATCCATTTTCACTCCTTTTATCCATATTACAAAATCTAAAACCATCCAATATCCATTCTTTACACCCATTTCATTATCAATTTCTAAATCATTTCTATCCATTTAAATATCCAAATTTCATATCCACTTTTCTCAAATTCAAACCCATTTTCAATAATTCATTTTTTTCCCAATATCCATTTCAAATTCCAAATTCATTTATCCAATCCATTTTATTCTTAAACCATATTACCAAAAATCCAATTTCCAATTATCCACTTTTATCTCATTTTTAACCATTATCCATATTCAATTTTCAAAATCCATTTCCAATTTAAAATTCAATATCCTTTTCATTTTCATAATTCTTTTTTTTTTTTTGGTTATCTTTTTTTAATCACATTACCCAAAATCTATTGTCCATTTTTATTTGCAAACACCAAAGCCCATTTTCTTTTTTCTAAGAGAACAAAAAATTTGCTCATAAAAAGCCACGTGAATTCACATAAGACAACCAAGCTACCAATTACATCAGCTGCTATTTTTTCAAAGACTTGAAACCTCACTCCAGCCGTGCAAACATACTACATCAGCCGGTCCATCTCCAAGCCCAGCCAACACGCACGAGCCAAGTCCTCAACACGCGAAATTCCAAGCCGTGAAGCCATGACTAAATCAGCTCACATCACCATCAAAACGCAGAAATTTAAAAGGAAACTGAACCAAAACGCGGATCACTACACTTCAAACGAAACGCGAGAAAATTCAAGTAAACGGCAACGCAAAACTTCAGCCTCATTCTCACCCAATTCTCCTATAAATACACCCTTCATTCCCTTCAATTCTCAAGCTTTGACAGCCCCTAAACTCCCTGCCAAATTCATTACTCAAAAGCTTCAATAAAAAATTCAACAAAAAAAAGAAATCAGCAACATAACCTCCATATACTTCTTCATCTTCTCCGTAAGCAACAACAACATCTCGCGCACTAAGTTAATTCATCAACATCAATTTCACCTACAACAACAACAATACGAATTCAAGGAGGAAAAGAAGAGTTAGATCAATTTTTCACCTAATTTCTGAAGGTAGTGACCGGTTTTTCTCGCAAGGCTTTCACGTTCCGGATTTGTGCAATTTGTTGATTGATTCTCAAAATTGGATTTGGATCCGAGTTTAGCTTGGTTGTTTGTAAGAATTCGATGTTGTTGATTTTCGCCGTAGCAAGCTGTCCCGTCGCTCCACCGGAATTACTCCCTCCGCCATGATGAACAGTAGTCGCGCAAATGAAAGGAGAAGATGATGAATCATCTGACTATCCTTTTCCTTTTAATATTCCATTGGCCTTTTTTAACATTTCATTTATTTTCTTTTTTAAAAAAAAAAACGGATGGGCCTAGCCCGCCTCATTACCACACCCTCCATTTTCTGCATACCTCCTTTCCTATTTTAAATGTTTCTTTCATTTTTTTTATATATAACTTTCTTTTTTATGATTTCTTTAATAGAGGTAATTCTATTTTTCTTATGGTTTTTGTTTGTTATTTTAAAATTCTGTTTTAGAAAATTTCTTGAAAAAAATCAAAAAAAATATATCATGAGTTTTCATTTAATTCTTGATTTTTATTTGCATTTTCTCTTTGTTGTTGGTTGTGTGGATCATAATTTTTAGATCCACTTTTCTTCATCTATTTTCTTTTTGATCGATGAAAGTCGAAGTGATCGTGAAATTTCTTTGTTGAATTTCGATCGAGACGAGATCATTTCCACCTTTTCTTTTCGTGTGGCACCGCTTTAGGATAACGATCCCCATATCGTTTATCTCGCGTGCATTAACACATACATCTCATGGCCGACCTCATTCGTAGGGTAATTGCTCGAACAAATTACTCGGCGTGCGCTTAACATAGACCAAAATTTGTCCCGCCTCGGAAAAACATCAAAAATAGTTGATTATTTGTCTTTTGGTTCAAAACTTATGAAACTTGTTGTTAGGAGGCTTTGGTCTTATCAATCCTCCAATGAGTTCTCATTAATCTTGACCTAAGTGCAAATATTCAATTATAATTGATCACTAACTTTAACTACTAATTACTAACTTACTAACATTTACTCTTGCACTAACTTCTTTACAATTACTTCTCGCACCTTATCTCTTTTACTTTTATGCTTCATTTTTATCATTTCATATCATGTTTATGCTTCCGCAATTTTTCCTTTGTCCGTTGGACATATGTTTATGCTTCCGCAATTTTTCCTTTGTCCGTTGGACATATGTTTATGCTTCCGCAATTTTTCCTTTGTCCGTTGGACACATGTTTATGCTTATGCCTTTTTCTCTTTGTCCACTTGGACCTAAAACACTAATAAAGGCCAAAACCTCTAAAAAACTTGTAATTCTAATCTTGGACTATGGTTACTATCCTATGCAAATGGACATGGAGATTTGGACTTAGACCTTGGACATCCAATGCAATTCTTGGAACCTTGGACTTAAAACTTAGGACATTCCTTCCTTTGCTTTGGAATTATGGTTCGAAGACTTGGAAGCATACTTGTGTGGTTAGGCTATTCTCTTCCTTAGCTTTTCTTTTATGCTTTAGGATAATCTCTTCTTCTCTTCCCCATTCTTTAATTTTTAAAACTCTCTCTCTTTTTCAAAACCTTCTTGATTTCAAACTTTCACCGCTTTCCTAAACAAACCTTGACTTTGTCAAGTGACTTTACTCTTTTCCTTTCATTTCTTAATCAAATGCTAAACTACATAAGCATATTGACACCTTTTTCAAAAGACTTAAAAAACATCAAACTTATCACTCTCTTTTGTGCCCTCGTGCACCTTTTCCTTTAACTTTTTCATAAGTTTAGACATGATTCATTTCTTTAAGCGGAATTATTCGCTTAGAAATGACGACTTGTCTTTACATTTAAAAACAACCAAAACAAACAAATTTCATTCTTTGTACCACGAACTACGGGGTTTTGATCCTACATTGCACATCGTGGGTACGTAGGCATGAGACGACAAGTCTCTCCAAACACAAAAATCTTAAAAAACAATTTCTCTTCTCATCTCCTCAATCTCTTTTCAAGCAAACTTTTTCAGACCAAAAGCGGTAGATTTTTCAAAGGGCTCCTATAGAGTACTATAGACGTTTTGGGCGCTAACACCTTCCCATTGCGTAACCAACCCCCCGAACCCGGACTCTCTTCACTTGTTCTCATTGTAGAGCTTGTGTAGGTTTTGTTCGCTCTTTTTCCTTTCCTTTTTGGATAAAATAAAAGTGCGGTGGCGACTCTTGCTTTTCGAGTTAAGTTAATCAATAGCTTACACTCACTATTTTTCCGCTACATTAGTCTGCAGTTGCGCCTCTAAGTTTAAAAGATTATGAAGCACAATGTCTTGACATGTGCTAGGACATCTGCTGTCTGCATAGGCCAGAATTTCAATTGGTATCAGAGCAGGCATCCTGTCTAGTTCTGGATGAGATCTTTGGGAGATACTTTCTGGCATTTAAACAAGGAGGAGTTTTGGAGATCAGATCAATCAACTCAAACATACCCAAAGGTATTAATGGATGAGATGGATGTTCTGGATCGATGGGAGTAACCCAGAGGTTGTTCATATTGCTGAGGAGGTTCTACAACAACTACAGGAGAAGTGGCTAGTTCTCTTGTTGGTGTGTCTTATAAGATGTTGTGACATCTTATTAGGGCAAGCAGGATATGTTCCTTGGTGGTTCCACTGCATGAGTTTCTGATGGAAGAGCTCTAGAATTATGGGATTCTGAAGTTGTTACTGAAGACAGTTGGTGGAAGGTCTCAATCGTCGGCCTATATGTTTGAAGATATCTGCATTCTTTTATTCCAAAGTCGGGAGCGATAGAGTGAAGGAAGTTGTGATCAGATATCTGGTATGATGACTTGGTACTTGGAAGCTTGGTTTCCTGGTGCAGTTTGGAGTCAGTTGAAGATGAGAAGAGTTGAGTTAAAGTTTATCAGGTTCTTGCTCTAGGAGTTTGATAAATGTTTGGTCGGCTAGGTTGTCAAAGATACTTGGGAATTCTCTCAAGTCCACTCATAAAGACATCTATGTCGTGTATCTGGAGTCTTCTAGTTACTCTTCTGACTAGAAGGTGTTTCTTTGAGACACAATCTGAAGAACGTAGAGGTGATTTATTTTCACCATCCAAAAACAGCAAGAAAGGATTCATCTCTCTTGACCCTAAGAGTGGATCCAATCTGATTGAAGATTTATTGAGGTAAATAAGACTTGTTCAGAGAAAGTTTTAGTTACTTGAGTCAAGGGTGGCCGCCTTGGTATCTCAACATTGTCCTTTGAAGAAGATACTAGCAAAAAGATTGAATACTTTATAAGTGTTCATGACATGATCTGGTGAAGCTTAGATACAGCAGTGAAGAAGGGTTATGGTGCAAGGATTTAAGATCAATTGCTATTTATGGAATCCATAAGTATTTAATTGATTATCCTTGAAAGTCAAGATTGAGGATGGTCTGTCAGATGTTCTAACATCTTTTCATCAGAGGTTTGGAGAATTATGGGAGGGGTTCTGCATTCGCTCAAAAGTCTCCTAGGTGTTGACCTGGGGTTATTGGCTTAACGTCTGTTTCCTGGAAAGTATTGTGAATGACTTGTCCAAATGGTGATGCTGTTGAAGATAGAGATGTAAGACTATGAAGACATCATAATCTTGATGGTTACAGCTTGGGTCAGTTTATTTTTGATCCAGGTGCTTTGGAGCATAGTGTTTGCTCTGGTTGTGAAGGTCGAGGATAAGTGGCAGTTATCTCTGGCTTTCTACTGACGACTCTACTAAGGGAAGTGACATTCTTTGGTATTGCTATGGGGTAGTCTTGGACTACTTATTTTCTGAAGATTCAGACGTGGCAGGTTTGAAGTCTTTGGAGTTTCTATGCAAGATGGAGGTTGTCTACTCAAACTTGGTTGTTGAATCAAGACTTTGAGAGCATGGAAATCTGTTTCTGCAAAGGGAGGAGGTTCTTCTAAGTGACAGAAGGAAGAGCTGAATTCAACAGTTGGATGTCATAATGTTTTGACATCTAACTTAACATCAGAAGTCTCAGCTGGTAATGTGGCACATCAGCTTAGGATAAGGTGATCTACAAGAGAATGAGAGTGTTGGATTCTTCAAAAAGGTCAATCTCATGCAGTTTACGGGAGCTGTGGATGAGAAGATGTTACACGACTAAGAGGCTTGGTGGATCCAAGATGTCTTGCTATAGGGCAAGTAGTTCGTGTGACTTAAAGATTTGATTTCATTAGTAGATCAGGGTATCTTGTGGGAATTCTGAAGATGAGTGAGGTCAATCAAAAGGTGGCATTTAATTGGTTTCATAATGTGCGTTCAAGCAGGATGCTTGAAACTGGTTGCTCTTTTGTAGAAGAGTAGTTAGTTGAAATTGTAAGGAGGTTCTGGTTCTCTAGGAGCTTGTGGCAAAAGTTATGGGTTGAGAATTGAAGCATACTTCTTGGTGGTTGAGAGTTTATTTCTCTCTGGGTTCCTGAAGACTTCTTTGTTCAAGCTGGTGGGTCAGTGTTGTGTGAAGATCTTCAGTATGGATTACTATGCTGATAGTAAGTCCAGTAGTGAAGCATATCAAGAACCATGGTGTGTGGTGTCTGTGATGTATGGAGGATGTCCTAACTGATGTTAGAACATCTTTGGGTTAGTTATCCTTGGTGAAGGATTTCAGGTTCTGTGATGAACTGGTTACTTGCATCGTGTCCAAGAAGTATCTACATGATCATCCGGGAGAATGATGGAGTAGAAGGGTCCCTTGGAAGGAGGATGTAAGTATTTGTGAAGACTGAAGTGGATCATGTTGTGATTGCATGGAAGTCTGTTTCCTGAATGCGTTCAGAAGTGGAGATTTACCATAAATCAGAAGTATTCTAGGTTATCATATGGGAGAATTATAGGAATGATTGTCTTGGATTGCGGGGTTTATCTCTATTGCTGGCTGGGTGAGATCAGTGGAAAATCTTGCATACGACATTGGAGCCCTTGGAGCAAGTCATGCTAGTAGTGGATCAGTTTAGCAGCTATGAAGTTCTGGAGCATACATACGATAGCTGACATCATTATAATAAACTAAGGGGCCCTGTGCGTCTCTTTGAGGAATGTGAAGCATTCTGATTCAATTGGTTTGTGCCTCAAGCAGTTGGAGGTCTATACATGAGAATTCAAGAGGAGTTCGTGTGGTGTGTAGATGGTTGCAGGATGAGGGGGATCAATGGGACTTTGATCTTAAGCCAAGAGTTTGTTATGGTTGGTATACACTTCCCCACGGGTAGCATGATGGTGATCATGTGTGAGTGATTATTGTTTCTTGTCAGAGGGAACAATAAGAGAGTTAATGGTTGCGTTCAGCAGGTGTGTTGAACAGAGGGTGCGCTCTTGAAGACATGAAGATGCGTCTTATGTTTTCTAGTCATTAGCTTGGGTGTTCAGTGGAGGAGCACCAGTTATCTTAGTCAGGGGGAGAGGCCTCTTGATCTAAGATGAAGTTCCAGTTTGCATTTGTGCGTCAAGCAAACTGAGATGTCAAGATGGCTTGACATTATTGTTGAAGTTCCAGTTTGCATTTGCGCATCAAGCAAACTGAGATGTCAAGATGGCTTGGCATTATTGTTGAAGTTCTAGTTTGCATTTGTGCGTCAAGCAAACTGAGATGTCAAGATGGCTTGACATTATTTGTGGAAGATCCAGTTTGCATTTGTGCGTCAAGCAAACTGAGATGTCTAGGAGGATGTCTTGACATTAGAGTATTGTTGCAAGTTATGGGAAACTTGGCAATGCATATTTAAATGGTTCTTATTGGATGCTTAAGAATCATCGACTGAGTCTGGGAGAATTTATTTTTCTCTTGCAGACTGGGATCATATATTTGTGAAGAAATCTCTGTATGGTTAAATCAGAAGAAGAATCCTGGAAGAATAGACAATGTCTGACATGATGTCAGGACATTGTTATACAACATGTCTGTATGTTATTGGTTCTTTGGTCGGTTCTCTCAAAAGAAGAAACAGTCAACAGTCTTGGCCGGTGCGCATGTAGTAGAGTTATTGGCGCTTTGAATTGACCAGCGTTTTGTTCGATGGTTCGTTTCTTTCAAAGGCGATTGCTTGCTATAAATAGGAATATTGTGACACTTCTTGGTCTCATAATTCTTTCTCTTCAAGTGAATGTTCGATGGCATTTTTCAAGATATGGATGAGTTGCGTTTAGATATGGAGCTGTCTTGGTCACTTTTGCCAAGTTTTGGCTAAAAAAGGGGAGAAGAATAGTGTTCTGGACTGGTGTTTGGGTTTATTCGAGCAGTGGCAGTGCAAGAATGTTGAAGGAAGATGTTCTATCATCTCTGCTTACTAATTTCTTGTTTTTGTGTCTTGTGACCTGAGTTACATAATTCTTGTACTCGGTGTTACAAAAGCTACAACTGGTGTTCTTTTCTGGAGGAGTCTTCTACACTGGTTCTGGATCTTTCTTGGAAGGAAAAATAAATGTGTTGAGGGGGAGATTTCTTCAAACTCCAATCAATTCTCAAGATAGAGGAGTCTTGCTGATGGCAGAATACAGGAGAAGATGTTTTAGCTAAAATTTGTCAAAAGGGGGAGATTGAAAGTTCCTAGAGTTTGACCAAATTTTGGTAAAACATATCAACAATAAAGATGAAGAAACTGCCAAGATCAAAGATGTCGAAGAAGATGTCCTAACAACAAGATGCGACATCCTGGACTGATATAACAGGATTTAAATGTGTAACAAATCTGTCCAAGATTTGTTACGCTTCTTAATACTGGATCAAGGATCAAAAATAGAAAGCCCAAGACAGAAGACTATATATATGAAGACTTAGACCTAGAGTATGTGTGCCTGATGTAACAATTGTAACCTAGTTCTCTTTTGTAAAAATAAGGGTTTAGGTTTTGAGAGTCGGTGGCTCTTAGGATTGTAGTTCCACTCTGTAATATGGGATGTAGAGTGGAAGGCATAGGTACAGAGACACAACTAGAAGCCTGTAGGTAATGGTTGTTGTATTGTTCTTGGACGAAGCTTTGAAGCAAGTCCAAGATGACTTGTAGTCAAGAAACCGCGACAATTCTGAATTGGCAGAAGACAGAGATATCACAGGTTGTGATTAGGATGTGAGTGATGTATCTCATATCAAGGTTGTAAATCATGTAGTTTAGCCTTGGTAAAGATGTTCATGGGGTAGATGTTAGGTATACAGTTGTAAATGGGGGAGTTTAGCTTTGTAACAGTCTACATGATAGTGAAGTCTTCATCCTGGATTGGTATCCCCCAGATGTAGGTGAATTGCACCGAATTGGGTTAACAATTACTGTCTTATTTTAACATTCTGCAATTTACAGTTTTGTTAATGTTCTTGACTGATATGTTGGATCAGATGTCGTGACATCTGTGATAGTGCAGTTCTGATATTCAAGGTATCAGTCTGCAGTTGCGCCTCTAAGTTATAAAGATTATGCAGCACAATGTCTTGACATGTGCTAGGACATCTGCTGTCTGCATATGCCAGAATTTCAGTTTGAACACCTCCAATGGATGATTTGTAATGTGTTTGGATGGTGGTTTGAGTGGTTCAAGCTCTGGTTTTCAGAATTTCAAGTTTGATCCTTGAAACTTTGAAATTTCAAGTAAGAGAGGGAGAATGAGAAAACAAGGCTTTGATATTGTTTTGGTGTGTTTTTTCTAATGCAAAATGACCTCTATTTATAGGAGAGCAAGTTTGTTTTGCAAGGAATAATGAGTGGATGAGGGAGCATGCTATTATCCAATGGATTTGTCATGTAGCACTTTCTTAAATGCCAAGATACCAAGTCTCCTCTTATCTTGACTTCAGCCAACTTTGCAGGTTTGAACACTCATGTTTCTTGACTCCTCTTGACTGCTTTGTAACTGATTCATGCCACCTCTATGTATCACA
Organism: Lathyrus tuberosus; assembly: GCA_022829125.1. Taxonomy (NCBI): domain Eukaryota; kingdom Viridiplantae; phylum Streptophyta; class Magnoliopsida; order Fabales; family Fabaceae; genus Lathyrus; species Lathyrus tuberosus. The sequence goes on from JALAZF010000141.1 coordinate 11,491,781, forward strand.
TAAATGCTTGATGCCAAATTTGAAATTCAAGGTTCATGTAATGATGATTTTGCACATGCCAAGTTGAAATCTTGACTCATTGGTCCAAAGTTGAAATCATCAAGTGATTCATCAAGATTCTTTCTGATCTTGAAAGAGGACAAAACTTGTAAGATGACAAAATTAGAAATGGAAATCGTGTGTGGCACAAGAAATGCACACAATCTGCCCAATTCTGTTATGAAAATCAGTTTGAGCAAGGCATGTTGTGAGGTTCATAACTCCTTGCTCAAGTTGAATCAATTAATGTTCTTGTACTATTCGGAAATCTTGTATATCATACTTTAACTTTGATGTTTACATTTGGTCTTGATTCCTTTTGGATCATAATGAAAAATGCCTCCAAAGTTGAACAAAACAGAGACAAATTCTGCCTAAAAATTTTCTAAGTGTCAAAGTTCAAATCTTATGAAACCCTAACTTTATGGTCTTATAACTCAAAATCTAGGCATTTTTTGACCATGGATCAGTAGGACACTTTTGTAGTATGTAATGAGAGCTTTCATTTGAGCTTTGGATGGAAGAAAATGTTGCTTGGATCATAAGTTATGGCCTTGCAAAGTTGGGTAAAAATCATTTTTTTCCATAACTTAGTGAAATTTCAAGTTTCTCAAAGTTGCCCTTTTTGCAAGTAACCTCACTTTTCTTGATTTTTCTTGATTGATCATGGTCCAAATCACAAGTTAACATTGTTTTTGTCCTAAAGGGGCCATGTTTGTCAAAAAATCCCAAAAGTCAAACTTGATTTTGGTCACAGTTGACTTTTTATATCAGATAAACTTTGAAATTTATGATCTTTTATGAAATCAAGTCCTTGGGATAAATTGGACCTAATGGATGGATTTTATAGTTATTTTAGAGTGTCTTGAATCATGTCCCAAGGTTTGAGATCATGTCTTGGTCAAAAGTCAAAGACATGGTTGACTTTTTCTCAAAAACCCTAGTTTGTGGTCCAGATGAACTTGAATCCTTGCATTGCTTGTGAACCAAGTTCTTTGAATCAATTTAGTCTTATGAAGGGATCAACATAATGTATATGAGGTCCTTAAAGCATCTCTTGAGGTCTTGGCTCATGCCTTGCTCCAAAAGTCAACTTGGGGATTGAATTAGGTCAAAACCCTAATTCCTGATTTTTGATGAATGCATCCCCTGAGGCTATTTTGAACTTATGAATGGACGCATGAGGACCTTTTGAGCTTCTTGGATCATGTTTTGAAGTATTGGCTTATGCCCAGATGAAAATTTATCTCTGGAGGCCTTGGTCGACCAAAATCCTAATTTGGTGACACTGATGATCTTGAGGCTTGATCAACTTGAGATGTTGCATTTTTTGTGTTAGATTATTGATGTGGAAGACCTCTTGATACTCCATGGATGTTTGAGAGGTTTGACAAGTTGAAGATCATGTCAATTCTTGATTGATCCTTTGCCTGGATGCTCTGAGAGGGCTCAAAAACCCTAATCCTTGATTGAGGTGAATGCTCAACAATCTTTGAGAGGATTGATGAGGCATGAAGGTACATCTATATTGTGGTGATGATTTGCATAATGATGTGAAATATTGTGGTCAAAATTTAGGGTATGACACTATAGCTGTAAATTATCTTCTAATTACAATTTTGTCTGTCATATAAAGTTTAAGAGTATCTGTAACTAGAAATTTTCAAGAGTGTTATAGAAAATTTGCTACTCAGTTATTTAATTTATTTTTATCATAAAAAGGTTATCATGAAGATTTAAAAGAGATACTTGATAAACTAGTTTAAGTTACATATATCATGAAGATTTATCAATCTCTTGTATTGAATCAATGCAATTTGAAATGCCATCAGAAGCTACAGTATATGGTCTTGCTGAAATTACATGAATCATGCGCTTCAAATCTGTAGGCCTTAAATTAGTTGATTTGACATTAACCATAAAGGCAAATGATTGAGTCATATGCTTATTCACTTTCATTTTTTGCACACAAAGAAGATATTCATCAATGCACCATACTTTAAGATCATATTCTCATGTATTAAACATTTCACTAAACAATAATGAAAACAACAAAAACATACACTTAAATTAGAATCACCCATTACACACGTCCCATTTACATTATCTCTATATGAATTTGCAATTGGAGTAACCTGTAATGAATGTGCAGCTTGTGTTGCATAAACAAATCTCATATGCAAGAAAGAAACTCAAATGTAATTCTATGATGCATCTCTGACAGATTACTCAAATCATTTGTAACAAGAAAATTCATTTGATAGTTGTCTACCTACCGTTTTATTTGATTTTTAGCAGCTATATGTATGACCCTGTTACTCCAATTAATATCTTTCCATCCATCTATTTTGGCAGCTATATGTATTTGATTATGAGAAGCTGAATTTAATGAAATAGGACCTAAAGTTTTGCTTCAAATGATTTTGATAACCTAAAAAATCACTAAAAATACTTTTTGCACTATAACATCTAAATTATGCTTTTGTTTGATACCAACTGAAACTGACAACAAATTACAATTTGAGTAAACATTAACCTGAGAAAATAATCACGACCAACAAATCCTTAATGAAGAGAAAAACCTTTTTGTCTTAAATACATCAAAGCTAGAAATTTGGAAAGGGTAAGTGTGAAACAACAAAATGAAGAGAAGACGAAGACGAACACGCTTGAAGAGCAACGAATACTCAACTCTCTCTCTCTCTTTATATATATATATATATATATATATATATATATATATATATATATATATATAAAGAGAGAGAGAGAGTTGAGTATTCGTTGCTCTTCAAGCGTGTTCGTCTTCGTCTTCCCTTTCTGTTCTAAAAAACTAGGGGTTGCAATTGTCTTCTTCCTTTCTTCTCCTCTTCGTGTTTCAAGTTTAATTACCAAATGAAATGAAATTAAACTTCAAATTATATCAAACTTTTCATTACAAAAATTAATAAATGTAAAATATAAAAAAAAAAGTTAAATCAAATAACACAACACCGTTTAAACCGTCAGATATTTAAAAGTTAACATCTTTCTCAATAATGAACCAAAATGATTAAGTTAACTAACAAAACTATCGTTAAAAGACTAATATACTAGTACTTCCATTATATTGAAGATTTAATTTAAATTAAGGGTTAATAGTCATTTTGCCCCCTGTTATATAGACGATATTCAAAAAACCCCATTGTAAAAAAAAACTTGCAAAAAAACCCTAACATTTGAAGATTCTCTCAATTTTGACCTTTATCACATCCAGTCACAAAAAAAAACTATTAACCCTTAAATGGCTATTAACCCTTAAATTAAAAAACATCGCATATATGACAGGGGGCAAAATGGTTATTAACCCTTAAATTAAATTAATAAATTAAAAAAATGCATTAAGCCTAATATTATATTAAAAAAATCAAAATTGATTACTTGTTAAACCGCCGTTGGATATATTCCATTTAAGCGCCGCATCTATGACCAACAATCCCTTTTCCGTAATTAAACTAAAATCAAAGGCCATTTCCACAATCACAACCCACCAAACCCCATCTCAAATCCACAAAATCACGACTGTCCATTTTTCATCGCGGGACCCACAAACGGTCAAGATTACGCGTTTGACCGACGTACATATTTTGAAGTTGGAATGATTAGGTTTGACCGTAGAAGAAAAATTCAGACACTTATTTTTTCATTAATTAAAAAAAAACAAAAGAGACCACCTGCGAGAATCAAAAGATAGAGAGAAAATCTAGAGAGAGAGAAACACCGGTCTCGTAACTTTCGTTAGATTCTGTTGCATATATTTTTTTGATAATTTTAATTTTAATTTCTCTGTATTATTGTGGAATTTATTTGTATTTTTTTTGGTGAGGATTTTGAAAATTAGGGTTTCGGTTGTGTTGTGTTGTGTTGTGAGTGGAATCAGTAACCATGAATATGATGCGTCGCCTTAAGAGCATTGCTTCTGGGAGGACTTCGATTTCTTCAGATCCTGTAAGAATCACATACTTTAAGGTTTTTTTTAGTCATGAATTTGGTTTTTAATTGTGTTTGTTTTTTTTTGCTGAAAAATTTGAAAGAAACTAGGTAGATGAAGAAATGATCAAATCAAGTTCACTGTTTATAGTTTCTGAGATTTGTCTAGATTCTTGAACTCTTGTGTAGAAAAAGCTTGTTTTTGTTTTTTGGGATTTTGAAACTTTTTTTTTTATACTAGCTGTTTGTTTGTTTGCTTATAAGAAATTTGTTATAGTCGGACTAAACTACGATAGTTGATGAATGTAATCAAGTACTGGGCTAGTAAAGTTTGTTACATTTTCTTGGGTTTTGACTGTGGGGAATTTGATTTTTTAACCCTTCGATTAGATGCTTCTGGAGCTATGCTTGTTTTGAATGTTTTACTATAGATGAGATGCTTATTATTATTTTTTTTCAGGGAGGGGATTCTAATTCGAAAAGAGCTAAGCTTGATCAAGAAACCGAGAAGATCTTTGAAGGAAAAAATACTTTGAGTAGAAGTGTTCGGGAGCAGCCTGTAAGTAGAAGTGTTCGGGAGCAGCCTGTAAGTAGAAGTGTTCGGGAGCAGCCTATAAGTAGAAGTGTTCGGGAGCAGCCTGTAAGTAGAAGTGTTCGGGAGCAGCGTGTGGATGCATCAAAAGAAGCTACAGTTGGGACTTCTAATGTAGCAACAGTAACTAAGACTGAGAAGTCGGGTTTTGATGAACTTCCGAAAGAATTACATGAGATGAAAATTAGAGACGAGAAAAAAACGAACAACAATGATAAGGTATTTAATGACATTCATTGATCTGTATATTTTCCTAGCTAAGCTTTCTGTTCTATAAATGTAGAATCGTGTGTATATATTTCATACATATTCCTTACCAAAGTACATAAATTTATGAAAAAGCAAGCTGCTTTTATAGTTAATCTTAAGAACCTGGAAACTCTTTGAATGCATCAATCATTATTGAATATACTAATAAATTTTTTGTATGCAGGAAATAGAAGCAACTACAGTGAGTGGCAATGGAACAGAAACTGGTCAAATTATTACTACAACTATTAGTGGTCGAGATGGACAACCAAAGCAGGTTGTTACTTCATTATCATTGCATTACCATTAGTTTCTTTATTTCAAAGATTTTGCTTACCTTGTTAGCAAAATTTTAAATTCTAAACCTTATTAATGATTTGCTACAAAATATAGAGCTCTTAATAACTAATATTATGTCTGGTTTAGACAATCTCATACATGGCCGAACGCGTGGTTGGAACTGGCTCTTTCGGCGTTGTTTTTCAGGTATTTATATTCTTATTTTGTTGTATTTTATTCATGTAGTTGTCTTTTGCTTTACTGATTTACTCTCCCCAAGGGATGTTAACTTATTGATGACGTTCTTTATTTGATGTAGGCTAAGTGCCTTGAAACTGGTGAAGCGGTTGCCATAAAAAAAGTGTTGCAAGACAAGAGATATAAGAACAGGGAACTCCAAGTTATGCGCATGGTTGACCATCCTAATGTTGTTAAGTTGAAGCACTGTTTCTATTCAACAACCGAAAAAGATGAGCTGTACCTTAACCTTGTTTTGGAGTATGTACCTGAAACTGTTTACAAAGTTTCAAAGAACTATAGCCGGACGCACCAACATATGCCAATCATTTACATACAGCTGTATACATACCAGGTAATTTTATCTTGTTTTGAATTCTATGTTGGATTCGTGGCTTATTATTATTGTGCTTGTATTAATTAATTAGGGCATAACTATCTTGTAGATTTTAAGGGGATTAAATTATTTACATGAAGTGATTGGCGTTTGTCATCGAGACATCAAACCACAGAACCTGTTGGTAAGATTTGGTTTTGTTAGTTGCAGCATTTTAGCTGGATCATTGTTTTTAAATTTTATTTCCACGTTTTGCTCTATATGTATGAACTCTTGTAATGAATGTTCCAACACTATGAGAGCATTTTGAAGTTTGAACTGACATGTGATGCAAATGATAGGTCAATCAACAGACTCATCAGTTGAAGATATGTGATTTTGGGAGTGCAAAGATGTTGGTAAGTTTCTGCACTCTCTGGATTTGAAGAGTTTATGTTATTATTAAATATAATAATAGTATGTATCTGAATTTATGATATTGGTGCATTTAAGGTGCCCGGTGAACCCAACATTTCGTACATATGCTCTAGATATTATAGAGCTCCCGAACTTATATTTGGAGCAACTGAATACACAACTGCTATTGATATGTGGTCGGCAGGTTGTGTTTTGGCTGAGCTCCTTCTAGGACAGGTGAGCATATTCATGTGTCTTTTCTTTTGTTTCTTGTTTCTCTGTCTCTCTAAAGGTCGACCTTTTGAGGATTTGGATCATGATAGAGCACAATGGTATTGTTTGATATTTGTGATGGATCACACCTAGTGGTTGTTTAAAATATCCATTTAAGCATTTGGCTGCAAATCAGACTATTGCTTTCCTTGTTCATATTTACTAGTGTTCTGTTTGGATAAGTGCTTATCATATACTAGTGTTATGCATTATTTCCATAGCAAAAGAAGATATAATAAAGTCAAATTGTTTTCATATTAAATTTTTTTATAAGCTATCTTGGAGAGTTTATCGAAATAAGTTGAAAACAACATGTGAACATGTCATAAGCTATTTCCATTAGATCTCTCTGACAGCCTCATAAGTGCTTATGTCAGTAGATACATTCAAATAAGTCAATCCAAACAGATGTTAAGTCTACAAGAATTTAAGGCATGTTTTTCTATTAATACTTACGTATTCTTATTATTTGCAGGCATTGTTTCCTGGAGAGAGTGGAGTTGATCAGCTGGTGGAGATCATTAAGGTACAATTTCTTGTGTTCTTTGATTCTCCGGATCATTCTTTTGCTTTTTGAGCTTTTTTAGTGAATTCTGTCTACTTTATTTTTTCGTGAATCTGAATTTTTATTATCTACTTTAGGTCCTGGGAACACCAACCAGAGAAGAAATAAGGTGTATGAATCCAAACTACAATGAATTTAAGTTCCCGCAGATTAAAGCACACCCGTGGCACAAGGTTAGCAGTTTCTTTTCCCCATAAATTTCCCCCTAAGTTTAGATATAATTGATAAATTATAAATTCTTCTGTTCATATCTGACTGAATTAGTGATTTCCAGCTTTTTCACAAGAGAATGCCATCTGAAGCAGTGGATCTAGTGTCAAGGTTGCTTCAGTATTCTCCACATCTACGTTGCACCGCGGTAAGTTTCTATGATCTATTTCTATCACAAAGAACGGAATAAAGTGAACTGTTTTTTATATAAGTTATTTTCATAAGCTATCTTGGAGAGCTTGGGAAATAAGTTGATAACAACTTATGGACATATCATAAGTTATTTCTATATACTCTCACATACCGTCTCGTTAGTATTTCTGCCAGTAAATAAGGAAGATGGATCATTTTTAAATGTGATATTTATTCATGTTTATAATTCATTTATTATGCAAACACTCACCAAAGAAGGAAGGTGTAGCACTCTTAATGTTCTAGTAATGTAGTTATTTATGTTAAAAATCATCGTTACTTAATTTCATTCAAGATTGAACACTCTTGAAGTTAGTCTGATCAATTTGTTTCTGTTTTCAGTTGGCGGCATGCGCACACCCATTCTTCGATGATCTGCGAGACCCAAAAGCAACCCTGCCAAATGGACAACCACTGCCTCCTTTATTCAACTTCACACCTCAAGGTAAGATACTAGTTGCGGTGAAGTTTTAATTTTTGGGTATACAATACCTTTTCACATTACTAATGAGAAATTTAATCATTGCAGAACTGGTAAATGTGCCTGACGAGTTGCGTCAACGTCTCATTCCTGAGCATGCAAGGAGTTAATTTATTCATCCAGTCATTGTAAACCTGTAACATCTATAAGGGATATCATAAATGGGGTTTGAATGACTAGAATACCCTCGTATGCCGTCAATGTTTCTTGCCCCTCAAGGTCTTTTGTCTAGCCTTCACAATTGTCTATAAACTTAACAGAAAGTTTAAACACCTTGTAACTTCTCTATGATGAACAATGTGAAGACAATGATGACATGGATAAAGTGACACTATCGGTTGTTGGAAGTGTTTGGATTGTAAACCCTTTTGTAGTATTAGCTTATATGATTTGGTGTATGCCTAGGTTCTGAAAGATAGTGAGTTTCTAACAATCATGTAATTACTTTTTCATACAGTTCAAGTTCGTTTATTCCTTATTGACTAAGATGGATCTTCTATCTGGAGTAGGCATCACTTTTCTACTAATATTTATTCTTTTTTTTTTCTCTTCCTGTTTTACCAAAGTATGAAAAAATGAAAAAAAATGTTATAATAAGGTAGAAGTATGTAAAATTGAAAATTCTTTAACCATAATAGGTGGAAGTACTAAGAAAAAAGAAGAATGATTGACTGTCGATGAATGAAATCATACAATAAAGTCAATAAAAATTGCATAATTAAAGAAGCATACAAATATGTTTTGGAGAGAGGCTATGCCTTCTCTCTAGCTTTTCTTCATCGTTGGTTTCTTTTGTTTGATCAATGGCGTGGTAACAGTTAAGAGAAATGGATTCAGACACATTCAACCTAGGTGGGATGTCTTTCGGGTCGGTAGTAGAGGACAGCACGATGAGTTGGGGAAGCTATCTTCAATCTTTTTCTCAGAAATTCCAAACAGGATTCGGACAAGTGACATTTTTGAACTCTTTGGCTGCATTGGTGAGGTTATCGAGGTAGTGATCCCTTCAAAGAAGAACAAGATGGGGATAATATTCGGTTTTGCGAGATTCAAGGAAAATGAACATTTGAGGCTTTTAGCGGTGAAACTCGATAATGTGATTATCAACGGCAAAAAAAGTCCACGCAAATCTTCCTCGTTTTGAAAGGCAATAAGCGAAAGTTCAGAATCATAAAACTGGAGATGATTATAGGAGTCATCAGCTACCTAATGTAGGACCTCGGGAAGGAAGGAAGCATTGGCAGGATAATAGAGTGGGCTCAAGATCCTTAGCACAGGTTGTGAAGAAGGTTAAAGTGGAAGATGAGAATGATAATCTTTATTCACAGGTGTTGAGTTATAATTCAACTGTTGAGGACCTTAATAGGTTCAAACAATCCTATGTAGGTGTGGTTATTAACTCGGGTATGTCTTATAACATTCAAACCTGCTTTAAAACTGAAGGATATTTTTCTATTAAAGTTACTCCATTGGGTGCAAATCTTTGTCTATTAGAGGAATCAGAGGAATGGGCGATTATAGACTTGATTAAGGAAGGAAAATCTTGGTGGAATCAATGGTTTTCTGAAATAAGGAAATGGAAGGAATCTAATGTAGATAAGGAGAGAGTTGCTTGGGTTAGAATACACGGGATTCCGTGCCACGCATGTAACCTGGATTTTTTTTTTGTTAAGGTAGGCAATATGGTGGGGAGCTATGTGTGTTCTGATGATAACACCCTTAAGGCAACGCATATGGACATTGTAAGGGTGATGGTGAGGACAGCTTGTGATGTAGTTATTGAAAGGGTGATTCAAGTGAAGGTGGACGAGGTTGTTTACAAAATAAAACTTTCTGAAGATTCTTATGGTCCTCTGCGCCTGGTCATGAATAGATTTGTTCCTTCAAACTCTCCTGCCCCATCTTCTGTACCTGTGAACCGGTTTAACTCAGATCTTGATCTTTCTGATAATGGTGATATTGATCTATCATCCCTAAAATCATCATCAAAAAATGGCTTGGATCAGTCCTTACCCGGATCTGATATAGGAGTGGTGGACAAAGGCTGTGGATCAGAAGTAGGGATAGGAAGTGGGGTCTCTCCTTCTGATAAGATTAGAGATGACAGGATGGATGGAATTTTTGACGAGGCAATTGGGGCGGCCAAAGAGTCTTGGGAACGGAAGACCTTTTCTGGAAAAAGTTCAAAGGATAACCTTGTTTCTTCAGCTTCTTCTGACACAAGGGTTAATTGTTCTTTAGTCAATTCCAAGGTGGGAAAAAATGTAGTTGATATTGAAACATATCTGGACAAATTAAAAGTGGGCAAGAGTGTAGGAGAAAAAGTTAAAAAGTCTAAAAAGTCTATTTTGGCTAAAAAGAAAATTAGGAGTATATATGAGGTTGGTGGGCCTGTTTCTTCTAAGAAAGTTAGGCCCAAGAAGAGAAATTTGAGGATTGTTGAAAACATGGACCTTAGCTCTGAATGTCCTGGGCCTCTAACGGGTATTCATTCTCAACTTACAAATTCGAAGCCTTTCTCTTCTGAGTTTATTTCTGAAAATTCTTGTGAGGAAGATAGAATTTCTGCAGGAGCAATGATTTGCTGTGATTCGATGACAGAATCGGATATGGTGATATGCAACAACTGCTTTTGGGAGAATATTGACTTAAATGTTGGTAGTAAGGTGTGGAAAGCTCTTTCTGGTCTGGGAATCGAAACTAATGGAAAGGGTAAAGATTATAAAAGTAAGATAGAGGATATGGAGATAAGAGATCAAGATAGAAAGCAGTGGAAGATGGTGAACTCAACATACGGGAAATGATTATAGGATTGTTGAACATTAGAGGGGGATGTAACGCATCCAAAAGGAAGAGAATTAGTAGAATTATCTCTCAAGGCAATGCAGAGGTTTTCCTAATTCAAGAATCCAAGATGTCAGTCATGAATGATGGAGTGATTAGGAGTTTGTGGAGCAGGGAAAATGTGGGCTGGTCCTTTTCAAAATCGAATGGTCTTTCAGGAGGTATAATTACTTTGTGGAAAGAAGGGTTTGCTGAGATAATCTTTAGCTTTAGAGGAGTTGGTTATTTAGGGATCAAGATTTTCAGGAAAGGTATTTTTATTTACATCGTCAATGTTTACGCTCCTTGTTTGATGGCCCTCAAAAGGAGTATGTGGAAGGAATTGTTGGCCCTGAAACTCATGTATGCAGACGGGGAGTGGTGTATGGGAGGTGATTTTAACTCCTTTGCTAATTCTGGTGAAAGGAAGGGGAGAGATCAGGGAAGCAGGGTAACAGAAATGAGGGAGTTTGCTAACTTTATCTCAGAATCTAACTTGGTTGATATTCCCTGCAAAGGAAAGAAGTTCAGTTGGTTTAGCGGAGACGACAAATCTATGAGCAGGATTGATAGATTTCTTCTATCTGATCCTTTGATTAAAGAATGAAGTGTTGTTGGGCAACTTATCAGCAACTGGGATATATTGTATCATTGTCCGATATGGTTGGTTATTAATAAATCAGATTGGGGACCGAAGCCTTTCCGCGTTAACGTTTGTTGGTTTGATAATAGGGAGTTTCTTCCTTTTGTCGAAAACGAATGGAGAAATCTAAAAGTTGAAGGAAGGAATGATTTTGTGCTGAAAGAGAAGTGAAGCTCTTGAAAGGTAGTTTGCGCAAGTGGAATTCAGAAGTATTCGGAAGAATTGACCTCGAAATTGAAGACGACTATAAGATGATCAACAACGCGGATCTGTTACTAGCTGATTGTGATGATGTTTTGATCGAAGAAGTTGTTCAGAGCAGAAGTGATGCGACAAAACAATTTTGGCAGAATCTAAAATATAAGGATAACATGCTTCACCAGAAATCCAGACTTTAGGGGGAAAGATATGGGGACTCAAATTGCAAATTTTTCCATGGTCAGTTGAATAACAGGCGAAGACGGAATTTCATCGGTTCTATTCAAACCATTAATGGCCAGATTGAAGGCGTGGAGGAAGTTAAAGCGGAAGTGTCCAGGCATTACTCGGATGCTTTCAAGGAGCATGATAATGATCGACCTATTCCTAAGGGAATTTGCTGTAACAGGTCATCTGAGACTGATGTTTTGTTCCTTGAAGCAGAATTTTCAGATTCTGAGATTAAGGAGGCATTTTGGATCCGTGGCGGTTCAAAAAGCCCGGGGGCCCGACGATTACAATTTTTTTCTTTTTGAAGAAGTGTTGGAATTTCATCAAAGATGACGTTACTCGTTTTTTTAAAGATTTTCATGGGAAGGCTACTCTTTTGAAGGCTTTTGTTTCCTCTTTTCTTACTTTGATCCCGAAGAATGATTCGCCTACGTGCTTGGATGAGTACCGTCCCATTTGTTACTTGCGGCTAGATTAAAAGTTGTTCTTGGTAAGTTAATCTCTCCTTGTCAAATGGCTTTTGTTCCGGGTCAACATTTACTTGAAGGTGTCTTGGTGGCTAATGAAGTGGTCGATTTTGCAGTGAAGGAGCATAAATCTTTTTTGCATTCTTTTGTTCCTAATCGTGATATGGATGATATCATTCATTGGATTCCCGATCCTGAAGCTGGTTATTATGCTAAATTGGGTTATGAATCTCACGGATTATATGAATCAGATATTTCAACCTTATTTGGACCAATTTGTGGTGATTTTCATTGATGACATTCTTATCTATTCTCGCGATCCTCAAGAGCACGGAGAACACCTAAGAATCGTTTTATCTATCTTACAAGAGAGACAACTTTTTGCCAAGCTAAGTAAGTGTGAGTTTTGGATGCCAGAGGTTAATTTCCTTGGACATGTCATATCTCAGGGAGGTGTAGCGGTTGGCCCATCAAAAGTTGAGGCGGTGATTAATTGGGAGAGACCGAAGAATGTGTCTGAAGTTAGAAGCTTCTTGGGATTAACAGGTTATTATAGAAGGTTTATTAAAGGCTTTTCTCAACCGGCTTTACCGATGACGAGACTTACTCGGAAGGATTATTCGTATGAATGGGATTCGGCTTGTGAGCAAAGTTTTACGAGTTTGAAGGAAAGATTGACGACCGCTCCTATTTTGGTTATTCCTGATCCTAACAAGTCATATGAGGTATTTTGTGATGCATCGAAGATGGGATTAGGAGGTGTGTTAATGCAAGAGGGACATGTGGTGGCTTATGCTTCTCGACAGTTGAAAGTCCATGAAGAGAATTATCCAACGCATGATTTAGAATTGGCAGCAGTTGTATTTACCTTGAAGGTGTGGTGTCACTATTTGTATGGTGTACGTTTTGAGATGTTTAGCGACCACAAGAGCTTAAAGTACCTCTTTGATCAGAAGGAATTGAACATGCGTCAAAGGAGGTGGATGGAGTATTTGAAGGATTATGACTTGGAGCTAAAATACCATCCGGGTAAAGCGAATAAGGTGGCAGATGCATTGAGTAGGAAGGTGTTGCATAATGTCGAGTTGATGATGCTAGAGTATACTTTATTGGAAAAATTTCGAGATCTAAATCTTCAATTTGTTTGGACTCCTAATGGTGTGATTATGGGAAATTTGAATATCAATTCTACTCTTAGGGAAGAAATCCAACAAGAGCAAGGGTTAGATGAGAAGTTACAAGAAGAGTTAGTACAACCAGGTTTTGTGCGAGCTACCGACAGAATTATTTTGTTTAACCAAAGGATTTGTGTTCCGGATAACACGGAGTTAAAAAGGAAGATTTTGGAAGAAGCGCATAAGGGTGCTTTTACTATACATCCGGGGTCTTCAAAGATGTATCAAGATTTAAATAGGGACTATTGGTGGTCCGGGATGAAAAAGGATATTGCGGTGTATGTGTCGGAATGTGCGGTGTGCCAACAAGTGAAGATCGAACACCAAAGACCGGGTGGCTTGTTGCAACCTTTAGAAATTCCGGTTTGGAAATGGAATAGTATTTCTATGGACCTCGCCGTTGGACTACCCCGTACTCAGGGTGGTTATGATTCGATTTGGGTAATTGTGGATCGGTTAACGAAATCCGCGCATTTCTTAGCTGTGAAGACTACCTACAAGGCGAGTCACCTTGCAAGGTTGTTCATTTCGGAGATAGTGAGATTGCATGGTATTCCCACTAATATCGTTTCGGATAGAGATCCAAAGTTTACTTCGAGATTTTGGAGAGCTTTTCAACAAGCTATGGGAACGAAGTTGTGTTTGAGTACGTCGAATCATCCGCAAACGGATGGTCAGACGGAACGAACAATACAAACAATGAAAGATATGTTGAGAGCTTGTGTACTTAAAAGTGGAGGAAATTGGATAAAACTTTTGGCGTTGATTGAGTTCTCTTATAATAACAGTTATCATGCAAGTATTGGTATGACACCTTATGAGGCATTATATGGAAGGAAGTGTAGGACCCCTTTGTGTTGGACAGAAGTTGGTGAAGATAGAATGTTGGGACCCGAGATTATTCACGAAACTACGGAGAAGATTAGGATGATCTGTGATAAGGTCAAACAAGCCCAAGATCGTCAGAAGAGTTATGCGGATAACCGTAGAAGACCTTTAGAATTTGAAGAAGGCGATCACATGTTTTTGAAAGTTACTCCGAGATTGCGGTTGAAAGGGCAGTTTCGGCCGTGGAAATTAAGTCCGAGATACGTAGGACCGTATCAAATTTTGGAAAGAATTGGTGAAGTAGCTTACAGGTTGGCCTTACCGCCTTCTCTGTCAGAGATGCACGACGTTTTTCATGTGTCTCAGCTTCGAAAATTTGTCCCAGATCCTCTTCAGCCAATTTTACCAGATACAATTGAGATAGAAGCAGATTTAACATTTGAGCCTCAACCGAGTCGTATCACAGGAAGAGAAACTAAGGTGTTAAGGAATAAAGAGATTCCTCTTGTTAAGGTCCAGTGGGATGAGACGCATCCGGGTGATGCAACTTGGGAATTGAAATCGGAGATGCGAGAGGTCTATCCTCATCTTTTCAGGTAATTGTTTTAAATTCGTGGGCGAATTTCTATTTAAGACGGGGAGGATGTAATACCCCGTATTTTAATTACTCTGGATAATATTAGTTGTGATCTACTGAGTTCCAGTGTACTCTGAGAAATTTTCTGCAAAGATAATTAGAGTAACGGTTGAGCTCAGAGCAAATCTAATTAATATTATCTGACTCTGAGATATTTAAGTATTTTGAACTTTAGAGACTTTTTGGGTAATTAGTAGTATTACAATTGATGATGTCTTACTATATCATTTCTTTTCCACTCCTTTTCCACATAAGAGCAAAAGAAAGAAAAAGATAGAAAGAAGTTGGAGAGAAAGAAGGAGAAAGGAAGGAAAAAGGGAAGAAAAACCTAGAAGAGAGAAAGATCAAGAACATCAATCATTCTTCATCAAATCATCTTCCAATCTTCATCATCATCATCTATTCAAGGTGGGATCTAGATAGATACCTTAGTGGTAGAAATTCATGAGTTTTAGAGTTAGGTTGAAATTGTGAGAAAATGAATAATTGTGCTAAAATCATGAATCTAACGGATGAAATGCAATATAAATGATTATTGTTATGATTATACTGTGTTTTGATTGTTTTGTTAAGGGTTGGATGTGTTTTGGATGGAAAAAACCATGAATTTTGGATGAAGAACAGCGCTGTTGGGAAGTTGGGTTTTCCAGGCTCCGCGTAGCGAACCTGGGGCGAGTCCCAGCGAACAAACTTTCGAGGGTTCACCTAGTGAACCCGGTAGCGAAGGTTAGCGAAGGTTCGCCAACGACGTTCGCCTAGCGAACTTTGTGCCTTTTCAGTGCTGTTTGGTCCTGCCTTGCTTCGCCAGGGTGTTCGCGAAGCGAAGGGCGAGGCGAATGTTCGCCAGGGAGTTCGCGAAGCGAACTTTAGGTCTGTTTTTGCTCTGTTTGTTCATTCGCCGGGAGCTGCGCCAAGCGAAGGCTGGAGCGAATGCTCGCTGGGAAGTTCGCCTATGGAACATGGCAGATTTTCCCATTTTTTTCCTGCATAACTTTTTAACCGTGACTCCGATCGGGGCGTTCTTGGTACTGATGGAGAGCTTTGAGAATACTCTATCTAGTGGAAGTGGAAATTATTGGTTTTAGTGCCCAATTAAATAATCGGAGGAAAAACAAAGAGTGGTACCATTATGTTGAATTATCATATGTTATTCTATTGTGCCAATATGTTATGTTGTGCTTACCTTACTGTTGTGTATCATAATTGTGAGTGAATCTGCATGCTAAAATGAAATGAAATAGGTAGAGTGAGAATATTACCATTGAATTATGTTGGAACCTAGTAACGGCTAGGAAAGTGTCGAATACAATCGTGTTGGGTTTTGATCGCGTAATCGTAACCGTTTATCTTGCGGTGTAGTTTCATGAGACTCGAGCTCCTCCTCTGAAACGTATGCATAATTACTTGGCAGGTTTGATTCTCGTGTGTAGTACGAATGGAACCTATATGGTAAAGAGACTTGTGATGGTTAACAGGCCATGAGAAGTGACGGTTCACGGTTAACATGCCGATGATCCCGAATCCATTTCGTATGCCAAGTAACTACGAGGATCCATGACTCGGGTCTACTTCTAGACGTAGAAACGGACGGGAAAAGGGGATGCCTTGGAAAGGTTATCGATTAGCGAGATTCTTGAGCTAACAGGCTCTGGACTTACTTTTGCACTAGGGTGAGTTAACAGACTCATGAATGCGGATCCATATAGAATGTGTGAGTGCCCTAGGTCATTTCCCTTCCCTTTTGACTTGAGTTAGGAATTATTAGAACCTTGTAGAGCCGAGAGGACTATAAGATAGCGAACTCACTGAGATTTTATGTATCTCACCCCACGTTGTTGTTTACATCACAGGTACTACAGGTTCGGCGAAGGGTAAGGACAAAGTGGTTTGACTTTTCCTTACGGATCGTAGCTTTTGAGATGGCATGGCTTCCGCTATGGCGTTTTATTTTGAGATCATTGTATTGATCTAGTTCTTAGTGCATTTTGGGACATCTTGTATATGTTATGCCGTAGACTTTAGAACTTTGTATTTAGGGCATTTAATGTATATAATGTGTTAACTAAGAACTTATGGTGTTTCAGTACCAAATACCTTGGATTCATGTATAATATATATGCTTTGATGTATGTGTGTTATGTATGGGTGTTACAGTTGGTATCAGAGCAGGTCGTATCCTCGACCTAGCCATGAAATAGTATAAGTATTTCTTTCCGTTTCATATGCGTTGTGTCGCCATTGGTCTTACGTGGTATATTTATGGTATTGAGCCTGATCAACTTAATCCTATCTGTATGACATTTAGGAACATGGCCGACGGGCGCAGAAACAACCATGGTAGACCGAGAACTACTCCAGCAGGGACAAATCTGCCAGGGGACGAAGGGAATGCCCCTTTGTATCAATTTATACAGCAGATACAGCAACAACAGAATCAGTTTGTGCAATAAATGGTACAGCAAATGGCTGGTGGCGTGCATCCTCCAGTGGTTGTTCCCGAAGCTGCAGGGGGAACCTTTAGGGATTTTATTCATATGAATCCTCCGGAGTTTCAGGGAGGGTTAGATCCAGTAAAGGCTCATGAATGGATATCCGGTATGGAGCGGATTTTCTTGATAGTTCAGTGCAGTGAGGAAAATAAGGTTGTTTTTGCTTCTCACTTGTTGAAGGGTCCTGCCATGAGGTGGTGGGAGAGTGCTTCGGCCTTAATGACAATTCAAGAGGTACCGAAAGTATGGGAGCAGTTTAAGATAAATTTTATGGAGAAGTATTTTCCAAGTTCCTTAAGGTCTCAGAAGGAATTCGAGTTTCAACAGTTGAGACAAGGCAACTTGACTGTGGCTTCTTATGCAGAAAATTTTGAGGTTATGGCTGCTTATTCTAGGCAGGCCATGTATGCCCCTGATGAAAGGTGGAAGATTGATCAGTTTCTTTTTGGTTTGAGGGCCGAAATTTCGCATAGCGTGTCGCAGAGGGAATTCACTAACTATGCTGAATTGTTACGACAGTGTTATGTGGCGGAGCATAGCTTAAAGAAAATGCAAGCAGAAAGAGAGTTGAGTAGGGTGAATCAAAGTGATCGTGGGAGATCGAATCAACCATTTAGGCCAAGGTAACAATCTTTCAAAGGGAAGCAAGTTCAGAGTTCCAAGACAAGTGCGCCTCCGGTATGCCGTACTTGTGGAAAGAATCATCATGGTAGTTTGGAGGGAATAAGGTGCTACCAGTGTAATAAGGTGGGTCATGTATCGAGGGATTATCCTCAGAGGAGGAATCAGACGCAAGAGAAGAATACCGGGCGAGTGTATACCTTGGATGCGAGGAAAGCCAAGGGTGACAACTCTTTGATTGCTGGTACGTGTTTTGTGAATGGAAATCCTTGCTTTGTTTTATTTGATTGTGGAGCTACACACTCTTTTGTATCGATGCAATGTGTAAAGCGGCTTGGGTTACAAGCGGTTCCGTTGTCTCCACCCATGGTGGTTACTACTGCCATGGATGAGATGGTCGAAACACCGTTAATGTGTGAAAATTGTGTTTTATCTGTGGATGGAAGAGTTTTCCAGATTGATCTGATTTGCTTACCGCTTAAGAAAGTGGATGTTGTTCTGGGAATGGATTGGCTTTCAGCTAATTCGGTATTTATCGGGTGTGAAGAAAAACTAATCATTATTCCATCCGTAGAGGTTACCCCGAAGGATGTGTTGATTACTATTTTAGAAGGTACGGTTGGAATGATAAATTTCTTGTTTGAAGAGGAAAAATCCGTTCTTTTGATTCTTACTAAGGAGGAGAGTAGTAACCTTCAAGTTTTGAGTATTCCGGTAGTTTGTGAGTTTCCTAAAGTTTTCCCTGAGGATATCACTTCTCTTCCTCCGGAGCGGGAAGTGGAATTCTCTATTGACCTGATACCGGGAACGACTCCAATATCCGTTTCTCCGTATCGGATGGCACCACTCGAATTAAGAGAATTAAAGGGTCAATTGGAAGAATTAATGGCTAAGCATTTTGTTCGACCCAGTGTTTTGCCCTGGGGAGCTTCGGCATTGTTGGTAAAGAAAAAGGATGGTGGAATGCGGTTGTGTATTAATTATCGTCAATTGAATAAGGTCACCATCAAGAATAAATACCCATTACCAAGGATAGACGATCTATTAGATCAATTGAAAGGAGCCCGTGTGTGTTCTCAAAGATTGATTTACGGTCAGGTTATCATCAGATTCGTGTGAAGAGTTCAGATGTACCAAAGACTGCGTTTAGAACCCGTTATGGTCATTATGAATTTTTGGTGATGCCTTTCGGTGTGACGAATGCTCCGACAGTTTTCATGGATTATATGAATCGGATATTTCAACCTTATTTGGACCAATTTGTGGTGATTTTCATTGATGACATTCTTATCTATTCTCGTGATCCTCAAGAGCACGGAGAACACCTAAGAATCGTTTTATCTATCTTACAAGAGAGACAACTTTTTGCCAAGCTAAGTAAGTGTGAGTTTTGGATGTCGGAGGTTAATTTCCTTGGACATGTCATATCTCAGGCAGGTGTAGCCGTTGACCCATCAAAAGTTGAGGCGGTGATTAATTGGGAGAGACCGAAGAATGTGTCTGAAGTTAGAAGCTTCTTGGGATTAGCAGGTTATTATAAAAGGTTTATTAAAGGCTTTTCTCAAATGGCTTTACCGATGACGAGACTTACTCAGAAGGATTATTCGTATGAATGGGATTCGGCTTGTGAGCAAAGTTTTACGAGTTTGAAGGAAAGATTGACGACCGCTCCTGTTTTGGTTATTCCTGATCCTAACAAGTCATATGAGGTATTTTGTGATGCTTCGAAGATGGGATTAGGAGGTGTGTTAATGCAAGAGGGACATGTGGTGGCTTATGCTTCTCGACAGTTGAAAGTCCATGAAGAGAATTATCCAACGCATGATTTAGAATTGGCGGCAGTTGTATTTACCTTGAAGGTGTGGCGTCACTATTTGTATGGTGTACGTTTTGAGATGTTTAGAGACCACAAGAGCTTAAAGTACCTCTTTGATCAGAAGGAATTGAACATGCGTCAAAGGAGGTGGATGGAGTATTTGAAGGATTATGACTTGGAGCTAAAATACCATCCGGGTAAAGCGAATAGGGTGGCAGATGCATTGAGTAGGAAGGTGTTGCATAATGCCGAGTTGATGATGCTAGAGTATACTTTATTGGAAAAATTTCGAGATCTAAATATTCAATTTGTTTGGACTCCTAATGGTGTGATTATGGGAAATTTGAATATCAATTCTACTCTTAGGGAAGAAATCCAACAAGAGCAAGGGTTAGATGAGAAGTTACAAGAAGTGTTAGTACAACCGGGTTTTATGCGAGCTACCGACGGAATTATTTTGTTACACCAAAGAATTTGTGTTCCGTATAACACAGAGTTAAAAAGGAGGATTTTGGAAGAAGCGCATAAGGGTGCTTTTACTATACATCGGGGTCTTCAAAGATGTATCAAGATTTAAAGAGGGACTATTGGTGGTCCGGGATGAAAAAGGATATTGCGGTGTATGTGTCGGAATGTGCGGTGTGCCAACAAGTGAAGATCGAACACCAAAGACCGGGTGGCTGGTTGCAACCTTTAGAAATTCTGGTATGGAAATGGAATAGTATTTCTATGGACTTCGCCGTTGGACTACCCCGTACTCAGGGTGGTTATGATTCGATTTGGGTAATTGTGGATCGGTTAACGAAATCCGCGCATTTCTTAGCTGTGAAGACTACCTACAAGGCGAGTCACCTCGCAAGGTTGTTCATTTCAGAGATAGTGAGATTGCATGGTATTCCCACTAATATCGTTTCGGATAGAGATCCAAATTTTACTTCGAGATTTTGGAGAGCTTTTCAACAAGCTATGGGAACGAAGTTGTGTTTGAGTACGTCGAATCATCCGCAAACGGATGGTCAGACGGAACGGACAATACAAACAATGGAAGATATGTTGAGAGCTTGTGTACTTGAAGGTGGAGGAAATTGGATGAAACTTTTGCCGTTGATTGAGTTCTCTTATAATAACAGTTATCATGCAAGTATTGGTATGGCACCTTATGAGGCATTGTATGGAAGGAAGTGTAGGACCCCTTTGTGTTGGACAGAAGTTGGTGAAGATAGAATGTTGGGACCCGAGATTATTCACGAAACTACGGAGAAGATTAGGATGATCCGTGATAAGGTCAAACAAGCCCAATATCGTCAGAAGAGTTATGCGGATAACCGTAGAAGACCTTTAGAATTTGAAGAAGGCGATCACGTGTTTTTGAAAGTTACTCCGAGATTGCGGTTGAAAGGACCGTTTCGGTCGCGGAAATTAAGTCCGAGATACGTAGGACCGTATCAAATTTTGGAAAGAGTTGGTGAAGTAGCTTACAGGTTGGCCTTACCGCCTTCTCTGTCAGAGATGCACGGCGTTTTTCATGTGTCTCAACTTCGAAAATTTGTCCCTGATCCTCTTCAGCCAATTTTACCAGATACAATTCAGATAGAAGCAGATTTAACGTTTGAGCCTCAACCGAGTCGTATCACAGGAAGAGAAACTAAGGTGTTAAGGAATAAAGAGAATGCTCTTGTTAAGGTCCAATGGGATGAGACGCATCCGGGTGATGCAACTTGGGAATTGGAATCGGAGATGCGGGAGGTCTATCCCCATCTTTTCAGGTAATTGTTTTAAATTCGTGGGCGAATTTCTATTTAAGGGGGGGGGGGGGGAGGATGTAATACCCCATATTTTAATTACTCTGGATAATATTAGTTGTGATCTACCGAGTTCCAGTGTACTCTGAGAAATTTTATGCAAAGATAATTAGAGTAACGGTTGAGCTCAGAGCAAATCTAATTAATATTATCTAACTCTGAGATATTTAAGTATTTTGAACTTTAGAGACTTTTTGGGCAATTAGTAGTATTACAATTGATGATGTCTTACTATATCATTTCTTTTCCACTCCTTTTCCACATAAGAGCAAAAGAAAGAAAAAGATAGAAAGAAGTTGGAGAGAAAGAAGGAGAAAGGAAGGAAAAAGGGAAGAAAAACCTAGAAGAGAGAAAGATCAAGAACATCATCCATTATTCATCAAATCATCTTCCAATCTTCATCATCATCATCTATTCAAGGTGGATTCTAGATAGATACCTTAGTGGTAGAAATTCATGAGTTTTAGAGTTAGGTTGAAATTGTGAGAAAATGAATAATTGTGCTAAAATCATGAATCTAACGGATGAAATGCAATATAAATGATTGTTGTTATGATTATACTGTGTTTTGATTGTTTTGTTAAGGGTTGGATGTGTTTTGGATGGAAAAACCATGGATTTTGGATGAAGAATAGCGCTGTTGGGAAGTTGGGTTTTCCAGGCTTCGCCTAGCGAACCTGGGGCGAGTCCCAGCGAACAAACTTTCGAGGGTTCGCCTAGCAAACCCGGTAGCAAAGGTTAGCGAAGGTACGCCAACGACGTTCGCCTAGCGAACTTTGTGCCTTTTCAGTGCTGTTTGGTTCTGCCTTGCTTCGCGAGGGTGTTCGCGAAGCGAAGGGCGAGGCGAATGTTCGCCAGGGAGTTCGCGAAGCGAACTTTAGGTCTGTTTTTGCTCTGTTTGTTCATTCTCCGGGAGCTTCGCCTAGCGAAGGCTGGAGCGAATGCTCGCTGGGAAGTTCGCCTAGCGAACATGGCAGATTTTCCCATTTTATTTCCTGCATAACTTTTTAACCGTGACTCCGATCGGGGCGTTCTTAGTACCGATGGAGAGCTTTGAGAATACTCTATCTAGTGGAAGTGGAAATTATTGGTTTTAGTGCCCGATTAAATAATCGGAGGAAAAACCAAGAGTGGTACCATTATGTTGAATTATCATATGTGATTCTATTGTGCCAATATGTTTTGCTGTGCTTACCCTACTGTTGTGTATCATAATTGTGAGTGAATCTGCATGCTAAAATGAAATGAAATAGGTAGAGTGAGAATATTACCATTGAATTATGTTTGAACCTAGTAACGGCTAGGAAAGTGTCGAATACAATCGTGTTGGGTTTTGATCGCGTAATCGTAACCGTTTATCTTGCGGTGTAGTTTCATGAGACTCGAGCTCCTCCTCTAAAACATATGCACAATTACTTGGCAGGTTTGATTCCCGTGTGTAGTACGAATGGAACCTATATGGTAAAGAGACTTGTGATGGTTAACAGGCCATGAGAAGTGACGGTTCACGGTTAATAGGCCGATGATCCCGAATCCATTTCGTATGCCAAGTAACTACGAGGATCCATGACTCGGGTCGACTTCTAGACGTAGAAGCGGACGGGAAAAGGGGATGCCTTGGAAAGGTTATCGATTAGCGAGATTCTTGAGCTAACAGGCTCAGGACTTACTTTTGCACTAGGGTGAGTTAACAGACTCACGAGTGCAGATCCATATAGAATGTGTGAGTTCCCAAGGTCATTTCCCTTCTCTTTTGACTTGAGTTAGGAATTATTAGAACCTTGTAGAGCCGAGAGGACTATAAGATAGCGAACTCACTGAGATTTGATGTATCTCACCTCACGTTGTTATTTACATCACAGGTACTACAGGTTCGGCGAAGGGTAAAGACAAAGTGGTTTGACTTTTCCTTACGGATCGTAGCTTTTGAGATGGCATGGCTTCCGCTATGGCGTTTTATTTTGAGATCATTGTATTGATCTAGTTCTTAGTGCATTTTGGGACATCTTGTATATGTTATGCCGTAGACTTTAGAACTTTGTATTTAGGGCATTTAATGTATATAATGTGTTAACTAAGAACTTATGGTGTTTCAGTACCAAATACCTTGGATTCATGTATAATATATATGCTTTGATGTATGTGTGTTATGTCTGGGTGTTACAATCTTAATAAATGTGGATTGAATTGAAGCATCAATTACGAAGTCACATTTGGAATTTAAAAAGTAAAAAATGAAAAAAAAAAAGATTTTTAAGATTGAAATGAAGTTGAAAAAGTGTTTTCACTTATAAATAAAACAAAGAAAATGAAAAGTGAAGGAAAAAAAAAACAAATAGTCTTACGGGAATCTCATGTCTTTGATTTTAGGATTAAATATATTTTTAGTCTTTTTAAATATAGCTAATTTAATTTTTAGTTTTTTTTTTTTTAATTTTATGAAAAAATGGTTTTTTAAATTATTTTCATCCACATTTTTTGTCCTTGGCGTCAAATCCCACTAATGGAGTATGACTTGGCATTACACCTGAAATATTTGATCGTAGAATTAATTTTTTAATATGTTCTTAAACCTATTTACAGCTTGACATTTGTTAATTAAAAATAATTTTTAAAATCTTATTTATTTATAATTTAATAAAAAGCAACTTCTCTCAAATACATTAAATTTAAATCCATTCAGTGTTTTGTCTCTATCTTTCACGCATCATCAGTGTTGAAGAGGTTCATTTTGTCACACCCTAATTTTTGCCCCTAAGATTCCCTTTTTTTTTTTGCATAGCGTCGTTAGGACGTGCGGCCTTGAGTTCGTTTATTATTACTAACAGGTTTGTGCATGAGCTTTGGTTTCAAGTAGAAACATCAATCATTCTCTCAGTCAAGTACCTCAGGGCGTGATCAACAAATTCTGATTAAAAGAGTCCAATGCTTTTACTGGTTATTTTCCTCAGAGTTTCTAAGAAGTTTTGGTGTGTACTTCAAGGAGAATTAGGGCTTTCCTCCCACTAACGTTGAGTTAGGACATTTAAAGATTGGTTAAGGTTTCATGGCAAGTGGTATTGCGAGTGGCAACGTTTGGATGGACATCTTGAATCAAGTTTTGCTGTAATTTCTCAAAGTGTCATTCCAAGACTCAAAATTCAAAGATTCAGGTTTCAATTCAAGTTCTAAAAATATTCATGAATATTCTTTAAAAAGGGATTCCTCACAATACACATGGAAAATTGACTTTGAGATATGCCAAAGTTTGTGTTGAACAGTTGGTGCTCATGTTAATTAGATTTCTGATATTTGTTTCTTAAAAGTAGTGTATCAACAATACCACTAAAAATTGAGAGCAGGCCGAAAGAACAAGAATAACTATAAATTGGTGATAAGAAATGACATTGTGCCAAGTATTGTTTCTCTAATATTATTGTGTTGATGGGCACTTGAAAAGTGGAATGATTTTCGTGCGTCAGGACGTGGCCAAGAAGAAGTTATTTGCAAGACCAGTAAGGCTGACATTGCTCTTTGGAAAATATCAAATCAATGAAGTACTGAGTTTCCAATGGAGAAATTAATCAACATACGCCAAGAGGATGGATCGATTAGATCAGGGGCAGTTTTTGTGTGTCACGTGGGGATGATTAAAATTATCTTATGAGTACTATTAGATTCAATTATCCTGAGCCAAATATGCATACAGGATGGGCCAAAACAGAAACCAAGTCGTAATCAGAACAAATTAATTAAAAAAGAAGGACCTTGCAGTGTGTTACTAAACATAAAATACATTACTTTTAAAAGTTACAGGAGATCTTCTAAAAAACCCATGAACTTCCCCTCCATCTCATTCAAACATACACAAATCCCTCTCTCTCACACATGAGTGCACAGTCAACATTCTTTCCTTACCATAATCAACAACAACGAGACAAAGTTGTCCTACATTTCCCAAACTAAAATTTCATTATCATCAGAACAAGCTACAGCTTTCAAACGACCTTTTTTATCCAGTATAAGGTTATCTGGCTTTATATCCTTATGTACATAGTTGTGTTGATGTACGGAATGGATAGCAAGAATACTTTCAGCAATGTAGAACCGAGCAGCATTTCCAGAATGAATATCTTCTCTTCATTAACATTATCACAATGTCACCAATCAGTAAATACTCCATGATGAGATATAGGAAATCTCAATTTTGGAATGAATAATGGAGTTTTGCTATGCATCGGCTATCAACCTCTGTCAGCAAGTTCCTCTCGAACCGTACATGTTCCACCTCAAAACTACTGCTACCGATTACATTTTCCTGAAGAAGATTATCAATGAAACTGATGAGCATTTTGAGTTGGCTATCACCTTCAGAAACAAGACCAGCTTGCATCTCCACCGTCATTGCACCTGCAACTTGCTTTGGCTTCCACGCCGGCGTCGTACATACCACCACTTATTGCAAACCAACAACAACAAAGCCAACATCTGATACAACAGACCCCACCCATTAAGTCAATTTCCACTACAGACCGCTCAACTTGTCCAACACGAGGCTTGGCAAATTACTTTGGAACATCTTACCATTAACAAGAAATTGGAAAATGGTGATGGTGAATACCATTGGGACGATCAT
This sequence comes from Lathyrus tuberosus, assembly GCA_022829125.1. NCBI lineage: Eukaryota > Viridiplantae > Streptophyta > Magnoliopsida > Fabales > Fabaceae > Lathyrus > Lathyrus tuberosus. The sequence continues at coordinate 11,517,945 of JALAZF010000141.1, forward strand.
GCCACGATCACCAACATGCACGTAAATGACAAGTCTCATCATGTGTTTATTCAAATAATAAAAATACTCTAATTGGACAGCCCAAATAATACCATACCAGTTTCTAAGTAACGGGCTTCTCTTGAGGAACCTCCAACTCCAACGTGATTCCCGTGCCAAAGATATCCTCCAAAAACACACATGAAAGATTATGGTCGAACCTCAAATTTCCAAAACAGACCCAACATGTTTCTAAAAAATGAAGCAGCACGTTCAGATGAAATCAAGCCAAAATGGAAATGGTATTAAACAACAGGGGAGCAGGGAACATTAATTCGTTCCCAAAACCATAATCCCATACAAATGGAAGTTCATTAATAAGTGCATCTCCAATGCCAACATAGTCAAGACAACCATCAGACATCATCAAAACCATTTCAAATTCTTTCTAAATAAGTTCAAATACCAATTTATCATGTCCAAACATGTTTGAGACACAATTAAAAAACTTTCCTAAAACTAACAGACATGTTCAGACACTCCGTCTGTAATACCCGTATTATTGAAATGCTCAATTGAATATCAGATGAGCTTTCGTGTACTCTATCTTTGGATAATTGGATTAATGGAATCCTATAAGTACCTTAAGTATTATTAATTTGGGATCAATAGAGCAACTAATGAACTCTGAAAAGATTAATTATTTTATTAGTTCAAGAAAGTATTTTAAGGTAACTCTAATAATTGATCAATTGGGTTGAGACGATAAAATATCAATTGGAGATATTTTACCCTGTTGGATTATATTATATAATATTGGTTTACATATATATATATATTTGAGAGAAAGAGAAAGTTGGTAGAAGAAAAAGAAAAACAGAGAAAGAAGAAAAAGAAAGGAAACGTGGGAAAGAAAGAGAAGGAAGAGAAGGAAGAGAAGGAAGAAGGGGAAAAGAGAAAGAGAGGTTGGATCATCATCATCAATTCATCATCTTCTTCAAACTCCTCTTCGATTATCAGGTGGGTTCTAGCTAGAGACTTTAATGTAGAATTTCTTGAGGTTTAGAGTTAGGTTGAATTTGAGGAAAAATGAATAAGTTTGCAAATCGAAGAATCTAGCGGTTGAAACGTGATATAAATTGTGTAGTATGATCACTATATGTGTAGAATCATCTGTCAATAATTGTTTTGATGTCCCAATACGTTTTGATTGAGTTTGGATGGGTTTTGTATCAAGAAAAACGTGTTTTTATGCTTCTGGAACACTGTTAATCGATTAACACATTTGGTTAACCGATTAACAGGTGAAAAATGGTGTTTTACGTGAAATTTAGATTGGTTAATCGGTTAACCATATGTGTTAACCGATTAACAGTGTCAGTTTTCAGAAAAATATTATTTTCAAAAACCCATAACTTTTGAACCGTAAGTCCGTTTTGGTCCCCGTTCGAAGCGTTGGAAAGCTAATTTCATAATCTTTGTGATGGTGAGGTAGAAATATGGTTGTATGCCATGGATTAATGAAATAATTTTTATGTGATATGTTGTGTTAAATGTTTTACTTGTGTATATTGTGTTATACCATGGCTATTTAATTTTGAACTGTGGACGAGAGAATATGCATGTTAAAATGAGTTAGGAAGCGTGAGGAAACCTTACCCCAAACCTAGTGATATGATTCTAGGTTGTGATTATGATTGATAAATAATCTAGATGGCGATGCTCGTGCATTCGATGTAGATGTGCATCCTTGCCGGGTAATGGTCTAGAGGAGAGTGAGACACTAGTATAAAACATGTGTGTGAACCTTTGTGTTCTTTGAGAAAAGGCGATTGTGGCCTTGTGATTGTCGAATACAATCACGTTTGTGTGTGTGATCACGTAATCGTAACCGGTTCTTTGAGTTGCGTTTCATGGGTCTCGAGCTCCTCTGAAACATATGCATGACTACTTGGCAGGTTTGATTCCCCGTGCTGTACGAATGGCGCCCGTTGGGTGAATGCTTCTAGCGGTATAAGGCCCGTGTAAAGTGACGGTTCATAACGGTAAAAGGCCCGTAGAACCCGAATCTATTCGTATGTCAAGTAGGTTGCAAGGATCCATGACCCGGGTCGACTTCTAGACGTAGAAGAGGACGGGAATAGGGGATGCCTTGGCATGGTTACCGATTAGTGATATTGTGAGTTGATGAACTCATGACATGTTTCCATATAGTTTGTGCGTACTCAAAGTCACTTCCCTTTCCCCTTTGACTTGAGTTAGGTTTATTAGAACCTTGTACAGCCGAGAGGATCTATAAGATAGAGAACTCACTGAGATTTGATGTATCTCACCCCACTATAGTTGCTATATTTTAGGTTCGGATTGCAGGTTGATTTACAAGTGAAGCTATGCTTGGATGTTTCAAGAGAAGTTCAGTATTAGTTTTTCCGCTGTGTATTTTATTGTTCTTGTACAATGAGGAATATTGTATAATGTTCTTAGTTTTATGTTTTTTGGCTAATTTCCATAGCTTGTACCATAGGTTGTAATATGTTTTAGAATGGTCAAGTATGTGAATTACGCCATTAGGCACTTATGATGGTGTCAGTACCAAATCAAATGCTTGTATTGTATTATTCTAGGTATATATTATACAGGGAATTACAGTTGGTATCAGAGCAGGTCGTATCCTCGACCTAGCCTTGAAACATCATAAGTAAATCTATTCCTGCCTCTTAAGTGTGTCTTGCCATCATGAAACTTAATATCATACTATGTAGTGTTGGGCCTGATCAACCTAATACCATGTATGTGATAGGTAGAATCATGGTTGAGCGACCGCGAGGACTCCGAAGTGTTGTTGGAACTTGTGCTGTGAGGGAAGGCTCAAGCCACGAGTTAGTAGTGTGGAGTTTTGGTCAACTCTGTTAAGGTTTTGGTAGAAGTTGTGCTCGGGTAGCATGGAATCGAAGAGTGAAATATTGTTAAAGTAATCCTTTGGAAAGGATGGAGTCTTAAGGTTAAGGATCTTTAGCGGACGAGTGGTTAAGGTGTCAAGGAATATGAAAAAAAAAAATCGCAAGTAGAGATGGATTGACCACTAGTGTGGATAAGGATTTCAAGTAATCTCATTCCGTGGAAAAAGAAAAGTTGTTTTATGGAACGCGTGGCGTAGGGTCCGGAAGTGAGATCGTATTTGGTGCTTCAATTTTTAAGGTCGTTAAGGTATCTTGAATGGATGAGAGTATCTTAAGGAATGTGTTCGGAACAATATCTTCCGACTGGTTAAAAGTTGAGAGTTAAGGACGTTCGGCTTTTATGGGAACTTAAAGTAGTGGAGAAGTGTGTGAAGGAACACCAGGATGTGTCTACATGCTTCAAGTGAAACAAGTGTGAGCCGAAAGAAGAGTAAGAAATGAGTTGCGTATCTTCAGTTATGCGTGGAGATTAAGTTCAAGGTAATACTTCAGGATTTCTTTTTTCGGTGAGAGATCAATTTAGAATTTGTTAACTTACCCAAGGGACCGTATAAGGTTTTGTGTTGGAGAAAGAATGAGCTTCATGAAGTAACGAAAAGTGTAGTGTTACGGACCGGAAGAAGTTGTATTAAGAAATAGAGTAAGTATCTTGGATCTAAGGGAATATTAGTAAGATGAGTTTATAATTGGACCTAAGAGGATTACCACGGAGAGCAAGGTAAAGGTGGTGTGGAAACAGTATCAACGAAATGTATTTTGGACGAGTGTGCTATAGAGTTATTAAGGTATTGATGAACCTATAATTAAGGAAGTGTAATCATAGATGGTTCACTCATGAGAACCGTATTAGTATGACGTGGAATGAGAAAGTTACACCTTGGTATTAAGAACAAACGTAGTAGTAGCACCGTAGTCACAATGTACGTGATGGATTCTTATTCTTGAGACAAGTGTGAAGGGACGTACCTTGTGGAGCAGTGAATATTGTATTTTAAGAAGTAAGCTTGCGGAAGAACAACGAAAAGCAATTCAGGACTTATTACGGACTAAGTGTAAATCATGGAACGATTTATACCGGAAGGGTTATGTTAATAGTCGATGAGAATTGTCAGTTGCGGATTTTCCATTAAGCAACTTGGTGTAAGGGTGGTGTGTAATGGATAGTAAAGAGTAAGAAATCCTGGTTAACATGTGCGAAGTGATGAGAAGGTTCTCCAAGAGGATGCATTGCCCCGAGTTATTTCAAGTATGGAGGAACTTCTGTATTTGTGAATAATCGGAATATTTGGAATCTACCTTTTGTTGGACTAAGAACGTTGTTGTTTTAGTTCTCACCCAGGGGTTCGAGTGAGAGAACAAAGTTGTATGCTTGATAGGAGATGTCCATCGTTTGAGGTACCGTATAATGGTTGTATGTTGGACTTTGTTTATGGACGAATCAAGTATGAGTTGTGGTTAAGACCCTAGAATGTCATCATTATTGTTTTTCCCGCTGGTGTCGTTGTATCAACAGAGAGTGAACTGTTCCGCTGAAATTGTAGGGTGATTGCGACAGAATTTGGAATTTTCCTTGTCACTTGGTTGGAGTGTGTCGTCTGTATGTTTTGACTTTGTCGGTTTGGTGAATGTTATATAAGTTAAGGAGCCACAAGTTGAGAATGATATTATGGGTTAGAGCAAGTTAGATTGATGGTTGAGTTGGGATGGCTTTGAATTAAGAGGAAAACTGATTTTTTTGATTCTGCAGCAGTGTTAACCGATTAACACAAGGGGTTAACCGATTAACACATGCAGGGATGGTGTTTTGTGCTAAATTTTGAGGAGTTAACCGATTAGCTCCGGTGGTTAATCGATTAACGAGTGGGTAAATTGTGAAATCCCTTAAGAACTGTCATCTGCGTTTTGTTACCTTATGTTGCTCCGAGTGAAGAGTTTTGTGTGAATGTAAAATGGAATTCCAAGTAAATGAAAGACGTATTCGTGGTTGAAAATCAGAACTTCTGGAAGGTGTTACTTAGTCGATCATCTGTTTAGATAACAAGGGAATTTGACTTTGAGGAAATAATCTTGTGATTTGGGTTGAGCATGAGAAAGCCTTAAGTGTATTACTGTTGAAAACCTTGAGGGCGAAGTTGGAGATTACTCACGAAGTATTGTTCTTGTAAGGAATATTTCGGTGTGTATTAATGGTATTAGTAAGGTAGGAGAGGTTGGTCAGAGTTTAGTGATTGTTACCTTCCGTGAGTTCATGGTATGGGATTTAGACCGTGAGAGTGGTACCAGTTGTGTGCAGTTGTGTTTTACCCAGAGGAGAAATTTAAGGGTTATCTTTCCAAGTACGAGTAAGAATTAGACGTTCTAAAGTTAAGTATGTGACTTGGAATCGTTTATGAAACGAAACGAATGATGAAAGTGGATTCAGTTGAGAAATGTGGCATGTCCTTTGAGGGTGTGTGTGTACGTGTGAAGTGTTGAATGTGGATTGGTGAGTAGTACGGCAACTCACAATTTTGCTTTGAATGGTTTAAGTTTTGATAGGTGATGACTCACATATGATCATGGTCCTATGTTGGTGTTACGTTGTTATTGGTTGCGATCTAGAATCGACAAGGAACCTTGAGTGAGTCAGAACCCCGTATGAAGAATCGATTTGGAATGTGGTAGCCCGAACCGAAGGTTGTTAAACTATTTTGGGATATGGATTCGAGTTTAGAATGGATTTGGAGTTGCATATGTTATGGGTGTAACAGTATAACTCCTGTGCCTCTATAGTCTGGAGAGTATTGGACCGATGTTATGATTGTCTGTCGGTGAGGAAATTGTTCTACCATAGGAAGCCAGTAAGTTCTTGTGCCGGTTGGTTAGTAAGGATCCCAATGGATAAATGTGTTTCTCCGCAGAATGTTAACTACCTAGTAATGCTTAAGAATTCGTGGTGTTCCACTGTTAGGATTTGGGTTGCGCAGTAGAGGGTGACAGATGAAAGAGTTCCATCGGATTAATAAGAATCAGATGGATGGTTACTTATAATAATAATAAAGAATAAGGAGATCTTGTTTAAGTGTGTTACCTTTTAGAGTGACACGAAAGAAAGGAAATACCAGATGTAAGGAGTACCATGTACAGCACCAGACCAGATGGAACTGGTAAAGGAGTCGTTTGACTAATTGGGGAGTGGTTTAGAACGTTGAGGGATTTACGGAGGAATAGTTGTCGGTAATTGTATGAAGTTAAGGAATCACCGAATTGCCTCATGAGAATTGGATGGGTGGTTGTTACCCTGAACCAAGATAAGGTGTTATGGTTTCGTTTTGTGACTCGGTAGAGGGATGTAGAATGGTACATTCTTTCCGAAGTAAGTTGCGACCAAGTCTTTTAGTAAGAAACAACAGATGAATTACGGAAAAGGCAAAGTTAGAAATCAACTCGATATTGGAACATGAGTATAAATAAGAACGTGAAGTTTGATAATTCGTGAAATTAAGAATTTGGTCTGTGAAATCAAGTTGGATTATGGATACGTCAGAAATTGTAACGGACGTAGAGTTAAGTGTGAATCTAAGACCAGGATACAGACTGCGGTTGTTGTTGAATAGAGGAAATTCGGGGGCGAATTTCAATTTAAGGGGGGGGGGAGAGTGTAATACCCCGTATTATTGAAATGCTCAATTGGATATCAGATGAGCTTTCGTGTACTCTATCTTTGGATAATTGGATTAATGGAATCCTATAAGTACCTTAAGTATTATCAATTTGGGATCAATAGAGCAACTAATGAACTCTGAAGAGATCAATTATTTTATTAGTTCAAGAAAGTATTTTAAGGTAACTCTAATAATTGATCAATTGGGTTGAGACGATAAAATATCAATTGGAGATATTTTACCCTGTTGGATTATATTATATAATATTGGTTTACATATATATATATTTGAGAGAAAGAGAAAGTTGGTAGAAGAAAAAGAAAAACAGAGAAAGAAGAAAAAGAAAGGAAACGTGGGAAAGAAAGAGAAGGAAGAGAAGGAAGAGAAGGAAGAAGGGGAAAAGAGAAAGAGAGGTTGGATCATCATCATCAATTCATCATCTTCTTCAAACTCCTCTTCGATTATCAGGTGGGTTCTAGCTAGAGACTTTAGTGTAGAATTTCTTGAGGTTTAGAGTTAGGTTGAATTTGAGGAAAAATGAATAATTTTGCAAATCGAAGAATATAGCGGTTGAAACGTGATATAAATTGTGTAGTATGATCACTATATGTGTAGAATCATCTGTCAATAATTGTTTTGATGTCCCAATACATTTTGATCGAGTTTGGATGGGTTTTGTATCAAGAAAAACGTGTTTTTATGCTTCTGGAACACTGTTAATCGATTAACACATTTGGTTAACCGATTAACAGGTGAAAAATGGTGTTTTACGTGAAATTTAGATTGGTTAATCGGTTAACCATATGTGTTAACCGATTAACAGTGTCAGTTTTCAGAAAAATATTATTTTCAAAAACCCATAACTTTTGAACCGTAAGTCCGTTTTGGTCCCCGTTCGAAGCGTTGGAAAGCTAATTTCATAATCTTTGTGATGGTGAGGTAGAAATATGGTTGTATGCCATGGATTGATGAAATAATTTTTATGTGATATGTTGTGTTAAATGTTTTACTTGTGTATATTGTGTTATACCATGGCTATTTAATTTTGAACTGTGAACAAGAGAATATGCATGTTAAAATGAGTTAGGAAGCATGAGGAAACCTTACCCCAAACCTAGTGATATGATTCTAGGTTGTGATTATGATTGATAAATAATCTAGATGGCGATGCTCGTGCATTCGATGTAGATGTGCATCCTTGCCGGGTAATGGTCTAGAGGAGAGTGAGACACTAGTATGGAACATGTGTGTGAACCTTTGTGTTCTTTGAGAAAAGGCGATTGTGGCCTTAAGGCATTGTGGCCTTGTGATTGTCGAATACAATCACGTTAGTGTGTGTGATCACGTAATCGTAACCGGTTCTTTGAGTTGCGTTTCATGGGTCTCGAGCTCCTCTGAAACATATGCATGACTACTTGGCAGGTTTGATTCCCCGTGCTGTACGAATGGCGCCCGTTGGGTGAATGCTTCTGACGGTATAAGGCCCGTGTAAAGTAACGGTTCATAACGGTAAAAGGCTCGTAGAACCCGAATCCATTCGTATGTCAAGTAGGTTGCAAGGATCCATGACCCGGGTCGACTTCTAGACGTAGAAGAGGACGGGAATAGGGGATGCCTTGGCATGGTTACCGATTAGTGATATTGTGAGTTGATGAACTCATGACATGTTTCCATATAGTGTGTGCGTACTCAAAGTCACTTCCCTTTCCCCTTTGACTTGAGTTAGGTTTATTAGAACCTTGTACAGCCGAGAGGATCTATAAGATAGGGAACTCACTGAGATTTAATGTATCTCACCCCACTATAGGTGCTATATTTCAGGTTCGGATTGCAGGTTGATTTACAAGTGGAGCTATGCTTGGATGTTTCAAGAGAAGTTCAGTATTAGTTTTTCCGCTGTGTATTTTATTGTTCTTGTACAATGAGGAATATTGTATAATGTTCTTAGTTTTATTTTTTTGGCTAATTTCCATAGCTTGTACCATAGGTTGTAATATGTTTTAGAATGGTCAAGCATGTGAATTACGCCATTAGGCACTTATGATGGTGTCAGTACCAAATCAAATGCTTGTATTGTATTATTCTAGGTATATATTTTACAGGGCATTACACAGTCAATTGCCATTCAACAAGTTTTGTTTTTCTAAAGCCTATATAAGGAGAACAATTCACATCCAATCGGGGGGGACCAGAACATATCACAAAACCGTGAGAAAATCAATATACCAGAAATCCAAACTCAACAATTCAGAAATCTCACACGACCAACCATCAAAACCGCCACGAACTAATTCATATCAGTACACAACAATTCCTCAAACATCACAACCAAACAATTCGCATCTCTAGAACAGTTCAAACCATTCCTCAAATCATACAAAAACCAAAAATTTGAATTCACCATAACAGCTCATATCAGAAATCCAAAACATTACACCAGAAAGGAAAAGTCTCATATACACATACTCAGCAAGAAGGACACGATTGAAAACCTTATCAGAAAAGCAAATTCAAATATTCATATACATACAACACACCGCAGAAGCAGATACGCACAAACAACAGGCAACAGAGACAAAAATCACGAACACACACTGATAAAGGAAAGGGTTCAGAAGAAGTACCCAGACGAGGAGTCACTCGCGATCGTACCAACATCTTTCTCTACTTTTAATTGCTGTATTCCTCTGTAAATGTAATCTGATGATAATAGTGGATTGGGGTATTGGGCTTGCTGGGGTTTAGGGTTTGATTTTTTTATCTGCTTGATCTTTGATCGAGAGAGAAGGTGAGTGAGAAACGAGAGAGAGACCATAGAGAGAGAGAGAGAATCGAGAGAGGATTTGGAGAGGTATGAGGGAGCGTTTCCATCGTTTTATCTTTTTCTTTTGATTTCACGAATAATCATGTACACACGCACACACTACACTATCTTACACCCTCACATTATGTCTGATTAGGTCAAACGGTCATGATTTGAGGGTCCACGATGGACTCTCTCCCTCAGCGTGCACGTAACTTTTCCGTCCTTAGTTTTTTTTCTTTTAATAAAAGAAAATAACCTTTTTTTTTTATAAATAAAAATAAACTTTTTAAACAAGTCTTTTTTAAATAATAATAAGAATGACTTTTTTAAAAAATAAAACTTACTTTAATAATAAAATTAAAATATAATATAACCTTTTCTCTAAAAATAATAAAACCCTTTTTAAATAAATAATAAACCTTTTATAATAAATTTAGTATAATATATTTTACAACAAAATAAAACTCTTTTTTTAAACCTTTTTTTTATAGATTTTATTTTAAAGATAAACCTTTTATAAAATACTGAAAAACCTTTTTACTAAAGTATTAAAATTAAAAATCCTTTCAATTAATAAAAAACTTTATTAGCCTTTAGTACAACTCTAAAACTAAAAAAAAAAAAAAAAATAATAAAAACTTTTATTTATAAAAAAATACTAAAATTAAAATCTTTTTTTTAAAGAAAACTCTTTTTTCAGTTCTTTTTTTTCTTAATTAGCTTTTATCTTAAAAGAAATAAAAAACAATAAAACTTTTTTTACTAAGATAATATTAAAACCTTCTTTAATAAGAAAACTTTATTAATTGTTAATATAACTTTAAAATTAAGTAATAATAAAACTTTTATTTATAAAACTATTAAAATTAAAACTGTTCCGGACTGGGCCGAGGACCAGCTCAACACCCGAACAGGCCCAGCCCACATGCTCTGGGGCGGCCCATACGAAGGACTTAGTCGAGCTAGTGTCGGGCAAGCGTCACACCACAATGTCGGGCACGAATGGTGTAGAGCTTCGGGCAGAAGCATTGAGCCTTCCCCGAAGTTATCCCCTCCTCGACACGAGGATATCGCTCCTCGCGAGGAGTCATCTCCGTACACGCAGCGAGCCCTCCCCGCGAGGACACGTCTCTCCCCGCCGTTCAAGGGCCCTCCCCGCGAGGACACGTTCATATGTAACCGCCCCACTCCCGATAGAATCGGTCTGCCCTAATTCTGGAGATTTAGGGACGGTTACCCCAGGGCGAAGATCACGTGCTGGTCTTCACTACGCCACGTAAGCCCTGGCAGTTACTTGGATTGGGCCTGATAATCCAGCCCAATGCAAGTAACCGTTGGCCCCGCGTTGGGGGCTCTCTATAAATACCCTCTCACTTGAGAAGGTCAGGTTACACACTTTCTTACTCTCACTTCTGTACTTGCCTTTTCTCTGACAACCACCATACTTGAGCGTCGGAGTGCCTTGCAGGTACACCCCCCCGCCGTCTTTCAACTTCACCGGAGCCAAAGTTCAACAGACGCCGTTGGCCATCAGAAACTGTCTGATCCAGGTACGATCAGTGGCGCCATCTGTGGGAAACATAAGCTTCCCCGTTTTTTCTGCTCGATAAACCAAAGCTTTCTCCATTCATCACCAACATGGCCAATCCGACAGTCAACCAGGCTCTGGACACCGTGCTCTCACAACTTGAGAACGGGAACCACCGTGAAGACGCCGTCATCCTCAACGGCGGCGAAGGCGACATAAGAGACGGGCAGACCGCCTCCCCTGACTCCCAGGATGTGGCATACGACGTCGCCCGCCAGAACGACCAGCAAGCCATTCTCCAACCAGTTGCTCCGCCGCCCAATGCGGACCCGAGCATCGTGGCCCTGTTTGCATTGATCAACCAGACCAATCAGCTGATTACGCAGCAGAACACCAGAATTGAAGCCTTTGAGCAAGGACGGGCACAATGATATTCCCCGCGAAGACATCGTCGTCCCCCATCACCTCGCCGTTCTCCTTCCCCGCGAAGGACCCCTTCCGAAGATTCTCGGACCCCGTCGCCGGTATGCTAGGGTCGCCGACCGCGTCTCGAGCGTCCCCAGCAGACGATCTCCCAGAAACGCCCCCGTTCCCCGCCTCGGAAGGAACCCAGGGCCTCCACCACCTCCAAGAAGTCCAAGCAGACCGAAGAAAGACCAAAGAACCGTTCGAGGAATTCCCTTCCACGGCACCATCGATCACCTTCGAGATCCCCGGCTGGCAGCAACGACGAGGACCAGAGGACCCCTTTGTCGTGGGAAATCATGAACGCCCCAATCCCTGCAGGTATGGAGAAACCCCCACCATTAGGGACCTATGACGGGCTGACCGACCCTGACGATCACGTGGAGAGTTTCGAAGCAATGCTCGACTTCCGAAATGTCAGCGGAGCCATCAGGTGCAGGCTGTTCCCCACCACCTTGTGGAAGGGTGCCATGACTTGGTATAAGGGTCTGGAACATGGGTCCATCACGTCATGGAAGCAACTGAAGCAACGCTTCACTAAACACTTCACCGCGTCTCGTCGACATCCGAAGACGGAGGCTGCCCTGGAAAGCATCTTCCAAGGGAGGAACGAATCTCTCCGAAACTACATCGAGAGGTTCAACAAAGAAGCCGTCGAGGTCCATACGACCGAAGACATGAAGAAATACTTAATTATCCATGGACTGCGTGCCGGGTCTGACTTTGCCAAGTCCATAGGCCTCCGAAGATCCCGGCGTCTCGAGGATCTTCTCGCTCGAGCCCAGAAGTACATCGAACTCGAGGAGCCTGAAGCAGCTCAGATCGCTCTTGAGACGAGACGTAGAGAAGGCCCCCGCGGCTACAAAGATGAAGACTCTTCTCCCCGACGAGGAGGAGAAAAGAAGAAAGAGAACCGCAACCGTGATCCTCGGGAACCGCGCGGACCAGTTGGCCGATTCACGGAGTACACCCCGCTTAACACTCCCCAGTCTCGAATTCTCTCTGAATGCCAGAATTCTGAGTTTGTAAAAGGAGGGGTTCGCTTCTCGAAGCCCGCTGCTCCCAAATCAAACGTTGATAAATCAAAGTACTGCAGGTTCCACTGGAGCCACGGGCATGTGACCGAAGACTGCATCCATCTCAAGGATGCAATTGAGATTCTCATCAAAGAAGGGCACTTAAAAAAATATGCCCAAAAGAACGACCCTCCTCGTCCGAGTTCACGGGAAGCGCAGAACGTCGAGGAGACGACACCTCCTCCCGCCGACAACCAGCTTCAGGTCGCCCTCAGCGTCACTCGGCCCGAGGAATTCTTCGTCCCCCCGATCATTGAGGGCGAGGAAGCCATCCACGACATGTGGGCGAACTTCCCTGACGAGGACCCCGTCACTGCCCGCAGTACCTGGGAAGGCTTCCCCAAAGCAATGGTCATCTCCGGAGGCAGTCCCGAGAAATTGTCGGTCGGATCAATCAAGCAAAAGTTTGACGAACTGGAATCCGCGACATCCGCGAAGGCGATCACCCTCGAGAAAGTGCGGGGAAACTCCAATCCCATCACCTTCTACCTCGAGGAACTCCCCGGGGGAGCACCGAACGCCACTATTCCCCTCTTGATCAGGGCGCAGATGGCGAACTTTGACGTCCGAAGAAACCTAGTCGACCAGGGGAGCTCGGTCGACATCATGTATTCTCATTTGTTTGGGACCCTTCAGCTCGATGAGAGGCATCTGACCCCGTACATCGGTTCAGATCTACAGGGGTTCAATGGGACCACCACCAGACCATGGGGTTACGTGGAGCTAATGGTTACGTTCGAGGCCGAAGACATGGGCCGACAGGTGAAGATCCGTTTCCTGGTGGTCGAATGCCCATCACTTTACAACTGCATCCTTGGGAGGACCACCCTGGCTGAACTTACGGCGGTGCCATCGACGGTCCACCTCAAAATGAAGTACTACACGACCAGGCGAAGAGTGGTGACGATGCATGGGGACATCGATGCGGCCAGAAGATGCTTCGACGCCGCTATCAAAGGCCTAAGTTCCATCGGCCCCAAACCCAAGACCATGGCCAAGCCACCCCAGGATGTCAAACAGGTACCTCTCCCGCGCGTCAACGCGGTCGACCTCGACAACAGGTTCTCCGGTGAGCCTGACGAAGACAGGGTCGAAGATCTCAACCACCAGGCGGAGAACAACGGGCAGCCTCTCCACCCAGCGCGCCCCATCCCAGATGGAGACTTCGAGCTCGTGGCCCTCGGGGACGATCCAGACCGCAACATGAAGATTGGCGCCGGGATCCTCGACCTGGCAAAGGAGCAGCTGAAAGCATGTCTGAGGGAGAATGCTGACCTCTTCGCATGGAGCGCATCCGAGATGCCTGGCCTCGACCCCGAGGTGGCTTGCCATCAGCTCGCAGTAGATCCGGCCGCTAGGGCCATAGCACAATGTAGGCGTAAGCAGTCTCCTGAGAAAGCGGAGGCTGCTGAAAAAGCTGTAAAAGACCTCCTAGAGGAAAATTTTATTTCGGAAGCCAAATACACGAAATGGCTGTCCAACGTTGTACTTGTTAAAAAGAATAATGGAAAATGGAGGATATGCGTTGATTACACTGATCTCAACCGGGCTTGCCCGAAAGACTGTTACCCCTTGCCTAACATCGACCAACTGGTCGACAATTCTGCAGGTTACAAACTACTATCTTTCATGGACGCTTACTCGGGATACAACCAAATTCCCATGGACAAGGTCGACAAACAACACACGGCCTTCATGACCGCGTCAGGCAACTACTATTACAACGTAATGCCCTTCGGTCTGAAGAATGCCGGTGCGACCTACCAACGGATGATGAACAAGGTTTTTCGGGCTGAAATCGGCGACATGCTCGAAGTCTACATGGATGACATGATCGTCAAGTCCGTAGAAGAAGTCGACCACGCCGCGCACCTCAAGAGGGTGTTCGACACGGCGAGGAGGTGCCGCATGAGGTTCAATCCCAACAAGTGCACCTTCGGCGTCCGGGCAGGAAAGTTCCTCAGATTCTACCTCACGGAACGAGGAATCGAGGCAAACCCCGACAAGTGTAGGGCTTTCTCCGAGCTCCCTACCCCGGACTCAAAGAAGTCAATACAATCGTTGAACGGGATGCTCACCGCCCTTTCCCGTTTCGTCGCCAAATCCGCGCAGTACACACTCCCATTTTTTAAACTTCTTCGACAAAAAGCGGAGTTTGATTGGAGCGAGGAATGCGAGCAAGCACTCACACACTTAAAACAAGTCCTGTCGCAACCCCCGGTCCTCTCACGGTCTGAGAACGGGGAAACACTCTTCTTGTATCTTGCGATCACGAGCGAAGCAGTCAGCGCCGTCCTCATCCGGGAAACCTCGGACGGGTAAAAGCCAGTCTACTTCACGAGCAAAGCCCTCCAAGGCCCTGAGCTCAGATATCAGCAGATCGAGAAAGTTGCACTGGGCCTCGTCACCGCGGCCAGGAGGCTACGCCACTACTTCCTCGCCCATACCATCATCGTAAGGACCGAACAACCTATTAGGCAGCTCCTCGGACGACCGGACATGGAGGGGAGGATGCTCAGGTGGTCACTCGAGCTAGCCGAGTTTGACATCCGATATGAAGGGAGGAAAGCCCTGAAGGCACAGATACTGGCCGACTTTGTAGCAGAGATGACCGCCCCGGAACCCTCGACCAACAGGTCACAGAAATGGATAATCTATGTCGACGGAGCATCCAGCCCGAAGGGAAGCGGGGCGGGAATCATCCTCGAAAACGAGGAAGGCATCCTGATCGAGGTGTCCCTCGAACTATCCTTCCCGACATCGAACAACCAAGCCGAATACGAGGCCTTCCTCGCAGGACTCCGGCTGGCCGAGGACCTCGGCGCCATGGAGGTCAAACTTTTCACTGATTCTCAGCTCGTAGCCTCGCAAGTCCGAGGAGAGTACCAAGCCAAGAACGACAGCCTCATAGAATACTTGGCCTTAGTAAAAGAAAAGATGAAAAATTTCACCTCGGCGGAAGTAACTCACATCCCCCGCGAGCACAATGCCCGAGCGGATGTCCTGTCAAAATTGGCGAGCACGAAGAAGAAAGGCGGGAACAAGTCTGTCATACAAGAAGTGCTTTCCCGCCCAAGCATCGACAAACCGGTCATGGTTTCGGACATCAACGCCATAGGGGATAGCAACTGCTGGATGACCCCGGTATACGAATACATCATGACAGGCAAACTGCCTGAAGATCCCAAAGAAGCAGGAATGGTTAAAAGGAGGGCGTGCTCCTACACGGTAGTCAAGGATAAGTTATACCGGCGAGGGTTCTCGATCCCCCTCCTCCGGTGTGTTGAGGAGGCTAAGGTCCCCGGCATCCTCCAAGAAATCCATGAGGGAATCAACGCCCAGTACCTCGGCGGCCGCTCGTTAGCCCGTAAGGCGCTTCACGCAGGATACTATTGGCTCACCATGCAACAAGACGCCAAGGAACACGTCAAGAAGTGCGAGAGGTGCCAGCGTCACGGGGACATGCACCTCGCTCCCCCAGTGAGCTCAAAACGCTATCGTCCCCGTGGCCGTTCGCTTGGTGGGGAATGGACATCCTCGGCCCCTTCGTCGTAGGATCATATCAAAACAAATACCTCATCGTCGGGGTGGATTACTTCACGAAGTGGATCGAGGCGGAAGCATTGGCCAAAATCACGGCCTTTAACATACTGCATTTTTACAAAAGAAACATCCTCGCCTGATTCGGCGTGCCTCAAGCCATTGTCACCGACAACGGGACACAGTTCACCGACAAGAACTTCCAAGACTTTGTCACCAAACTGGGCACGAAGCAGCACTTCACGTCAGTCGAGCACCCCCAAAAAAACGGGCAAGCTGAGGCGGCGAACAGGGTAATCCTTCGAGGATTGAGACGCTGATTAGGCGATGCCAAACAAAGGTGGGTCGAGGAGCTACACAGCGTCCTCTGGGCCTACCGAACGACCCCACACTCCACGACCGGGGAGACCCCTTTCCGTCTGACCTACGGAACAGAAGCAGTGATCCCCGTGGAGATCAGGGAACCCTCGAGGAGGACAGAAGCCCCCCTCGACGGGGACGCGAATG
This sequence comes from Lathyrus tuberosus, assembly GCA_022829125.1. NCBI lineage: Eukaryota > Viridiplantae > Streptophyta > Magnoliopsida > Fabales > Fabaceae > Lathyrus > Lathyrus tuberosus. Next base: position 11,534,450 of record JALAZF010000141.1, read on the forward strand.
ATGAAGCCTTGAGGGAAGAACTCGACTTCGTCGAGGAAACACGCTCGGGCGCTTCTCTCCGAGAGGCGTCACTTAAACCAAAAATAACACTACGTTATAACGACAAAGTTATCAAACGTGAGTTTCAGGTAGGCACCCTCGTCCTACGCAGGAACCAGAAGGACCTGCGAACTGGGAGGGCCCGTACTGCGTCCGCGGGGAAAACGGGGACGGGAGCCTACTTCCTCGAAAACCTGCACGGGGAAGAACTTGCTCGACCATGGAATGCTGAGAAGCTCAAGCAGTATTACAGTTAAACACTGCCCGCGGCTCACTAGCACCGCGATTACGGGGACGCGCTAGGGTACAAGCGCGACACCCCTATACAGAACACGACGATCAGAGACCGCGTTGTGTGTGCCCGAGGACCTTTGATCCGACGAGGATACCTCGATCGAGGCCCACCGTCATCGTACCAACCGGGCATAACACCCAACTCGCGATGGGAAGTTCATGCCACGAGGCTAGGACCTCAATCGAACTCTTAGCCTCGTTGAAGGTCGGAATACACCTCCGGCCGCCCGACCAGCTCTCCACGCGGTCAGGGACTATCAAGGTCGAGCAAATCCCAAAGCCTTATTACTTAGGCAAAAATAAAGTATAACAAATAACACATCACACACAATTCAAAACATGCAAACAATACTGGCAAGTAAACAAGAGTGCATTAAAACGGGCAGAAGCCCAGTGTACGAATATTACAAAACAAGTATTACGAAAGCGTCAAAAAGCCCCTGGCACATAGGCCGGGCACAAATCATTACAAAGAAAACGGTGCGCAGGCCAAATAATCAAAGGAACTACACAGCTATATCATCTTCGATCCGGCTTCCATCTCCCTCCTGCCCCTCCTCTGGAATATTGAGCTTGCCGTCGACCACACGAAGGAACGGGTCGATTCTGTCGAGTACCAGCGAAACCCCAGGATTCTCAGCGGCGATCTGTTCCACGGCATTCTTGAAACCTATCTCCAGAGCTTCCAGGCTATCTGTCTGAAGCTCCCGAATTTTGCCAATCAGAGCGGCGCGGTCAGCAAGATTTTTCTCCACGGGGGACTCATTCTCCGCGGGACGGACAACAGCCTCCAACTCCTCGACCTTTTCCCGAGAGCGATCAAGCTCCTCTTGGGTCGCCTTCAGGGCAGATTTGACCTCGTTCAGCTCACGGAGGGTATTGGCATGACCCTCGCACTCAACTTGGGCCTTCAGCAGATCAGCCGCAACCTTATTCTTCTCCTTCTCGAGGGCAGTATAGTCGTCTTTCAGCTTCTGTAGCTCAAAGGAAGAGGGTTCCCGTCGTTCAATATTAAGGCAGTCTCAAAGACCCGCATCATGGCCGCAAGGTCCTCGACAAGCGCCTCTCTCCTGGCCGCCCCGTCCATACCCAGAACCGCCTTCACCTCAGCATCAGCAATGACAGGGGGGCTTCCCCCGAAGAAATTCCGTTGGAGATGGCAAGTGGGCAGCTGAAACTTTTCTGGCGAGACAAGGTCCACGAGATCCATGAGGACAGGCTCCTCGGTCCTTGCTTTCTTGGCAGGGGTGCTCTCTGGGGGAGGAGACTGGCTGCATTGTGGCGAGGAGGAGCCACTCGTCGTTCCAACCGGCGCTGGAGTCTCGATAATATCTCGAACACGGCTCTTGGGGCGCTTGGGTTCCCGCTTAGCGGCCAACTTCATGATACGCTCGGTGGCGTTAGACATTTGAGTTGCAAGAGAAACACAAAAAGTTAGCACAGAGACAAAGCAAAATAAAGGCCCGAATATGGCGAGGAAATCCCACCTAAGAACCTCTTGGCCTCGTCGGGAGACTTGCATTCGAGGAGCCCCCGGGTATTTATATAGCGAGCCTCTCGCAAAACCCTCCCTTGGGAGTCACGGAGGAGGTTTCCATCCCGACCAACATATTCCGCCCGGTTGAAACCCTTGACAAAGGCGACCAACGTGGCATACGCCCCCTTGTCATCCTCCGACAGCGTGCTATGCTTCACGACGTAATCCTCGGAGCCGAGCGCGAAGTGAGCGTCCTCCCACTCCATAGGACACTTGGATACGAACCTCTCTCCCCCGGATCCGTCGGGCACAATGTCATAAAGCGTACCAATGGCCGAGTACGTCGCGGACATGACATAGTAGAACCTTCTCTTGAAGCCCCTTATTGAATCCACATACGCCTTGAACAACTTCTGGGGTTGTTTGAAAGAAACCCAACTATGTCTCCCACCGTCCGTCGAGCGTTGCAAATGAAAGACGCGGAAGAAGAGCTCGAGGGTGATCCTAATTTGAAGATAGTCGCAGACGATTTCAAATGCCCGCATAAAAGCAAGCGCGTTGGGGTGAAGCTGCGACGGCGCCAAATGCAGACGGTTGAAGACCCCTAGTTGGAAGCTGTTGAAGGGGAGACGGATACCGGCCTCTTTGAAGGCGAACTCGTACATGGGAAATCGCAGCCCGCGATAGTTCGAGCAGATGCGATGGTGTACCCGGGGCTGTAAAACCATCCATGTGGCCTCCTCTCCGTCGGGGACGTTCTCGACGAAGGCGAACGCGTCTGTGTTGTCGACCAAGAAACACGACCCGAGACACAGAGGTTCTTCCCCGTCCCATTCGGCTGTCAGACGCACGGGTGCCTCCCCGGCGATCTGAGCGGGTCCATCCACGTCGGGCTCAGTATCTACGTAGATAACCCCCGGAATCCTCGCGACCATTTTTACCTGAAAAGCAGGGGAAACAGGTGAATTCGTCGATCGCGACCAAGTCCACCCTTCCACCGCAGATCAAGTGAAAGGGCAGCGAGCAAGAAACATTTGGGGACACGGCGAACTGCCCGAGGCCGTCACCCCGTCCCTTCTCTCTTCGCTCCCCGATCTCCCCGTCTCACTTCCCCGTGACATTCATCGCGCATCGTCGGCGCATTCATAATAGTCCTCGGGACATTCATCTTGCCCTCGGTATGTTCATCCCAAACCACCGTCAGAACCTACCGGAAACCTAGGAATTTTCTGCCGTTCCCGGCAGAACCGTAACGGAGCGCCGGGAATACATTCTACTCGTCGGAAAACTACTAAAAGACGAACCCTACATCCACTCACCGGAATACTACTAAAAGATAAAACAAAATAAACCACAAAGGATGAGAAACTTACTTGAGCAGTGGAGAGCGGAGTAGAACAGCAGAAACGGCGGTACACGGCGGCGTGCGGCGGCGGAGCAGTCACGGCGACTAGAGGAGATGCAAAGCGAAAAAGGGGGGAACGTGCAAATGGCACGAACTCGCCCCTTTTATAAGCCCCTCACGAGCTTCGAGGAGTCCCTAGGTAATTGAGTACGCTACCCTAGGGTAGTCGCCCTACGCAATAATGAGGTGTGACACGTGGCACACGCTTCCCCAGGCGCGTCTGTTCATTCCCTCACACGCGTCCCTTCATTCACCTCAGCTATGACTCCTCGTATCCCCGCGATTTTTTCCCTCTACGACCAATCTCGCTCGAGCATACCCGTTTACTTCTGTCCGGTTCACGAGGACTGCTCCCCTCTCGAAGTCTTTTCCCGAACGGGCACACCCTCGACATAACTTGGGCCCTTAAGTCATCACTCCGACATCTCAGAGTGACGACTTGGGGGGCTCCTGTTCCGGACTGGGCCGAGGACCTGCTCAACACCCGAACAGGTCCAGCCCACACGCTCTGGGGCGACCCATACAAAGGACTTAGTCGAGCCAGTGTCGGGCAAGCGTCACGCCACAATGTCGGGCACGAATGGTGTAGAGCTTCGGGCAGAAGCATTGAGCCTTCCCCGGAGTTATCCCCTCCTCGACACGAGGATATCGCTCCTCGCGAGGAGTCATCTCCGTACATGCAGCGAGCCCTCCCCACGAGGACACGTCTCTCCCCGCCGTTCAAGGGTTCTCCCTGCGAGGACACGTTCATATGTAACCGCCCTACTCCCGATAGAATTGGTCTGCCCTAATTCCGGAGATTTAGGGACGGTTACCCCAGGGCGAAGACCACGTGCTGGTCTTCACTACGCCACGTATGCCCTGGCAGTTACTTGGATTGGGCCTGACAATCCAGCCCAATGCAAGTAACCGTTGGCCCCGCGCTGGGGCTCTCTATAAATACCCTCTCACTTGAGAGGATCAGGTTACACACTTTCTTACTCTCACTTCTGTACTTGCCTTTTCTCTGACAACCACCTTACTTGAGCGTCGGAGTGCCTTGCAGGTACACCCCCCCCCCCCCCCCCCCCCCCCGGCGCCGTCTTTCAACTTCACCGGAGCCAAAGTTCAACAGACGCCGTTGGCCATCAGAAACTGTCTGATCCAGGTACGATCAAAAACCTTTTTCTAAATTAATTTGAAAACCTTTTTTTAATTAACTTTCTTAACATAACTTTAAAAACTAAAAAAAAAAAATAATCAAAACTTAAATAATTAAACGTTTAATAAGAAAACCTCTAACTTTAATTTAGATATTAATCTTTAAAACTTAATTCCCAACATAAAATAAACCTTTATTAGTTCAAGCTCTTTTTCTTAATAAACCGCTCCCCGTTAGAATCCCTCGCGATAAATCGTACGCTTGTGTGTGACATAGTGGATATTATGCTTTGTTTTATGCTTTTGTTTGTGATGTATGTATGTTTTTTTGTTCTAAACCTTTTCAAACTTATAAAAATCCTAGATCCAACGTCGAGCCCATTTTCTACCCATATAAGTCGATCGCCTTCGGGCATCGCATTCAACCTTTTGGTCACTAGACACAAGTCTAGCATCACTTTGCTAGCACCCTCGCCTAAATAACAATAATTTAATCGCATTAATATCCAAGGGAAAATCCCATGCATGATAATCATATTATTGTGCATGGTGCATATCATTTGCATTTCATAATCGATACCTTAAGATAAGTCAATTAGACAACTCAGGATAGATTTCCTAGGTTAGTCCCCCCCATAATTTTGATTTTTAATCAAACTTTAGCCCACCTAATTCTCCACACAAGAGAATTAGATGTTAATCATCTCAAAGAAGGGACATACAATCCCATACCTGTCGCACCCTAATTTTTGACCCAAAGATCCCTTGTTCTTTGCATAGCATCTTTAGGTCTTGGTGTGTTTTGCTTTTATCACTAACCAATTTGTGTAGATACGACAATTTCAAGAGGAGATAAAGGAGAAATGTGCTCTCATTCTTATAACTAATCAGTCATGATGAGACCCGTGGCCTAAGGTGTATGAGAAAATCAGTGCTAAAATAGCTCTTCCAGAAGGTTCATAGCATGTTGAAATTAAGATCATGAACCAATCATGATTGTATCTTTATGCTTTCAAGTGATACAAGGCCAGAATTAAAGTTTAATCTTCAGGCCATTTCTGATCGTGTTCCGAGTTTTGAGTCACATATGGTTTCAAAAGTAACTCGCGGTTTTCAAGATATCTTAAGATGATCATAAGGGATGTCCCAAGAAGATGTTGGCTATGTCTCAAATCATATTTCAAGGTATATGTAGTTTCGTGCATGATTGAGCTTTGGTGCGTTTTAGTTAAATAGATTGGAGATTTGGTTCATGCTCTATCAAGTTAGGATCCGCTTCAAAGTATTTCAATTTGTTCTCCAATTTGGTTTCAAATTAAAAGGTGTTCAAGATTTCCTTATTCAAGCTCATTCAAAGAGGCTCCAATTATGTCACAAAAACGAGGGCAGATTAGACCCATGTCAACTACAAAGCTCAGTTGAAACAAAGGGTGGACATTATGAAACGCATGAGCCACGATTGATAAAAGCGAAGAGATGGACAAATGCAAATTCTGATTCAGGTTCAAGTCAGAGTCCAATAATTCTATTTACAAACAAATGGAGTTGTACCCATTTTCCAAGTCTCACTGCAAAAAAATCATTACATCACCTAAAGAAGAGTTGAGGTCAATCCTAAACTCCAGGTGTCAGCCGTTTCTAAGATCCCTATGGTCTAAAATAAATGACATGTCTCTGCCACGTGAAGGCTGGACGCCCTGATACAAAGTGTGTATGGGCAGTTCAACTCATACATTGTTGACAAACGGTCCCCGTGAATAGCAAAGCTAGTGGTATCGTAGGACGCAGACCACGGCGACAGCTTCCCTTCGACAGGCTCTGAAACAAGTAAAATGAAGTTTGAGTTGTAAGCGTTAATTAAAAAGAATTCTACAAAGGAACTAATAGAAACATGGTAGGAGATAGAATTTAAGGGAGTACCGGAAGCGGTTCGAAAACATCAACTAGCCAGAATCGATTTCCACAGCCCCATTCGCTCACCTGTCCAGACTTTCAACACGATTAATCTCTTGACTCAAGCCTATAACTGTCAATTACACGAACCTGTTCGAATTTCATGGAAAATGGTCATTAAATAATTCCAGGAATGACATTGTAAAGTATGGTAAAGTCCACAAATTAGAATAGAATGGTGCAAGCTTTGTTAAAAAGAGAACCAACTGAAACGAATTAAGGCATTATAAAGCTAGCGACATAAACATTTTGATCATGGATTAGTTTTTGTAACAATGAACTGTTATGAAGTAAAATGCAAGAGGCCTTATTTGCAAAGAACTCCCAAAAGCTCACAACCATAGATTCGCATACGGTGTACAGGAAATCAACAGTAGATTACAGAATTTCCAATATACTGAATCATAAGGAGGGGAAAGTTACAAGAATCGCGCATTTGACACCAGGACTTCAAACTCCAAATATCAAGAGTACAAAGATCACAACGTTCACTTGGCACAAAGAAGACTCCATAAGAATCGTTTTCTTTCGACATTCGAATAACTTACCAAATCTTTTTTCCAAAGCCAATGAGGGTGTTCTTTAGAATTCGTGCTATCCACATCCTTTAAACTCCATGCCGTCACATTAATTAGAAGAGTTGAGAGCATTTTCTTGAGCGTGTGGTTGAATTCGCGCATATTCTTATGGAAATCTTGAAGAAAGCCATTACGAATCATCCTTTTAATAGCTTATCTCGATATCTGGATCACTAAACCTGCAATTCAATTGAAAAATTTAGCTCAAATGTTCCAAACCAAAGAAAATGGTGGAAAGAAGTAGAAGTACAATCACAAAGTCGTGAATCATGAATCTTCATCTCCCTCCAGAAAGACACAATGCAAGAATAGCTATGCCTCAAATAAGTACAGCAGTTTCTTCGGTTGCTGACTTTGGTAGCTGTCCACATACCGAGAGAACTTCAGGAATTGTATCTACTGGAAAGGTTGTACACATGCTTATTGGACTTGTTGGAAACCAATTTTGAAATTGAAAACCTCATATCAGCTGAAGACTTACCATCACCCTAAATTTGTCACAGTCGAGTGCTTCCAAGTACGAATAACGCATCTGAAAGGATTTGGTTAAGTCACCAACATTAGTTTCGGTACACAAACACAAATGGACACAGGAAAATCAAAAACACATATCCAATACTATTCTGGTTCAGATTATGCTATGAGAAGGATTTGAATGCTTACCAACAGTTGAGAGATATATTCCTGTCAGCATTAGATTTCTATTGCCGGCAAATAGAAGAGAAATCTCGAGAGAAATCTTAATGGCTGCGACTGATTCTCCAAAGGGTTTAATGCTCTGCAGTATCGTTCAGAATCCTCAACGGCAATACAATAACAAAACTAAAGTGGAAATACAAGGGAATCTTACTTGAGCAGCTCCATCCACGACCTCAAATCCGCTAGCTCGCCCAGCCTTGGAATCAACCTGACAAATTGAAAAAAAAAGGGGTTTATGGAAGTCTTCTAGTATCACAGTCAAAAAGAAAAAGGAAAACAAACTGTCAGCAACATATGATAGCATCCTTATTTGAAGGGAAAATGAGTCATACTTTGAACAACGGATCAAGCTTCAGGTGCTTAGGTTGTCACACTGCCAATCCAAGTTCCGCCGAGGTATTCTTCCGAAGAAATACCACGCCATGTGAAATGTAAGCCAAAAGCAGCCTGACTCAAAACCTTCGATCAATTTGGAATAAATCGTTATACTGTCATCATTCAATCACCATATTCTTTTCTTTCTAAAAGCATCAGGCAGTTTCAAATTGATTCCAAAAAAAAACACAAGATATATTCAAACGATTTGCAAGTTCCTATTTTTACTTCAGAGATTTTTTCGAATCAGAAGACCTTCATCATTTTCAAAATAGAAATTATGGCAACATCACAGTGATTACAGGATTGTTTCCTAAACCAGAAAGGATGCTACTCAAGGAAAGAGATTTATTCCCGAAACAGAATTAGGCAAGAATCAAAGCTATCAAAATCTTGAAATCACGAAAGTTTCCAAATTTCCAAAAGTTTCCAACTATCAGATAGCACCAAAGATTTCCTAAACCGTTCAGACGATATCAAATCAAATCAAAATTTGAAATCAAGTTTTCAATACAGCAATAAAATCTCAGGTATCACAATCAAATCGCCTCAGCCAATTCAAAAACTTTCCAAAAATGAAATGGACAAATCACACAAAAGGGGCCAGATTCAAATAGGGCAACGGTCAGCTTTCTGTCCCAAATCAGAGCGTATCAATCAAATTCAAGACTTCTCAAAAACTTTCCCAAATCAAAAAATCAAATCAGCATTAAACCGAATCAATCAACATTTAAGAGAAGAAATTTCGTATCTCATCATTGGCCATTATAAAAGGGGGCTCATATTCCATCAAGAAGCACGAAAAAAAATCAACCGAAAGTCACCCAGAAACCCATAGATTAGAAGAACTTTGTTCATCATCATCTCTAAAAAAAACAAAAGTCACGCCAATAGCCGGAGCAACGTCAACATCACGAATCCATCAGTTTCAAACTCAGAAAGAAGCAGTCATACAGACAAGGAGAAGATAAAGCACGCAAAAGAGGTAAAAAGAGAAGAAGATACTTCCCTGATTGGAGCGTCACGGAGCCGTCGCAGCTTCCGCCACCATTTCACTCTTTTTCTATTTTTTGCTTTATTCATTGCATCTGATTGTAACTGTAACCGTGAAATATAGTGAAAATCGGGGACGGGAACCATGGGGGAAGGGTTTATGTTTGCTGATTGTGAGAGATCGAGAGGGAACGGGAGAGATAGTGAGATCGGCGGCGGCGGATTGGGGTCAAAACCCTAGCTTCTTTTCATCATCGAGAGAGAGCGAGAGTTGAGAATGGGAGAGACGCTTTCTTTTTTTTGTTAGATCCTTTTTTTTTTAGCTTAAAATTAAACTTTTTATTATAATCAAATTAAAACTTTTTATTATAATCAAATTAAACTTTTTATTATAATCAAATTAAAACTTTTTATTATAATCAAATTAAAACTTTTTATTATAATCAAATTAAAACTTTTTATTATAATCAAATTAAAACTTTTTTTAATCAAGTTAAAACTTAACAATAAATCTCTTTTCTAATTAAGAATAAAACCTTTTATTAATAATTTAATTTAGGATTTTTATAATAATCTAATTTAAACCCTTTTAATAATAATTAATTTAACCTTTTATAATAATAATCAACTTAATTTTCTTTTATAGTAAATTTAAGGCCTCCCTTTTTATAACTAATTGAAAACCCTTTTTATAATAATTAAAATCAAACTTTTTCTAATTAAAATTAACTTTTATTAGTAATTAATCTTAAAACTTTATATTGATTAATCTAAGATTTTCATAATAATTTAATTTAGAGTTTTATTAACTTAAGACTTGACAAGACTTACAATTATAATAACTTTAAATCTCTAACTGTTAACTGAATACAATCATAATTAAGTCAAATCAACCTTTCTTAACAAAACCGTCCCCGATTAGAAATCTCATGCTTAGTCATAGGATCATGAGTGATCAGATGTTTGCCTTATTTGTTTGTTTATGTTTACTTGATTTATGTTCCTGCTTCAAACCCTTTTGAAAAACAATAAAAATTCTCGATCCAACGTCGAGCCAATTTTCTACCTATATAAGTCGATCGCCTTAGGGCATCGCATTCGACCTTTTGATCACTGGACACAAGTCTAGCATCACTTTGCTAGCACCTTCGCCTAAATAACGTTAATTAACCGCATAAAATATCCAAGGGAAAATCCCATGCATAATAACCATGTTATTGTGCATGGTGCATATCATTAGCATTTCATAATCGTCACCCTTAAGATAAATCAATTAGACAACTTAGGATAGACTTCCTAGGTTAGTCCCCCCACAATTTTGATTTCAAATCAAACTTTAGCCTACCTAATTCTCCACACAAGAGAATTAGATGTTAATCATCTCAAAGAAAGGGACATACAATCCCATACACCACAAAATCCAAACATTTTTAAAAAAGTGTGGTGGTCTTTCTTAAGATGATGACTCATCTTCCTCTCCTAAACCTTTAAACATTTTGTACCCTTAATAATAAGGAACTACAAGTGCTCTGATTCCCTCCTGACAGGATATGTAGGCACAAGATGCGATATCTTGTCGAGCACACTTAGGATTAAAAATAATAAATCACTCACCCTTAAACCCTTGGCAAAACAAATAACAGATAATAAATAAAATCAAGAGGTTCCTGTAGAGTACTACAGATATCTAGGATGCTAACACCTTCCCTAGGTATAACCAACCCCTGAACTTAGAATCTTAGTGCATTTGCATTGCATTGTGGGAATTCGGTTTTTCTCCCTTCCCTTGGATAAAATCAAAGACCGGTGGTGACATTAAAAATGCGATCCTAGTTAACAAATAACTATGGTGTCCAATTTTCACCGCGACAGAAATGGCGACTTCACTGGGGACTCATAAGAGGGTTCCCCCTAACTTGATCTTTTTTATGTTATTTGTTATATATATTTATTTTGCTGTTTGGAGGGATTCTTGAGTAGTGAGAGTCCTAGACCCGGACTTGAGTGAATTATAGGAGATGATATGGTCAAGGGTACTTTGACGGAGTCGATTCCTGAAAAGTCGAATTGAGAAAATCATCGCTCAGTTTAGGTTCTTTTGAACTTAATATTGTTTGAACGAGTTCATTCGTGAAAACAGTATTAACTTCGACCAATGACCCTTAAGACTGAGGACCGTAACACCTTTAACCCCACTTGGCCTTTTAGGATGTAGTGCGGTGACTATGCGGGAGTCTATTTCCAAATAGTTGTCACGTGATACTACACTCAGACGAGATTCTCTTGAGAATATTATTGACTAACCGAGTAATTTGGGAAGTCGATAATATTCGAAAGATGGGTCGTAGACTCTGGGAACTTCTAGAACCCGTTCGACAGGTACATTTGAAACCATACTACCTTATGGGATGGGTAGACCTTAACTCCACTCATGCTCCTTTGAACCTAGGACCCTTGTTTGCTTATGTGTGCTTTATGCTTTGTTGTTTTGTCTGTATGTTTGCATCCTTGCATTGCATTAGCATCATATCATAAAGATTCATGGAACTTGGTCTCATTTGTAAACATCATATGGATATCATAGACTCTTGAAAAAAAAAACGTTGAAGTACTCTTACAATAGTCATAACTTGGACGATCTAAGGAGATTGGAGACCTTGAGGCCAGACAAAGAAGAATTCAAGACAAGATAAAAAGTTATTATCTCCATTCCACTGTAGCTCATCATTATTCCTGAGGACTAGTTGGTGACAACTCATGAAGAATATTCTTAGCTAACCGAGTTACTATTTCAGGACAAAAGTTCATTTCCTATCTTAGGTTCATATTCAAGCCAAGATAACTACAAAAGGAGGATATATTGGAAAGAAGCCATTGCTTGCAAGAAAGTAAAGGTCCAAGACGTCTTTTCCCATTCTAATCTTCGGCCAACATTTCTAGAAGAAGCTCAATTAGAGGAAGTCAAAGAACTCAAACAAAAGACTGTTGGAAGAGTCTCCTTAGATCCATCATTATTAGCTTTTATTTAGCTTTACGTTATGACTGTTGTAAGGTGTACATACGCGTTTTAATTTTTGTATTAAACCAATCATTTTTAGTATTCTGGTAATAATGATTGTAACCGCTTTTTCATGATTAAAAAGCGAGCCTGTCGATATTCCTCAATGATTATAAATAGCCGAGTTCCATGAATCTTGTTGCATAGCATTCGCATTTTGCATTTGCATTCCTTTGCGTTCCAGGTTCTTATTCGTGTCTCTCTTCTTAGACTCTGAATCATCGATACGATACTCGAGCCAGTCGCAAGAAAAGGATGGATCGTTTGGAACGGGAAAACCAAGCACTCCGAGCGGAGATTGCCGCCCTAAAGGCCAACATGGAAACTCTTTCCTCTACTATGAAGAATCTGATAGACATTCAAGAGCATGAGAAGCAAGAACTTCGTGACGAGGTTGCAGACTTAAGGATGACCAAGAGGAGCCTGATGGATTTGGTCAAAGAGTTGGCCACATCCCAACGCCAGGATGGATTTTCTGCCTCCTCAGCCGACCAGCCAGCTGAACGAAGGGGCAAAATTTTGGACATCCCTGTGCTCTACGCTGATTTGTTCCCAACACTCTTACAACATGGTTTGATCAAAGAGGAAACTCCACTATCCATCCCAATAACCCATGAGAGTTATTTTAAAGCTGATTCCTTCTGTGCCTTCCATCAAGGGGCACCCGGCCATGACATCGAGGAATGTCATGTTTTGAAGAAGAAAGTGAAAGAGATGGTTAAGAAAGGAATTTTGACTTTCGAATTGTGTGAACCCCAAGTTGAGATCTATCTCTCACTTGAACAAGAAGTAATCCCCTCCTTACACATGGTGGATTGATGCACATGATGGTTTTCTCCAGGCTATGTCTCGCCATATTTTAAGCTTATTTGCTATTTTCATATGTTAATTTTCTATGTTCGTTAACGCGTTTGTTTTGCGTGTAAGAACTCGTTTAATTTTGAATAATTGATGCAATGAATAATGTTTGTCTTGAAGAAATCCATTCGTTTCACTCATTTTAAACGTTATTTCTATTTTATAATGCCAATACTACCTCAATCTCTTGCCTTGGCAGAGAATTGAATGGAGGATGATGAAATCAAACGCAAGATCTCTTGTTGTATGCCTTTGAATAAAACTCTGCTGGTGATATAAGGCATTATTTCAAAAAAAAGTCCTAAACACCGGAGATATAAGGAGATAAACCCTCGTTAACCCTTTTGAGCCTTTGAAGTAGTAGTTTTCTTCTACAAATCAAAAACCCTCATTCTTAACCAGGGGCAGGGAAATTTTTCAGTTAAAAAAAAATGAAGTAAAATATCGCGAAGATTGGGGGGGCACAAACACACTTTGAGCCTTATATCCTTTGTTTCTTAAACCGTGAACCAAGCCCTATTACAACCCTCAAAAGACCTTATTGAAGTAAGGTTTATTTCAGAAGCATACTCATTGAGATATCGTTTCCTGACTCCTATGAGCTATGCTCAAATTTGTCTTGGCATTATAAAATCGGTAATTCGACCACCAAAAATATTTTAAATAAAACTTCAAGACAAATATACGTTGCATTATCTGTTTCAGAATTAACATTTTCTACTTGCTAACATTGCTTGACATCGTAGAAATTAACATACATGTGGCATTGATGAGCTAAAAGTTAGTACTGTTTCGAGGAGATGATAGTACCCAGGGGCAACGTTACCCGAGGACTTTGCTGAGCAGGGGCAAGTTGTTTCCCAGTTGTTTCTTTCGCCGTCTGACCTCAAGGAACAAAGTTTGAAGACTCAGAACACCGTCAATCTGGGGCAGTTACGTCGAGATTTGATAAATCTCTCCAAGTTTGAAGACTCAGGATACCGTCAATCTGGGGCAGTTACGTCGAGATTTGATAAATCTCTCCAATTTTAAAGACTCGGTTATACAACATATAGTCAATCCGGGTCAGTTACGTCGAGATTTGACGAATTTCTCCAAGAGTTTGAAGACATTGGAACAGTTGGACACCAAGTTTTCTGTAAAATCCTCTTGGGATGACTTTTTCTCATAAACCAAGTGATCTGGGGCATTTGAGAAGTGAAGATTGCTTCTCATCCACAACAATTATTGTTCAAAATGGCGACTACCATGCGGTTCATCAATACGGAGTTACATCAGTCTCACAATATTCTTTACCCAAAGAGTTTCTATCCCAAGTAATGTGACGACTCCCCAGTAAGTATTTGCTCTAGGTAGTCACGACTATTCCCCGGTAAATCTCTACTACAAGAAGTTACGACACGTTTGACGCAATTTTCCTCCAGTCGGCAACCTAAGAATCCTCAGTGGATTTTCTTTCAACTTCAACCTTCCCCAGCGAAGCGAGTGTTTATTTCACTCCCCAATGGATTTGCTCACTATTGCAATCTTCTCCAGTGAAGGCGGATGTTTATTTCATCCCCTCGAATTTTATCTCTGATATTTTCAACTATTATCGATTCCAGCTTCCCCGATGAAGTGGATATTTATTTTATCCAGTTACAACGCTCATTCAGATTACTTCAGCTCGCAGCGGATATTCATTTTATCCCCCCGTGAAGTCTCTTTGATCATTGAGTTTGATTCGTTCCCAGTGAATCTTTCTCGTCCTCAACAGAATCACAAGGTTCATCTTGACAATCCTAAGTGAAGTCATGATGCTCATCCCCAAGTGGAGCGCTCTCTTTTCCCCAGAGAAGTTTGAAACCTTGAAGCAGGACATGTTTCCATATACGGTTTTCCATTCATCCCCAGTGATGCTTCTTATATTGCAAAGATTGGCCAAGTATCCGTATCAAGATGCTTGTTTTTGTCTCCTGTTTGCTTCTTGTCGTTGTTTTGTCAGCATAAGCATAGCATGGCATCCTTGCATGTAGATTCATGGCATGTGTGCATTTTTGCATCTTGCATTTTGTGTTGTTTGTTTTGTTCTGTCACTTTGGTCGTGTTTATCCCCAAGCGATCTGGGTTTGTCTGCTCCCTCCAAGTAGAGTCGCTAGCCCTAAGCAGAAAGAGCACATACTTTCTAATTCCCCATTGAGCTCGATCCTAGCGGAAGATGGTTGCTTTAGTTTTCTTTTCCATTTTTGGATAAAGATAAAACCCCAGTTGAGTTCATTCCTCAATGGATGGAGTCTTGTTCGACCGTTTCTTTTCGGTTAGTTCCTGGATTGAACTTTGGTCCCTGACAATCACAAATTTCGGATATTTCTGAGAAGTTGAACCCGGACTGAGCGTGCATTTATTTTGCACTTTATCTCCCCAAGAAGAATCTATTTGAAGATCTCTATGGAAGACAGGAAATTATTTCTCCAACGAGTGGCAGCTCTTTATTTGAGCTCAGTTTTTTATCAGGATGACGAATGGCAATCTCCTCAAGACATTTTGTCTATCCCCGGTGAAGTTGTCAAGATTAGCAGCTTATTTTCCAAAGAAAGTTGTTGAAAACATCAAAAATATTCTCTTTATTTGAGAATCCCTATTACAAGAATCTTATTAGCTTCAACTATGTTTTCAACTACAGTGATTTCACTTCTCAATGGCATTCTCCCCAGTGAGCCCACAATTCAATTTGCTTCCGTCAGCCGGCCCGCATCTCTTCTGAGGATCCCCGGTGGAACTTCCAAATCTCCAACAAGTTATGGATTCTAGCTAAAGTCACAAGATCTCCAGTGAAATCCCAACCCCCTGTGAAGTTACCTTTCTAGGAGGAGTTCCAGACTTTTGCTCGAGGCAGACAACCTCGTAGCATTCGATTTCAAGATTTTGGTCCGAGGCAGACAACCTCACAACATCTATTTCAAGATTTTGGTTCGAGGCAGACAACCTCACAGCATTTATTTCAAGACGTTGTTCGAGGAAGACAACCTCATAGCATTCGATTTCAAGATTTTGGTTCGAGGCAGACAACCTCACAACATCTATTTCAAGATTTTGGTTCGAGGCAGACAACCTCACAGCATCTATTTCAAGATTTTGGTTCGAGGCAGACAACCTTGTAGTTTTCGATTTCAAGATTTTGGTTCGAGGCAGACAACCTCGTAGCAGTTTATTTCAAGACTCGTGTTCAAGGCAGACAACCTCGCAGCAATGACTTATTTTCTACCCTTTCAAGTGGAATACTTGATAGAAGACCTCGGCAGTAGGTATTTTCCTGGTTATTCTCGGCAGTAGATTTCCAGAAGACCTCGGAAGTAGGTATTTCCCTGGTTATTCTCGGCAGTAGATTTCCAGAAGACCTCGGCAGTAGGTATTTTCCTGGTTATTCTCGGCAGTAGATTTCCAGAAGACCTCGGCAGTAGGTATTTTCTTGGTTATTCTCGGCAGTAGATTTCCAGAAGACCTCGGCAGTAGGTATCTTATTTTGTATTCTCTGGTTATTCTAGGCAGTAGATTTCCAGAAGACCTCGGCAGTAGATTCCTCAATTTTTTTTCTCCTTCTAAACAAGGTATTCAGAGGAGAAGCTGAATCATTATTTTGATCATTGGAAGCTTATTTTGGTTATTACCTCTGCTCAGGCTATCATATGTTCGATAGTAGGTAATATACCGATATTCGGTCAGATGCCTAGCTTAGACTACTGTGGTGGTGGTAGGTCATCTTTCCTTCTGTGTTTACCTTGCTCAGGCTACCATTTGTTTGGTAGTAGGTAATACACGCCCTTTTGTTTCAAATGGACATATTTGCTTAGGCTACCAGTTATTGTTTGAACCATCATCATTGCCTAATATATCTTTGTGATTGTCAGTTGGCAGTCTCTTTCCCCCCAGTGAAGTTAGATCTTTCCCCGTGGAGTCTTGTCTTGCTGAGTCGTCCTCGTCGGGTCTTTCTTTCCTCTGTGTTTTAACATCAGCTATCCCCTGTGACAATATTCCTCACAGGATCCTTGTCTTGCATATCATATCATTTCATAGCATGTGCATTCGGCGGCATCTTAGGGCCAAAAATTAGCGCATGTTTGTATTTAAGTCTCTCCTATCTCGTCGAGACGAAGATTTCAATCTCCATATCTCCGAATAGGAGAAACTTAAATAGGGGCATCTGTCGCACCCTAATTTTTGACCCAAAGATCCCTTGTTCTTTGCATAGCATCTTTAGGTCTTGGTGTGTTTTACTTTTATCACTAACCAATTTGTGTAGATACGACAATTTCAAGAGGAGATAAAGGAGAAATGTGCTCTCATTCTTATAACTAATCAGTCACGATGAGACCCGTGGCCTAAGGTGTATGAGAAAATCAGTGCTAAAATAGCTCATCCAGAAGGTTCATAGCATGTTGAAATTAAGATCATGAACCAATCATGATTGGATCTTTATGCTTTCAAGTGATACAAGGCCAGAATTAAAGTTTAATCTTCAGGCCATTTCTGACCGTGTTCCGAGTTTTGAGTCACATATGGTTTTAAAAGCAACTCGCGGTTTTCAAGATATCTTAAGATGATCATAAGGGATGTCCTAAGAAGATGTTGGCTATGTCTCAAATCATATTTCAAGGTCCATGTAGTTTCGTGCATGATTGAGCTTTGGTGCGTTTTAGTTAAATATATTGGAGATTTGGTTCATGCTCTATCAAGTTAGGATCCGCTTCAAAGTATTTCAATTTGTTCTCCTATTTGGTTTCAAATTAAAAGGTGTTCAAGATTTCCTTATTCAAGCTCATTCAAAGAGGCTCCAATTATGTCACAAAAACGAGGGCAGATTAGACCCATGTCAACTACAAAGCTCAGTTGAAACAAAGGGTGGACATTATGAAACGCATGAGCTACGATTGATAAAAGCAAAGAGATGGACAAATGCAAATTCTGATTCAGGTTCAAGTCAGAGTCCAATAATTCTATTTACAAACAAATGGAGTTGTACCCATTTTCCAAGTCTCACTGCAAAAAAATCATTACATCACCTAAAGAAGAGTTGAAGTCAATCCTAAACTCCAGGTGCCAGCCGTTTCTAAGATCCCTATGGTCTAAAATAAATGACATGTCTCTGCCACGTGAAGGCTGGACGCCCTGATACAAAGTGTGTATGGGCAGTTCAACTCATACATTATTGACAAACGGTCCCCGTGAATAGCAAAGCTAGTGGTATCGTAGGACACGGACCACGGCGACAACTTCCCTTCGACAGGCTCTGAAACAAGTAAAATGAAGTTTGAGTTGTAAGCGTTAATTCAAAAGAATTCTACAAAGGAACTAATAGAAACATGGTCGGAGATAGAATTTAAGGGAGTACCGGAAGCGGTTCGAAAACATCAACTAGCCAGAATCTATTTCCACAGCCCCATTCGCTCACCTGTCCAGACTTTCAACACGATTAATCTCTTGACTCAAGCCTATAACTGTCAATTACACGAACCTGTTCGAATTTCATGGAAAATGGTCATTAAATAATTCCAGGAATGACATTGTAAAGTATGGTAAAGTCCACAAATTAGAATAGAATGGTGCAAGCTTTGTTAAAAAGAGAACCAACAGAAACGAATTAAGGCATTATAAAGCTAGCGACATAAACATTTTGATCATGGATTAGTTTTTGTAACAATGAACTGTTATGAAGTAAAATGCAAGAGGCCTTATTTGCAAAGAACTCCCAAAAGCTCACAACCATAGATTCGCATACGGTGTACAGGAAATCAACAGCAGATTACAGAATTTCCAATATACTGAATCATAAGGAGGGGAAAGTTACAAGAATCGCGCATTTGACACCAGGACTTCAAACTCCAAATATCAAGAGTACAAAGATCACAACGTTCACTTGGTACAAAGAAGACTCCATAAGAATCGTTTTCTTTCGACATTCGAATAACTTACCAAATCTTTTTTCCAAAGCCAATGAGGGTGTTCTTTAGAATTCGTGCTATCCACATCCTTTAAACTCCATGCCGTCACATTAATTAGAAGAGTTGAGAGCATTTTCTTGAGCGTGTGGTTGAATTCGCGCATATTCTTATGGAAATCTTGAAGAAAGCCATGACGAATCATCCTTTTAATAGCTTATCTCGATATCTGGATCACTAAACCTGCAATTCAATTGAAAAATTTAGCTCAAATGTTCCAAACCAAAGAAAATGGTGGAAAGAAGTAGAAGTGCAATCACAAAGTCGTGAATCATGAATCTTCATCTCCCTCCAGAAAGACACAATGCAAGAATAGCTATGCCTCAAATAAGTACAGCAGTTTCTTCGGTTGCTGACTTTGGCAGCTGTCCACATACCGAGAGAACTTCAGAAATTGTATCTACTGGAAAGGTTGTACACATGCTTATTGGACTTGTTGGAAACCAATTTTGAAATTGAAAACCTTATATCAGCTGAAGACTTACCATCACCCTAAATTTGTCACAGCCGAGTGCTTCCAAGTACGAATAACGCATCTGAAAGGATTTGGTTAAGTCACCAACATTAGCTTCGGTACACAAACACAAATGGACACAGGAAAATCAAAAACACATATCCAATACTATTCTGGTTCAGATTATGCGATGAGAAGGATTTGAATGCTTACCAACAGTTGAGAGATATATTCTTGCCAGCATTAGATTTCTATTGCTGGCAAATAGAAGAGAAATCTCGAGAGAAATCTTAATGGCTGCGACTGATTCTCCAAAGGGTTTAATGCTCTGCAGTATCGTTCAGAATCCTCAACGGCAGTACAATAACAAAACTAAAGTGGAAATACAAGGGAATCTTACGTGAGCAGCTCCATCCACGACCTCAAATCCGCTAGCTCGCCCAGCCTTGGAATCAACCTGACAAATTGAAAAAAAAAGGGGTTTATGGAAGTCTTCTAGTATCACAGTCAAAAAGAAAAAGGAAAACAAACTGTCAGCAACATATGATAGCATCCTTATTTGAAGGGAAAATGAGTCATACTTTGAACAACGGATCAAGCTTTAGGTGCTTAGGTTGTCACACTGCCAATCCAAGTTCCGCCGAGGTGTTCTTCCGAAGAAATACCACGCCATGTGAAATGTAAGCCAAAAGCAGCCTGACTCAAAACCTTCGATCAATTTGGAATAAATCGTTATACTGTCATCATTCAATCACCATATTCTTTTCTTTCTAAAAGCATCAGGCAATTTCAAATTGATTCAAAAAAAAAACACAAGATATATTCAAACGGTTTGCAAGTTCCTATTTTTACTTCAGAGATTTTTTCGAATCAGAAGACCTTCATCATTTCCAAAATAGAAATTATGGCAACATCACAGTGATTACATAATTGTTTCCTAAACCAGAAAGGATGCTACTCAAGGAAAGAGATTTCTTCCCGAAACAGAATTAGGCAAGAATTAAAGCTATCAAAATCTTGAAATCACGAAAGTTTCCAAATTTCCAAAAGTTTCCAACTATCAGATAGCACCAAAGATTTCCTAAATCGTTCAGACGATATCAAATCAAATCAAAATTTGAAATCAAGTTTTCAATACAGCAATAAAATCTCAGGTATCACAATCAAATCGCGTCAGCCAATTCAAAAACTTTCCAAAAATGAAATGGACAAATCACACAAAAGGGGCCAGATTCAAATAGGGCAACGGTCAGCTTTTTGTCCCAAATCAGAGCGTATCAATCAAATTCAAGACTTCTCAAAAAATTTCCCAAATTAAAAAATCAAATCAGCATTAAACCGAATCAATCAACATTTAAGAGAAGAAATTTCGTATCTCATCATTGGCCATTATAAAAGGGGGCTCATATTCCATCAAGAAGCACGAAAAAAAATCAACCGAAAGTCACCCAGAAACCCATAGATCAGAAGAACTTTGTTCATCATCATCTCTAAAAAAAACAAAAGTCACGCCAATAGCCGGAGCAACGTCAACATCCCGAATCCATCAGTTTCAAACTCAGAAAGAAGCAGTCATACAGACAAGGAGAAGATAAAGCACGCAAAAGAGGTAAAAAGAGAAGAAGATACTTCCCTGATTGGAGCGTCACGGAGCCGTCGCAGCTTCTGCCACCATTTCACTCTTTTTCTATTTTTTGCTTTATTCATTGCATCTGATTGTAACTGTAACCGTGAAATATAGTGAAAATCGGGGACGGGAACCATGGGGGAAGGGTTTATGTTTGCTGATTGTGAGAGATCGAGAGGGAACGGGAGAGATAGTGAGATCGGCGACGGCGGATTGGGGTCAAAACCCTAGCTTCTTTTCATCATCGAGAGAGAGCGAGAGTTGAGAATGGGAGAGACGCTTTCTTTTTTTTGTTAGATCCTTTTTTTTTTAGCTTAAAATTAAACTTTTTATTATAATCAAATTAAAACTTTTTATTATAATCAAATTAAACTTTTTATTATAATCAAATTAAAACTTTTTATTATAATCAAATTAAAACTTTTTATTATAATCAAATTAAAACTTTTTATTATAATCAAATTAAAACTTTTTTTAATCAAATTAAAACTTAACAATAAATCTCTTTTCTAATTAAGAATAAAACCTTTTATTAATAATTTAATTTAGGATTTTTATAATAATCTAATTTAAACCCTTTTAATAATAATTAATTTAACCTTTTATAATAATAATCAACTTAATTTTCTTTTATAGTAAATTTAAGGCCTCCCTTTTTATAACTAATTGAAAACCCTTTTTATAATAATTAAAATCAAACTTTTTCTAATTAAAATTAACTTTTATTAGTAATTAATCTTAAAACTTTATAGTGATTAATCTAAGATTTTCATAATAATTTAATTTAGAGTTTTATTAACTTAAGACTTGACAAGACTTACAATTATAATAACTTTAAATCTCTAACTGTTAACTGAATACAATCATAATTGAGTCAAATCAACCTTTCTTAACAAAACCGTCCCCGATTAGAAATCTCATGCTTAGTCATAGGATCGTGAGTGATCGGATGTTTGCCTTATTTGTTTGTTTATGTTTACTTGATTTATGTTCCTGCTTCAAACCCTTTTCAAAAACAATAAAAATTCTCGATCCAACGTCGAGCCAATTTTCTACCTATGTAAGTCGATCGCCTTAGGGCATCGCATTCGACCTTTTGATCACTGGACACAAGTCTAGCATCACTTTGCTAGCACCTTCGCCTAAATAACGTTAATTAACCGCATAAAATATCCAAGGGAAAATCCCATGCATAATAACCATGTTATTGTGCATGGTGCATATCATTAGCATTTCATAATCGTCACCCTTAAGATAAATCAATTAGACAACTTAGGATAGACTTCCTAGGTTAGTCCCCCCACAATTTTGATTTCAAATCAAACTTTAGCCTACCTAATTCTCCACACAAGAGAATTAGATGTTAATCATCTCAAAGAAAGGGACATACAATCCCATACCCCACAAAATCCAAACATTTTTAAAAAGTGTGGTGGTCTTTCTTAAGATGATGACTCATCTTCCTCTCCTAAACCTTTAAACATTTAGTACCCTTAATAATAAGGAACTACAAGTGCTCTGATTCCCTCCTGACAGGATATGTAGGCACAAGATGCGATATCTTGTCGAGCACACTTAGGATTAAAAATAATAAATCACTTACCCTTAAACCCTTGGCAAAACAAATAACAGATAATAAATAAAATCAAGAGGTTCCTGTAGAGTACTACAGATATCTAGGATGCTAACACCTTCCCTAGGTATAACCAACCCCCGAACTTAGAATCTTAGTGCATTTGCATTGCATTGTGGGAATTCAGTTTTTCTCCCTTCCCTTGGATAAAATCAAAGACCGGTGGTGACATTAAAAATGCGATCCTAGTTAACAAATAACTATGGTATCCAATTTCACCGCGACAATACCCCACAAAATCCAAACAATTTTCAAAAACTATGGTGGTTTTCTTAAGATGATGACTCATCTTTTCTCCTAAACCTTTAAACAATTTTAGTATCCTTAATAAGGAACTACAAGTGCTCTGATTCCCTCCTGACAGGATATGTAGGCACAAGATGCGATATCTTGTCGAGCACACTTAGGATTAAAAAAATAATAAATCATCTACCCTTAAACCCTTAGCAAACAAAAAACAAATAACATAATAATCAAGAGGTTCCTGTAGAGTACTACAAATATCTAGGATGCTAACACCTTCCCTAGGTATAACCAACCCTCAAACTTATAATCTTAGTGCATTTGCATTGCATAGTGGGAATTCGGTTTTTCTCCTTTCCCTTGGATAAATCAAAGACCGATGGTGACATTAAAAAATGCGATACAAGTTAACTAATAGCTTGATATCCAATTTTCACCGCGACAGAAATGCCAACTTCACTGGGGACTCTCATAAGAAGGTTCCCCCTAACTTAATTAATTATGTTTTTGCTTATATATTGTTATTTGTTATGTTTGCTTGGGTTATTACTTGTGTGGTGAGACAAAGTCCTACACCCGGACTAGAGTGAAATTAAGATAGGAAAACGGTGAGACTTCAATGATACTTTGAGAGAGTCGATTCCTGAAAAAGTAAATTGAGACTTCACCACTCAGTCTAGGCCCTCTCGAATAAAATATTTGTCCAACGAGTTCATTCGTGAAGACGATATGGTTTCGATCTAAAGGCCCTCGGGACTGGGGACCGTAGTTACCTTTAACCCAACTTGGCCTATTAGGGCATAGTGCGGGGACTATGGGGGAGTCTATTTCTGCGATAGTTGCTACACGATACTACACTCAGACGAGATTCTCTTGAGAATATTATTGACTACCAAGTGATCTGGAAAATCGATAATATCCGAAAGATGGATTGTAGACTCTGGGAACTTTGTAGAACCCGTTCGGCAGGTACATTTGAAACTATAGTACACTCCTATGGGATGGGTAGACCTTGACTCCATGCTATGACCTTTCAAACCTAGGACTCTTTGCTTGTTTGTTTTGCTTGAGTGTGCTTTGTGTTGCATGCATTCATGAGCATCATTTCATAAAGTTTCATGGAACTTAGCTTTGTTTGTAAACATCATAAGGATATCATGGACTAAAAAAAAAAAAAAACGCTGAAGTACCCTTACAAGAGTCATGATCTGAACGATCTAAGGAGACTGGATACCTTGTTAACGGATGAAGAAGAGTTCAAGACCAGATATGGGAAGCTTGATAAGGAACTTCTATCAACTCTATTGCAGCCTATCACTGGTTGTGCCGACCCTTGGAGAATAAACTCAGCTAATGGAGTTACTTATTCAAGACAAGTATCTATTTCTATCTTCAGTTAATATTCGAGCTAAAGGAGAAATTTTGAAAAAAAAAGCTACTTCTTGCAAGAATAGAGAAACACCAAAAGACTTAACCTACTATAGTCCTCATTCAATACATTAAAAGCTCAATTGGAAGAAGAATTCAAGCGACTCAAGAGAAGATCGTTGGAAGAGTCTCCTTAGATCCATCACTACTAGCCTTTTATTTAGCTTTTATATCATGATTCTTGTAAGGCGTATGGACGCGTTGTAATCAATTTTAATAAATCAATATCTTAGTATTTTGATACTAATGGTTGTAACCATTTTAAAAAAAAAAACATTTTTTGATATTCCTTGATGATTATAAATAGCTGAGTTCCATGAAACTTGCTGCATTAACATTGCATCATTTTGCATACGTCTTTGCTCTACCCTAAGCTCATTCGGTCTCTTATCTTCGTGTCGCTTAGCTGATCTTCCGGTATTCGAACTTGAAGTAGTTACTGGGGATAATGGATAGAACGCAAAATATGGATCCCGTGTCAGACTTCAGAGTGATGACTAATCCGGTGTTTGGTTTTTCTCCTGACGGCGACGCTCCACAAGTGAACGTTCCTACTCAATCCCAGCCTGTGCAAGATAACCTGGTTGGTTAAGTTAATGAAAGAGCTTCCCATTTTCTACGGTATATGCTAGATTCTCAGAACGCCCGTCATGTGACAACTATGGATGATCCTAGATTGGGAGAAATTGAAAAAGGATTTCGTGACCTCCAAGAACAATTGAAGATGTTGAAAGGACCTAACACATCTGGTCTTAAAGCTCCTGACTTGTGTCTAGTTCCGGGCGTAGTTTTTCCTCCGAAGTTCAAAATGCGTACCTTCGAAGTATACAAGGGTGTTAGTTGTCCAAGGTACCATTTGACAATATTTTGTCGAAAGATGACTACTTATGCCGACAATGACAAGCTGATGATTCATTGCTTTCAAGAAAGTTTATCTGGGGCATCCTTGATGTGGTATATGAAGCTAGAAAGGAACCATATTCAGTCTTGGGAAGACTTAGCTAACGCTTTTGTGAAGCAATACAATTACAATGTGGACATGGCTCCAGACAGTGACCAATTGATGAACATGAGTCAGAAAGACAATGAGTCCTTCAGGGAATATGCACAACGGTGGAAAGAACTGGCAGCCCAAGTTCAGCCACCACTTCAAGAGAAGGAGTTGGCCAAGATGTTTCTAAAAACACTGTCAGACTCTTATTATGTCAGAATGATAGGCGTTGTGCCATTAGAGTTCTCCAAAATTATGGAAATCGGAGTAAACATCGAGAATGCACTCAAAAGTGGAAAGATCCAAGATGTCTCGAATGGACAAGCTAATGAAGATAAATCTATTAGCGGTTCTCGAGAGGAAAGAAGTGTTGAGGTCAATGCAGTTTTGGGATCTCCTCAGACTTTGCAAGCTCCAGTTCTGATGCCTTATCACAAATGTCAGTTTGCAGCGCCTATTCAGTGCTAGCAATAACTACCTCAGGGACATCCGTACAAACGACAAAGGTTGACTCATCAGGATCAATGTCAGAATCGACAAGTTGAGAACCTGAATCACCAGAATCAGTGCCAGGATCAGCATAGACCTTTGAGTAGTCCAGAAGAAAAGACTCATTGGTTTGACCTAATCCCAATGACTTACAGTCAATTGTGGTCTTACTTTTCCCGAAACTCAGTGATGGCATCCAGAAAGACCAGAGCCATGAAATCTCGCCCTCCTTGGTTCAATCCAGATGCCAGTTGTGAATTTCATGATGGAGTGTTGGGGCATTCTATTGAAGGTTGTAAGGTTTTCCAAGAAAAGGTCCAAAAAATGATCGACAATGAAGTGTTGACCTTCAGGAGAGGAATCCCAGTTATAAATGGAACACCTTTATACTGAGAGATGTGAATACTCGAGAGTTCTTCCCAAACCAGTGGAATCAAGAGTAGAGCTCACTCCTAGAATCATTAAGATGTTTATTCATTTGCTCGCATTCGTTGTTATTTCTTTGATTATAAGCATGTTTTGCGAATAAGAACTTGTTTGTTTTGAACGATTAAGGTAATGATAATGTTTGTCTTGAAGAAATCCATTCGTTTCACTCATTTTAAAACACTTTTTCTATTTTATAATGCCAATGCTGCCTAATCTCTTACCTTGGCAAAGAATTGAATGGAGGATGATGAAATCAAACGCAAGATCTCTTGTTGTATGCTTTTGAATAAAACTCTGCTGGTGATATAAGGCATTATTTCAAAAGTCCTAAACACCGGAGATATAAGGAGATAAACTCTCGTTAACCCTTTTGAGCCTTTGAAGTAGTAGTTTTCTTCTACAAATCAAAAACCCTTATTCTTAACCTGGGGCAGGGTAATTTTCAGTAAAAAAAATGGAGTGAATATTACGAAGATTGGGCTGGGCATAAACAAACTTTGAGCCTTATATCCTTTGTTTCTTAAACCGTGAACTAAGCCATTTTACAACCCTCAAAAGACCTAATTGAAGCATAGGTTTATTTCAAAAGCATACTCATTGAGACATCGTTTCCTGACTCCTATGAGCTATGCTCGAATTCGCGTTGGCATTATAAAATTGGTAATTCAACCACAAATATTTTAAATAAATTTTCAAGACAAACATGGTGTTGCATTAGCAATTTCAGAATTAACATTTTCTACTTGCTAACATTGCTTGACATCGTAGAAATTAACATACGTGTGGCATTGATGAGCTAAAATTTAGTAGTGTTTCAAGGAGATAATAGTATCCAGGGGCACGCCACCTAAAGACCTTGCTGAGCAGGGGCAAGTTGTTTCCCAGTTGTTTCTTTCACGGTCTGACCCCAAGGGGGCGGGTTTGAAGACTCAGAACACCATCAATCTGTGGCAGTTATGTCGAGATTTGATAAATCTCTCCATGTTCGAAGACTCAGTGTATAGAATATCCGAGCCGGTTATGTCGAGATTCGACGAATCTCTCCAAGTTTGAAGACTCGGTTATATGCAACACAATCAATATGGGCCAGTTACGTCGAGATTCAATGAATCTCTCCAAGAGTTTGAAGACATTGGAACAGTTAGATGCCATGTTTTCTGTAAAATCCTCTTGAGACGATTTTTTCTCATAAACCAAGTGGTCTGGGGCATTTGAGAAGTGAAGATCACTTCTCATCCACAACAATTGTTGTTCAAAATGGTGACTACCATGTAGGTTATCAATGCAGAGTTACATCGGTCTCACGACTTTATTCACCCATACCTCAAAGGGTTTCTACCCTAAGTAATGTGGCAACTCCCCGGTAAGTCTTTACTTCAGGTGGTCACGACTATTCCCCGGTAAATCTTCACTTCAAGAAGTTATGGCACATTTGACGCAAGATTTCTCCAGTCGGCGACCTAAGAATCCCCGGTAAACTTCTTCGGTTTCGACCTTCCCCAGGTGTTTATTTCACTCCTCATTAGACTATATCAATCTTCTCCAGCGAAGGCGGATGTTTACTTCATCCTCACGAAGTTTTACCTCCGACATTTCAACTATTATCAATTCAAGCTTCCCCAATGAAGTGGATGTTTATTTTATCCAGTTACAACTTTCATTCAAGACTACTTTAATTCGCAGTGGATATTTATTTTATCCCCATGAAGTCTTTTCGATCATTGAGTTTGATTCGTTCCCAGTGAATCTTTCTCATCCCCAACAGAATCACAAGATTCATCTTGATAATCCCAAGTGAAGTCATGATATTCATCCCCAAGTGGAGTGCTCTCTTTTCCCCAGAGAAGTTTGAAGCTGTGAAGTGGGACATGTTTCCATATATGGCTCTTCTTTCATCCCCAGTCATGCTTCTACCTTGCGACAATCGGCCGAGTATCCGTATCGAGATGCTTATTTTTATCTCCAGTTTGCTTCTTCTTTGTTTTTTTGTCAGTATAAGCATAAGCTTAGCATGGCATCCTTGCATGTAGATTCATGGCATGTGCGCATTTTGCATCTTGCGTTTTGTGTTGTTTGTTTTGTTCTGTCACTTTGGTTGTGTTTATCCCCGAGTGACTGGGTTTGTCTGCTCCCTCCAAGTAGAGTCGTCAGCCCTAGGCAGAAAGAGCTCATACTTTCTAATTCCCCACTGAGCTCGATCCTCGTGGAAGATGGTTGCTTTAGTTTTCTTTTCCATTTTTGGATAAAGATAAACCCGTTGAGTTCAATTCTCAATGGATGGAGTCCTTGTTTGACCGTTTCTCTCCAGTTACTTCCTGGATTGAACTTGGGTCCCTGACAATCACAAATTTTGGATATCTCTGAGATGTTGAATCCGAACTAAGCGTGCATTTATTTTGCACTTTGTCTCCCCAAAGAAGAGTTTGCTTGAAGATCTCTATGGAAGACATAAACTATTTCTCCAACAATGATTACTACATTTTCAAGGGATTTACACCCAGACAACAAGTAGCAGCTCTTTATTTGAGCAGTTTAGTTATCAAGATTTCTACGACAAATGGCAGTCTCCTCAAGACAGTCTGTCTATCCCCATCAGATAATATTTTCTTTGCTGACTACCCAGTAAATCGGTAGCAGACAGTATTTTCTTTATGGACTACCCAGTAAACCGGTAGCAGATGTTTTATTTATTGACTACCCAGTAAATCGGTAGCAAGTAATATTTTCCTACCCAGTAAATCGGTAGCAAGTAATATTTTCCTACCCAGTAAATCGGTAGCAAGTAATATTTTCCTACCCAGTAAATCGGTAGCAAGTAATATTTTCCTACCCAGTAAATCAGTGGCAAGTAATATTGTTCTACCCAGTAAACCGGTAGAGAGTAATATTTTATTTATAGACTACCCAATAAATCAGTAGCAGGTGATATTTTCTTTGTGAACTACCCAATAAATTGGTAGTGGATATTCTATCCCCAAAGAAGAAACTGAGACCAGTCTGTGGCTTATGACCCGAGACTAGGGGAGGTTTATATTTTACCCTTTTCAAGTGAAATACTTGATTAAAGAAGAAACTGAGACCTGTCCGTGGCTTATGACCCGAGACGAGGGGAAGTTTATTATCCTTTAAACAGACTGCTTGACAATCAGAAGGTATTTCCCTGGTTATTCTCGGCAGTAGATTTCCAGAAGACCTCGGCAGTAGGTATTTCATATTAAATTTTCCTGGTTATTCTCGGCAGTAGATTTCCAGAAGACCTCGGCAGTAGGTATTTCATATTAAATTTTCTGGTTATTCTCGGCAGTAGATCTCCAACAAACTTCGACAAACAGTTGCTTCTCTCCAGGATCTTGGCAGGAAATTCCCTGGTCAACTTTAAACTTTGATAGACAATCATTTCTTTCCTCAGCAGATTCCTCAATATTTTGATAACAGACACATTCTTCGATAAAACCTTGGCAGAAAGTATTCTCAAGTCTCAACCATGGGCTCCTCCAGTTGATATCTCTAGAAGATTCCTCCGGTTGACCACTAAAACAGGATCCTCAAATAGTTTTCATCACAAGTTCATCATTATGTGCTTAAGCTACCCTGTGATCGTCAGTTGGTAGTCTCTTTTCCCCTAGTGGAGTTAGATCTTTCCCCGTGGAGTCTTGTCTTGCTGAGTCGTCCTCGTCGGGTCTGTCTTTCTTTGTGTTTTAACATCAGTTATCCCCTGTGACATTTTTTTTCCTCACAGGATCTTTGTCTTTCATATCATTTCATAGCATGTGCATTTGGCGGCATCTTAGGGACAAAAATTGTGCATGTTTGTATTTAAGTCCCTTCTATCTCGTCGAGACGAAGATTTCAATCTTCATATCTCCGAATAGAAGAAACTTAAATAGGGGCATCTGTTACACCCTAATTTTTGCCCCTAAGATTCCCTTTTTTTTTGCATAGCGTCGTTAGGACGTGCGGCCTTGAGTTCGTTTATTATTACTAACAGGTTTGTGCATGAGCTTTGGTTTCAAGTAGAAACATCAATCATTCTCTCAGTCAAGTACCTCAGGGCGTGATCAACAAATTCTGATTAAAAGAGTCCAATGCTTTTACTGGTTATTTTCCTTAGAGTTTCTAAGAAGTTTCGGTGTGTACTTCAAGGAGAATTAGGGCTTTCCTCCCACTAACGTTGAGCTAGGACATTTAAAGACTGGTTAAGGTTTCATGGCAAGTGGTATTGCGAGTGGCAACGTTTGGATGGACATCTTGAATCAAGTTTTGCTGTAATTTCTCAAGGTGTCATTCCAAGACTCAAAATTCAAAGATTCAGGTTTCAATTCAAGTTCTAAAAATATTCATGAATATTCTTTAAAAAGGGATTCCTCACAATACACATGGAAAATTGACTTTGAGATATGCCAAAGTTTGTGTTGAACAGTTGGTGCTCATGTTAATTAGATTTCTGATATTTGTTTCTTAAAAGTAGTGTATCAACAATACCACTAAAAATTGAGAGCAGGCCGAAAGAACAAGAATAACTATAAATTGGTGATAAGAAATGACATTGTGCTAAGTATTGTTTCTCTAATATTATTGTGTTGATGGGCACTTGAAAAGCGGAATGATTTTCGTGCGTCAGGACGTGGCCAAGAAGAAGTTATTTGCAAGACCAGTAAGGCTGACATTGCTCTTTGGAAAATATCAAATCAATAAAGTACTGAGTTTCCAATGGAGAAATTAATCAACATACGCCAAGAGGATGGATCGATTAGATCAGGGGCAGTTTTTGTGTGTCACGTGGGGATGATTAAAATTATCTTATGATTACTATTAGATTCAATTATCCTGAGCCAAATATGTATAGAGGATGGGCCAAAACAGAAACCAAGTCGTAATCAGAACAAATTAATTAAAAAAGAAGGACCCTGCAGTGTGTTACTAAACATAAAATACATTACTTTTAAAAGTTACAGGAGATCTTCTAAAAAACCCATGAACTTCCCCTCCATCTCATTCAAACATACACAAATCCCTCTCTCTCACACATGACTGCACAGTCAACATTCTTTCCTTACCATAATCAACAACAACGAGACAAAGTTGTCCTACATTTCCCAAACTAAAATTTCATTATCATCAGAACAAGCTACAGCTTTCAAACGGCCTTTTTTATCCAGTATAAGGTTATCTGGCTTTATATCCTTATGTACATAGTTGTGTTGATGTACTGAATGGATAGCAAGAATACTTTCAGCAATGTAGAACCGAGCAGCATTTCCAGAATGAATATCTTCTCTTCATTAACATTATCACAATGTCACCAATCAGTAAATACTCCATGATGAGATATAGGAAATCTCAATTTCGGAATGAATAATGGAGTTTTGCTATGCATCGGCTATCAACCTCTGTCAGCAAGTTCCTCTCGAACCGTACATGTTCCACCTCAAAACTACTGCTACCGATTACATTTTCCTGAAGAAGATTATCACTGAAACTGATGAGCATTTTGAGTTGGCTATCACCTTCAGAAGCAAGACCAGCTTGCATCTCCACCGTCATTGCACCTGCAACCTGCTTTGGCTTCCACGCCGGCGTCGCACATACCACCACTTCTTGCAAACCAACAACAACAAAGCCAACATCTGATACAACAGACCCCACCCATTAAGTCAATTGCCACTACAGACTGCTCAACTTGTCCAACACGAGGCTTGGCAAATTACTTTGGAACATCTTACCATTAACAAGAAATTGGAAAATGGTGATGGTGAATACCATTGGGACGATCATGCCACGATCACCAACATGCACGTAAATGACAAGTCTCATCATGTGTTTATTCAAATAATAAAAATACTCTAATTGGACAGCCCAAATAATACCATACCAGTTTCTAAGTAACGGGCTTCTCTTGAGGAACCTCCAACTCCAACGTGATTCCCGTGCCAAAGCTCTCCTCCAAAAACACACATGAAAGATTATGGTCAAACATCAAATTTCCAAAACAGACCCAACATGTTTCTAAAAAATGAAGCAACACGTTCAGATGAAATCAAGCCAAAATGGAAATGGTATTAAACAACAGGGGAGCAGGGAACATTAATTCGTTCCCAAAACCATAATCCCATACAAATGGAAGTTCATTAATAAGTGCATCTCCAATGCCAACATAGTCAAGACAACCATCAGACACCATCAAAACCATTTCAAATTCTTTCTAAATAAGTTCAAATACCAATTTATCATGTCCAAACATGTTTGAGACACAATTCAAAAACTTTCCTAAAACTAACAGACATGTTCAGACACTCAGTCAATTGCCATTCAACAAGTTTTGTTTTTCTAAAGCCTATATAAGGAGAACAATTCACATCCAATCGGGGGGACCAGAACATATCACAAAACCGTGAGAAAATCAATATACCAGAAATCCAAACTCAACAATTCAGAAATCTCACGCGACCAACCATCAAAACCGCCACGAACTAATTCATATCAGTACACAACAATTCCTCAAACATCACAACCAAACAATTCACATCTCTAGAACAGTTCAAACCATTCCTCAAATCATACAAAAACCAAAAATATGAATTCACCATAACAGCTCATATCAGAAATCCAAAACATTACACCAGAAAAGAAAAGTCTCATATACACATACTCAGCAAGAAGGACACGATTGAAAACCTTATCAGAAAAGCAAATTCAAAGATTCATATACATACAACACACCGCAGAAACAGATACGCACAAACAACAGGCAACAGAGACGAAAATCACGAACACACACTGATAAAGGAAAGGGTTCAGAAGAAGTACCCAGACGAGGAGTCACTCACGATCGTACCAGCATCTTTCTCTACTTTTAATTGCTGTATTCCTCTGTAAATGTAATCTGATGATAATAGTGGATTGGGGTATTGGGCTTGCTGGGGTTTAGGGTTTGATTTTTTTATCTGCCTGATCTTTGATCGAGAGAGAAGGTGAGTGAGAAACGAGAGAGAGACCATCGAGAGAGAGAGAGAGAGAGAATCGAGAGAGGATTTGGAGAAGTATGAGGGAGCGTTTCCATCGTTTTATCTTTTTCTTTTGATTTCACGAATAATCATGTACACACGCACACACTACACTATCTTACACCCTCACATTTTGAACGTTAGATTATGTGTGATTAGGTCAAACGGTCATGATTTGAGGGTCCACGATGGACTCTCTCCCTCAGCGTGCGCGTAACCTTTCCGTCCTTAGTTTTTTTCTTTTAATAAAAGCAAATAACCCTTTTTTTTTATAAATAAAAATAAACTTTTTAAACAAGTCTTTTTTAAATAATAATAAGAATGACTTTTTTAAAAAATAAAACTTACTTTTAATAATAAAATTAAAATATAATATAACCTTTTCTCTAAAAATAATAAAACCCTTTTTAAATAAATAATAAACCTTTTATAAAAAATTTAGTATAATATATTTTACAACAAAATAAAACTCTTTTTTTAAACCTTTTTTTTATAGATTTTATTTTAAAGATAAACCTTTTATAAAATACTGAAAAACCTTTTTACTAAAGTATTAAAAATAAAAATCCTTTCAATTAATAAAAAACTTTATTAGCCTTTAGTACAACTCTAAAACTCAAAAAAAAAAATAATAAAAACTTTTATTTATAAAAAAATACTAAAATTAAAATATTTTTTTAAAGAAAACTCTTTTTTCAGTTCTTTTTTTTCTTAATTAACTTTTATCTTAAAAGAAATAAAAAACAATAAAACTTTTTTTACTAAGATAATATTAAAACCTTCTTTAATAAGAAAACTTTATTAATTGTTAATATAACTTTAAAATTAAGTAATAATAAAACTTTTATTTATAAAACTATTAAAATTAAAACCTTTTTCTAAATTAATTTGAAAACCTTTTTTTAATTAACTTTCTTAACATAACTTTAAAAACTAAAAAAAAAAATAATCAAAACTTCAATAATTAAACGTTTAATAAGAAAACCTCTAACTTTAATTTAGATATTAATCTTTAAAACTTAATTCCCAACATAAAATAAACCTTTATTAGTTCAAGCTCTTTTTCTTAATAAACCGCTCCCCGTTAGAATCCCTCGCGATAAATCGTACGCTTGTGTGTGACATAGTGGATATTATGCTTTGTTTTATGCTTTTGTTTGTGATGTATGTATGTTTTTTTGTTCTAAACCTTTTCAAACTTATAAAAATCCTAGATCCAACGTCGAGCCCATTTTCTACCCATATAAGTCGATCGCCTTCGGGCATCGCATTCAACCTTTTGGTCACTAGACACAAGTCTAGCATCACTTTGCTAGCACCCTCGCCTAAATAACAATAATTTAATCGCATTAATATCCAAGGGAAAATCCCATGCATGATAATCATATTATTGTGCATGGTGCATATCATTTGCATTTCATAATCGATACCTTAAGATAAGTCAATTAGACAACTCAGGATAGATTTCCTAGGTTAGTCCCCCCCATAATTTTGATTTTTAATCAAACTTTAGCCCACCTAATTCTCCACACAAGAGAATTAGATGTTAATCATCTCAAAGAAGGGACATACAATCCCATACCCCACAAAATCCAAACAATTTTCAAAAACTATGGTGGTTTTCTTAAGATGATGACTCATCTTTTCTCCTAAACCTTTAAACAATTTTAGTATCCTTAATAAGGAACTACAAGTGCTCTGATTCCCTCCTGACAGGATATGTAGGCACAAGATGCGATATCTTGTCGAGCACACTTAGGATTAAAAAATAAAAAATCATCTACCCTTAAACCCTTAGCAAACAAAAAACAAATAACATAATAATCAAGAGGTTCCTGTAGAGTACTACAAATATCTAGGATGCTAACATCTTCCCTAGGTATAACCAACCCCCGAACTTAGAATCTTAGTGCATTTGCATTGCATAGTGGGAATTCGGTTTTTCTCCCTTCCCTTGGATAAATCAAAGACCGGTGGTGACATTAAAAAATGCGATACAAGTTAACTAATAGCTTGATATCCAATTTTCACCGTGACACATTTTTGCTTTGAAGTTCGTAGTTTTCGTTGAAGTACGTTAATCGTTTTTCTTTCCGCTTCTGCTAGTGAAGAACTAGTTCGAGCTGTCTTGAAGAAATTTCAGTGTGATTTTTGAAGTTGTGGTCCCAACTGTATATGCATTTAATGTCTTTCGAATTGTTTATGGATTTCAATAGTTAATGTTTCTCCTTTTTTTTATGTTCCCACATTTAGGGTTCTCTATTGTATGTGGTCCAATGTGCCCTGAAATGTTGTCGTGTTGACTGATGTAATACCCCGTAAATTTATAAACGCTCTGGTTAATATTATTATGATCAACTGGGTTCTGGGGTACTCTGAGTAATTATTTGATAAAATAATTAGAGTAAACTGACGAACTCAGAGTCGATTAAGTTAATAGTATTTAACGTTGAGTTTTTATAATTTGATGTAATTGAGCTAATTTTGGACATTTAGTAGTGTTACTAAATATGATAGTTTTCTATACTATCTATTTTCCTTTTCATTTCCCTTGGAAAAACAAACAAAAAGATAGAAAGGTGGAAGAGAAGGGAAAAAGGGAAGGAAAGAAAGGAAGAGAAAGAGGAAGAAGAGAAATTCTCAAGAAGCTCAAGAATCATCATCAATTCATCTGTTCTTCGTTTAATCGTCTCAGTATCAACCTCCTCGTCTAGTAATCCAGGTGGGTTCTAGTTAGACTCTTTAGAGTAGAGTTTTGTTGAGTTTAGAGTTGATTAGAAATTGTGAAAATTGAATCTTTTTGCACAAAATTCGTGAATCTAACTGCTAAATGCAATGTTTGATTATGTGTTATACTGGTTGTGATGTTATAACATGTTTTGATGCATTTTGATTGATGAAAATGGGATTTGGGGTTGATTTTGGATCAACCCGTAGCAGAAAAATTCTGCAGGAACTTCTGCATTTTTCTCTGCCCATACGCGTATGGAGCATGTCAATACGCGTATGGAGCTGGTCAATACGCGTACGGCAAGGGCAATACGCGTATGGATGGCCGGGCATTTTGAGCAATACGCGTATCGCCTGGGGAAATACGCGTATGGCTGGGCGAGAATTTGGGCAATACGCGTACGGGGAATGCCAATACGCGTACGGCCAGGAGAGTTACAGAATCCTGCTGTTGTGATTTATTTTTCCGATCGATTGTTCACAATGCCGTAACTTTTTGTACGTAACTCGGATTGGAACAATTTTGATATCGTTGGAAAGATAATAAAATGTACTTTCTTATTGCAATGGTTTTAAGATCGTCGGCCGATTTAATTAAGTCGGGATTTCTGAAATTGTGTCGTTTTATCGACTTTTATCTGTTAATTGTGTGTAACTATTATTGGCAATGTATGCATGTTAAAATATGGACTAGGCAGGGTGAGGATTATTACCAAAACTGTGTCGGAAGTGTGATTGCTCCATGTGTTGCAACGCTCGTGCATGAGAGGCCGAGGCGTGTGCATTCTGTTTATCAATAACCACAGAGTTGTGTTAGTGCGTTTCATGGGTCTCGAGCTCCTCTGAAACATATGCACCACTACTTGGCAGGTTTGAGTCCCGTGTTAGTACGATTGGAGCCTACGGGTAAAGAGACTTGAGACGGCGTACGGTCCGTGAGAAGTGACGGATCACGGTGTACGGCCCGTGATCCCGAATCCAATCGTATGCCAAGTAGCTACAAGGATCCATGACTCGGATCGCCTTCTAGACGTAGAAGGGTACGGGAAAAAGGGATACCTTGGTATTGGTTATTGATATGTGAGTTCTTGAGTGTACGGACTCAGAACGTACTTCGGTACTTTGTGAATCCTTGAGTTTACAGGCTCAAGAGGTACTTCGGTACTAGTGTGAGTTTACAGGCTCACCGTGGCGGTTACTTGTGTGTGTGTACTCATGGTCTTTCCCCTTTCCCCTTGGACATGAGTTAGGACTTTGTTAGAACCTTGTAAAGCCGAGAGGACTTTAAGATAGGGAACTCACTGAGATTTGATGTATCTCACCCCACTGTTGTTGTTTACATCACAGGTTCTGCAGGTTTGGCGAAGGGTAAGGACAAGGTTATTTGACTTTCCTTACGGATCATGGTTTTGCGATGGCATGGCTTCCGCTATGGCGTTATGTTTTGAGATCATTGTATTGATCTAGTTCTTAGTTTTTATCATTTTGGAACATCTTGTATATGTAATGCCTTAGACTTTTAGTTCTTTTGTATTAGAGGCATGTATATATATAATGTGTTAACTAGGAACTTATTATGTTTCAGTACCAAAAGTGAAACTCATGTATAATATATGATTTGATGCATGTATTTTTATATGGTCTTTACAGTTGGTATCAGAGCAGGTCGTATCCTCGACCTAGCCATGAAATAGAATAAGTGTTTCTTTCCGTTTCATATGCGGCGTGTCGCCATGGGTCTTGTCTGTTATATTTATGGTATTGAGTCTGATCAACTTAATCCTATTGATATGGAATTCAGGAACATGGCTGATAGACGCAGAAACAACCGTGGAAGACCAAGGACTACTCCAGCTGGGACAGTTCCACAAGGTGATGAAGGGAATGCCCCGTTGTACCAATTTATGCAACAGATGCAGCAACAGCAGAATCAGTTCATGCAAGGGATGATGCAACAAATGGCTGATGGTCTGCATCCTCCAGTGGTTGTTCCGGAAGTTACGGGAGGAACCTACAGGGAATTTGTTCGTATGAATCCTCCGGAGTTTCAAGGAGGGCTAGATCCGGTGAAGGCACACGAATGGATAACAGGAATGGAACGGATTTTTCTGATAGTTCATTGCAGTGAGGAGAATAAGGTGGTCTTTGCTTCTCACTGGTTGAAGGGTCCTGCCATGAGGTGGTGGGAGAGCGCTTCAGCCTTGATGACAACTCAGGAAGTGCCGAAAGTGTGGGAACAGTTTAAGGTAATCTTTATGGAGAAATATTTTCCGAGTTCTTTAAGGTCTCAAAAGGAGTTTGAGTTCCAACAGTTGAGACAGGGAAATTTGTCAGTGGCTTCTTATGCGGAACAATTTGAGATCATGGCTGACTATTCTAGACAGGCCATGTATGCTCCTGACGAGAGGTGGAAGATAGACCAGTTTCTGTTTGGGTTAAGGGCTGAGATTTCACACAGCGTGTCCCAACGGGAATTTGCTACTTATGCTGAAATGTTAAGACAATGTTATGTGGCGGAAAATAGCTTGAAAAAGATACAAATGGAGGTGGATTCGAACATGGTAACTCAAGGTGACCGTGGAAGGTCGAATCAACAGTTTAGGCAAAGGCAACAGTCTTCCAAAGGGAAGCAAGTACAGGGCTCTAGAACTAGTGCGCCTCCAGTATGTCGCACTTGTGGGAGGAGTCATTTTGGTAGGTGCAAATCGGAAGAAGTACGGTGTTATCAGTGTAACAAGATGGGTCATTGGGCGAGGGATTGTCCTCAGGGTAGAAATCAGACACAAGGGAAGACTACAGGTCGAGTATATACTCTGGATGCAAGGAAAGCTAAGGGTGATAATTCCTTGATTGCGGGTACGTGTTTTGTTAATGGTCAACCTTGTTTTGTTTTATTTGACTGTGGGGCTACACATTCTTTCGTGTCTTTGAGATGTGTGAAGCGACTTGGGTTGCAAACTATTCCTTTGTTTCCTCCTATGGTGGTTACTACTGCCATGGATGAAATGGTTGAAACACCACTGATGTGTGAAAATTGTGTGTTGTCGGTGAACGGAAGAGTCTTTCAGATTGATCTTATTTGTCTGCCGCTCAAGAAAGTGGATGTTGTTCTGGGAATGGACTGGCTTTCGGCTAATTCGGTTTTTATCGGTTGTGAGGAGAAGCTAATTATTATTCCATCTGCTGAGGCTACTCCGAAAGATGTATTATCAACGATTTTAGAAGGTACGGTGGGAATGGTAAATTTCTTGTTTGAGAAAGAGAAATCTGTTTTATTGGTTCTCACTAAGGAGGGAAGTAGTGAACAGCAAGTTCTGAGTATTCCAATAGTGTGTGAATTTCCTGAAGTGTTTCCTGAGGATGTTTCTTCTCTTCCTCCAGAGAGAGAAGTTGAGTTCTCTATTGACCTGATACCGGGAACGACTCCTATATCCGTTTCTCCGTATCGGATGGCACCGCTTGAATTAAGAGAATTAAAGGACCAATTGGAGGACTTGATGTCTAAGCATTTTGTTAGACCTAGTGTTTCACCGTGGGGAGCTCCAGTGTTGTTGGTAAAGAAGAAAGATGGGGGAATGCGGTTGTGCATTGATTATCGTAAGTTGAATAAAGTTACCATTAAGAACAAGTATCCCTTACCAAGGATAGACGACTTGTTAGATCAATTGAAAGGAGCCTGTGTGTTCTCGAAGATTGATTTACGGTCGGGTTATCATCAGATTCGAGTGAAGAGTTCCGATGTGCCAAAGACTGCATTTAGGACACGTTACGGTCATTATGAATTCTTAGTGATGCCTTTCGGTGTGACTAATGCTCCAGCTGTTTTCATGGATTACATGAATCGAATATTTCAGGCTTACTTGGACCAGTTTGTGGTAATCTTTATTGACGACATTCTTATTTATTCTCGTACTCCACAAGAGCACGGAGAACATCTGAGGATTGTCTTATCGGTCTTGCAAGAGAAGCAATTGTTTGCTAAGTTGAGCAAGTGTGAGTTTTGGATGTCGGAAGTTAATTTTCTTGGACATGTGATATCTCGAGGTGGTGTGGCAGTGGATCCTTCGAAGGTAGAAGCAGTGATTAATTGGGAGAGACCGAGAAATGTTTCAGAAGTTAGAAGTTTCTTGGGATTGGCCGGTTACTATAGAAGGTTTATTAAGGGTTTTTCTCAATTGGCCTTACCAATGACGAAACTTACTCGGAAGGATGTTATTTTTGAGTGGGATTCAGGTTGCGAACAAAGTTTTATGCATTTGAAGGAAAGTTTGACGAGTGCTCCAGTATTAATTATTCCTGATCCTAACAACTCTTATGAAGTATTCTGTGATGCTTCTAAGAGGGGATTAGGGGGTGTTCTGATGCAAGGTGGTCAAGTGGTAGCTTATGCTTCTCGACAGTTAAAAGTTCATGAGAAGAATTATCCAACTCATGATTTGGAACTAGCTGCAGTGGTGTTTGCACTGAAGGTGTGGCGTCATTATTTATATGGTGTACGCTTTGAAATGTTCAGTGACCACAAAAGTTTGAAGTATTTGTTTGATCAAAAGGAGTTGAATATGCGACAAAGAAGGTGGATGGAGTACTTAAAGGATTATGACTTAGAATTGAAGTATCATCCAGGAAAGGCGAATAAAGTAGCGGATGCTTTAAGTCGGAAAATGGTTCATAGTGCGGAATTGATGATTTTAGAGTATTCATTGTTGGAAAAGTTTAGAGATCTTAATCTCCAGTTTGTGTGGACTCCGAATGGTGTGATTATGGGAAATTTGAATGTCAATTCTACCTTGAGAGTTGAGATTCAACAGGCACAATTGTTAGAAGAAGAGTTACAAGAATTGTTACTTCAGCCGGGTCTTACACGAGCGACAGATGGGATTGTTCTGTTTAATAAAAGGATTTGTGTTCCGAAGGATGAGGCATTAAGAAGGAAGATTTTAGACGAAGCTCATAAGGGTACTTTTACGATACATCCTGGTTCTTCAAAGATGTATCAGGATTTAAAGAAGGATTATTGGTGGTCTGGGATGAAAAAGGATATAGCGAGATATGTGTCAGAATGTGCGGTGTGCCAACAGGTGAAGATTGAACACCAAAGACCGGGCGGTTTGTTACAACCTTTGGATATTCCAGTTTGGAAGTGGGATAGTATTTCTATGGATTTTGCAGTGGGTTTACCCCGTACCCAAGGTGGGTATGATTCTATTTGGGTAATTGTTGATCGACTAACGAAATCTGCACACTTCTTAGCCGTAAAGACTACTTATAAAGCAAGTCATCTTGCAAGGTTGTTTATTGCTGAGATTGTGAGATTGCATGGTATTCCTTCTAGTATTGTGTCCGATAGAGATCCGAAGTTTACTTCGAGATTTTGGAAAGTGTTCCAACAAGCGATGGGTACGAATTTGTGTTTGAGCACGTCGAATCATCCTCAAACGGATGGTCAGACTGAACGAACAATACAAACGATGGAGGATATGTTAAGAGCTTGTGTGTTAGAGAGTAAAGGGAATTGGAAGGAACTTTTGCCGTTAATTGAGTTTTCCTATAACAATAGTTACCATGCGAGCATCGGTATGGCTCCGTATGAAGCACTGTATGGGAGAAAGTGTAGAACACCTTTGTGTTGGGCTGAAATTGGCGAAGATAGAATTTTGG
Organism: Lathyrus tuberosus; assembly: GCA_022829125.1. Taxonomy (NCBI): domain Eukaryota; kingdom Viridiplantae; phylum Streptophyta; class Magnoliopsida; order Fabales; family Fabaceae; genus Lathyrus; species Lathyrus tuberosus. Next base: position 11,575,980 of record JALAZF010000141.1, read on the forward strand.
GACCCGAGATTATTCAAGAGACTACGGAAAAGATTCGAATGATCCGCGAGAAGGTTAAACAAGCACAAGATCGTCAAAAGAGTTATGCGGACAATCGTAGGAGACCTTTGGAATTTGAGGAAGGTGACCATGTATTTCTGAAAGTTACTCCGAGATTGAGATTGAAAGGACCGTTTAAGTCACGTAAGTTAAGTCCGAGATACGTGGGACCGTATCAGATTTTAGAAAGGATTGGTGAAGTTGCTTATCGATTAGCCTTACCACCCTCTCTATCCGAGATGCATGACGTTTTTCACGTATCTCAGCTCCGTAAGTTTATTCCTGATCCTCTTCAGCCAATTCTACCCGAATCAGTGGAAATTGAATCGGATTTGACTTTTGAACCACAACCGAGTTGTATTGTTGGAAGGGAAACAAAAGTGTTAAGGAACAAAGATATTCCACTTGTTAAGGTGCAATGGGATATGACGCATCCAGGCGATGCTACTTGGGAACTAGAATCGGAAATGCGAGATTCTTATCCACATCTGTTCAGGTAATATTCTAAATTCGAGGACGAATTTCTATTTAAGGGGGGGAGGATGTAATACCCCGTAAATTTATAAACGCTCTGGTTAATATTATTATGATCAACTGGGTTCTGGGGTACTCTGAGTAATTATTTGATAAAATAATTAGAGTAAACTGACGAACTCAGAGTCGATTAAGTTAATAGTATTTAACGTTGAGTTTTTATAATTTGATGTAATTGAGCTAATTTTGGACATTTAGTAGTGTTACTAAATATGATAGTTTTCTATACTATCTATTTTCCTTTTCATTTCCCTTGGAAAAACAAACAAAAAGATAGAAAGGTGGAAGAGAAGGGAAAAAGGGAAGGAAAGAAAGGAAGAGAAAGAGGAAGAAGAGAAATTCTCAAGAAGCTCAAGAATCATCATCAATTCATCTGTTCTTCGTTTAATCGTCTCAGTATCAACCTCCTCGTCTAGTAATCCAGGTGGGTTCTAGTTAGACTCTTTAGAGTAGAGTTTTGTTGAGTTTAGAGTTGATTAGAAATTGTGAAAATTGAATCTTTTTGCACAAAATTCGTGAATCTAACTGCTAAATGCAATGTTTGATTATGTGTTATACTGGTTGTGATGTTATAACATGTTTTGATGCATTTTGATTGATGAAAATGGGATTTGGGGTTGATTTTGGATCAACCCGTAGCAGAAAAATTCTGCAGGAACTTCTGCATTTTTCTCTGCCCATACGCGTATGGAGCATGTCAATACGCGTATGGAGCTGGTCAATACGCGTACGGCAAGGGCAATACGCGTATGGATGGCCGGGCATTTTGAGCAATACGCGTATCGCCTGGGGAAATACGCGTATGGCTGGGCGAGAATTTGGGCAATACGCGTACGGGGAATGCCAATACGCGTACGGCCAGGAGAGTTACAGAATCCTGCTGTTGTGATTTATTTTTCCGATCGATTGTTCACAATGCCGTAACTTTTTGTACGTAACTCGGATTGGAACAATTTTGATATCGTTGGAAAGATAATAAAATGTACTTTCTTATTGCAATGGTTTTAAGATCGTCGGCCGATTTAATTAAGTCGGGATTTCTGAAATTGTGTCGTTTTATCGACTTTTATCTGTTAATTGTGTGTAACTATTATTGGCAATGTATGCATGTTAAAATATGGACTAGGCAGGGTGAGGATTATTACCAAAACTGTGTCGGAAGTGTGATTGCTCCATGTGTTGCAACGCTCGTGCATGAGAGGCCGAGGCGTGTGCATTCTGTTTATCAATAACCACAGAGTTGTGTTAGTGCGTTTCATGGGTCTCGAGCTCCTCTGAAACATATGCACCACTACTTGGCAGGTTTGAGTCCCGTGTTAGTACGATTGGAGCCTACGGGTAAAGAGACTTGAGACGGCGTACGGTCCGTGAGAAGTGACGGATCACGGTGTACGGCCCGTGATCCCGAATCCAATCGTATGCCAAGTAGCTACAAGGATCCATGACTCGGATCGCCTTCTAGACGTAGAAGGGTACGGGAAAAAGGGATACCTTGGTATTGGTTATTGATATGTGAGTTCTTGAGTGTACGGACTCAGAACGTACTTCGGTACTTTGTGAATCCTTGAGTTTACAGGCTCAAGAGGTACTTCGGTACTAGTGTGAGTTTACAGGCTCACCGTGGCGGTTACTTGTGTGTGTGTACTCATGGTCTTTCCCCTTTCCCCTTGGACATGAGTTAGGACTTTGTTAGAACCTTGTAAAGCCGAGAGGACTTTAAGATAGGGAACTCACTGAGATTTGATGTATCTCACCCCACTGTTGTTGTTTACATCACAGGTTCTGCAGGTTTGGCGAAGGGTAAGGACAAGGTTATTTGACTTTCCTTACGGATCATGGTTTTGCGATGGCATGGCTTCCGCTATGGCGTTATGTTTTGAGATCATTGTATTGATCTAGTTCTTAGTTTTTATCATTTTGGAACATCTTGTATATGTAATGCCTTAGACTTTTAGTTCTTTTGTATTAGAGGCATGTATATATATAATGTGTTAACTAGGAACTTATTATGTTTCAGTACCAAAAGTGAAACTCATGTATAATATATGATTTGATGCATGTATTTTTATATGGTCTTTACAACTGAAATATTGTTGACTTTATGTGAATGTAAAACCAAATTTACCCTTGATTGTATTTGTCTTGTACAAGAAATGAGAATATTTTATGTGATATTTTCACCAAGGATTCTTTTGTAAAAGACCCTAAGTTAAAGTTAAGGTATGAAGGTGGGAATATTTATGCATTTAGTGGACAGGACAATGATTATGGTCATTTTTTTAGAGCTAGTGACCTAATTAAGGAGATGGACTCAGAGTTTAGTGTTGATGATGTGAAGTTAAGGTGGAAATACAATTTTAAAATAATTTTTAATCAACAAATGTCAAGCTGGAAATAGGTTTAAAAACATATTAAAAAAATTAATTACACATGTACAGTCAAATATTATGCGTAATGGCACGTCATACTCCGCTAGTGAAACTTAAAGTTAGAGATCAAAAGTGTGGATGAAAAATATTTAAAAGACCGTTCTTTAAAAAAATATTTTTCGAGGAATTAAAAATAAAAGTGGCTATATTTAGAGGGACCACAACAGATCTAACCCTTGATTTTATATTATAAAAAAAGATAACTACTGTTTCTTTTTTAAAATTAATAATATAAAAATAATAATAAATATCTAACTATATCTAATATTTATGAATTCAATAAACAAACTTTTATATGAAAAATAACTAGAAAATTACTGAACAAGCGAAGGTAATATAAAATAAAATACTTTTCTTAAAATAAAATAAGAAGTGAGAAATCTTATTCCAATTTTTTTAATCTCTCTCTACTTTTTTAAATTATTTTCATCCACATTTTTTGTCCTTGGCGTCAAACACCACTAATGGAGTATGACTTGGCATTACACGTGAAATATTTGATCGTAGAAATAATTTTTTAATATGTTCTTAAACCAATTTACAGCCTGACATTTGTTAATTAAAAATAATTTTTAAAATCTTATTTTTTTATAATTTAATAAACAACAACTTCTCTCAAATACATTAAATTTAAATCCATTCAGTGCTTTGTCTCTATCTTTCACGCATCATCAGTGTTGAAGAGGTTCATTTTTGCTTTGAAGTTTTTAGTTTTCGTTGAAGTAGGTTAATCGTTTTTCTTTCCGCTTCTGCTAGTGAAGAACTAGTTCGAGCTGTCTTGAAGAAATTTCAGTGTGATTTTTGAAGTTGTGGTCCCAACTGTATATGCATTTAATGTCTTTCGAATTGTTTATGGATTTCAATAGTTAATGTTTCTCCTTTTTTTTGTGTGTCCCACATTTAGGGTTCTGTATTGTATGTGGTCCAATGTGCCCTGAAATGTTGTCGTGTTGACTGAAATATTGTTGACTTTATGTGAATGTAAAACCAAATTTACCCTTGATTGTATTTGTCTTGTACAAGAAATGAGAATATTTTATGTGATATTTTCACCAAAGATTCTTTTGTAAAAGACCCTAAGTTAAAGTTAAGGTATGAAGGTGGGAATATTTATGCATTTAGTGGACAGGACAATGATTATGGTCATTTTTTTAGAGCTAGTGACCTAATTAAGGAGATGGACTCAGAGTTTAGTGTTGATGATGTGAAGTTAAGGTGGAAATACAATTTTAAAATAATTTTTAATCAACAAATGTCAAGCTGGAAATAGGTTTAAAAACATATTAAAAAAATTAATTACACATGTACAGTCAAATATTATGCGTAATGGCACGTCATACTCCGCTAGTGAAACTTAAAGTTAGAGATCAAAAGTGTGGATGAAAAATATTTAAAAGACCGTTCTTTAAAAAAATATTTTTTGAGGAATTAAAAATAAAAGTGGCTATATTTAGAGGGACCACAACAGATCTAACCCTTGATTTTATATTATAAAAAAAGATAACTACTGTTTCTTTTTTAAAATTAATAATATAAAAATAATAATAAATATCTAACTATATCTAATATTTATGAATTCAATAAACAAACTTTTATATGAAAAATAACTAGAAAATTACTGAACAAGCGAAGGTAATATAAAATAAAATACTTTTCTTAAAATAAAATAAGAAGTGAGAAATCTTATTCCAATTTTTTTAATCTCTCTCTACTTTTTTAAATTATTTTCATCCACATTTTTTGTCCTTGGCGTCAAACCCCACTAATGGAGTATGACTTGGCATTACACGTGAAATATTTGATCGTAGAAATAATTTTTTAATATGTTCTTAAACCAATTTACAGCCTGACATTTGTTAATTAAAAATAATTTTTAAAATCTTATTTTTTTATAATTTAATAAACAACAACTTCTCTCAAATACATTAAATTTAAATCCATTCAGTGCTTTGTCTCTATCTTTCACGCATCATCAGTGTTGAAGAGGTTCATTTTTGCTTTGAAGTTTTTAGTTTTCGTTGAAGTAGGTTAATCGTTTTTCTTTCCGCTTCTGCTAGTGAAGAACTAGTTCGAGCTGTCTTGAAGAAATTTCAGTGTGATTTTTGAAGTTGTGGTCCCAACTGTATATGCATTTAATGTCTTTCGAATTGTTTATGGATTTCAATAGTTAATGTTTCTCCTTTTTTTTGTGTGTCCCACATTTAGGGTTATGTATTGTATGTGGTCCAATGTGCCCTGAAATGTTGTCGTGTTGACTGAAATATTGTTGACTTTATGTGAATGTAAAACCAAATTTACCCTTGATTGTATTTGTCTTGTACAAGAAATGAGAATATTTTATGTGATATTTTCACCAAGGATTCTTTTGTAAAAGACCCTAAGTTAAAGTTAAGGTATGAAGGTGGGAATATTTATGCATTTAGTGGACATGACAATGATTATGGTCATTTTTTTAGAGCTAGTGACCTAATTAAGGAGATGGACTCAGAGTTTAGTGTTGATGATGTGAAGTTAAGGTGGAAATACAATTTTAAAATAATTTTTAATCAACAAATGTCAAGCTGGAAATAGGTTTAAAAACATATTAAAAAAATTAATTACACATGTACAGTCAAATATTATGCGTAATGGCACGTCATACTCCGCTAGTGAAACTTAAAGTTAGAGATCAAAAGTGTGGATGAAAAATATTTAAAAGACCGTTCTTTAAAAAAATATTTTTCGAGGAATTAAAAATAAAAGTGGCTATATTTAGAGGGACCACAACAGATCTAACCCTTGATTTTATATTATAAAAAAAGATAACTACTGTTTCTTTTTTAAAATTAATAATATAAAAATAATAATAAATATCTAACTATATCTAATATTTATGAATTCAATAAACAAACTTTTATATGAAAAATAACTAGAAAATTACTGAACAAGCGAAGGTAATATAAAATAAAATACTTTTCTTAAAATAAAATAAGAAGTGAGAAATCTTATTCCAATTTTTTTAATCTCTCTCTACTTTTTTAAATTATTTTCATCCACATTTTTTGTCCTTGGCGTCAAACCCCACTAATGGAGTATGACTTGGCATTACACGTGAAATATTTGATCGTAGAAATAATTTTTTAATATGTTCTTAAACCAATTTACAGCCTGACATTTGTTAATTAAAAATAATTTTTAAAATCTTATTTTTTTATAATTTAATAAACAACAACTTCTCTCAAATACATTAAATTTAAATCCATTCAGTGCTTTGTCTCTATCTTTCACGCATCATCAGTGTTGAAGAGGTACATTTTTGCTTTGAAGTTCGTAGTTTTCGTTGAAGTACGTTAATCGTTTTTCTTTCCGCTTCTGCTAGTGAAGAACTAGTTCGAGCTGTCTTGAAGAAATTTCAGTGTGATTTTTGAAGTTGTGGTCCCAACTGTATATGCATTTAATGTCTTTCGAATTGTTTATGGATTTCAATAGTTAATGTTTCTCCTTTTTTTTGTGTGTCCCACATTTAGGGTTCTGTATTGTATGTGGTCCAATGTGCCCTGAAATGTTGTCGTGTTGACTGAAATATTGTTGACTTTATGTGAATGTAAAACCAAATTTACCCTTGATTGTATTTGTCTTGTACAAGAAATGAGAATATTTTATGTGATATTTTCACCAAGGATTCTTTTGTAAAAGACCCTAAGTTAAAGTTAAGGTATGAAGGTGGGAATATTTATGCATTTAGTGGACAGGACAATGATTATGGTCATTTTTTTAGAGCTAGTGACCTAATTAAGGAGATGGACTCAGAGTTTAGTGTTGATGATGTGAAGTTAAGGTGGAAATACAATTTTAAAATAATTTTTAATCAACAAATGTCAAGCTGGAAATAGGTTTAAAAACATATTAAAAAAATTAATTACACATGTACAGTCAAATATTATGCGTAATGGCACGTCATACTCCGCTAGTGAAACTTAAAGTTAGAGATCAAAAGTGTGGATGAAAAATATTTAAAAGACCGTTCTTTAAAAAAATATTTTTCGAGGAATTAAAAATAAAAGTGGCTATATTTAGAGGGACCACAACAGATCTAACCCTTGATTTTATATTATAAAAAAAGATAACTACTGTTTCTTTTTTAAAATTAATAATATAAAAATAATAATAAATATCTAACTATATCTAATATTTATGAATTCAATAAACAAACTTTTATATGAAAAATAACTAGAAAATTACTGAACAAGCGAAGGTAATATAAAATAAAATACTTTTCTTAAAATAAAATAAGAAGTGAGAAATCTTATTCCAATTTTTTTAATCTCTCTCTACTTTTTAAAATTATTTTCATCCACATTTTTTGTCCTTGGCGTCAAACCCCACTAATGGAGTATGACTTGGCATTACACGTGAAATATTTGATCGTAGAAATAATTTTTTAATATGTTCTTAAACCAATTTACAGCCTGACATTTGTTAATTAAAAATAATTTTTAAAATCTTATTTTTTTATAATTTAATAAACAACAACTTCTCTCAAATACATTAAATTTAAATCCATTCAGTGCTTTGTCTCTATCTTTCACGCATCATCAGTGTTGAAGAGGTTCATTTTTGCTTTGAAGTTTTTAGTTTTCGTTGAAGTAGGTTAATCGTTTTTCTTTCCGCTTCTGCTAGTGAAGAACTAGTTCGAGCTGTCTTGAAGAAATTTCAGTGTGATTTTTGAAGTTGTGGTCCCAACTGTATATGCATTTAATGTCTTTCGAATTGTTTATGGATTTCAATAGTTAATGTTTCTCCTTTTTTTTGTGTGTCCCACATTTAGGGTTCTGTATTGTATGTGGTCCAATGTGCCCTGAAATGTTGTCGTGTTGACTGAAATATTGTTGACTTTATGTGAATGTAAAACCAAATTTACCCTTGATTGTATTTGTCTTGTACAAGAAATGAGAATATTTTATGTGATATTTTCACCAAAGATTCTTTTGTAAAAGACCCTAAGTTAAAGTTAAGGTATGAAGGTGGGAATATTTATGCATTTAGTGGACAGGACAATGATTATGGTCATTTTTTTAGAGCTAGTGACCTAATTAAGGAGATGGACTCAGAGTTTAGTGTTGATGATGTGAAGTTAAGGTGGAAATACAATTTTAAAATAATTTTTAATCAACAAATGTCAAGCTGGAAATAGGTTTAAAAACATATTAAAAAAATTAATTACACATGTACAGTCAAATATTATGCGTAATGGCACGTCATACTCCGCTAGTGAAACTTAAAGTTAGAGATCAAAAGTGTGGATGAAAAATATTTAAAAGACCGTTCTTTAAAAAAATATTTTTTGAGGAATTAAAAATAAAAGTGGCTATATTTAGAGGGACCACAACAGATCTAACCCTTGATTTTATATTATAAAAAAAGATAACTACTGTTTCTTTTTTAAAATTAATAATATAAAAATAATAATAAATATCTAACTATATCTAATATTTATGAATTCAATAAACAAACTTTTATATGAAAAATAACTAGAAAATTACTGAACAAGCGAAGGTAATATAAAATAAAATACTTTTCTTAAAATAAAATAAGAAGTGAGAAATCTTATTCCAATTTTTTTAATCTCTCTCTACTTTTTTAAATTATTTTCATCCACATTTTTTGTCCTTGGCGTCAAACCCCACTAATGGAGTATGACTTGGCATTACACGTGAAATATTTGATCGTAGAAATAATTTTTTAATATGTTCTTAAACCAATTTACAGCCTGACATTTGTTAATTAAAAATAATTTTTAAAATCTTATTTTTTTATAATTTAATAAACAACAACTTCTCTCAAATACATTAAATTTAAATCCATTCAGTGCTTTGTCTCTATCTTTCACGCATCATCAGTGTTGAAGAGGTTCATTTTTGCTTTGAAGTTTTTAGTTTTCGTTGAAGTAGGTTAATCGTTTTTCTTTCCGCTTCTGCTAGTGAAGAACTAGTTCGAGCTGTCTTGAAGAAATTTCAGTGTGATTTTTGAAGTTGTGGTCCCAACTGTATATGCATTTAATGTCTTTCGAATTGTTTATGGATTTCAATAGTTAATGTTTCTCCTTTTTTTTGTGTGTCCCACATTTAGGGTTATGTATTGTATGTGGTCCAATGTGCCCTGAAATGTTGTCGTGTTGACTGAAATATTGTTGACTTTATGTGAATGTAAAACCAAATTTACCCTTGATTGTATTTGTCTTGTACAAGAAATGAGAATATTTTATGTGATATTTTCACCAAGGATTCTTTTGTAAAAGACCCTAAGTTAAAGTTAAGGTATGAAGGTGGGAATATTTATGCATTTAGTGGACATGACAATGATTATGGTCATTTTTTTAGAGCTAGTGACCTAATTAAGGAGATGGACTCAGAGTTTAGTGTTGATGATGTGAAGTTAAGGTGGAAATACAATTTTAAAATAATTTTTAATCAACAAATGTCAAGCTGGAAATAGGTTTAAAAACATATTAAAAAAATTAATTACACATGTACAGTCAAATATTATGCGTAATGGCACGTCATACTCCGCTAGTGAAACTTAAAGTTAGAGATCAAAAGTGTGGATGAAAAATATTTAAAAGACCGTTCTTTAAAAAAATATTTTTCGAGGAATTAAAAATAAAAGTGGCTATATTTAGAGGGACCACAACAGATCTAACCCTTGATTTTATATTATAAAAAAAGATAACTACTGTTTCTTTTTTAAAATTAATAATATAAAAATAATAATAAATATCTAACTATATCTAATATTTATGAATTCAATAAACAAACTTTTATATGAAAAATAACTAGAAAATTACTGAACAAGCGAAGGTAATATAAAATAAAATACTTTTCTTAAAATAAAATAAGAAGTGAGAAATCTTATTCCAATTTTTTTAATCTCTCTCTACTTTTTTAAATTATTTTCATCCACATTTTTTGTCCTTGGCGTCAAACCCCACTAATGGAGTATGACTTGGCATTACACGTGAAATATTTGATCGTAGAAATAATTTTTTAATATGTTCTTAAACCAATTTACAGCCTGACATTTGTTAATTAAAAATAATTTTTAAAATCTTATTTTTTTATAATTTAATAAACAACAACTTCTCTCAAATACATTAAATTTAAATCCATTCAGTGCTTTGTCTCTATCTTTCACGCATCATCAGTGTTGAAGAGGTTCATTTTTGCTTTGAAGTTTTTAGTTTTCGTTGAAGTAGGTTAATCGTTTTTCTTTCCGCTTCTGCTAGTGAAGAACTAGTTCGAGCTGTCTTGAAGAAATTTCAGTGTGATTTTTGAAGTTGTGGTCCCAACTGTATATGCATTTAATGTCTTTCGAATTGTTTATGGATTTCAATAGTTAATGTTTCTCCTTTTTTTTGTGTGTCCCACATTTAGGGTTCTGTATTGTATGTGGTCCAATGTGCCCTGAAATGTTGTCGTGTTGACTGAAATATTGTTGACTTTATGTGAATGTAAAACCAAATTTACCCTTGATTGTATTTGTCTTGTACAAGAAATGAGAATATTTTATGTGATATTTTCACCAAGGATTCTTTTGTAAAAGACCCTAAGTTAAAGTTAAGGTATGAAGGTGGGAATATTTATGCATTTAGTGGACAGGACAATGATTATGGTCATTTTTTTAGAGCTAGTGACCTAATTAAGGAGATGGACTCAGAGTTTAGTGTTGATGATGTGAAGTTAAGGTGGAAATACAATTTTAAAATAATTTTTAATCAACAAATGTCAAGCTGGAAATAGGTTTAAAAACATATTAAAAAAATTAATTACACATGTACAGTCAAATATTATGCGTAATGGCACGTCATACTCCGCTAGTGAAACTTAAAGTTAGAGATCAAAAGTGTGGATGAAAAATATTTAAAAGACCGTTCTTTAAAAAAATATTTTTCGAGGAATTAAAAATAAAAGTGGCTATATTTAGAGGGACCACAACAGATCTAACCCTTGATTTTATATTATAAAAAAAGATAACTACTGTTTCTTTTTTAAAATTAATAATATAAAAATAATAATAAATATCTAACTATATCTAATATTTATGAATTCAATAAACAAACTTTTATATGAAAAATAACTAGAAAATTACTGAACAAGCGAAGGTAATATAAAATAAAATACTTTTCTTAAAATAAAATAAGAAGTGAGAAATCTTATTCCAATTTTTTTAATCTCTCTCTACTTTTTAAAATTATTTTCATCCACATTTTTTGTCCTTGGCGTCAAACCCCACTAATGGAGTATGACTTGGCATTACACGTGAAATATTTGATCGTAGAAATAATTTTTTAATATGTTCTTAAACCAATTTACAGCCTGACATTTGTTAATTAAAAATAATTTTTAAAATCTTATTTTTTTATAATTTAATAAACAACAACTTCTCTCAAATACATTAAATTTAAATCCATTCAGTGCTTTGTCTCTATCTTTCACGCATCATCAGTGTTGAAGAGGTTCATTTTTGCTTTGAAGTTTTTAGTTTTCGTTGAAGTAGGTTAATCGTTTTTCTTTCCGCTTCTGCTAGTGAAGAACTAGTTCGAGCTGTCTTGAAGAAATTTCAGTGTGATTTTTGAAGTTGTGGTCCCAACTGTATATGCATTTAATGTCTTTCGAATTGTTTATGGATTTCAATAGTTAATGTTTCTCCTTTTTTTTGTGTGTCCCACATTTAGGGTTATGTATTGTATGTGGTCCAATGTGCCCTGAAATGTTGTCGTGTTGACTGAAATATTGTTGACTTTATGTGAATGTAAAACCAAATTTACCCTTGATTGTATTTGTCTTGTACAAGAAATGAGAATATTTTATGTGATATTTTCACCAAGGATTCTTTTGTAAAAGACCCTAAGTTAAAGTTAAGGTATGAAGGTGGGAATATTTATGCATTTAGTGGACATGACAATGATTATGGTCATTTTTTTAGAGCTAGTGACCTAATTAAGGAGATGGACTCAGAGTTTAGTGTTGATGATGTGAAGTTAAGGTGGAAATACAATTTTAAAATAATTTTTAATCAACAAATGTCAAGCTGGAAATAGGTTTAAAAACATATTAAAAAAATTAATTACACATGTACAGTCAAATATTATGCGTAATGGCACGTCATACTCCGCTAGTGAAACTTAAAGTTAGAGATCAAAAGTGTGGATGAAAAATATTTAAAAGACCGTTCTTTAAAAAAATATTTTTCGAGGAATTAAAAATAAAAGTGGCTATATTTAGAGGGACCACAACAGATCTAACCCTTGATTTTATATTATAAAAAAAGATAACTACTGTTTCTTTTTTAAAATTAATAATATAAAAATAATAATAAATATCTAACTATATCTAATATTTATGAATTCAATAAACAAACTTTTATATGAAAAATAACTAGAAAATTACTGAACAAGCGAAGGTAATATAAAATAAAATACTTTTCTTAAAATAAAATAAGAAGTGAGAAATCTTATTCCAATTTTTTTAATCTCTCTCTACTTTTTTAAATTATTTTCATCCACATTTTTTGTCCTTGGCGTCAAACCCCACTAATGGAGTATGACTTGGCATTACACGTGAAATATTTGATCGTAGAAATAATTTTTTAATATGTTCTTAAACCAATTTACAGCCTGACATTTGTTAATTAAAAATAATTTTTAAAATCTTATTTTTTTATAATTTAATAAACAACAACTTCTCTCAAATACATTAAATTTAAATCCATTCAGTGCTTTGTCTCTATCTTTCACGCATCATCAGTGTTGAAGAGGTACATTTTTGCTTTGAAGTTCGTAGTTTTCGTTGAAGTACGTTAATCGTTTTTCTTTCCGCTTCTGCTAGTGAAGAACTAGTTCGAGCTGTCTTGAAGAAATTTCAGTGTGATTTTTGAAGTTGTGGTCCCAACTGTATATGCATTTAATGTCTTTCGAATTGTTTATGGATTTCAATAGTTAATGTTTCTCCTTTTTTTTGTGTGTCCCACATTTAGGGTTCTGTATTGTATGTGGTCCAATGTGCCCTGAAATGTTGTCGTGTTGACTGAAATATTGTTGACTTTATGTGAATGTAAAACCAAATTTACCCTTGATTGTATTTGTCTTGTACAAGAAATGAGAATATTTTATGTGATATTTTCACCAAGGATTCTTTTGTAAAAGACCCTAAGTTAAAGTTAAGGTATGAAGGTGGGAATATTTATGCATTTAGTGGACAGGACAATGATTATGGTCATTTTTTTAGAGCTAGTGACCTAATTAAGGAGATGGACTCAGAGTTTAGTGTTGATGATGTGAAGTTAAGGTGGAAATACAATTTTAAAATAATTTTTAATCAACAAATGTCAAGCTGGAAATAGGTTTAAAAACATATTAAAAAAATTAATTACACATGTACAGTCAAATATTATGCGTAATGGCACGTCATACTCCGCTAGTGAAACTTAAAGTTAGAGATCAAAAGTGTGGATGAAAAATATTTAAAAGACCGTTCTTTAAAAAAATATTTTTCGAGGAATTAAAAATAAAAGTGGCTATATTTAGAGGGACCACAACAGATCTAACCCTTGATTTTATATTATAAAAAAAGATAACTACTGTTTCTTTTTTAAAATTAATAATATAAAAATAATAATAAATATCTAACTATATCTAATATTTATGAATTCAATAAACAAACTTTTATATGAAAAATAACTAGAAAATTACTGAACAAGCGAAGGTAATATAAAATAAAATACTTTTCTTAAAATAAAATAAGAAGTGAGAAATCTTATTCCAATTTTTTTAATCTCTCTCTACTTTTTAAAATTATTTTCATCCACATTTTTTGTCCTTGGCGTCAAACCCCACTAATGGAGTATGACTTGGCATTACACGTGAAATATTTGATCGTAGAAATAATTTTTTAATATGTTCTTAAACCAATTTACAGCCTGACATTTGTTAATTAAAAATAATTTTTAAAATCTTATTTTTTTATAATTTAATAAACAACAACTTCTCTCAAATACATTAAATTTAAATCCATTCAGTGCTTTGTCTCTATCTTTCACGCATCATCAGTGTTGAAGAGGTTCATTTTTGCTTTGAAGTTTTTAGTTTTCGTTGAAGTAGGTTAATCGTTTTTCTTTCCGCTTCTGCTAGTGAAGAACTAGTTCGAGCTGTCTTGAAGAAATTTCAGTGTGATTTTTGAAGTTGTGGTCCCAACTGTATATGCATTTAATGTCTTTCGAATTGTTTATGGATTTCAATAGTTAATGTTTCTCCTTTTTTTTGTGTGTCCCACATTTAGGGTTCTGTATTGTATGTGGTCCAATGTGCCCTGAAATGTTGTCGTGTTGACTGAAATATTGTTGACTTTATGTGAATGTAAAACCAAATTTACCCTTGATTGTATTTGTCTTGTACAAGAAATGAGAATATTTTATGTGATATTTTCACCAAAGATTCTTTTGTAAAAGACCCTAAGTTAAAGTTAAGGTATGAAGGTGGGAATATTTATGCATTTAGTGGACAGGACAATGATTATGGTCATTTTTTTAGAGCTAGTGACCTAATTAAGGAGATGGACTCAGAGTTTAGTGTTGATGATGTGAAGTTAAGGTGGAAATACAATTTTAAAATAATTTTTAATCAACAAATGTCAAGCTGGAAATAGGTTTAAAAACATATTAAAAAAATTAATTACACATGTACAGTCAAATATTATGCGTAATGGCACGTCATACTCCGCTAGTGAAACTTAAAGTTAGAGATCAAAAGTGTGGATGAAAAATATTTAAAAGACCGTTCTTTAAAAAAATATTTTTTGAGGAATTAAAAATAAAAGTGGCTATATTTAGAGGGACCACAACAGATCTAACCCTTGATTTTATATTATAAAAAAAGATAACTACTGTTTCTTTTTTAAAATTAATAATATAAAAATAATAATAAATATCTAACTATATCTAATATTTATGAATTCAATAAACAAACTTTTATATGAAAAATAACTAGAAAATTACTGAACAAGCGAAGGTAATATAAAATAAAATACTTTTCTTAAAATAAAATAAGAAGTGAGAAATCTTATTCCAATTTTTTTAATCTCTCTCTACTTTTTTAAATTATTTTCATCCACATTTTTTGTCCTTGGCGTCAAACCCCACTAATGGAGTATGACTTGGCATTACACGTGAAATATTTGATCGTAGAAATAATTTTTTAATATGTTCTTAAACCAATTTACAGCCTGACATTTGTTAATTAAAAATAATTTTTAAAATCTTATTTTTTTATAATTTAATAAACAACAACTTCTCTCAAATACATTAAATTTAAATCCATTCAGTGCTTTGTCTCTATCTTTCACGCATCATCAGTGTTGAAGAGGTTCATTTTTGCTTTGAAGTTTTTAGTTTTCGTTGAAGTAGGTTAATCGTTTTTCTTTCCGCTTCTGCTAGTGAAGAACTAGTTCGAGCTGTCTTGAAGAAATTTCAGTGTGATTTTTGAAGTTGTGGTCCCAACTGTATATGCATTTAATGTCTTTCGAATTGTTTATGGATTTCAATAGTTAATGTTTCTCCTTTTTTTTGTGTGTCCCACATTTAGGGTTATGTATTGTATGTGGTCCAATGTGCCCTGAAATGTTGTCGTGTTGACTGAAATATTGTTGACTTTATGTGAATGTAAAACCAAATTTACCCTTGATTGTATTTGTCTTGTACAAGAAATGAGAATATTTTATGTGATATTTTCACCAAGGATTCTTTTGTAAAAGACCCTAAGTTAAAGTTAAGGTATGAAGGTGGGAATATTTATGCATTTAGTGGACATGACAATGATTA
Source organism: Lathyrus tuberosus (assembly GCA_022829125.1). Classification (NCBI taxonomy): domain Eukaryota; kingdom Viridiplantae; phylum Streptophyta; class Magnoliopsida; order Fabales; family Fabaceae; genus Lathyrus; species Lathyrus tuberosus. The sequence continues at coordinate 11,591,831 of JALAZF010000141.1, forward strand.
TGGTCATTTTTTTAGAGCTAGTGACCTAATTAAGGAGATGGACTCAGAGTTTAGTGTTGATGATGTGAAGTTAAGGTGGAAATACAATTTTAAAATAATTTTTAATCAACAAATGTCAAGCTGGAAATAGGTTTAAAAACATATTAAAAAAATTAATTACACATGTACAGTCAAATATTATGCGTAATTGTAATACCCCGTAAATTTATAAACGCTCGAGTTAATATTATTATGATCAACTGGGTTCCGGAGTACTCTGAGTAATTATTTGATAAAATAATTGGAGTAAACTGACGAACTCAGAGTCGATTAAATTAATAGTATTTAACGTTGAGTTTTTATAATTTGATGTAATTGAGCTAATTTTGGACATTTAGTAGTGTTACTAAAAATGATAGTTTCTATACTATCTATTTTCTTTTCATTTTCCTTGAAAAACCAAACAAAGCTAAAGAGAAAGATAGAAAGAAGGAAAAACAAAGGAAAAGGAGGAGAAAGGAAAAGTGGAAGAAGGAAAGGAGAGAAAATTTCCAAAAGCTCAAGAATCATCATCAATTCATCTGTTCTTCGTTTAATCGTCTCAGTATCAACCTCCTCGTCTAGTAATCCAGGTGGGTTCTAGTTAGACTCTTTAGAGTAGGATTATTTTGAGTTTAGAGTTAGATTAGAAATTGTGAAAATTGAATCTTTTTGCACAAAATTCGTGAATCTAACTGCTAAATGCAATGTTTGATTATATGTTATACTGGTTGTGATGTTATAACATGTTTTGATGCATTTTGATTGATGAAAAATGGGATTTGGGGTTGATTTTGGATCAACCCGTAGCAGAAAATTCTGCAGGAACTTCTGCATTTTTTCTCTGCCCATACGCGTATGGAGCATGTCAATACGCGTATGGAGCTGGTCAATACGCGTACGGCAAGGGCAATACGCGTATGGATGGCCGGGCATTTTGAGCAATACGCGTATCGCTTGGGGCAATACGCGTATGGCTGGGCGAGAATTTGGGCAATACGCGTACGGGGAGTGCCAATACGCGTACGGCCAGGAGAGTTACAGAATCCTGCTGTTGTGATTTATTTTCCGATCGATTGTTTACAATACCGTAACTTTTTGTACGTAACTCGGATTGGAACAATTTTGATATCGTTGGAAAGATAATAAAATGTACTTTCTTATTAAAATGGTTTTAAGATCGTCGACCGATTTAATTAAGTCGGGATTTCTGAAATTGTGTCGTTTTATCGACTTTTACCTGTTAATTGTGTGTAATTATTATTGACAATATATGCATGTTAAAATATGGACTAGGCAGGGTGAGGATTATTACCAAAACTGTGTCGGAAGTGTAATTGTTCCACGTGTGGCAACGCTCGTGCATGAAGGCCGAGGCGTATGCATTTCTGTTTATCAATAACCACAGTTGTGCGGTGTAGTTCATGAGACTCGAGCACCTCCTCTGAACGTTATACACAACTACTTGGCAGGTTTGAGTCCCGTGTTAAGTACGGTTGGAGCCTACGGGTAAAGAGACTTGTGACGGTGTACGGGCCGTGAGAAGTGACGGATCACGGTGTACGGACCGGTGATCCCGAATCCAATCGTATGCCAAGTAGCTACAAGGATCCATGACTCGGATCGCCTTCTAGACGTAGAAGGGTACGGGAAAAGGGGATACCTTGGTATTGGTTATTGATATGTGAGTTCTTGAGTGTACGGACTCAGAACGTACTTCGGTACTTTGTGAATCCTTGAGTTTACAGGCTCAAGAGGTACTTCGGTACTAGTGTGAGTTTACAGGCTCACCGTGGCGGTCACTTGTGTGTGTGTACTCATGGTCTTTCCCCTTTCCCCTTGGACATGAGTTAGGACTTTGTTAGAACCTTGTAAAGCCGAGAGGACTTTAAGATAGGGAACTCACTGAGATTTGATGTATCTCACCCCACTGTTGTTGTTTACATCACAGGTTCTGCAGGTTCGGCGAAGGGTAAGGACAAGGTTATTTGACTTTCCTTACGGATCGTGGTTTTGTGATGGCATGGCTTCCGCTATGGCGTTATGTTTTGAGATCATTGTTTTGATCTAGTTCTTAGTTTTTATCATTTTTGGAACATCTTGTATATGTAATGCCTTAGACTTTTAGTTCTTGTGTATTAGAGGCATTCATATATATAATGTGTTAACTAGGAACTTATTATGTTTCAGTACCAAAAGTGAAACTCATGTATAATATATGATTTGATGCATGTATTATTATATGGTCTTTACAGTTGGTATCAGAGCAGGTCGTATCCTCGACCTAGCCATGAAATAGAATAAGTGTTTCTTTCCGTTTCATATGCGGCGTGTCGCCATGGGTCTTGTCTGTTATATTTATGGTATTGAGTCTGATCAACTTAATCCTATTGATATGGAATTCAGGAACATGGCTGATAGACGCAGAAACAACCGTGGAAGACCAAGAACTACTCCAGCTGGGACAGTTCCACAAGGTGATGAAGGGAATGCCCCGTTGTACCAATTTATGCAACAGATGCAGCAACAGCAGAATCAGTTTATGCAAGGGATGATGCAACAAATGGCTGATGGTCTGCATCCTCCAGTGGTTGTTCCGGAAGTTACGGGAGGAACCTACAGGGAATTTGTTCGTATGAATCCTCCGGAGTTTCAAGGAGGGCTAGATCCGGTGAAGGCACACGAATGGATAACAGAAATGGAACGGATTTTTCTGATAGTTCATTGCAGTGAGGAGAATAAGGTGGTCTTTGCTTCTCACTGGTTGAAGGGTCCTGCCATGAGGTGGTGGGAGAGCGCTTCAGCCTTGATGACAACTCAGGAAGTGCCGAAAGTGTGGGAACAGTTTAAGGTAATCTTTATGGAGAAATATTTTCCGAGTTCTTTAAGGTCTCAAAAGGAGTTTGAGTTCCAACAGTTGAGACAGGGAAATTTATCAGTGGCTTCTTATGCGGAACAATTTGAGATCATGGCTGACTATTCTAGACAGGCCATGTATGCTCCTGACGAGAGGTGGAAGATAGACCAGTTTCTGTTTGGGTTAAGGGCTGAGATTTCACACAGCGTGTCTCAACGGGAATTTGCTACTTATGCTGAAATGTTAAGACAATGTTATGTGGCGGAAAATAGCTTGAAAAAGATACAAATGGAGGTGGATTCGAACAGGGTAACTCAAGGTGACCGTGGAAGGTCGAATCAACAGTTTAGGCACAGGCAACAGTCTTCCAAAGGGAAGCAAGTACAGGGCTCTAGAACTAGTGTACCTCCAGTATGTCGCACTTGTGGGAGGAGTCATTTTGGTAGGTGCTATTCGGATGGGATACGGTGTTATCAGTGTAACAAGATGGGTCATGTAGCGAGAGATTGTCCTCAGAGTAGGAATCAGACACAAGGGAAGACTACTGGTCGAGTATATACTCTGGATGCAAGGAAAGCAAAGGGTGATAATTCCTTGATTGCGGGTACGTGTTTTGTTAATGGTCAACCTTGTTTTGTTTTATTTGACTGTGGGGCTACACATTCTTTCGTGTCTTTGAGATGTGTGAAGCGACTTGGGTTGCAAACTATTCCTTTATTTCCTCCTATGGTGGTTACTACTGCCATGGATGAAATGGTTGAAACACCACTGATGTGTGAAAATTGTGTGTTGTCGGTGAACGAAAGAGTCTTCCAGATTGATCTTATTTGTCTGCCGCTCAAGAAAGTGGATGTTGTTCTGGGAATGGACTGGCTTTCAGCTAATTCGGTTTTTATCGGTTGTGAGGAGAAGCTAATTATTATTCCATCTGCTGAGGCTACTCCGAAGGATGTATTATCAACGATTTTAGAAGGTACGGTGGGAATGGTAAATTTCTTGTTTGAGAAAGAGAAATCTGTTTTAATGGTTCTTACTAAGGAAGGGAGTAGTGAACAGCAAGTTCTGAGTATTCCAATAGTGTGTGAATTTCCTGAAGTGTTTCCTGAGGATGTTTCTTCTCTTCCTCCGGAGAGAGAAGTTGAGTTCTCTATTGACCTGATACCGGGAACGGCTCCTATATCCGTTTCTCCGTATCGGATGGCACCGCTTGAATTAAGAGAATTAAAGGACCAATTGGAGGACTTGATGTCTAAGCATTTCGTTAGGCCTAGTGTTTCACCGTGGGGAGCTCCAGTGTTATTGGTAAAGAAGAAAGATGGGGGAATGCGTTTGTGCATTGATTATCGTAAGTTGAATAAAGTTACCATTAAGAATAAGTATCCCTTACCAAGGATAGACGACTTATTAGATCAATTGAAAGGAGCCTGTGTGTTCTCGAAGATTGATTTACGGTCGGGTTATCATCAGATTCGAGTGAAGAGTTCCGATGTGCCAAAGACTGCATTTAGAACCCGTTATGGTCATTACGAATTCTTAGTGATGCCTTTCGGTGTGACTAATGCTCCAGCTGTTTTTATGGATTACATGAATCGAATATTTCAGGCTTACTTGGACCAATTTGTGGTAATCTTTATTGACGACATTCTTATTTATTCTCGTACTCCACACGAGCATGGAGAACATCTGAGGATTGTCTTATCGGTCTTGCAAGAGAAGCAATTGTTTGCTAAGTTGAGCAAGTGTGAGTTTTGGATGTCGGAAGTTAATTTTCTTGGACATGTGATATCTCGAGGTGGTGTGGCAGTGGATCCATCGAAAGTAGAAGCAGTAATTAATTGGGAGAGACCGAGAAATGTTTCAGAAGTTAGAAGTTTCTTGGGATTGGCCGGTTACTATAGAAGGTTTATTAAGGGTTTTTCTCAATTGGCCTTACCAATGACGAAACTTACTCGGAAGGATGTCATTTTTGAATGGGATTCAGGTTGCGAACAAAGTTTTATGCATTTGAAGGAGAGTTTGACGAGTGCTCCAGTATTAATTATTCCTGATCCTAACAACTCTTATGAAGTATTCTGTGATGCTTCTAAGAGGGGATTAGGGGGTGTTCTGATGCAAGGTGGTCAAGTGGTAGCTTATGCTTCTCGACAGTTAAAAGTTCATGAGAAGAATTATCCAACTCATGATTTGGAACTAGCTGCAGTGGTTTTTGCACTGAAGGTGTGGCGTCATTATTTATATGGTGTACGTTTTGAAATGTTCAGTGACCACAAAAGTTTAAAGTATTTGTTTGATCAAAAGGAGTTGAATATGCGACAAAGAAGGTGGATGGAGTACTTAAAGGATTATGACTTAGAATTGAAGTATCATCCAGGAAAAGCGAATAAAGTAGCGGATGCTTTAAGTCGGAAAATGGTTCATAGTGCGGAATTGATGATTTTAGAGTATTCATTGTTGGAAAAGTTTAGAGATCTTAATCTCCAATTTGTGTGGACTCCGAATGGTGTGAAAATGGGAAATTTGAATGTCAATTCTACTTTGAGAGTTGAGATTCAACAGGCACAATTGTTAGAGGAAGAGTTACAAGAGTTGTTACTTCAGCCGGGTTTTACACGAGCGACAGATGGGATTGTTCTGTTTAATCAAAGGATTTGTGTTCCGAGGGATGAGGCGTTGAAAAGGAAGATCTTAGACGAAGCTCATAAAGGTACTTTTACGATACATCCTGGTTCTTCAAAGATGTATCAGGATTTAAAGAAGGATTATTGGTGGCCTGGGATGAAAAAGGATATAGCGGGATACGTGTCAGAATGTGCGGTGTGCCAACAGGTGAAGATTGAACACCAAAGACCGGGCGGTTTGTTACAACCTTTGGATATTCCAGTTTGGAAGTGGGATAGTATTTCTATGGATTTTGCAGTGGGTTTACCCCGTACCCAAGGTGGGTATGATTCTATTTGGGTGATTGTAGATCGACTAACGAAATCTGCACACTTCTTAGCCGTAAAGACTACTCATAAGGCAAGTCATCTTGCAAGGTTGTTTATTGCTGAGATTGTAAGATTGCATGGTATTCCTTCTAGTATTGTGTCCGATAGAGATCCGAAGTTTACTTCGAGATTTTGGAAAGTGTTCCAACAAGCGATGGGTACGAATTTGTGTTTGAGCACGTCGAATCATCCTCAAACGGATGGTCAGACTGAACGAACAATACAAACGATGGAGGATATGTTAAGAGCTTGTGTGTTAGAGAGTAGAGGGAATTGGAAAGAACTTTTGCCGTTAATTGAGTTTTCCTATAACAATAGTTATCATGCGAGCATCGGTATGGCTCCGTATGAAGCATTGTATGGGAGGAAGTGTAGAACACCTTTGTGTTGGGCTGAAATTGGCGAAGATAGAATTTTGGGACCCGAGATTATTCAAGAGACTACGGAAAAGATTCGAATGATCCGCGAGAAGGTTAAACAAGCACAAGATCGTCAAAAGAGTTATGCGGACAATCGTAGGAGACCTTTGGAATTTGAGGAAGGTGACCATGTATTTTTGAAAGTTACTCCGAGATTGAGATTGAAAGGACCGTTTAAGTCGCGTAAGTTAAGTCCGAGATACGTGGGACCGTATCAGATTTTAGAAAGGATTGGTGAAGTTGCTTATAGATTAGCCTTACCACCCTCTCTATCCGAGATGCATGACGTTTTTCACGTATCTCAGCTCCGTAAGTTTATTCCTGATCCTCTTCAGCCAATTCTACCCGAATCAGTGGAAATTGAAGCGGATTTGACTTTTGAACCACAACCGAGTTGTATTGTGGGAAGGGAAACAAAAGTGTTAAGGAACAAAGATATTCCACTTGTTAAGGTGCAATGGGATATGACGCATCCGGGTGATGCTACTTGGGAACTAGAATCGGAAATGCGAGATTCTTATCCACATCTGTTCAGGTAATATTCTAAATTCGAGGACGAATTTCTATTTAAGGGGGGGAGGATGTAATACCCCGTAAATTTATAAACGCTCGAGTTAATATTATTATGATCAACTGGGTTCCGGAGTACTCTGAGTAATTATTTGATAAAATAATTGGAGTAAACTGACGAACTCAGAGTCGATTAAATTAATAGTATTTAACGTTGAGTTTTTATAATTTGATGTAATTGAGCTAATTTTGGACATTTAGTAGTGTTACTAAAAATGATAGTTTCTATACTATCTATTTTCTTTTCATTTTCCTTGAAAAACCAAACAAAGCTAAAGAGAAAGATAGAAAGAAGGAAAAACAAAGGAAAAGGAGGAGAAAGGAAAAGTGGAAGAAGGAAAGGAGAGAAAATTTCCAAAAGCTCAAGAATCATCATCAATTCATCTGTTCTTCGTTTAATCGTCTCAGTATCAACCTCCTCGTCTAGTAATCCAGGTGGGTTCTAGTTAGACTCTTTAGAGTAGGATTATTTTGAGTTTAGAGTTAGATTAGAAATTGTGAAAATTGAATCTTTTTGCACAAAATTCGTGAATCTAACTGCTAAATGCAATGTTTGATTATATGTTATACTGGTTGTGATGTTATAACATGTTTTGATGCATTTTGATTGATGAAAAATGGGATTTGGGGTTGATTTTGGATCAACCCGTAGCAGAAAATTCTGCAGGAACTTCTGCATTTTTTCTCTGCCCATACGCGTATGGAGCATGTCAATACGCGTATGGAGCTGGTCAATACGCGTACGGCAAGGGCAATACGCGTATGGATGGCCGGGCATTTTGAGCAATACGCGTATCGCTTGGGGCAATACGCGTATGGCTGGGCGAGAATTTGGGCAATACGCGTACGGGGAGTGCCAATACGCGTACGGCCAGGAGAGTTACAGAATCCTGCTGTTGTGATTTATTTTCCGATCGATTGTTTACAATACCGTAACTTTTTGTACGTAACTCGGATTGGAACAATTTTGATATCGTTGGAAAGATAATAAAATGTACTTTCTTATTAAAATGGTTTTAAGATCGTCGACCGATTTAATTAAGTCGGGATTTCTGAAATTGTGTCGTTTTATCGACTTTTACCTGTTAATTGTGTGTAATTATTATTGACAATATATGCATGTTAAAATATGGACTAGGCAGGGTGAGGATTATTACCAAAACTGTGTCGGAAGTGTAATTGTTCCACGTGTGGCAACGCTCGTGCATGAAGGCCGAGGCGTATGCATTTCTGTTTATCAATAACCACAGTTGTGCGGTGTAGTTCATGAGACTCGAGCACCTCCTCTGAACGTTATACACAACTACTTGGCAGGTTTGAGTCCCGTGTTAAGTACGGTTGGAGCCTACGGGTAAAGAGACTTGTGACGGTGTACGGGCCGTGAGAAGTGACGGATCACGGTGTACGGACCGGTGATCCCGAATCCAATCGTATGCCAAGTAGCTACAAGGATCCATGACTCGGATCGCCTTCTAGACGTAGAAGGGTACGGGAAAAGGGGATACCTTGGTATTGGTTATTGATATGTGAGTTCTTGAGTGTACGGACTCAGAACGTACTTCGGTACTTTGTGAATCCTTGAGTTTACAGGCTCAAGAGGTACTTCGGTACTAGTGTGAGTTTACAGGCTCACCGTGGCGGTCACTTGTGTGTGTGTACTCATGGTCTTTCCCCTTTCCCCTTGGACATGAGTTAGGACTTTGTTAGAACCTTGTAAAGCCGAGAGGACTTTAAGATAGGGAACTCACTGAGATTTGATGTATCTCACCCCACTGTTGTTGTTTACATCACAGGTTCTGCAGGTTCGGCGAAGGGTAAGGACAAGGTTATTTGACTTTCCTTACGGATCGTGGTTTTGTGATGGCATGGCTTCCGCTATGGCGTTATGTTTTGAGATCATTGTTTTGATCTAGTTCTTAGTTTTTATCATTTTTGGAACATCTTGTATATGTAATGCCTTAGACTTTTAGTTCTTGTGTATTAGAGGCATTCATATATATAATGTGTTAACTAGGAACTTATTATGTTTCAGTACCAAAAGTGAAACTCATGTATAATATATGATTTGATGCATGTATTATTATATGGTCTTTACAGTAATGGCACGTCATACTCCGCTAGTGAAACTTAAAGTTAGAGATCAAAAGTGTGGATGAAAAATATTTAAAAGACCGTTCTTTAAAAAAATATTTTTCGAGGAATTAAAAATAAAAGTGGCTATATTTAGAGGGACCACAACAGATCTAACCCTTGATTTTATATTATAAAAAAAGATAACTACTGTTTCTTTTTTAAAATTAATAATATAAAAATAATAATAAATATCTAACTATATCTAATATTTATGAATTCAATAAACAAACTTTTATATGAAAAATAACTAGAAAATTACTGAACAAGCGAAGGTAATATAAAATAAAATACTTTTCTTAAAATAAAATAAGAAGTGAGAAATCTTATTCCAATTTTTTTAATCTCTCTCTACTTTTTTAAATTATTTTCATCCACATTTTTTGTCCTTGGCGTCAAACCCCACTAATGGAGTATGACTTGGCATTACACGTGAAATATTTGATCGTAGAAATAATTTTTTAATATGTTCTTAAACCAATTTACAGCCTGACATTTGTTAATTAAAAATAATTTTTAAAATCTTATTTTTTTATAATTTAATAAACAACAACTTCTCTCAAATACATTAAATTTAAATCCATTCAGTGCTTTGTCTCTATCTTTCACGCATCATCAGTGTTGAAGAGGTTCATTTTTGCTTTGAAGTTTTTAGTTTTCGTTGAAGTAGGTTAATCGTTTTTCTTTCCGCTTCTGCTAGTGAAGAACTAGTTCGAGCTGTCTTGAAGAAATTTCAGTGTGATTTTTGAAGTTGTGGTCCCAACTGTATATGCATTTAATGTCTTTCGAATTGTTTATGGATTTCAATAGTTAATGTTTCTCCTTTTTTTTGTGTGTCCCACATTTAGGGTTCTGTATTGTATGTGGTCCAATGTGCCCTGAAATGTTGTCGTGTTGACTGAAATATTGTTGACTTTATGTGAATGTAAAACCAAATTTACCCTTGATTGTATTTGTCTTGTACAAGAAATGAGAATATTTTATGTGATATTTTCACCAAGGATTCTTTTGTAAAAGACCCTAAGTTAAAGTTAAGGTATGAAGGTGGGAATATTTATGCATTTAGTGGACAGGACAATGATTATGGTCATTTTTTTAGAGCTAGTGACCTAATTAAGGAGATGGACTCAGAGTTTAGTGTTGATGATGTGAAGTTAAGGTGGAAATACAATTTTAAAATAATTTTTAATCAACAAATGTCAAGCTGGAAATAGGTTTAAAAACATATTAAAAAAATTAATTACACATGTACAGTCAAATATTATGCGTAATGGCACGTCATACTCCGCTAGTGAAACTTAAAGTTAGAGATCAAAAGTGTGGATGAAAAATATTTAAAAGACCGTTCTTTAAAAAAATATTTTTCGAGGAATTAAAAATAAAAGTGGCTATATTTAGAGGGACCACAACAGATCTAACCCTTGATTTTATATTATAAAAAAAGATAACTACTGTTTCTTTTTTAAAATTAATAATATAAAAATAATAATAAATATCTAACTATATCTAATATTTATGAATTCAATAAACAAACTTTTATATGAAAAATAACTAGAAAATTACTGAACAAGCGAAGGTAATATAAAATAAAATACTTTTCTTAAAATAAAATAAGAAGTGAGAAATCTTATTCCAATTTTTTTAATCTCTCTCTACTTTTTAAAATTATTTTCATCCACATTTTTTGTCCTTGGCGTCAAACCCCACTAATGGAGTATGACTTGGCATTACACGTGAAATATTTGATCGTAGAAATAATTTTTTAATATGTTCTTAAACCAATTTACAGCCTGACATTTGTTAATTAAAAATAATTTTTAAAATCTTATTTTTTTATAATTTAATAAACAACAACTTCTCTCAAATACATTAAATTTAAATCCATTCAGTGCTTTGTCTCTATCTTTCACGCATCATCAGTGTTGAAGAGGTTCATTTTTGCTTTGAAGTTTTTAGTTTTCGTTGAAGTAGGTTAATCGTTTTTCTTTCCGCTTCTGCTAGTGAAGAACTAGTTCGAGCTGTCTTGAAGAAATTTCAGTGTGATTTTTGAAGTTGTGGTCCCAACTGTATATGCATTTAATGTCTTTCGAATTGTTTATGGATTTCAATAGTTAATGTTTCTCCTTTTTTTTGTGTGTCCCACATTTAGGGTTCTGTATTGTATGTGGTCCAATGTGCCCTGAAATGTTGTCGTGTTGACTGAAATATTGTTGACTTTATGTGAATGTAAAACCAAATTTACCCTTGATTGTATTTGTCTTGTACAAGAAATGAGAATATTTTATGTGATATTTTCACCAAAGATTCTTTTGTAAAAGACCCTAAGTTAAAGTTAAGGTATGAAGGTGGGAATATTTATGCATTTAGTGGACAGGACAATGATTATGGTCATTTTTTTAGAGCTAGTGACCTAATTAAGGAGATGGACTCAGAGTTTAGTGTTGATGATGTGAAGTTAAGGTGGAAATACAATTTTAAAATAATTTTTAATCAACAAATGTCAAGCTGGAAATAGGTTTAAAAACATATTAAAAAAATTAATTACACATGTACAGTCAAATATTATGCGTAATGGCACGTCATACTCCGCTAGTGAAACTTAAAGTTAGAGATCAAAAGTGTGGATGAAAAATATTTAAAAGACCGTTCTTTAAAAAAATATTTTTCGAGGAATTAAAAATAAAAGTGGCTATATTTAGAGGGACCACAACAGATCTAACCCTTGATTTTATATTATAAAAAAAGATAACTACTGTTTCTTTTTTAAAATTAATAATATAAAAATAATAATAAATATCTAACTATATCTAATATTTATGAATTCAATAAACAAACTTTTATATGAAAAATAACTAGAAAATTACTGAACAAGCGAAGGTAATATAAAATAAAATACTTTTCTTAAAATAAAATAAGAAGTGAGAAATCTTATTCCAATTTTTTTAATCTCTCTCTACTTTTTTAAATTATTTTCATCCACATTTTTTGTCCTTGGCGTCAAACCCCACTAATGGAGTATGACTTGGCATTACACGTGAAATATTTGATCGTAGAAATAATTTTTTAATATGTTCTTAAACCAATTTACAGCCTGACATTTGTTAATTAAAAATAATTTTTAAAATCTTATTTTTTTATAATTTAATAAACAACAACTTCTCTCAAATACATTAAATTTAAATCCATTCAGTGCTTTGTCTCTATCTTTCACGCATCATCAGTGTTGAAGAGGTTCATTTTTGCTTTGAAGTTTTTAGTTTTCGTTGAAGTAGGTTAATCGTTTTTCTTTCCGCTTCTGCTAGTGAAGAACTAGTTCGAGCTGTCTTGAAGAAATTTCAGTGTGATTTTTGAAGTTGTGGTCCCAACTGTATATGCATTTAATGTCTTTCGAATTGTTTATGGATTTCAATAGTTAATGTTTCTCCTTTTTTTTGTGTGTCCCACATTTAGGGTTATGTATTGTATGTGGTCCAATGTGCCCTGAAATGTTGTCGTGTTGACTGAAATATTGTTGACTTTATGTGAATGTAAAACCAAATTTACCCTTGATTGTATTTGTCTTGTACAAGAAATGAGAATATTTTATGTGATATTTTCACCAAGGATTCTTTTGTAAAAGACCCTAAGTTAAAGTTAAGGTATGAAGGTGGGAATATTTATGCATTTAGTGGACAGGACAATGATTATGGTCATTTTTTTAGAGCTAGTGACCTAATTAAGGAGATGGACTCAGAGTTTAGTGTTGATGATGTGAAGTTAAGGTGGAAATACAATTTTAAAATAATTTTTAATCAACAAATGTCAAGCTGGAAATAGGTTTAAAAACATATTAAAAAAATTAATTACACATGTACAGTCAAATATTATGCGTAATGGCACGTCATACTCCGCTAGTGAAACTTAAAGTTAGAGATCAAAAGTGTGGATGAAAAATATTTAAAAGACCGTTCTTTAAAAAAATATTTTTCGAGGAATTAAAAATAAAAGTGGCTATATTTAGAGGGACCACAACAGATCTAACCCTTGATTTTATATTATAAAAAAAGATAACTACTGTTTCTTTTTTAAAATTAATAATATAAAAATAATAATAAATATCTAACTATATCTAATATTTATGAATTCAATAAACAAACTTTTATATGAAAAATAACTAGAAAATTACTGAACAAGCGAAGGTAATATAAAATAAAATACTTTTCTTAAAATAAAATAAGAAGTGAGAAATCTTATTCCAATTTTTTTAATCTCTCTCTACTTTTTTAAATTATTTTCATCCACATTTTTTGTCCTTGGCGTCAAACCCCACTAATGGAGTATGACTTGGCATTACACGTGAAATATTTGATCGTAGAAATAATTTTTTAATATGTTCTTAAACCAATTTACAGCCTGACATTTGTTAATTAAAAATAATTTTTAAAATCTTATTTTTTTATAATTTAATAAACAACAACTTCTCTCAAATACATTAAATTTAAATCCATTCAGTGCTTTGTCTCTATCTTTCACGCATCATCAGTGTTGAAGAGGTACATTTTTGCTTTGAAGTTCGTAGTTTTCGTTGAAGTACGTTAATCGTTTTTCTTTCCGCTTCTGCTAGTGAAGAACTAGTTCGAGCTGTCTTGAAGAAATTTCAGTGTGATTTTTGAAGTTGTGGTCCCAACTGTATATGCATTTAATGTCTTTCGAATTGTTTATGGATTTCAATAGTTAATGTTTCTCCTTTTTTTTGTGTGTCCCACATTTAGGGTTCTGTATTGTATGTGGTCCAATGTGCCCTGAAATGTTGTCGTGTTGACTGAAATATTGTTGACTTTATGTGAATGTAAAACCAAATTTACCCTTGATTGTATTTGTCTTGTACAAGAAATGAGAATATTTTATGTGATATTTTCACCAAGGATTCTTTTGTAAAAGACCCTAAGTTAAAGTTAAGGTATGAAGGTGGGAATATTTATGCATTTAGTGGACAGGACAATGATTATGGTCATTTTTTTAGAGCTAGTGACCTAATTAAGGAGATGGACTCAGAGTTTAGTGTTGATGATGTGAAGTTAAGGTGGAAATACAATTTTAAAATAATTTTTAATCAACAAATGTCAAGCTGGAAATAGGTTTAAAAACATATTAAAAAAATTAATTACACATGTACAGTCAAATATTATGCGTAATGGCACGTCATACTCCGCTAGTGAAACTTAAAGTTAGAGATCAAAAGTGTGGATGAAAAATATTTAAAAGACCGTTCTTTAAAAAAATATTTTTCGAGGAATTAAAAATAAAAGTGGCTATATTTAGAGGGACCACAACAGATCTAACCCTTGATTTTATATTATAAAAAAAGATAACTACTGTTTCTTTTTTAAAATTAATAATATAAAAATAATAATAAATATCTAACTATATCTAATATTTATGAATTCAATAAACAAACTTTTATATGAAAAATAACTAGAAAATTACTGAACAAGCGAAGGTAATATAAAATAAAATACTTTTCTTAAAATAAAATAAGAAGTGAGAAATCTTATTCCAATTTTTTTAATCTCTCTCTACTTTTTAAAATTATTTTCATCCACATTTTTTGTCCTTGGCGTCAAACCCCACTAATGGAGTATGACTTGGCATTACACGTGAAATATTTGATCGTAGAAATAATTTTTTAATATGTTCTTAAACCAATTTACAGCCTGACATTTGTTAATTAAAAATAATTTTTAAAATCTTATTTTTTTATAATTTAATAAACAACAACTTCTCTCAAATACATTAAATTTAAATCCATTCAGTGCTTTGTCTCTATCTTTCACGCATCATCAGTGTTGAAGAGGTTCATTTTTGCTTTGAAGTTTTTAGTTTTCGTTGAAGTAGGTTAATCGTTTTTCTTTCCGCTTCTGCTAGTGAAGAACTAGTTCGAGCTGTCTTGAAGAAATTTCAGTGTGATTTTTGAAGTTGTGGTCCCAACTGTATATGCATTTAATGTCTTTCGAATTGTTTATGGATTTCAATAGTTAATGTTTCTCCTTTTTTTTGTGTGTCCCACATTTAGGGTTCTGTATTGTATGTGGTCCAATGTGCCCTGAAATGTTGTCGTGTTGACTGAAATATTGTTGACTTTATGTGAATGTAAAACCAAATTTACCCTTGATTGTATTTGTCTTGTACAAGAAATGAGAATATTTTATGTGATATTTTCACCAAAGATTCTTTTGTAAAAGACCCTAAGTTAAAGTTAAGGTATGAAGGTGGGAATATTTATGCATTTAGTGGACAGGACAATGATTATGGTCATTTTTTTAGAGCTAGTGACCTAATTAAGGAGATGGACTCAGAGTTTAGTGTTGATGATGTGAAGTTAAGGTGGAAATACAATTTTAAAATAATTTTTAATCAACAAATGTCAAGCTGGAAATAGGTTTAAAAACATATTAAAAAAATTAATTACACATGTACAGTCAAATATTATGCGTAATGGCACGTCATACTCCGCTAGTGAAACTTAAAGTTAGAGATCAAAAGTGTGGATGAAAAATATTTAAAAGACCGTTCTTTAAAAAAATATTTTTCGAGGAATTAAAAATAAAAGTGGCTATATTTAGAGGGACCACAACAGATCTAACCCTTGATTTTATATTATAAAAAAAGATAACTACTGTTTCTTTTTTAAAATTAATAATATAAAAATAATAATAAATATCTAACTATATCTAATATTTATGAATTCAATAAACAAACTTTTATATGAAAAATAACTAGAAAATTACTGAACAAGCGAAGGTAATATAAAATAAAATACTTTTCTTAAAATAAAATAAGAAGTGAGAAATCTTATTCCAATTTTTTTAATCTCTCTCTACTTTTTTAAATTATTTTCATCCACATTTTTTGTCCTTGGCGTCAAACCCCACTAATGGAGTATGACTTGGCATTACACGTGAAATATTTGATCGTAGAAATAATTTTTTAATATGTTCTTAAACCAATTTACAGCCTGACATTTGTTAATTAAAAATAATTTTTAAAATCTTATTTTTTTATAATTTAATAAACAACAACTTCTCTCAAATACATTAAATTTAAATCCATTCAGTGCTTTGTCTCTATCTTTCACGCATCATCAGTGTTGAAGAGGTTCATTTTTGCTTTGAAGTTTTTAGTTTTCGTTGAAGTAGGTTAATCGTTTTTCTTTCCGCTTCTGCTAGTGAAGAACTAGTTCGAGCTGTCTTGAAGAAATTTCAGTGTGATTTTTGATGTTGTGGTCCCAACTGTATATGCATTTAATGTCTTTCGAATTGTTTATGGATTTCAATAGTTAATGTTTCTCCTTTTTTTTGTGTGTCCCACATTTAGGGTTATGTATTGTATGTGGTCCAATGTGCCCTGAAATGTTGTCGTGTTGACTGAAATATTGTTGACTTTATGTGAATGTAAAACCAAATTTACCCTTGATTGTATTTGTCTTGTACAAGAAATGAGAATATTTTATGTGATATTTTCACCAAGGATTCTTTTGTAAAAGACCCTAAGTTAAAGTTAAGGTATGAAGGTGGGAATATTTATGCATTTAGTGGACAGGACAATGATTATGGTCATTTTTTTAGAGCTAGTGACCTAATTAAGGAGATGGACTCAGAGTTTAGTGTTGATGATGTGAAGTTAAGGTGGAAATACAATTTTAAAATAATTTTTAATCAACAAATGTCAAGCTGGAAATAGGTTTAAAAACATATTAAAAAAATTAATTACACATGTACAGTCAAATATTATGCGTAATGGCACGTCATACTCCGCTAGTGAAACTTAAAGTTAGAGATCAAAAGTGTGGATGAAAAATATTTAAAAGACCGTTCTTTAAAAAAATATTTTTCGAGGAATTAAAAATAAAAGTGGCTATATTTAGAGGGACCACAACAGATCTAACCCTTGATTTTATATTATAAAAAAAGATAACTACTGTTTCTTTTTTAAAATTAATAATATAAAAATAATAATAAATATCTAACTATATCTAATATTTATGAATTCAATAAACAAACTTTTATATGAAAAATAACTAGAAAATTACTGAACAAGCGAAGGTAATATAAAATAAAATACTTTTCTTAAAATAAAATAAGAAGTGAGAAATCTTATTCCAATTTTTTTAATCTCTCTCTACTTTTTAAAATTATTTTCATCCACATTTTTTGTCCTTGGCGTCAAACCCCACTAATGGAGTATGACTTGGCATTACACGTGAAATATTTGATCGTAGAAATAATTTTTTAATATGTTCTTAAACCAATTTACAGCCTGACATTTGTTAATTAAAAATAATTTTTAAAATCTTATTTTTTTATAATTTAATAAACAACAACTTCTCTCAAATACATTAAATTTAAATCCATTCAGTGCTTTGTCTCTATCTTTCACGCATCATCAGTGTTGAAGAGGTTCATTTTTGCTTTGAAGTTTTTAGTTTTCGTTGAAGTAGGTTAATCGTTTTTCTTTCCGCTTCTGCTAGTGAAGAACTAGTTCGAGCTGTCTTGAAGAAATTTCAGTGTGATTTTTGAAGTTGTGGTCCCAACTGTATATGCATTTAATGTCTTTCGAATTGTTTATGGATTTCAATAGTTAATGTTTCTCCTTTTTTTTGTGTGTCCCACATTTAGGGTTCTGTATTGTATGTGGTCCAATGTGCCCTGAAATGTTGTCGTGTTGACTGAAATATTGTTGACTTTATGTGAATGTAAAACCAAATTTACCCTTGATTGTATTTGTCTTGTACAAGAAATGAGAATATTTTATGTGATATTTTCACCAAGGATTCTTTTGTAAAAGACCCTAAGTTAAAGTTAAGGTATGAAGGTGGGAATATTTATGCATTTAGTGGACAGGACAATGATTATGGTCATTTTTTTAGAGCTAGTGACCTAATTAAGGAGATGGACTCAGAGTTTAGTGTTGATGATGTGAAGTTAAGGTGGAAATACAATTTTAAAATAATTTTTAATCAACAAATGTCAAGCTGGAAATAGGTTTAAAAACATATTAAAAAAATTAATTACACATGTACAGTCAAATATTATGCGTAATGGCACGTCATACTCCGCTAGTGAAACTTAAAGTTAGAGATCAAAAGTGTGGATGAAAAATATTTAAAAGACCGTTCTTTAAAAAAATATTTTTCGAGGAATTAAAAATAAAAGTGGCTATATTTAGAGGGACCACAACAGATCTAACCCTTGATTTTATATTATAAAAAAAGATAACTACTGTTTCTTTTTTAAAATTAATAATATAAAAATAATAATAAATATCTAACTATATCTAATATTTATGAATTCAATAAACAAACTTTTATATGAAAAATAACTAGAAAATTACTGAACAAGCGAAGGTAATATAAAATAAAATACTTTTCTTAAAATAAAATAAGAAGTGAGAAATCTTATTCCAATTTTTTTAATCTCTCTCTACTTTTTAAAATTATTTTCATCCACATTTTTTGTCCTTGGCGTCAAACCCCACTAATGGAGTATGACTTGGCATTACACGTGAAATATTTGATCGTAGAAATAATTTTTTAATATGTTCTTAAACCAATTTACAGCCTGACATTTGTTAATTAAAAATAATTTTTAAAATCTTATTTTTTTATAATTTAATAAACAACAACTTCTCTCAAATACATTAAATTTAAATCCATTCAGTGCTTTGTCTCTATCTTTCACGCATCATCAGTGTTGAAGAGGTTCATTTTTGCTTTGAAGTTTTTAGTTTTCGTTGAAGTAGGTTAATCGTTTTTCTTTCCGCTTCTGCTAGTGAAGAACTAGTTCGAGCTGTCTTGAAGAAATTTCAGTGTGATTTTTGAAGTTGTGGTCCCAACTGTATATGCATTTAATGTCTTTCGAATTGTTTATGGATTTCAATAGTTAATGTTTCTCCTTTTTTTTGTGTGTCCCACATTTAGGGTTCTGTATTGTATGTGGTCCAATGTGCCCTGAAATGTTGTCGTGTTGACTGAAATATTGTTGACTTTATGTGAATGTAAAACCAAATTTACCCTTGATTGTATTTGTCTTGTACAAGAAATGAGAATATTTTATGTGATATTTTCACCAAGGATTCTTTTGTAAAAGACCCTAAGTTAAAGTTAAGGTATGAAGGTGGGAATATTTATGCATTTAGTGGACAGGACAATGATTATGGTCATTTTTTTAGAGCTAGTGACCTAATTAAGGAGATGGACTCAGAGTTTAGTGTTGATGATGTGAAGTTAAGGTGGAAATACAATTTTAAAATAATTTTTAATCAACAAATGTCAAGCTGGAAATAGGTTTAAAAACATATTAAAAAAATTAATTACACATGTACAGTCAAATATTATGCGTAATGGCACGTCATACTCCGCTAGTGAAACTTAAAGTTAGAGATCAAAAGTGTGGATGAAAAATATTTAAAAGACCGTTCTTTAAAAAAATATTTTTCGAGGAATTAAAAATAAAAGTGGCTATATTTAGAGGGACCACAACAGATCTAACCCTTGATTTTATATTATAAAAAAAGATAACTACTGTTTCTTTTTTAAAATTAATAATATAAAAATAATAATAAATATCTAACTATATCTAATATTTATGAATTCAATAAACAAACTTTTATATGAAAAATAACTAGAAAATTACTGAACAAGCGAAGGTAATATAAAATAAAATACTTTTCTTAAAATAAAATAAGAAGTGAGAAATCTTATTCCAATTTTTTTAATCTCTCTCTACTTTTTAAAATTATTTTCATCCACATTTTTTGTCCTTGGCGTCAAACCCCACTAATGGAGTATGACTTGGCATTACACGTGAAATATTTGATCGTAGAAATAATTTTTTAATATGTTCTTAAACCAATTTACAGCCTGACATTTGTTAATTAAAAATAATTTTTAAAATCTTATTTTTTTATAATTTAATAAACAACAACTTCTCTCAAATACATTAAATTTAAATCCATTCAGTGCTTTGTCTCTATCTTTCACGCATCATCAGTGTTGAAGAGGTTCATTTTTGCTTTGAAGTTTTTAGTTTTCGTTGAAGTAGGTTAATCGTTTTTCTTTCCGCTTCTGCTAGTGAAGAACTAGTTCGAGCTGTCTTGAAGAAATTTCAGTGTGATTTTTGAAGTTGTGGTCCCAACTGTATATGCATTTAATGTCTTTCGAATTGTTTATGGATTTCAATAGTTAATGTTTCTCCTTTTTTTTGTGTGTCCCACATTTAGGGTTCTGTATTGTATGTGGTCCAATGTGCCCTGAAATGTTGTCGTGTTGACTGAAATATTGTTGACTTTATGTGAATGTAAAACCAAATTTACCCTTGATTGTATTTGTCTTGTACAAGAAATGAGAATATTTTATGTGATATTTTCACCAAAGATTCTTTTGTAAAAGACCCTAAGTTAAAGTTAAGGTATGAAGGTGGGAATATTTATGCATTTAGTGGACAGGACAATGATTATGGTCATTTTTTTAGAGCTAGTGACCTAATTAAGGAGATGGACTCAGAGTTTAGTGTTGATGATGTGAAGTTAAGGTGGAAATACAATTTTAAAATAATTTTTAATCAACAAATGTCAAGCTGGAAATAGGTTTAAAAACATATTAAAAAAATTAATTACACATGTACAGTCAAATATTATGCGTAATGGCACGTCATACTCCGCTAGTGAAACTTAAAGTTAGAGATCAAAAGTGTGGATGAAAAATATTTAAAAGACCGTTCTTTAAAAAAATATTTTTCGAGGAATTAAAAATAAAAGTGGCTATATTTAGAGGGACCACAACAGATCTAACCCTTGATTTTATATTATAAAAAAAGATAACTACTGTTTCTTTTTTAAAATTAATAATATAAAAATAATAATAAATATCTAACTATATCTAATATTTATGAATTCAATAAACAAACTTTTATATGAAAAATAACTAGAAAATTACTGAACAAGCGAAGGTAATATAAAATAAAATACTTTTCTTAAAATAAAATAAGAAGTGAGAAATCTTATTCCAATTTTTTTAATCTCTCTCTACTTTTTTAAATTATTTTCATCCACATTTTTTGTCCTTGGCGTCAAACCCCACTAATGGAGTATGACTTGGCATTACACGTGAAATATTTGATCGTAGAAATAATTTTTTAATATGTTCTTAAACCAATTTACAGCCTGACATTTGTTAATTAAAAATAATTTTTAAAATCTTATTTTTTTATAATTTAATAAACAACAACTTCTCTCAAATACATTAAATTTAAATCCATTCAGTGCTTTGTCTCTATCTTTCACGCATCATCAGTGTTGAAGAGGTTCATTTTTGCTTTGAAGTTTTTAGTTTTCGTTGAAGTAGGTTAATCGTTTTTCTTTCCGCTTCTGCTAGTGAAGAACTAGTTCGAGCTGTCTTGAAGAAATTTCAGTGTGATTTTTGATGTTGTGGTCCCAACTGTATATGCATTTAATGTCTTTCGAATTGTTTATGGATTTCAATAGTTAATGTTTCTCCTTTTTTTTGTGTGTCCCACATTTAGGGTTATGTATTGTATGTGGTCCAATGTGCCCTGAAATGTTGTCGTGTTGACTGAAATATTGTTGACTTTATGTGAATGTAAAACCAAATTTACCCTTGATTGTATTTGTCTTGTACAAGAAATGAGAATATTTTATGTGATATTTTCACCAAGGATTCTTTTGTAAAAGACCCTAAGTTAAAGTTAAGGTATGAAGGTGGGAATATTTATGCATTTAGTGGACAGGACAATGATTATGGTCATTTTTTTAGAGCTAGTGACCTAATTAAGGAGATGGACTCAGAGTTTAGTGTTGATGATGTGAAGTTAAGGTGGAAATACAATTTTAAAATAATTTTTAATCAACAAATGTCAAGCTGGAAATAGGTTTAAAAACATATTAAAAAAATTAATTACACATGTACAGTCAAATATTATGCGTAATGGCACGTCATACTCCGCTAGTGAAACTTAAAGTTAGAGATCAAAAGTGTGGATGAAAAATATTTAAAAGACCGTTCTTTAAAAAAATATTTTTCGAGGAATTAAAAATAAAAGTGGCTATATTTAGAGGGACCACAACAGATCTAACCCTTGATTTTATATTATAAAATAAGATAACTACTGTTTCTTTTTTAAAATTAATAATATAAAAATAATAATAAATATCTAACTATATCTAATATTTATGAATTCAATAAACAAACTTTTATATGAAAAATAACTAGAAAATTACTGAACAAGCGAAGGTAATATAAAATAAAATACTTTTCTTAAAATAAAATAAGAAGTGAGAAATCTTATTCCAATTTTTTTAATCTCTCTCTACTTTTTTAAATTATTTTCATCCACATTTTTTGTCCTTGGCGTCAAACCCCACTAATGGAGTATGACTTGGCATTACACGTGAAATATTTGATCGTAGAAATAATTTTTTAATATGTTCTTAAACCAATTTACAGCCTGACATTTGTTAATTAAAAATAATTTTTAAAATCTTATTTTTTTATAATTTAATAAACAACAACTTCTCTCAAATACATTAAATTTAAATCCATTCAGTGCTTTGTCTCTATCTTTCACGCATCATCAGTGTTGAAGAGGTTCATTTTTGCTTTGAAGTTTTTAGTTTTCGTTGAAGTAGGTTAATCGTTTTTCTTTCCGCTTCTGCTAGTGAAGAACTAGTTCGAGCTGTCTTGAAGAAATTTCAGTGTGATTTTTGAAGTTGTGGTCCCAACTGTATATGCATTTAATGTCTTTCGAATTGTTTATGGATTTCAATAGTTAATGTTTCTCCTTTTTTTTGTGTGTCCCACATTTAGGGTTCTGTATTGTATGTGGTCCAATGTGCCCTGAAATGTTGTCGTGTTGACTGAAATATTGTTGACTTTATGTGAATGTAAAACCAAATTTACCCTTGATTGTATTTGTCTTGTACAAGAAATGAGAATATTTTATGTGATATTTTCACCAAGGATTCTTTTGTAAAAGACCCTAAGTTAAAGTTAAGGTATGAAGGTGGGAATATTTATGCATTTAGTGGACAGGACAATGATTATGGTCATTTTTTTAGAGCTAGTGACCTAATTAAGGAGATGGACTCAGAGTTTAGTGTTGATGATGTGAAGTTAAGGTGGAAATACAATTTTAAAATAATTTTTAATCAACAAATGTCAAGCTGGAAATAGGTTTAAAAACATATTAAAAAAATTAATTACACATGTACAGTCAAATATTATGCGTAATGGCACGTCATACTCCGCTAGTGAAACTTAAAGTTAGAGATCAAAAGTGTGGATGAAAAATATTTAAAAGACCGTTCTTTAAAAAAATATTTTTCGAGGAATTAAAAATAAAAGTGGCTATATTTAGAGGGACCACAACAGATCTAACCCTTGATTTTATATTATAAAATAAGATAACTACTGTTTCTTTTTTAAAATTAATAATATAAAAATAATAATAAATATCTAACTATATCTAATATTTATGAATTCAATAAACAAACTTTTATATGAAAAATAACTAGAAAATTACTGAACAAGCGAAGGTAATATAAAATAAAATACTTTTCTTAAAATAAAATAAGAAGTGAGAAATCTTATTCCAATTTTTTTAATCTCTCTCTACTTTTTTAAATTATTTTCATCCACATTTTTTGTCCTTGGCGTCAAACCCCACTAATGGAGTATGACTTGGCATTACACGTGAAATATTTGATCGTAGAAATAATTTTTTAATATGTTCTTAAACCAATTTACAGCCTGACATTTGTTAATTAAAAATAATTTTTAAAATCTTATTTTTTTATAATTTAATAAACAACAACTTCTCTCAAATACATTAAATTTAAATCCATTCAGTGCTTTGTCTCTATCTTTCACGCATCATCAGTGTTGAAGAGGTTCATTTTTGCTTTGAAGTTTTTAGTTTTCGTTGAAGTAGGTTAATCGTTTTTCTTTCCGCTTCTGCTAGTGAAGAACTAGTTCGAGCTGTCTTGAAGAAATTTCAGTGTGATTTTTGAAGTTGTGGTCCCAACTGTATATGCATTTAATGTCTTTCGAATTGTTTATGGATTTCAATAGTTAATGTTTCTCCTTTTTTTTGTGTGTCCCACATTTAGGGTTCTGTATTGTATGTGGTCCAATGTGCCCTGAAATGTTGTCGTGTTGACTGAAATATTGTTGACTTTATGTGAATGTAAAACCAAATTTACCCTTGATTGTATTTGTCTTGTACAAGAAATGAGAATATTTTATGTGATATTTTCACCAAGGATTCTTTTGTAAAAGACCCTAAGTTAAAGTTAAGGTATGAAGGTGGGAATATTTATGCATTTAGTGGACAGGACAATGATTATGGTCATTTTTTTAGAGCTAGTGACCTAATTAAGGAGATGGACTCAGAGTTTAGTGTTGATGATGTGAAGTTAAGGTGGAAATACAATTTTAAAATAATTTTTAATCAACAAATGTCAAGCTGGAAATAGGTTTAAAAACATATTAAAAAAATTAATTACACATGTACAGTCAAATATTATGCGTAATGGCACGTCATACTCCGCTAGTGAAACTTAAAGTTAGAGATCAAAAGTGTGGATGAAAAATATTTAAAAGACCGTTCTTTAAAAAAATATTTTTCGAGGAATTAAAAATAAAAGTGGCTATATTTAGAGGGACCACAACAGATCTAACCCTTGATTTTATATTATAAAATAAGATAACTACTGTTTCTTTTTTAAAATTAATAATATAAAAATAATAATAAATATCTAACTATATCTAATATTTATGAATTCAATAAACAAACTTTTATATGAAAAATAACTAGAAAATTACTGAACAAGCGAAGGTAATATAAAATAAAATACTTTTCTTAAAATAAAATAAGAAGTGAGAAATCTTATTCCAATTTTTTTAATCTCTCTCTACTTTTTTAAATTATTTTCATCCACATTTTTTGTCCTTGGCGTCAAACCCCACTAATGGAGTATGACTTGGCATTACACGTGAAATATTTGATCGTAGAAATAATTTTTTAATATGTTCTTAAACCAATTTACAGCCTGACATTTGTTAATTAAAAATAATTTTTAAAATCTTATTTTTTTATAATTTAATAAACAACAACTTCTCTCAAATACATTAAATTTAAATCCATTCAGTGCTTTGTCTCTATCTTTCACGCATCATCAGTGTTGAAGAGGTTCATTTTTGCTTTGAAGTTTTTAGTTTTCGTTGAAGTAGGTTAATCGTTTTTCTTTCCGCTTCTGCTAGTGAAGAACTAGTTCGAGCTGTCTTGAAGAAATTTCAGTGTGATTTTTGAAGTTGTGGTCCCAACTGTATATGCATTTAATGTCTTTCGAATTGTTTATGGATTTCAATAGTTAATGTTTCTCCTTTTTTTTGTGTGTCCCACATTTAGGGTTCTGTATTGTATGTGGTCCAATGTGCCCTGAAATGTTGTCGTGTTGACTGAAATATTGTTGACTTTATGTGAATGTAAAACCAAATTTACCCTTGATTGTATTTGTCTTGTACAAGAAATGAGAATATTTTATGTGATATTTTCACCAAGGATTCTTTTGTAAAAGACCCTAAGTTAAAGTTAAGGTATGAAGGTGGGAATATTTATGCATTTAGTGGACAGGACAATGATTATGGTCATTTTTTTAGAGCTAGTGACCTAATTAAGGAGATGGACTCAGAGTTTAGTGTTGATGATGTGAAGTTAAGGTGGAAATACAATTTTAAAATAATTTTTAATCAACAAATGTCAAGCTGGAAATAGGTTTAAAAACATATTAAAAAAATTAATTACACATGTACAGTCAAATATTATGCGTAATGGCACGTCATACTCCGCTAGTGAAACTTAAAGTTAGAGATCAAAAGTGTGGATGAAAAATATTTAAAAGACCGTTCTTTAAAAAAATATTTTTCGAGGAATTAAAAATAAAAGTGGCTATATTTAGAGGGACCACAACAGATCTAACCCTTGATTTTATATTATAAAATAAGATAACTACTGTTTCTTTTTTAAAATTAATAATATAAAAATAATAATAAATATCTAACTATATCTAATATTTATGAATTCAATAAACAAACTTTTATATGAAAAATAACTAGAAAATTACTGAACAAGCGAAGGTAATATAAAATAAAATACTTTTCTTAAAATAAAATAAGAAGTGAGAAATCTTATTCCAATTTTTTTAATCTCTCTCTACTTTTTTAAATTATTTTCATCCACATTTTTTGTCCTTGGCGTCAAACCCCACTAATGGAGTATGACTTGGCATTACACGTGAAATATTTGATCGTAGAAATAATTTTTTAATATGTTCTTAAACCAATTTACAGCCTGACATTTGTTAATTAAAAATAATTTTTAAAATCTTATTTTTTTATAATTTAATAAACAACAACTTCTCTCAAATACATTAAATTTAAATCCATTCAGTGCTTTGTCTCTATCTTTCACGCATCATCAGTGTTGAAGAGGTTCATTTTTGCTTTGAAGTTTTTAGTTTTCGTTGAAGTAGGTTAATCGTTTTTCTTTCCGCTTCTGCTAGTGAAGAACTAGTTCGAGCTGTCTTGAAGAAATTTCAGTGTGATTTTTGAAGTTGTGGTCCCAACTGTATATGCATTTAATGTCTTTCGAATTGTTTATGGATTTCAATAGTTAATGTTTCTCCTTTTTTTTGTGTGTCCCACATTTAGGGTTCTGTATTGTATGTGGTCCAGTGTGCCCTGAAATGTGGTCGTGTTGACTGAAATATTGTTGACTTTATGTGAATGTAAAACCAAATTTACCCTTGATTGTATTTGTCTTGTACAAGAAATGAGAATATTTTATGTGATATTTTCACCAAGGATTCTTTTGTAAAAGACCCTAAGTTAAAGTTAAGGTATGAAGGTGGGAATATTTATGCATTTAGTGGACAGGACAATGATTATGGTCATTTTTTTAGAGCTAGTGACCTAATTAAGGAGATGGACTCAGAGTTTAGTGTTGATGATGTGAAGTTAAGGTGGAAATACAATTTTAAAATAATTTTTAATCAACAAATGTCAAGCTGGAAATAGGTTTAAAAACATATTAAAAAAATTAATTACACATGTACAGTCAAATATTATGCGTAATGGCACGTCATACTCCGCTAGTGAAACTTAAAGTTAGAGATCAAAAGTGTGGATGAAAAATATTTAAAAGACCGTTCTTTAAAAAAATATTTTTCGAGGAATTAAAAATAAAAGTGGCTATATTTAGAGGGACCACAACAGATCTAACCCTTGATTTTATATTATAAAAAAAGATAACTACTGTTTCTTTTTTAAAATTAATAATATAAAAATAATAATAAATATCTAACTATATCTAATATTTATGAATTCAATAAACAAACTTTTATATGAAAAATAACTAGAAAATTACTGAACAAGCGAAGGTAATATAAAATAAAATACTTTTCTTAAAATAAAATAAGAAGTGAGAAATCTTATTCCAATTTTTTTAATCTCTCTCTACTTTTTAAAATTATTTTCATCCACATTTTTTGTCCTTGGCGTCAAACCCCACTAATGGAGTATGACTTGGCATTACACGTGAAATATTTGATCGTAGAAATAATTTTTTAATATGTTCTTAAACCAATTTACAGCCTGACATTTGTTAATTAAAAATAATTTTTAAAATCTTATTTTTTTATAATTTAATAAACAACAACTTCTCTCAAATACATTAAATTTAAATCCATTCAGTGCTTTGTCTCTATCTTTCACGCATCATCAGTGTTGAAGAGGTTCATTTTTGCTTTGAAGTTTTTAGTTTTCGTTGAAGTAGGTTAATCGTTTTTCTTTCCGCTTCTGCTAGTGAAGAACTAGTTCGAGCTGTCTTGAAGAAATTTCAGTGTGATTTTTGAAGTTGTGGTCCCAACTGTATATGCATTTAATGTCTTTCGAATTGTTTATGGATTTCAATAGTTAATGTTTCTCCTTTTTTTTGTGTGTCCCACATTTAGGGTTCTGTATTGTATGTGGTCCAATGTGCCCTGAAATGTTGTCGTGTTGACTGAAATATTGTTGACTTTATGTGAATGTAAAACCAAATTTACCCTTGATTGTATTTGTCTTGTACAAGAAATGAGAATATTTTATGTGATATTTTCACCAAAGATTCTTTTGTAAAAGACCCTAAGTTAAAGTTAAGGTATGAAGGTGGGAATATTTATGCATTTAGTGGACAGGACAATGATTATGGTCATTTTTTTAGAGCTAGTGACCTAATTAAGGAGATGGACTCAGAGTTTAGTGTTGATGATGTGAAGTTAAGGTGGAAATACAATTTTAAAATAATTTTTAATCAACAAATGTCAAGCTGGAAATAGGTTTAAAAACATATTAAAAAAATTAATTACACATGTACAGTCAAATATTATGCGTAATGGCACGTCATACTCCGCTAGTGAAACTTAAAGTTAGAGATCAAAAGTGTGGATGAAAAATATTTAAAAGACCGTTCTTTAAAAAAATATTTTTCGAGGAATTAAAAATAAAAGTGGCTATATTTAGAGGGACCACAACAGATCTAACCCTTGATTTTATATTATAAAAAAAGATAACTACTGTTTCTTTTTTAAAATTAATAATATAAAAATAATAATAAATATCTAACTATATCTAATATTTATGAATTCAATAAACAAACTTTTATATGAAAAATAACTAGAAAATTACTGAACAAGCGAAGGTAATATAAAATAAAATACTTTTCTTAAAATAAAATAAGAAGTGAGAAATCTTATTCCAATTTTTTTAATCTCTCTCTACTTTTTTAAATTATTTTCATCCACATTTTTTGTCCTTGGCGTCAAACCCCACTAATGGAGTATGACTTGGCATTACACGTGAAATATTTGATCGTAGAAATAATTTTTTAATATGTTCTTAAACCAATTTACAGCCTGACATTTGTTAATTAAAAATAATTTTTAAAATCTTATTTTTTTATAATTTAATAAACAACAACTTCTCTCAAATACATTAAATTTAAATCCATTCAGTGCTTTGTCTCTATCTTTCACGCATCATCAGTGTTGAAGAGGTTCATTTTTGCTTTGAAGTTTTTAGTTTTCGTTGAAGTAGGTTAATCGTTTTTCTTTCCGCTTCTGCTAGTGAAGAACTAGTTCGAGCTGTCTTGAAGAAATTTCAGTGTGATTTTTGATGTTGTGGTCCCAACTGTATATGCATTTAATGTCTTTCGAATTGTTTATGGATTTCAATAGTTAATGTTTCTCCTTTTTTTTGTGTGTCCCACATTTAGGGTTATGTATTGTATGTGGTCCAATGTGCCCTGAAATGTTGTCGTGTTGACTGAAATATTGTTGACTTTATGTGAATGTAAAACCAAATTTACCCTTGATTGTATTTGTCTTGTACAAGAAATGAGAATATTTTATGTGATATTTTCACCAAGGATTCTTTTGTAAAAGACCCTAAGTTAAAGTTAAGGTATGAAGGTGGGAATATTTATGCATTTAGTGGACAGGACAATGATTATGGTCATTTTTTTAGAGCTAGTGACCTAATTAAGGAGATGGACTCAGAGTTTAGTGTTGATGATGTGAAGTTAAGGTGGAAATACAATTTTAAAATAATTTTTAATCAACAAATGTCAAGCTGGAAATAGGTTTAAAAACATATTAAAAAAATTAATTACACATGTACAGTCAAATATTATGCGTAATGGCACGTCATACTCCGCTAGTGAAACTTAAAGTTAGAGATCAAAAGTGTGGATGAAAAATATTTAAAAGACCGTTCTTTAAAAAAATATTTTTCGAGGAATTAAAAATAAAAGTGGCTATATTTAGAGGGACCACAACAGATCTAACCCTTGATTTTATATTATAAAATAAGATAACTACTGTTTCTTTTTTAAAATTAATAATATAAAAATAATAATAAATATCTAACTATATCTAATATTTATGAATTCAATAAACAAACTTTTATATGAAAAATAACTAGAAAATTACTGAACAAGCGAAGGTAATATAAAATAAAATACTTTTCTTAAAATAAAATAAGAAGTGAGAAATCTTATTCCAATTTTTTTAATCTCTCTCTACTTTTTTAAATTATTTTCATCCACATTTTTTGTCCTTGGCGTCAAACCCCACTAATGGAGTATGACTTGGCATTACACGTGAAATATTTGATCGTAGAAATAATTTTTTAATATGTTCTTAAACCAATTTACAGCCTGACATTTGTTAATTAAAAATAATTTTTAAAATCTTATTTTTTTATAATTTAATAAACAACAACTTCTCTCAAATACATTAAATTTAAATCCATTCAGTGCTTTGTCTCTATCTTTCACGCATCATCAGTGTTGAAGAGGTTCATTTTTGCTTTGAAGTTTTTAGTTTTCGTTGAAGTAGGTTAATCGTTTTTCTTTCCGCTTCTGCTAGTGAAGAACTAGTTCGAGCTGTCTTGAAGAAATTTCAGTGTGATTTTTGAAGTTGTGGTCCCAACTGTATATGCATTTAATGTCTTTCGAATTGTTTATGGATTTCAATAGTTAATGTTTCTCC
The DNA here is from genome assembly GCA_022829125.1 of Lathyrus tuberosus. NCBI lineage: Eukaryota > Viridiplantae > Streptophyta > Magnoliopsida > Fabales > Fabaceae > Lathyrus > Lathyrus tuberosus. The sequence continues at coordinate 11,622,451 of JALAZF010000141.1, forward strand.
TTTTTTTTGTGTGTCCCACATTTAGGGTTCTGTATTGTATGTGGTCCAATGTGCCCTGAAATGTTGTCGTGTTGACTGAAATATTGTTGACTTTATGTGAATGTAAAACCAAATTTACCCTTGATTGTATTTGTCTTGTACAAGAAATGAGAATATTTTATGTGATATTTTCACCAAGGATTCTTTTGTAAAAGACCCTAAGTTAAAGTTAAGGTATGAAGGTGGGAATATTTATGCATTTAGTGGACAGGACAATGATTATGGTCATTTTTTTAGAGCTAGTGACCTAATTAAGGAGATGGACTCAGAGTTTAGTGTTGATGATGTGAAGTTAAGGTGGAAATACAATTTTAAAATAATTTTTAATCAACAAATGTCAAGCTGGAAATAGGTTTAAAAACATATTAAAAAAATTAATTACACATGTACAGTCAAATATTATGCGTAATGGCACGTCATACTCCGCTAGTGAAACTTAAAGTTAGAGATCAAAAGTGTGGATGAAAAATATTTAAAAGACCGTTCTTTAAAAAAATATTTTTCGAGGAATTAAAAATAAAAGTGGCTATATTTAGAGGGACCACAACAGATCTAACCCTTGATTTTATATTATAAAATAAGATAACTACTGTTTCTTTTTTAAAATTAATAATATAAAAATAATAATAAATATCTAACTATATCTAATATTTATGAATTCAATAAACAAACTTTTATATGAAAAATAACTAGAAAATTACTGAACAAGCGAAGGTAATATAAAATAAAATACTTTTCTTAAAATAAAATAAGAAGTGAGAAATCTTATTCCAATTTTTTTAATCTCTCTCTACTTTTTTAAATTATTTTCATCCACATTTTTTGTCCTTGGCGTCAAACCCCACTAATGGAGTATGACTTGGCATTACACGTGAAATATTTGATCGTAGAAATAATTTTTTAATATGTTCTTAAACCAATTTACAGCCTGACATTTGTTAATTAAAAATAATTTTTAAAATCTTATTTTTTTATAATTTAATAAACAACAACTTCTCTCAAATACATTAAATTTAAATCCATTCAGTGCTTTGTCTCTATCTTTCACGCATCATCAGTGTTGAAGAGGTTCATTTTTGCTTTGAAGTTTTTAGTTTTCGTTGAAGTAGGTTAATCGTTTTTCTTTCCGCTTCTGCTAGTGAAGAACTAGTTCGAGCTGTCTTGAAGAAATTTCAGTGTGATTTTTGAAGTTGTGGTCCCAATTGTATATGCATTTAATGTCTTTCGAATTGTTTATGGATTTCAATAGTTAATGTTTCTCCTTTTTTTTGTGTGTCCCACATTTAGGGTTCTGTATTGTATGTGGTCCAATGTGCCCTGAAATGTTGTCGTGTTGACTGAAATATTGTTGACTTTATGTGAATGTAAAACCAAATTTACCCTTGATTGTATTTGTCTTGTACAAGAAATGAGAATATTTTATGTGATATTTTCACCAAGGATTCTTTTGTAAAAGACCCTAAGTTAAAGTTAAGGTATGAAGGTGGGAATATTTATGCATTTAGTGGACAGGACAATGATTATGGTCATTTTTTTAGAGCTAGTGACCTAATTAAGGAGATGGACTCAGAGTTTAGTGTTGATGATGTGAAGTTAAGGTGGAAATACAATTTTAAAATAATTTTTAATCAACAAATGTCAAGCTGGAAATAGGTTTAAAAACATATTAAAAAAATTAATTACACATGTACAGTCAAATATTATGCGTAATGGCACGTCATACTCCGCTAGTGAAACTTAAAGTTAGAGATCAAAAGTGTGGATGAAAAATATTTAAAAGACCGTTCTTTAAAAAAATATTTTTTGAGGAATTAAAAATAAAAGTGGCTATATTTAGAGGGACCACAACAGATCTAACCCTTAATTTTATATTATTAAATAAGATAACTACTGTTTCTTTTTTAAAATTAATAATATAAAAATAATAATAAATATCTAACTATATCTAATATTTATGAATTCAATAAACAAACTTTTATATGAAAAATAACTAGAAAATTACTGAACAAGCGAAGGTAATATAAAATAAAATACTTTTCTTAAAATAAAATAAGAAGTGAGAAATCTTATTCCAATTTTTTTAATCTCTCTCTACTTTTTTAAATTATTTTCATCCACATTTTTTGTCCTTGGCGTCAAACCCCACTAATGGAGTATGACTTGGCATTACACGTGAAATATTTGATCGTAGAAATAATTTTTTAATATGTTCTTAAACCAATTTACAGCCTGACATTTGTTAATTAAAAATAATTTTTAAAATCTTATTTTTTTATAATTTAATAAACAACAACTTCTCTCAAATACATTAAATTTAAATCCATTCAGTGCTTTGTCTCTATCTTTCACGCATCATCAGTGTTGAAGAGGTTCATTTTTGCTTTGAAGTTTTTAGTTTTCGTTGAAGTAGGTTAATCGTTTTTCTTTCCGCTTCTGCTAGTGAAGAACTAGTTCGAGCTGTCTTGAAGAAATTTCAGTGTGATTTTTGAAGTTGTGGTCCCAACTGTATATGCATTTAATGTCTTTCGAATTGTTTATGGATTTCAATAGTTAATGTTTCTCCTTTTTTTTGTGTGTCCCACATTTAGGGTTCTGTATTGTATGTGGTCCAATGTGCCCTGAAATGTTGTCGTGTTGACTGAAATATTGTTGACTTTATGTGAATGTAAAACCAAATTTACCCTTGATTGTATTTGTCTTGTACAAGAAATGAGAATATTTTATGTGATATTTTCACCAAGGATTCTTTTGTAAAAGACCCTAAGTTAAAGTTAAGGTATGAAGGTGGGAATATTTATGCATTTAGTGGACAGGACAATGATTATGGTCATTTTTTTAGAGCTAGTGACCTAATTAAGGAGATGGACTCAGAGTTTAGTGTTGATGATGTGAAGTTAAGGTGGAAATACAATTTTAAAATAATTTTTAATCAACAAATGTCAAGCTGGAAATAGGTTTAAAAACATATTAAAAAAATTAATTACACATGTACAGTCAAATATTATGCGTAATGGCACGTCATACTCCGCTAGTGAAACTTAAAGTTAGAGATCAAAAGTGTGGATGAAAAATATTTAAAAGACCGTTCTTTAAAAAAATATTTTTCGAGGAATTAAAAATAAAAGTGGCTATATTTAGAGGGACCACAACAGATCTAACCCTTGATTTTATATTATAAAAAAAGATAACTACTGTTTCTTTTTTAAAATTAATAATATAAAAATAATAATAAATATCTAACTATATCTAATATTTATGAATTCAATAAACAAACTTTTATATGAAAAATAACTAGAAAATTACTGAACAAGCGAAGGTAATATAAAATAAAATACTTTTCTTAAAATAAAATAAGAAGTGAGAAATCTTATTCCAATTTTTTTAATCTCTCTCTACTTTTTTAAATTATTTTCATCCACATTTTTTGTCCTTGGCGTCAAACCCCACTAATGGAGTATGACTTGGCATTACACGTGAAATATTTGATCGTAGAAATAATTTTTTAATATGTTCTTAAACCAATTTACAGCCTGACATTTGTTAATTAAAAATAATTTTTAAAATCTTATTTTTTTATAATTTAATAAACAACAACTTCTCTCAAATACATTAAATTTAAATCCATTCAGTGCTTTGTCTCTATCTTTCACGCATCATCAGTGTTGAAGAGGTTCATTTTTGCTTTGAAGTTTTTAGTTTTCGTTGAAGTAGGTTAATCGTTTTTCTTTCCGCTTCTGCTAGTGAAGAACTAGTTCGAGCTGTCTTGAAGAAATTTCAGTGTGATTTTTGATGTTGTGGTCCCAACTGTATATGCATTTAATGTCTTTCGAATTGTTTATGGATTTCAATAGTTAATGTTTCTCCTTTTTTTTGTGTGTCCCACATTTAGGGTTATGTATTGTATGTGGTCCAATGTGCCCTGAAATGTTGTCGTGTTGACTGAAATATTGTTGACTTTATGTGAATGTAAAACCAAATTTACCCTTGATTGTATTTGTCTTGTACAAGAAATGAGAATATTTTATGTGATATTTTCACCAAGGATTCTTTTGTAAAAGACCCTAAGTTAAAGTTAAGGTATGAAGGTGGGAATATTTATGCATTTAGTGGACAGGACAATGATTATGGTCATTTTTTTAGAGCTAGTGACCTAATTAAGGAGATGGACTCAGAGTTTAGTGTTGATGATGTGAAGTTAAGGTGGAAATACAATTTTAAAATAATTTTTAATCAACAAATGTCAAGCTGGAAATAGGTTTAAAAACATATTAAAAAAATTAATTACACATGTACAGTCAAATATTATGCGTAATGGCACGTCATACTCCGCTAGTGAAACTTAAAGTTAGAGATCAAAAGTGTGGATGAAAAATATTTAAAAGACCGTTCTTTAAAAAAATATTTTTTGAGGAATTAAAAATAAAAGTGGCTATATTTAGAGGGACCACAACAGATCTAACCCTTGATTTTATATTATAAAAAAAGATAACTACTATTTCTTTTTTAAAATTAATAATATAAAAATAATAATAAATATCTAACTATATCTAATATTTATGAATTCAATAAACAAACTTTTATATGAAAAATAACTAGAAAATTACTGAACAAGCGAAGGTAATATAAAATAAAATACTTTTCTTAAAATAAAATAAGAAGTGAGAAATCTTATTCCAATTTTTTTAATCTCTCTCTACTTTTTTAAATTATTTTCATCCACATTTTTTGTCCTTGGCGTCAAACCCCACTAATGGAGTATGACTTGGCATTACACGTGAAATATTTGATCGTAGAAATAATTTTTTAATATGTTCTTAAACCAATTTACAGCCTGACATTTGTTAATTAAAAATAATTTTTAAAATCTTATTTTTTTATAATTTAATAAACAACAACTTCTCTCAAATACATTAAATTTAAATCCATTCAGTGCTTTGTCTCTATCTTTCACGCATCATCAGTGTTGAAGAGGTTCATTTTTGCTTTGAAGTTTTTAGTTTTCGTTGAAGTAGGTTAATCGTTTTTCTTTCCGCTTCTGCTAGTGAAGAACTAGTTCGAGCTGTCTTGAAGAAATTTCAGTGTGATTTTTGAAGTTGTGGTCCCAATTGTATATGCATTTAATGTCTTTCGAATTGTTTATGGATTTCAATAGTTAATGTTTCTCCTTTTTTTTGTGTGTCCCACATTTAGGGTTCTGTATTGTATGTGGTCCAATGTGCCCTGAAATGTTGTCGTGTTGACTGAAATATTGTTGACTTTATGTGAATGTAAAACCAAATTTACCCTTGATTGTATTTGTCTTGTACAAGAAATGAGAATATTTTATGTGATATTTTCACCAAGGATTCTTTTGTAAAAGACCCTAAGTTAAAGTTAAGGTATGAAGGTGGGAATATTTATGCATTTAGTGGACAGGACAATGATTATGGTCATTTTTTTAGAGCTAGTGACCTAATTAAGGAGATGGACTCAGAGTTTAGTGTTGATGATGTGAAGTTAAGGTGGAAATACAATTTTAAAATAATTTTTAATCAACAAATGTCAAGCTGGAAATAGGTTTAAAAACATATTAAAAAAATTAATTACACATGTACAGTCAAATATTATGCGTAATGGCACGTCATACTCCGCTAGTGAAACTTAAAGTTAGAGATCAAAAGTGTGGATGAAAAATATTTAAAAGACCGTTCTTTAAAAAAATATTTTTCGAGGAATTAAAAATAAAAGTGGCTATATTTAGAGGGACCACAACAGATCTAACCCTTGATTTTATATTATAAAATAAGATAACTACTGTTTCTTTTTTAAAATTAATAATATAAAAATAATAATAAATATCTAACTATATCTAATATTTATGAATTCAATAAACAAACTTTTATATGAAAAATAACTAGAAAATTACTGAACAAGCGAAGGTAATATAAAATAAAATACTTTTCTTAAAATAAAATAAGAAGTGAGAAATCTTATTCCAATTTTTTTAATCTCTCTCTACTTTTTTAAATTATTTTCATCCACATTTTTTGTCCTTGGCGTCAAACCCCACTAATGGAGTATGACTTGGCATTACACGTGAAATATTTGATCGTAGAAATAATTTTTTAATATGTTCTTAAACCAATTTACAGCCTGACATTTGTTAATTAAAAATAATTTTTAAAATCTTATTTTTTTATAATTTAATAAACAACAACTTCTCTCAAATACATTAAATTTAAATCCATTCAGTGCTTTGTCTCTATCTTTCACGCATCATCAGTGTTGAAGAGGTTCATTTTTGCTTTGAAGTTTTTAGTTTTCGTTGAAGTAGGTTAATCGTTTTTCTTTCCGCTTCTGCTAGTGAAGAACTAGTTCGAGCTGTCTTGAAGAAATTTCAGTGTGATTTTTGAAGTTGTGGTCCCAACTGTATATGCATTTAATGTCTTTCGAATTGTTTATGGATTTCAATAGTTAATGTTTCTCCTTTTTTTTGTGTGTCCCACATTTAGGGTTCTGTATTGTATGTGGTCCAATGTGCCCTGAAATGTTGTCGTGTTGACTGAAATATTGTTGACTTTATGTGAATGTAAAACCAAATTTACCCTTGATTGTATTTGTCTTGTACAAGAAATGAGAATATTTTATGTGATATTTTCACCAAGGATTCTTTTGTAAAAGACCCTAAGTTAAAGTTAAGGTATGAAGGTGGGAATATTTATGCATTTAGTGGACAGGACAATGATTATGGTCATTTTTTTAGAGCTAGTGACCTAATTAAGGAGATGGACTCAGAGTTTAGTGTTGATGATGTGAAGTTAAGGTGGAAATACAATTTTAAAATAATTTTTAATCAACAAATGTCAAGCTGGAAATAGGTTTAAAAACATATTAAAAAAATTAATTACACATGTACAGTCAAATATTATGCGTAATGGCACGTCATACTCCGCTAGTGAAACTTAAAGTTAGAGATCAAAAGTGTGGATGAAAAATATTTAAAAGACCGTTCTTTAAAAAAATATTTTTCGAGGAATTAAAAATAAAAGTGGCTATATTTAGAGGGACCACAACAGATCTAACCCTTGATTTTATATTATAAAAAAAGATAACTACTGTTTCTTTTTTAAAATTAATAATATAAAAATAATAATAAATATCTAACTATATCTAATATTTATGAATTCAATAAACAAACTTTTATATGAAAAATAACTAGAAAATTACTGAACAAGCGAAGGTAATATAAAATAAAATACTTTTCTTAAAATAAAATAAGAAGTGAGAAATCTTATTCCAATTTTTTTAATCTCTCTCTACTTTTTTAAATTATTTTCATCCACATTTTTTGTCCTTGGCGTCAAACCCCACTAATGGAGTATGACTTGGCATTACACGTGAAATATTTGATCGTAGAAATAATTTTTTAATATGTTCTTAAACCAATTTACAGCCTGACATTTGTTAATTAAAAATAATTTTTAAAATCTTATTTTTTTATAATTTAATAAACAACAACTTCTCTCAAATACATTAAATTTAAATCCATTCAGTGCTTTGTCTCTATCTTTCACGCATCATCAGTGTTGAAGAGGTTCATTTTTGCTTTGAAGTTTTTAGTTTTCGTTGAAGTAGGTTAATCGTTTTTCTTTCCGCTTCTGCTAGTGAAGAACTAGTTCGAGCTGTCTTGAAGAAATTTCAGTGTGATTTTTGAAGTTGTGGTCCCAACTGTATATGCATTTAATGTCTTTCGAATTGTTTATGGATTTCAATAGTTAATGTTTCTCCTTTTTTTTGTGTGTCCCACATTTAGGGTTCTGTATTGTATGTGGTCCAATGTGCCCTGAAATGTTGTCGTGTTGACTGAAATATTGTTGACTTTATGTGAATATAAAACCAAATTTACCCTTGATTGTATTTGTCTTGTACAAGAAATGAGAATATTTTATGTGATATTTTCACCAAGGATTCTTTTGTAAAAGACCCTAAGTTAAAGTTAAGGTATGAAGGTGGGAATATTTATGCATTTAGTGGACAGGACAATGATTATGGTCATTTTTTTAGAGCTAGTGACCTAATTAAGGAGATGGACTCAGAGTTTAGTGTTGATGATGTGAAGTTAAGGTGGAAATACAATTTTAAAATAATTTTTAATCAACAAATGTCAAGCTGGAAATAGGTTTAAAAACATATTAAAAAAATTAATTACACATGTACAGTCAAATATTATGCGTAATGGCACGTCATACTCCGCTAGTGAAACTTAAAGTTAGAGATCAAAAGTGTGGATGAAAAATATTTAAAAGACCGTTCTTTAAAAAAATATTTTTCGAGGAATTAAAAATAAAAGTGGCTATATTTAGAGGGACCACAACAGATCTAACCCTTGATTTTATATTATAAAATAAGATAACTACTGTTTCTTTTTTAAAATTAATAATATAAAAATAATAATAAATATCTAACTATATCTAATATTTATGAATTCAATAAACAAACTTTTATATGAAAAATAACTAGAAAATTACTGAACAAGCGAAGGTAATATAAAATAAAATACTTTTCTTAAAATAAAATAAGAAGTGAGAAATCTTATTCCAATTTTTTTAATCTCTCTCTACTTTTTTAAATTATTTTCATCCACATTTTTTGTCCTTGGCGTCAAACCCCACTAATGGAGTATGACTTGGCATTACACGTGAAATATTTGATCGTAGAAATAATTTTTTAATATGTTCTTAAACCAATTTACAGCCTGACATTTGTTAATTAAAAATAATTTTTAAAATCTTATTTTTTTATAATTTAATAAACAACAACTTCTCTCAAATACATTAAATTTAAATCCATTCAGTGCTTTGTCTCTATCTTTCACGCATCATCAGTGTTGAAGAGGTTCATTTTTGCTTTGAAGTTTTTAGTTTTCGTTGAAGTAGGTTAATCGTTTTTCTTTCCGCTTCTGCTAGTGAAGAACTAGTTCGAGCTGTCTTGAAGAAATTTCAGTGTGATTTTTGAAGTTGTGGTCCCAACTGTATATGCATTTAATGTCTTTCGAATTGTTTATGGATTTCAATAGTTAATGTTTCTCCTTTTTTTTGTGTGTCCCACATTTAGGGTTCTGTATTGTATGTGGTCCAATGTGCCCTGAAATGTTGTCGTGTTGACTGAAATATTGTTGACTTTATGTGAATGTAAAACCAAATTTACCCTTGATTGTATTTGTCTTGTACAAGAAATGAGAATATTTTATGTGATATTTTCACCAAGGATTCTTTTGTAAAAGACCCTAAGTTAAAGTTAAGGTATGAAGGTGGGAATATTTATGCATTTAGTGGACAGGACAATGATTATGGTCATTTTTTTAGAGCTAGTGACCTAATTAAGGAGATGGACTCAGAGTTTAGTGTTGATGATGTGAAGTTAAGGTGGAAATACAATTTTAAAATAATTTTTAATCAACAAATGTCAAGCTGGAAATAGGTTTAAAAACATATTAAAAAAATTAATTACACATGTACAGTCAAATATTATGCGTAATGGCACGTCATACTCCGCTAGTGAAACTTAAAGTTAGAGATCAAAAGTGTGGATGAAAAATATTTAAAAGACCGTTCTTTAAAAAAATATTTTTCGAGGAATTAAAAATAAAAGTGGCTATATTTAGAGGGACCACAACAGATCTAACCCTTGATTTTATATTATAAAATAAGATAACTACTGTTTCTTTTTTAAAATTAATAATATAAAAATAATAATAAATATCTAACTATATCTAATATTTATGAATTCAATAAACAAACTTTTATATGAAAAATAACTAGAAAATTACTGAACAAGCGAAGGTAATATAAAATAAAATACTTTTCTTAAAATAAAATAAGAAGTGAGAAATCTTATTCCAATTTTTTTAATCTCTCTCTACTTTTTTAAATTATTTTCATCCACATTTTTTGTCCTTGGCGTCAAACCCCACTAATGGAGTATGACTTGGCATTACACGTGAAATATTTGATCGTAGAAATAATTTTTTAATATGTTCTTAAACCAATTTACAGCCTGACATTTGTTAATTAAAAATAATTTTTAAAATCTTATTTTTTTATAATTTAATAAACAACAACTTCTCTCAAATACATTAAATTTAAATCCATTCAGTGCTTTGTCTCTATCTTTCACGCATCATCAGTGTTGAAGAGGTTCATTTTTGCTTTGAAGTTTTTAGTTTTCGTTGAAGTAGGTTAATCGTTTTTCTTTCCGCTTCTGCTAGTGAAGAACTAGTTCGAGCTGTCTTGAAGAAATTTCAGTGTGATTTTTGAAGTTGTGGTCCCAATTGTATATGCATTTAATGTCTTTCGAATTGTTTATGGATTTCAATAGTTAATGTTTCTCCTTTTTTTTGTGTGTCCCACATTTAGGGTTCTGTATTGTATGTGGTCCAATGTGCCCTGAAATGTTGTCGTGTTGACTGAAATATTGTTGACTTTATGTGAATGTAAAACCAAATTTACCCTTGATTGTATTTGTCTTGTACAAGAAATGAGAATATTTTATGTGATATTTTCACCAAGGATTCTTTTGTAAAAGACCCTAAGTTAAAGTTAAGGTATGAAGGTGGGAATATTTATGCATTTAGTGGACAGGACAATGATTATGGTCATTTTTTTAGAGCTAGTGACCTAATTAAGGAGATGGACTCAGAGTTTAGTGTTGATGATGTGAAGTTAAGGTGGAAATACAATTTTAAAATAATTTTTAATCAACAAATGTCAAGCTGGAAATAGGTTTAAAAACATATTAAAAAAATTAATTACACATGTACAGTCAAATATTATGCGTAATGGCACGTCATACTCCGCTAGTGAAACTTAAAGTTAGAGATCAAAAGTGTGGATGAAAAATATTTAAAAGACCGTTCTTTAAAAAAATATTTTTCGAGGAATTAAAAATAAAAGTGGCTATATTTAGAGGGACCACAACAGATCTAACCCTTGATTTTATATTATAAAATAAGATAACTACTGTTTCTTTTTTAAAATTAATAATATAAAAATAATAATAAATATCTAACTATATCTAATATTTATGAATTCAATAAACAAACTTTTATATGAAAAATAACTAGAAAATTACTGAACAAGCGAAGGTAATATAAAATAAAATACTTTTCTTAAAATAAAATAAGAAGTGAGAAATCTTATTCCAATTTTTTTAATCTCTCTCTACTTTTTTAAATTATTTTCATCCACATTTTTTGTCCTTGGCGTCAAACCCCACTAATGGAGTATGACTTGGCATTACACGTGAAATATTTGATCGTAGAAATAATTTTTTAATATGTTCTTAAACCAATTTACAGCCTGACATTTGTTAATTAAAAATAATTTTTAAAATCTTATTTTTTTATAATTTAATAAACAACAACTTCTCTCAAATACATTAAATTTAAATCCATTCAGTGCTTTGTCTCTATCTTTCACGCATCATCAGTGTTGAAGAGGTTCATTTTTGCTTTGAAGTTTTTAGTTTTCGTTGAAGTAGGTTAATCGTTTTTCTTTCCGCTTCTGCTAGTGAAGAACTAGTTCGAGCTGTCTTGAAGAAATTTCAGTGTGATTTTTGAAGTTGTGGTCCCAATTGTATATGCATTTAATGTCTTTCGAATTGTTTATGGATTTCAATAGTTAATGTTTCTCCTTTTTTTTGTGTGTCCCACATTTAGGGTTCTGTATTGTATGTGGTCCAATGTGCCCTGAAATGTTGTCGTGTTGACTGAAATATTGTTGACTTTATGTGAATGTAAAACCAAATTTACCCTTGATTGTATTTGTCTTGTACAAGAAATGAGAATATTTTATGTGATATTTTCACCAAGGATTCTTTTGTAAAAGACCCTAAGTTAAAGTTAAGGTATGAAGGTGGGAATATTTATGCATTTAGTGGACAGGACAATGATTATGGTCATTTTTTTAGAGCTAGTGACCTAATTAAGGAGATGGACTCAGAGTTTAGTGTTGATGATGTGAAGTTAAGGTGGAAATACAATTTTAAAATAATTTTTAATCAACAAATGTCAAGCTGGAAATAGGTTTAAAAACATATTAAAAAAATTAATTACACATGTACAGTCAAATATTATGCGTAATGGCACGTCATACTCCGCTAGTGAAACTTAAAGTTAGAGATCAAAAGTGTGGATGAAAAATATTTAAAAGACCGTTCTTTAAAAAAATATTTTTCGAGGAATTAAAAATAAAAGTGGCTATATTTAGAGGGACCACAACAGATCTAACCCTTGATTTTATATTATAAAATAAGATAACTACTGTTTCTTTTTTAAAATTAATAATATAAAAATAATAATAAATATCTAACTATATCTAATATTTATGAATTCAATAAACAAACTTTTATATGAAAAATAACTAGAAAATTACTGAACAAGCGAAGGTAATATAAAATAAAATACTTTTCTTAAAATAAAATAAGAAGTGAGAAATCTTATTCCAATTTTTTTAATCTCTCTCTACTTTTTTAAATTATTTTCATCCACATTTTTTGTCCTTGGCGTCAAACCCCACTAATGGAGTATGACTTGGCATTACACGTGAAATATTTGATCGTAGAAATAATTTTTTAATATGTTCTTAAACCAATTTACAGCCTGACATTTGTTAATTAAAAATAATTTTTAAAATCTTATTTTTTTATAATTTAATAAACAACAACTTCTCTCAAATACATTAAATTTAAATCCATTCAGTGCTTTGTCTCTATCTTTCACGCATCATCAGTGTTGAAGAGGTTCATTTTTGCTTTGAAGTTTTTAGTTTTCGTTGAAGTAGGTTAATCGTTTTTCTTTCCGCTTCTGCTAGTGAAGAACTAGTTCGAGCTGTCTTGAAGAAATTTCAGTGTGATTTTTGAAGTTGTGGTCCCAATTGTATATGCATTTAATGTCTTTCGAATTGTTTATGGATTTCAATAGTTAATGTTTCTCCTTTTTTTTGTGTGTCCCACATTTAGGGTTCTGTATTGTATGTGGTCCAATGTGCCCTGAAATGTTGTCGTGTTGACTGAAATATTGTTGACTTTATGTGAATGTAAAACCAAATTTACCCTTGATTGTATTTGTCTTGTACAAGAAATGAGAATATTTTATGTGATATTTTCACCAAGGATTCTTTTGTAAAAGACCCTAAGTTAAAGTTAAGGTATGAAGGTGGGAATATTTATGCATTTAGTGGACAGGACAATGATTATGGTCATTTTTTTAGAGCTAGTGACCTAATTAAGGAGATGGACTCAGAGTTTAGTGTTGATGATGTGAAGTTAAGGTGGAAATACAATTTTAAAATAATTTTTAATCAACAAATGTCAAGCTGGAAATAGGTTTAAAAACATATTAAAAAAATTAATTACACATGTACAGTCAAATATTATGCGTAATGGCACGTCATACTCCGCTAGTGAAACTTAAAGTTAGAGATCAAAAGTGTGGATGAAAAATATTTAAAAGACCGTTCTTTAAAAAAATATTTTTCGAGGAATTAAAAATAAAAGTGGCTATATTTAGAGGGACCACAACAGATCTAACCCTTGATTTTATATTATAAAATAAGATAACTACTGTTTCTTTTTTAAAATTAATAATATAAAAATAATAATAAATATCTAACTATATCTAATATTTATGAATTCAATAAACAAACTTTTATATGAAAAATAACTAGAAAATTACTGAACAAGCGAAGGTAATATAAAATAAAATACTTTTCTTAAAATAAAATAAGAAGTGAGAAATCTTATTCCAATTTTTTTAATCTCTCTCTACTTTTTTAAATTATTTTCATCCACATTTTTTGTCCTTGGCGTCAAACCCCACTAATGGAGTATGACTTGGCATTACACGTGAAATATTTGATCGTAGAAATAATTTTTTAATATGTTCTTAAACCAATTTACAGCCTGACATTTGTTAATTAAAAATAATTTTTAAAATCTTATTTTTTTATAATTTAATAAACAACAACTTCTCTCAAATACATTAAATTTAAATCCATTCAGTGCTTTGTCTCTATCTTTCACGCATCATCAGTGTTGAAGAGGTTCATTTTTGCATTGAAGTTCGTAGTTTTCGTTGAAGTAGGTTAATCGTTTTTCTTTCCGCTTCTGCTAGTGAAGAACTAGTTCGAGCTGTCTTGAAGAAATTTCAGTGTGATTTTTGAAGTTGTGGTCCCAACTGTATATGCATTTAATGTCTTTCGAATTGTTTATTGTAATACCCCGTAAATTTATAAACGCTCGAGTTAATATTATTATGATCAACTGGGTTCCGGAGTACTCTGAGTAATTATTTGATAAAATAATTAGAGTAAACTGACGAACTCAGAGTCGATTAAATTAATAGTATTTAACGTTGAGTTTTTATAATTTGATGTAATTGAGCTAATTTTGGACATTTAGTAGTGTTACTAAAAATGATAGTTTCTATACTATATATTTTCTTTTCTTTTTCCTTGAAAACCAAACAAAAGCTAAAAGAGAAAGATAGAAAGAAAGAAAAGGAAAAAGGGAAGGAAGGAAAGGAAAAGAAAGAGGAAGAAGAGAAATTCTCAAAAAGCTCAAGAATCATCATCAATTCATCTGTTCTTCGTCTAATCATCTCAGTATCAACCTCCTCGTCTAGTAATCCAGGTGGGTTCTAGTTAGACTCTTTAGAGTAGAGTTTTGTTGAGTTTAGAGTTAGGTTGAAATTGTGAAAATTGAATCTTTTTGCACAAAATTCATGAATCTAACTGCTAAATGCAATGTTTGATTATATGTTATACTGGTTGTGATGTTATAACATGTTTTGATGCATTTTGATTGATGAAAATGGGATTTGGGGTTGATTTTGGATCAACCCGTAGCAGAAAAATTCTGCAGGAACTTCTGCATTTTTCTCTGCCCATACGCGTATGGAGCGTGTCAATACGCGTATGGAGCGTGTCAATACGCGTACGGCAAGGGCAATACGCGTATGGATGGCCGGGCATTTTGAGCAATACGCGTATCGCTTGGGGCAATACGCGTATGGCTGGGCGAGCTTTTGGGCATACGCGTACGGGGAATGCCAATACGCGTACGGCCAGGGGAGTTACAGAATCCTGCTGTTGTGATTTATTTTTCCGATCGATTGTTTACAATGCCGTAACTTTTTGTACGTAACTCGGATTGGAACAATTTTGATATCATTGGAAAGATAATAAAATGTACTTTCTTATTAAAATGGTTTTAAGATCGTCGGCCGATTTAATTAAGTCGGGATTTCTGAAATTGTGTCGTTTTATCGACTTTTATCTGTTAATTGTGTGTAATTATTATTGACAATATATGCATGTTAAAATATGGACTAGGCAGGGTGAGGATTATTACCAAAACTGTGTCGGAAGTGTGATTGTTCCATGTGTGGCAACGCTCGTGCATGAAAGGCCGAGGCGTATGCATTTCTGTTTATCAATAACCACAGTTGTGCGGTGTAGTTCATGAGACTCGAGCACCTCCTCTGAACGTTATACACAACTACTTGGCAGGTTTGAGTCCCGTGTTAAGTACGGTTGGAGCCTACGGGTAAAGAGACTTGTGACGGTGTACGGACCGTGAGAAGTGACGGATCACGGTGTACGGACCGGTGATCCCGAATCCAATCGTATGCCAAGTAGCTACAAGGATCCATGACTTGGATCGCCTTCTAGACGTAGAAGGGTACGGGAAAAGGGGATACCTTGGTATTGGTTATTGATATGTGAGTTCTTGAGTGTACGGACTCAGAACGTACTTCGGTACTTTGTGAATCCTTGAGTTTACAGGCTCAAGAGGTACTTCGGTACTAGTGTGAGTTTACAGGCTCACCGTGGCGGTTACTTGTGTGTGTGTACTCATGGTCTTTCCCCTTGGACATGAGTTAGGACTTTGTTAGAACCTTGTAAAGCCGAGAGGACTTTAAGATAGGGAACTCACTGTGATTTGATGTATCTCACCCCACTGTTGTTGTTTACATCACAGGTTCTGCAGGTTTGGCGAAGGGTAAGGACAAGGTTATTTGACTTTCCTTACGGATCGTGGTTTTGTGATGGCATGGCTTCCGCTATGGCGTTATGTTTTGAGATCATTGTTTGATCTAGTTCTTAGTTTTTATCTTTTTGGAACATCTTGTATATGTAATGCCTTAGACTTTTAGGTGTTTTGTATTAGAGGCATTTATGTGTACAATGTGTTAACTAGGAACTTATTATGTTTCAGTACCAAAAGTGAAACTCATGTATAATATATGATTTGATGCATGTATTATTATATGGTCGTTACATTTGGTATCAGAGCAGGTCGTATCCTCGACCTAGCCATGAAATAGAATAAGTGTTTCTTTCCGTTTCATATGCGGCGGGTCGCCATGGGTCTTGTCTGTTATATTTATGGTATTGAGTCTGATCAACTTAATCCTATTGATATGGAATTCAGGAACATGGCTGATAGACGCAGAAACAACCGTGGAAGACCAAGGACTACTCCAGCTGGGACAGTTCCACAAGGTGATGAAGGGAATGCCCCGTTGTACCAATTTATGCAACAGATGCAGCAACAGCAGAATCAGTTCATGCAAGGAATGATGCAGCAAATGGCTGATGGTCTGCATCCTCCAGTGGTTGTTCCGGAAGTTACGGGAGGAACCTACAGGGAATTTGTTCGTATGAATCCTCCGGAGTTTCAAGGAGGGCTAGATCCGGTGAAGGCACACGAATGGATAACAGAAATGGAACGGATTTTTCTGATAGTTCATTGCAGTGAGGAGAATAAGGTGGTCTTTGCTTCTCACTGGTTGAAGGGTCCTGCCATGAGGTGGTGGGAGAGCGCTTCAGCCTTGATGACAACTCAGGAAGTGCCGAAAGTGTGGGAACAGTTTAAGGTAATCTTTATGGAGAAATATTTTCCGAGTTCTTTAAGGTCTCAAAAGGAGTTTGAGTTCCAACAGTTGAGACAGGGAAATTTATCAGTGGCTTCTTATGCGGAACAATTTGAGATCATGGCTGACTATTCTAGACAGGCCATGTATGCTCCTGATGAGAGGTGGAAGATAGATCAGTTTCTGTTTGGGTTAAGGGCTGAGATTTCACACAGCGTGTCTCAACGGGAATTTGCTACTTATGCTGAAATGTTAAGACAATGTTATGTGGCGGAAAATAGCTTGAAAAAGATACAAATGGAGGTGGCTTCGAACAGGGTAACTCAAGGTGACCGTGGAAGGTCGAATCAACAGTTTAGGCAAAGGCAACAGTCTTCCAAAGGGAAGCAAGTACAGGGCTCTAGAACTAGTGTACCTCCGGTATGTCGCACTTGTGGGAGGAGTCATTTTGGTAGGTGTTATTCGGATGGGATACGGTGTTATCAGTGTAACAAGATGGGTCATGTAGCGAGAGATTGTCCTCAGAGTAGGAATCAGGCACAAGGGAAGACTACGGGTCGAGTATATACTCTGGATGCAAGGAAAGCAAAGGGTGAAAATTCCTTGATTGCGGGTACGTGTTTTGTTAATGGTCAACCTTGTTTTGTTTTATTTGACTGTGGGGCTACACATTCTTTCGTGTCTTTGAGATGTGTGAAGCGACTTGGGTTGCAAACTATTCCTTTGTTTCCTCCTATGGTGGTTACTACTGCCATGGACGAAATGGTTGAAACACCACTGATGTGTGAAAATTGTGTGTTGTCGGTGAACGAAAGAGTCTTCCAGATTGATCTTATTTGTCTGCCGCTCAAGAAAGTGGATGTTGTTCTGGGGATGGACTGGCTTTCAGCTAATTCGGTTTTTATCGGTTGTGAGGAGAAGCTAATTATTATTCCATCTGCTGAGACTACTCCGAAAGATGTATTATCAACGATTTTAGAAGGTACGGTGGGAATGGTAAACTTCTTGTTTGAGAAAGAGAAATCTGTTTTAATGGTTCTTACTAAGGAAGGAAGTAGTGAACAGCAAGTTCTAAGTATTCCAATAGTGTGTGAATTTCCTGAAGTGTTTCCTAAGGATGTTTCTTCTCTTCCTCCGGAGAGAGAAGTTGAGTTCTCTATTGACCTGATACCGGGAATGGCTCCTATATCCGTTTCTCCGTATCGGATGGCACCGCTTGAATTAAGAGAATTAAAGGACCAATTGGAGGACTTGATGTCTAAGCATTTTGTTAGGCCTAGTGTTTCACCGTGGGGAGCTCCAGTGTTATTGGTAAAGAAGAAAGATGGGGGAATGCGTTTGTGCATTGATTATCGTAAGTTGAATAAAGTTACCATTAAGAACAAGTATCCCTTACCAAGGATAGACGACTTATTAGATCAATTGAAAGGAGCCTGTGTGTTCTCGAAGATTGATTTACGGTCGGGTTATCATCAGATTCGAGTGAAGAGTTCCGATGTGCCAAAGACTGCATTTAGGACACGTTACGGTCATTACGAATTCTTAGTGATGCCTTTCGGTGTGACTAATGCTCCAGCTGTTTTCATGGATTACATGAATCGAATATTTCAGGCTTACTTGGACCAATTTGTGGTAATCTTTATTGACGATATTCTTATTTATTCTCGTACTCCACAAGAGCACGGAGAACATCTGAGGATTGTCTTATCGGTCTTGCAAGAGAAGCAATTGTTTGCTAAGTTGAGCAAGTGTGAGTTTTGGATGTCGGAAGTTAATTTTCTTGGACATGTGATATCTCGAGGTGGTGTGGCAGTGGATCCATCGAAAGTAGAAGCAGTAATTAATTAGGAGAGACCGAGAAATGTTTCAGAGGTCAGAAGTTTCTTGGGATTGGCCGGTTACTATAGAAGGTTTATCAAGAGCTTTTCTCAATTGGCCTTACCAATGACGAAACTTACTCGGAAGGATGTTACGTTTGAATGGGATTCAGGTTGCGAACAAAGTTTTATACATTTGAAGGAAGTTTGACGAGTGCTCCAGTATTAATTATTCCTGATCCTAACAACTCTTATGAAGTATTCTGTGATGCTTCTAAGAGGGGATTAGGGGGTGTTCTGATGCAAGGTGGTCAAGTGGTAGCTTATGCTTCTCGACAGTTAAAAGTTCATGAGAAGAATTATCCAACTCATGATTTGGAACTAGCTGCAGTGGTTTTTGCACTGAAGGTGTGGCGTCATTATTTATATGGTGTACGTTTTGAAATGTTCAGTGACCACAAAAGTTTGAAGTATTTGTTTGATCAAAAGGAGTTGAATATGCGACAAAGAAGGTGGATGGAGTACTTAAAGGATTATGACTTAGAATTGAAGTATCATCCAGGAAAGGCGAATAAAGTAGCGGATGCTTTAAGTCGGAAAGTGGTTCATAGTGCGGAATTGATGATTTTAGAGTATTCATTGTTGGAAAAGTTTAGAGATCTTAATCTCCAGTTTGTGTGGACTCCGAATGGTGTGATTATGGGAAATTTGAATGTCAATTCTACTTTGAGAGTTGAGATTCAACAGGCACAATTGTTAGAGGAAGAGTTACAAGAGTTGTTACTTCAGCCGGGTTTTATACGAGCGACAGATGGGATTGTTCTGTTTAATCAAAGGATTTGTGTTCCGAGGGATGAGACATTGAAAAGGAAGATTTTAGACGAAGCTCATAAGGGTACTTTTACGATACCTCCTGGTTCTTCAAAGATGTATCAGGATTTAAAGAAGGATTATTGGTGGTCTGGGATGAAAAAGGATATAGCGGGATATGTGTCAGAATGTGCGGTGTGCCAACAGGTGAAGATTGAACACCAAAGACCGGGCGGTTTGTTACAACCTTTGGATATTCCAGTTTGGAAGTGGGATAGTATTTCTATGGATTTTGCAGTGGGTTTACCCCGTACCCAAGGTGGGTATGATTCTATTTGGGTAATTGTTGATCGACTAACGAAATCTGCACACTTCTTAGCCGTAAAGACTACTCATAAGGCAAGTCATCTTGCAAGGTTGTTTATTGCTGAGATTGTGAGATTGCATGGTATTCCTTCCAGTATTGTGTCCGATAGAGATCCGAAGTTTACTTCGAGATTTTGGAAAGTGTTCCAACAAGCGATGGGTACGAATTTGTGTTTGAGCACGTCGAATCATCCTCAAACGGATGGTCAGACTGAACGAACAACACAAACGATGGAGGATACGTTAAGAGCTTGTGTGTTAGAGAGTAGAGGGAATTGGAAAGAACTTTTGCCGTTAATTGAGTTTTCCTATAACAATAGTTATCATGCGAGCATCGGTATGGCTCCGTATGAAGCATTGTATGGGAGGAAGTGTAGGACACCTTTGTGTTGGGCTGAAATTGGCGAAGATAGAATTTTGGGACCCGAGATTATTCAAGAGACTACGGAAAAGATTCGAATGATCCGCGGGAAGGTTAAACAAGCACAAGATCGTCAAAAGAGTTATGCGGACAATCGTAGGAGACCTTTGGAATTTGAGGAAGGTGACCATGTATTTCTGAAAGTTACTCCGAGATTGAGATTGAAAGGACCGTTTAAGTCACGTAAGTTAAGTCCGAGATACGTGGGACCGTATCAGATTTTAGCAAGGATTGGTGAAGTTGCTTATAGATTAGCCTTACCACCCTCTCTATCCGAGATGCATGACGTTTTTCACGTATCTCAGCTCCGTAAGTTTATTCCTGATCCTCTTCAGCCAATTCTACCCGAATCAGTGGAAATTGAAGCGGATTTGACTTTTGAACCACAACCGAGTTGTATTGTTGGAAGGGAAACAAAAGTGTTAAGGAACAAAGATATTCCACTTGTTAAGGTGCAATGGGATATGACGCATCCGGGCGATGCTACTTGGGAACTAGAATCGGAAATGCGAGATTCTTATCCACATCTGTTCAGGTAATATTCTAAATTCGAGGACGAATTTCTATTTAAGGGGGGGAGGATGTAATACCCCGTAAATTTATAAACGCTCGAGTTAATATTATTATGATCAACTGGGTTCCGGAGTACTCTGAGTAATTATTTGATAAAATAATTAGAGTAAACTGACGAACTCAGAGTCGATTAAATTAATAGTATTTAACGTTGAGTTTTTATAATTTGATGTAATTGAGCTAATTTTGGACATTTAGTAGTGTTACTAAAAATGATAGTTTCTATACTATCTATTTTCTTTTCTTTTTCCTTGAAAACCAAACAAAAGCTAAAAGAGAAAGATAGAAAGAAAGAAAAGGAAAAAGGGAAGGAAGGAAAGGAAAAGAAAGAGGAAGAAGAGAAATTCTCAAAAAGCTCAAGAATCATCATCAATTCATCTGTTCTTCGTCTAATCATCTCAGTATCAACCTCCTCGTCTAGTAATCCAGGTGGGTTCTAGTTAGACTCTTTAGAGTAGAGTTTTGTTGAGTTTAGAGTTAGGTTGAAATTGTGAAAATTGAATCTTTTTGCACAAAATTCATGAATCTAACTGCTAAATGCAATGTTTGATTATATGTTATACTGGTTGTGATGTTATAACATGTTTTGATGCATTTTGATTGATGAAAATGGGATTTGGGGTTGATTTTGGATCAACCCGTAGCAGAAAAATTCTGCAGGAACTTCTGCATTTTTCTCTGCCCATACGCGTATGGAGCGTGTCAATACGCGTATGGAGCTTGTCAATACGCGTACGGCAAGGGCAATACGCGTATGGATGGCCGGGCATTTTGAGCAATACGCGTATCGCTTGGGGCAATACGCGTATGGCTGGGCAAGCTTTTGGGCATACGCGTACGGGGAATGCCAATACGCGTACGGCCAGGGGAGTTACAGAATCCTGCTGTTGTGATTTATTTTTCCGATCGATTGTTTACAATGCCGTAACTTTTTGTACGTAACTCGGATTGGAACAATTTTGATATCATTGGAAAGATAATAAAATGTACTTTCTTATTAAAATGGTTTTAAGATCGTCGGCCGATTTAATTAAGTCGGGATTTCTGAAATTGTGTCGTTTTATCGAATTTTATCTGTTAATTGTGTGTAATTATTATTGACAATATATGCATGTTAAAATATGGACTAGGCAGGGTGAGGATTATTACCAAAACTGTGTCGGAAGTGTGATTGTTCCATGTGTGGCAACGCTCGTGCATGAAAGGTCGAGGCGTATGCATGTCTGTTTATCAATAACCACAGTTGTGCGGTGTAGTTCATGAGACTCGAGCACCTCCTCTGAACGTTATACACAACTACTTGGCAGGTTTGAGTCCCGTGTTAAGTACGGTTGGAGCCTACGGGTAAAGAGACTTGTGACGGTGTACGGACCGTGAGAAGTGACGGATCACGGTGTACGGACCGGTGATCCCGAATCCAATCGTATGCCAAGTAGCTACAAGGATCCATGACTCGGATCGCCTTCTAGACGTAGAAGGGTACGGGAAAAAGGGATACCTTGGTATTGGTTATTGATATGTGAGTTCTTGAGTGTACGGACTCAGAACGTACTTCGGTACTTTGTGAATCCTTGAGTTTACAGGCTCAAGAGGTACTTCGGTACTAGTGTGAGTTTACAGGCTCACCGTGGCGGTTACTTGTGTGTGTGTACTCATGGTCTTTCCCCTTTCCCCTTGGACATGAGTTAGGACTTTGTTAGAACCTTGTAAAGCCGAGAGGACTTTAAGATAGGGAACTCACTGAGATTTGATGTATCTCACCCCACTGTTGTTGTTTACATCACAGGTTCTGCAGGTTTGGCGAAGGGTAAGGACAAGGTTATTTGACTTTCCTTACGGATCGTGGTTTTGTGATGGCATGGCTTCCGCTATGGCGTTATGTTTTGAGATCATTGTTTGATCTAGTTATTAGTTTTTATCTTTTTGGAACATCTTGTATATGTAATGCCTTAGACTTTTAGGTGTTTTGTATTAGAGGCATTTATGTGTACAATGTGTTAACTAGGAACTTATTATGTTTCAGTACCAAAAGTGAAACTCATGTATAATATATGATTTGATGCATGTATTATTATATGGTCGTTACATTTATGGATTTCAATAGTTAATGTTTCTCCTTTTTTTTTATGTGTCCCACATTTAGGGTTCTGTATTGTATGTGGTCCAATGTGCCCTGAAATGTTGTCGTGTTGACTGAAATATTGTTGACTTTATGTGAATGTAAAACCAAATTTACCCTTGATTGTATTTGTCTTGTACAAGAAATGAGAATATTTTATGTGATATTTTCACCAAGGATTCTTTTGTAAAAGACCCTAAGTTAAAGTTAAGGTATGAAGGTGGGAATATTTATGCATTTAGTGGACAGGACAATGATTATGGTCATTTTTTTAGAGCTAGTGACCTAATTAAGGAGATGGACTCAGAGTTTAGTGTTGATGATGTGAAGTTAAGGTGGAAATACAATTTTAAAATAATTTTTAATCAACAAATGTCAAGCTGGAAATAGGTTTAAAAACATATTAAAAAAATTAATTACACATGTACAGTCAAATATTATGCGTAATGGCACGTCATACTCCGCTAGTGAAACTTAAAGTTAGAGATCAAAAGTGTGGATGAAAAATATTTAAAAGACCGTTCTTTAAAAAAATATTTTTCGAGGAATTAAAAATAAAAGTGGCTATATTTAGAGGGACCACAACAGATCTAACCCTTGATTTTATATTATAAAAAAAGATAACTACTGTTTCTTTTTTAAAATTAATAATATAAAAATTATAATAAATATCTAACTATATCTAATATTTATAAATTCAATAAACAAACTTTTATATGAAAAATAACTAGAAAATTACTGAACAAGCGAAGGTAATATAAAATAAAATACTTTTCTTAAAATAAAATAAGAAGTGAGAAATCTTATTCCAATTTTTTTAATCTCTCTCTACTTTTTTAAATTATTTTCATCCACATTTTTTGTCCTTGGCGTCAAACCCCACTAATGGAGTATGACTTGGCATTACACGTGAAATATTTGATCGTAGAAATAATTTTTTAATATGTTCTTAAACCAATTTACAGCTTGACATTTGTTAATTAAAAATAATTTTTAAAATCTTATTTATTTATAATTTAATAAAAAGCAACTTCTCTCAAATACATTAAATTTAAATCCATTCAGTGTTTTGTCTCTATCTTTCACGCATCATCAGTGTTGAAGAGGTTCATTTTTGCTTTGAAGTTCGTAGTTTTCGTTGAAGTAGGTTAATCGTTTTTCTTTCCGCTTCTGCTAGTGAAGAACTAGTTCGAGCTGTCTTGAAGAAATTTCAGTGTGATTTTTGAAGTTGTGGTCCCAACTGTATATGCATTTAATGTCTTTCGAATTGTTTATGGATTTCAATAGTTAATGTTTCTCCTTTTTTTTGTGTGTCCCACATTTAGGGTTCTGTATTGTATGTGGTCCAATGTGCCCTGAAATGTTGTCGTGTTGACTGAAATATTGTTGACTTTATGTGAATGTAAAACCAAATTTACCCTTGATTGTATTTGTCTTGTACAAGAAATGAGAATATTTTATGTGATATTTTCACCAAGGATTCTTTTGTAAAAGACCCTAAGTTAAAGTTAAGGTATGAAGGTGGGAATATTTATGCATTTAGTGGACAGGACAATGATTATGGTCATTTTTTTAGAGCTAGTGACCTAATTAAGGAGATGGACTCAGAGTTTAGTGTTGATGATGTGAAGTTAAGGTGGAAATACAATTTTAAAATAATTTTTAATCAACAAATGTCAAGCTGGAAATAGGTTTAAAAACATATTAAAAAAATTAATTACACATGTACAGTCAAATATTATGCGTAATGGCACGTCATACTCCGCTAGTGAAACTTAAAGTTAGAGATCAAAAGTGTGGATGAAAAATATTTAAAAGACCGTTCTTTAAAAAAACATTTTTCGAGGAATTAAAAATAAAAGTGGCTATATTTAGAGGGACCACAACAGATCTAACCCTTGATTTTATATTATAAAAAAAGATAACTACTGTTTCTTTTTTAAAATTAATAATATAAAAATTATAATAAATATCTAACTATATCTAATATTTATAAATTCAATAAACAAACTTTTATATGAAAAATAACTAGAAAATTACTGAACAAGCGAAGGTAATATAAAATAAAATACTTTTCTTAAAATAAAATAAGAAGTGAGAAATCTTATTCCAATTTTTTTAATCTCTCTCTACTTTTTTAAATTATTTTCATCCACATTTTTTGTCCTTGGCGTCAAACCCCACTAATGGAGTATGACTTGGCATTACACGTGAAATATTTGATCGTAGAAATAATTTTTTAATATGTTCTTAAACCAATTTACAGCTTGACATTTGTTAATTAAAAATAATTTTTAAAATCTTATTTATTTATAATTTAATAAAAAGCAACTTCTCTCAAATACATTAAATTTAAATCCATTCAGTGTTTTGTCTCTATCTTTCACGCATCATCAGTGTTGAAGAGGTTCATTTTTGCTTTGAAGTTCGTAGTTTTCGTTGAAGTAGGTTAATCGTTTTTCTTTCCGCTTCTGCTAGTGAAGAACTAGTTCGAGCTGTCTTGAAGAAATTTCAGTGTTATTTTTGAAGTTGTGGTCCCAACTGTATATGCATTTAATGTCTTTCGAATTGTTTATGGATTTCAATAGTTAATGTTTCTCCTTTTTTTTGTGTGTACCACATTTAGGGTTCTGTATTGTATGTGGTCCAATGTGCCCTGAAATGTTGTCGTGTTGACTGAAATATTGTTGACTTTATGTGAATGTAAAACCAAATTTACCCTTGATTGTATTTGTCTTGTACAAGAAATGAGAATATTTTATGTGATATTTTCACCAAGGATTCTTTTGTAAAAGACCCTAAGTTAAAGTTAAGGTATGAAGGTGGGAATATTTATGCATTTAGTGGACAGGACAATGATTATGGTCATTTTTTTAGAGCTAGTGACCTAATTAAGGAGATGGACTCAGAGTTTAGTGTTGATGATGTGAAGTTAAGGTGGAAATACAATTTTAAAATAATTTTTAATCAACAAATGTCAAGCTGGAAATAGGTTTAAAAACATATTAAAAAAATTAATTAAACATGTACAGTCAAATATTATGCGTACTGGCACGTCATACTCCGCTAGTGAAACTTAAAGTTCGAGATCAAAAGTGTGGATGAAAAATATTTAAAAGACCGTTCTTTAAAAAAATATTTTTCGAGGAATTAAAAATAAAAGTGGCTATATTTAGAGGGACCACAACAGATCTAACCCTTGATTTTATATTATAAAAAAAGATAACTACTGTTTCTTTTTTAAAATTAATAATATAAAAATAATAATAAATATCTAACTATATCTAATATTTATAAATTCAATAAACAAACTTTTATATGAAAAATAACTAGAAAATTACTGAACAAGCGAAGGTAATATAAAATAAAATACTTTTCTTAAAATAAAATAAGAAGTGAGAAATCTTATTCCAATTTTTTTAATCTCTCTCTACTTTTTTAAATTATTTTCATCCACATTTTTTGTCCTTGGCGTCAAACCCCACTAATGGAGTATGACTTGGCATTACACGTGAAATATTTGATCGTGGAAATAATTTTTTAATATGTTCTTAAACCAATTTACAGTCCGACATTTGTTAATTAAAAATAATTTTTAAAATCTTACTTATTTATAATTTAATAAACAGCAACTTCTCTCAAATACATTAAATTTAAATCCATTCAGTGTTTTGTCTCTATCTTTCACGCATCATCAGTGTTGAAGAGGTTCATTTTTGCTTTGAAGTTCGTAGTTTTCGTTGAAGTAGGTTAATCGTTTTTCTTTCCGCTTCTGCTAGTGAAGAACTAGTTCGAGCTGTCTTGAAGAAATTTCAGTGTGATTTTTGAAGTTGTGGTCCCAACTGTATATGCATTTAATGTCTTTCGAATTGTTTATGGATTTCAATAGTTAATGTTTCTCCTTTTTTTTTATGTGTCCCACATTTAGGGTTCTGTATTGTATGTGGTCCAATGTGCCCTGAAATGTTGTCGTGTTGACTGAAATATTGTTGACTTTATGTGAATGTAAAACCAAATTTACCCTTGATTGTATTTGTCTTGTACAAGAAATGAGAATATTTTAGGTGATATTTTCACCAAGGATTCTTTTGTAAAAGACCCTGAGTTAAAGTTAAGGTATGAAGGTGGGAATATTTATGCATTTAGTGGACAGGACAATGATTATGGTCATTTTTTTAGAGCTAGTGACCTAATTAAGGAGATGGACTCAGAGTTTAGTGTTGATGATGTGAAGTTAAGGTGGAAATACAATTTTAAAATAATTTTTAATCAACAAATGTCAAGCTGGAAATAGGTTTAAAAACATATTAAAAAAATTAATTACACATGTACAGTCAAATATTATGCGTAATGGCACGTCATACTCCGCTAGTGAAACTTAAAGTTAGAGATCAAAAGTGTGGATGAAAAATATTTAAAAGACCGTTCTTTAAAAAAATATTTTTCGAGGAATTAAAAATAAAAGTGGCTATATTTAGAGGGACCACAACAGATCTAACCCTTGATTTTATATTATAAAAAAAGATAACTACTGTTTCTTTTTTAAAATTAATAATATAAAAATTATAATAAATATCTAACTATATCTAATATTTATAAATTCAATAAACAAACTTTTATATGAAAAATAACTAGAAAATTACTGAACAAGCGAAGGTAATATAAAATAAAATACTTTTCTTAAAATAAAATAAGAAGTGAGAAATCTTATTCCAATTTTTTTAATCTCTCTCTACTTTTTTAAATTATTTTCATCCACATTTTTTGTCCTTGGCGTCAAACCCCACTAATGGAGTATGACTTGGCATTACACGTGAAATATTTGATCGTAGAAATAATTTTTTAATATGTTCTTAAACCAATTTACAGCTTGACATTTGTTAATTAAAAATAATTTTTAAAATCTTATTTATTTATAATTTAATAAAAAGCAACTTCTCTCAAATACATTAAATTTAAATCCATTCAGTGTTTTGTCTCTATCTTTCACGCATCATCAGTGTTGAAGAGGTTCATTTTTGCTTTGAAGTTCGTAGTTTTCGTTGAAGTAGGTTAATCGTTTTTCTTTCCGCTTCTGCTAGTGAAGAACTAGTTCGAGCTGTCTTGAAGAAATTTCAGTGTTATTTTTGAAGTTGTGGTCCCAACTGTATATGCATTTAATGTCTTTCGAATTGTTTATGGATTTCAATAGTTAATGTTTCTCCTTTTTTTTGTGTGTCCCACATTTAGGGTTCTGTATTGTATGTGGTCCAATGTGCCCTGAAATGTTGTCGTGTTGACTGAAATATTGTTGACTTTATGTGAATGTAAAACCAAATTTACCCTTGATTGTATTTGTCTTGTACAAGAAATGAGAATATTTTATGTGATATTTTCACCAAGGATTCTTTTGTAAAAGACCCTAAGTTAAAGTTAAGGTATGAAGGTGGGAATATTTATGCATTTAGTGGACAGGACAATGATTATGGTCATTTTTTTAGAGCTAGTGACCTAATTAAGGAGATGGACTCAGAGTTTAGTGTTGATGATGTGAAGTTAAGGTGGAAATACAATTTTAAAATAATTTTTAATCAACAAATGTCAAGCTGGAAATAGGTTTAAAAACATATTAAAAAAATTAATTACACATGTACAGTCAAATATTATGCGTAATGGCACGTCATACTCCGCTAGTGAAACTTAAAGTTAGAGATCAAAAGTGTTGATGAAAAATATTTAAAAGACCGTTCTTTAAAAAAATATTTTTCGAGGAATTAAAAATAAAAGTGGCTATATTTAGAGGGACCACAACAGATCTAACCCTTGATTTTATATTATAAAATAAGATAACTACTGTTTCTTTTTTAAAATTAATAATATAAAAATAATAATAAATATCTAACTATATCTAATATTTATGAATTCAATAAACAAACTTTTATATGAAAAATAACTAGAAAATTACTGAACAAGCGAAGGTAATATAAAATAAAATACTTTTCTTAAAATAAAATAAGAAGTGAGAAATCTTATTCCAATTTTTTTAATCTCTCTCTACTTTTTTAAATTATTTTCATCCACATTTTTTGTCCTTGGCGTCAAACCCCACTAATGGAGTATGACTTGGCATTACACGTGAAATATTTGATCGTAGAAATAATTTTTTAATATGTTCTTAAACCAATTTACAGCCTGACATTTGTTAATTAAAAATAATTTTTAAAATCTTATTTTTTTATAATTTAATAAACAACAACTTCTCTCAAATACATTAAATTTAAATCCATTCAGTGCTTTGTCTCTATCTTTCACGCATCATCAGTGTTGAAGAGGTTCATTTTTGCTTTGAAGTTTTTAGTTTTCGTTGAAGTAGGTTAATCGTTTTTCTTTCCGCTTCTGCTAGTGAAGAACTAGTTCGAGCTGTCTTGAAGAAATTTCAGTGTGATTTTTGAAGTTGTGGTCCCAATTGTATATGCATTTAATGTCTTTCGAATTGTTTATGGATTTCAATAGTTAATGTTTCTCCTTTTTTTTGTGTGTCCCACATTTAGGGTTCTGTATTGTATGTGGTCCAATGTGCCCTGAAATGTTGTCGTGTTGACTGAAATATTGTTGACTTTATGTGAATGTAAAACCAAATTTACCCTTGATTGTATTTGTCTTGTACAAGAAATGAGAATATTTTATGTGATATTTTCACCAAGGATTCTTTTGTAAAAGACCCTAAGTTAAAGTTAAGGTATGAAGGTGGGAATATTTATGCATTTAGTGGACAGGACAATGATTATGGTCATTTTTTTAGAGCTAGTGACCTAATTAAGGAGATGGACTCAGAGTTTAGTGTTGATGATGTGAAGTTAAGGTGGAAATACAATTTTAAAATAATTTTTAATCAACAAATGTCAAGCTGGAAATAGGTTTAAAAACATATTAAAAAAATTAATTACACATGTACAGTCAAATATTATGCGTAATGGCACGTCATACTCCGCTAGTGAAACTTAAAGTTAGAGATCAAAAGTGTGGATGAAACATATTTAAAAGACCGTTCTTTAAAAAAATATTTTTCGAGGAATTAAAAATAAAAGTGGCTATATTTAGAGGGACCACAACAGATCTAACCCTTGATTTTATATTATAAAATAAGATAACTACTGTTTCTTTTTTAAAATTAATAATATAAAAATAATAATAAATATCTAACTATATCTAATATTTATGAATTCAATAAACAAACTTTTATATGAAAAATAACTAGAAAATTACTGAACAAGCGAAGGTAATATAAAATAAAATACTTTTCTTAAAATAAAATAAGAAGTGAGAAATCTTATTCCAATTTTTTTAATCTCTCTCTACTTTTTTAAATTATTTTCATCCACATTTTTTGTCCTTGGCGTCAAACCCCACTAATGGAGTATGACTTGGCATTACACGTGAAATATTTGATCGTAGAAATAATTTTTTAATATGTTCTTAAACCAATTTACAGCCTGACATTTGTTAATTAAAAATAATTTTTAAAATCTTATTTTTTTATAATTTAATAAACAACAACTTCTCTCAAATACATTAAATTTAAATCCATTCAGTGCTTTGTCTCTATCTTTCACGCATCATCAGTGTTGAAGAGGTTCATTTTTGCATTGAAGTTCGTAGTTTTCGTTGAAGTAGGTTAATCGTTTTTCTTTCCGCTTCTGCTAGTGAAGAACTAGTTCGAGCTGTCTTGAAGAAATTTCAGTGTGATTTTTGAAGTTGTGGTCCCAACTGTATATGCATTTAATGTCTTTCGAATTGTTTATGGATTTCAATAGTTAATGTTTCTCCTTTTTTTTTATGTGTCCCACATTTAGGGTTCTGTATTGTATGTGGTCCAATGTGCCCTGAAATGTTGTCGTGTTGACTGAAATATTGTTGACTTTATGTGAATGTAAAACCAAATTTACCCTTGATTGTATTTGTCTTGTACAAGAAATGAGAATATTTTATGTGATATTTTCACCAAGGATTCTTTTGTAAAAGACCCTAAGTTAAAGTTAAGGTATGAAGGTGGGAATATTTATGCATTTAGTGGACAGGACAATGATTATGGTCATTTTTTTAGAGCTAGTGACCTAATTAAGGAGATGGACTCAGAGTTTAGTGTTGATGATGTGAAGTTAAGGTGGAAATACAATTTTAAAATAATTTTTAATCAACAAATGTCAAGCTGGAAATAGGTTTAAAAACATATTAAAAAAATTAATTACACATGTACAGTCAAATATTATGCGTACTGGCACGTCATACTCCGCTAGTGAAACTTAAAATTAGAGATCAAAAGTGTGGATGAAAAATATTTAAAAGACCGTTCTTTAAAAAAATCTTTTTCGAGGAATTAAAAATAAAAGTGGCTATATTTAGAGGGACCACAACAGATCTAACCCTTGATTTTAAATTATAAAAAAAGATAACTACTGTTTCTTTTTTAAAATTAATAATATAAAAATAATAATAAATATCTAACTATATCTAATATTTATAAATTCAATAAACAAACTTTTATATGAAAAATAACTAGAAAATTACTGAACAAACGAAGGTAATATAAAATAAAATACTTTTCTTAAAATAAAATAAGAAGTGAGAAATCTTATTCCAATTTTTTTAATCTCTCTCTACTTTTTTAAATTATTTTCATCCACATTTTTTGTCCTTGGCGTCAAACCCCACTAATGGAGTATGACTTGGCATTACACGTGAAATATTTGATCGTAGAAATAATTTTTTAATATGTTCTTAAACCAATTTACAGCCTGACATTTGTTAATTAAAAATAATTTTTAAAATCTTATTTTTTTATAATTTAATAAACAACAACTTCTCTCAAATACATTAAATTTAAATCCATTCAGTGCTTTGTCTCTATCTTTCACGCATCATCAGTGTTGAAGAGGTTCATTTTTGCATTGAAGTTCGTAGTTTTCGTTGAAGTAGGTTAATCGTTTTTCTTTCCGCTTCTGCTAGTGAAGAACTAGTTCGAGCTGTCTTGAAGAAATTTCAGTGTGATTTTTGAAGTTGTGGTCCCAACTGTATATGCATTTAATGTCTTTCGAATTGTTTATTGTAATACCCCGTAAATTTATAAACGCTCGAGTTAATATTATTATGATCAACTGGGTTCCGGAGTACTCTGAGTAATTATTTGATAAAATAATTAGAGTAAACTGACGAACTCAGAGTCGATTAAATTAATAGTATTTAACGTTGAGTTTTTATAATTTGATGTAATTGAGCTAATTTTGGACATTTAGTAGTGTTACTAAAAATGATAGTTTCTATACTATATATTTTCTTTTCTTTTTCCTTGAAAACCAAACAAAAGCTAAAAGAGAAAGATAGAAAGAAAGAAAAGGAAAAAGGGAAGGAAGGAAAGGAAAAGAAAGAGGAAGAAGAGAAATTCTCAAAAAGCTCAAGAATCATCATCAATTCATCTGTTCTTCGTCTAATCATCTCAGTATCAACCTCCTCGTCTAGTAATCCAGGTGGGTTCTAGTTAGACTCTTTAGAGTAGAGTTTTGTTGAGTTTAGAGTTAGGTTGAAATTGTGAAAATTGAATCTTTTTGCACAAAATTCATGAATCTAACTGCTAAATGCAATGTTTGATTATATGTTATACTGGTTGTGATGTTATAACATGTTTTGATGCATTTTGATTGATGAAAATGGGATTTGGGGTTGATTTTGGATCAACCCGTAGCAGAAAAATTCTGCAGGAACTTCTGCATTTTTCTCTGCCCATACGCGTATGGAGCGTGTCAATACGCGTATGGAGCGTGTCAATACGCGTACGGCAAGGGCAATACGCGTATGGATGGCCGGGCATTTTGAGCAATACGCGTATCGCTTGGGGCAATACGCGTATGGCTGGGCGAGCTTTTGGGCATACGCGTACGGGGAATGCCAATACGCGTACGGCCAGGGGAGTTACAGAATCCTGCTGTTGTGATTTATTTTTCCGATCGATTGTTTACAATGCCGTAACTTTTTGTACGTAACTCGGATTGGAACAATTTTGATATCATTGGAAAGATAATAAAATGTACTTTCTTATTAAAATGGTTTTAAGATCGTCGGCCGATTTAATTAAGTCGGGATTTCTGAAATTGTGTCGTTTTATCGACTTTTATCTGTTAATTGTGTGTAATTATTATTGACAATATATGCATGTTAAAATATGGACTAGGCAGGGTGAGGATTATTACCAAAACTGTGTCGGAAGTGTGATTGTTCCATGTGTGGCAACGCTCGTGCATGAAAGGCCGAGGCGTATGCATTTCTGTTTATCAATAACCACAGTTGTGCGGTGTAGTTCATGAGACTCGAGCACCTCCTCTGAACGTTATACACAACTACTTGGCAGGTTTGAGTCCCGTGTTAAGTACGGTTGGAGCCTACGGGTAAAGAGACTTGTGACGGTGTACGGACCGTGAGAAGTGACGGATCACGGTGTACGGACCGGTGATCCCGAATCCAATCGTATGCCAAGTAGCTACAAGGATCCATGACTTGGATCGCCTTCTAGACGTAGAAGGGTACGGGAAAAGGGGATACCTTGGTATTGGTTATTGATATGTGAGTTCTTGAGTGTACGGACTCAGAACGTACTTCGGTACTTTGTGAATCCTTGAGTTTACAGGCTCAAGAGGTACTTCGGTACTAGTGTGAGTTTACAGGCTCACCGTGGCGGTTACTTGTGTGTGTGTACTCATGGTCTTTCCCCTTGGACATGAGTTAGGACTTTGTTAGAACCTTGTAAAGCCGAGAGGACTTTAAGATAGGGAACTCACTGTGATTTGATGTATCTCACCCCACTGTTGTTGTTTACATCACAGGTTCTGCAGGTTTGGCGAAGGGTAAGGACAGGTTATTTGACTTTCCTTACGGATCGTGGTTTTGTGATGGCATGGCTTCCGCTATGGCGTTATGTTTTGAGATCATTGTTTGATCTAGTTCTTAGTTTTTATCTTTTTGGAACATCTTGTATATGTAATGCCTTAGACTTTTAGGTGTTTTGTATTAGAGGCATTTATGTGTACAATGTGTTAACTAGGAACTTATTATGTTTCAGTACCAAAAGTGAAACTCATGTATAATATATGATTTGATGCATGTATTATTATATGGTCGTTACATTTGGTATCAGAGCAGGTCGTATCCTCGACCTAGCCATGAAATAGAATAAGTGTTTCTTTCCGTTTCATATGCGGCGGGTCGCCATGGGTCTTGTCTGTTATATTTATGGTATTGAGTCTGATCAACTTAATCCTATTGATATGGAATTCAGGAACATGGCTGATAGACGCAGAAACAACCGTGGAAGACCAAGGACTACTCCAGCTGGGACAGTTCCACAAGGTGATGAAGGGAATGCCCCGTTGTACCAATTTATGCAACAGATGCAGCAACAGCAGAATCAGTTCATGCAAGGAATGATGCAGCAAATGGCTGATGGTCTGCATCCTCCAGTGGTTGTTCCGGAAGTTACGGGAGGAACCTACAGGGAATTTGTTCGTATGAATCCTCCGGAGTTTCAAGGAGGGCTAGATCCGGTGAAGGCACACGAATGGATAACAGAAATGGAACGGATTTTTCTGATAGTTCATTGCAGTGAGGAGAATAAGGTGGTCTTTGCTTCTCACTGGTTGAAGGGTCCTGCCATGAGGTGGTGGGAGAGCGCTTCAGCCTTGATGACAACTCAGGAAGTGCCGAAAGTGTGGGAACAGTTTAAGGTAATCTTTATGGAGAAATATTTTCCGAGTTCTTTAAGGTCTCAAAAGGAGTTTGAGTTCCAACAGTTGAGACAGGGAAATTTATCAGTGGCTTCTTATGCGGAACAATTTGAGATCATGGCTGACTATTCTAGACAGGCCATGTATGCTCCTGATGAGAGGTGGAAGATAGATCAGTTTCTGTTTGGGTTAAGGGCTGAGATTTCACACAGCGTGTCTCAACGGGAATTTGCTACTTATGCTGAAATGTTAAGACAATGTTATGTGGCGGAAAATAGCTTGAAAAAGATACAAATGGAGGTGGCTTCGAACAGGGTAACTCAAGGTGACCGTGGAAGGTCGAATCAACAGTTTAGGCAAAGGCAACAGTCTTCCAAAGGGAAGCAAGTACAGGGCTCTAGAACTAGTGTACCTCCGGTATGTCGCACTTGTGGGAGGAGTCATTTTGGTAGGTGTTATTCGGATGGGATACGGTGTTATCAGTGTAACAAGATGGGTCATGTAGCGAGAGATTGTCCTCAGAGTAGGAATCAGGCACAAGGGAAGACTACGGGTCGAGTATATACTCTGGATGCAAGGAAAGCAAAGGGTGAAAATTCCTTGATTGCGGGTACGTGTTTTGTTAATGGTCAACCTTGTTTTGTTTTATTTGACTGTGGGGCTACACATTCTTTCGTGTCTTTGAGATGTGTGAAGCGACTTGGGTTGCAAACTATTCCTTTGTTTCCTCCTATGGTGGTTACTACTGCCATGGACGAAATGGTTGAAACACCACTGATGTGTGAAAATTGTGTGTTGTCGGTGAACGAAAGAGTCTTCCAGATTGATCTTATTTGTCTGCCGCTCAAGAAAGTGGATGTTGTTCTGGGGATGGACTGGCTTTCAGCTAATTCGGTTTTTATCGGTTGTGAGGAGAAGCTAATTATTATTCCATCTGCTGAGACTACTCCGAAAGATGTATTATCAACGATTTTAGAAGGTACGGTGGGAATGGTAAACTTCTTGTTTGAGAAAGAGAAATCTGTTTTAATGGTTCTTACTAAGGAAGGAAGTAGTGAACAGCAAGTTCTGAGTATTCCAATAGTGTGTGAATTTCCTGAAGTGTTTCCTAAGGATGTTTCTTCTCTTCCTCCGGAGAGAGAAGTTGAGTTCTCTATTGACCTGATACCGGGAATGGCTCCTATATCCGTTTCTCCGTATCGGATGGCACCGCTTGAATTAAGAGAATTAAAGGACCAATTGGAGGACTTGATGTCTAAGCATTTTGTTAGGCCTAGTGTTTCACCGTGGGGAGCTCCAGTGTTATTGGTAAAGAAGAAAGATGGGGGAATGCGTTTGTGCATTGATTATCGTAAGTTGAATAAAGTTACCATTAAGAACAAGTATCCCTTACCAAGGATAGACGACTTATTAGATCAATTGAAAGGAGCCTGTGTGTTCTCGAAGATTGATTTACGGTCGGGTTATCATCAGATTCGAGTGAAGAGTTCCGATGTGCCAAAGACTGCATTTAGGACACGTTACGGTCATTACGAATTCTTAGTGATGCCTTTCGGTGTGACTAATGCTCCAGCTGTTTTCATGGATTACATGAATCGAATATTTCAGGCTTACTTGGACCAATTTGTGGTAATCTTTATTGACGACATTCTTATTTATTCTCGTACTCCACAAGAGCACGGAGAACATCTGAGGATTGTCTTATCGGTCTTGCAAGAGAAGCAATTGTTTGCTAAGTTGAGCAAGTGTGAGTTTTGGATGTCGGAAGTTAATTTTCTTGGACATGTGATATCTCGAGGTGGTGTGGCAGTGGATCCATCGAAAGTAGAAGCAGTAATTAATTAGGAGAGACCGAGAAATGTTTCAGAGGTCAGAAGTTTCTTGGGATTGGCCGGTTACTATAGAAGGTTTATCAAGAGCTTTTCTCAATTGGCCTTACCAATGACGAAACTTACTCGGAAGGATGTTACGTTTGAATGGGATTCAGGTTGCGAACAAAGTTTTATACATTTGAAGGAAGTTTGACGAGTGCTCCAGTATTAATTATTCCTGATCCTAACAACTCTTATGAAGTATTCTGTGATGCTTCTAAGAGGGGATTAGGGGGTGTTCTGATGCAAGGTGGTCAAGTGGTAGCTTATGCTTCTCGACAGTTAAAAGTTCATGAGAAGAATTATCCAACTCATGATTTGGAACTAGCTGCAGTGGTTTTTGCACTGAAGGTGTGGCGTCATTATTTATATGGTGTACGTTTTGAAATGTTCAGTGACCACAAAAGTTTGAAGTATTTGTTTGATCAAAAGGAGTTGAATATGCGACAAAGAAGGTGGATGGAGTACTTAAAGGATTATGACTTAGAATTGAAGTATCATCCAGGAAAGGCGAATAAAGTAGCGGATGCTTTAAGTCGGAAAGTGGTTCATAGTGCGGAATTGATGATTTTAGAGTATTCATTGTTGGAAAAGTTTAGAGATCTTAATCTCCAGTTTGTGTGGACTCCGAATGGTGTGATTATGGGAAATTTGAATGTCAATTCTACTTTGAGAGTTGAGATTCAACAGGCACAATTGTTAGAGGAAGAGTTACAAGAGTTGTTACTTCAGCCGGGTTTTATACGAGCGACAGATGGGATTGTTCTGTTTAATCAAAGGATTTGTGTTCCGAGGGATGAGACATTGAAAAGGAAGATTTTAGACGAAGCTCATAAGGGTACTTTTACGATACCTCCTGGTTCTTCAAAGATGTATCAGGATTTAAAGAAGGATTATTGGTGGTCTGGGATGAAAAAGGATATAGCGGGATATGTGTCAGAATGTGCGGTGTGCCAACAGGTGAAGATTGAACACCAAAGACCGGGCGGTTTGTTACAACCTTTGGATATTCCAGTTTGGAAGTGGGATAGTATTTCTATGGATTTTGCAGTGGGTTTACCCCGTACCCAAGGTGGGTATGATTCTATTTGGGTAATTGTTGATCGACTAACGAAATCTGCACACTTCTTAGCCGTAAAGACTACTCATAAGGCAAGTCATCTTGCAAGGTTGTTTATTGCTGAGATTGTGAGATTGCATGGTATTCCTTCCAGTATTGTGTCCGATAGAGATCCGAAGTTTACTTCGAGATTTTGGAAAGTGTTCCAACAAGCGATGGGTACGAATTTGTGTTTGAGCACGTCGAATCATCCTCAAACGGATGGTCAGACTGAACGAACAACACAAACGATGGAGGATACGTTAAGAGCTTGTGTGTTAGAGAGTAGAGGGAATTGGAAAGAACTTTTGCCGTTAATTGAGTTTTCCTATAACAATAGTTATCATGCGAGCATCGGTATGGCTCCGTATGAAGCATTGTATGGGAGGAAGTGTAGGACACCTTTGTGTTGGGCTGAAATTGGCGAAGATAGAATTTTGGGACCCGAGATTATTCAAGAGACTACGGAAAAGATTCGAATGATCCGCGGGAAGGTTAAACAAGCACAAGATCGTCAAAAGAGTTATGCGGACAATCGTAGGAGACCTTTGGAATTTGAGGAAGGTGACCATGTATTTCTGAAAGTTACTCCGAGATTGAGATTGAAAGGACCGTTTAAGTCACGTAAGTTAAGTCCGAGATACGTGGGACCGTATCAGATTTTAGCAAGGATTGGTGAAGTTGCTTATAGATTAGCCTTACCACCCTCTCTATCCGAGATGCATGACGTTTTTCACGTATCTCAGCTCCGTAAGTTTATTCCTGATCCTCTTCAGCCAATTCTACCCGAATCAGTGGAAATTGAAGCGGATTTGACTTTTGAACCACAACCGAGTTGTATTGTTGGAAGGGAAACAAAAGTGTTAAGGAACAAAGATATTCCACTTGTTAAGGTGCAATGGGATATGACGCATCCGGGCGATGCTACTTGGGAACTAGAATCGGAAATGCGAGATTCTTATCCACATCTGTTCAGGTAATATTCTAAATTCGAGGACGAATTTCTATTTAAGGGGGGGAGGATGTAATACCCCGTAAATTTATAAACGCTCGAGTTAATATTATTATGATCAACTGGGTTCCGGAGTACTCTGAGTAATTATTTGATAAAATAATTAGAGTAAACTGACGAACTCAGAGTCGATTAAATTAATAGTATTTAACGTTGAGTTTTTATAATTTGATGTAATTGAGCTAATTTTGGACATTTAGTAGTGTTACTAAAAATGATAGTTTCTATACTATCTATTTTCTTTTCTTTTTCCTTGAAAACCAAACAAAAGCTAAAAGAGAAAGATAGAAAGAAAGAAAAGGAAAAAGGGAAGGAAGGAAAGGAAAAGAAAGAGGAAGAAGAGAAATTCTCAAAAAGCTCAAGAATCATCATCAATTCATCTGTTCTTCGTCTAATCATCTCAGTATCAACCTCCTCGTCTAGTAATCCAGGTGGGTTCTAGTTAGACTCTTTAGAGTAGAGTTTTGTTGAGTTTAGAGTTAGGTTGAAATTGTGAAAATTGAATCTTTTTGCACAAAATTCATGAATCTAACTGCTAAATGCAATGTTTGATTATATGTTATACTGGTTGTGATGTTATAACATGTTTTGATGCATTTTGATTGATGAAAATGGGATTTGGGGTTGATTTTGGATCAACCCGTAGCAGAAAAATTCTGCAGGAACTTCTGCATTTTTCTCTGCCCATACGCGTATGGAGCGTGTCAATACGCGTATGGAGCTTGTCAATACGCGTACGGCAAGGGCAATACGCGTATGGATGGCCGGGCATTTTGAGCAATACGCGTATCGCTTGGGGCAATACGCGTATGGCTGGGCAAGCTTTTGGGCATACGCGTACGGGGAATGCCAATACGCGTACGGCCAGGGGAGTTACAGAATCCTGCTGTTGTGATTTATTTTTCCGATCGATTGTTTACAATGCCGTAACTTTTTGTACGTAACTCGGATTGGAACAATTTTGATATCATTGGAAAGATAATAAA
This sequence comes from Lathyrus tuberosus, assembly GCA_022829125.1. NCBI lineage: Eukaryota > Viridiplantae > Streptophyta > Magnoliopsida > Fabales > Fabaceae > Lathyrus > Lathyrus tuberosus. The sequence continues at coordinate 11,662,226 of JALAZF010000141.1, forward strand.
ATGTACTTTCTTATTAAAATGGTTTTAAGATCGTCGGCCGATTTAATTAAGTCGGGATTTCTGAAATTGTGTCGTTTTATCGAATTTTATCTGTTAATTGTGTGTAATTATTATTGACAATATATGCATGTTAAAATATGGACTAGGCAGGGTGAGGATTATTACCAAAACTGTGTCGGAAGTGTGATTGTTCCATGTGTGGCAACGCTCGTGCATGAAAGGCCGAGGCGTATGCATGTCTGTTTATCAATAACCACAGTTGTGCGGTGTAGTTCATGAGACTCGAGCACCTCCTCTGAACGTTATACACAACTACTTGGCAGGTTTGAGTCCCGTGTTAAGTACGGTTGGAGCCTACGGGTAAAGAGACTTGTGACGGTGTACGGACCGTGAGAAGTGACGGATCACGGTGTACGGACCGGTGATCCCGAATCCAATCGTATGCCAAGTAGCTACAAGGATCCATGACTCGGATCGCCTTCTAGACGTAGAAGGGTACGGGAAAAAGGGATACCTTGGTATTGGTTATTGATATGTGAGTTCTTGAGTGTACGGACTCAGAACGTACTTCGGTACTTTGTGAATCCTTGAGTTTATAGGCTCAAGAGGTACTTCGGTACTAGTGTGAGTTTACAGGCTCACCGTGGCGGTTACTTGTGTGTGTGTACTCATGGTCTTTCCCCTTTCCCCTTGGACATGAGTTAGGACTTTGTTAGAACCTTGTAAAGCCGAGAGGACTTTAAGATAGGGAACTCACTGAGATTTGATGTATCTCACCCCACTGTTGTTGTTTACATCACAGGTTCTGCAGGTTTGGCGAAGGGTAAGGACAAGGTTATTTGACTTTCCTTACGGATCGTGGTTTTGTGATGGCATGGCTTCCGCTATGGCGTTATGTTTTGAGATCATTGTTTGATCTAGTTATTAGTTTTTATCTTTTTGGAACATCTTGTATATGTAATGCCTTAGACTTTTAGGTGTTTTGTATTAGAGGCATTTATGTGTACAATGTGTTAACTAGGAACTTATTATGTTTCAGTACCAAAAGTGAAACTCATGTATAATATATGATTTGATGCATGTATTATTATATGGTCGTTACATTTATGGATTTCAATAGTTAATGTTTCTCCTTTTTTTTTATGTGTCCCACATTTAGGGTTCTGTATTGTATGTGGTCCAATGTGCCCTGAAATGTTGTCGTGTTGACTGAAATATTGTTGACTTTATGTGAATGTAAAACCAAATTTACCCTTGATTGTATTTGTCTTGTACAAGAAATGAGAATATTTTATGTGATATTTTCACCAAGGATTCTTTTGTAAAAGACCCTAAGTTAAAGTTAAGGTATGAAGGTGGGAATATTTATGCATTTAGTGGACAGGACAATGATTATGGTCATTTTTTTAGAGCTAGTGACCTAATTAAGGAGATGGACTCAGAGTTTAGTGTTGATGATGTGAAGTTAAGGTGGAAATACAATTTTAAAATAATTTTTAATCAACAAATGTCAAGCTGGAAATAGGTTTAAAAACATATTAAAAAAATTAATTACACATGTACAGTCAAATATTATGCGTAATGGCACGTCATACTCCGCTAGTGAAACTTAAAGTTAGAGATCAAAAGTGTGGATGAAAAATATTTAAAAGACCGTTCTTTAAAAAAATATTTTTCGAGGAATTAAAAATAAAAGTGGCTATATTTAGAGGGACCACAACAGATCTAACCCTTGATTTTATATTATAAAAAAAGATAACTACTGTTTCTTTTTTAAAATTAATAATATAAAAATTATAATAAATATCTAACTATATCTAATATTTATAAATTCAATAAACAAACTTTTATATGAAAAATAACTAGAAAATTACTGAACAAGCGAAGGTAATATAAAATAAAATACTTTTCTTAAAATAAAATAAGAAGTGAGAAATCTTATTCCAATTTTTTTAATCTCTCTCTACTTTTTTAAATTATTTTCATCCACATTTTTTGTCCTTGGCGTCAAACCCCACTAATGGAGTATGACTTGGCATTACACGTGAAATATTTGATCGTAGAAATAATTTTTTAATATGTTCTTAAACCAATTTACAGCTTGACATTTGTTAATTAAAAATAATTTTTAAAATCTTATTTATTTATAATTTAATAAAAAGCAACTTCTCTCAAATACATTAAATTTAAATCCATTCAGTGTTTTGTCTCTATCTTTCACGCATCATCAGTGTTGAAGAGGTTCATTTTTGCTTTGAAGTTCGTAGTTTTCGTTGAAGTAGGTTAATCGTTTTTCTTTCCGCTTCTGCTAGTGAAGAACTAGTTCGAGCTGTCTTGAAGAAATTTCAGTGTGATTTTTGAAGTTGTGGTCCCAACTGTATATGCATTTAATGTCTTTCGAATTGTTTATGGATTTCAATAGTTAATGTTTCTCCTTTTTTTTGTGTGTCCCACATTTAGGGTTCTGTATTGTATGTGGTCCAATGTGCCCTGAAATGTTGTCGTGTTGACTGAAATATTGTTGACTTTATGTGAATGTAAAACCAAATTTACCCTTGATTGTATTTGTCTTGTACAAGAAATGAGAATATTTTATGTGATATTTTCACCAAGGATTCTTTTGTAAAAGACCCTAAGTTAAAGTTAAGGTATGAAGGTGGGAATATTTATGCATTTAGTGGACAGGACAATGATTATGGTCATTTTTTTAGAGCTAGTGACCTAATTAAGGAGATGGACTCAGAGTTTAGTGTTGATGATGTGAAGTTAAGGTGGAAATACAATTTTAAAATAATTTTTAATCAACAAATGTCAAGCTGGAAATAGGTTTAAAAACATATTAAAAAAATTAATTACACATGTACAGTCAAATATTATGCGTAATGGCACGTCATACTCCGCTAGTGAAACTTAAAGTTAGAGATCAAAAGTGTGGATGAAAAATATTTAAAAGACCGTTCTTTAAAAAAACATTTTTCGAGGAATTAAAAATAAAAGTGGCTATATTTAGAGGGACCACAACAGATCTAACCCTTGATTTTATATTATAAAAAAAGATAACTACTGTTTCTTTTTTAAAATTAATAATATAAAAATTATAATAAATATCTAACTATATCTAATATTTATAAATTCAATAAACAAACTTTTATATGAAAAATAACTAGAAAATTACTGAACAAGCGAAGGTAATATAAAATAAAATACTTTTCTTAAAATAAAATAAGAAGTGAGAAATCTTATTCCAATTTTTTTAATCTCTCTCTACTTTTTTAAATTATTTTCATCCACATTTTTTGTCCTTGGCGTCAAACCCCACTAATGGAATATGACTTGGCATTACACGTGAAATATTTGATCGTAGAAATAATTTTTTAATATGTTCTTAAACCAATTTACAGCTTGACATTTGTTAATTAAAAATAATTTTTAAAATCTTATTTATTTATAATTTAATAAAAAGCAACTTCTCTCAAATACATTAAATTTAAATCCATTCAGTGTTTTGTCTCTATCTTTCACGCATCATCAGTGTTGAAGAGGTTCATTTTTGCTTTGAAGTTCGTAGTTTTCGTTGAAGTAGGTTAATCGTTTTTCTTTCCGCTTCTGCTAGTGAAGAACTAGTTCGAGCTGTCTTGAAGAAATTTCAGTGTTATTTTTGAAGTTGTGGTCCCAACTGTATATGCATTTAATGTCTTTCGAATTGTTTATGGATTTCAATAGTTAATGTTTCTCCTTTTTTTTGTGTGTCCCACATTTAGGGTTCTGTATTGTATGTGGTCCAATGTTCCCTGAAATGTTGTCGTGTTGACTGAAATATTGTTGACTTTATGTGAATGTAAAACCAAATTTACCCTTGATTGTATTTGTCTTGTACAAGAAATGAGAATATTTTATGTGATATTTTCACCAAGGATTCTTTTGTAAAATACCCTAAGTTAAAGTTAAGGTATGAAGGTGGGAATATTTATGCATTTAGTGGACAGGACAATGATTATGGTCATTTTTTTAGAGCTAGTGACCTAATTAAGGAGATGGACTCAGAGTTTAGTGTTGATGATGTGAAGTTAAGGTGGAAATACAATTTTAAAATAATTTTTAATCAACAAATGTCAAGCTGGAAATAGGTTTAAAAACATATTAAAATAATTAATTAAACATGTACAGTCAAATATTATGCGTACTGGCACGTCATACTCCGCTAGTGAAACTTAAAGTTCGAGATCAAAAGTGTGGATGAAAAATATTTAAAAGACCGTTCTTTAAAAAAATATTTTTCGAGGAATTAAAAATAAAAGTGGCTATATTTAGAGGGACCACAACAGATCTAACCCTTGATTTTATATTATAAAAAAAGATAACTACTGTTTCTTTTTTAAAATTAATAATATAAAAATAATAATAAATATCTAACTATATCTAATATTTATAAATTCAATAAACAAACTTTTATATGAAAAATAACTAGAAAATTACTGAACAAGCGAAGGTAATATAAAATAAAATACTTTTCTTAAAATAAAATAAGAAGTGAGAAATCTTATTCCAATTTTTTTAATCTCTCTCTACTTTTTTAAATTATTTTCATCCACATTTTTTGTCCTTGGCGTCAAACCCCACTAATGGAGTATGACTTGGCATTACACGTGAAATATTTGATCGTGGAAATAATTTTTTAATATGTTCTTAAACCAATTTACAGTCCGACATTTGTTAATTAAAAATAATTTTTAAAATCTTACTTATTTATAATTTAATAAACAGCAACTTCTCTCAAATACATTAAATTTAAATCCATTCAGTGTTTTGTCTCTATCTTTCACGCATCATCAGTGTTGAAGAGGTTCATTTTTGCTTTGAAGTTCGTAGTTTTCGTTGAAGTAGGTTAATCGTTTTTCTTTCCGCTTCTGCTAGTGAAGAACTAGTTCGAGCTGTCTTGAAGAAATTTCAGTGTGATTTTTGAAGTTGTGGTCCCAACTGTATATGCATTTAATGTCTTTCGAATTGTTTATGGATTTCAATAGTTAATGTTTCTCCTTTTTTTTGTGTGTCCCACATTTAGGGTTCTGTATTGTATGTGGTCCAATGTGCCCTGAAATGTTGTCGTGTTGACTGAAATATTGTTGACTTTATGTGAATGTAAAACCAAATTTACCCTTGATTGTATTTGTCTTGTACAAGAAATGAGAATATTTTATGTGATATTTTCACCAAGGATTCTTTTGTAAAAGACCCTAAGTTAAAGTTAAGGTATGAAGGTGGGAATATTTATGCATTTAGTGGACAGGACAATGATTATGGTCATTTTTTTAGAGCTAGTGACCTAATTAAGGAGATGGACTCAGAGTTTAGTGTTGATGATGTGAAGTTAAGGTGGAAATACAATTTTAAAATAATTTTTAATCAACAAATGTCAAGCTGGAAATAGGTTTAAAAACATATTAAAAAAATTAATTACACATGTACAGTCAAATATTATGCGTAATGGCACGTCATACTCCGCTAGTGAAACTTAAAGTTAGAGATCAAAAGTGTGGATGAAAAATATTTAAAAGACCGTTCTTTAAAAAAACATTTTTCGAGGAATTAAAAATAAAAGTGGCTATATTTAGAGGGACCACAACAGATCTAACCCTTGATTTTATATTATAAAAAAAGATAACTACTGTTTCTTTTTTAAAATTAATAATATAAAAATTATAATAAATATCTAACTATATCTAATATTTATAAATTCAATAAACAAACTTTTATATGAAAAATAACTAGAAAATTACTGAACAAGCGAAGGTAATATAAAATAAAATACTTTTCTTAAAATAAAATAAGAAGTGAGAAATCTTATTCCAATTTTTTTAATCTCTCTCTACTTTTTTAAATTATTTTCATCCACATTTTTTGTCCTTGGCGTCAAACCCCACTAATGGAATATGACTTGGCATTACACGTGAAATATTTGATCGTAGAAATAATTTTTTAATATGTTCTTAAACCAATTTACAGCTTGACATTTGTTAATTAAAAATAATTTTTAAAATCTTATTTATTTATAATTTAATAAAAAGCAACTTCTCTCAAATACATTAAATTTAAATCCATTCAGTGTTTTGTCTCTATCTTTCACGCATCATCAGTGTTGAAGAGGTTCATTTTTGCTTTGAAGTTCGTAGTTTTCGTTGAAGTAGGTTAATCGTTTTTCTTTCCGCTTCTGCTAGTGAAGAACTAGTTCGAGCTGTCTTGAAGAAATTTCAGTGTTATTTTTGAAGTTGTGGTCCCAACTGTATATGCATTTAATGTCTTTCGAATTGTTTATGGATTTCAATAGTTAATGTTTCTCCTTTTTTTTGTGTGTCCCACATTTAGGGTTCTGTATTGTATGTGGTCCAATGTGCCCTGAAATGTTGTCGTGTTGACTGAAATATTGTTGACTTTATGTGAATGTAAAACCAAATTTACCCTTGATTGTATTTGTCTTGTACAAGAAATGAGAATATTTTATGTGATATTTTCACCAAGGATTCTTTTGTAAAATACCCTAAGTTAAAGTTAAGGTATGAAGGTGGGAATATTTATGCATTTAGTGGACAGGACAATGATTATGGTCATTTTTTTAGAGCTAGTGACCTAATTAAGGAGATGGACTCAGAGTTTAGTGTTGATGATGTGAAGTTAAGGTGGAAATACAATTTTAAAATAATTTTTAATCAACAAATGTCAAGCTGGAAATAGGTTTAAAAACATATTAAAAAAATTAATTAAACATGTACAGTCAAATATTATGCGTACTGGCACGTCATACTCCGCTAGTGAAACTTAAAGTTCGAGATCAAAAGTGTGGATGAAAAATATTTAAAAGACCGTTCTTTAAAAAAATATTTTTCGAGGAATTAAAAATAAAAGTGGCTATATTTAGAGGGACCACAACAGATCTAACCCTTGATTTTATATTATAAAAAAAGATAACTACTGTTTCTTTTTTAAAATTAATAATATAAAAATAATAATAAATATCTAACTATATCTAATATTTATAAATTCAATAAACAAACTTTTATATGAAAAATAACTAGAAAATTACTGAACAAGCGAAGGTAATATAAAATAAAATACTTTTCTTAAAATAAAATAAGAAGTGAGAAATCTTATTCCAATTTTTTTAATCTCTCTCTACTTTTTTAAATTATTTTCATCCACATTTTTTGTCCTTGGCGTCAAACCCCACTAATGGAGTATGACTTGGCATTACACGTGAAATATTTGATCGTGGAAATAATTTTTTAATATGTTCTTAAACCAATTTACAGTCCGACATTTGTTAATTAAAAATAATTTTTAAAATCTTACTTATTTATAATTTAATAAACAGCAACTTCTCTCAAATACATTAAATTTAAATCCATTCAGTGTTTTGTCTCTATCTTTCACGCATCATCAGTGTTGAAGAGGTTCATTTTTGCTTTGAAGTTCGTAGTTTTCGTTGAAGTAGGTTAATCGTTTTTCTTTCCGCTTCTGCTAGTGAAGAACTAGTTCGAGCTGTCTTGAAGAAATTTCAGTGTGATTTTTGAAGTTGTGGTCCCAACTGTATATGCATTTAATGTCTTTCGAATTGTTTATGGATTTCAATAGTTAATGTTTCTCCTTTTTTTTGTGTGTCCCACATTTAGGGTTCTGTATTGTATGTGGTCCAATGTGCCCTGAAATGTTGTCGTGTTGACTGAAATATTGTTGACTTTATGTGAATGTAAAACCAAATTTACCCTTGATTGTATTTGTCTTGTACAAGAAATGAGAATATTTTATGTGATATTTTCACCAAGGATTCTTTTGTAAAAGACCCTAAGTTAAAGTTAAGGTATGAAGGTGGGAATATTTATGCATTTAGTGGACAGGACAATGATTATGGTCATTTTTTTAGAGCTAGTGACCTAATTAAGGAGATGGACTCAGAGTTTAGTGTTGATGATGTGAAGTTAAGGTGGAAATACAATTTTAAAATAATTTTTAATCAACAAATGTCAAGCTGGAAATAGGTTTAAAAACATATTAAAAAAATTAATTACACATGTACAGTCAAATATTATGCGTAATGGCACGTCATACTCCGCTAGTGAAACTTAAAGTTAGAGATCAAAAGTGTGGATGAAAAATATTTAAAAGACCGTTCTTTAAAAAAACATTTTTCGAGGAATTAAAAATAAAAGTGGCTATATTTAGAGGGACCACAACAGATCTAACCCTTGATTTTATATTATAAAAAAAGATAACTACTGTTTCTTTTTTAAAATTAATAATATAAAAATTATAATAAATATCTAACTATATCTAATATTTATAAATTCAATAAACAAACTTTTATATGAAAAATAACTAGAAAATTACTGAACAAGCGAAGGTAATATAAAATAAAATACTTTTCTTAAAATAAAATAAGAAGTGAGAAATCTTATTCCAATTTTTTTAATCTCTCTCTACTTTTTTAAATTATTTTCATCCACATTTTTTGTCCTTGGCGTCAAACCCCACTAATGGAGTATGACTTGGCATTACACGTGAAATATTTGATCGTAGAAATAATTTTTTAATATGTTCTTAAACCAATTTACAGCTTGACATTTGTTAATTAAAAATAATTTTTAAAATCTTATTTATTTATAATTTAATAAAAAGCAACTTCTCTCAAATACATTAAATTTAAATCCATTCAGTGTTTTGTCTCTATCTTTCACGCATCATCAGTGTTGAAGAGGTTCATTTTTGCTTTGAAGTTCGTAGTTTTCGTTGAAGTAGGTTAATCGTTTTTCTTTCCGCTTCTGCTAGTGAAGAACTAGTTCGAGCTGTCTTGAAGAAATTTCAGTGTTATTTTTGAAGTTGTGGTCCCAACTGTATATGCATTTAATGTCTTTCGAATTGTTTATGGATTTCAATAGTTAATGTTTCTCCTTTTTTTTGTGTGTCCCACATTTAGGGTTCTGTATTGTATGTGGTCCAATGTGCCCTGAAATGTTGTCGTGTTGACTGAAATATTGTTGACTTTATGTGAATGTAAAACCAAATTTACCCTTGATTGTATTTGTCTTGTACAAGAAATGAGAATATTTTATGTGATATTTTCACCAAGGATTCTTTTGTAAAATACCCTAAGTTAAAGTTAAGGTATGAAGGTGGGAATATTTATGCATTTAGTGGACAGGACAATGATTATGGTCATTTTTTTAGAGCTAGTGACCTAATTAAGGAGATGGACTCAGAGTTTAGTGTTGATGATGTGAAGTTAAGGTGGAAATACAATTTTAAAATAATTTTTAATCAACAAATGTCAAGCTGGAAATAGGTTTAAAAACATATTAAAAAAATTAATTAAACATGTACAGTCAAATATTATGCGTACTGGCACGTCATACTCCGCTAGTGAAACTTAAAGTTCGAGATCAAAAGTGTGGATGAAAAATATTTAAAAGACCGTTCTTTAAAAAAATATTTTTCGAGGAATTAAAAATAAAAGTGGCTATATTTAGAGGGACCACAACAGATCTAACCCTTGATTTTATATTATAAAAAAAGATAACTACTGTTTCTTTTTTAAAATTAATAATATAAAAATAATAATAAATATCTAACTATATCTAATATTTATAAATTCAATAAACAAACTTTTATATGAAAAATAACTAGAAAATTACTGAACAAGCGAAGGTAATATAAAATAAAATACTTTTCTTAAAATAAAATAAGAAGTGAGAAATCTTATTCCAATTTTTTTAATCTCTCTCTACTTTTTTAAATTATTTTCATCCACATTTTTTGTCCTTGGCGTCAAACCCCACTAATGGAGTATGACTTGGCATTACACGTGAAATATTTGATCGTGGAAATAATTTTTTAATATGTTCTTAAACCAATTTACAGTCCGACATTTGTTAATTAAAAATAATTTTTAAAATCTTACTTATTTATAATTTAATAAACAGCAACTTCTCTCAAATACATTAAATTTAAATCCATTCAGTGTTTTGTCTCTATCTTTCACGCATCATCAGTGTTGAAGAGGTTCATTTTTGCTTTGAAGTTCGTAGTTTTCGTTGAAGTAGGTTAATCGTTTTTCTTTCCGCTTCTGCTAGTGAAGAACTAGTTCGAGCTGTCTTGAAGAAATTTCAGTGTGATTTTTGAAGTTGTGGTCCCAACTGTATATGCATTTAATGTCTTTCGAATTGTTTATGGATTTCAATAGTTAATGTTTCTCCTTTTTTTTTATGTGTCCCACATTTAGGGTTCTGTATTGTATGTGGTCCAATGTGCCCTGAAATGTTGTCGTGTTGACTGAAATATTGTTGACTTTATGTGAATGTAAAACCAAATTTACCCTTGATTGTATTTGTCTTGTACAAGAAATGAGAATATTTTATGTGATATTTTCACCAAGGATTCTTTTGTAAAAGACCCTGAGTTAAAGTTAAGGAATGAAGGTGGGAATATTTATGCATTTAGTGGACAGGACAATGATTATGGTCATTTTTTTAGAGCTAGTGACCTAATTAAGGAGATGGACTCAGAGTTTAGTGTTGATGATGTGAAGTTAAGGTGGAAATACAATTTTAAAATAATTTTTAATCAACAAATGTCAAGCTGGAAATAGGTTTAAAAACATATTAAAAAAATTAATTACACATGTACAGTCAAATATTATGCGTAATGGCACGTCATACTCCGCTAGTGAAACTTAAAGTTAGAGATCAAAAGTGTGGATGAAAAATATTTAAAAGACCGTTCTTTAAAAAAATATTTTTCGAGGAATTAAAAATAAAAGTGGCTATATTTAGAGGGACCACAACAGATCTAACCCTTGATTTTATATTATAAAAAAAGATAACTACTGTTTCTTTTTTAAAATTAATAATATAAAAATTATAATAAATATCTAACTATATCTAATATTTATAAATTCAATAAACAAACTTTTATATGAAAAATAACTAGAAAATTACTGAACAAGCGAAGGTAATATAAAATAAAATACTTTTCTTAAAATAAAATAAGAAGTGAGAAATCTTATTCCAATTTTTTTAATCTCTCTCTACTTTTTTAAATTATTTTCATCCACATTTTTTGTCCTTGGCGTCAAACCCCACTAATGGAGTATGACTTGGCATTACACGTGAAATATTTGATCGTAGAAATAATTTTTTAATATGTTCTTAAACCAATTTACAGCTTGACATTTGTTAATTAAAAATAATTTTTAAAATCTTATTTATTTATAATTTAATAAAAAGCAACTTCTCTCAAATACATTAAATTTAAATCCATTCAGTGTTTTGTCTCTATCTTTCACGCATCATCAGTGTTGAAGAGGTTCATTTTTGCTTTGAAGTTCGTAGTTTTCGTTGAAGTAGGTTAATCGTTTTTCTTTCCGCTTCTGCTAGTGAAGAACTAGTTCGAGCTGTCTTGAAGAAATTTCAGTGTGATTTTTGAAGTTGTGGTCCCAACTGTATATGCATTTAATGTCTTTCGAATTGTTTATGGATTTCAATAGTTAATGTTTCTCCTTTTTTTTGTGTGTCCCACATTTAGGGTTCTGTATTGTATGTGGTCCAATGTGCCCTGAAATGTTGTCGTGTTGACTGAAATATTGTTGACTTTATGTGAATGTAAAACCAAATTTACCCTTGATTGTATTTGTCTTGTACAAGAAATGCGAATATTTTATGTGATATTTTCACCAAGGATTCTTTTGTAAAAGACCCTAAGTTAAAGTTAAGGTATGAAGGTGGGAATATTTATGCATTTAGTGGACAGGACAATGATTATGGTCATTTTTTTAGAGCTAGTGACCTAATTAAGGAGATGGACTCAGAGTTTAGTGTTGATGATGTGAAGTTAAGGTGGAAATACAATTTTAAAATAATTTTTAATCAACAAATGTCAAGCTGGAAATAGGTTTAAAAACATATTAAAAAAATTAATTACACATGTACAGTCAAATATTATGCGTAATGGCACGTCATACTCCGCTAGTGAAACTTAAAGTTAGAGATCAAAAGTGTGGATGAAAAATATTTAAAAGACCGTTCTTTAAAAAAATATTTTTCGAGGAATTAAAAATAAAAGTGGCTATATTTAGAGGGACCACAACAGATCTAACCCTTGATTTTATATTATAAAAAAAGATAACTACTGTTTCTTTTTTAAAATTAATAATATAAAAATTATAATAAATATCTAACTATATCTAATATTTATAAATTCAATAAACAAACTTTTATATGAAAAATAACTAGAAAATTACTGAACAAGCGAAGGTAATATAAAATAAAATACTTTTCTTAAAATAAAATAAGAAGTGAGAAATCTTATTCCAATTTTTTTAATCTCTCTCTACTTTTTTAAATTATTTTCATCCACATTTTTTGTCCTTGGCGTCAAACCCCACTAATGGAGTATGACTTGGCATTACACGTGAAATATTTGATCGTGGAAATAATTTTTTAATATGTTCTTAAACCAATTTACAGCTTGACATTTGTTAATTAAAAATAATTTTTAAAATCTTATTTATTTATAATTTAATAAAAAGCAACTTCTCTCAAATACATTAAATTTAAATCCATTCAGTGTTTTGTCTCTATCTTTCATGCATCATCAGTGTTGAAGAGGTTCATTTTTGCTTTGAAGTTCGTAGTTTTCGTTGAAGTAGGTTAATCGTTTTTCTTTCCGCTTCTGCTAGTGAAGAACTAGTTCGAGCTGTCTTGAAGAAATTTCAGTGTGATTTTTGAAGTTGTGGTCCCAACTGTATATGCATTTAATGTCTTTCGAATTGTTTATGGATTTCAATAGTTAATGTTTCTCCTTTTTTTTTATGTGTCCCACATTTAGGGTTCTGTATTGTATGTGGTCCAATGTGCCCTGAAATGTTGTCGTGTTGACTGAAATATTGTTGACTTTATGTGAATGTAAAACCAAATTTACCCTTGATTGTATTTGTCTTGTACAAGAAATGAGAATATTTTATGTGATATTTTCACCAAGGATTCTTTTGTAAAAGACCCTGAGTTAAAGTTAAGGTATGAAGGTGGGAATATTTATGCATTTAGTGGACAGGACAATGATTATGGTCATTTTTTTAGAGCTAGTGACCTAATTAAGGAGATGGACTCAGAGTTTAGTGTTGATGATGTGAAGTTAAGGTGGAAATACAATTTTAAAATAATTTTTAATCAACAAATGTCAAGCTGGAAATAGGTTTAAAAACATATTAAAAAAATTAATTACACATGTACAGTCAAATATTATGCGTACTGGCACGTCATACTCCGCTAGTGAAACTTAAAGTTCGAGATCAAAAGTGTGGATGAAAAATATTTAAAAGACCGTTCTTTAAAAAAATATTTTTCGAGGAATTAAAAATAAAAGTGGCTATATTTAGAGGGACCACAACAGATCTAACCCTTGATTTTATATTATAAAAAAAGATAACTACTGTTTCTTTTTTAAAATTAATAATATAAAAATAATAATAAATATCTAACTATATCTAATATTTATAAATTCAATAAACAAACTTTTATATGAAAAATAACTAGAAAATTACTGAACAAGCGAAGGTAATATAAAATAAAATACTTTTCTTAAAATTAAATAAGAAGTGAGAAATCTTATTCCAATTTTTTTAATCTCTCTCTACTTTTTTAAATTATTTTCATCCACATTTTTTGTCCTTGGCGTCAAACCCCACTAATGGAGTATGACTTGGCATTACACGTGAAATATTTGATCGTAGAAATAATTTTTTAATATGTTCTTAAACCAATTTACAGCTTGACATTTGTTAATTAAAAATAATTTTTAAAATCTTATTTATTTATAATTTAATAAAAAGCAACTTCTCTCAAATACATTAAATTTAAATCCATTCAGTGTTTTGTCTCTATCTTTCACGCATCATCAGTGTTGAAGAGGTTCATTTTTGCTTTGAAGTTCGTAGTTTTCGTTGAAGTAGGTTAATCGTTTTTCTTTCCGCTTCTGCTAGTGAAGAACTAGTTCGAGCTGTCTTGAAGAAATTTCAGTGTGATTTTTGAAGTTGTGGTCCCAACTGTATATGCATTTAATGTCTTTCGAATTGTTTATGGATTTCAATAGTTAATGTTTCTCCTTTTTTTTGTGTGTCCCACATTTAGGGTTCTGTATTGTATGTGGTCCAATGTGCCCTGAAATGTTGTCGTGTTGACTGAAATATTGTTGACTTTATGTGAATGTAAAACCAAATTTACCCTTGATTGTATTTGTCTTGTACAAGAAATGAGAATATTTTATGTGATATATTCACCAAGGATTCTTTTGTAAAAGACCCTAAGTTAAAGATAAGGTATGAAGGTGGGAATATTTATGCATTTAGTGGACAGGACAATGATTATGGTCATTTTTTTAGAGCTAGTGACCTAATTAAGGAGATGGACTCAGAGTTTAGTGTTGATGATGTGAAGTTAAGGTGGAAATACAATTTTAAAATAATTTTTAATCAACAAATGTCAAGCTGGAAATAGGTTTAAAAACATATTAAAAAAATTAATTACACATGTACAGTCAAATATTATGCGTAATGGCACGTCATACTCCGCTAGTGAAACTTAAAGTTAGAGATCAAAAGTGTGGATGAAAAATATTTAAAAGACCGTTCTTTAAAAAAACATTTTTCGAGGAATTAAAAATAAAAGTGGCTATATTTAGAGGGACCACAACAGATCTAACCCTTGATTTTATATTATAAAAAAAGATAACTACTGTTTCTTTTTTAAAATTAATAATATAAAAATTATAATAAATATCTAACTATATCTAATATTTATAAATTCAATAAACAAACTTTTATATGAAAAATAACTAGAAAATTACTGAACAAGCGAAGGTAATATAAAATAAAATACTTTTCTTAAAATAAAATAAGAAGTGAGAAATCTTATTCCAATTTTTTTAATCTCTCTCTACTTTTTTAAATTATTTTCATCCACATTTTTTGTCCTTGGCGTCAAACCCCACTAATGGAGTATGACTTGGCATTACACGTGAAATATTTGATCGTAGAAATAATTTTTTAATATGTTCTTAAACCAATTTACAGCTTGACATTTGTTAATTAAAAATAATTTTTAAAATCTTATTTATTTATAATTTAATAAAAAGCAACTTCTCTCAAATACATTAAATTTAAATCCATTCAGTGTTTTGTCTCTATCTTTCACGCATCATCAGTGTTGAAGAGGTTCATTTTTGCTTTGAAGTTCGTAGTTTTCGTTGAAGTAGGTTAATCGTTTTTCTTTCCGCTTCTGCTAGTGAAGAACTAGTTCGAGCTGTCTTGAAGAAATTTCAGTGTGATTTTTGAAGTTGTGGTCCCAACTGTATATGCATTTAATGTCTTTCGAATTGTTTATGGATTTCAATAGTTAATGTTTCTCCTTTTTTTTGTGTGTCCCACATTTAGGGTTCTGTATTGTATGTGGTCCAATGTGCCCTGAAATGTTGTCGTGTTGACTGAAATATTGTTGACTTTATGTGAATGTAAAACCAAATTTACCCTTGATTGTATTTGTCTTGTACAAGAAATGAGAATATTTTATGTGATATTTTCACCAAGGATTCTTTTGTAAAAGACCCTAAGTTAAAGTTAAGGTATGAAGGTGGGAATATTTATGCATTTAGTGGACAGGACAATGATTATGGTCATTTTTTTAGAGCTAGTGACCTAATTAAGGAGATGGACTCAGAGTTTAGTGTTGATGATGTGAAGTTAAGGTGGAAATACAATTTTAAAATAATTTTTAATCAACAAATGTCAAGCTGGAAATAGGTTTAAAAACATATTAAAAAAATTAATTAAACATGTACAGTCAAATATTATGCGTACTGGCACGTCATACTCCGCTAGTGAAACTTAAAGTTCGAGATCAAAAGTGTGGATGAAAAATATTTAAAAGACCGTTCTTTAAAAAAATATTTTTCGAGGAATTAAAAATAAAAGTGGCTATATTTAGAGGGACCACAACAGATCTAACCCTTGATTTTATATTATAAAAAAAGATAACTACTCTTTCTTTTTTAAAATTAATAATATAAAAATAATAATAAATATCTAACTATATCTAATATTTATAAATTCAATAAACAAACTTTTATATGAAAAATAACTAGAAAATTACTGAACAAGCGAAGGTAATATAAAATAAAATACTTTTCTTAAAATAAAATAAGAAGTGAGAAATCTTATTCCAATTTTTTTAATCTCTCTCTACTTTTTTAAATTATTTTCATCCACATTTTTTGTCCTTGGCGTCAAACCCCACTAATGGAGTATGACTTGGCATTACACGTGAAATATTTGATCGTAGAAATAATTTTTTAATATGTTCTTAAACCAATTTACAGCTTGACATTTGTTAATTAAAAATAATTTTTAAAATCTTATTTATTTATAATTTAATAAAAAGCAACTTCTCTCAAATACATTAAATTTAAATCCATTCAGTGTTTTGTCTCTATCTTTCACGCATCATCAGTGTTGAAGAGGTTCATTTTTGCTTTGAAGTTCGTAGTTTTCGTTGAAGTAGGTTAATCGTTTTTCTTTCCGCTTCTGCTAGTGAAGAACTAGTTCGAGCTGTCTTGAAGAAATTTCAGTGTGATTTTTGAAGTTGTGGTCCCAACTGTATATGCATTTAATGTCTTTCGAATTGTTTATGGATTTCAATAGTTAATGTTTCTCCTTTTTTTTGTGTGTCCCACATTTAGGGTTCTGTATTGTATGTGGTCCAATGTGCCCTGAAATGTTGTCGTGTTGACTGAAATATTGTTGACTTTATGTGAATGTAAAACCAAATTTACCCTTGATTGTATTTGTCTTGTACAAGAAATGAGAATATTTTATGTGATATTTTCACCAAGGATTCTTTTGTAAAAGACCCTAAGTTAAAGTTAAGGTATGAAGGTGGGAATATTTATGCATTTAGTGGACAGGACAATGATTATGGTCATTTTTTTAGAGCTAGTGACCTAATTAAGGAGATGGACTCAGAGTTTAGTGTTGATGATGTGAAGTTAAGGTGGAAATACAATTTTAAAATAATTTTTAATCAACAAATGTCAAGCTGGAAATAGGTTTAAAAACATATTAAAAAAATTAATTAAACATGTACAGTCAAATATTATGCGTACTGGCACGTCATACTCCGCTAGTGAAACTTAAAGTTCGAGATCAAAAGTGTGGATGAAAAATATTTAAAAGACCGTTCTTTAAAAAAATATTTTTCGAGGAATTAAAAATAAAAGTGGCTATATTTAGAGGGACCACAACAGATCTAACCCTTGATTTTATATTATAAAAAAAGATAACTACTCTTTCTTTTTTAAAATTAATAATATAAAAATAATAATAAATATCTAACTATATCTAATATTTATAAATTCAATAAACAAACTTTTATATGAAAAATAACTAGAAAATTACTGAACAAGCGAAGGTAATATAAAATAAAATACTTTTCTTAAAATAAAATAAGAAGTGAGAAATCTTATTCCAATTTTTTTAATCTCTCTCTACTTTTTTAAATTATTTTCATCCACATTTTTTGTCCTTGGCGTCAAACCCCACTAATGGAGTATGACTTGGCATTACACGTGAAATATTTGATCGTGGAAATAATTTTTTAATATGTTCTTAAACCAATTTACAGTCCGACATTTGTTAATTAAAAATAATTTTTAAAATCTTACTTATTTATAATTTAATAAACAGCAACTTCTCTCAAATACATTAAATTTAAATCCATTCAGTGTTTTGTCTCTATCTTTCACGCATCATCAGTGTTGAAGAGGTTCATTTTTGCTTTGAAGTTCGTAGTTTTCGTTGAAGTAGGTTAATCGTTTTTCTTTCCGCTTCTGCTAGTGAAGAACTAGTTCGAGCTGTCTTGAAGAAATTTCAGTGTGATTTTTGAAGTTGTGGTCCCAACTGTATATGCATTTAATGTCTTTCGAATTGTTTATGGATTTCAATAGTTAATGTTTCTCCTTTTTTTTGTGTGTCCCACATTTAGGGTTCTGTATTGTATGTGGTCCAATGTGCCCTGAAATGTTGTCGTGTTGACTGAAATATTGTTGACTTTATGTGAATGTAAAACCAAATTTACCCTTGATTGTATTTGTCTTGTACAAGAAATGAGAATATTTTATGTGATATATTCACCAAGGATTCTTTTGTAAAAGACCCTAAGTTAAAGATAAGGTATGAAGGTGGGAATATTTATGCATTTAGTGGACAGGACAATGATTATGGTCATTTTTTTAGAGCTAGTGACCTAATTAAGGAGATGGACTCAGAGTTTAGTGTTGATGATGTGAAGTTAAGGTGGAAATACAATTTTAAAATAATTTTTAATCAACAAATGTCAAGCTGGAAATAGGTTTAAAAACATATTAAAAAAATTAATTACACATGTACAGTCAAATATTATGCGTACTGGCACGTCATACTCCGCTAGTGAAACTTAAAGTTCGAGATCAAAAGTGTGGATGAAAAATATTTAAAAGACCGTTCTTTAAAAAAACATTTTTCGAGGAATTAAAAATAAAAGTGGCTATATTTAGAGGGACCACAACAGATCTAACCCTTGATTTTATATTATAAAAAAAGATAACTACTGTTTCTTTTTTAAAATTAATAATATAAAAATTATAATAAATATCTAACTATATCTAATATTTATAAATTCAATAAACAAACTTTTATATGAAAAATAACTAGAAAATTACTGAACAAGCGAAGGTAATATAAAATAAAATACTTTTCTTAAAATAAAATAAGAAGTGAGAAATCTTATTCCAATTTTTTTAATCTCTCTCTACTTTTTTAAATTATTTTCATCCACATTTTTTGTCCTTGGCGTCAAACCCCACTAATGGAGTATGACTTGGCATTACACGTGAAATATTTGATCGTAGAAATAATTTTTTAATATGTTCTTAAACCAATTTACAGCTTGACATTTGTTAATTAAAAATAATTTTTAAAATCTTATTTATTTATAATTTAATAAAAAGCAACTTCTCTCAAATACATTAAATTTAAATCCATTCAGTGTTTTGTCTCTATCTTTCACGCATCATCAGTGTTGAAGAGGTTCATTTTTGCTTTGAAGTTCGTAGTTTTCGTTGAAGTAGGTTAATCGTTTTTCTTTCCGCTTCTGCTAGTGAAGAACTAGTTCGAGCTGTCTTGAAGAAATTTCAGTGTGATTTTTGAAGTTGTGGTCCCAACTGTATATGCATTTAATGTCTTTCGAATTGTTTATGGATTTCAATAGTTAATGTTTCTCCTTTTTTTTGTGTGTCCCACATTTAGGGTTCTGTATTGTATGTGGTCCAATGTGCCCTGAAATGTTGTCGTGTTGACTGAAATATTGTTGACTTTATGTGAATGTAAAACCAAATTTACCCTTGATTGTATTTGTCTTGTACAAGAAATGAGAATATTTTATGTGATATATTCACCAAGGATTCTTTTGTAAAAGACCCTAAGTTAAAGATAAGGTATGAAGGTGGGAATATTTATGCATTTAGTGGACAGGACAATGATTATGGTCATTTTTTTAGAGCTAGTGACCTAATTAAGGAGATGGACTCAGAGTTTAGTGTTGATGATGTGAAGTTAAGGTGGAAATACAATTTTAAAATAATTTTTAATCAACAAATGTCAAGCTGGAAATAGGTTTAAAAACATATTAAAAAAATTAATTACACATGTACAGTCAAATATTATGCGTAATGGCACGTCATACTCCGCTAGTGAAACTTAAAGTTAGAGATCAAAAGTGTGGATGAAAAATATTTAAAAGACCGTTCTTTAAAAAAACATTTTTCGAGGAATTAAAAATAAAAGTGGCTATATTTAGAGGGACCACAACAGATCTAACCCTTGATTTTATATTATAAAAAAAGATAACTACTGTTTCTTTTTTAAAATTAATAATATAAAAATTATAATAAATATCTAACTATATCTAATATTTATAAATTCAATAAACAAACTTTTATATGAAAAATAACTAGAAAATTACTGAACAAGCGAAGGTAATATAAAATAAAATACTTTTCTTAAAATAAAATAAGAAGTGAGAAATCTTATTCCAATTTTTTTAATCTCTCTCTACTTTTTTAAATTATTTTCATCCACATTTTTTGTCCTTGGCGTCAAACCCCACTAATGGAGTATGACTTGGCATTACACGTGAAATATTTGATCGTAGAAATAATTTTTTAATATGTTCTTAAACCAATTTACAGCTTGACATTTGTTAATTAAAAATAATTTTTAAAATCTTATTTATTTATAATTTAATAAAAAGCAACTTCTCTCAAATACATTAAATTTAAATCCATTCAGTGTTTTGTCTCTATCTTTCACGCATCATCAGTGTTGAAGAGGTTCATTTTTGCTTTGAAGTTCGTAGTTTTCGTTGAAGTAGGTTAATCGTTTTTCTTTCCGCTTCTGCTAGTGAAGAACTAGTTCGAGCTGTCTTGAAGAAATTTCAGTGTGATTTTTGAAGTTGTGGTCCCAACTGTATATGCATTTAATGTCTTTCGAATTGTTTATGGATTTCAATAGTTAATGTTTCTCCTTTTTTTTGTGTGTCCCACATTTAGGGTTCTGTATTGTATGTGGTCCAATGTGCCCTGAAATGTTGTCGTGTTGACTGAAATATTGTTGACTTTATGTGAATGTAAAACCAAATTTACCCTTGATTGTATTTGTCTTGTACAAGAAATGAGAATATTTTATGTGATATTTTCACCAAGGATTCTTTTGTAAAAGACCCTAAGTTAAAGTTAAGGTATGAAGGTGGGAATATTTATGCATTTAGTGGACAGGACAATGATTATGGTCATTTTTTTAGAGCTAGTGACCTAATTAAGGAGATGGACTCAGAGTTTAGTGTTGATGATGTGAAGTTAAGGTGGAAATACAATTTTAAAATAATTTTTAATCAACAAATGTCAAGCTGGAAATAGGTTTAAAAACATATTAAAAAAATTAATTAAACATGTACAGTCAAATATTATGCGTACTGGCACGTCATACTCCGCTAGTGAAACTTAAAGTTCGAGATCAAAAGTGTGGATGAAAAATATTTAAAAGACCGTTCTTTAAAAAAACATTTTTCGAGGAATTAAAAATAAAAGTGGCTATATTTAGAGGGACCACAACAGATCTAACCCTTGATTTTATATTATAAAAAAAGATAACTACTCTTTCTTTTTTAAAATTAATAATATAAAAATAATAATAAATATCTAACTATATCTAATATTTATAAATTCAATAAACAAACTTTTATATGAAAAATAACTAGAAAATTACTGAACAAGCGAAGGTAATATAAAATAAAATACTTTTCTTAAAATAAAATAAGAAGTGAGAAATCTTATTCCAATTTTTTTAATCTCTCTCTACTTTTTTAAATTATTTTCATCCACATTTTTTGTCCTTGGCGTCAAACCCCACTAATGGAGTATGACTTGGCATTACACGTGAAATATTTGATCGTGGAAATAATTTTTTAATATGTTCTTAAACCAATTTACAGTCCGACATTTGTTAATTAAAAATAATTTTTAAAATCTTACTTATTTATAATTTAATAAACAGCAACTTCTCTCAAATACATTAAATTTAAATCCATTCAGTGTTTTGTCTCTATCTTTCACGCATCATCAGTGTTGAAGAGGTTCATTTTTGCTTTGAAGTTCGTAGTTTTCGTTGAAGTAGGTTAATCGTTTTTCTTTCCGCTTCTGCTAGTGAAGAACTAGTTCGAGCTGTCTTGAAGAAATTTCAGTGTGATTTTTGAAGTTGTGGTCCCAACTGTATATGCATTTAATGTCTTTCGAATTGTTTATGGATTTCAATAGTTAATGTTTCTCCTTTTTTTTTATGTGTCCCACATTTAGGGTTCTGTATTGTATGTGGTCCAATGTGCCCTGAAATGTTGTCGTGTTGACTGAAATATTGTTGACTTTATGTGAATGTAAAACCAAATTTACCCTTGATTGTATTTGTCTTGTACAAGAAATGAGAATATTTTATGTGATATATTCACCAAGGATTCTTTTGTAAAAGACCCTAAGTTAAAGATAAGGTATGAAGGTGGGAATATTTATGCATTTAGTGGACAGGACAATGATTATGGTCATTTTTTTAGAGCTAGTGACCTAATTAAGGAGATGGACTCAGAGTTTAGTGTTGATGATGTGAAGTTAAGGTGGAAATACAATTTTAAAATAATTTTTAATCAACAAATGTCAAGCTGGAAATAGGTTTAAAAACATATTAAAAAAATTAATTACACATGTACAGTCAAATATTATGCGTAATGGCACGTCATACTCCGCTAGTGAAACTTAAAGTTAGAGATCAAAAGTGTGGATGAAAAATATTTAAAAGACCGTTCTTTAAAAAAACATTTTTCGAGGAATTAAAAATAAAAGTGGCTATATTTAGAGGGACCACAACAGATCTAACCCTTGATTTTATATTATAAAAAAAGATAACTACTGTTTCTTTTTTAAAATTAATAATATAAAAATTATAATAAATATCTAACTATATCTAATATTTATAAATTCAATAAACAAACTTTTATATGAAAAATAACTAGAAAATTACTGAACAAGCGAAGGTAATATAAAATAAAATACTTTTCTTAAAATAAAATAAGAAGTGAGAAATCTTATTCCAATTTTTTTAATCTCTCTCTACTTTTTTAAATTATTTTCATCCACATTTTTTGTCCTTGGCGTCAAACCCCACTAATGGAGTATGACTTGGCATTACACGTGAAATATTTGATCGTAGAAATAATTTTTTAATATGTTCTTAAACCAATTTACAGCTTGACATTTGTTAATTAAAAATAATTTTTAAAATCTTATTTATTTATAATTTAATAAAAAGCAACTTCTCTCAAATACATTAAATTTAAATCCATTCAGTGTTTTGTCTCTATCTTTCACGCATCATCAGTGTTGAAGAGGTTCATTTTTGCTTTGAAGTTCGTAGTTTTCGTTGAAGTAGGTTAATCGTTTTTCTTTCCGCTTCTGCTAGTGAAGAACTAGTTCGAGCTGTCTTGAAGAAATTTCAGTGTGATTTTTGAAGTTGTGGTCCCAACTGTATATGCATTTAATGTCTTTCGAATTGTTTATGGATTTCAATAGTTAATGTTTCTCCTTTTTTTTGTGTGTCCCACATTTAGGGTTCTGTATTGTATGTGGTCCAATGTGCCCTGAAATGTTGTCGTGTTGACTGAAATATTGTTGACTTTATGTGAATGTAAAACCAAATTTACCCTTGATTGTATTTGTCTTGTACAAGAAATGAGAATATTTTATGTGATATTTTCACCAAGGATTCTTTTGTAAAAGACCCTAAGTTAAAGTTAAGGTATGAAGGTGGGAATATTTATGCATTTAGTGGACAGGACAATGATTATGGTCATTTTTTTAGAGCTAGTGACCTAATTAAGGAGATGGACTCAGAGTTTAGTGTTGATGATGTGAAGTTAAGGTGGAAATACAATTTTAAAATAATTTTTAATCAACAAATGTCAAGCTGGAAATAGGTTTAAAAACATATTAAAAAAATTAATTAAACATGTACAGTCAAATATTATGCGTACTGGCACGTCATACTCCGCTAGTGAAACTTAAAGTTCGAGATCAAAAGTGTGGATGAAAAATATTTAAAAGACCGTTCTTTAAAAAAATATTTTTCGAGGAATTAAAAATAAAAGTGGCTATATTTAGAGGGACCACAACAGATCTAACCCTTGATTTTATATTATAAAAAAAGATAACTACTCTTTCTTTTTTAAAATTAATAATATAAAAATAATAATAAATATCTAACTATATCTAATATTTATAAATTCAATAAACAAACTTTTATATGAAAAATAACTAGAAAATTACTGAACAAGCGAAGGTAATATAAAATAAAATACTTTTCTTAAAATAAAATAAGAAGTGAGAAATCTTATTCCAATTTTTTTAATCTCTCTCTACTTTTTTAAATTATTTTCATCCACATTTTTTGTCCTTGGCGTCAAACCCCACTAATGGAGTATGACTTGGCATTACACGTGAAATATTTGATCGTGGAAATAATTTTTTAATATGTTCTTAAACAAATTTACAGTCCGACATTTGTTAATTAAAAATAATTTTTAAAATCTTACTTATTTATAATTTAATAAACAGCAACTTCTCTCAAATACATTAAATTTAAATCCATTCAGTGTTTTGTCTCTATCTTTCACGCATCATCAGTGTTGAAGAGGTTCATTTTTGCTTTGAAGTTCGTAGTTTTCGTTGAAGTAGGTTAATCGTTTTTCTTTCCGCTTCTGCTAGTGAAGAACTAGTTCGAGCTGTCTTGAAGAAATTTCAGTGTGATTTTTGAAGTTGTGGTCCCAACTGTATATGCATTTAATGTCTTTCGAATTGTTTATGGATTTCAATAGTTAATGTTTCTCCTTTTTTTTTATGTGTCCCACATTTAGGGTTCTGTATTGTATGTGGTCCAATGTGCCCTGAAATGTTGTCGTGTTGACTGAAATATTGTTGACTTTATGTGAATGTAAAACCAAATTTACCCTTGATTGTATTTGTCTTGTACAAGAAATGAGAATATTTTATGTGATATTTTCACCAAGGATTCTTTTGTAAAAGACCCTGAGTTAAAGTTAAGGTATGAAGGTGGGAATATTTATGCATTTAGTGGACAGGACAATGATTATGGTCATTTTTTTAGAGCTAGTGACCTAATTAAGGAGATGGACTCAGAGTTTAGTGTTGATGATGTGAAGTTAAGGTGGAAATACAATTTTAAAATAATTTTTAATCAACAAATGTCAAGCTGGAAATAGGTTTAAAAACATATTAAAAAAATTAATTACACATGTACAGTCAAATATTATGCGTAATGGCACGTCATACTCCGCTAGTGAAACTTAAAGTTAGAGATCAAAAGTGTGGATGAAAAATATTTAAAAGACCGTTCTTTAAAAAAATATTTTTCGAGGAATTAAAAATAAAAGTGGCTATATTTAGAGGGACCACAACAGATCTAACCCTTGATTTTATATTATAAAAAAAGATAACTACTGTTTCTTTTTTAAAATTAATAATATAAAAATAATAATAAATATCTAACTATATCTAATATTTATAAATTCAATAAACAAACTTTTATATTAAAAATAACTAGAAAATTACTGAACAAGCGAAGGTAATATAAAATAAAATACTTTTCTTAAAATAAAATAAGAAGTGAGAAATCTTATTCCAATTTTTTTAATCTCTCTCTACTTTTTTAAATTATTTTCATCCACATTTTTTGTCCTTGGCGTCAAACCCCACTAATGGAGTATGACTTGGCATTACACGTGAAATATTTGATCGTGGAAATAATTTTTTAATATGTTCTTAAACCAATTTACAGTCCGACATTTGTTAATTAAAAATAATTTTTAAAATCTTACTTATTTATAATTTAATAAACAGCAACTTCTCTCAAATACATTAAATTTAAATCCATTCAGTGTTTTGTCTCTATCTTTCACGCATCATCAGTGTTGAAGAGGTTCATTTTTGCTTTGAAGTTCGTAGTTTTCGTTGAAGTAGGTTAATCGTTTTTCTTTCCGCTTCTGCTAGTGAAGAACTAGTTCGAGCTGTCTTGAAGAAATTTCAGTGTGATTTTTGAAGTTGTGGTCCCAACTGTATATGCATTTAATGTCTTTCGAATTGTTTATGGATTTCAATAGTTAATGTTTCTCCTTTTTTTTTATGTGTCCCACATTTAGGGTTCTGTATTGTATGTGGTCCAATGTGCCCTGAAATGTTGTCGTGTTGACTGAAATATTGTTGACTTTATGTGAATGTAAAACCAAATTTACCCTTGATTGTATTTGTCTTGTACAAGAAATGAGAATATTTTATGTGATATTTTCACCAAGGATTCTTTTGTAAAAGACCCTGAGTTAAAGTTAAGGTATGAAGGTGGGAATATTTATGCATTTAGTGGACAGGACAATGATTATGGTCATTTTTTTAGAGCTAGTGACCTAATTAAGGAGATGGACTCAGAGTTTAGTGTTGATGATGTGAAGTTAAGGTGGAAATACAATTTTAAAATAATTTTTAATCAACAAATGTCAAGCTGGAAATAGGTTTAAAAACATATTAAAAAAATTAATTACACATGTACAGTCAAATATTATGCGTAATGGCACGTCATACTCCGCTAGTGAAACTTAAAGTTAGAGATCAAAAGTGTGGATGAAAAATATTTAAAAGACCGTTCTTTAAAAAAATATTTTTCGAGGAATTAAAAATAAAAGTGGCTATATTTAGAGGGACCACAACAGATCTAACCCTTGATTTTATATTATAAAAAAAGATAACTACTGTTTCTTTTTTAAAATTAATAATATAAAAATAATAATAAATATCTAACTATATCTAATATTTATAAATTCAATAAACAAACTTTTATATGAAAAATAACTAGAAAATTACTGAACAAGCGAAGGTAATATAAAATAAAATACTTTTCTTAAAATAAAATAAGAAGTGAGAAATCTTATTCCAATTTTTTTAATCTCTCTCTACTTTTTTAAATTATTTTCATCCACATTTTTTGTCCTTGGCGTCAAACCCCACTAATGGAGTATGACTTGGCATTACACGTGAAATATTTGATCGTGGAAATAATTTTTTAATATGTTCTTAAACCAATTTACAGTCCGACATTTGTTAATTAAAAATAATTTTTAAAATCTTACTTATTTATAATTTAATAAACAGCAACTTCTCTCAAATACATTAAATTTAAATCCATTCAGTGTTTTGTCTCTATCTTTCACGCATCATCAGTGTTGAAGAGGTTCATTTTTGCTTTGAAGTTCGTAGTTTTCGTTGAAGTAGGTTAATCGTTTTTCTTTCCGCTTCTGCTAGTGAAGAACTAGTTCGAGCTGTCTTGAAGAAATTTCAGTGTGATTTTTGAAGTTGTGGTCCCAACTGTATATGCATTTAATGTCTTTCGAATTGTTTATGGATTTCAATAGTTAATGTTTCTCCTTTTTTTTTATGTGTCCCACATTTAGGGTTCTGTATTGTATGTGGTCCAATGTGCCCTGAAATGTTGTCGTGTTGACTGAAATATTGTTGACTTTATGTGAATGTAAAACCAAATTTACCCTTGATTGTATTTGTCTTGTACAAGAAATGAGAATATTTTATGTGATATTTTCACCAAGGATTCTTTTGTAAAAGACCCTGAGTTAAAGTTAAGGTATGAAGGTGGGAATATTTATGCATTTAGTGGACAGGACAATGATTATGGTCATTTTTTTAGAGCTAGTGACCTAATTAAGGAGATGGACTCAGAGTTTAGTGTTGATGATGTGAAGTTAAGGTGGAAATACAATTTTAAAATAATTTTTAATCAACAAATGTCAAGCTGGAAATAGGTTTAAAAACATATTAAAAAAATTAATTACACATGTACAGTCAAATATTATGCGTAATGGCACGTCATACTCCGCTAGTGAAACTTAAAGTTAGAGATCAAAAGTGTGGATGAAAAATATTTAAAAGACCGTTCTTTAAAAAAATATTTTTCGAGGAATTAAAAATAAAAGTGGCTATATTTAGAGGGACCACAACAGATCTAACCCTTGATTTTATATTATAAAAAAAGATAACTACTGTTTCTTTTTTAAAATTAATAATATAAAAATTATAATAAATATCTAACTATATCTAATATTTATAAATTCAATAAACAAACTTTTATATGAAAAATAACTAGAAAATTACTGAACAAGCGAAGGTAATATAAAATAAAATACTTTTCTTAAAATAAAATAAGAAGTGAGAAATCTTATTCCAATTTTTTTAATCTCTCTCTACTTTTTTAAATTATTTTCATCCACATTTTTTGTCCTTGGCGTCAAACCCCACTAATGGAGTATGACTTGGCATTACACGTGAAATATTTGATCGTAGAAATAATTTTTTAATATGTTCTTAAACCAATTTATAGCTTGACATTTGTTAATTAAAAATAATTTTTAAAATCTTATTTTTTTATAATTTAATAAACAGCAACTTCTCTCAAATACATTAAATTTAAATCCATTCAGTGCTTTGTCTCTATCTTTCACGCATCATCAGTGTTGAAGAGGTTCATTTTTGCTTTGAAGTTCGTAGTTTTCGTTGAAGTAGGTTAATCGTTTTTCTTTCCGCTTCTGCTAGTGAAGAACTAGTTCGAGCTGTCTTGAAGAAATTTCAGTGTGATTTTTGAAGTTGTGGTCCCAACTGTATATGCATTTAATGTCTTTCGAATTGTTTATGGATTTCAATAGTTAATGTTTCTCCTTTTTTTTATGTGTCCCACATTTAGGGTTCTGTATTGTATGTGGTCCAATGTGCCCTGAAATGTTGTCGTGTTGACTGAAATATTGTTGACTTTATGTGAATGTAAAACCAAATTTACCCTTGATTGTATTTGTCTTGTACAAGAAATGAGAATATTTTATGTGATATTGTCTGTAAAGACCATGTACAATACATGCCTCAAATCATATATTATACATGAGTTTCACTTTTGGTACTGAAACATAATAAGTTCCTAGTTAACACATTGTACACATAAATGCCTCTAATACAAAACACCTAAAAGTCTAAGGCATTACATATACAAGATGTTCCAAAATGATAAAAACTAAGAACTAGATCAAAACAATGATCTCAAAACATAACGCCATAGTGGAAGCCATGCCATCACAAAACCACGATCCGTAAGGAAAGTCAAGTAACCTTGTCCTTACCCTTCGCCAAACCTGCAGAACCTGTGATGTAAACAACAACAGTGGGGTGAGATACATCAAATCTCAGTGAGTTCCCTATCTTAAAGTCCTCTCGGCTTTACAAGGTTCTAACAAAGTCCTAACTCATGTCCAAGGGGAAAGGGGAAGACCATGAGTACACACACACAAGTAACCGCCACGGTGAGCCTGTAAACTCACACTAGTACCGAAGTACCTCTTGAGCCTGTAAACTCAAGGATTCACAAAGTACCGAAGTACGTTCTGAGTCCGTACACTCAAGAACTCACATATCAATAACCAATACCAAGGTATCCCTTTTTCCCGTACCCTTCTACGTCTAGAAGGCGATCCGAGTCATGGATCCTTGTAGCTACTTGGCATACGATTGGATTCGGGATCACGGGCCGTACACCGTCTCAAGTCTCTTTACCCGTAGGCTCCAATCGTACTTAACACGGGACTCAAACCTGCCAAGTAGTTGTGTATAGCGTTTAGAGGAGGTGCTCGAGTCTCATGAACTACACCGCACAACTGTGGTTATTGATAAACAGAATGCACACGCCTCGACCTTCATGCACGAGCGTTGCAACACATGGAACAATTCACACTTCCAACACAGTTTTTGGTAATAATCCTCACCCTGCCTAGTCCATATTTTAACATGCATACATTGCCAATAATAGTTACACACAATTAACAAATAAAAGTCGATAAAACGACACAAGTTCAGAAATCCCGACTTAATTAAATCGGCCGACGATTTTAAAACCATAGTAATAAGAAAGTACATTTTATTATCTTTCCAACGATATCAAAATTGTTCAAATCCGAGTTACGTACAAAAAGTTACGGCATTGTAAACAATCGATCGGAAAAATAAATCACAACAGCAGGATTCTGTAACTCTCCTGGCCGTACGCGTATTGGCACTCCCCGTACGCGTATTGCCCAAATGCTCGCCCAGCCATACGCGTATTGCCCTTGCCGTACACATATTGACCAGCTCCATACGCGTATTGACATGCTCCATACGCGTATGGGCAGAGAAAAAATGCAGAAGTTCCTGCAGAATTTTTTTGCTACGGGTTGATCCAAAATCAACCCCAAATCCCATTTTCATCAATCAAAATGCATCAAAACATGTTATAACATCACAACCAGTATAACATATAATCAAACATTGCATTTAGCAGTTAGATTCACGAATTTTGTGCAAAAAGATTCAATTTTCACAATTTCTAATCTAACTCTAAACTCAAAATAATCCTACTCTAAAGAGTCTAACTAGAACCCACCTGGATTACTAGATGAGGAGGTTGATACAGAGATGATTTAGATGAAGAACAGATGAATTGATGATGATTCTTGAGCTTCTTGAGAATTTCTCTTCTTCCTCTTTCTTTTCCTTTCCTTCCTTCCCTTTTTCCTTTTCTTTCTTTCTCTTTAGCTTTGTTTGGTTTTCCAAGGAAAAAAAAGAAAATAGATAGTATAGAAACTATCATTTTTAGTAACACTACTAAATGTCCAAAATTAGCTCAATTACATCAAATTATAAAAAACTCAACGTTAAATACTATTAATTTAATCGACTCTGAGTTCGTCAGTTTACTCTAATTATTTTATCAAATAATTACTCAGAGTACCCCGGAACCCAGTTGATCATAATAATATTAACCAGAGCGTTTATAAATTTACGGGGTATTACATCCTCCCCCCCTTAAATAGAAATTCGTCCTCGAATTTAGAATATTACCTGAACAGATGTGGATAAGAATCTCGCATTTCCGATTCTAGTTCCCAAGTAGCATCGCCCGGATGCGTCATATCCCATTGCACCTTAACAAGTGGAATATCTTTGTTCCTTAACACTTTTGTTTCCCTTCCCACAATACAACTCGGTTGTGGTTCAAAAGTCAAATCCGCTTCAATTTCCACTGATTCGGGTAGAATTGGCTGAAGAGGATCAGGAATAAACTTACGGAGCTGAGATACGTGAAAAACGTCATGCATCTCGGATAGAGAGGGTGGTAAGGCTAATCTATAAGCAACTTCACCAATCCTTTCTAAAATCTGATACGGTCCCACGTATCTCGGACTTAACTTACGTGACTTAAACGGTCCTTTCAATCTCAATCTCGGAGTAACTTTCAGAAATACATGGTCACCTTCCTCAAATTCCAAAGGTCTCCTACGATTGTCCGCATAACTCTTTTGACGATCTTGTGCTTGTTTAACCTTCTCGCGGATCATTCGAATCTTTTCCGTAGTCTCTTGAATAATCTCTGGTCCCAAAATTCTATCTTCGCCAATTTCAGCCCAACACAAAGGTGTCCTACACTTTCTCCCATACAATGCTTCATAAGGAGCCATACCGATGCTCGCATGATAACTATTATTATAGGAAAACTCAATTAACGGCAAAAGTTCTTTCCAATTCCCTCTACTCTCTAACACACAAGCTCTTAACATACCCTCCATCGTTTGTATTGTTCGTTCAGTCTGACCATCCGTTTGAGGATGATTCGACGTGCTCAAACACAAATTCGTACCCATCGCTTGTTGGAACACTTTCCAAAATCTCGAAGTAAACTTCGGATCTCTATCGGACACAATACTGGAAGGAATACCATGCAATCTCACAATCTCAGCAATAAACAACCTTGCAAGATGACTTGCCTTATGAGTAGTCTTTACGGCTAAGAAGTGTGCAGATTTCGTTAGTCGATCAACAATTACCCAAATAGAATCATACCCACCCTGGGTACAGGGTAAACCCACTGCAAAATCCATAGAAATACTATCCCACTTCCAAACTGGAATATCCAAAGGTTGTAACAAACCGCCCGGTCTTTGGTGTTCAATCTTCACCTGTTGGCACACCGCACATTCTGACACATATCCCGCTATATCCTTTTTCATCCCAGACCACCAATAATCCTTCTTTAAATCCTGATACATCTTTGAAGAACCAGGATGTATCGTAAAAGTACCTTTATGGGCTTCATCTAAAATCTTCCTTTTCAATGTCTCATCCTTCGGAACACAAATCCTTTGATTAAACAGAACAATCCCATCTGTCGCTCGTATAAAACCCGGTTGAAGTAACAACTCTTGTAACTCTTCCTCTAACAATTGTGCCTGTTGAATCTCAACTCTCAAGGTAGAATTGACATTCAAATTTCCCATAATCACACCATTCGGAGTCCACACAAATTGGAGATTAAGATCTCTAAACTTTTCCAACAATGAATACTCTAAAATCATCAATTCCGCACTATGAACCATTTTCCGACTCAAAGCATCCGCTACTTTATTCGCCTTTCCTGGATGATACTTCAATTCTAAGTCATAATCCTTTAAGTACTCCATCCACCTTCTTTGTCGCATATTCAACTCCTTTTGATCAAACAAATACTTCAAACTTTTGTGGTCACTGAACATTTCAAAACGTACACCATATAAATAATGACGCCACACCTTCAGTGCAAAAACCACTGCAGCTAGTTCCAAATCATGAGTCGGATAATTCTTCTCATGAACTTTTAACTGTCGAGAAGCATAAGCTACCACTTGACCACCTTGCATCAGAACACCCCCTAATCCCCTCTTAGAAGCATCACAAAATACTTCATAAGAGTTGTTAGGATCAGGAATAATTAATACTGGAGCACTCGTCAAACTTTCCTTCAAATGCATAAAACTTTGTTCGCAACCTGAATCCCATTCAAACGTAACATCCTTCCGAGTAAGTTTCGTCATTGGTAAGGCCAATTGAGAAAAGCCCTTGATAAACCTTCTATAGTAACCGGCCAATCCCAAGAAACTTCTAACTTCTGAAACATTTCTCGGTCTCTCCCAATTAATCACTGCTTCTACTTTCGATGGATCCACTGCCACACCACCTCGAGATATAACATGTCCAAGAAAATTAACTTCCGACATCCAAAATTCACACTTGCTCAACTTAGCAAACAATTGCTTCTCTTGCAAGACCGATAAGACAATCCTCAGATGTTCTTCGTGCTCTTGTGGAGTACGAGAATAAATAAGAATGTCGTCAATAAAGATTACCACAAATTGGTCCAAGTAAGCCTGAAATATTCGATTCATGTAATCCATGAAAACAGCTGGAGCATTTGTCACATCGAAAGGCATCACTAAGAATTCGTAATGACCGTAACGGGTTCTAAATGCAGTCTTTGGCACATCGGAACTCTTAACTCGAATCTGATGATAACCCGACCGTAAATCAATCTTCGAGAACACACAGGCTCCTTTCAATTGATCTAACAAGTCGTCTATCCTTGGTAAGGGATACTTATTCTTAATGGTGACTTTATTCAACTTACGATAATCAATGCACAACCGCATTCCCCCATCTTTCTTCTTTACCAACAACACTGGAGCTCCCCACGGTGAAACACTAGGCCTAACGAAATGCTTGGACATCAAGTCCTCCAATTGGTCCTTTAATTCTCTTAATTCAAGCGGTGCCATCCGATACGGAGAAACAGATATAGGAGCCGTTCCCGGTATCAGGTCAATAGAGAACTCAACTTCTCTCTCCGGAGGAAGAGAAGAAACATCCTCAGGAAACACTTCAGGAAATTCACACACTATTGGAATACTCAGAACTTGTTGTTCACTACTTCCCTCCTTAGTAAGAACCAATAAAACAGATTTCTCTTTCTCAAACAAGAAATTTACCATTCCCACCGTACCATCTAAAATCGTCGATAAAACATCTTTCGGAGTAGCCTCAGCAGATGGAATAATAATTAGCTTCTCCTCACAACCGATAAAAACCGAATTAGCTGAAAGCCAGTCCATTCCCAGAACAACATCCACTTTCTTGAGCGGCAGACAAATAAGATCAATCTGGAAGACTCTTTCGTTCACCGACAACACACAATTTTCACACATCAGTGGTGTTTCAACCATTTCATCCATGGCAGTAGTAACCACCATAGGAGGAAACAAAGGAATAGTTTGCAACCCAAGTCGCTTCACACATCTTAAAGACACAAAAGAATGTGTAGCCCCACAGTCAAATAAAACAAAACAAGGTTGACCATTAACAAAACACGTACCCGCAATCAAGGAATTATCACCCTTTGCTTTCCTTGCATCGAGAGTATATACTCGACCAGTAGTCTTCCCTTGTGTCTGATTCCTACCCTGAGGACAATCCCTCGCCCAATGACCCATCTTGTTACACTGATAACACCGTATCCCATCCGAATAGCACCTACCAAAATGACTCCTCCCACAAGTGCGACATATTGGAGGCGCACTAGTTCTAGAGCCCTGTACTTGCTTCCCTTTGGAAGACTGTTGCCTTTGCCTAATGTAAAGACCATATAATAATACATGCATCAAATCATATATTATACATGAGTTTCACTTTTGGTACTGAAACATAATAAGTTCCTAGTTAACACATTATATATATAAATGCCTCTAATACTAAAGAACTAAAAGTCTAAGGCATTACATATACAAGATGTTCCAAAAATGATAAAAACTAAGAACTAGATCAATACAATGATCTCAAAACATAACGCCATAGCGGAAGCCATGCCATCACAAAACCACGATCCGTAAGGAAAGTCAAATAACCTTGTCCTTACCCTTCGCCGAACCTGCAGAACCTGTGATGTAAACAACAACAGTGGGGTGAGATACATCAAATCTCAGTGAGTTCCCTATCTTAAAGTCCTCTCGGCTTTACAAGGTTCTAACAAAGTCCTAACTCATGTCCAAGGGGAAAGGGGAAAGACCATGAGTACACACACACAAGTAACCGCCACGGTGAGCCTGTAAACTCACACTAGTACCGAAGTACCTCTTGAGCCTGTAACTCAAGGATTCACAAGTACCGAAGTACGTTCTGAGTCCGTACACTCAAGAACTCACATATCAATAACCAATACCAAGGTATCCCCTTTTCCCGTACCCTTCTACATCTAGAAGGCGATCCGAGTCATGGATCCTTGTAGCTACTTGGCATACGATTGGATTCGGGATCACCGGTCCGTGCACCGTGATCCGTCACTTCTCACGGCCCGTACACCGTCACAAGTCTCTTTACCCGTAGGCTCCAATCGTACTAAACACGGGACTCAAACCTGCCAAGTAGTTGTGCATAACGTTTCAGAGGAGGTGCTCGAGTCTCATGAAACCACACCGCAAGAAACAGTGGTTATTGATAAACAGAAATGCATACGCCTCGGCCTTCTTGCACGAGCGTTGCCACACATGGAACAAATCACACTTCCGACACAGTTTTGGTAATAATCCTCACCCTGCCTAGTCCATATTTTAACATGCATACATTGCCAATAATAGTTACACACAATTAACAGATAAAAGTCGATAAAACGACACAATTTCAGAAATCCCGACTTAATTAAATCGGCTGACAATCTTAAAACCAAAGTAATAAGAAAGTACATTTTATTATCTTTCCAACGATATCAAAATTGTTCCAATCCGATTTACGTACAAAAAGTTACGGTATTGTAAACAATCGATCGGAAAATAAATCACAACAGCAGGATTCTGTAACTCTCCTGGCCATACGCGTATTGGCATTCCCCGTACGCGTATTGCCCAAATTCTCGCCCATCCATACGCGTATTGCCCCAGGCGATACGCGTATTGCTCAAATGCCCGGCCATCCATACGCGTATTGCCCTTGCCGTACGCGTATTGACAGGCCCCATACGCGTATTGACATTCTCCATACGCGTATGGGCAGAAGAAAAATGCAGAAGTTCCTGCAGAATTTTTCTGCTACGGGTTGATCCAAAATCAACCCCAAAATCACATTTTGATCAATCATCAAGCAACAAAACATGTTATAATACAACAACCAGTATAGCATATAATCATACATTGAATTTCAACAGTTAGATTCATGAATTTTGTGCAAAAAGATTCAATTTTCACAATTTCAACCTAACTCTAAACTCAACAAAACTCTACTCTAAAGAGTCTAACTAGAACCCACCTGGATTACTAGACGAGGAGGTTGATACTGAGACGATTGAACGAAAAACAGATGAATTGATGATGATTCTTGAGCTCTTGGACAATTTTCTCTTCTTCCTCTTTCTTTTCCTTTCCTTCCTTCCCTTTTTCCTTTTCTTTCTTTCTATCTTTCTCTTTTAGCTTTTGTTTGGTTTTTCCAAGGGAAATGAAAAGAAAATAGATAGTGTAGAAACTATCATTTTTAGTAACACTACTAAATGTCCAAAATTAACTCAAATACATCAAATTATAAAAACTCAACGTTAAATACTATTAATTTAATCGACTCTGAGTTCGTCAGTTTACTCTAATTATTTTATCAAATAATTACTCAGAGTACCCCGGAACCCAGTTGATCATAATAATATTAACCAGAGCGTTTATAAATTTACGGGGTATTACATCCTCCCCCCCTTAAATAGAAATTCGTCCTCGAATTTAGAATATTACCTGAACAGATGTGGATAAGAATCTCGCATTTCCGATTCTAGTTCCCAAGTAGCATCGCCCGGATGCGTCATATCCCATTGCACCTTAACAAGTGGAATACCTTTGTTCCTTAACACTTTTGTTTCCCTTCCCACAATACAACTCGGTTGTGGTTCAAAAGTCAAATCTGCTTCTATTTCCACTGATTCCGGTAAAATCGGCTGAAGAGGATCAGGAATGAACTTACGGAGCTGAGATACGTGAAAAACGTCATGCATCTCGGATAGAGAGGGTGGTAAGGCTAATCTATAAGCAACTTCACCAATCCTTTCTAAAATCTGATACGGTCCCACGTATCTAGGACTTAACTTACGCGACTTAAACGGTCCTTTCAATCTCAATCTCGGAGTAACTTTCAGAAATACATGGTCACCCTCCTCAAATTCCAAAGGTCTCCTACGATTGTCCGCATAACTCTTTTGACGATCTTGTGCTTGTTTAACCTTCTCGCGGATCATTCGAATCTTTTCCGTAGTCTCTTGAATAATCTCAGGTCCCAAAATTCTATCTTCGCCAATTTCAGCCCAACACAAAGGTGTCCTACACTTTCTCCCATACAATGCTTCATACGGAGCCATACCGATGCTCGCATGGTAACTATTGTTATAGGAAAACTCAATTAACGGCAAAAGTTCCTTCCAATTCCCTCTACTCTCTAGCACACAAGCTCTTAACATATCCTCCATCGTTTGTATTGTTCGTTCAGTCTGACCATCCGTTTGAGGATGATTCGACGTGCTCAAACGCAAATTCGTACCCATCGCTTGTTGGAACACTTTCCAAAATCTCGAAGTAAACTTCGGATCTCTATCGGACACAATACTAGAAGGAATACCATGCAATCTCACAATCTCAGCAATAAACAACCTTGCAAGATGACTTGCCTTATGAGTAGTCTTTACGGCTAAGAAGTGTGCAGATTTCGTTAGTCGATCTACAATCACCCAAATAGAATCATACCCACCTTGGTTACGGGGTAAACCCACTGCAAAATCCATAGAAATACTATCCCACTTCCAAACTGGAATATCCAAAGGTTGTAACAAACCGCCTGGTCTTTGGTGTTCAATCTTCACCTGTTGGCACACCGCACATTCTGACACATAACCCGCTATATCCTTTTTCATCCCAGGCCACCAATAATCCTTCTTTAAATCCTGATACATCTTTGAAGAACCAGGATGTATCGTAAAAGTACCCTTATGAGCTTCGTCTAAAATCTTCCTTCTTAATGCCTCATCCTTCGGAACACAAATCCTTTGATTAAACAGAACAATCCCATCTGTCGCTCGTGTAAAACCCGGCTGAAGTAACAATTCTTGTAACTCTTCTTCTAACAATTGTGCCTGTTGAATCTCAACTCTCAAAGTAGAATTGACATTCAAATTTCCCATAATCACACCATTCGGAGTCCACACAAACTGGAGATTAAGATCTCTAAACTTTTCCAACAATGAATACTCTAAAATCATCAATTCCGCACTATGAACCATTTTCCGACTTAAAGCATCCGCTACTTATTCGCCTTTCCTGGATGATACTTCAATTCTAAGTCATAATCCTTTAAGTACTTCATCCACCTTCTTTGTCGCATATTCAACTCCTTTTGATCAAACAAATACTTCAAACTTTTGTGGTCACTGAACATTTCAAAACGTACACCATATAAATAATGACGCCACACCTTCAGTGCAAAAACCACTGCAGCTAGTTCCAAATCATGAGTTGGATAATTCTTCTCATGAACTTTTAACTGTCGAGAAGCATAAGCTACCACTTGACCACCTTGCATCAGAACACCCCCTAATCCCCTCTTAGAAGCATCACAGAATACTTCATAAGAGTTGTTAGGATCAGGAATAATTAATACTGGAGCACTCGTCAAACTCTCCTTCAAATGCACAAAACTTTGTTCGCAACCTGAATCCCACTCAAAAATAACATCCTTCCGAGTAAGTTTCGTCATTGGTAAGGCCAATTGAGAAAAGCCCTTAATAAACCTTCTATAGTAACCGGCCAATCCCAAGAAACTTCTGACTTCTGAAACATTTCTCGGTCTCTCCCAATTAATCACTGCTTCTACCTTCGAAGGATCCACTGCCACACCACCTCGAGATATCACATGTCCAAGAAAATTAACTTCCGACATCCAAAACTCACACTTGCTCAACTTAGCAAACAATTGCTTCTCTTGCAAGACCGATAAGACAATCCTCAGATGTTCTCCGTGCTCTTGTGGAGTACGAGAATAAATAAGAATGTCGTCAATAAAGATTACCACAAATTGGTCCAAGTAAGCCTGAAATATACGGTTCATGTAATCCATGAAAACAGCTGGAGCATTAGTCACACCGAAAGGCATCACTAAGAATTCGTAATGACCATAACGGGTTCTAAATGCAGTCTTTGGCACATCGGAACTCTTCACTCGAATCTGGTGATAACCCGACCGTAAATCAATCTTCGAGAACACACCGGCTCCTTTCAATTGATCTAACAAGTCGTCTATCCTTGGTAAGGGATACTTGTTCTTAATGGTAACTTTATTCAACTTACGATAATCAATGCACAAACGCATACCCCCATCTTTCTTCTTTACCAATAACACTGGAGCTCCCCACGGTGAAACACTAGGCCTAACGAAATGCTTAGACATCAAGTCCTCCAATTGGTCCTTTAATTCTCTTAATTCAAGCGGTGCCATCTGATACGGAGAAACGGATATAGGAGCCGTTCCCGGTATCAGGTCAATAGAGAACTCAACTTCTCTCTCCGGAGGAAGAGAAGAAACATCCTCAGGAAACACTTCAGGAAATTCACCCACTATTGGAAAACTCAGAACTTGCTGTTCACTACTTCCTTCCTTAGTAAGAACCATTAAAACAGATTTCTCTTTCTCAAACAAGAAATTTACCATTCCCACCGTACCTTCTAAAATCGTTGATAATACATCTTTCGGAGTAGCCTCAGCAGATGGAATAATAATTAGCTTCTCCTCACAACCGATAAAAACCGAATTAGCTGAAAGCCAGTCCATTCCCAGAACAACATCCACTTTCTTAAGCGGCAGACAAATAAGATCAATCTGGAAGACTCTTTCGTTCACCGACAACACACAATTTTCACACATCAGGGGTGTTTCAACCATTTCATCCATGGCAGTAGTAACCACCATAGGAGGAAACAAAGGAATAGTTTGCAACCCAAGTCGCTTCACGCATCTTAAAGACACGAAAGAATGTGTTGCCCCACAGTCAAATAAAACAAAACAAGGTTGACCATTAACAAAACACGTACCCGCAATCAAGGAATTATCACCCTTAGCTTTCCTTGCATCCAGAGTATATACTCGACCCGTAGTCTTCCCTTGTGCCTGATTCCTACTCTGAGGACAATCTCTCGCTACATGACCCATCTTGTTACACTGATAACACCGTATCCCATCCGAAAAGCACCTACCATAATGATCCCTTCCACACGTGCAACACACAGAAGGTGCAATAGTCCGAGAATTTTGGACCCGTTTCCTTTTGAAAGCTTGCTGCTTGGACCGATACTGTTGGCTCGACCTCCCACACTCATTCTGATTCGACCTACGCGAATCCCCTTCCGTATGAACTTCCCTCAAGCTGTTCTCTATCATACAATATTGCCTCATCTGCTGGATTTCAAGCTCTCTTCGGATCCTCAAAGGACTAGGAAGGTACCGTTCAATGAAATTAGACCTGAACTGCTCCCACACTTTAGGTACACCTTGCATAGTCATAAAAGCTGAAGCAACTTCCCACCATCTCTCAGCAGGACCTCTCAGTGAGTGAGAAGCAAACACTACCTTGTTCTCCTCACTAAAATAAATCATCAGAAAGATTCTCTCCATGCCAGCAATCCAGTCATGAGCTTTCACAGGATCCAATCCGCCATGAAATTCTGGAGGATTCATGCGGATGAAATCCCGAAAACTCCCGCCTACAACTTCTGGAACAACCACCCGAGGATGAAGACCTCCATTCATCTGTTGCACCATATGTTGCATGAACTGGTTCTGCTGCTGCTGCATCTGTTGCACAAACTGATACAAAGGAGCATTCCCTTCATCACCTTGTGGAACTGTCCCAGCTGGAGTAGTCCTTGGTCTTCCACGGTTGTTTCTGCGTCTATCAGCCATGTTCCTGAATTCCATATCAATAGGATTAAGTTGATCAGACTCAATACCATAAATATAACAGACAAGACCCATGGCGACCCGCCGCATATGAAACGGAAAGAAACACTTATTCTATTTCATGGCTAGGTCGAGGATACAACCTGCTCTGATACCAACTGTAAAGACCATATAATAATACATGCATCAAATCATATATTATACATGAGTTTCACTTTTGGTACTGAAACATAATAAGTTCCTAGTTAACACATTATATATATAAATGCCTCTAATACTAAAGAACTAAAAGTCTAAGGCATTACATATACAAGATGTTCCAAAAA
This sequence comes from Lathyrus tuberosus, assembly GCA_022829125.1. Lineage (NCBI taxonomy): Eukaryota > Viridiplantae > Streptophyta > Magnoliopsida > Fabales > Fabaceae > Lathyrus > Lathyrus tuberosus. Next base: position 11,703,148 of record JALAZF010000141.1, read on the forward strand.
TGATAAAAACTAAGAACTAGATCAATACAATGATCTCAAAACATAACGCCATAGCGGAAGCCATGCCATCACAAAACCACGATCCGTAAGGAAAGTCAAATAACCTTGTCCTTACCCTTCGCCGAACCTGCAGAACCTGTGATGTAAACAACAACAGTGGGGTGAGATACATCAAATCTCAGTGAGTTCCCTATCTTAAAGTCCTCTCGGCTTTACAAGGTTCTAACAAAGTCCTAACTCATGTCCAAGGGGAAAGGGGAAAGACCATGAGTACACACACACAAGTAACCGCCACGGTGAGCCTGTAAACTCACACTAGTACCGAAGTACCTCTTGAGCCTGTAACTCAAGGATTCACAAGTACCGAAGTACGTTCTGAGTCCGTACACTCAAGAACTCACATATCAATAACCAATACCAAGGTATCCCCTTTTCCCGTACCCTTCTACGTCTAGAAGGCGATCCGAGTCATGGATCCTTGTAGCTACTTGGCATACGATTGGATTCGGGATCACCGGTCCGTGCACCGTGATCCGTCACTTCTCACGGCCCGTACACCGTCACAAGTCTCTTTACCCGTAGGCTCCAATCGTACTAAACACGGGACTCAAACCTGCCAAGTAGTTGTGCATAACGTTTCAGAGGAGGTGCTCGAGTCTCATGAAACCACACCGCAAGAAACAGTGGTTATTGATAAACAGAAATGCATACGCCTCGGCCTTCTTGCACGAGCGTTGCCACACATGGAACAAATCACACTTCCGACACAGTTTTGGTAATAATCCTCACCCTGCCTAGTCCATATTTTAACATGCATACATTGCCAATAATAGTTACACACAATTAACAGATAAAAGTCGATAAAACGACACAATTTCAGAAATCCCGACTTAATTAAATCGGCTGACAATCTTAAAACCAAAGTAATAAGAAAGTACATTTTATTATCTTTCCAACGATATCAAAATTGTTCCAATCCGATTTACGTACAAAAAGTTACGGTATTGTAAACAATCGATCGGAAAATAAATCACAACAGCAGGATTCTGTAACTCTCCTGGCCATACGCGTATTGGCATTCCCCGTACGCGTATTGCCCAAATTCTCGCCCATCCATACGCGTATTGCCCCAGGCGATACGCGTATTGCTCAAATGCCCGGCCATCCATACGCGTATTGCCCTTGCCGTACGCGTATTGACAGGCCCCATACGCGTATTGACATTCTCCATACGCGTATGGGCAGAAGAAAAATGCAGAAGTTCCTGCAGAATTTTTCTGCTACGGGTTGATCCAAAATCAACCCCAAAATCACATTTTGATCAATCATCAAGCAACAAAACATGTTATAATACAACAACCAGTATAGCATATAATCATACATTGAATTTCAACAGTTAGATTCATGAATTTTGTGCAAAAAGATTCAATTTTCACAATTTCAACCTAACTCTAAACTCAACAAAACTCTACTCTAAAGAGTCTAACTAGAACCCACCTGGATTACTAGACGAGGAGGTTGATACTGAGACGATTGAACGAAAAACAGATGAATTGATGATGATTCTTGAGCTCTTGGACAATTTTCTCTTCTTCCTCTTTCTTTTCCTTTCCTTCCTTCCCTTTTTCCTTTTCTTTCTTTCTATCTTTCTCTTTTAGCTTTTGTTTGGTTTTTCCAAGGGAAATGAAAAGAAAATAGATAGTGTAGAAACTATCATTTTTAGTAACACTACTAAATGTCCAAAATTAACTCAAATACATCAAATTATAAAAACTCAACGTTAAATACTATTAATTTAATCGACTCTGAGTTCGTCAGTTTACTCTAATTATTTTATCAAATAATTACTCAGAGTACCCCGGAACCCAGTTGATCATAATAATATTAACCAGAGCGTTTATAAATTTACGGGGTATTACACCTAAACTGTTGATTCGACCTTCCACGGTCACCTTGAGTTACCCTGTTCGAATCCACCTCCATTTGTATCTTTTTCAAGCTATTTTCCGCCACATAACACTGTCTCAACATTTCAGCATAAGTAGCAAATTCCCGTTGGGACACGCTGTGTGAAATCTCAGCCCTTAACCCAAACAGAAACTGATCTATCTTCCACCTCTCATCAGGAGCATACATGGCCTGTCTAGAATAGTCAGCCATGATCTCAAATTGTTCCGCATAAGAAGCCACTGACAAATTCCCCTGTCTCAACTGTTGGAACTCAAACTCCTTTTGAGACCTTAAAGAACTCGGAAAATATTTCTCCATAAAGATTACCTTAAACTGTTCCCACACTTTTGGCACTTCCTGAGTTGTCATCAAGGCTGAAGCGCTCTCCCACCACCTCATGGCAGGACCCTTCAACCAGTGAGAAGCAAAGACCACCTTATTCTCCTCACTGCAATGAACTATCAGAAAAATCCGTTCCATTTCTGTTATCCATTCGTGTGCCTTCACCGGATCTAGCCCTCCTTGAAACTCCGGAGGATTCATACGAACAAATTCCCTGTAGGTTCCTCCCATAACTTCCGGAACAACCACTGGAGGATGCAGACCATCAGCCATTTGTTGCATCATTCCTTGCATGAACTGATTCTGCTGTTGCTGCATCTGTTGCATAAATTGGTACAACGGGGCATTCCCTTCATCACCTTGTGGAACTGTCCCAGCTGGAGTAGTCCTTGGTCTTCCACGGTTGTTTCTGCGTCTATCAGCCATGTTCCTGAATTCCATATCAATAGGATTAAGTTGATCAGACTCAATACCATAAATATAACAGACAAGACCCATGGCGACCCGCCGCATATGAAACGGAAAGAAACACTTATTCTATTTCATGGCTAGGTCGAGGATACGACCTGCTCTGATACCAACTGTATCTCACCATGTACAATACATGCCTCAAATCATATATTATACATGAGTTTCACTTTTGGTACTGAAACATAATAAGTTCCTAGTTAACACATTGTACACATAAATGCCTCTAATACAAAACACCTAAAAGTCTAAGGCATTACATATACAAGATGTTCCAAAATGATAAAAACTAAGAACTAGATCAAAACAATGATCTCAAAACATAACGCCATAGCGGAAGCCATGCCATCACAAAACCACGACCCGTAAGGAAAGTCAAGTAACCTTGTCCTTACCCTTCGCCAAACCTGCAGAACCTGTGATGTAAACAACAACAGTGGGGTGAGATACATCAAATCTCAGTGAGTTCCCTATCTTAAAGTCCTCTCGGCTTTACAAGGTTCTAACAAAGTCCTAACTCATGTCCAAGGGGAAAGGGGAAGACCATGAGTACACACACACAAGTAACCGCCACGGTGAGCCTGTAAACTCACACTAGTACCGAAGTACCTCTTGAGCCTGAAAACTCAAGGATTCACAAAGTACCGAAGTACGTTCTGAGTCCGTACACTCAAGAACTCACATATCAATAACCAATACCAAGGTATCCCTTTTTCCCGTACCCTTCTACGTCTAGAAGGCGATCCGAGTCATGGATCCTTGTAGCTACTTGGCATACGATTGGATTCGGGATCACGGGCCGTACACCGTCTCAAGTCTCTTTACCCGTAGGCTCCAATCGTACTTAACACGGGACTCAAACCTGCCAAGTAGTTGTGTATAGCGTTCAGAGGAGGTGCTCGAGTCTCATGAACTACACCGCACAACTGTGGTTATTGATAAACAGAATGCACACGCCTCGACCTTCATGCACGAGCGTTGCAACACATGGAACAATTCACACTTCCAACACAGTTTTTGGTAATAATCCTCACCCTGCCTAGTCCATATTTTAACATGCATACATTGCCAATAATAGTTACACACAATTAACAAATAAAAGTCGATAAAACGACACAAGTTCAGAAATCCGGACTTAATTAAATCGGCCAATGATTTTAAAACCATAGTAATAAGAAAGTACATTTTATTATCTTTCCAACGATATCAAAATTGTTCCAATCCGAGTTACGTACAAAAAGTTACGGCATTGTAAACAATCGATCGGAAAAATAAATCACAACAGCAGGATTCTGTAACTCTCCTGGCCGTACGCGTATTGGCACTCCCCGTACGCGTATTGCCCAAATGCTCGCCCAGCCATACGCGTATTGCCCTTGCCGTACGCGTATTGACCAACTCCATACGCGTATTGACATGCTCCATACACGTATGGGCAGAGAAAAAATGCAGAAGTTCCTGCAGAATTTTTCTGCTACGGGTTGATCCAAAATCAACCCCAAATCCCATTTTCATCAATCAAAATGCATCAAAACATGTTATAACATCACAACCAGTATAACATATAATCAAACATTGCATTTAGCAGTTAGATTCACGAATTTTGTGCAAAAAGATTCAATTTTCACAATTTCTAATCTAACTCTAAACTCAAAATAATCCTACTCTAAAGAGTCTAACTAGAACCCACCTGGATTACTAGACGAGGAGGTTGATACAGAGATGATTTAGATGAAGAACAGATGAATTGATGATGATTCTTGAGCTTCTTGAGAATTTCTCTTCTTCCTCTTTCTTTTCCTTTCCTTCCTTCCCTTTTTCCTTTTCTTTCTTTCTCTTTAGCTTTGTTTGGTTTTCCAAGGAAAAGAAAAGAAAATAGATAGTATAGAAACTATCATTTTTAGTAACACTACTAAATGTCCAAAATTAGCTCAATTACATCAAATTATAAAAAACTCAACGTTAAATACTATTAATTTAATCGACTCTGAGTTCGTCAGTTTACTCTAATTATTTTATCAAATAATTACTCAGAGTACTCCGGAACCCAGTTGATCATAATAATATTAACCAGAGCGTTTATAAATTTACGGGGTATTACATTTTCACCAAGGATTCTTTTGTAAAAGACCCTAAGTTAAAGTTAATGTATGAAGGTGGGAATATTTATGCATTTAGTGGACAGGACAATGATTATGGTCATTTTTTTAGAGCTAGTGACCTAATTAAGGAGATGGACTCAGAGTTTAGTGTTGATGATGTGAAGTTAAGGTGGAAATACAATTTTAAAATAATTTTTAATCAACAAATGTCAAGCTGGAAATAGGTTTAAAAACATATTAAAAAAATTAATTACACATGTACAGTCAAATATTATGCGTACTGGCACGTCATACTCCGCTAGTGAAACTTAAAATTAGAGATCAAAAGTGTGGATGAAAAATATTTAAAAGACCGTTCTTTAAAAAAATATTTTTCGAGGAATTAAAAATAAAAGTGGCTATATTTAGAGGGACCACAACAGATCTAACCCTTGATTTTATATTATAAAAAAAGATAACTACTGTTTCTTTTTTAAAATTAATAATATAAAAATAATAATAAATATCTAACTATATCTAATATTTATAAATTCAATAAACAAACTTTTATATGAAAAATAACTAGAAAATTACTAAACAAGCGAAGGTAATATAAAATAAAATACTTTTCTTAAAATAAAATAAGAAGTGAGAAATCTTATTCCAATTTTTTTAATCTCTCTCTACTTTTTTAAATTATTTTCATCCACATTTTTTGTCCTTGGCGTCAAACCCCACTAATGGAGTATGACTTGGCATTACACGTGAAATATTTGATCGTGGAAATAATTTTTTAATATGTTCTTAAACCAATTTACAGCTTGACATTTGTTAATTAAAAATAATTTTTAAAATCTTATTTATTTATAATTTAATAAAAAGCAACTTCTCTCAAATACATTAAATTTAAATCCATTCAGTGTTTTGTCTCTATCTTTCACGCATCATCAGTGTTGAAGAGGTTCATTTTTGCTTTGAAGTTCGTAGTTTTCGTTGAAGTAGGTTAATCGTTTTTCTTTCCGCTTCTGCTAGTGAAGAACTAGTTCGAGCTGTCTTGAAGAAATTTCAGTGTGATTTTTGAAGTTGTGGTCCCAACTGTATATGCATTTAATGTCTTTCGAATTGTTTATGGATTTCAATAGTTAATGTTTCTCCTTTTTTTTGTGTGTCCCACATTTAGGGTTCTGTATTGTATGTGGTCCAATGTGCCCTGAAATGTTGTCGTGTTGACTGAAATATTGTTGACTTTATGTGAATGTAAAACCAAATTTACCCTTGATTGTATTTGTCTTGTACAAGAAATGAGAATATTTTATGTGATATTTTCACCAAGGATTCTTTTGTAAAAGACCCTAAGTTAAAGTTAAGGTATGAAGGTGGGAATATTTATGCATTTAGTGGACAGGACAATGATTATGGTCATTTTTTTAGAGCTAGTGACCTAATTAAGGAGATGGACTCAGAGTTTAGTGTTGATGATGTGAAGTTAAGGTGGAAATACAATTTTAAAATAATTTTTAATCAACAAATGTCAAGCTGGAAATAGGTTTAAAAACATATTAAAAAAATTAATTACACATGTACAGTCAAATATTATGCGTAATGGCACGTCATACTCCGCTAGTGAAACTTAAAGTTAGAGATCAAAAGTGTGGATGAAAAATATTTAAAAGACCGTTCTTTAAAAAAATATTTTTCGAGGAATTAAAAATAAAAGTGGCTATATTTAGAGGGACCACAACAGATCTAACCCTTGATTTTATATTATAAAAAAAGATAACTACTGTTTCTTTTTTAAAATTAATAATATAAAAATTATAATAAATATCTAACTATATCTAATATTTATAAATTCAATAAACAAACTTTTATATGAAAAATAACTAGAAAATTACTGAACAAGCGAAGGTAATATAAAATAAAATACTTTTCTTAAAATAAAATAAGAAGTGAGAAATCTTATTCCAATTTTTTTAATCTCTCTCTACTTTTTTAAATTATTTTCATCCACATTTTTTGTCCTTGGCGTCAAACCCCACTAATGGAGTATGACTTGGCATTACACGTGAAATATTTGATCGTGGAAATAATTTTTTAATATGTTCTTAAACCAATTTACAGCTTGACATTTGTTAATTAAAAATAATTTTTAAAATCTTATTTATTTATAATTTAATAAAAAGCAACTTCTCTCAAATACATTAAATTTAAATCCATTCAGTGTTTTGTCTCTATCTTTCACGCATCATCAGTGTTGAAGAGGTTCATTTTTGCTTTGAAGTTCGTAGTTTTCGTTGAAGTAGGTTAATCATTTTTCTTTCCGCTTCTGCTAGTGAAGAACTAGTTCGAGCTGTCTTGAAGAAATTTCAGTGTGATTTTTGAAGTTGTGGTCCCAACTGTATATGCATTTAATGTCTTTCGAATTGTTTATGGATTTCAATAGTTAATGTTTCTCCTTTTTTTTGTGTGTCCCACATTTAGGGTTCTGTATTGTATGTGGTCCAATGTGCCCTGAAATGTTGTCGTGTTGACTGAAATATTGTTGACTTTATGTGAATGTAAAACCAAATTTACCCTTGATTGTATTTGTCTTGTACAAGAAATGAGAATATTTTATGTGATATTTTCACCAAGGATTCTTTTGTAAAAGACCCTAAGTTAAAGTTAAGGTATGAAGGTGGGAATATTTATGCATTTAGTGGACAGGACAATGATTATGGTCATTTTTTTAGAGCTAGTGACCTAATTAAGGAGATGGACTCAGAGTTTAGTGTTGATGATGTGAAGTTAAGGTGGAAATACAATTTTAAAATAATTTTTAATCAACAAATGTCAAGCTGGAAATAGGTTTAAAAACATATTAAAAAAATTAATTACACATGTACAGTCAAATATTATGCGTAATGGCACGTCATACTCCGCTAGTGAAACTTAAAGTTAGAGATCAAAAGTGTGGATGAAAAATATTTAAGAGACCGTTCTTTAAAAAAATATTTTTCGAGGAATTAAAAATAAAAGTGGCTATATTTAGAGGGACCACAACAGATCTAACCCTTGATTTTATATTATAAAAAAAGATAACTACTGTTTCTTTTTTAAAATTAATAATATAAAAATTATAATAAATATCTAACTATATCTAATATTTATAAATTCAATAAACAAACTTTTATATGAAAAATAACTAGAAAATTACTGAACAAGCGAAGGTAATATAAAATAAAATACTTTTCTTAAAATAAAATAAGAAGTGAGAAATCTTATTCCAATTTTTTTAATCTCTCTCTACTTTTTTAAATTATTTTCATCCACATTTTTTGTCCTTGGCGTCAAACCCCACTAATGGAGTATGACTTGGCATTACACGTGAAATATTTGATCGTAGAAATAATTTTTTAATATGTTCTTAAACCAATTTACAGCTTGACATTTGTTAATTAAAAATAATTTTTAAAATCTTATTTATTTATAATTTAATAAAAAGCAACTTCTCTTAAATACATTAAATTTAAATCCATTCAGTGTTTTGTCTCTATCTTTCACGCATCATCAGTGTTGAAGAGGTTCATTTTTGCTTTGAAGTTCGTAGTTTTCGTTGAAGTAGGTTAATCGTTTTTCTTTCCGCTTCTGCTAGTGAAGAACTAGTTCGAGCTGTCTTGAAGAAATTTCAGTGTGATTTTTGAAGTTGTGGTCCCAACTGTATATGCATTTAATGTCTTTCAAATTGTTTATGGATTTCAATAGTTAATGTTTCTCCTTTTTTTTGTGTGTCCCACATTTAGGGTTCTGTATTGTATGTGGTCCAATGTGCCCTGAAATGTTGTCGTGTTGACTGAAATATTGTTGACTTTATGTGAATGTAAAACCAAATTTACCCTTGATTGTATTTGTCTTGTACAAGAAATGAGAATATTTTATGTGATATTTTCACCAAGGATTCTTTTGTAAAAGACCCTAAGTTAAAGTTAAGGTATGAAGGTGGGAATATTTATGCATTTAGTGGACAGGACAATGATTATGGTCATTTTTTTAGAGCTAGTGACCTAATTAAGGAGATGGACTCAGAGCTTAGTGTTGATGATGTGAAGTTAAGGTGGAAATACAATTTTAAAATAATTTTTAATCAACAAATGTCAAGCTGGAAATAGGTTTAAAAACATATTAAAAAAATTAATTACACATGTACAGTCAAATATTATGCGTAATGGCACGTCATACTCCGCTAGTGAAACTTAAAGTTAGAGATCAAAAGTGTGGATGAAAAATATTTAAGAGACCGTTCTTTAAAAAAATATTTTTCGAGGAATTAAAAATAAAAGTGGCTATATTTAGAGGGACCACAACAGATCTAACCCTTGATTTTATATTATAAAAAAAGATAACTACTGTTTCTTTTTTAAAATTAATAATATAAAAATTATAATAAATATCTAACTATATCTAATATTTATAAATTCAATAAACAAACTTTTATATGAAAAATAACTAGAAAATTACTGAACAAGCGAAGGTAATATAAAATAAAATACTTTTCTTAAAATAAAATAAGAAGTGAGAAATCTTATTCCAATTTTTTTAATCTCTCTCTACTTTTTTAAATTATTTTCATCCACATTTTTTGTCCTTGGCGTCAAACCCCACTAATGGAGTATGACTTGGCATTACACGTGAAATATTTGATCGTAGAAATAATTTTTTAATATGTTCTTAAACCAATTTACAGCTTGACATTTGTTAATTAAAAATAATTTTTAAAATCTTATTTATTTATAATTTAATAAAAAGCAACTTCTCTCAAATACATTAAATTTAAATCCATTCAGTGTTTTGTCTCTATCTTTCACGCATCATCAGTGTTGAAGAGGTTCATTTTTGCTTTGAAGTTCGTAGTTTTCGTTGAAGTAGGTTAATCGTTTTTCTTTCCGCTTCTGCTAGTGAAGAACTAGTTCGAGCTGTCTTGAAGAAATTTCAGTGTGATTTTTGAAGTTGTGGTCCCAACTGTATATGCATTTAATGTCTTTCGAATTGTTTATGGATTTCAATAGTTAATGTTTCTCCTTTTTATTGTGTGTCCCACATTTAGGGTTCTGTATTGTATGTGGTCCAATGTGCCCTGAAATGTTGTCGTGTTGACTGAAATATTGTTGACTTTATGTGAATGTAAAACCAAATTTACCCTTGATTGTATTTGTCTTGTACAAGAAATGAGAATATTTTATGTGATATTTTCACCAAGGATTCTTTTGTAAAAGACCCTAAGTTAAAGTTAAGGTATGAAGGTGGGAATATTTATGCATTTAGTGGACAGGACAATGATTATGGTCATTTTTTTAGAGCTAGTGACCTAATTAAGGAGATGGACTCAGAGCTTAGTGTTGATGATGTGAAGTTAAGGTGGAAATACAATTTTAAAATAATTTTTAATCAACAAATGTCAAGCTGGAAATAGGTTTAAAAACATATTAAAAAAATTAATTACACATGTACAGTCAAATATTATGCGTAATGGCACGTCATACTCCGCTAGTGAAACTTAAAGTTAGAGATCAAAAGTGTGGATGAAAAATATTTAAGAGACCGTTCTTTAAAAAAATATTTTTCGAGGAATTAAAAATAAAAGTGGCTATATTTAGAGGAACCACAACAGATCTAACCCTTGATTTTATATTATAAAAAAAGATAACTACTGTTTCTTTTTTAAAATTAATAATATAAAAATTATAATAAATATCTAACTATATCTAATATTTATAAATTCAATAAACAAACTTTTATATGAAAAATAACTAGAAAATTACTGAACAAGCGAAGGTAATATAAAATAAAATACTTTTCTTAAAATAAAATAAGAAGTGAGAAATCTTATTCCAATTTTTTTAATCTCTCTCTACTTTTTTAAATTATTTTCATCCACATTTTTTGTCCTTGGCGTCAAACCCCACTAATGGAGTATGACTTGGCATTACACGTGAAATATTTGATCGTAGAAATAATTTTTTAATATGTTCTTAAACCAATTTACAGCTTGACATTTGTTAATTAAAAATAATTTTTAAAATCTTATTTATTTATAATTTAATAAAAAGCAACTTCTCTCAAATACATTAAATTTAAATCCATTCAGTGTTTTGTCTCTATCTTTCACGCATCATCAGTGTTGAAGAGGTTCATTTTTGCTTTGAAGTTCGTAGTTTTCGTTGAAGTAGGTTAATCGTTTTTCTTTCCGCTTCTGCTAGTGAAGAACTAGTTCGAGCTGTCTTGAAGAAATTTCAGTGTGATTTTTGAAGTTGTGGTCCCAACTGTATATGCATTTAATGTCTTTCGAATTGTTTATGGATTTCAATAGTTAATGTTTCTCCTTTTTATTGTGTGTCCCACATTTAGGGTTCTGTATTGTATGTGGTCCAATGTGCCCTGAAATGTTGTCGTGTTGACTGAAATATTGTTGACTTTATGTGAATGTAAAACCAAATTTACCCTTGATTGTATTTGTCTTGTACAAGAAATGAGAATATTTTATGTGATATTTTCACCAAGGATTCTTTTGTAAAAGACCCTAAGTTAAAGTTAAGGAATGAAGGTGGGAATATTTATGCATTTAGTGGACAGGACAATGATTATGGTCATTTTTTTAGAGCTAGTGACCTAATTAAGGAGATGGACTCAGAGCTTAGTGTTGATGATGTGAAGTTAAGGTGGAAATACAATTTTAAAATAATTTTTAATCAACAAATGTCAAGCTGGAAATAGGTTTAAAAACATATTAAAAAAATTAATTACACATGTACAGTCAAATATTATGCGTAATGGCACGTCATACTCCGCTAGTGAAACTTAAAGTTAGAGATCAAAAGTGTGGATGAAAAATATTTAAGAGACCGTTCTTTAAAAAAATATTTTTCGAGGAATTAAAAATAAAAGTGGCTATATTTAGAGGAACCACAACAGATCTAACCCTTGATTTTATATTATAAAAAAAGATAACTACTGTTTCTTTTTTAAAATTAATAATATAAAAATTATAATAAATATCTAACTATATCTAATATTTATAAATTCAATAAACAAACTTTTATATGAAAAATAACTAGAAAATTACTGAACAAGCGAAGGTAATATAAAATAAAATACTTTTCTTAAAATAAAATAAGAAGTGAGAAATCTTATTCCAATTTTTTTAATCTCTCTCTACTTTTTTAAATTATTTTCATCCACATTTTTTGTCCTTGGCGTCAAGCCCCACTAATGGAGTATGACTTGGCATTACACGTGAAATATTTGATCGTAGAAATAATTTTTTAATATGTTCTTAAACCAATTTACAGCTTGACATTTGTTAATTAAAAATAATTTTTAAAATCTTATTTATTTATAATTTAATAAAAAGCAACTTCTCTCAAATACATTAAATTTAAATCCATTCAGTGTTTTGTCTCTATCTTTCACGCATCATCAGTGTTGAAGAGGTTCATTTTTGCTTTGAAGTTCGTAGTTTTCGTTGAAGTAGGTTAATCGTTTTTCTTTCCGCTTCTGCTAGTGAAGAACTAGTTCGAGCTGTCTTGAAGAAATTTCAGTGTGATTTTTGAAGTTGTGGTCCCAACTGTATATGCATTTAATGTCTTTCGAATTGTTTATGGATTTCAATAGTTAATGTTTCTCCTTTTTTTTGTGTGTCCCACATTTAGGGTTCTGTATTGTATGTGGTCCAATGTAAAGACCATATAAAAATACATGCATCAAATCATATATTATACATGAGTTTCACTTTTGGTACTGAAACATAATAAGTTCCTAGTTAACACATTATATATATACATGCCTCTAATACAAAAGAACTAAAAGTCTAAGGCATTACATATACAAGATGTTCCAAAATGATAAAAACTAAGAACTAGATCAATACAATGATCTCAAAACATAACGCCATAGCGGAAGCCATGCCATCGCAAAACCATGATCCGTAAGGAAAGTCAAATAACCTTGTCCTTACCCTTCGCCAAACCTGCAGAACCTGTGATGTAAACAACAACAGTGGGGTGAGATACATCAAATCTCAGTGAGTTCCCTATCTTAAAGTCCTCTCGGCTTTACAAGGTTCTAACAAAGTCCTAACTCATGTCCAAGGGGAAAGGGGAAAGACCATGAGTACATACACACAAGTAACCGCCACGGTGAGCCTGTAAACTCACACTAGTACCGAAGTACCTCTTGAGCCTGTAAACTCAAGGATTCACAAAGTACCGAAGTACGTTCTGAGTCCGTACACTCAAGAACTCACATATCAATAACCAATACCAAGGTATCCCTTTTTCCCGTACCCTTCTACGTCTAGAAGGCGATCCGAGTCATGGATCCTTGTAGCTACTTGGCATACGATTGGATTCGGGATCACGGGCCGTACACCGTGATCCGTCACTTCTCACGGACCGTACGCCGTCTCAAGTCTCTTTACCCGTAGGCTCCAATCGTACTAACACGGGACTCAAACCTGCCAAGTAGTGGTGCATATGTTTCAGAGGAGCTCGAGACCCATGAAACGCACTAACACAACTCTGTGGTTATTGATAAACAGAATGCACACGCCTCGGCCTCTCATGCACGAGTGTTGCAACACATGGAGCAATCACACTTCCGACACAGTTTTGGTAATAATCCTCACCCTGCCTAGTCCATATTTTAACATGCATACATTGCCAATAATAGTTACACACAATTAACAGATAAAAGTCGATAAAACGACACAATTTCAGAAATCCCGACTTAATTAAATCGGCCGACGATCTTAAAACCATTGCAATAAGAAAGTACATTTTATTATCTTTCCAACGATATCAAAATTGTTCCAATCCGAGTTACGTACAAGAAGTTACGGCATTGTGAACAATCGATCGGAAAAATAAATCACAACAGCAGGATTCTGTAACTCTCCTGGCCGTACGCGTATTGGCATTCCCCGTACGCGTATTGCCCAAATTCTCGCCCAGCCATACGCGTATTGCCCCAGGCGATACGCGTATTGCTCAAAATGCCCGGCCATCCATACGCGTATTGCCCTTGCCGTACGCGTATTGACCAGCTCCATACGCGTATTGACATGCTCCATACGCGTATGGGCAGAGAAAAATGCAGAAGTTCCTGCAGAATTTTTCTGCTACGGGTTGATCCAAAATCAACCCCAAATCCCATTTTCATCAATCAAAATGCATCAAAACATGTTATAACATCACAACCAGTATAACACATAATCAAACATTGCATTTAGCAGTTAGATTCACGAATTTTGTGCAAAAAGATTCAATTTTCACAATTTCTAATCAACTCTAAACTCAACAAAACTCTACTCTAAAGAGTCTAACTAGAACCCACCTGGATTACTAGACGAGGAGGTTGATACTGAGACGATTAAACGAAGAACAGATGAATTGATGATGATTCTTGAGCTTCTTGAGAATTTCTCTTCTTCCTCTTTCTCTTCCTTTCTTTCCTTCCCTTTTTCCCTTCTCTTCCACCTTTCTATCTTTTTGTTTGTTTTTCCAAGGGAAATGAAAAGGAAAATAGATAGTATAGAAAACTATCATATTTAGTAACACTACTAAATGTCCAAAATTAGCTCAATTACATCAAATTATAAAAACTCAACGTTAAATACTATTAACTTAATCGACTCTGAGTTCGTCAGTTTACTCTAATTATTTTATCAAATAATTACTCAGAGTACCCCAGAACCCAGTTGATCATAATAATATTAACCAGAGCGTTTATAAATTTACGGGGTATTACATCCTCCCCCCCTTAAATAGAAATTCGTCCTCGAATTTAGAATATTACCTGAACAGATGTGGATAAGAATCTCGCATTTCCGATTCTAGTTCTCAAGTAGCATCGCCTGGATGCGTCATATCCCATTGCACCTTAACAAGTGGAATATCTTTGTTCCTTAACACTTTTGTTTCCCTTCCAACAATACAACTCGGTTGTGGTTCAAAAGTCAAATCCGATTCAATTTCCACTGATTCGGGTAGAATTGGCTGAAGAGGATCAGGAATAAACTTACGGAGCTGAGATACGTGAAAAACGTCATGCATCTCGGATAGAGAGGGTGGTAAGGCTAATCGATAAGCAACTTCACCAATCCTTTCTAAAATCTGATACGGTCCCACGTATCTCGGACTTAACTTACGTGACTTAAACGGTCCTTTCAATCTCAATCTCGGAGTAACTTTCAGAAATACATGGTCACCTTCCTCAAATCCCAAAGGTCTCCTACGATTGTCCGCATAACTCTTTTGACGATCTTGTGCTTGTTTAACCTTCTCGCGGATCATTCGAATCTTTTCCGTAGTCTCTTGAATAATCTCGGGTCCCAAAATTCTATCTTCGCCAATTTCAGCCCAACACAAAGGTGTTCTACACTTTCTCCCATACAGTGCTTCATACGGAGCCATACCGATGCTCGCATGGTAACTATTGTTATAGGAAAACTCAATTAACGGCAAAAGTTCCTTCCAATTCCCTTTACTCTCTAACACACAAGCTCTTAACATATCCTCCATCGTTTGTATTGTTCGTTCAGTCTGACCATCCGTTTGAGGATGATTCGACGTGCTCAAACACAAATTCGTACCCATCGCTTGTTGGAACACTTTCCAAAATCTCGAAGTAAACTTCGGATCTCTATCGGACACAATACTAGAAGGAATACCATGCAATCTCACAATCTCAGCAATAAACAACCTTGCAAGATGACTTGCTTTATAAGTAGTCTTTACGGCTAAGAAGTGTGCAGATTTCGTTAGTCGATCAACAATTACCCAAATAGAATCATACCCACCTTGGGTACGGGGTAAACCCACTGCAAAATCCATAGAAATACTATCCCACTTCCAAACTGGAATATTCAAAGGTTGTAACAAACCGCCCGGTCTTTGGTGTTCAATCTTCACCTGTTGGCACACCGCACATTCTGACACATATCTCGCTATATCCTTTTTCATCCCAGACCACCAATAATCCTTCTTTAAATCCTGATACATCTTTGAAGAACCAGGATGTATCGTAAAAGTACCCTTATGAGCTTCGTCTAAAATCTTCCTTCTTAATGCCTCATCCTTCGGAACACAAATCCTTTTATTAAACAGAACAATCCCATCTGTCGCTCGTGTAAGACCCGGCTGAAGTAACAATTCTTGTAACTCTTCTTCTAACAATTGTGCCTGTTGAATCTCAACTCTCAAGGTAGAATTGACATTCAAATTTCCCATAATCACACCATTCGGAGTCCACACAAACTGGAGATTAAGATCTCTAAACTTTTCCAACAATGAATACTCTAAAATCATCAATTCCGCACTATGAACCATTTTCCGACTTAAAGCATCCGCTACTTTATTCGCCTTTCCTGGATGATACTTCAATTCTAAGTCATAATCCTTTAAGTACTCCATCCACCTTCTTTGTCGCATATTCAACTCCTTTTGATCAAACAAATACTTCAAACTTTTGTGGTCACTGAACATTTCAAAGCGTACACCATATAAATAATGACGCCACACCTTCAGTGCAAACACCACTGCAGCTAGTTCCAAATCATGAGTTGGATAATTCTTCTCATGAACTTTTAACTGTCGAGAAGCATAAGCTACCACTTGACCACCTTGCATCAGAACACCCCCTAATCCCCTCTTAGAAGCATCACAGAATACTTCATAAGAGTTGTTAGGATCAGGAATAATTAATACTGGAGCACTCGTCAAACTTTCCTTCAAATGCATAAAACTTTGTTCGCAACCTGAATCCCACTCAAAAATAACATCCTTCCGAGTAAGTTTCGTCATTGGTAAGGCCAATTGAGAAAAACCCTTAATAAACCTTCTATAGTAACCGGCCAATCCCAAGAAACTTCTAACTTCTGAAACATTTCTCGGTCTCTCCCAATTAATCACTGCTTCTACCTTCGAAGGATCCACTGCCACACCACCTCGAGATATCACATGTCCAAGAAAATTAACTTCCGACATCCAAAACTCACACTTGCTCAACTTAGCAAACAATTGCTTCTCTTGCAAGACCGATAAGACAATCCTCAGATGTTCTCCGTGCTCTTGTGGAGTACGAGAATAAATAAGAATGTCGTCAATAAAGATTACCACAAACTGGTCCAAGTAAGCCTGAAATATTCGATTCATGTAATCCATGAAAACAGCTGGAGCATTAGTCACACCGAAAGGCATCACTAAGAATTCATAATGACCGTAACGTGTCCTAAATGCAGTCTTTGGCACATCGGAACTCTTCACTCGAATCTGATGATAACCCGACCGTAAATCAATCTTCGAGAACACACAGGCTCCTTTCAATTGATCTAACAAGTCGTCTATCCTTGGTAAGGGATACTTGTTCTTAATGGTAACTTTATTCAACTTACGATAATCAATGCACAACCGCATTCCCCCATCTTTCTTCTTTACCAACAACACTGGAGCTCCCCACGGTGAAACACTAGGTCTAACAAAATGCTTAGACATCAAGTCCTCCAATTGGTCCTTTAATTCTCTTAATTCAAGCGGTGCCATCCGATACGGAGAAACGGATATAGGAGCCGTTCCCGGTATCAGGTCAATAGAGAACTCAACTTCTCTCTCTGGAGGAAGAGAAGAAACATCCTCAGGAAACACTTCAGGAAATTCACACACTATTGGAATACTCAGAACTTGCTGTTCACTACTTCCCTCCTTAGTGAGAACCAATAAAACAGATTTCTCTTTCTCAAACAAGAAATTTACCATTCCCACCGTACCTTCTAAAATCGTTGATAATACATCTTTCGGAGTAGCCTCAGCAGATGGAATAATAATTAGCTTCTCCTCACAACCGATAAAAACCGAATTAGCCGAAAGCCAGTCCATTCCCAGAACAACATCCACTTTCTTGAGCGGCAGACAAATAAGATCAATCTGAAAGACTCTTCCGTTCACCGACAACACACAATTTTCACACATCAGTGGTGTTTCAACCATTTCATCCATGGCAGTAGTAACCACCATAGGAGGAAACAAAGGAATAGTTTGCAACCCAAGTCGCTTCACACATCTCAAAGACACGAAAGAATGTGTAGCCCCACAGTCAAATAAAACAAAACAAGGTTGACCATTAACAAAACACGTACCCGCAATCAAGGAATTATCACCCTTAGCTTTCCTTGCATCCAGAGTATATACTCGACCTGTAGTCTTCCCTTGTGTCTGATTTCTACCCTGAGGACAATCCCTCGCCCAATGACCCATCTTGTTACACTGATAACACCGTACTTCTTCCGATTTGCACCTACCAAAATGACTCCTCCCACAAGTGCGACATACTGGAGGCGCACTAGTTCTAGAGCCCTGTACTTGCTTCCCTTTGGAAGACTGTTGCCTTTGCCTAAACTGTTGATTCGACCTTCCACGGTCACCTTGAGTTACCCTGTTCGAATCCACCTCCATTTGTATCTTTTTCAAGCTATTTTCCGCCACATAACATTGTCTTAACATTTCAGCATAAGTAGCAAATTCCCGTTGGGACACGCTGTGTGAAATCTCAGCCCTTAACCCAAACAGAAACTGGTCTATCTTCCACCTCTCGTCAGGAGCATACATGGCCTGTCTAGAATAGTCAGCCATGATCTCAAATTGTTCCGCATAAGAAGCCACTGACAAATTTCCCTGTCTCAACTGTTGGAACTCAAACTCCTTTTGAGACCTTAAAGAACTCGGAAAATATTTCTCCATAAAGATTACCTTAAACTGTTCCCACACTTTCGGCACTTCCTGAGTTGTCATCAAGGCTGAAGCGCTCTCCCACCACCTCATGGCAGGACCCTTCAACCAGTGAGAAGCAAAGACCACCTTATTCTCCTCACTGCAATGAACTATCAGAAAAATCCGTTCCATTCCTGTTATCCATTCGTGTGCCTTCACCGGATCTAGCCCTCCTTGAAACTCCGGAGGATTCATACGAACAAATTCCCTGTAGGTTCCTCCCGTAACTTCCGGAACAACCACTGGAGGATGCAGACCATCAGCCATTTGTTGCATCATCCCTTGCATGAACTGATTCTGCTGTTGCTGCATCTGTTGCATAAATTGGTACAACGGGGCATTCCCTTCATCACCTTGTGGAACTGTCCCAGCTGGAGTAGTCCTTGGTCTTCCACGGTTGTTTCTGCGTCTATCAGCCATGTTCCTGAATTCCATATCAATAGGATTAAGTTGATCAGACTCAATACCATAAATATAACAGACAAGACCCATGGCGACACGCCGCATATGAAACGGAAAGAAACACTTATTCTATTTCATGGCTAGGTCGAGGATACGACCTGCTCTGATACCAACTGTAAAGACCATATAAAAATACATGCATCAAATCATATATTATACATGAGTTTCACTTTTGGTACTGAAACATAATAAGTTCCTAGTTAACACATTATATATATACATGCCTCTAATACAAAAGAACTAAAAGTCTAAGGCATTACATATACAAGATGTTCCAAAATGATAAAAACTAAGAACTAGATCAATACAATGATCTCAAAACATAACGCCATAGCGGAAGCCATGCCATCGCAAAACCATGATCCGTAAGGAAAGTCAAATAACCTTGTCCTTACCCTTCGCCAAACCTGCAGAACCTGTGATGTAAACAACAACAGTGGGGTGAGATACATCAAATCTCAGTGAGTTCCCTATCTTAAAGTCCTCTCGGCTTTACAAGGTTCTAACAAAGTCCTAACTCATGTCCAAGGGGAAAGGGGAAAGACCATGAGTACATACACACAAGTAACCGCCACGGTGAGCCTGTAAACTCACACTAGTACCGAAGTACCTCTTGAGCCTGTAAACTCAAGGATTCACAAAGTACCGAAGTACGTTCTGAGTCCGTACACTCAAGAACTCACATATCAATAACCAATACCAAGGTATCCCTTTTTCCCGTACCCTTCTACGTCTAGAAGGCGATCCGAGTCATGGATCCTTGTAGCTACTTGGCATACGATTGGATTCGGGATCACGGGCCGTACACCGTGATCCGTCACTTCTCACGGACCGTACGCCGTCTCAAGTCTCTTTACCCGTAGGCTCCAATCGTACTAACACGGGACTCAAACCTGCCAAGTAGTGGTGCATATGTTTCAGAGGAGCTCGAGACCCATGAAACGCACTAACACAACTCTGTGGTTATTGATAAACAGAATGCACACGCCTCGGCCTCTCATGCACGAGTGTTGCAACACATGGAGCAATCACACTTCCGACACAGTTTTGGTAATAATCCTCACCCTGCCTAGTCCATATTTTAACATGCATACATTGCCAATAATAGTTACACACAATTAACAGATAAAAGTCGATAAAACGACACAATTTCAGAAATCCCGACTTAATTAAATCGGCCGACGATCTTAAAACCATTGCAATAAGAAAGTACATTTTATTATCTTTCCAACGATATCAAAATTGTTCCAATCCGAGTTACGTACAAGAAGTTACGGCATTGTGAACAATCGATCGGAAAAATAAATCACAACAGCAGGATTCTGTAACTCTCCTGGCCGTACGCGTATTGGCATTCCCCGTACGCGTATTGCCCAAATTCTCGCCCAGCCATACGCGTATTGCCCCAGGCGATACGCGTATTGCTCAAAATGCCCGGCCATCCATACGCGTATTGCCCTTGCCGTACGCGTATTGACCAGCTCCATACGCGTATTGACATGCTCCATACGCGTATGGGCAGAGAAAAATGCAGAAGTTCCTGCAGAATTTTTCTGCTACGGGTTGATCCAAAATCAACCCCAAATCCCATTTTCATCAATCAAAATGCATCAAAACATGTTATAACATCACAACCAGTATAACACATAATCAAACATTGCATTTAGCAGTTAGATTCACGAATTTTGTGCAAAAAGATTCAATTTTCACAATTTCTAATCAACTCTAAACTCAACAAAACTCTACTCTAAAGAGTCTAACTAGAACCCACCTGGATTACTAGACGAGGAGGTTGATACTGAGACGATTAAACGAAGAACAGATGAATTGATGATGATTCTTGAGCTTCTTGAGAATTTCTCTTCTTCCTCTTTCTCTTCCTTTCTTTCCTTCCCTTTTTCCCTTCTCTTCCACCTTTCTATCTTTTTGTTTGTTTTTCCAAGGGAAATGAAAAGGAAAATAGATAGTATAGAAAACTATCATATTTAGTAACACTACTAAATGTCCAAAATTAGCTCAATTACATCAAATTATAAAAACTCAACGTTAAATACTATTAACTTAATCGACTCTGAGTTCGTCAGTTTACTCTAATTATTTTATCAAATAATTACTCAGAGTACCCCA
This sequence comes from Lathyrus tuberosus, assembly GCA_022829125.1. Lineage (NCBI taxonomy): Eukaryota > Viridiplantae > Streptophyta > Magnoliopsida > Fabales > Fabaceae > Lathyrus > Lathyrus tuberosus. The sequence goes on from JALAZF010000141.1 coordinate 11,724,374, forward strand.
GAACCCAGTTGATCATAATAATATTAACCAGAGCGTTTATAAATTTACGGGGTATTACATCCAATGTGCCCTGAAATGTTGTCGTGTTGACTGAAATATTGTTGACTTTATGTGAATGTAAAACCAAATTTACCCTTGATTGTATTTGTCTTGTACAAGAAATGAGAATATTTTATGTGATATTTTCACCAAGGATTCTTTTGTAAAAGACCCTAAGTTAAAGTTAAGGTATGAAGGTGGGAATATTTATGCATTTAGTGGACAGGACAACGATTATGGTCATTTTTTTAGAGCTAGTGACCTAATTAAGGAGATGGACTCAGAGTTTAGTGTTGATGATGTGAAGTTAAGGTGGAAATACAATTTTAAAATAATTTTTAATCAACAAATGTCAAGCTGGAAATAGGTTTAAAAACATATTAAAAAAATTAATTACACATGTACAGTCAAATATTATGCGTAATGGCACGTCATACTCCGCTAGTGAAACTTAAAGTTAGAGATCAAAAGTGTGGATGAAAAATATTTAAAAGACCGTTCTTTAAAAAAATATTTTTCGAGGAATTAAAAATAAAAGTGGCTATATTTAGAGGGACCACAACAGATCTAACCCTTGATTTTATATTATAAAAAAAGATAACTACTGTTTTTTTTTTAAAATTAATAATATAAAAATTATAATAAATATCTAACTATATCTAATATTTATAAATTCAATAAACAAACTTTTATATGAAAAATAACTAGAAAATTACTGAACAAGCGAAGGTAATATAAAATAAAATACTTTTCTTAAAATAAAATAAGAAGTGAGAAATCTTATTCCAATTTTTTTAATCTCTCTCTACTTTTTTAAATTATTTTCATCCACATTTTTTGTCCTTGGCGTCAAACCCCACTAATGGAGTATGACTTGGCATTACACGTGAAATATTTGATCGTAGAAATACTTTTTTAATATGTTCTTAAACCAATTTACAGCTTGACATTTGTTAATTAAAAATAATTTTTAAAATCTTATTTATTTATAATTTAATAAAAAGCAACTTCTCTCAAATACATTAAATTTAAATCCATTCAGTGTTTTGTCTCTATCTTTCACGCATCATCAGTGTTGAAGAGGTTCATTTTTGCTTTGAAGTTCGTAGTTTTCGTTGAAGTAGGTTAATCGTTTTTCTTTCCGCTTCTGCTAGTGAAGAACTAGTTCGAGCTGTCTTGAAGAAATTTCAGTGTGATTTTTGAAGTTGTGGTCCCAACTGTATATGCATTTAATGTCTTTCGAATTGTTTATGGATTTCAATAGTTAATGTTTCTCCTTTTTTTTGTGTGTCCCACATTTAGGGTTCTGTATTGTATGTGGTCCAATGTGCCCTGAAATGTTGTCGTGTTGACTGAAATATTGTTGACTTTATGTGAATGTAAAACCAAATTTACCCTTGATTGTATTTGTCTTGTACAAGAAATGAGAATATTTTATGTGATATTTTCACCAAGGATTCTTTTGTAAAAGACCCTAAGTTAAAGTTAAGGTATGAAGGTGGGAATATTTATGCATTTAGTGGACAGGACAATGATTATGGTCATTTTTTTAGAGCTAGTGACCTAATTAAGGAGATGGACTCAGAGTTTAGTGTTGATGATGTGAAGTTAAGGTGGAAATACAATTTTAAAATAATTTTTAATCAACAAATGTCAAGCTGGAAATAGGTTTAAAAACATATTAAAAAAATTAATTACACATGTACAGTCAAATATTATGCGTAATGGCACGTCATACTCCGCTAGTGAAACTTAAAGTTAGAGATCAAAAGTGTGGATGAAAAATATTTAAAAGACCGTTCTTTAAAAAAATATTTTTCGAGGAATTAAAAATAAAAGTGGCTATATTTAGAGGGACCACAACAGATCTAACCCTTGATTTTATATTATAAAAAAAGATAACTACTGTTTCTTTTTTAAAATTAATAATATAAAAATTATAATAAATATCTAACTATATCTAATATTTATAAATTCAATAAACAAACTTTTATATGAAAAATAACTAGAAAATTACTGAACAAGCGAAGGTAATATAAAATAAAATACTTTTCTTAAAATAAAATAAGAAGTGAGAAATCTTATTCCAATTTTTTTAATCTCTCTCTACTTTTTTAAATTATTTTCATCCACATTTTTTGTCCTTGGCGTCAAACCCCACTAATGGAGTATGACTTGGCATTACACGTGAAATATTTGATCGTAGAAATAATTTTTTAATATGTTCTTAAACCAATTTACAGCTTGACATTTGTTAATTAAAAATAATTTTTAAAATCTTATTTATTTATAATTTAATAAAAAGCAACTTCTCTCAAATACATTAAATTTAAATCCATTCAGTGTTTTGTCTCTATCTTTCACGCATCATCAGTGTTGAAGAGGTTCATTTTTGCTTTGAAGTTCGTAGTTTTCGTTGAAGTAGGTTAATCGTTTTTCTTTCCGCTTCTGCTAGTGAAGAACTAGTTCGAGCTGTCTTGAAGAAATTTCAGTGTGATTTTTGAAGTTGTGGTCCCAACTGTATATGCATTTAATGTCTTTCGAATTGTTTATGGATTTCAATAGTTAATGTTTCTCCTTTTTTTTGTGTTTCCCACATTTAGGGTTCTGTATTGTATGTGGTCCAATGTGCCCTGAAATGTTGTCGTGTTGACTGAAATATTGTTGACTTTATGTGAATGTAAAACCAAATTTACCCTTGATTGTATTTGTCTTGTACAAGAAATGAGAATATTTTATGTGATATTTTCACCAAGGATTCTTTTGTAAAAGACCCTAAGTTAAAGTTAAGGTATGAAGGTGGGAATATTTATGCATTTAGTGGACAGGACAATGATTATGGTCATTTTTTTAGAGCTAGTGACCTAATTAAGGAGATGGACTCAGAGTTTAGTGTTGATGATGTGAAGTTAAGGTGGAAATACAATTTTAAAATAATTTTTAATCAACAAATGTCAAGCTGGAAATAGGTTTAAAAACATATTAAAAAAATTAATTACACATGTACAGTCAAATATTATGCGTAATGGCACGTCATACTCCGCTAGTGAAACTTAAAGTTAGAGATCAAAAGTGTGGATGAAAAATATTTAAAAGACCGTTCTTTAAAAAAATATCTTTCGAGGAATTAAAAATAAAAGTGGCTATATTTAGAGGGACCACAACAGATCTAACCCTTGATTTTATATTATAAAAAAAGATAACTACTGTTTCTTTTTTAAAATTAATAATATAAAAATTATAATAAATATCTAACTATATCTAATATTTATAAATTCAATAAACAAACTTTTATATGAAAAATAACTAGAAAATTACTGAACAAGCGAAGGTAATATAAAATAAAATACTTTTCTTAAAATAAAATAAGAAGTGAGAAATCTTATTCCAATTTTTTTAATCTCTCTCTACTTTTTTAAATTATTTTCATCCACATTTTTTGTCCTTGGCGTCAAACCCCACTAATGGAGTATGACTTGGCATTACACGTGAAATATTTGATCGTGGAAATAATTTTTTAATATGTTCTTAAACCAATTTACAGCTTGACATTTGTTAATTAAAAATAATTTTTAAAATCTTATTTATTTATAATTTAATAAAAAGCAACTTCTCTCAAATACATTAAATTTAAATCCATTCAGTGTTTTGTCTCTATCTTTCACGCATCATCAGTGTTGAAGAGGTTCATTTTTGCTTTGAAGTTCGTAGTTTTCGTTGAAGTAGGTTAATCGTTTTTCTTTCCGCTTCTGCTAGTGAAGAACTAGTTCGAGCTGTCTTGAAGAAATTTCAGTGTGATTTTTGAAGTTGTGGTCCCACCTGTATATGCATTTAATGTCTTTCGAATTGTTTATGGATTTCAATAGTTAATGTTTCTCCTTTTTTTTGTGTGTCCCACATTTAGGGTTCTGTATTGTATGTGGTCCAATGTGCCCTGAAATGTTGTCGTGTTGACTGAAATATTGTTGACTTTATGTGAATGTAAAACCAAATTTACCCTTGATTGTATTTGTCTTGTACAAGAAATGAGAATATTTTATGTGATATTTTCACCAAGGATTCTTTTGTAAAAGACCCTAAGTTAAAGTTAAGGTATGAAGGTGGGAATATTTATGCATTTAGTGGACAGGACAATGATTATGGTCATTTTTTTAGAGCTAGTGACCTAATTAAGGAGATGGACTCAGAGTTTAGTGTTGATGATGTGAAGTTAAGGTGGAAATACAATTTTAAAATAATTTTTAATCAACAAATGTCAAGCTGGAAATAGGTTTAAAAACATATTAAAAAAATTAATTACACATGTACAGTCAAATATTATGCGTAATGGCACGTCATACTCCGCTAGTGAAACTTAAAGTTAGAGATCAAAAGTGTGGATGAAAAATATTTAAAAGACCGTTCTTTAAAAAAATATTTTTCGAGGAATTAAAAATAAAAGTGGCTATATTTAGAGGGACCACAACAGATCTAACCCTTGATTTTATATTATAAAAAAAGATAACTACTGTTTCTTTTTTAAAATTAATAATATAAAAATTATAATAAATATCTAACTATATCTAATATTTATAAATTCAATAAACAAACTTTTATATGAAAAATAACTAGAAAATTACTGAACAAGCGAAGGTAATATAAAATAAAATACTTTTCTTAAAATAAAATAAGAAGTGAGAAATCTTATTCCAATTTTTTTAATCTCTCTCTACTTTTTTAAATTATTTTCATCCACATTTTTTGTCCTTGGCGTCAAACCCCACTAATGGAGTATGACTTGGCATTACACGTGAAATATTTGATCGTGGAAATAATTTTTTAATATGTTCTTAAACCAATTTACAGCTTGACATTTGTTAATTAAAAATAATTTTTAAAATCTTATTTATTTATAATTTAATAAAAAGCAACTTCTCTCAAATACATTAAATTTAAATCCATTCAGTGTTTTGTCTCTATCTTTCACGCATCATCAGTGTTGAAGAGGTTCATTTTTGCTTTGAAGTTCGTAGTTTTCGTTGAAGTAGGTTAATCGTTTTTCTTTCCGCTTCTGCTAGTGAAGAACTAGTTCGAGCTGTCTTGAAGAAATTTCAGTGTGATTTTTGAAGTTGTGGTCCCAACTGTATATGCATTTAATGTCTTTCGAATTGTTTATGGATTTCAATAGTTAATGTTTCTCCTTTTTTTTGTGTGTCCCACATTTAGGGTTCTGTATTGTATGTGGTCCAATGTGCCCTGAAATGTTGTCGTGTTGACTGAAATATTGTTGACTTTATGTGAATGTAAAACCAAATTTACCCTTGATTGTATTTGTCTTGTACAAGAAATGAGAATATTTTATGTGATATTTTCACCAAGGATTCTTTTGTAAAAGACCCTAAGTTAAAGTTAAGGTATGAAGGTGGGAATATTTATGCATTTAGTGGACAGGACAATGATTATGGTCATTTTTTTAGAGCTAGTGACCTAATTAAGGAGATGGACTCAGAGTTTAGTGTTGATGATGTGAAGTTAAGGTGGAAATACAATTTTAAAATAATTTTTAATCAACAAATGTCAAGCTGGAAATAGGTTTAAAAACATATTAAAAAAATTAATTACACATGTACAGTCAAATATTATGCGTAATGGCACGTCATACTCCGCTAGTGAAACTTAAAGTTAGAGATCAAAAGTGTGGATGAAAAATATTTAAAAGACCGTTCTTTAAAAAAATATTTTTCGAGGAATTAAAAATAAAAGTGGCTATATTTAGAGGGACCACAACAGATCTAACCCTTGATTTTATATTATAAAAAAAGATAACTACTGTTTCTTTTTTAAAATTAATAATATAAAAACTATAATAAATATCTAACTATATCTAATATTTATAAATTCAATAAACAAACTTTTATATGAAAAATAACTAGAAAATTACTGAACAAGCGAAGGTAATATAAAATAAAATACTTTTCTTAAAATAAAATAAGAAGTGAGAAATCTTATTCCAATTTTTTTAATCTCTCTCTACTTTTTTAAATTATTTTCATCCACATTTTTTGTCCTTGGCGTCAAACCCCACTAATGGAGTATGACTTGGCATTACACGTGAAATATTTGATCGTGGAAATAATTTTTTAATATGTTCTTAAACCAATTTACAGCTTGACATTTGTTAATTAAAAATAATTTTTAAAATCTTATTTATTTATAATTTAATAAAAAGAAACTTCTCTCAAATACATTAAATTTAAATCCATTCAGTGTTTTGTCTCTATCTTTCACGCATCATCAGTGTTGAAGAGGTTCATTTTTGCTTTGAAGTTCGTAGTTTTCGTTGAAGTAGGTTAATCGTTTTTCTTTCCGCTTCTGCTAGTGAAGAACTAGTTCGAGCTGTCTTGAAGAAATTTCAGTGTGATTTTTGAAGTTGTGGTCCCAACTGTATATGCATTTAATGTCTTTCGAATTGTTTATGGATTTCAATAGTTAATGTTTCTCCTTTTTTTTGTGTGTCCCACATTTAGGGTTCTGTATTGTATGTGGTCCAATGTGCCCTGAAATGTTGTCGTGTTGACTGAAATATTGTTGACTTTATGTGAATGTAAAACCAAATTTACCCTTGATTGTATTTGTCTTGTACAAGAAATGAGAATATTTTATGTGATATTTTCACCAAGGATTCTTTTGTAAAAGACCCTAAGTTAAAGTTAAGGTATGAAGGTGGGAATATTTATGCATTTAGTGGACAGGACAATGATTATGGTCATTTTTTTAGAGCTAGTGACCTAATTAAGGAGATGGACTCAGAGTTTAGTGTTGATGATGTGAAGTTAAGGTGGAAATACAATTTTAAAATAATTTTTAATCAACAAATGTCAAGCTGGAAATAGGTTTAAAAACATATTAAAAAAATTAATTACACATGTACAGTCAAATATTATGCGTAATGGCACGTCATACTCCGCTAGTGAAACTTAAAGTTAGAGATCAAAAGTGTGGATGAAAAATATTTAAAAGACCGTTCTTTAAAAAAATATTTTTCGAGGAATTAAAAATAAAAGTGGCTATATTTAGAGGGACCACAACAGATCTAACCCTTGATTTTATATTATAAAAAAAGATAACTACTGTTTCTTTTTTAAAATTAATAATATAAAAACTATAATAAATATCTAACTATATCTAATATTTATAAATTCAATAAACAAACTTTTATATGAAAAATAACTAGAAAATTACTGAACAAGCGAAGGTAATATAAAATAAAATACTTTTCTTAAAATAAAATAAGAAGTGAGAAATCTTATTCCAATTTTTTTAATCTCTCTCTACTTTTTTAAATTATTTTCATCCACATTTTTTGTCCTTGGCGTCAAACCCCACTAATGGAGTATGACTTGGCATTACACGTGAAATATTTGATCGTGGAAATAATTTTTTAATATGTTCTTAAACCAATTTACAGCTTGACATTTGTTAATTAAAAATAATTTTTAAAATCTTATTTATTTATAATTTAATAAAAAGCAACTTCTCTCAAATACATTAAATTTAAATCCATTCAGTGTTTTGTCTCTATCTTTCACGCATCATCAGTGTTGAAGAGGTTCATTTTTGCTTTGAAGTTCGTAGTTTTCGTTGAAGTAGGTTAATCGTTTTTCTTTCCGCTTCTGCTAGTGAAGAACTAGTTCGAGCTGTCTTGAAGAAATTTCAGTGTGATTTTTGAAGTTGTGGTCCCAACTGTATATGCATTTAATGTCTTTCGAATTGTTTATGGATTTCAATAGTTAATGTTTCTCCTTTTTTTTGTGTGTCCCACATTTAGGGTTCTGTATTGTATGTGGTCCAATGTGCCCTGAAATGTTGTCGTGTTGACTGAAATATTGTTGACTTTATGTGAATGTAAAACCAAATTTACCCTTGATTGTATTTGTCTTGTACAAGAAATGAGAATATTTTATGTGATATTTTCACCAAGGATTCTTTTGTAAAAGACCCTAAGTTAAAGTTAAGGTATGAAGGTGGGAATATTTATGCATTTAGTGGACAGGACAATGATTATGGTCATTTTTTTAGAGCTAGTGACCTAATTAAGGAGATGGACTCAGAGTTTAGTGTTGATGATGTGAAGTTAAGGTGGAAATACAATTTTAAAATAATTTTTAATCAACAAATGTCAAGCTGGAAATAGGTTTAAAAACATATTAAAAAAATTAATTACACATGTACAGTCAAATATTATGCGTAATGGCACGTCATACTCCGCTAGTGAAACTTAAAGTTAGAGATCAAAAGTGTGGATGAAAAATATTTAAAAGACCGTTCTTTAAAAAAATATTTTTCGAGGAATTAAAAATAAAAGTGGCTATATTTAGAGGGACCACAACAGATCTAACCCTTGATTTTATATTATAAAAAAAGATAACTACTGTTTCTTTTTTAAAATTAATAATATAAAAACTATAATAAATATCTAACTATATCTAATATTTATAAATTCAATAAACAAACTTTTATATGAAAAATAACTAGAAAATTACTGAACAAGCGAAGGTAATATAAAATAAAATACTTTTCTTAAAATAAAATAAGAAGTGAGAAATCTGATTCCAATTTTTTTAATCTCTCTCTACTTTTTTAAATTATTTTCATCCACATTTTTTGTCCTTGGCGTCAAACCCCACTAATGGAGTATGACTTGGCATTACACGTGAAATATTTGATCGTGGAAATAATTTTTTAATATGTTCTTAAACCAATTTACAGCTTGACATTTGTTAATTAAAAATAATTTTTAAAATCTTATTTATTTATAATTTAATAAAAAGCAACTTCTCTCAAATACATTAAATTTAAATCCATTCAGTGTTTTGTCTCTATCTTTCACGCATCATCAGTGTTGAAGAGGTTCATTTTTGCTTTGAAGTTCGTAGTTTTCGTTGAAGTAGGTTAATCGTTTTTCTTTCCGCTTCTGCTAGTGAAGAACTAGTTCGAGCTGTCTTGAAGAAATTTCAGTGTGATTTTTGAAGTTGTGGTCCCAACTGTATATGCATTTAATGTCTTTCGAATTGTTTATGGATTTCAATAGTTAATGTTTCTCCTTTTTTTTGTGTGTCCCACATTTAGGGTTATGTATTGTATGTGGTCCAATGTGCCCTGAAATGTTGTCGTGTTGACTGAAATATTGTTGACTTTATGTGAATGTAAAACCAAATTTACCCTTGATTGTATTTGTCTTGTACAAGAAATGAGAATATTTTATGTGATATTTTCACCAAGGATTCTTTTGTAAAAGACCCTAAGTTAAAGTTAAGGTATGAAGGTGGGAATATTTATGCATTTAGTGGACAGGACAATGATTATGGTCATTTTTTTAGAGCTAGTGACCTAATTAAGGAGATGGACTCAGAGTTTAGTGTTGATGATGTGAAGTTAAGGTGGAAATACAATTTTAAAATAATTTTTAATCAACAAATGTCAAGCTGGAAATAGGTTTAAAAACATATTAAAAAAATTAATTACACATGTACAGTCAAATATTATGCGTAATGGCACGTCATACTCCGCTAGTGAAACTTAAAGTTAGAGATCAAAAGTGTGGATGAAAAATATTTAAAAGACCGTTCTTTAAAAAAATATTTTTCGAGGAATTAAAAATAAAAGTGGCTATATTTAGAGGGACCACAACAGATCTAACCCTTGATTTTATATTATAAAAAAAGATAACTACTGTTTCTTTTTTAAAATTAATAATATAAAAACTATAATAAATATCTAACTATATCTAATATTTATAAATTCAATAAACAAACTTTTATATGAAAAATAACTAGAAAATTACTGAACAAGCGAAGGTAATATAAAATAAAATACTTTTCTTAAAATAAAATAAGAAGTGAGAAATCTTATTCCAATTTTTTTAATCTCTCTCTACTTTTTTAAATTATTTTCATCCACATTTTTTGTCCTTGGCGTCAAACCCCACTAATGGAGTATGACTTGGCATTACACGTGAAATATTTGATCGTGGAAATAATTTTTTAATATGTTCTTAAACCAATTTACAGCTTGACATTTGTTAATTAAAAATAATTTTTAAAATCTTATTTATTTATAATTTAATAAAAAGCAACTTCTCTCAAATACATTAAATTTAAATCCATTCAGTGTTTTGTCTCTATCTTTCACGCATCATCAGTGTTGAAGAGGTTCATTTTTGCTTTGAAGTTCGTAGTTTTCGTTGAAGTAGGTTAATCGTTTTTCTTTCCGCTTCTGCTAGTGAAGAACTAGTTCGAGCTGTCTTGAAGAAATTTCAGTGTGATTTTTGAAGTTGTGGTCCCAACTGTATATGCATTTAATGTCTTTCGAATTGTTTATGGATTTCAATAGTTAATGTTTCTCCTTTTTTTTGTGTGTCCCACATTTAGGGTTCTGTATTGTATGTGGTCCAATGTGCCCTGAAATGTTGTCGTGTTGACTGAAATATTGTTGACTTTATGTGAATGTAAAACCAAATTTACCCTTGATTGTATTTGTCTTGTACAAGAAATGAGAATATTTTATGTGATATTTTCACCAAGGATTCTTTTGTAAAAGACCCTAAGTTAAAGTTAAGGTATGAAGGTGGGAATATTTATGCATTTAGTGGACAGGACAATGATTATGGTCATTTTTTTAGAGCTAGTGACCTAATTAAGGAGATGGACTCAGAGTTTAGTGTTGATGATGTGAAGTTAAGGTGGAAATACAATTTTAAAATAATTTTTAATCAACAAATGTCAAGCTGGAAATAGGTTTAAAAACATATTAAAAAAATTAATTACACATGTACAGTCAAATATTATGCGTAATGGCACGTCATACTCCGCTAGTGAAACTTAAAGTTAGAGATCAAAAGTGTGGATGAAAAATATTTAAAAGACCGTTCTTTAAAAAAATATTTTTCGAGGAATTAAAAATAAAAGTGGCTATATTTAGAGGGACCACAACAGATCTAACCCTTGATTTTATATTATAAAAAAAGATAACTACTGTTTCTTTTTTAAAATTAATAATATAAAAACTATAATAAATATCTAACTATATCTAATATTTATAAATTCAATAAACAAACTTTTATATGAAAAATAACTAGAAAATTACTGAACAAGCGAAGGTAATATAAAATAAAATACTTTTCTTAAAATAAAATAAGAAGTGAGAAATCTTATTCCAATTTTTTTAATCTCTCTCTACTTTTTTAAATTATTTTCATCCACATTTTTTGTCCTTGGCGTCAAACCCCACTAATGGAGTATGACTTGGCATTACACGTGAAATATTTGATCGTGGAAATAATTTTTTAATATGTTCTTAAACCAATTTACAGCTTGACATTTGTTAATTAAAAATAATTTTTAAAATCTTATTTATTTATAATTTAATAAAAAGCAACTTCTCTCAAATACATTAAATTTAAATCCATTCAGTGTTTTGTCTCTATCTTTCACGCATCATCAGTGTTGAAGAGGTTCATTTTTGCTTTGAAGTTCGTAGTTTTCGTTGAAGTAGGTTAATCGTTTTTCTTTCCGCTTCTGCTAGTGAAGAACTAGTTCGAGCTGTCTTGAAGAAATTTCAGTGTGATTTTTGAAGTTGTGGTCCCAACTGTATATGCATTTAATGTCTTTCGAATTGTTTATGGATTTCAATAGTTAATGTTTCTCCTTTTTTTTGTGTGTCCCACATTTAGGGTTCTGTATTGTATGTGGTCCAATGTGCCCTGAAATGTTGTCGTGTTGACTGAAATATTGTTGACTTTATGTGAATGTAAAACCAAATTTACCCTTGATTGTATTTGTCTTGTACAAGAAATGAGAATATTTTATGTGATATTTTCACCAAGGATTCTTTTGTAAAAGACCCTAAGTTAAAGTTAAGGTATGAAGGTGGGAATATTTATGCATTTAGTGGACAGGACAATGATTATGGTCATTTTTTTAGAGCTAGTGACCTAATTAAGGAGATGGACTCAGAGTTTAGTGTTGATGATGTGAAGTTAAGGTGGAAATACAATTTTAAAATAATTTTTAATCAACAAATGTCAAGCTGGAAATAGGTTTAAAAACATATTAAAAAAATTAATTACACATGTACAGTCAAATATTATGCGTAATGGCACGTCATACTCCGCTAGTGAAACTTAAAGTTAGAGATCAAAAGTGTGGATGAAAAATATTTAAAAGACCGTTCTTTAAAAAAATATTTTTCGAGGAATTAAAAATAAAAGTGGCTATATTTAGAGGGACCACAACAGATCTAACCCTTGATTTTATATTATAAAAAAAGATAACTACTGTTTCTTTTTTAAAATTAATAATATAAAAACTATAATAAATATCTAACTATATCTAATATTTATAAATTCAATAAACAAACTTTTATATGAAAAATAACTAGAAAATTACTGAACAAGCGAAGGTAATATAAAATAAAATACTTTTCTTAAAATAAAATAAGAAGTGAGAAATCTGATTCCAATTTTTTTAATCTCTCTCTACTTTTTTAAATTATTTTCATCCACATTTTTTGTCCTTGGCGTCAAACCCCACTAATGGAGTATGACTTGGCATTACACGTGAAATATTTGATCGTGGAAATAATTTTTTAATATGTTCTTAAACCAATTTACAGCTTGACATTTGTTAATTAAAAATAATTTTTAAAATCTTATTTATTTATAATTTAATAAAAAGCAACTTCTCTCAAATACATTAAATTTAAATCCATTCAGTGTTTTGTCTCTATCTTTCACGCATCATCAGTGTTGAAGAGGTTCATTTTTGCTTTGAAGTTCGTAGTTTTCGTTGAAGTAGGTTAATCGTTTTTCTTTCCGCTTCTGCTAGTGAAGAACTAGTTCGAGCTGTCTTGAAGAAATTTCAGTGTGATTTTTGAAGTTGTGGTCCCAACTGTATATGCATTTAATGTCTTTCGAATTGTTTATGGATTTCAATAGTTAATGTTTCTCCTTTTTTTTGTGTGTCCCACATTTAGGGTTATGTATTGTATGTGGTCCAATGTGCCCTGAAATGTTGTCGTGTTGACTGAAATATTGTTGACTTTATGTGAATGTAAAACCAAATTTACCCTTGATTGTATTTGTCTTGTACAAGAAATGAGAATATTTTATGTGATATTTTCACCAAGGATTCTTTTGTAAAAGACCCTAAGTTAAAGTTAAGGTATGAAGGTGGGAATATTTATGCATTTAGTGGACAGGACAATGATTATGGTCATTTTTTTAGAGCTAGTGACCTAATTAAGGAGATGGACTCAGAGTTTAGTGTTGATGATGTGAAGTTAAGGTGGAAATACAATTTTAAAATAATTTTTAATCAACAAATGTCAAGCTGGAAATAGGTTTAAAAACATATTAAAAAAATTAATTACACATGTACAGTCAAATATTATGCGTAATGGCACGTCATACTCCGCTAGTGAAACTTAAAGTTAGAGATCAAAAGTGTGGATGAAAAATATTTAAAAGACCGTTCTTTAAAAAAATATTTTTCGAGGAATTAAAAATAAAAGTGGCTATATTTAGAGGGACCACAACAGATCTAACCCTTGATTTTATATTATAAAAAAAGATAACTACTGTTTCTTTTTTAAAATTAATAATATAAAAACTATAATAAATATCTAACTATATCTAATATTTATAAATTCAATAAACAAACTTTTATATGAAAAATAACTAGAAAATTACTGAACAAGCGAAGGTAATATAAAATAAAATACTTTTCTTAAAATAAAATAAGAAGTGAGAAATCTTATTCCAATTTTTTTAATCTCTCTCTACTTTTTTAAATTATTTTCATCCACATTTTTTGTCCTTGGCGTCAAACCCCACTAATGGAGTATGACTTGGCATTACACGTGAAATATTTGATCGTGGAAATAATTTTTTAATATGTTCTTAAACCAATTTACAGCTTGACATTTGTTAATTAAAAATAATTTTTAAAATCTTATTTATTTATAATTTAATAAAAAGCAACTTCTCTCAAATACATTAAATTTAAATCCATTCAGTGTTTTGTCTCTATCTTTCACGCATCATCAGTGTTGAAGAGGTTCATTTTTGCTTTGAAGTTCGTAGTTTTCGTTGAAGTAGGTTAATCGTTTTTCTTTCCGCTTCTGCTAGTGAAGAACTAGTTCGAGCTGTCTTGAAGAAATTTCAGTGTGATTTTTGAAGTTGTGGTCCCAACTGTATATGCATTTAATGTCTTTCGAATTGTTTATGGATTTCAATAGTTAATGTTTCTCCTTTTTTTTGTGTGTCCCACATTTAGGGTTCTGTATTGTATGTGGTCCAATGTGCCCTGAAATGTTGTCGTGTTGACTGAAATATTGTTGACTTTATGTGAATGTAAAACCAAATTTACCCTTGATTGTATTTGTCTTGTACAAGAAATGAGAATATTTTATGTGATATTTTCACCAAGGATTCTTTTGTAAAAGACCCTAAGTTAAAGTTAAGGTATGAAGGTGGGAATATTTATGCATTTAGTGGACAGGACAATGATTATGGTCATTTTTTTAGAGCTAGTGACCTAATTAAGGAGATGGACTCAGAGTTTAGTGTTGATGATGTGAAGTTAAGGTGGAAATACAATTTTAAAATAATTTTTAATTAACAAATGTCAAGCTGGAAATAGGTTTAAAAACATATTAAAAAAATTAATTACACATGTACAGTCAAATATTATGCGTAATGGCACGTCATACTCCGCTAGTGAAACTTAAAGTTAGAGATCAAAAGTGTGGATGAAAAATATTTAAAAGACCGTTCTTTAAAAAAATATTTTTCGAGGAATTAAAAATAAAAGTGGCTATATTTAGAGGGACCACAACAGATCTAACCCTTGATTTTATATTATAAAAAAAGATAACTACTGTTTCTTTTTTAAAATTAATAATATAAAAACTATAATAAATATCTAACTATATCTAATATTTATAAATTCAATAAACAAACTTTTATATGAAAAATAACTAGAAAATTACTGAACAAGCGAAGGTAATATAAAATAAAATACTTTTCTTAAAATAAAATAAGAAGTGAGAAATCTTATTCCAATTTTTTTAATCTCTCTCTACTTTTTTAAATTATTTTCATCCACATTTTTTGTCCTTGGCGTCAAACCCCACTAATGGAGTATGACTTGGCATTACACGTGAAATATTTGATCGTGGAAATAATTTTTTAATATGTTCTTAAACCAATTTACAGCTTGACATTTGTTAATTAAAAATAATTTTTAAAATCTTATTTATTTATAATTTAATAAAAAGCAACTTCTCTCAAATACATTAAATTTAAATCCATTCAGTGTTTTGTCTCTATCTTTCACGCATCATCAGTGTTGAAGAGGTTCATTTTTGCTTTGAAGTTCGTAGTTTTCGTTGAAGTAGGTTAATCGTTTTTCTTTCCGCTTCTGCTAGTGAAGAACTAGTTCGAGCTGTCTTGAAGAAATTTCAGTGTGATTTTTGAAGTTGTGGTCCCAACTGTATATGCATTTAATGTCTTTCGAATTGTTTATGGATTTCAATAGTTAATGTTTCTCCTTTTTTTTGTGTGTCCCACATTTAGGGTTATGTATTGTATGTGGTCCAATGTGCCCTGAAATGTTGTCGTGTTGACTGAAATATTGTTGACTTTATGTGAATGTAAAACCAAATTTACCCTTGATTGTATTTGTCTTGTACAAGAAATGAGAATATTTTATGTGATATTTTCACCAAGGATTCTTTTGTAAAAGACCCTAAGTTAAAGTTAAGGTATGAAGGTGGGAATATTTATGCATTTAGTGGACAGGACAATGATTATGGTCATTTTTTTAGAGCTAGTGACCTAATTAAGGAGATGGACTCAGAGTTTAGTGTTGATGATGTGAAGTTAAGGTGGAAATACAATTTTAAAATAATTTTTAATCAACAAATGTCAAGCTGGAAATAGGTTTAAAAACATATTAAAAAAATTAATTACACATGTACAGTCAAATATTATGCGTAATGGCACGTCATACTCCGCTAGTGAAACTTAAAGTTAGAGATCAAAAGTGTGGATGAAAAATATTTAAAAGACCGTTCTTTAAAAAAATATTTTTCGAGGAATTAAAAATAAAAGTGGCTATATTTAGAGGGACCACAACAGATCTAACCCTTGATTTTATATTATAAAAAAAGATAACTACTGTTTCTTTTTTAAAATTAATAGTATAAAAACTATAATAAATATCTAACTATATCTAATATTTATAAATTCAATAAACAAACTTTTATATGAAAAATAACTAGAAAATTACTGAACAAGCGAAGGTAATATAAAATAAAATACTTTTCTTAAAATAAAATAAGAAGTGAGAAATCTTATTCCAATTTTTTTAATCTCTCTCTACTTTTTTAAATTATTTTCATCCACATTTTTTGTCCTTGGCGTCAAACCCCACTAATGGAGTATGACTTGGCATTACACGTGAAATATTTGATCGTGGAAATAATTTTTTAATATGTTCTTAAACCAATTTACAGCTTGACATTTGTTAATTAAAAATAATTTTTAAAATCTTATTTATTTATAATTTAATAAAAAGCAACTTCTCTCAAATACATTAAATTTAAATCCATTCAGTGTTTTGTCTCTATCTTTCACGCATCATCAGTGTTGAAGAGGTTCATTTTTGCTTTGAAGTTCGTAGTTTTCGTTGAAGTAGGTTAATCGTTTTTCTTTCCGCTTCTGCTAGTGAAGAACTAGTTCGAGCTGTCTTGAAGAAATTTCAGTGTGATTTTTGAAGTTGTGGTCCCAACTGTATATGCATTTAATGTCTTTCGAATTGTTTATGGATTTCAATAGTTAATGTTTCTCCTTTTTTTTGTGTGTCCCACATTTAGGGTTCTGTATTGTATGTGGTCCAATGTGCCCTGAAATGTTGTCGTGTTGACTGAAATATTGTTGACTTTATGTGAATGTAAAACCAAATTTACCCTTGATTGTATTTGTCTTGTACAAGAAATGAGAATATTTTATGTGATATTTTCACCAAGGATTCTTTTGTAAAAGACCCTAAGTTAAAGTTAAGGTATGAAGGTGGGAATATTTATGCATTTAGTGGACAGGACAATGATTATGGTCATTTTTTTAGAGCTAGTGACCTAATTAAGGAGATGGACTCAGAGTTTAGTGTTGATGATGTGAAGTTAAGGTGGAAATACAATTTTAAAATAATTTTTAATTAACAAATGTCAAGCTGGAAATAGGTTTAAAAACATATTAAAAAAATTAATTACACATGTACAGTCAAATATTATGCGTAATGGCACGTCATACTCCGCTAGTGAAACTTAAAGTTAGAGATCAAAAGTGTGGATGAAAAATATTTAAAAGACCGTTCTTTAAAAAAATATTTTTCGAGGAATTAAAAATAAAAGTGGCTATATTTAGAGGGACCACAACAGATCTAACCCTTGATTTTATATTATAAAAAAAGATAACTACTGTTTCTTTTTTAAAATTAATAATATAAAAACTATAATAAATATCTAACTATATCTAATATTTATAAATTCAATAAACAAACTTTTATATGAAAAATAACTAGAAAATTACTGAACAAGCGAAGGTAATATAAAATAAAATACTTTTCTTAAAATAAAATAAGAAGTGAGAAATCTTATTCCAATTTTTTTAATCTCTCTCTACTTTTTTAAATTATTTTCATCCACATTTTTTGTCCTTGGCGTCAAACCCCACTAATGGAGTATGACTTGGCATTACACGTGAAATATTTGATCGTGGAAATAATTTTTTAATATGTTCTTAAACCAATTTACAGCTTGACATTTGTTAATTAAAAATAATTTTTAAAATCTTATTTATTTATAATTTAATAAAAAGCAACTTCTCTCAAATACATTAAATTTAAATCCATTCAGTGTTTTGTCTCTATCTTTCACGCATCATCAGTGTTGAAGAGGTTCATTTTTGCTTTGAAGTTCGTAGTTTTCGTTGAAGTAGGTTAATCGTTTTTCTTTCCGCTTCTGCTAGTGAAGAACTAGTTCGAGCTGTCTTGAAGAAATTTCAGTGTGATTTTTGAAGTTGTGGTCCCAACTGTATATGCATTTAATGTCTTTCGAATTGTTTATGGATTTCAATAGTTAATGTTTCTCCTTTTTTTTGTGTGTCCCACATTTAGGGTTATGTATTGTATGTGGTCCAATGTGCCCTGAAATGTTGTCGTGTTGACTGAAATATTGTTGACTTTATGTGAATGTAAAACCAAATTTACCCTTGATTGTATTTGTCTTGTACAAGAAATGAGAATATTTTATGTGATATTTTCACCAAGGATTCTTTTGTAAAAGACCCTAAGTTAAAGTTAAGGTATGAAGGTGGGAATATTTATGCATTTAGTGGACAGGACAATGATTATGGTCATTTTTTTAGAGCTAGTGACCTAATTAAGGAGATGGACTCAGAGTTTAGTGTTGATGATGTGAAGTTAAGGTGGAAATACAATTTTAAAATAATTTTTAATCAACAAATGTCAAGCTGGAAATAGGTTTAAAAACATATTAAAAAAATTAATTACACATGTACAGTCAAATATTATGCGTAATGGCACGTCATACTCCGCTAGTGAAACTTAAAGTTAGAGATCAAAAGTGTGGATGAAAAATATTTAAAAGACCGTTCTTTAAAAAAATATTTTTCGAGGAATTAAAAATAAAAGTGGCTATATTTAGAGGGACCACAACAGATCTAACCCTTGATTTTATATTATAAAAAAAGATAACTACTGTTTCTTTTTTAAAATTAATAGTATAAAAACTATAATAAATATCTAACTATATCTAATATTTATAAATTCAATAAACAAACTTTTATATGAAAAATAACTAGAAAATTACTGAACAAGCGAAGGTAATATAAAATAAAATACTTTTCTTAAAATAAAATAAGAAGTGAGAAATCTTATTCCAATTTTTTTAATCTCTCTCTACTTTTTTAAATTATTTTCATCCACATTTTTTGTCCTTGGCGTCAAACCCCACTAATGGAGTATGACTTGGCATTACACGTGAAATATTTGATCGTGGAAATAATTTTTTAATATGTTCTTAAACCAATTTACAGCTTGACATTTGTTAATTAAAAATAATTTTTAAAATCTTATTTATTTATAATTTAATAAAAAGCAACTTCTCTCAAATACATTAAATTTAAATCCATTCAGTGTTTTGTCTCTATCTTTCACGCATCATCAGTGTTGAAGAGGTTCATTTTTGCTTTGAAGTTCGTAGTTTTCGTTGAAGTAGGTTAATCGTTTTTCTTTCCGCTTCTGCTAGTGAAGAACTAGTTCGAGCTGTCTTGAAGAAATTTCAGTGTGATTTTTGAAGTTGTGGTCCCAACTGTATATGCATTTAATGTCTTTCGAATTGTTTATGAATTTCAATAGTTAATGTTTCTCCTTTTTTTTGTGTGTCCCACATTTAGGGTTCTGTATTGTATGTGGTCCAATGTGCCCTGAAATGTTGTCGTGTTGACTGAAATATTGTTGACTTTATGTGAATGTAAAACCAAATTTACCCTTGATTGTATTTGTCTTGTACAAGAAATGAGAATATTTTATGTGATATTTTCACCAAGGATTCTTTTGTAAAAGACCCTAAGTTAAAGTTAAGGTATGAAGGTGGGAATATTTATGCATTTAGTGGACAGGACAATGATTATGGTCATTTTTTTAGAGCTAGTGACCTAATTAAGGAGATGGACTCAGAGTTTAGTGTTGATGATGTGAAGTTAAGGTGGAAATACAATTTTAAAATAATTTTTAATCAACAAATGTCAAGCTGGAAATAGGTTTAAAAACATATTAAAAAAATTAATTACACATGTACAGTCAAATATTATGCGTAATGGCACGTCATACTCCGCTAGTGAAACTTAAAGTTAGAGATCAAAAGTGTGGATGAAAAATATTTAAAAGACCGTTCTTTAAAAAAATATTTTTCGAGGAATTAAAAATAAAAGTGGCTATATTTAGAGGGACCACAACAGATCTAACCCTTGATTTTATATTATAAAAAAAGATAACTACTGTTTCTTTTTTAAAATTAATAATATAAAAACTATAATAAATATCTAACTATATCTAATATTTATAAATTCAATAAACAAACTTTTATATGAAAAATAACTAGAAAATTACTGAACAAGCGAAGGTAATATAAAATAAAATACTTTTCTTAAAATAAAATAAGAAGTGAGAAATCTTATTCCAATTTTTTTAATCTCTCTCTACTTTTTTAAATTATTTTCATCCACATTTTTTGTCCTTGGCGTCAAACCCCACTAATGGAGTATGACTTGGCATTACACGTGAAATATTTGATCGTGGAAATAATTTTTTAATATGTTCTTAAACCAATTTACAGCTTGACATTTGTTAATTAAAAATAATTTTTAAAATCTTATTTATTTATAATTTAATAAAAAGCAACTTCTCTCAAATACATTAAATTTAAATCCATTCAGTGTTTTGTCTCTATCTTTCACGCATCATCAGTGTTGAAGAGGTTCATTTTTGCTTTGAAGTTCGTAGTTTTCGTTGAAGTAGGTTAATCGTTTTTCTTTCCGCTTCTGCTAGTGAAGAACTAGTTCGAGCTGTCTTGAAGAAATTTCAGTGTGATTTTTGAAGTTGTGGTCCCAACTGTATATGCATTTAATGTCTTTCGAATTGTTTATGGATTTCAATAGTTAATGTTTCTCCTTTTTTTTGTGTGTCCCACATTTAGGGTTCTGTATTGTATGTGGTCCAATGTGCCCTGAAATGTTGTCGTGTTGACTGAAATATTGTTGACTTTATGTGAATGTAAAACCAAATTTACCCTTGATTGTATTTGTCTTGTACAAGAAATGAGAATATTTTATGTGATATTTTCACCAAGGATTCTTTTGTAAAAGACCCTAAGTTAAAGTTAAGGTATGAAGGTGGGAATATTTATGCATTTAGTGGACAGGACAATGATTATGGTCATTTTTTTAGAGCTAGTGACCTAATTAAGGAGATGGACTCAGAGTTTAGTGTTGATGATGTGAAGTTAAGGTGGAAATACAATTTTAAAATAATTTTTAATCAACAAATGTCAAGCTGGAAATAGGTTTAAAAACATATTAAAAAAATTAATTACACATGTACAGTCAAATATTATGCGTAATGGCACGTCATACTCCGCTAGTGAAACTTAAAGTTAGAGATCAAAAGTGTGGATGAAAAATATTTAAAAGACCGTTCTTTAAAAAAATATTTTTCGAGGAATTAAAAATAAAAGTGGCTATATTTAGAGGGACCACAACAGATCTAACCCTTGATTTTATATTATAAAAAAAGATAACTACTGTTTCTTTTTTAAAATTAATAATATAAAAATTATAATAAATATCTAACTATATCTAATATTTATAAATTCAATAAACAAACTTTTATATGAAAAATAACTAGAAAATTACTGAACAAGCGAAGGTAATATAAAATAAAATACTTTTCTTAAAATAAAATAAGAAGTGAGAAATCTTATTCCAATTTTTTTAATCTCTCTCTACTTTTTTAAATTATTTTCATCCACATTTTTTGTCCTTGGCGTCAAACCCCACTAATGGAGTATGACTTGGCATTACACGTGAAATATTTGATCGTGGAAATAATTTTTTAATATGTTCTTAAACCAATTTACAGCTTGACATTTGTTAATTAAAAATAATTTTTAAAATCTTATTTATTTATAATTTAATAAAAAGCAACTTCTCTCAAATACATTAAATTTAAATCCATTCAGTGTTTTGTCTCTATCTTTCACGCATCATCAGTGTTGAAGAGGTTCATTTTTGCTTTGAAGTTCGTAGTTTTCGTTGAAGTAGGTTAATCGTTTTTCTTTCCGCTTCTGCTAGTGAAGAACTAGTTCGAGCTGTCTTGAAGAAATTTCAGTGTGATTTTTGAAGTTGTGGTCCCAACTGTATATGCATTTAATGTCTTTCGAATTGTTTATGGATTTCAATAGTTAATGTTTCTCCTTTTTTTTGTGTGTCCCACATTTAGGGTTCTGTATTGTATGTGGTCCAATGTGCCCTGAAATGTTGTCGTGTTGACTGAAATATTGTTGACTTTATGTGAATGTAAAACCAAATTTACCCTTGATTGTATTTGTCTTGTACAAGAAATGAGAATATTTTATGTGATATTTTCACCAAGGATTCTTTTGTAAAAGACCCTAAGTTAAAGTTAAGGTATGAAGGTGGGAATATTTATGCATTTAGTGGACAGGACAATGATTATGGTCATTTTTTTAGAGCTAGTGACCTAATTAAGGAGATGGACTCAGAGTTTAGTGTTGATGATGTGAAGTTAAGGTGGAAATACAATTTTAAAATAATTTTTAATCAACAAATGTCAAGCTGGAAATAGGTTTAAAAACATATTAAAAAAATTAATTACACATGTACAGTCAAATATTATGCGTAATGGCACGTCATACTCCGCTAGTGAAACTTAAAGTTAGAGATCAAAAGTGTGGATGAAAAATATTTAAAAGACCGTTCTTTAAAAAAATATTTTTCGAGGAATTAAAAATAAAAGTGGCTATATTTAGAGGGACCACAACAGATCTAACCCTTGATTTTATATTATAAAAAAAGATAACTACTGTTTCTTTTTTAAAATTAATAATATAAAAACTATAATAAATATCTAACTATATCTAATATTTATAAATTCAATAAACAAACTTTTATATGAAAAATAACTAGAAAATTACTGAACAAGCGAAGGTAATATAAAATAAAATACTTTTCTTAAAATAAAATAAGAAGTGAGAAATCTGATTCCAATTTTTTTAATCTCTCTCTACTTTTTTAAATTATTTTCATCCACATTTTTTGTCCTTGGCGTCAAACCCCACTAATGGAGTATGACTTGGCATTACACGTGAAATATTTGATCGTGGAAATAATTTTTTAATATGTTCTTAAACCAATTTACAGCTTGACATTTGTTAATTAAAAATAATTTTTAAAATCTTATTTATTTATAATTTAATAAAAAGCAACTTCTCTCAAATACATTAAATTTAAATCCATTCAGTGTTTTGTCTCTATCTTTCACGCATCATCAGTGTTGAAGAGGTTCATTTTTGCTTTGAAGTTCGTAGTTTTCGTTGAAGTAGGTTAATCGTTTTTCTTTCCGCTTCTGCTAGTGAAGAACTAGTTCGAGCTGTCTTGAAGAAATTTCAGTGTGATTTTTGAAGTTGTGGTCCCAACTGTATATGCATTTAATGTCTTTCGAATTGTTTATGGATTTCAATAGTTAATGTTTCTCCTTTTTTTTGTGTGTCCCACATTTAGGGTTATGTATTGTATGTGGTCCAATGTGCCCTGAAATGTTGTCGTGTTGACTGAAATATTGTTGACTTTATGTGAATGTAAAACCAAATTTACCCTTGATTGTATTTGTCTTGTACAAGAAATGAGAATATTTTATGTGATATTTTCACCAAGGATTCTTTTGTAAAAGACCCTAAGTTAAAGTTAAGGTATGAAGGTGGGAATATTTATGCATTTAGTGGACAGGACAATGATTATGGTCATTTTTTTAGAGCTAGTGACCTAATTAAGGAGATGGACTCAGAGTTTAGTGTTGATGATGTGAAGTTAAGGTGGAAATACAATTTTAAAATAATTTTTAATCAACAAATGTCAAGCTGGAAATAGGTTTAAAAACATATTAAAAAAATTAATTACACATGTACAGTCAAATATTATGCGTAATGGCACGTCATACTCCGCTAGTGAAACTTAAAGTTAGAGATCAAAAGTGTGGATGAAAAATATTTAAAAGACCGTTCTTTAAAAAAATATTTTTCGAGGAATTAAAAATAAAAGTGGCTATATTTAGAGGGACCACAACAGATCTAACCCTTGATTTTATATTATAAAAAAAGATAACTACTGTTTCTTTTTTAAAATTAATAATATAAAAACTATAATAAATATCTAACTATATCTAATATTTATAAATTCAATAAACAAACTTTTATATGAAAAATAACTAGAAAATTACTGAACAAGCGAAGGTAATATAAAATAAAATACTTTTCTTAAAATAAAATAAGAAGTGAGAAATCTTATTCCAATTTTTTTAATCTCTCTCTACTTTTTTAAATTATTTTCATCCACATTTTTTGTCCTTGGCGTCAAACCCCACTAATGGAGTATGACTTGGCATTACACGTGAAATATTTGATCGTGGAAATAATTTTTTAATATGTTCTTAAACCAATTTACAGCTTGACATTTGTTAATTAAAAATAATTTTTAAAATCTTATTTATTTATAATTTAATAAAAAGCAACTTCTCTCAAATACATTAAATTTAAATCCATTCAGTGTTTTGTCTCTATCTTTCACGCATCATCAGTGTTGAAGAGGTTCATTTTTGCTTTGAAGTTCGTAGTTTTCGTTGAAGTAGGTTAATCGTTTTTCTTTCCGCTTCTGCTAGTGAAGAACTAGTTCGAGCTGTCTTGAAGAAATTTCAGTGTGATTTTTGAAGTTGTGGTCCCAACTGTATATGCATTTAATGTCTTTCGAATTGTTTATGAATTTCAATAGTTAATGTTTCTCCTTTTTTTTGTGTGTCCCACATTTAGGGTTCTGTATTGTATGTGGTCCAATGTGCCCTGAAATGTTGTCATGTTGACTGAAATATTGTTGACTTTATGTGAATGTAAAACCAAATTTACCCTTGATTGTATTTGTCTTGTACAAGAAATGAGAATATTTTATGTGATATTTTCACCAAGGATTCTTTTGTAAAAGACCCTAAGTTAAAGTTAAGGTATGAAGGTGGGAATATTTATGCATTTAGTGGACAGGACAATGATTATGGTCATTTTTTTAGAGCTAGTGACCTAATTAAGGAGATGGACTCAGAGTTTAGTGTTGATGATGTGAAGTTAAGGTGGAAATACAATTTTAAAATAATTTTTAATCAACAAATGTCAAGCTGGAAATAGGTTTAAAAACATATTAAAAAAATTAATTACACATGTACAGTCAAATATTATGCGTAATGGCACGTCATACTCCGCTAGTGAAACTTAAAGTTAGAGATCAAAAGTGTGGATGAAAAATATTTAAAAGACCGTTCTTTAAAAAAATATTTTTCGAGGAATTAAAAATAAAAGTGGCTATATTTAGAGGGACCACAACAGATCTAACCCTTGATTTTATATTATAAAAAAAGATAACTACTGTTTCTTTTTTAAAATTAATAATATAAAAACTATAATAAATATCTAACTATATCTAATATTTATAAATTCAATAAACAAACTTTTATATGAAAAATAACTAGAAAATTACTGAACAAGCGAAGGTAATATAAAATAAAATACTTTTCTTAAAATAAAATAAGAAGTGAGAAATCTGATTCCAATTTTTTTAATCTCTCTCTACTTTTTTAAATTATTTTCATCCACATTTTTTGTCCTTGGCGTCAAACCCCACTAATGGAGTATGACTTGGCATTACACGTGAAATATTTGATCGTGGAAATAATTTTTTAATATGTTCTTAAACCAATTTACAGCTTGACATTTGTTAATTAAAAATAATTTTTAAAATCTTATTTATTTATAATTTAATAAAAAGCAACTTCTCTCAAATACATTAAATTTAAATCCATTCAGTGTTTTGTCTCTATCTTTCACGCATCATCAGTGTTGAAGAGGTTCATTTTTGCTTTGAAGTTCGTAGTTTTCGTTGAAGTAGGTTAATCGTTTTTCTTTCCGCTTCTGCTAGTGAAGAACTAGTTCGAGCTGTCTTGAAGAAATTTCAGTGTGATTTTTGAAGTTGTGGTCCCAACTGTATATGCATTTAATGTCTTTCGAATTGTTTATGGATTTCAATAGTTAATGTTTCTCCTTTTTTTTGTGTGTCCCACATTTAGGGTTATGTATTGTATGTGGTCCAATGTGCCCTGAAATGTTGTCGTGTTGACTGAAATATTGTTGACTTTATGTGAATGTAAAACCAAATTTACCCTTGATTGTATTTGTCTTGTACAAGAAATGAGAATATTTTATGTGATATTTTCACCAAGGATTCTTTTGTAAAAGACCCTAAGTTAAAGTTAAGGTATGAAGGTGGGAATATTTATGCATTTAGTGGACAGGACAATGATTATGGTCATTTTTTTAGAGCTAGTGACCTAATTAAGGAGATGGACTCAGAGTTTAGTGTTGATGATGTGAAGTTAAGGTGGAAATACAATTTTAAAATAATTTTTAATCAACAAATGTCAAGCTGGAAATAGGTTTAAAAACATATTAAAAAAATTAATTACACATGTACAGTCAAATATTATGCGTAATGGCACGTCATACTCCGCTAGTGAAACTTAAAGTTAGAGATCAAAAGTGTGGATGAAAAATATTTAAAAGACCGTTCTTTAAAAAAATATTTTTCGAGGAATTAAAAATAAAAGTGGCTATATTTAGAGGGACCACAACAGATCTAACCCTTGATTTTATATTATAAAAAAAGATAACTACTGTTTCTTTTTTAAAATTAATAATATAAAAACTATAATAAATATCTAACTATATCTAATATTTATAAATTCAATAAACAAACTTTTATATGAAAAATAACTAGAAAATTACTGAACAAGCGAAGGTAATATAAAATAAAATACTTTTCTTAAAATAAAATAAGAAGTGAGAAATCTTATTCCAATTTTTTTAATCTCTCTCTACTTTTTTAAATTATTTTCATCCACATTTTTTGTCCTTGGCGTCAAACCCCACTAATGGAGTATGACTTGGCATTACACGTGAAATATTTGATCGTGGAAATAATTTTTTAATATGTTCTTAAACCAATTTACAGCTTGACATTTGTTAATTAAAAATAATTTTTAAAATCTTATTTATTTATAATTTAATAAAAAGCAACTTCTCTCAAATACATTAAATTTAAATCCATTCAGTGTTTTGTCTCTATCTTTCACGCATCATCAGTGTTGAAGAGGTTCATTTTTGCTTTGAAGTTCGTAGTTTTCGTTGAAGTAGGTTAATCGTTTTTCTTTCCGCTTCTGCTAGTGAAGAACTAGTTCGAGCTGTCTTGAAGAAATTTCAGTGTGATTTTTGAAGTTGTGGTCCCAACTGTATATGCATTTAATGTCTTTCGAATTGTTTATGAATTTCAATAGTTTATGTTTCTCCTTTTTTTTGTGTGTCCCACATTTAGGGTTCTGTATTGTATGTGGTCCAATGTGCCCTGAAATGTTGTCGTGTTGACTGAAATATTGTTGACTTTATGTGAATGTAAAACCAAATTTACCCTTGATTGTATTTGTCTTGTACAAGAAATGAGAATATTTTATGTGATATTTTCACCAAGGATTCTTTTGTAAAAGACCCTAAGTTAAAGTTAAGGTATGAAGGTGGGAATATTTATGCATTTAGTGGACAGGACAATGATTATGGTCATTTTTTTAGAGCTAGTGACCTAATTAAGGAGATGGACTCAGAGTTTAGTGTTGATGATGTGAAGTTAAGGTGGAAATACAATTTTAAAATAATTTTTAATCAACAAATGTCAAGCTGGAAATAGGTTTAAAAACATATTAAAAAAATTAATTACACATGTACAGTCAAATATTATGCGTAATGGCACGTCATACTCCGCTAGTGAAACTTAAAGTTAGAGATCAAAAGTGTGGATGAAAAATATTTAAAAGACCGTTCTTTAAAAAAATATTTTTCGAGGAATTAAAAATAAAAGTGGCTATATTTAGAGGGACCACAACAGATCTAACCCTTGATTTTATATTATAAAAAAAGATAACTACTGTTTCTTTTTTAAAATTAATAATATAAAAACTATAATAAATATCTAACTATATCTAATATTTATAAATTCAATAAACAAACTTTTATATGAAAAATAACTAGAAAATTACTGAACAAGCGAAGGTAATATAAAATAAAATACTTTTCTTAAAATAAAATAAGAAGTGAGAAATCTTATTCCAATTTTTTTAATCTCTCTCTACTTTTTTAAATTATTTTCATCCACATTTTTTGTCCTTGGCGTCAAACCCCACTAATGGAGTATGACTTGGCATTACACGTGAAATATTTGATCGTGGAAATAATTTTTTAATATGTTCTTAAACCAATTTACAGCTTGACATTTGTTAATTAAAAATAATTTTTAAAATCTTATTTATTTATAATTTAATAAAAAGCAACTTCTCTCAAATACATTAAATTTAAATCCATTCAGTGTTTTGTCTCTATCTTTCACGCATCATCAGTGTTGAAGAGGTTCATTTTTGCTTTGAAGTTCGTAGTTTTCGTTGAAGTAGGTTAATCGTTTTTCTTTCCGCTTCTGCTAGTGAAGAACTAGTTCGAGCTGTCTTGAAGAAATTTCAGTGTGATTTTTGAAGTTGTGGTCCCAACTGTATATGCATTTAATGTCTTTCGAATTGTTTATGGATTTCAATAGTTAATGTTTCTCCTTTTTTTTGTGTGTCCCACATTTAGGGTTCTGTATTGTATGTGGTCCAATGTGCCCTGAAATGTTGTCGTGTTGACTGAAATATTGTTGACTTTATGTGAATGTAAAACCAAATTTACCCTTGATTGTATTTGTCTTGTACAAGAAATGAGAATATTTTATGTGATATTTTCACCAAGGATTCTTTTGTAAAAGACCCTAAGTTAAAGTTAAGGTATGAAGGTGGGAATATTTATGCATTTAGTGGACAGGACAATGATTATGGTCATTTTTTTAGAGCTAGAGACCTAATTAAGGAGATGGACTCAGAGTTTAGTGTTGATGATGTGAAGTTAAGGTGGAAATACAATTTTAAAATAATTTTCAATCAACAAATGTCAAGCTGGAAATAGGTTTAAAAACATATTAAAAAAATTAATTACACATGTACAGTCAAATATTATGCGTAATGGCACGTCATACTCCGCTAGTGAAACTTAAAGTTAGAGATCAAAAGTGTGGATGAAAAATATCTAAAAGACCGTTCTTTAAAAAAATATTTTTCGAGGAATTAAAAATAAAAGTGGCTATATTTAGAGGGACCACAACAGATCTAACCCTTGATTTTATATTATAAAAAAAGATAACTACTGTTTCTTTTTTAAAATTAATAATATAAAAATTATAATAAATATCTAACTATATCTAATATTTATAAATTCAATAAACAAACTTTTATATGAAAAATAACTAGAAAATTACTGAACAAGCGAAGGTAATATAAAATAAAATACTTTTCTTAAAATAAAATAAGAAGTGAGAAATCTTATTCCAATTTTTTTAATCTCTCTCTACTTTTTTAAATTATTTTCATCCACATTTTTTGTCCTTGGCGTCAAACCCCACTAATGGAGTATGACTTGGCATTACACGTGAAATATTTGATCGTGGAAATAATTTTTTAATATGTTCTTAAACCAATTTACAGCTTGACATTTGTTAATTAAAAATAATTTTTAAAATCTTATTTATTTATAATTTAATAAAAAGCAACTTCTCTCAAATACATTAAATTTAAATCCATTCAGTGTTTTGTCTCTATCTTTCACGCATCATCAGTGTTGAAGAGGTTCATTTTTGCTTTGAAGTTCGTAGTTTTCGTTGAAGTAGGTTAATCGTTTTTCTTTCCGCTTCTGCTAGTGAAGAACTAGTTCGAGCTGTCTTGAAGAAATTTCAGTGTGATTTTTGAAGTTGTGGTCCCAACTGTATATGCATTTAATGTCTTTCGAATTGTTTATGGATTTCAATAGTTAATGTTTCTCCTTTTTTTTGTGTGTCCCACATTTAGGGTTCTGTATTGTATGTGGTCCAATGTGCCCTGAAATGTTGTCGTGTTGACTGAAATATTGTTGACTTTATGTGAATGTAAAACCAAATTTACCCTTGATTGTATTTGTCTTGTACAAGAAATGAGAATATTTTATGTGATATTTTCACCAAGGATTCTTTTGTAAAAGACCCTAAGTTAAAGTTAAGGTATGAAGGTGGGAATATTTATGCATTTAGTGGACAGGACAATGATTATGGTCATTTTTTTAGAGCTAGTGACCTAATTAAGGAGATGGACTCAGAGTTTAGTGTTGATGATGTGAAGTTAAGGTGGAAATACAATTTTAAAATAATTTTTAATCAACAAATGTCAAGCTGGAAATAGGTTTAAAAACATATTAAAAAAATTAATTACACATGTACAGTCAAATATTATGCGTAATGGCACGTCATACTCCGCTAGTGAAACTTAAAGTTAGAGATCAAAAGTGTGGATGAAAAATATTTAAAAGACCGTTCTTTAAAAAAATATTTTTCGAGGAATTAAAAATAAAAGTGGCTATATTTAGAGGGACCACAACAGATCTAACCCTTGATTTTATATTATAAAAAAAGATAACTACTGTTTCTTTTTTAAAATTAATAATATAAAAACTATAATAAATATCTAACTATATCTAATATTTATAAATTCAATAAACAAACTTTTATATGAAAAATAACTAGAAAATTACTGAACAAGCGAAGGTAATATAAAATAAAATACTTTTCTTAAAATAAAATAAGAAGTGAGAAATCTTATTCCAATTTTTTTAATCTCTCTCTACTTTTTTAAATTATTTTCATCCACATTTTTTGTCCTTGGCGTCAAACCCCACTAATGGAGTATGACTTGGCATTACACGTGAAATATTTGATCGTGGAAATAATTTTTTAATATGTTCTTAAACCAATTTATAGCTTGACATTTGTTAATTAAAAATAATTTTTAAAATCTTATTTATTTATAATTTAATAAAAAGCAACTTCTCTCAAATACATTAAATTTAAATCCATTCAGTGTTTTGTCTCTATCTTTCACGCATCATCAGTGTTGAAGAGGTTCATTTTTGCTTTGAAGTTCGTAGTTTTCGTTGAAGTAGGTTAATCGTTTTTCTTTCCGCTTCTGCTAGTGAAGAACTAGTTCGAGCTGTCTTGAAGAAATTTCAGTGTGATTTTTGAAGTTGTGGTCCCAACTGTATATGCATTTAATGTCTTTCGAATTGTTTATGAATTTCAATAGTTAATGTTTCTCCTTTTTTTTGTGTGTCCCACATTTAGGGTTCTGTATTGTATGTGGTCCAATGTGCCCTGAAATGTTGTCGTGTTGACTGAAATATTGTTGACTTTATGTGAATGTAAAACCAAATTTACCCTTGATTGTATTTGTCTTGTACAAGAAATGAGAATATTTTATGTGATATTTTCACCAAGGATTCTTTTGTAAAAGACCCTAAGTTAAAGTTAAGGTATGAAGGTGGGAATATTTATGCATTTAGTGGACAGGACAATGATTATGGTCATTTTTTTAGAGCTAGTGACCTAATTAAGGAGATGGACTCAGAGTTTAGTGTTGATGATGTGAAGTTAAGGTGGAAATACAATTTTAAAATAATTTTTAATCAACAAATGTCAAGCTGGAAATAGGTTTAAAAACATATTAAAAAAATTAATTACACATGTACAGTCAAATATTATGCGTAATGGCACGTCATACTCCGCTAGTGAAACTTAAAGTTAGAGATCAAAAGTGTGGATGAAAAATATTTAAAAGACCGTTCTTTAAAAAAATATTTTTCGAGGAATTAAAAATAAAAGTGGCTATATTTAGAGGGACCACAACAGATCTAACCCTTGATTTTATATTATAAAAAAAGATAACTACTGTTTCTTTTTTAAAATTAATAATATAAAAATTATAATAAATATCTAACTATATCTAATATTTATAAATTCAATAAACAAACTTTTATATGAAAAATAACTAGAAAATTACTGAACAAGCGAAGGTAATATAAAATAAAATACTTTTCTTAAAATAAAATAAGAAGTGAGAAATCTTATTCCAATTTTTTTAATCTCTCTCTACTTTTTTAAATTATTTTCATCCACATTTTTTGTCCTTGGCGTCAAACCCCACTAATGGAGTATGACTTGGCATTACACGTGAAATATTTGATCGTGGAAATAATTTTTTAATATGTTCTTAAACCAATTTACAGCTTGACATTTGTTAATTAAAAATAATTTTTAAAATCTTATTTATTTATAATTTAATAAAAAGCAACTTCTCTCAAATACATTAAATTTAAATCCATTCAGTGTTTTGTCTCTATCTTTCACGCATCATCAGTGTTGAAGAGGTTCATTTTTGCTTTGAAGTTCGTAGTTTTCGTTGAAGTAGGTTAATCGTTTTTCTTTCCGCTTCTGCTAGTGAAGAACTAGTTCGAGCTGTCTTGAAGAAATTTCAGTGTGATTTTTGAAGTTGTGGTCCCAACTGTATATGCATTTAATGTCTTTCGAATTGTTTATGGATTTCAATAGTTAATGTTTCTCCTTTTTTTTGTGTGTCCCACATTTAGGGTTCTGTATTGTATGTGGTCCAATGTGCCCTGAAATGTTGTCGTGTTGACTGAAATATTGTTGACTTTATGTGAATGTAAAACCAAATTTACCCTTGATTGTATTTGTCTTGTACAAGAAATGAGAATATTTTATGTGATATTTTCACCAAGGATTCTTTTGTAAAAGACCCTAAGTTAAAGTTAAGGTATGAAGGTGGGAATATTTATGCATTTAGTGGACAGGACAATGATTATGGTCATTTTTTTAGAGCTAGTGACCTAATTAAGGAGATGGACTCAGAGTTTAGTGTTGATGATGTGAAGTTAAGGTGGAAATACAATTTTAAAATAATTTTTAATCAACAAATGTCAAGCTGGAAATAGGTTTAAAAACATATTAAAAAAATTAATTACACATGTACAGTCAAATATTATGCGTAATGGCACGTCATACTCCGCTAGTGAAACTTAAAGTTAGAGATCAAAAGTGTGGATGAAAAATATTTAAAAGACCGTTCTTTAAAAAAATATTTTTCGAGGAATTAAAAATAAAAGTGGCTATATTTAGAGGGACCACAACAGATCTAACCCTTGATTTTATATTATAAAAAAAGATAACTACTGTTTCTTTTTTAAAATTAATAATATAAAAACTATAATAAATATCTAACTATATCTAATATTTATAAATTCAATAAACAAACTTTTATATGAAAAATAACTAGAAAATTACTGAACAAGCGAAGGTAATATAAAATAAAATACTTTTCTTAAAATAAAATAAGAAGTGAGAAATCTTATTCCAATTTTTTTAATCTCTCTCTACTTTTTTAAATTATTTTCATCCACATTTTTTGTCCTTGGCGTCAAACCCCACTAATGGAGTATGACTTGGCATTACACGTGAAATATTTGATCGTGGAAATAATTTTTTAATATGTTCTTAAACCAATTTACAGCTTGACATTTGTTAATTAAAAATAATTTTTAAAATCTTATTTATTTATAATTTAATAAAAAGCAACTTCTCTCAAATACATTAAATTTAAATCCATTCAGTGTTTTGTCTCTATCTTTCACGCATCATCAGTGTTGAAGAGGTTCATTTTTGCTTTGAAGTTCGTAGTTTTCGTTGAAGTAGGTTAATCGTTTTTCTTTCCGCTTCTGCTAGTGAAGAACTAGTTCGAGCTGTCTTGAAGAAATTTCAGTGTGATTTTTGAAGTTGTGGTCCCAACTGTATATGCATTTAATGTCTTTCGAATTGTTTATGAATTTCAATAGTTAATGTTTCTCCTTTTTTTTGTGTGTCCCACATTTAGGGTTCTGTATTGTATGTGGTCCAATGTGCCCTGAAATGTTGTCGTGTTGACTGAAATATTGTTGACTTTATGTGAATGTAAAACCAAATTTACCCTTGATTGTATTTGTCTTGTACAAGAAATGAGAATATTTTATGTGATATTTTCACCAAGGATTCTTTTGTAAAAGACCCTAAGTTAAAGTTAAGGTATGAAGGTGGGAATATTTATGCATTTAGTGGACAGGACAATGATTATGGTCATTTTTTTAGAGCTAGTGACCTAATTAAGGAGATGGACTCAGAGTTTAGTGTTGATGATGTGAAGTTAAGGTGGAAATACAATTTTAAAATAATTTTTAATCAACAAATGTCAAGCTGGAAATAGGTTTAAAAACATATTAAAAAAATTAATTACACATGTACAGTCAAATATTATGCGTAATGGCACGTCATACTCCGCTAGTGAAACTTAAAGTTAGAGATCAAAAGTGTGGATGAAAAATATTTAAAAGACCGTTCTTTAAAAAAATATTTTTCGAGGAATTAAAAATAAAAGTGGCTATATTTAGAGGGACCACAACAGATCTAACCCTTGATTTTATATTATAAAAAAAGATAACTACTGTTTCTTTTTTAAAATTAATAATATAAAAACTATAAGAAATATCTAACTATATCTAATATTTATAAATTCAATAAACAAACTTTTATATGAAAAATAACTAGAAAATTACTGAACAAGCGAAGGTAATATAAAATAAAATACTTTTCTTAAAATAAAATAAGAAGTGAGAAATCTTATTCCAATTTTTTTAATCTCTCTCTACTTTTTTAAATTATTTTCATCCACATTTTTTGTCCTTGGCGTCAAACCCCACTAATGGAGTATGACTTGGCATTACACGTGAAATATTTGATCGTGGAAATAATTTTTTAATATGTTCTTAAACCAATTTACAGCTTGACATTTGTTAATTAAAAATAATTTTTAAAATCTTATTTATTTATAATTTAATAAAAAGCAACTTCTCTCAAATACATTAAATTTAAATCCATTCAGTGTTTTGTCTCTATCTTTCACGCATCATCAGTGTTGAAGAGGTTCATTTTTGCTTTGAAGTTCGTAGTTTTCGTTGAAGTAGGTTAATCGTTTTTCTTTCCGCTTCTGCTAGTGAAGAACTAGTTCGAGCTGTCTTGAAGAAATTTCAGTGTGATTTTTGAAGTTGTGGTCCCAACTGTATATGCATTTAATGTCTTTCGAATTGTTTATGAATTTCAATAGTTAATGTTTCTCCTTTTTTTTGTGTGTCCCACATTTAGGGTTCTGTATTGTATGTGGTCCAATGTGCCCTGAAATGTTGTCGTGTTGACTGAAATATTGTTGACTTTATGTGAATGTAAAACCAAATTTACCCTTGATTGTATTTGTCTTGTACAAGAAATGAGAATATTTTATGTGATATTTTCACCAAGGATTCTTTTGTAAAAGACCCTAAGTTAAAGTTAAGGTATGAAGGTGGGAATATTTATGCATTTAGTGGACAGGACAATGATTATGGTCATTTTTTTAGAGCTAGTGACCTAATTAAGGAGATGGACTCAGAGTTTAGTGTTGATGATGTGAAGTTAAGGTGGAAATACAATTTTAAAATAATTTTTAATCAACAAATGTCAAGCTGGAAATAGGTTTAAAAACATATTAAAAAAATTAATTACACATGTACAGTCAAATATTATGCGTAATGGCACGTCATACTCCGCTAGTGAAACTTAAAGTTAGAGATCAAAAGTGTGGATGAAAAATATTTAAAAGACCGTTCTTTAAAAAAATATTTTTCGAGGAATTAAAAATAAAAGTGGCTATATTTAGAGGGACCACAACAGATCTAACCCTTGATTTTATATTATAAAAAAAGATAACTACTGTTTCTTTTTTAAAATTAATAATATAAAAACTATAATAAATATCTAACTATATCTAATATTTATAAATTCAATAAACAAACTTTTATATGAAAAATAACTAGAAAATTACTGAACAAGCGAAGGTAATATAAAATAAAATACTTTTCTTAAAATAAAATAAGAAGTGAGAAATCTTATTCCAATTTTTTTAATCTCTCTCTACTTTTTTAAATTATTTTCATCCACATTTTTTGTCCTTGGCGTCAAACCCCACTAATGGAGTATGACTTGGCATTACACGTGAAATATTTGATCGTGGAAATAATTTTTTAATATGTTCTTAAACCAATTTACAGCTTGACATTTGTTAATTAAAAATAATTTTTAAAATCTTATTTATTTATAATTTAATAAAAAGCAACTTCTCTCAAATACATTAAATTTAAATCCATTCAGTGTTTTGTCTCTATCTTTCACGCATCATCAGTGTTGAAGAGGTTCATTTTTGCTTTGAAGTTCGTAGTTTTCGTTGAAGTAGGTTAATCGTTTTTCTTTCCGCTTCTGCTAGTGAAGAACTAGTTCGAGCTGTCTTGAAGAAATTTCAGTGTGATTTTTGAAGTTGTGGTCCCAACTGTATATGCATTTAATGTCTTTCGAATTGTTTATGGATTTCAATAGTTAATGGTTCTCCTTTTTTTTGTGTGTCCCACATTTAGGGTTCTGTATTATATGTGGTCCAATGTGCCCTGAAATGTTGTCGTGTTGACTGAAATATTGTTGACTTTATGTGAATGTAAAACCAAATTTACCCTTGATTGTATTTGTCTTGTACAAGAAATGAGAATATTTTATGTGATATTTTCACCAAGGATTCTTTTGTAAAAGACCCTAAGTTAAAGTTAAGGTATGAAGGTGGGAATATTTATGCATTTAGTGGACAGGACAATGATTATGGTCATTTTTTTAGAGCTAGTGACCTAATTAAGGAGATGGACTCAGAGTTTAGTGTTGATGATGTGAAGTTAAGGTGGAAATACAATTTTAAAATAATTTTTAATCAACAAATGTCAAGCTGGAAATAGGTTTAAAAACATATTAAAAAAATTAATTACACATGTACAGTCAAATATTATGCGTAATGGCACGTCATACTCCGCTAGTGAAACTTAAAGTTAGAGATCAAAAGTGTGGATGAAAAATATTTAAAAGACCGTTCTTTAAAAAAATATTTTTCGAGGAATTAAAAATAAAAGTGGCTATATTTAGAGGGACCACAACAGATCTAACCCTTGATTTTATATTATAAAAAAAGATAACTACTGTTTCTTTTTTAAAATTAATAATATAAAAACTATAATAAATATCTAACTATATCTAATATTTATAAATTCAATAAACAAACTTTTATATGAAAAATAACTAGAAAATTACTGAACAAGCGAAGGTAATATAAAATAAAATACTTTTCTTAAAATAAAATAAGAAGTGAGAAATCTTATTCCAATTTTTTTAATCTCTCTCTACTTTTTTAAATTATTTTCATCCACATTTTTTGTCCTTGGCGTCAAACCCCACTAATGGAGTATGACTTGGCATTACACGTGAAATATTTGATCGTGGAAATAATTTTTTAATATGTTCTTAAACCAATTTACAGCTTGACATTTGTTAATTAAAAATAATTTTTAAAATCTTATTTATTTATAATTTAATAAAAAGCAACTTCTCTCAAATACATTAAATTTAAATCCATTCAGTGTTTTGTCTCTATCTTTCACGCATCATCAGTGTTGAAGAGGTTCATTTTTGCTTTGAAGTTCGTAGTTTTCGTTGAAGTAGGTTAATCGTTTTTCTTTCCGCTTCTGCTAGTGAAGAACTAGTTCGAGCTGTCTTGAAGAAATTTCAGTGTGATTTTTGAAGTTGTGGTCCCAACTGTATATGCATTTAATGTCTTTCGAATTGTTTATGGATTTCAATAGTTAATGTTTCTCCTTTTTTTTGTGTGTCCCACATTTAGGGTTATGTATTGTATGTGGTCCAATGTGCCCTGAAATGTTGTCGTGTTGACTGAAATATTGTTGACTTTATGTGAATGTAAAACCAAATTTACCCTTGATTGTATTTGTCTTGTACAAGAAATGAGAATATTTTATGTGATATTTTCACCAAGGATTCTTTTGTAAAAGACCCTAAGTTAAAGTTAAGGTATGAAGGTGGGAATATTTATGCATTTAGTGGACAGGACAATGATTATGGTCATTTTTTTAGAGCTAGTGACCTAATTAAGGAGATGGACTCAGAGTTTAGTGTTGATGATGTGAAGTTAAGGTGGAAATACAATTTTAAAATAATTTTTAATCAACAAATGTCAAGCTGGAAATAGGTTTAAAAACATATTAAAAAAATTAATTACACATGTACAGTCAAATATTATGCGTAATGGCACGTCATACTCCGCTAGTGAAACTTAAAGTTAGAGATCAAAAGTGTGGATGAAAAATATTTAAAAGACCGTTCTTTAAAAAAATATTTTTCGAGGAATTAAAAATAAAAGTGGCTATATTTAGAGGGACCACAACAGATCTAACCCTTGATTTTATATTATAAAAAAAGATAACTACTGTTTCTTTTTTAAAATTAATAATATAAAAACTATAATAAATATCTAACTATATCTAATATTTATAAATTCAATAAACAAACTTTTATATGAAAAATAACTAGAAAATTACTGAACAAGCGAAGGTAATATAAAATAAAATACTTTTCTTAAAATAAAATAAGAAGTGAGAAATCTTATTCCAATTTTTTTAATCTCTCTCTACTTTTTTAAATTATTTTCATCCACATTTTTTGTCCTTGGCGTCAAACCCCACTAATGGAGTATGACTTGGCATTACACGTGAAATATTTGATCGTGGAAATAATTTTTTAATATGTTCTTAAACCAATTTACAGCTTGACATTTGTTAATTAAAAATAATTTTTAAAATCTTATTTATTTATAATTTAATAAAAAGCAACTTCTCTCAAATACATTAAATTTAAATCCATTCAGTGTTTTGTCTCTATCTTTCACGCATCATCAGTGTTGAAGAGGTTCATTTTTGCTTTGAAGTTCGTAGTTTTCGTTGAAGTAGGTTAATCGTTTTTCTTTCCGCTTCTGCTAGTGAAGAACTAGTTCGAGCTGTCTTGAAGAAATTTCAGTGTGATTTTTGAAGTTGTGGTCCCAACTGTATATGCATTTAATGTCTTTCGAATTGTTTATGGATTTCAATAGTTAATGGTTCTCCTTTTTTTTTTGTGTCCCACATTTAGGGTTCTGGATTGTATGTGGTCCAATGTGCCCTGAAATGTTGTCGTGTTGACTGAAATATTGTTGACTTTATGTGAATGTAAAACCAAATTTACCCTTGATTGTATTTGTCTTGTACAAGAAATGAGAATATTTTATGTGATATTTTCACCAAGGATTCTTTTGTAAAAGACCCTAAGTTAAAGTTAAGGTATGAAGGTGGGAATATTTATGCATTTAGTGGACAGGACAATGATTATGGTCATTTTTTTAGAGCTAGTGACCTAATTAAGGAGATGGACTCAGAGTTTAGTGTTGATGATGTGAAGTTAAGGTGGAAATACAATTTTAAAATAATTTTTAATCAACAAATGTCAAGCTGGAAATAGGTTTAAAAACATATTAAAAAAATTAATTACACATGTACAGTCAAATATTATGCGTAATGGCACGTCATACTCCGCTAGTGAAACTTAAAGTTAGAGATCAAAAGTGTGGATGAAAAATATTTAAAAGACCGTTCTTTAAAAAAATATTTTTCGAGGAATTAAAAATAAAAGTGGCTATATTTAGAGGGACCACAACAGATCTAACCCTTGATTTTATATTATAAAAAAAGATAACTACTGTTTCTTTTTTAAAATTAATAATATAAAAATTATAATAAATATCTAACTATATCTAATATTTATAAATTCAATAAACAAACTTTTATATGAAAAATAACTAGAAAATTACTGAACAAGCGAAGGTAATATAAAATAAAATACTTTTCTTAAAATAAAATAAGAAGTGAGAAATCTTATTCCAATTTTTTTAATCTCTCTCTACTTTTTTAAATTATTTTCATCCACATTTTTTGTCCTTGGCGTCAAACCCCACTAATGGAGTATGACTTGGCATTACACGTGAAATATTTGATCGTAGAAATAATTTTTTAATATGTTCTTAAACCAATTTACAGCTTGACATTTGTTAATTAAAAATAATTTTTAAAATCTTATTTATTTATAATTTAATAAAAAGCAACTTCTCTCAAATACATTAAATTTAAATCCATTCAGTGTTTTGTCTCTATCTTTCACGCATCATCAGTGTTGAAGAGGTTCATTTTTGCTTTGAAGTTCGTAGTTTTCGTTGAAGTAGGTTAATCGTTTTTCTTTCCGCTTCTGCTAGTGAAGAACTAGTTCGAGCTGTCTTGAAGAAATTTCAGTGTGATTTTTGAAGTTGTGGTCCCAACTGTATATGCATTTAATGTCTTTCGAATTGTTTATGGATTTCAATAGTTAATGTTTCTCCTTTTTTTTGTGTGTCCCACATTTAGGGTTCTGTATTGTATGTGGTCCAATGTGCCCTGAAATGTTGTCGTGTTGACTGAAATATTGTTGACTTTATGTGAATGTAAAACCAAATTTACCCTTGATTGTATTTGTCTTGTACAAGAAATGAGAATATTTTATGTGATATTTTCACCAAGGATTCTTTTGTAAAAGACCCTAAGTTAAAGTTAAGGTATGAAGGTGGGAATATTTATGCATTTAGTGGACAGGACAATGATTATGGTCATTTTTTTAGAGCTAGTGACCTAATTAAGGAGATGGACTCAGAGTTTAGTGTTGATGATGTGAAGTTAAGGTGGAAATACAATTTTAAAATAATTTTTAATCAACAAATGTCAAGCTGGAAATAGGTTTAAAAACATATTAAAAAAATTAATTACACATGTACAGTCAAATATTATGCGTAATGGCACGTCATACTCCGCTAGTGAAACTTAAAGTTAGAGATCAAAAGTGTGGATGAAAAATATTTAAAAGACCGTTCTTTAAAAAAATATTTTTCGAGGAATTAAAAATAAAAGTGGCTATATTTAGAGGGACCACAACAGATCTAACCCTTTGTAAAGACCATATAAAAATACATGCATCAAATCATATATTATACATGAGTTTCACTTTTGGTACTGAAACATAATAAGTTCCTAGTTAACACATTATATATATAAATGCCTCTAATACAAAAGAACTAAAAGTCTAAGGCATTACATATACAAGATGTTCCAAAATGATAAAAACTAAGAACTAGATCAATACAATGATCTCAAAACATAACGCCATAGCGGAAGCCATGCCATCACAAAACCATGATCCGTAAGGAAAGTCAAATAACCTTGTCCTTACCCTTCGCCAAACCTGCAGAACCTGTGATGTAAACAACAACAGTGGGGTGAGATACATCAAATCTCAGTGAGTTCCCTTATCTTAAAGTCCTCTCGGCTTTACAAGGTTCTAACAAAGTCCTAACTCATGTCCAAGGGGAAAGGGGAAAGACCATGAGTACACACACACAAGTAACCGCCACGGTGAGCCTGTAAACTCACACTAGTACCGAAGTACCTCTTGAGCCTGCAAACTCAAGGATTCACAAAGTACCGAAGTACGTTCTGAGTCCGTACACTCAAGAACTCACATATCAATAACCAATACCAAGGTATCCCTTTTTCCCGTACCCTTCTACGTCTAGAAGGCGATCCGAGTCATGGATCCTTGTAGCTACTTGGCATACGATTGGATTCGGGATCACGGGCCGTACACCGTGATCCGTCACTTCTCACGGACCGTACGCCGTCTCAAGTCTCTTTACCCGTAGGCTCCAATCGTACAACACGGGACTCAAACCTGCCAAGTAGTGGTGCATATGTTTCAGAGGAGCTCGAGACCCATGAAACGCACTAATACAACTCTGTGGTTATTGATAAACAGAATGCACACGCCTCGGCCTTTCATGCACGAGCGTTGCAACACATGGAGCAATCACACTTCCGACACAGTTTTGGTAATAATCCTCACCCTGCCTAGTCCATATTTTAACATGCATACATTGCCAATAATAGTTACACACAATTAACAGATAAAAGTCGATAAAACGACACAATTTCAGAAATCCCGACTTAATTAAATCGGCCGACAATCTTAAAACCATTGCAATAAGAAAGTACATTTTATTATCTTTCCAACGATATCAAAATTGTTCCAATCCGAGTTACGTACCAAAAGTTACGGCATTGTGAACAATCGATCGGAAAAATAATTCACAACAGCAGGATTCTGTAACTCTCCTGGCCGTACGCGTATTGGCATTCCCCGTACGCGTATTGCCCAAATTCTCGCCCAGCCATACGCGTATTGCCCCAGGCGATACGCGTATTGCCCAGAATCTCCGGCCATCCATACGCGTATTGCCCTTGCCGTACGCGTATTGACCAGCTCCATACGCGTATCACCTCGACCAATACGCGTATGAGCAGAGGAAAATTCTGCAGAATTTTCTGCAGAATTTTTCTGCTACGGGATCAACCCATTTCAACCCAAAAATCCATTTGGATCAAACACCAAGCAATAAAACATGTTATAATACAACAACCAGTATAGCATATAATCACACATTGAGTTTTAACAGTTAGATTCAAGATTTTATACCAAAAAGATTCAATTTCCATAATTTCAACCTAACTCTAAACTCAACAAAACTCTACTCTAAAGA
Organism: Lathyrus tuberosus; assembly: GCA_022829125.1. Taxonomy (NCBI): domain Eukaryota; kingdom Viridiplantae; phylum Streptophyta; class Magnoliopsida; order Fabales; family Fabaceae; genus Lathyrus; species Lathyrus tuberosus. The sequence goes on from JALAZF010000141.1 coordinate 11,766,964, forward strand.
GTCTAACTAGAACCCACCTGGATTACTAGACGAGGAGGTTGATACTGAGACGATTTAGATGAAGAGTTGAAGCTTGATGATGATCTTGAGCTTCTTGAGAAATTTCTCTCCTTTTCCTTCCTTCTCCTTTCCTTTTCTAGCTTTTGTTTGTTTCCAAATGAAATGGAAGGGAAATAGATAGTATAGAAAAATATCATTTATTAGTAATACTACTAAATGTCCAACTTAGCTCAAATGCATCAAACAAAATAAAACTCAACGTTAAATATTATTTATTTAATCAGCTCTGAGTTCGTCAGTTTACTCTAATTATTTTTATCAAATAATTACTCAGAGTACTCCGGAACCCAGTTGATCATAATAATATTCACCAGAGCGTTTATAAATTTACGGGGTATTACATCCTCCCCCCCTTAAATAGAAATTCGTCCTCGAATTTAGAATATTACCTGAACAGATGTGGATAAGAATCTCGCATTTCCGATTCTAGTTCCCAAGTAGCATCGCCCGGATGCGTCATATCCCATTGCACCTTAACAAGTGGAATATCTTTGTTCCTTAACACTTTTGTTTCCCTTCCAACAATACAACTCGGTTGTGGTTCAAAAGTTAAATCTGCTTCAATTTCCACTGATTCGGGTAGCATTGGCTGAAGAGGATCAGGAATAAACTTACGGAGCTGAGATACGTGAAAAACGTCATGCATCTCGGATAGAGAGGGTGGTAAGGCTAATCTATAAGCAACTTCACCAATCCTTTCTAAAATCTGATACGGTCCCACGTATCTCGGACTTAACTTACGCGACTTAAACGGTCCTTTCAATCTCAATCTCGGAGTAACTTTCAGAAATACATGGTCACCCTCCTCAAATTCCAAAGGTCTCCTACGATTGTCCGCATAACTCTTTTGACGATCTTGTGCTTGTTTAACCTTCTCGCGGATCATTCGAATCTTTTCCGTAGTCTCTTGAATAATCTCGGGTCCCAAAATTCTATCTTCGCCAATTTCAGCCCAACACAAAGGTGTTCTACACTTCCTCCCATACAATGCTTCATACGGAGCCATACCGATGCTCGCATGATAACTATTGTTATAGGAAAACTCAATTAACGGCAAAAGTTCTTTCCAATTCCCTCTACTCTCTAACACACAAGCTCTTAACATATCCTCCATCGTTTGTATTGTTCGTTCAGTCTGACCATCCGTTTGAGGATGATTCGACGTGCTCAAACACAAATTCGTACCCATCGCTTGTTGGAACACTTTCCAAAATCTCGAAGTAAACTTCGGATCTCTATCGGACACAATACTGGAAGGAATACCATGCAATCTCACAATCTCAGCAATAAACAACCTTGCAAGATGACTTGCTTTATAAGTAGTCTTTACGGCTAAGAAGTGTGTAGATTTCGTTAGTCGATCAACAATTACCCAAATAGAATCATACCCACCTTGGGTACGGGGTAAACCCACTGCAAAATCCATAGAAATACTATCCCACTTCCAAACTGGAATATCCAAAGGTTGTAACAAACCGCCCGGTCTTTGGTGTTCAATCTTCACCTGTTGGCACACCGCACATTCTGACACATATCTCGCTATATCCTTTTTCATCCCAGACCACCAATAATCCTTCTTTAAATCCTGATACATCTTTGAAGAACCAGGATGTATCGTAAAAGTACCCTTATGAGCTTCGTCTAAAATCTTCCTTCTTAATGCCTCATCCTTCGGAACACAAATCCTTTGATTAAACAGAACAATCCCATCTGTCGCTCGTGTAAGACCCGGCTGAAGTAACAATTCTTGTAACTCTTCTTCTAACAATTGTGCCTGTTGAATCTCAACTCTCAAGGTAGAATTGACATTCAAATTTCCCATAATCACACCATTCGGAGTCCACACAAACTGGAGATTAAGATCTCTAAACTTTTCCAACAATGAATACTCTAAAATCATCAATTCCGCACTATGAACCATTTTCCGACTTAAAGCATCCGCTACTTTATTCGCCTTTCCTGGATGATACTTCAATTCTAAGTCATAATCCTTTAAGTACTCCATCCACCTTCTTTGTCGCATATTCAACTCCTTTTGATCAAACAAATACTTCAAACTTTTGTGGTCACTGAACATTTCAAAGCGTACACCATATAAATAATGACGCCACACCTTCAGTGCAAACACCACTGCAGCTAGTTCCAAATCATGAGTTGGATAATTCTTCTCATGAACTTTTAACTGTCGAGAAGCATAAGCTACCACTTGACCACCTTGCATCAGAACACCCCCTAATCCCCTCTTAGAAGCATCACAGAATACTTCATAAGAGTTGTTAGGATCAGGAATAATTAATACTGGAGCACTCGTCAAACTTTCCTTCAAATGCATAAAACTTTGTTCGCAACCTGAATCCCACTCAAAAATAACATCCTTCCGAGTAAGTTTCGTCATTGGTAAGGCCAATTGAGAAAAGCCCTTAATAAACCTTCTATAGTAACCGGCCAATCCCAAGAAACTTCTAACTTCTGAAACATTTCTCGGTCTCTCCCAATTAATCACTGCTTCTACCTTCGAAGGATCCACTGCCACACCACCTCGAGATATCACATGTCCAAGAAAATTAACTTCCGACATCCAAAACTCACACTTGCTCAACTTAGCAAACAATTGCTTCTCTTGCAAGACCGATAAGACAATCCTCAGATGTTCTCCGTGCTCTTGTGGAGTACGAGAATAAATAAGAATGTCGTCAATAAAGATTACCACAAACTGGTCCAAGTAAGCCTGAAATATTCGATTCATGTAATCCATGAAAACAGCTGGAGCATTAGTCACACCGAAAGGCATCACTAAGAATTCGTAATGACCGTAACGTGTCCTAAATGCAGTCTTTGGCACATCGGAACTCTTCACTCGAATCTGATGATAACCCGACCGTAAATCAATCTTCGAGAACACACAGGCTCCTTTCAATTGATCTAACAAGTCGTCTATCCTTGGTAAGGGATACTTGTTCTTAATGGTAACTTTATTCAACTTACGATAATCAATGCACAAACGCATTCCCCCATCTTTCTTCTTTACCAGTAACACTGGAGCTCCCCACGGTGAAACACTAGGCCTAACGAAATGCTTGGACATCAAGTCCTCCAATTGGTCCTTTAATTCTCTTAATTCAAGCGGTGCCATCCGATACGGAGAAACAGATATAGGAGCCGTTCCCGGTATCAGGTCAATAGAGAACTCAACTTCTCTCTCCGGAGGAAGAGAAGAAACATCCTCAGGAAACACTTCAGGAAATTCACACACTATTGGAATACTCAGAACTTGCTGTTCGCTACTTCCCTCCTTAGTGAGAACCAATAAAACAGATTTCTCTTTCTCAAACAAGAAATTTACCATTCCCACCGTACCTTCTAAAATCGTTGATAATACATCTTTCGGAGTAGCCTCAGCAGATGGAATAATAATTAGCTTCTCCTCACAACCGATAAAAACCGAATTAGCTGAAAGCCAGTCCATTCCCAGAACAACATCCACTTTCTTAAGCGGCAGACAAATAAGATCAATCTGGAAAACTCTATTATTCAAAGACAAAACAAAATTTTACACACACACATCGACACAAAAGAATACGTTGCACCACAATCCAAAAACAAAACAAGGATGTCCATTAACAAAGCACGTACCCGAAATTCCAAGGTCATCGCCTTTTGCTTCCTTCCTTTGCGTCTGATTCCTATTCTGAGGACAATCCCTTGCAATGTGTCCCACCTTCTGACATTGATAACACTTCACACCTTCGATACCACACTTTCCCCGATGATTTCTACCACAGTGTCGACATGCACTAGTCCTAGAGCTCTGAACTTGTTTCCCTTTAAAAACTCGTTGCCTAGGATTAGACTGTTGGCTTGCCCTACGCGAACCCCCTTCTGTCCGAACTTCCTTCAAACTGTTCTCTGCCACACAGTATTGCCGCAACTGCTGGAATTCAAACTCTCTTCGGATCCTCAAAGAACTAGGAAGGTACTTTTCAATAAAAATAGACCTGAACTGCTCCCACGCCTTAGGTACACCTTGCATAGTCAAGAAAACTGAAGCAACATCCCACCATCTTTCAGCAGGACCCCTTAGTGAGTGAGAAGCAAACACTACCTTGTTCTCCTCACTACAGCAAATTACTAGAAAAATTCTCTCCATGCCAGCAATCCAGTCATGAGCTCTCACAGGATCCATTCCGCCATGAAATTCTGGAGGATTCATGCGGAGAAAATCCCGAAAACTCCCACCTATAATCTCTGGAACAACCACTCGAGGATGAAGACCTACATTCATCCGTTGCACCATATGTTGCATGAACTGGTTCTGCTGCTGCTGCATTTGTTGCACAAACTGATACAAAGAAACATTCACATCGCTGCCTGGCGGATTCGTCCCAGCTGGAGGATTTGTGGGTCTACCACGATTGTTTCTGCGTCTATCAGCCATGTTCCTGAATTCCATATCAATAGGATTAAGTTGATCAGACTCAATACCATAAATATAACAGACAAGACCCATGGCGACACGCCGCATATGAAACGGAAAGAAACACTTATTCTATTTCATGGCTAGGTCGAGGATACGACCTGCTCTGATACCAACTGTAAAGACCATATAAAAATACATGCATCAAATCATATATTATACATGAGTTTCACTTTTGGTACTGAAACATAATAAGTTCCTAGTTAACACATTATATATATAAATGCCTCTAATACAAAAGAACTAAAAGTCTAAGGCATTACATATACAAGATGTTCCAAAATGATAAAAACTAAGAACTAGATCAATACAATGATCTCAAAACATAACGCCATAGCGGAAGCCATGCCATCACAAAACCATGATCCGTAAGGAAAGTCAAATAACCTTGTCCTTACCCTTCGCCAAACCTGCAGAACCTGTGATGTAAACAACAACAGTGGGGTGAGATACATCAAATCTCAGTGAGTTCCCTATCTTAAAGTCCTCTCGGCTTTACAAGGTTCTAACAAAGTCCTAACTCATGTCCAAGGGGAAAGGGGAAAGACCATGAGTACACACACACAAGTAACCGCCACGGTGAGCCTGTAAACTCACACTAGTACCGAAGTACCTCTTGAGCCTGCAAACTCAAGGATTCACAAAGTACCGAAGTACGTTCTGAGTCCGTACACTCAAGAACTCACATATCAATAACCAATACCAAGGTATCCCTTTTTCCCGTACCCTTCTACGTCTAGAAGGCGATCCGAGTCATGGATCCTTGTAGCTACTTGGCATACGATTGGATTCGGGATCACGGGCCGTACACCGTGATCCGTCACTTCTCACGGACCGTACGCCGTCTCAAGTCTCTTTACCCGTAGGCTCCAATCGTACAACACGGGACTCAAACCTGCCAAGTAGTGGTGCATATGTTTCAGAGGAGCTCGAGACCCATGAAACGCACTAATACAACTCTGTGGTTATTGATAAACAGAATGCACACGCCTCGGCCTTTCATGCACGAGCGTTGCAACACATGGAGCAATCACACTTCCGACACAGTTTTGGTAATAATCCTCACCCTGCCTAGTCCATATTTTAACATGCATACATTGCCAATAATAGTTACACACAATTAACAGATAAAAGTCGATAAAACGACACAATTTCAGAAATCCCGACTTAATTAAATCGGCCGACAATCTTAAAACCATTGCAATAAGAAAGTACATTTTATTATCTTTCCAACGATATCAAAATTGTTCCAATCCGAGTTACGTACCAAAAGTTACGGCATTGTGAACAATCGATCGGAAAAATAATTCACAACAGCAGGATTCTGTAACTCTCCTGGCCGTACGCGTATTGGCATTCCCCGTACGCGTATTGCCCAAATTCTCGCCCATCCATACGCGTATTGCCCCAGGCGATACGCGTATTGCCCAGAATCTCCGGCCATCAATACGCGTATTGCCCTTGCCGTACGCGTATTGACCAGCTCCATACGCGTATCACCTCGACCAATACGCGTATGAGCAGAGGAAAATTCTGCAGAATTTTCTGCAGAATTTTTCTGCTACGGGATCAACCCATTTCAACCCAAAAATCCATTTGGATCAAACACCAAGCAATAAAACATGTTATAATACAACAACCAGTATAGCATATAATCACACATTGAGTTTTAACAGTTAGATTCAAGATTTTATACCAAAAAGATTCAATTTCCATAATTTCAACCTAACTCTAAACTCAACAAAACTCTACTCTAAAGAGTCTAACTAGAACCCACCTGGATTACTAGACGAGGAGGTTGATACTGAGACGATTTAGATGAAGAGTTGAAGCTTGATGATGATCTTGAGCTTCTTGAGAAATTTCTCTCCTTTTCCTTCCTTCTCCTTTCCTTTTCTAGCTTTTGTTTGTTTCCAAATGAAATGGAAGGGAAATAGATAGTATAGAAAAATATCATTTATTAGTAATACTACTAAATGTCCAACTTAGCTCAAATGCATCAAACAAAATAAAACTCAACGTTAAATATTATTTATTTAATCAGCTCTGAGTTCGTCAGTTTACTCTAATTATTTTTATCAAATAATTACTCAGAGTACTCCGGAACCCAGTTGATCATAATAATATTCACCAGAGCGTTTATAAATTTACGGGGTATTACACCCTTGATCTTATATTATAAAAAAAGATAACTACTGTTTCTTTTTTAAAATTAATAATATAAAAATTATAATAAATATCTAACTATATCTAATATTTATAAATTCAATAAACAAACTTTTATATGAAAAATAACTAGAAAATTACTGAACAAGCGAAGGTAATATAAAATAAAATACTTTTCTTAAAATAAAATAAGAAGTGAGAAATCTTATTCCAATTTTTTTAATCTCTCTCTACTTTTTTAAATTATTTTCATCCACATTTTTTGTCCTTGGCGTCAAACCCCACTAATGGAGTATGACTTGGCATTACACGTGAAATATTTGATCGTAGAAATAATTTTTTAATATGTTCTTAAACCAATTTACAGCTTGACATTTGTTAATTAAAAATAATTTTTAAAATCTTATTTTTTTATAATTTAATAAACAGCAACTTCTCTCAAATACATTAAATTTAAATCCATTCAGTGCTTTGTCTCTATCTTTCACGCATCATCAGTGTTGAAGAGGTTCATTTTTGCTTTGAAGTTCGTAGTTTTCGTTGAAGTAGGTTAATCGTTTTTCTTTCCGCTTCTGCTAGTGAAGAACTAGTTCGAGCTGTCTTGAAGAAATTTCAGTGTGATTTTTGAAGTTGTGGTCCCAACTGTATATGCATTTAATGTCTTTCGAATTGTTTATGGATTTCAATAGTTAATGTTTCTCCTTTTTTTTGTGTGTCCCACATTTAGGGTTATGTATTGTATGTGGTCCAATGTGCCCTGAAATGTTGTCGTGTTGACTGAAATATTGTTGACTTTATGTGAATGTAAAACCAAATTTACCCTTGATTGTATTTGTCTTGTACAAGAAATGAGAATATTTTATGTGATATTTTCACCAAGGATTCTTTTGTAAAAGACCCTAAGTTAAAGTTAAGGTATGAAGGTGGGAATATTTATGCATTTAGTGGACAGGACAATGATTATGGTCATTTTTTTAGAGCTAGTGACCTAATTAAGGAGATGGACTCAGAGTTTAGTGTTGATGATGTGAAGTTAAGGTGGAAATACAATTTTAAAATAATTTTTAATCAACAAATGTCAAGCTGGAAATAGGTTTAAAAACATATTAAAAAAATTAATTACACATGTACAGTCAAATATTATGCGTAATGGCACGTCATACTCCGCTAGTGAAACTTAAAGTTAGAGATCAAAAGTGTGGATGAAAAATATTTAAAAGACCGTTCTTTAAAAAAATATTTTTCGAGGAATTAAAAATAAAAGTGGCTATATTTAGAGGGACCACAACAGATCTAACCCTTGATTTTATATTATAAAAAAAGATAACTACTGTTTCTTTTTTAAAATTAATAATATAAAAACTATAATAAATATCTAACTATATCTAATATTTATAAATTCAATAAACAAACTTTTATATGAAAAATAACTAGAAAATTACTGAACAAGCGAAGGTAATATAAAATAAAATACTTTTCTTAAAATAAAATAAGAAGTGAGAAATCTTATTCCAATTTTTTTAATCTCTCTCTACTTTTTTAAATTATTTTCATCCACATTTTTTGTCCTTGGCGTCAAACCCCACTAATGGAGTATGACTTGGCATTACACGTGAAATATTTGATCGTGGAAATAATTTTTTAATATGTTCTTAAACCAATTTACAGCTTGACATTTGTTAATTAAAAATAATTTTTAAAATCTTATTTATTTATAATTTAATAAAAAGCAACTTCTCTCAAATACATTAAATTTAAATCCATTCAGTGTTTTGTCTCTATCTTTCACGCATCATCAGTGTTGAAGAGGTTCATTTTTGCTTTGAAGTTCGTAGTTTTCGTTGAAGTAGGTTAATCGTTTTTCTTTCCGCTTCTGCTAGTGAAGAACTAGTTCGAGCTGTCTTGAAGAAATTTCAGTGTGATTTTTGAAGTTGTGGTCCCAACTGTATATGCATTTAATGTCTTTCGAATTGTTTATGGATTTCAATAGTTAATGGTTCTCCTTTTTTTTGTGTGTCCCACATTTAGGGTTCTGTATTGTATGTGGTCCAATGTGCCCTGAAATGTTGTCGTGTTGACTGAAATATTGTTGACTTTATGTGAATGTAAAACCAAATTTACCCTTGATTGTATTTGTCTTGTACAAGAAATGAGAATATTTTATGTGATATTTTCACCAAGGATTCTTTTGTAAAAGACCCTAAGTTAAAGTTAAGGTATGAAGGTGGGAATATTTATGCATTTAGTGGACAGGACAATGATTATGGTCATTTTTTTAGAGCTAGTGACCTAATTAAGGAGATGGACTCAGAGTTTAGTGTTGATGATGTGAAGTTAAGGTGGAAATACAATTTTAAAATAATTTTTAATCAACAAATGTCAAGCTGGAAATAGGTTTAAAAACATATTAAAAAAATTAATTACACATGTACAGTCAAATATTATGCGTAATGGCACGTCATACTCCGCTAGTGAAACTTAAAGTTAGAGATCAAAAGTGTGGATGAAAAATATTTAAAAGACCGTTCTTTAAAAAAATATTTTTCGAGGAATTAAAAATAAAAGTGGCTATATTTAGAGGGACCACAACAGATCTAACCCTTGATTTTATATTATAAAAAAAGATAACTACTGTTTCTTTTTTAAAATTAATAATATAAAAACTATAATAAATATCTAACTATATCTAATATTTATAAATTCAATAAACAAACTTTTATATGAAAAATAACTAGAAAATTACTGAACAAGCGAAGGTAATATAAAATAAAATACTTTTCTTAAAATAAAATAAGAAGTGAGAAATCTTATTCCAATTTTTTTAATCTCTCTCTACTTTTTTAAATTATTTTCATCCACATTTTTTGTCCTTGGCGTCAAACCCCACTAATGGAGTATGACTTGGCATTACACGTGAAATATTTGATCGTGGAAATAATTTTTTAATATGTTCTTAAACCAATTTACAGCTTGACATTTGTTAATTAAAAATAATTTTTAAAATCTTATTTATTTATAATTTAATAAAAAGCAACTTCTCTCAAATACATTAAATTTAAATCCATTCAGTGTTTTGTCTCTATCTTTCACGCATCATCAGTGTTGAAGAGGTTCATTTTTGCTTTGAAGTTCGTAGTTTTCGTTGAAGTAGGTTAATCGTTTTTCTTTCCGCTTCTGCTAGTGAAGAACTAGTTCGAGCTGTCTTGAAGAAATTTCAGTGTGATTTTTGAAGTTGTGGTCCCAACTGTATATGCATTTAATGTCTTTCGAATTGTTTATGGATTTCAATAGTTAATGGTTCTCCTTTTTTTTGTGTGTCCCACATTTAGGGTTCTGTATTATATGTGGTCCAATGTGCCCTGAAATGTTGTCGTGTTGACTGAAATATTGTTGACTTTATGTGAATGTAAAACCAAATTTACCCTTGATTGTATTTGTCTTGTACAAGAAATGAGAATATTTTATGTGATATTTTCACCAAGGATTCTTTTGTAAAAGACCCTAAGTTAAAGTTAAGGTATGAAGGTGGGAATATTTATGCATTTAGTGGACAGGACAATGATTATGGTCATTTTTTTAGAGCTAGTGACCTAATTAAGGAGATGGACTCAGAGTTTAGTGTTGATGATGTGAAGTTAAGGTGGAAATACAATTTTAAAATAATTTTTAATCAACAAATGTCAAGCTGGAAATAGGTTTAAAAACATATTAAAAAAATTAATTACACATGTACAGTCAAATATTATGCGTAATGGCACGTCATACTCCGCTAGTGAAACTTAAAGTTAGAGATCAAAAGTGTGGATGAAAAATATTTAAAAGACCGTTCTTTAAAAAAATATTTTTCGAGGAATTAAAAATAAAAGTGGCTATATTTAGAGGGACCACAACAGATCTAACCCTTGATTTTATATTATAAAAAAAGATAACTACTGTTTCTTTTTTAAAATTAATAATATAAAAACTATAATAAATATCTAACTATATCTAATATTTATAAATTCAATAAACAAACTTTTATATGAAAAATAACTAGAAAATTACTGAACAAGCGAAGGTAATATAAAATAAAATACTTTTCTTAAAATAAAATAAGAAGTGAGAAATCTTATTCCAATTTTTTTAATCTCTCTCTACTTTTTTAAATTATTTTCATCCACATTTTTTGTCCTTGGCGTCAAACCCCACTAATGGAGTATGACTTGGCATTACACGTGAAATATTTGATCGTGGAAATAATTTTTTAATATGTTCTTAAACCAATTTACAGCTTGACATTTGTTAATTAAAAATAATTTTTAAAATCTTATTTATTTATAATTTAATAAAAAGCAACTTCTCTCAAATACATTAAATTTAAATCCATTCAGTGTTTTGTCTCTATCTTTCACGCATCATCAGTGTTGAAGAGGTTCATTTTTGCTTTGAAGTTCGTAGTTTTCGTTGAAGTAGGTTAATCGTTTTTCTTTCCGCTTCTGCTAGTGAAGAACTAGTTCGAGCTGTCTTGAAGAAATTTCAGTGTGATTTTTGAAGTTGTGGTCCCAACTGTATATGCATTTAATGTCTTTCGAATTGTTTATGGATTTCAATAGTTAATGGTTCTCCTTTTTTTTGTGTGTCCCACATTTAGGGTTCTGGATTGTATGTGGTCCAATGTGCCCTGAAATGTTGTCGTGTTGACTGAAATATTGTTGACTTTATGTGAATGTAAAACCAAATTTACCCTTGATTGTATTTGTCTTGTACAAGAAATGAGAATATTTTATGTGATATTTTCACCAAGGATTCTTTTGTAAAAGACCCTAAGTTAAAGTTAAGGTATGAAGGTGGGAATATTTATGCATTTAGTGGACAGGACAATGATTATGGTCATTTTTTTAGAGCTAGTGACCTAATTAAGGAGATGGACTCAGAGTTTAGTGTTGATGATGTGAAGTTAAGGTGGAAATACAATTTTAAAATAATTTTTAATCAACAAATGTCAAGCTGGAAATAGGTTTAAAAACATATTAAAAAAATTAATTACACATGTACAGTCAAATATTATGCGTAATGGCACGTCATACTCCGCTAGTGAAACTTAAAGTTAGAGATCAAAAGTGTGGATGAAAAATATTTAAAAGACCGTTCTTTAAAAAAATATTTTTCGAGGAATTAAAAATAAAAGTGGCTATATTTAGAGGGACCACAACAGATCTAACCCTTGATTTTATATTATAAAAAAAGATAACTACTGTTTCTTTTTTAAAATTAATAATATAAAAATTATAATAAATATCTAACTATATCTAATATTTATAAATTCAATAAACAAACTTTTATATGAAAAATAACTAGAAAATTACTGAACAAGCGAAGGTAATATAAAATAAAATACTTTTCTTAAAATAAAATAAGAAGTGAGAAATCTTATTCCAATTTTTTTAATCTCTCTCTACTTTTTTAAATTATTTTCATCCACATTTTTTGTCCTTGGCGTCAAACCCCACTAATGGAGTATGACTTGGCATTACACGTGAAATATTTGATCGTAGAAATAATTTTTTAATATGTTCTTAAACCAATTTACAGCTTGACATTTGTTAATTAAAAATAATTTTTAAAATCTTATTTATTTATAATTTAATAAAAAGCAACTTCTCTCAAATACATTAAATTTAAATCCATTCAGTGTTTTGTCTCTATCTTTCACGCATCATCAGTGTTGAAGAGGTTCATTTTTGCTTTGAAGTTCGTAGTTTTCGTTGAAGTAGGTTAATCGTTTTTCTTTCCGCTTCTGCTAGTGAAGAACTAGTTCGAGCTGTCTTGAAGAAATTTCAGTGTGATTTTTGAAGTTGTGGTCCCAACTGTATATGCATTTAATGTCTTTCGAATTGTTTATGGATTTCAATAGTTAATGTTTCTCCTTTTTTTTGTGTGTCCCACATTTAGGGTTCTGTATTGTATGTGGTCCAATGTGCCCTGAAATGTTGTCGTGTTGACTGAAATATTGTTGACTTTATGTGAATGTAAAACCAAATTTACCCTTGATTGTATTTGTCTTGTACAAGAAATGAGAATATTTTATGTGATATTTTCACCAAGGATTCTTTTGTAAAAGACCCTAAGTTAAAGTTAAGGTATGAAGGTGGGAATATTTATGCATTTAGTGGACAGGACAATGATTATGGTCATTTTTTTAGAGCTAGTGACCTAATTAAGGAGATGGACTCAGAGTTTAGTGTTGATGATGTGAAGTTAAGGTGGAAATACAATTTTAAAATAATTTTTAATCAACAAATGTCAAGCTGGAAATAGGTTTAAAAACATATTAAAAAAATTAATTACACATGTACAGTCAAATATTATGCGTAATGGCACGTCATACTCCGCTAGTGAAACTTAAAGTTAGAGATCAAAAGTGTGGATGAAAAATATTTAAAAGACCGTTCTTTAAAAAAATATTTTTCGAGGAATTAAAAATAAAAGTGGCTATATTTAGAGGGACCACAACAGATCTAACCCTTGATCTTATATTATAAAAAAAGATAACTATTGTTTCTTTTTTAAAATTAATAATATAAAAATTATAATAAATATCTAACTATATCTAATATTTATAAATTCAATAAACAAACTTTTATATGAAAAATAACTAGAAAATTACTGAACAAGCGAAGGTAATATAAAATAAAATACTTTTCTTAAAATAAAATAAGAAGTGAGAAATCTTATTCCAATTTTTTTAATCTCTCTCTACTTTTTTAAATTATTTTCATCCACATTTTTTGTCCTTGGCGTCAAACCCCACTAATGGAGTATGACTTGGCATTACACGTGAAATATTTGATCGTAGAAATAATTTTTTAATATGTTCTTAAACCAATTTACAGCTTGACATTTGTTAATTAAAAATAATTTTTAAAATCTTATTTTTTTATAATTTAATAAACAGCAACTTCTCTCAAATACATTAAATTTAAATCCATTCAGTGCTTTGTCTCTATCTTTCACGCATCATCAGTGTTGAAGAGGTTCATTTTTGCTTTGAAGTTCGTAGTTTTCGTTGAAGTAGGTTAATCGTTTTTCTTTCCGCTTCTGCTAGTGAAGAACTAGTTCGAGCTGTCTTGAAGAAATTTCAGTGTGATTTTTGAAGTTGTGGTCCCAACTGTATATGCATTTAATGTCTTTCGAATTGTTTATGGATTTCAATAGTTAATGTTTCTCCTTTTTTTTGTGTGTCCCACATTTAGGGTTATGTATTGTATGTGGTCCAATGTGCCCTGAAATGTTGTCGTGTTGACTGAAATATTGTTGACTTTATGTGAATGTAAAACCAAATTTACCCTTGATTGTATTTGTCTTGTACAAGAAATGAGAATATTTTATGTGATATTTTCACCAAGGATTCTTTTGTAAAAGACCCTAAGTTAAAGTTAAGGTATGAAGGTGGGAATATTTATGCATTTAGTGGACAGGACAATGATTATGGTCATTTTTTTAGAGCTAGTGACCTAATTAAGGAGATGGACTCAGAGTTTAGTGTTGATGATGTGAAGTTAAGGTGGAAATACAATTTTAAAATAATTTTTAATCAACAAATGTCAAGCTGGAAATAGGTTTAAAAACATATTAAAAAAATTAATTACACATGTACAGTCAAATATTATGCGTAATGGCACGTCATACTCCGCTAGTGAAACTTAAAGTTAGAGATCAAAAGTGTGGATGAAAAATATTTAAAAGACCGTTCTTTAAAAAAATATTTTTCGAGGAATTAAAAATAAAAGTGGCTATATTTAGAGGGACCACAACAGATCTAACCCTTGATTTTATATTATAAAAAAAGATAACTACTGTTTCTTTTTTAAAATTAATAATATAAAAACTATAATAAATATCTAACTATATCTAATATTTATAAATTCAATAAACAAACTTTTATATGAAAAATAACTAGAAAATTACTGAACAAGCGAAGGTAATATAAAATAAAATACTTTTCTTAAAATAAAATAAGAAGTGAGAAATCTTATTCCAATTTTTTTAATCTCTCTCTACTTTTTTAAATTATTTTCATCCACATTTTTTGTCCTTGGCGTCAAACCCCACTAATGGAGTATGACTTGGCATTACACGTGAAATATTTGATCGTGGAAATAATTTTTTAATATGTTCTTAAACCAATTTACAGCTTGACATTTGTTAATTAAAAATAATTTTTAAAATCTTATTTATTTATAATTTAATAAAAAGCAACTTCTCTCAAATACATTAAATTTAAATCCATTCAGTGTTTTGTCTCTATCTTTCACGCATCATCAGTGTTGAAGAGGTTCATTTTTGCTTTGAAGTTCGTAGTTTTCGTTGAAGTAGGTTAATCGTTTTTCTTTCCGCTTCTGCTAGTGAAGAACTAGTTCGAGCTGTCTTGAAGAAATTTCAGTGTGATTTTTGAAGTTGTGGTCCCAACTGTATATGCATTTAATGTCTTTCGAATTGTTTATGGATTTCAATAGTTAATGGTTCTCCTTTTTTTTGTGTGTCCCACATTTAGGGTTCTGTATTGTATGTGGTCCAATGTGCCCTGAAATGTTGTCGTGTTGACTGAAATATTGTTGACTTTATGTGAATGTAAAACCAAATTTACCCTTGATTGTATTTGTCTTGTACAAGAAATGAGAATATTTTATGTGATATTTTCACCAAGGATTCTTTTGTAAAAGACCCTAAGTTAAAGTTAAGGTATGAAGGTGGGAATATTTATGCATTTAGTGGACAGGACAATGATTATGGTCATTTTTTTAGAGCTAGTGACCTAATTAAGGAGATGGACTCAGAGTTTAGTGTTGATGATGTGAAGTTAAGGTGGAAATACAATTTTAAAATAATTTTTAATCAACAAATGTCAAGCTGGAAATAGGTTTAAAAACATATTAAAAAAATTAATTACACATGTACAGTCAAATATTATGCGTAATGGCACGTCATACTCCGCTAGTGAAACTTAAAGTTAGAGATCAAAAGTGTGGATGAAAAATATTTAAAAGACCGTTCTTTAAAAAAATATTTTTCGAGGAATTAAAAATAAAAGTGGCTATATTTAGAGGGACCACAACAGATCTAACCCTTGATTTTATATTATAAAAAAAGATAACTACTGTTTCTTTTTTAAAATTAATAATATAAAAACTATAATAAATATCTAACTATATCTAATATTTATAAATTCAATAAACAAACTTTTATATGAAAAATAACTAGAAAATTACTGAACAAGCGAAGGTAATATAAAATAAAATACTTTTCTTAAAATAAAATAAGAAGTGAGAAATCTTATTCCAATTTTTTTAATCTCTCTCTACTTTTTTAAATTATTTTCATCCACATTTTTTGTCCTTGGCGTCAAACCCCACTAATGGAGTATGACTTGGCATTACACGTGAAATATTTGATCGTGGAAATAATTTTTTAATATGTTCTTAAACCAATTTACAGCTTGACATTTGTTAATTAAAAATAATTTTTAAAATCTTATTTATTTATAATTTAATAAAAAGCAACTTCTCTCAAATACATTAAATTTAAATCCATTCAGTGTTTTGTCTCTATCTTTCACGCATCATCAGTGTTGAAGAGGTTCATTTTTGCTTTGAAGTTCGTAGTTTTCGTTGAAGTAGGTTAATCGTTTTTCTTTCCGCTTCTGCTAGTGAAGAACTAGTTCGAGCTGTCTTGAAGAAATTTCAGTGTGATTTTTGAAGTTGTGGTCCCAACTGTATATGCATTTAATGTCTTTCGAATTGTTTATGGATTTCAATAGTTAATGTTTCTCCTTTTTTTTGTGTGTCCCACATTTAGGGTTATGTATTGTATGTGGTCCAATGTGCCCTGAAATGTTGTCGTGTTGACTGAAATATTGTTGACTTTATGTGAATGTAAAACCAAATTTACCCTTGATTGTATTTGTCTTGTACAAGAAATGAGAATATTTTATGTGATATTTTCACCAAGGATTCTTTTGTAAAAGACCCTAAGTTAAAGTTAAGGTATGAAGGTGGGAATATTTATGCATTTAGTGGACAGGACAATGATTATGGTCATTTTTTTAGAGCTAGTGACCTAATTAAGGAGATGGACTCAGAGTTTAGTGTTGATGATGTGAAGTTAAGGTGGAAATACAATTTTAAAATAATTTTTAATCAACAAATGTCAAGCTGGAAATAGGTTTAAAAACATATTAAAAAAATTAATTACACATGTACAGTCAAATATTATGCGTAATGGCACGTCATACTCCGCTAGTGAAACTTAAAGTTAGAGATCAAAAGTGTGGATGAAAAATATTTAAAAGACCGTTCTTTAAAAAAATATTTTTCGAGGAATTAAAAATAAAAGTGGCTATATTTAGAGGGACCACAACAGATCTAACCCTTGATTTTATATTATAAAAAAAGATAACTACTGTTTCTTTTTTAAAATTAATAATATAAAAACTATAATAAATATCTAACTATATCTAATATTTATAAATTCAATAAACAAACTTTTATATGAAAAATAACTAGAAAATTACTGAACAAGCGAAGGTAATATAAAATAAAATACTTTTCTTAAAATAAAATAAGAAGTGAGAAATCTTATTCCAATTTTTTTAATCTCTCTCTACTTTTTTAAATTATTTTCATCCACATTTTTTGTCCTTGGCGTCAAACCCCACTAATGGAGTATGACTTGGCATTACACGTGAAATATTTGATCGTGGAAATAATTTTTTAATATGTTCTTAAACCAATTTACAGCTTGACATTTGTTAATTAAAAATAATTTTTAAAATCTTATTTATTTATAATTTAATAAAAAGCAACTTCTCTCAAATACATTAAATTTAAATCCATTCAGTGTTTTGTCTCTATCTTTCACGCATCATCAGTGTTGAAGAGGTTCATTTTTGCTTTGAAGTTCGTAGTTTTCGTTGAAGTAGGTTAATCGTTTTTCTTTCCGCTTCTGCTAGTGAAGAACTAGTTCGAGCTGTCTTGAAGAAATTTCAGTGTGATTTTTGAAGTTGTGGTCCCAACTGTATATGCATTTAATGTCTTTCGAATTGTTTATGGATTTCAATAGTTAATGTTTCTCCTTTTTTTTGTGTGTCCCACATTTAGGGTTATGTATTGTATGTGGTCCAATGTGCCCTGAAATGTTGTCGTGTTGACTGAAATATTGTTGACTTTATGTGAATGTAAAACCAAATTTACCCTTGATTGTATTTGTCTTGTACAAGAAATGAGAATATTTTATGTGATATTTTCACCAAGGATTCTTTTGTAAAAGACCCTAAGTTAAAGTTAAGGTATGAAGGTGGGAATATTTATGCATTTAGTGGACAGGACAATGATTATGGTCATTTTTTTAGAGCTAGTGACCTAATTAAGGAGATGGACTCAGAGTTTAGTGTTGATGATGTGAAGTTAAGGTGGAAATACAATTTTAAAATAATTTTTAATCAACAAATGTCAAGCTGGAAATAGGTTTAAAAACATATTAAAAAAATTAATTACACATGTACAGTCAAATATTATGCGTAATGGCACGTCATACTCCGCTAGTGAAACTTAAAGTTAGAGATCAAAAGTGTGGATGAAAAATATTTAAAAGACCGTTCTTTAAAAAAATATTTTTCGAGGAATTAAAAATAAAAGTGGCTATATTTAGAGGGACCACAACAGATCTAACCCTTGATTTTATATTATAAAAAAAGATAACTACTGTTTCTTTTTTAAAATTAATAATATAAAAACTATAATAAATATCTAACTATATCTAATATTTATAAATTCAATAAACAAACTTTTATATGAAAAATAACTAGAAAATTACTGAACAAGCGAAGGTAATATAAAATAAAATACTTTTCTTAAAATAAAATAAGAAGTGAGAAATCTTATTCCAATTTTTTTAATCTCTCTCTACTTTTTTAAATTATTTTCATCCACATTTTTTGTCCTTGGCGTCAAACCCCACTAATGGAGTATGACTTGGCATTACACGTGAAATATTTGATCGTGGAAATAATTTTTTAATATGTTCTTAAACCAATTTACAGCTTGACATTTGTTAATTAAAAATAATTTTTAAAATCTTATTTATTTATAATTTAATAAAAAGCAACTTCTCTCAAATACATTAAATTTAAATCCATTCAGTGTTTTGTCTCTATCTTTCACGCATCATCAGTGTTGAAGAGGTTCATTTTTGCTTTGAAGTTCGTAGTTTTCGTTGAAGTAGGTTAATCGTTTTTCTTTCCGCTTCTGCTAGTGAAGAACTAGTTCGAGCTGTCTTGAAGAAATTTCAGTGTGATTTTTGAAGTTGTGGTCCCAACTGTATATGCATTTAATGTCTTTCGAATTGTTTATGGATTTCAATAGTTAATGTTTCTCCTTTTTTTTGTGTGTCCCACATTTAGGGTTATGTATTGTATGTGGTCCAATGTGCCCTGAAATGTTGTCGTGTTGACTGAAATATTGTTGACTTTATGTGAATGTAAAACCAAATTTACCCTTGATTGTATTTGTCTTGTACAAGAAATGAGAATATTTTATGTGATATTTTCACCAAGGATTCTTTTGTAAAAGACCCTAAGTTAAAGTTAAGGTATGAAGGTGGGAATATTTATGCATTTAGTGGACAGGACAATGATTATGGTCATTTTTTTAGAGCTAGTGACCTAATTAAGGAGATGGACTCAGAGTTTAGTGTTGATGATGTGAAGTTAAGGTGGAAATACAATTTTAAAATAATTTTTAATCAACAAATGTCAAGCTGGAAATAGGTTTAAAAACATATTAAAAAAATTAATTACACATGTACAGTCAAATATTATGCGTAATGGCACGTCATACTCCGCTAGTGAAACTTAAAGTTAGAGATCAAAAGTGTGGATGAAAAATATTTAAAAGACCGTTCTTTAAAAAAATATTTTTCGAGGAATTAAAAATAAAAGTGGCTATATTTAGAGGGACCACAACAGATCTAACCCTTGATTTTATATTATAAAAAAAGATAACTACTGTTTCTTTTTTAAAATTAATAATATAAAAATTATAATAAATATCTAACTATATCTAATATTTATAAATTCAATAAACAAACTTTTATATGAAAAATAACTAGAAAATTACTGAACAAGCGAAGGTAATATAAAATAAAATACTTTTCTTAAAATAAAATAAGAAGTGAGAAATCTTATTCCAATTTTTTTAATCTCTCTCTACTTTTTTAAATTATTTTCATCCACATTTTTTGTCCTTGGCGTCAAACCCCACTAATGGAGTATGACTTGGCATTACACGTGAAATATTTGATCGTGGAAATAATTTTTTAATATGTTCTTAAACCAATTTACAGTTTGACATTTGTTAATTAAAAATAATTTTTAAAATCTTATTTATTTATAATTTAATAAAAAGCAACTTCTCTCAAATACATTAAATTTAAATCCATTCAGTGTTTTGTCTCTATCTTTCACGCATCATCAGTGTTGAAGAGGTTCATTTTTGCTTTGAAGTTCGTAGTTTTCGTTGAAGTAGGTTAATCGTTTTTCTTTCCGCTTCTGCTAGTGAAGAACTAGTTCGAGCTGTCTTGAAGAAATTTCAGTGTGATTTTTGAAGTTGTGGTCCCAACTGTATATGCATTTAATGTCTTTCAAATTGTTTATGGATTTCAATAGTTAATGTTTCTCCTTTTTTTTTGTGTCCCACATTTAGGGTTCTGTATTGTATGTGGTCCAATGTGCCCTGAAATGTTGTCGTGTTGACTGAAATATTGTTGACTTTATGTGAATGTAAAACCAAATTTACCCTTGATTGTATTTGTCTTGTACAAGAAATGAGAATATTTTATGTGATATTTTCACCAAGGATTCTTTTGTAAAAGACCCTAAGTTAAAGTTAAGGTATGAAGGTGGGAATATTTATGCATTTAGTGGACAGGACAATGATTATGGTCATTTTTTTAGAGCTAGTGACCTAATTAAGGAGATGGACTCAGAGTTTAGTGTTGATGATGTGAAGTTAAGGTGGAAATACAATTTTAAAATAATTTTTAATCAACAAATGTCAAGCTGGAAATAGGTTTAAAAACATATTAAAAAAATTAATTACACATGTACAGTCAAATATTATGCGTAATGGCACGTCATACTCCGCTAGTGAAACTTAAAGTTAGAGATCAAAAGTGTGGATGAAAAATATTTAAAAGACCGTTCTTTAAAAAAATATTTTTCGAGGAATTAAAAATAAAAGTGGCTATATTTAGAGGGACCACAACAGATCTAACCCTTGATTTTATATTATAAAAAAAGATAACTACTGTTTCTTTTTTAAAATTAATAATATAAAAACTATAATAAATATCTAACTATATCTAATATTTATAAATTCAATAAACAAACTTTTATATGAAAAATAACTAGAAAATTACTGAACAAGCGAAGGTAATATAAAATAAAATACTTTTCTTAAAATAAAATAAGAAGTGAGAAATCTTATTCCAATTTTTTTAATCTCTCTCTACTTTTTTAAATTATTTTCATCCACATTTTTTGTCCTTGGCGTCAAACCCCACTAATGGAGTATGACTTGGCATTACACGTGAAATATTTGATCGTGGAAATAATTTTTTAATATGTTCTTAAACCAATTTACAGCTTGACATTTGTTAATTAAAAATAATTTTTAAAATCTTATTTATTTATAATTTAATAAAAAGCAACTTCTCTCAAATACATTAAATTTAAATCCATTCAGTGTTTTGTCTCTATCTTTCACGCATCATCAGTGTTGAAGAGGTTCATTTTTGCTTTGAAGTTCGTAGTTTTCGTTGAAGTAGGTTAATCGTTTTTCTTTCCGCTTCTGCTAGTGAAGAACTAGTTCGAGCTGTCTTGAAGAAATTTCAGTGTGATTTTTGAAGTTGTGGTCCCAACTGTATATGCATTTAATGTCTTTCGAATTGTTTATGGATTTCAATAGTTAATGGTTCTCCTTTTTTTTGTGTGTCCCACATTTAGGGTTCTGTATTGTATGTGGTCCAATGTGCCCTGAAATGTTGTCGTGTTGACTGAAATATTGTTGACTTTATGTGAATGTAAAACCAAATTTACCCTTGATTGTATTTGTCTTGTACAAGAAATGAGAATATTTTATGTGATATTTTCACCAAGGATTCTTTTGTAAAAGACCCTAAGTTAAAGTTAAGGTATGAAGGTGGGAATATTTATGCATTTAGTGGACAGGACAATGATTATGGTCATTTTTTTAGAGCTAGTGACCTAATTAAGGAGATGGACTCAGAGTTTAGTGTTGATGATGTGAAGTTAAGGTGGAAATACAATTTTAAAATAATTTTTAATCAACAAATGTCAAGCTGGAAATAGGTTTAAAAACATATTAAAAAAATTAATTACACATGTACAGTCAAATATTATGCGTAATGGCACGTCATACTCCGCTAGTGAAACTTAAAGTTAGAGATCAAAAGTGTGGATGAAAAATATTTAAAAGACCGTTCTTTAAAAAAATATTTTTCGAGGAATTAAAAATAAAAGTGGCTATATTTAGAGGGACCACAACAGATCTAACCCTTGATTTTATATTATAAAAAAAGATAACTACTGTTTCTTTTTTAAAATTAATAATATAAAAATTATAATAAATATCTAACTATATCTAATATTTATAAATTCAATAAACAAACTTTTATATGAAAAATAACTAGAAAATTACTGAACAAGCGAAGGTAATATAAAATAAAATACTTTTCTTAAAATAAAATAAGAAGTGAGAAATCTTATTCCAATTTTTTTAATCTCTCTCTACTTTTTTAAATTATTTTCATCCACATTTTTTGTCCTTGGCGTCAAACCCCACTAATGGAGTATGACTTGGCATTACACGTGAAATATTTGATCGTGGAAATAATTTTTTAATATGTTCTTAAACCAATTTACAGCTTGACATTTGTTAATTAAAAATAATTTTTAAAATCTTATTTATTTATAATTTAATAAAAAGCAACTTCTCTCAAATACATTAAATTTAAATCCATTCAGTGTTTTGTCTCTATCTTTCACGCATCATCAGTGTTGAAGAGGTTCATTTTTGCTTTGAAGTTCGTAGTTTTCGTTGAAGTAGGTTAATCGTTTTTCTTTCCGCTTCTGCTAGTGAAGAACTAGTTCGAGCTGTCTTGAAGAAATTTCAGTGTGATTTTTGAAGTTGTGGTCCCAACTGTATATGCATTTAATGTCTTTCGAATTGTTTATGGATTTCAATAGTTAATGTTTCTCCTTTTTTTTGTGTGTCCCACATTTAGGGTTCTGTATTGTATGTGGTCCAATGTGCCCTGAAATGTTGTCGTGTTGACTGAAATATTGTTGACTTTATGTGAATGTAAAACCAAATTTACCCTTGATTGTATTTGTCTTGTACAAGAAATGAGAATATTTTATGTGATATTTTCACCAAGGATTCTTTTGTAAAAGACCCTAAGTTAAAGTTAAGGTATGAAGGTGGGAATATTTATGCATTTAGTGGACAGGACAATGATTATGGTCATTTTTTTAGAGCTAGTGACCTAATTAAGGAGATGGACTCAGAGTTTAGTGTTGATGATGTGAAGTTAAGGTGGAAATACAATTTTAAAATAATTTTTAATCAACAAATGTCAAGCTGGAAATAGGTTTAAAAACATATTAAAAAAATTAATTACACATGTACAGTCAAATATTATGCGTAATGGCACGTCATACTCCGCTAGTGAAACTTAAAGTTAGAGATCAAAAGTGTGGATGAAAAATATTTAAAAGACCGTTCTTTAAAAAAATATTTTTCGAGGAATTAAAAATAAAAGTGGCTATATTTAGAGGGACCACAACAGATCTAACCCTTGATTTTATATTATAAAAAAAGATAACTACTGTTTCTTTTTTAAAATTAATAATATAAAAACTATAATAAATATCTAACTATATCTAATATTTATAAATTCAATAAACAAACTTTTATATGAAAAATAACTAGAAAATTACTGAACAAGCGAAGGTAATATAAAATAAAATACTTTTCTTAAAATAAAATAAGAAGTGAGAAATCTTATTCCAATTTTTTTAATCTCTCTCTACTTTTTTAAATTATTTTCATCCACATTTTTTGTCCTTGGCGTCAAACCCCACTAATGGAGTATGACTTGGCATTACACGTGAAATATTTGATCGTGGAAATAATTTTTTAATATGTTCTTAAACCAATTTACAGCTTGACATTTGTTAATTAAAAATAATTTTTAAAATCTTATTTATTTATAATTTAATAAAAAGCAACTTCTCTCAAATACATTAAATTTAAATCCATTCAGTGTTTTGTCTCTATCTTTCACGCATCATCAGTGTTGAAGAGGTTCATTTTTGCTTTGAAGTTCGTAGTTTTCGTTGAAGTAGGTTAATCGTTTTTCTTTCCGCTTCTGCTAGTGAAGAACTAGTTCGAGCTGTCTTGAAGAAATTTCAGTGTGATTTTTGAAGTTGTGGTCCCAACTGTATATGCATTTAATGTCTTTCGAATTGTTTATGGATTTCAATAGTTAATGGTTCTCCTTTTTTTTGTGTGTCCCACATTTAGGGTTCTGTATTGTATGTGGTCCAATGTGCCCTGAAATGTTGTCGTGTTGACTGAAATATTGTTGACTTTATGTGAATGTAAAACCAAATTTACCCTTGATTGTATTTGTCTTGTACAAGAAATGAGAATATTTTATGTGATATTTTCACCAAGGATTCTTTTGTAAAAGACCCTAAGTTAAAGTTAAGGTATGAAGGTGGGAATATTTATGCATTTAGTGGACAGGACAATGATTATGGTCATTTTTTTAGAGCTAGTGACCTAATTAAGGAGATGGACTCAGAGTTTAGTGTTGATGATGTGAAGTTAAGGTGGAAATACAATTTTAAAATAATTTTTAATCAACAAATGTCAAGCTGGAAATAGGTTTAAAAACATATTAAAAAAATTAATTACACATGTACAGTCAAATATTATGCGTAATGGCACGTCATACTCCGCTAGTGAAACTTAAAGTTAGAGATCAAAAGTGTGGATGAAAAATATTTAAAAGACCGTTCTTTAAAAAAATATTTTTCGAGGAATTAAAAATAAAAGTGGCTATATTTAGAGGGACCACAACAGATCTAACCCTTGATTTTATATTATAAAAAAAGATAACTACTGTTTCTTTTTTAAAATTAATAATATAAAAATTATAATAAATATCTAACTATATCTAATATTTATAAATTCAATAAACAAACTTTTATATGAAAAATAACTAGAAAATTACTGAACAAGCGAAGGTAATATAAAATAAAATACTTTTCTTAAAATAAAATAAGAAGTGAGAAATCTTATTCCAATTTTTTTAATCTCTCTCTACTTTTTTAAATTATTTTCATCCACATTTTTTGTCCTTGGCGTCAAACCCCACTAATGGAGTATGACTTGGCATTACACGTGAAATATTTGATCGTAGAAATAATTTTTTAATATGTTCTTAAACCAATTTACAGCTTGACATTTGTTAATTAAAAATAATTTTTAAAATCTTATTTATTTATAATTTAATAAAAAGCAACTTCTCTCAAATACATTAAATTTAAATCCATTCAGTGTTTTGTCTCTATCTTTCACGCATCATCAGTGTTGAAGAGGTTCATTTTTGCTTTGAAGTTCGTAGTTTTCGTTGAAGTAGGTTAATCGTTTTTCTTTCCGCTTCTGCTAGTGAAGAACTAGTTCGAGCTGTCTTGAAGAAATTTCAGTGTGATTTTTGAAGTTGTGGTCCCAACTGTATATGCATTTAATGTCTTTCGAATTGTTTATGGATTTCAATAGTTAATGTTTCTCCTTTTTTTTGTGTGTCCCACATTTAGGGTTATGTATTGTATGTGGTCCAATGTGCCCTGAAATGTTGTCGTGTTGACTGAAATATTGTTGACTTTATGTGAATGTAAAACCAAATTTACCCTTGATTGTATTTGTCTTGTACAAGAAATGAGAATATTTTATGTGATATTTTCACCAAGGATTCTTTTGTAAAAGACCCTAAGTTAAAGTTAAGGTATGAAGGTGGGAATATTTATGCATTTAGTGGACAGGACAATGATTATGGTCATTTTTTTAGAGCTAGTGACCTAATTAAGGAGATGGACTTAGAGTTTAGTGTTGATGATGTGAAGTTAAGGTGGAAATACAATTTTAAAATAATTTTTAATCAACAAATGTCAAGCTGGAAATAGGTTTAAAAACATATTAAAAAAATTAATTACACATGTACAGTCAAATATTATGCGTAATGGCACGTCATACTCCGCTAGTGAAACTTAAAGTTAGAGATCAAAAGTGTGGATGAAAAATATTTAAAAGACCGTTCTTTAAAAAAATATTTTTCGAGGAATTAAAAATAAAAGTGGCTATATTTAGAGGGACCACAACAGATCTAACCCTTGATTTTATATTATAAAAAAAGATAACTACTGTTTCTTTTTTAAAATTAATAATATAAAAACTATAATAAATATCTAACTATATCTAATATTTATAAATTCAATAAACAAACTTTTATATGAAAAATAACTAGAAAATTACTGAACAAGCGAAGGTAATATAAAATAAAATACTTTTCTTAAAATAAAATAAGAAGTGAGAAATCTTATTCCAATTTTTTTAATCTCTCTCTACTTTTTTAAATTATTTTCATCCACATTTTTTGTCCTTGGCGTCAAACCCCACTAATGGAGTATGACTTGGCATTACACGTGAAATATTTGATCGTGGAAATAATTTTTTAATATGTTCTTAAACCAATTTACAGCTTGACATTTGTTAATTAAAAATAATTTTTAAAATCTTATTTATTTATAATTTAATAAAAAGCAACTTCTCTCAAATACATTAAATTTAAATCCATTCAGTGTTTTGTCTCTATCTTTCACGCATCATCAGTGTTGAAGAGGTTCATTTTTGCTTTGAAGTTCGTAGTTTTCGTTGAAGTAGGTTAATCGTTTTTCTTTCCGCTTCTGCTAGTGAAGAACTAGTTCGAGCTGTCTTGAAGAAATTTCAGTGTGATTTTTGAAGTTGTGGTCCCAACTGTATATGCATTTAATGTCTTTCGAATTGTTTATGGATTTCAATAGTTAATGTTTCTCCTTTTTTTTTTGTGTCCCACATTTAGGGTTCTGTATTGTATGTGGTCCAATGTGCCCTGAAATGTTGTCGTGTTGACTGAAATATTGTTGACTTTATGTGAATGTAAAACCAAATTTACCCTTGATTGTATTTGTCTTGTACAAGAAATGAGAATATTTTATGTGATATTTTCACCAAGGATTCTTTTGTAAAAGACCCTAAGTTAAAGTTAAGGTATGAAGGTGGGAATATTTATGCATTTAGTGGACAGGACAATGATTATGGTCATTTTTTTAGAGCTAGTGACCTAATTAAGGAGATGGACTCAGAGTTTAGTGTTGATGATGTGAAGTTAAGGTGGAAATACAATTTTAAAATAATTTTTAATCAACAAATGTCAAGCTGGAAATAGGTTTAAAAACATATTAAAAAAATTAATTACACATGTACAGTCAAATATTATGCGTAATGGCACGTCATACTCCGCTAGTGAAACTTAAAGTTAGAGATCAAAAGTGTGGATGAAAAATATTTAAAAGACCGTTCTTTAAAAAAATATTTTTCGAGGAATTAAAAATAAAAGTGGCTATATTTAGAGGGACCACAACAGATCTAACCCTTGATTTTATATTATAAAAAAAGATAACTACTGTTTCTTTTTTAAAATTAATAATATAAAAACTATAATAAATATCTAACTATATCTAATATTTATAAATTCAATAAACAAACTTTTATATGAAAAATAACTAGAAAATTACTGAACAAGCGAAGGTAATATAAAATAAAATACTTTTCTTAAAATAAAATAAGAAGTGAGAAATCTTATTCCAATTTTTTTAATCTCTCTCTACTTTTTTAAATTATTTTCATCCACATTTTTTGTCCTTGGCGTCAAACCCCACTAATGGAGTATGACTTGGCATTACACGTGAAATATTTGATCGTGGAAATAATTTTTTAATATGTTCTTAAACCAATTTACAGCTTGACATTTGTTAATTAAAAATAATTTTTAAAATCTTATTTATTTATAATTTAATAAAAAGCAACTTCTCTCAAATACATTAAATTTAAATCCATTCAGTGTTTTGTCTCTATCTTTCACGCATCATCAGTGTTGAAGAGGTTCATTTTTGCTTTGAAGTTCGTAGTTTTCGTTGAAGTAGGTTAATCGTTTTTCTTTCCGCTTCTGCTAGTGAAGAACTAGTTCGAGCTGTCTTGAAGAAATTTCAGTGTGATTTTTGAAGTTGTGGTCCCAACTGTATATGCATTTAATGTCTTTCGAATTGTTTATGGATTTCAATAGTTAATGGTTCTCCTTTTTTTTGTGTGTCCCACATTTAGGGTTCTGTATTGTATGTGGTCCAATGTGCCCTGAAATGTTGTCGTGTTGACTGAAATATTGTTGACTTTATGTGAATGTAAAACCAAATTTACCCTTGATTGTATTTGTCTTGTACAAGAAATGAGAATATTTTATGTGATATTTTCACCAAGGATTCTTTTGTAAAAGACCCTAAGTTAAAGTTAAGGTATGAAGGTGGGAATATTTATGCATTTAGTGGACAGGACAATGATTATGGTCATTTTTTTAGAGCTAGTGACCTAATTAAGGAGATGGACTCAGAGTTTAGTGTTGATGATGTGAAGTTAAGGTGGAAATACAATTTTAAAATAATTTTTAATCAACAAATGTCAAGCTGGAAATAGGTTTAAAAACATATTAAAAAAATTAATTACACATGTACAGTCAAATATTATGCGTAATGGCACGTCATACTCCGCTAGTGAAACTTAAAGTTAGAGATCAAAAGTGTGGATGAAAAATATTTAAAAGACCGTTCTTTAAAAAAATATTTTTCGAGGAATTAAAAATAAAAGTGGCTATATTTAGAGGGACCACAACAGATCTAACCCTTGATTTTATATTATAAAAAAAGATAACTACTGTTTCTTTTTTAAAATTAATAATATAAAAATTATAATAAATATCTAACTATATCTAATATTTATAAATTCAATAAACAAACTTTTATATGAAAAATAACTAGAAAATTACTGAACAAGCGAAGGTAATATAAAATAAAATACTTTTCTTAAAATAAAATAAGAAGTGAGAAATCTTATTCCAATTTTTTTAATCTCTCTCTACTTTTTTAAATTATTTTCATCCACATTTTTTGTCCTTGGCGTCAAACCCCACTAATGGAGTATGACTTGGCATTACACGTGAAATATTTGATCGTAGAAATAATTTTTTAATATGTTCTTAAACCAATTTACAGCTTGACATTTGTTAATTAAAAATAATTTTTAAAATCTTATTTATTTATAATTTAATAAAAAGCAACTTCTCTCAAATACATTAAATTTAAATCCATTCAGTGTTTTGTCTCTATCTTTCACGCATCATCAGTGTTGAAGAGGTTCATTTTTGCTTTGAAGTTCGTAGTTTTCGTTGAAGTAGGTTAATCGTTTTTCTTTCCGCTTCTGCTAGTGAAGAACTAGTTCGAGCTGTCTTGAAGAAATTTCAGTGTGATTTTTGAAGTTGTGGTCCCAACTGTATATGCATTTAATGTCTTTCGAATTGTTTATGGATTTCAATAGTTAATGTTTCTCCTTTTTTTTGTGTGTCCCACATTTAGGGTTATGTATTGTATGTGGTCCAATGTGCCCTGAAATGTTGTCGTGTTGACTGAAATATTGTTGACTTTATGTGAATGTAAAACCAAATTTACCCTTGATTGTATTTGTCTTGTACAAGAAATGAGAATATTTTATGTGATATTTTCACCAAGGATTCTTTTGTAAAAGACCCTAAGTTAAAGTTAAGGTATGAAGGTGGGAATATTTATGCATTTAGTGGACAGGACAATGATTATGGTCATTTTTTTAGAGCTAGTGACCTAATTAAGGAGATGGACTTAGAGTTTAGTGTTGATGATGTGAAGTTAAGGTGGAAATACAATTTTAAAATAATTTTTAATCAACAAATGTCAAGCTGGAAATAGGTTTAAAAACATATTAAAAAAATTAATTACACATGTACAGTCAAATATTATGCGTAATGGCACGTCATACTCCGCTAGTGAAACTTAAAGTTAGAGATCAAAAGTGTGGATGAAAAATATTTAAAAGACCGTTCTTTAAAAAAATATTTTTCGAGGAATTAAAAATAAAAGTGGCTATATTTAGAGGGACCACAACAGATCTAACCCTTGATTTTATATTATAAAAAAAGATAACTACTGTTTCTTTTTTAAAATTAATAATATAAAAACTATAATAAATATCTAACTATATCTAATATTTATAAATTCAATAAACAAACTTTTATATGAAAAATAACTAGAAAATTACTGAACAAGCGAAGGTAATATAAAATAAAATACTTTTCTTAAAATAAAATAAGAAGTGAGAAATCTTATTCCAATTTTTTTAATCTCTCTCTACTTTTTTAAATTATTTTCATCCACATTTTTTGTCCTTGGCGTCAAACCCCACTAATGGAGTATGACTTGGCATTACAAGTGAAATATTTGATCGTGGAAATAATTTTTTAATATGTTCTTAAACCAATTTACAGCTTGACATTTGTTAATTAAAAATAATTTTTAAAATCTTATTTATTTATAATTTAATAAAAAGCAACTTCTCTCAAATACATTAAATTTAAATCCATTCAGTGTTTTGTCTCTATCTTTCACGCATCATCAGTGTTGAAGAGGTTCATTTTTGCTTTGAAGTTCGTAGTTTTCGTTGAAGTAGGTTAATCGTTTTTCTTTCCGCTTCTGCTAGTGAAGAACTAGTTCGAGCTGTCTTGAAGAAATTTCAGTGTGATTTTTGAAGTTGTGGTCCCAACTGTATATGCATTTAATGTCTTTCGAATTGTTTATGGATTTCAATAGTTAATGGTTCTCCTTTTTTTTGTGTGTCCCACATTTAGGGTTCTGTATTGTATGTGGTCCAATGTGCCCTGAAATGTTGTCGTGTTGACTGAAATATTGTTGACTTTATGTGAATGTAAAACCAAATTTACCCTTGATTGTATTTGTCTTGTACAAGAAATGAGAATATTTTATGTGATATTTTCACCAAGGATTCTTTTGTAAAAGACCCTAAGTTAAAGTTAAGGTATGAAGGTGGGAATATTTATGCATTTAGTGGACAGGACAATGATTATGGTCATTTTTTTAGAGCTAGTGACCTAATTAAGGAGATGGACTTAGAGTTTAGTGTTGATGATGTGAAGTTAAGGTGGAAATACAATTTTAAAATAATTTTTAATCAACAAATGTCAAGCTGGAAATAGGTTTAAAAACATATTAAAAAAATTAATTACACATGTACAGTCAAATATTATGCGTAATGGCACGTCATACTCCGCTAGTGAAACTTAAAGTTAGAGATCAAAAGTGTGGATGAAAAATATTTAAAAGACCGTTCTTTAAAAAAATATTTTTCGAGGAATTAAAAATAAAAGTGGCTATATTTAGAGGGACCACAACAGATCTAACCCTTGATTTTATATTATAAAAAAAGATAACTACTGTTTCTTTTTTAAAATTAATAATATAAAAACTATAATAAATATCTAACTATATCTAATATTTATAAATTCAATAAACAAACTTTTATATGAAAAATAACTAGAAAATTACTGAACAAGCGAAGGTAATATAAAATAAAATACTTTTCTTAAAATAAAATAAGAAGTGAGAAATCTTATTCCAATTTTTTTAATCTCTCTCTACTTTTTTAAATTATTTTCATCCACATTTTTTGTCCTTGGCGTCAAACCCCACTAATGGAGTATGACTTGGCATTACAAGTGAAATATTTGATCGTGGAAATAATTTTTTAATATGTTCTTAAACCAATTTACAGCTTGACATTTGTTAATTAAAAATAATTTTTAAAATCTTATTTATTTATAATTTAATAAAAAGCAACTTCTCTCAAATACATTAAATTTAAATCCATTCAGTGTTTTGTCTCTATCTTTCACGCATCATCAGTGTTGAAGAGGTTCATTTTTGCTTTGAAGTTCGTAGTTTTCGTTGAAGTAGGTTAATCGTTTTTCTTTCCGCTTCTGCTAGTGAAGAACTAGTTCGAGCTGTCTTGAAGAAATTTCAGTGTGATTTTTGAAGTTGTGGTCCCAACTGTATATGCATTTAATGTCTTTCGAATTGTTTATGGATTTCAATAGTTAATGGTTCTCCTTTTTTTTGTGTGTCCCACATTTAGGGTTCTGTATTGTATGTGGTCCAATGTGCCCTGAAATGTTGTCGTGTTGACTGAAATATTGTTGACTTTATGTGAATGTAAAACCAAATTTACCCTTGATTGTATTTGTCTTGTACAAGAAATGAGAATATTTTATGTGATATTTTCACCAAGGATTCTTTTGTAAAAGACCCTAAGTTAAAGTTAAGGTATGAAGGTGGGAATATTTATGCATTTAGTGGACAGGACAATGATTATGGTCATTTTTTTAGAGCTAGTGACCTAATTAAGGAGATGGACTCAGAGTTTAGTGTTGATGATGTGAAGTTAAGGTGGAAATACAATTTTAAAATAATTTTTAATCAACAAATGTCAAGCTGGAAATAGGTTTAAAAACATATTAAAAAAATTAATTACACATGTACAGTCAAATATTATGCGTAATGGCACGTCATACTCCGCTAGTGAAACTTAAAGTTAGAGATCAAAAGTGTGGATGAAAAATATTTAAAAGACCGTTCTTTAAAAAAATATTTTTCGAGGAATTAAAAATAAAAGTGGCTATATTTAGAGGGACCACAACAGATCTAACCCTTGATTTTATATTATAAAAAAAGATAACTACTGTTTCTTTTTTAAAATTAATAATATAAAAATTATAATAAATATCTAACTATATCTAATATTTATAAATTCAATAAACAAACTTTTATATGAAAAATAACTAGAAAATTACTGAACAAGCGAAGGTAATATAAAATAAAATACTTTTCTTAAAATAAAATAAGAAGTGAGAAATCTTATTCCAATTTTTTTAATCTCTCTCTACTTTTTTAAATTATTTTCATCCACATTTTTTGTCCTTGGCGTCAAACCCCACTAATGGAGTATGACTTGGCATTACACGTGAAATATTTGATCGTAGAAATAATTTTTTAATATGTTCTTAAACCAATTTACAGCTTGACATTTGTTAATTAAAAATAATTTTTAAAATCTTATTTATTTATAATTTAATAAAAAGCAACTTCTCTCAAATACATTAAATTTAAATCCATTCAGTGTTTTGTCTCTATCTTTCACGCATCATCAGTGTTGAAGAGGTTCATTTTTGCTTTGAAGTTCGTAGTTTTCGTTGAAGTAGGTTAATCGTTTTTCTTTCCGCTTCTGCTAGTGAAGAACTAGTTCGAGCTGTCTTGAAGAAATTTCAGTGTGATTTTTGAAGTTGTGGTCCCAACTGTATATGCATTTAATGTCTTTCGAATTGTTTATGGATTTCAATAGTTAATGTTTCTCCTTTTTTTTGTGTGTCCCACATTTAGGGTTCTGTATTGTATGTGGTCCAATGTGCCCTGAAATGTTGTCGTGTTGACTGAAATATTGTTGACTTTATGTGAATGTAAAACCAAATTTACCCTTGATTGTATTTGTCTTGTACAAGAAATGAGAATATTTTATGTGATATTTTCACCAAGGATTCTTTTGTAAAAGACCCTAAGTTAAAGTTAAGGTATGAAGGTGGGAATATTTATGCATTTAGTGGACAGGACAATGATTATGGTCATTTTTTTAGAGCTAGTGACCTAATTAAGGAGATGGACTCAGAGTTTAGTGTTGATGATGTGAAGTTAAGGTGGAAATACAATTTTAAAATAATTTTTAATCAACAAATGTCAAGCTGGAAATAGGTTTAAAAACATATTAAAAAAATTAATTACACATGTACAGTCAAATATTATGCGTAATGGCACGTCATACTCCGCTAGTGAAACTTAAAGTTAGAGATCAAAAGTGTGGATGAAAAATATTTAAAAGACCGTTCTTTAAAAAAATATTTTTCGAGGAATTAAAAATAAAAGTGGCTATATTTAGAGGGACCACAACAGATCTAACCCTTGATCTTATATTATAAAAAAAGATAACTACTGTTTCTTTTTTAAAATTAATAATATAAAAATTATAATAAATATCTAACTATATCTAATATTTATAAATTCAATAAACAAACTTTTATATGAAAAATAACTAGAAAATTACTGAACAAGCGAAGGTAATATAAAATAAAATACTTTTCTTAAAATAAAATAAGAAGTGAGAAATCTTATTCCAATTTTTTTAATCTCTCTCTACTTTTTTAAATTATTTTCATCCACATTTTTTGTCCTTGGCGTCAAACCCCACTAATGGAGTATGACTTGGCATTACACGTGAAATATTTGATCGTAGAAATAATTTTTTAATATGTTCTTAAACCAATTTACAGCTTGACATTTGTTAATTAAAAATAATTTTTAAAATCTTATTTTTTTATAATTTAATAAACAGCAACTTCTCTCAAATACATTAAATTTAAATCCATTCAGTGCTTTGTCTCTATCTTTCACGCATCATCAGTGTTGAAGAGGTTCATTTTTGCTTTGAAGTTCGTAGTTTTCGTTGAAGTAGGTTAATCGTTTTTCTTTCCGCTTCTGCTAGTGAAGAACTAGTTCGAGCTGTCTTGAAGAAATTTCAGTGTGATTTTTGAAGTTGTGGTCCCAACTGTATATGCATTTAATGTCTTTCGAATTGTTTATGGATTTCAATAGTTAATGTTTCTCCTTTTTTTTATGTGTCCCACATTTAGGGTTCTGTATTGTATGTGGTCCAATGTGCCCTGAAATGTTGTCGTGTTGACTGAAATATTGTTGACTTTATGTGAATGTAAAACCAAATTTACCCTTGATTGTATTTGTCTTGTACAAGAAATGAGAATATTTTATGTGATATTTTCACCAAGGATTCTTTTGTAAAAGACCCTGAGTTAAAGTTAAGGTATGAAGGTGGGAATATTTATGCATTTAGTGGACAGGACAATGATTATGGTCATTTTTTTAGAGCTAGTGACCTAATTAAGGAGATGGACTCAGAGTTTAGTGTTGATGATGTGAAGTTAAGGTGGAAATACAATTTTAAAATAATTTTTAATCAACAAATGTCAAGCTGGAAATAGGTTTAAAAACATATTAAAAAAATTAATTACACATGTACAGTCAAATATTATGCGTAATGGCATGTCATACTCCGCTAGTGAAACTTAAAGTTAGAGATCAAAAGTGTGGATGAAAAATATTTAAAAGACCGTTCTTTAAAAAAATATTTTTCGAGGAATTAAAAATAAAAGTGGCTATATTTAGAGGGACCACAACAGATCTAACCCTTGATCTTATATTATAAAAAAAGATAACTACTGTTTCTTTTTTAAAAATAATAATATAAAAATTATAATAAATATCTAACTATATCTAATATTTATAAATTCAATAAACAAACTTTTATATGAAAAATAACTAGAAAATTACTGAACAAGCGAAGGTAATATAAAATAAAATACTTTTCTTAAAATAAAATAAGAAGTGAGAAATCTTATTCCAATTTTTTTAATCTCTCTCTACTTTTTTAAATTATTTTCATCCACATTTTTTGTCCTTGGCGTCAAACCCCACTAATGGAGTATGACTTGGCATTACACGTGAAATATTAGATCGTAGAAATAATTTTTTAATATGTTCTTAAACCAATTTACAGCTTGACATTTGTTAATTAAAAATAATTTTTAAAATCTTATTTTTTTATAATTTAATAAACAGCAACTTCTCTCAAATACATTAAATTTAAATCCATTCAGTGCTTTGTCTCTATCTTTCACGCATCATCAGTGTTGAAGAGGTTCATTTTTGCTTTGAAGTTCGTAGTTTTCGTTGAAGTAGGTTAATCGTTTTTCTTTCCGCTTCTGCTAGTGAAGAACTAGTTCGAGCTGTCTTGAAGAAATTTCAGTGTGATTTTTGAAGTTGTGGTCCCAACTGTATATGCATTTAATGTCTTTCGAATTGTTTATGGATTTCAATAGTTAATGTTTCTCCTTTTTTTTATGTGTCCCACATTTAGGGTTCTGTATTGTATGTGGTCCAATGTGCCCTGAAATGTTGTCGTGTTGACTGAAATATTGTTGACTTTATGTGAATGTAAAACCAAATTTACCCTTGATTGTATTTGTCTTGTACAAGAAATGAGAATATTTTATGTGATATTTTCACCAAGGATTCTTTTGTAAAAGACCCTGAGTTAAAGTTAAGGTATGAAGGTGGGAATATTTATGCATTTAGTGGACAGGACAATGATTATGGTCATTTTTTTAGAGCTAGTGACCTAATTAAGGAGATGGACTCAGAGTTTAGTGTTGATGATGTGAAGTTAAGGTGGAAATACAATTTTAAAATAATTTTTAATCAACAAATGTCAAGCTGGAAATAGGTTTAAAAACATATTAAAAAAATTAATTACACATGTACAGTCAAATATTATGCGTAATGGCACGTCATACTCCGCTAGTGAAACTTAAAGTTAGAGATCAAAAGTGTGGATGAAAAATATTTAAAAGACCGTTCTTTAAAAAAATATTTTTCGAGGAATTAAAAATAAAAGTGGCTATATTTAGAGGGACCACAACAGATCTAACCCTTGATTTTATATTATAAAAAAAGATAACTACTGTTTCTTTTTTAAAATTAATAATATAAAAATTATAATAAATATCTAACTATATCTAATATTTATAAATTCAATAAACAAACTTTTATATGAAAAATAACTAGAAAATTACTGAACAAGCGAAGGTAATATAAAATAAAATACTTTTCTTAAAATAAAATAAGAAGTGAGAAATCTTATTCCAATTTTTTTAATCTCTCTCTACTTTTTTAAATTATTTTCATCCACATTTTTTGTCCTTGGCGTCAAACCCCACTAATGGAGTATGACTTGGCATTACACGTGAAATATTTGATCGTAGAAATAATTTTTTAATATGTTCTTAAACCAATTTACAGCTTGACATTTGTTAATTAAAAATAATTTTTAAAATCTTATTTATTTATAATTTAATAAAAAGCAACTTCTCTCAAATACATTAAATTTAAATCCATTCAGTGTTTTGTCTCTATCTTTCACGCATCATCAGTGTTGAAGAGGTTCATTTTTGCTTTGAAGTTCGTAGTTTTCGTTGAAGTAGGTTAATCGTTTTTCTTTCCGCTTCTGCTAGTGAAGAACTAGTTCGAGCTGTCTTGAAGAAATTTCAGTGTGATTTTTGAAGTTGTGGTCCCAACTGTATATGCATTTAATGTCTTTCGAATTGTTTATGGATTTCAATAGTTAATGTTTCTCCTTTTTTTTGTGTGTCCCACATTTAGGGTTCTGTATTGTATGTGGTCCAATGTGCCCTGAAATGTTGTCGTGTTGACTGAAATATTGTTGACTTTATGTGAATGTAAAACCAAATTTACCCTTGATTGTATTTGTCTTGTACAAGAAATGAGAATATTTTATGTGATATTTTCACCAAGGATTCTTTTGTAAAAGACCCTAAGTTAAAGTTAAGGTATGAAGGTGGGAATATTTATGCATTTAGTGGACAGGACAATGATTATGGTCATTTTTTTAGAGCTAGTGACCTAATTAAGGAGATGGACTCAGAGTTTAGTGTTGATGATGTGAAGTTAAGGTGGAAATACAATTTTAAAATAATTTTTAATCAACAAATGTCAAGCTGGAAATAGGTTTAAAAACATATTAAAAAAATTAATTACACATGTACAGTCAAATATTATGCGTAATGGCACGTCATACTCCGCTAGTGAAACTTAAAGTTAGAGATCAAAAGTGTGGATGAAAAATATTTAAAAGACCGTTCTTTAAAAAAATATTTTTCGAGGAATTAAAAATAAAAGTGGCTATATTTAGAGGGACCACAACAGATCTAACCCTTGATCTTATATTATAAAAAAAGATAACTACTGTTTCTTTTTTAAAATTAATAATATAAAAATTATAATAAATATCTAACTATATCTAATATTTATAAATTCAATAAACAAACTTTTATATGAAAAATAACTAGAAAATTACTGAACAAGCGAAGGTAATATAAAATAAAATACTTTTCTTAAAATAAAATAAGAAGTGAGAAATCTTATTCCAATTTTTTTAATCTCTCTCTACTTTTTTAAATTATTTTCATCCACATTTTTTGTCCTTGGCGTCAAACCCCACTAATGGAGTATGACTTGGCATTACACGTGAAATATTTGATCGTAGAAATAATTTTTTAATATGTTCTTAAACCAATTTACAGCTTGACATTTGTTAATTAAAAATAATTTTTAAAATCTTATTTATTTATAATTTAATAAAAAGCAACTTCTCTCAAATACATTAAATTTAAATCCATTCAGTGTTTTGTCTCTATCTTTCACGCATCATCAGTGTTGAAGAGGTTCATTTTTGCTTTGAAGTTCGTAGTTTTCGTTGAAGTAGGTTAATCGTTTTTCTTTCCGCTTCTGCTAGTGAAGAACTAGTTCGAGCTGTCTTGAAGAAATTTCAGTGTGATTTTTGAAGTTGTGGTCCCAACTGTATATGCATTTAATGTCTTTCGAATTGTTTATGGATTTCAATAGTTAATGTTTCTCCTTTTTTTTGTGTGTCCCACATTTAGGGTTCTGTATTGTATGTGGTCCAATGTGCCCTGAAATGTTGTCGTGTTGACTGAAATATTGTTGACTTTATGTGAATGTAAAACCAAATTTACCCTTGATTGTATTTGTCTTGTACAAGAAATGAGAATATTTTATGTGATATTTTCACCAAGGATTCTTTTGTAAAAGACCCTAAGTTAAAGTTAAGGTATGAAGGTGGGAATATTTATGCATTTAGTGGACAGGACAATGATTATGGTCATTTTTTTAGAGCTAGTGACCTAATTAAGGAGATGGACTCAGAGTTTAGTGTTGATGATGTGAAGTTAAGGTGGAAATACAATTTTAAAATAATTTTTAATCAACAAATGTCAAGCTGGAAATAGGTTTAAAAACATATTAAAAAAATTAATTACACATGTACAGTCAAATATTATGCGTAATGGCACGTCATACTCCGCTAGTGAAACTTAAAGTTAGAGATCAAAAGTGTGGATGAAAAATATTTAAAAGACCGTTCTTTAAAAAAATATTTTTCGAGGAATTAAAAATAAAAGTGGCTATATTTAGAGGGACCACAACAGATCTAACCCTTGATCTTATATTATAAAAAAAGATAACTACTGTTTCTTTTTTAAAATTAATAATATAAAAATTATAATAAATATCTAACTATATCTAATATTTATAAATTCAATAAACAAACTTTTATATGAAAAATAACTAGAAAATTACTGAACAAGCGAAGGTAATATAAAATAAAATACTTTTCTTAAAATAAAATAAGAAGTGAGAAATCTTATTCCAATTTTTTTAATCTCTCTCTACTTTTTTAAATTATTTTCATCCACATTTTTTGTCCTTGGCGTCAAACCCCACTAATGGAGTATGACTTGGCATTACACGTGAAATATTTGATCGTAGAAATAATTTTTTAATATGTTCTTAAACCAATTTACAGCTTGACATTTGTTAATTAAAAATAATTTTTAAAATCTTATTTTTTTATAATTTAATAAACAGCAACTTCTCTCAAATACATTAAATTTAAATCCATTCAGTGCTTTGTCTCTATCTTTCACGCATCATCAGTGTTGAAGAGGTTCATTTTTGCTTTGAAGTTCGTAGTTTTCGTTGAAGTAGGTTAATCGTTTTTCTTTCCGCTTCTGCTAGTGAAGAACTAGTTCGAGCTGTCTTGAAGAAATTTCAGTGTGATTTTTGAAGTTGTGGTCCCAACTGTATATGCATTTAATGTCTTTCGAATTGTTTATGGATTTCAATAGTTAATGTTTCTCCTTTTTTTTATGTGTCCCACATTTAGGGTTCTGTATTGTATGTGGTCCAATGTGCCCTGAAATGTTGTCGTGTTGACTGAAATATTGTTGACTTTATGTGAATGTAAAACCAAATTTACCCTTGATTGTATTTGTCTTGTACAAGAAATGAGAATATTTTATGTGATATTTTCACCAAGGATTCTTTTGTAAAAGACCCTGAGTTAAAGTTAAGGTATGAAGGTGGGAATATTTATGCATTTAGTGGACAGGACAATGATTATGGTCATTTTTTTAGAGCTAGTGACCTAATTAAGGAGATGGACTCAGAGTTTAGTGTTGATGATGTGAAGTTAAGGTGGAAATACAATTTTAAAATAATTTTTAATCAACAAATGTCAAGCTGGAAATAGGTTTAAAAACATATTAAAAAAATTAATTACACATGTACAGTCAAATATTATGCGTAATGGCACGTCATACTCCGCTAGTGAAACTTAAAGTTAGAGATCAAAAGTGTGGATGAAAAATATTTAAAAGACCGTTCTTTAAAAAAATATTTTTCGAGGAATTAAAAATAAAAGTGGCTATATTTAGAGGGACCACAACAGATCTAACCCTTGATTTTATATTATAAAAAAAGATAACTACTGTTTCTTTTTTAAAATTAATAATATAAAAACTATAATAAATATCTAACTATATCTAATATTTATAAATTCAATAAACAAGCTTTTATATGAAAAATAACTAGAAAATTACTGAACAAGAGAAGGTAATATAAAATAAAATACTTTTCTTAAAATAAAATAAGAAGTGAGAAATCTTATTCCAATTTTTTTAATCTCTCTCTACTTTTTTAAATTATTTTCATCCACATTTTTTGTCCTTGGCGTCAAACCCCACTAATGGAGTATGACTTGGCATTACACGTGAAATATTTGATCGTAGAAATAATTTTTTAATATGTTCTTAAACCAATTTACAGCTTGACATTTGTTAATTAAAAATAATTTTTAAAATCTTATTTATTTATAATTTAATAAAAAGCAACTTCTCTCAAATACATTAAATTTAAATCCATTCAGTGTTTTGTCTCTATCTTTCACGCATCATCAGTGTTGAAGAGGTTCATTTTTGCTTTGAAGTTCGTAGTTTTCGTTGAAGTAGGTTAATCGTTTTTCTTTCCGCTTCTGCTAGTGAAGAACTAGTTCGAGCTGTCTTGAAGAAATTTCAGTGTGATTTTTGAAGTTGTGGTCCCAACTGTATATGCATTTAATGTCTTTCGAATTGTTTATGGATTTCAATAGTTAATGTTTCTCCTTTTTTTTGTGTGTCCCACATTTAGGGTTCTGTATTGTATGTGGTCCAATGTGCCCTGAAATGTTGTCGTGTTGACTGAAATATTGTTGACTTTATGTGAATGTAAAACCAAATTTACCCTTGATTGTATTTGTCTTGTACAAGAAATGAGAATATTTTATGTGATATTTTCACCAAGGATTCTTTTGTAAAAGACCCTAAGTTAAAGTTAAGGTATGACGGTGGGAATATTTATGCATTTAGTGGACAGGACAATGATTATGGTCATTTTTTTAGAGCTAGTGACCTAATTAAGGAGATGGACTCAGAGTTTAGTGTTGATGATGTGAAGTTAAGGTGGAAATACAATTTTAAAATAATTTTTAATCAACAAATGTCAAGCTGGAAATAGGTTTAAAAACATATTAAAAAAATTAATTACACATGTACAGTCAAATATTATGCGTAATGGCACGTCATACTCCGCTAGTGAAACTTAAAGTTAGAGATCAAAAGTGTGGATGAAAAATATTTAAAAGACCGTTCTTTAAAAAAATATTTTTCGAGGAATTAAAAATAAAAGTGGCTATATTTAGAGGGACCACAACAGATCTAACCCTTGATTTTATATTATAAAAAAAGATAACTACTGTTTCTTTTTTAAAATTAATAATATAAAAATTATAATAAATATCTAACTATATCTAATATTTATAAATTCAATAAACAAACTTTTATATGAAAAATAACTAGAAAATTACTGAACAAGCGAAGGTAATATAAAATAAAATACTTTTCTTAAAATAAAATAAGAAGTGAGAAATCTTATTCCAATTTTTTTAATCTCTCTCTACTTTTTTAAATTATTTTCATCCACATTTTTTGTCCTTGGCGTCAAACCCCACTAATGGAGTATGACTTGGCATTACACGTGAAATATTTGATCGTGGAAATAATTTTTTAATATGTTCTTAAACCAATTTACAGCTTGACATTTGTTAATTAAAAATAATTTTTAAAATCTTATTTATTTATAATTTAATAAAAAGCAACTTCTCTCAAATACATTAAATTTAAATCCATTCAGTGTTTTGTCTCTATCTTTCACGCATCATCAGTGTTGAAGAGGTTCATTTTTGCTTTGAAGTTCGTAGTTTTCGTTGAAGTAGGTTAATCGTTTTTCTTTCCGCTTCTGCTAGTGAAGAACTAGTTCGAGCTGTCTTGAAGAAATTTCAGTGTGATTTTTGAAGTTGTGGTCCCAACTGTATATGCATTTAATGTCTTTCGAATTGTTTATGGATTTCAATAGTTAATGTTTCTCCTTTTTTTTGTGTGTCCCACATTTAGGGTTCTGTATTGTATGTGGTCCAATGTGCCCTGAAATGTTGTCGTGTTGACTGAAATATTGTTGACTTTATGTGAATGTAAAACCAAATTTACCCTTGATTGTATTTGTCTTGTACAAGAAATGAGAATATTTTATGTGATATTTTCACCAAGGATTCTTTTGTAAAAGACCCTAAGTTAAAGTTAAGGTATGAAGGTGGGAATATTTATGCATTTAGTGGACAGGACAATGATTATGGTCATTTTTTTAGAGCTAGTGACCTAATTAAGGAGATGGACTAAGAGTTTAGTGTTGATGATGTGAAGTTAAGGTGGAAATACAATTTTAAAATAATTTTTAATCAACAAATGTCAAGCTGGAAATAGGTTTAAAAACATATTAAAAAAATTAATTACACATGTACAGTCAAATATTATGCGTAATGGCACGTCATACTCCGCTAGTGAAACTTAAAGTTAGAGATCAAAAGTGTGGATGAAAAATATTTAAAAGACCGTTCTTTAAAAAAATATTTTTCGAGGAATTAAAAATAAAAGTGGCTATATTTAGAGGGACCACAACAGATCTAACCCTTGATTTTATATTATAAAAAAAGATAACTACTGTTTCTTTTTTAAAATTAATAATATAAAAATTATAATAAATATCTAACTATATCTAATATTTATAAATTCAATAAACAAACTTTTATATGAAAAATAACTAGAAAATTACTGAACAAGCGAAGGTAATATAAAATAAAATACTTTTCTTAAAATAAAATAAG
This sequence comes from Lathyrus tuberosus, assembly GCA_022829125.1. Classification (NCBI taxonomy): domain Eukaryota; kingdom Viridiplantae; phylum Streptophyta; class Magnoliopsida; order Fabales; family Fabaceae; genus Lathyrus; species Lathyrus tuberosus. The sequence continues at coordinate 11,810,284 of JALAZF010000141.1, forward strand.
AAGTGAGAAATCTTATTCCAATTTTTTTAATCTCTCTCTACTTTTTTAAATTATTTTCATCCACATTTTTTGTCCTTGGCGTCAAACCCCACTAATGGAGTATGACTTGGCATTACACGTGAAATATTTGATCGTAGAAATAATTTTTTAATATGTTCTTAAACCAATTTACAGCTTGACATTTGTTAATTAAAAATAATTTTTAAAATCTTATTTATTTATAATTTAATAAAAAGCAACTTCTCTCAAATACATTAAATTTAAATCCATTCAGTGTTTTGTCTCTATCTTTCACGCATCATCAGTGTTGAAGAGGTTCATTTTTGCTTTGAAGTTCGTAGTTTTCGTTGAAGTAGGTTAATCGTTTTTCTTTCCGCTTCTGCTAGTGAAGAACTAGTTCGAGCTGTCTTGAAGAAATTTCAGTGTGATTTTTGAAGTTGTGGTCCCAACTGTATATGCATTTAATGTCTTTCGAATTGTTTATGGATTTCAATAGTTAATGTTTCTCCTTTTTTTTGTGTGTCCCACATTTAGGGTTCTGTATTGTATGTGGTCCAATGTGCCCTGAAATGTTGTCGTGTTGACTGAAATATTGTTGACTTTATGTGAATGTAAAACCAAATTTACCCTTGATTGTATTTGTCTTGTACAAGAAATGAGAATATTTTATGTGATATTTTCACCAAGGATTCTTTTGTAAAAGACCCTAAGTTAAAGTTAAGGTATGAAGGTGGGAATATTTATGCATTTAGTGGACAGGACAATGATTATGGTCATTTTTTTAGAGCTAGTGACCTAATTAAGGAGATGGACTCAGAGTTTAGTGTTGATGATGTGAAGTTAAGGTCGAAATAAAATTTTAAAATAATTTTTAATCAACAAATGTCAAGCTGGAAATAGGTTTAAAAACATATTAAAAAAATTAATTACACATGTACAGTCAAATATTATGCGTAATGGCACGTCATACTCCGCTAGTGATACTTAAAGTTAGAGATCAAAAGTGTGGATGAAAAATATTTAAAAGACCGTTCTTTAAAAAAATATTTTTCGAGGAATTAAAAATAAAAGTGGCTATATTTAAAGGGACCACAACAGATCTAACCCTTGATTTTATATTATAAAAAAAGATAACTACTGTTTCTTTTTTAAAATTAATAATAAAAAAATAATAATAAATATCTAACTATATCTAATATTTATAAATTCAATAAACAAACTTTTATATGAAAAATAACTAGAAAATTACTGAACAAGTGAAGGTAATATAAAATAAAATACTTTTCTTAAAATAAAATAAGAAGTGAGAAATCTTATTCCAATTTTTTTAATCTCTCTCTACTTTTTTAAATTATTTTCATCCACATTTTTTGTCCTTGGCGTCAAACCCCACTAATGGAGTATGACTTGGCATTACACGTGAAATATTTGATCGTAGAAATAATTTTTTAATATGTTCTTAAACCAATTTACAGCCTGACATTTGTTAATTAAATATTATTTTTAAAATATTATTTTTTTATAATTTAATAAACAGCAACTTCTCTCAAATACATTAAATTTAAATCCATTCAGTGCTTTGTCTCTATCTTTCACGCATCATCAGTGTTGAAGAGGTTCATTTTTGCTTTGAAGTTCGTAGTTTTCGTTGAAGTAGGTTAATCGTTTTTCTTTCCGCTTCTGCTAGTGAAGAACTAGTTCGAGCTGTCTTGAAGAAATTTCAGTGTGATTTTTGAAGTTGTGGTCCTAACTGTATATGCATTTAATGTCTTTCGAATTGTTTATGGATTTCAATAGTTAATGTTTCTCCTTTTTTTTATGTGTCCCACATTTAGGGTTCTGTATTGTATGTGGTCCAATGTGCCCTGAAATGTTGTCGTGTTGACTGAAATATTGTTGACTTTATGTGAATGTAAAACCAAATTTACCCTTGATTGTATTTGTCTTGTACAAGAAATGAGAATATTTTATGTGATATTTTCACCAAGGATTCTTTTGTAAAAGACCCTGAGTTAAAGTTAAGGTATGAAGGTGGGAATATTTATGCATTTAGTGGACAGGACAATGATTATGGTCATTTTTTTAGAGCTAGTGACCTAATTAAGGAGATGGACTCAGAGTTTAGTGTTGATGATGTGAAGTTAAGGTGGAAATACAATTTTAAAATAATTTTTAATCAACAAATGTCAAGCTGGAAATAGGTTTAAAAACATATTAAAAAAATTAATTACACATGTACAGTCAAATATTATGCGTAATGGCACGTCATACTCCGCTAGTGAAACTTAAAGTTAGAGATCAAAAGTGTGGATGAAAAATATTTAAAAGACCGTTCTTTAAAAAAATATTTTTCGAGGAATTAAAAATAAAAGTGGCTATATTTAGAGGGACCACAACAGATCTAACCCTTGATTTTATATTATAAAAAAAGATAACTACGGTTTCTTTTTTAAAATTAATAATATAAAAACTATAATAAATATCTAACTATATCTAATATTTATAAATTCAATAAACAAGCTTTTATATGAAAAATAACTAGAAAATTACTGAACAAGAGAAGGTAATATAAAATAAAATACTTTTCTTAAAATAAAATAAGAAGTGAGAAATCTTATTCCAATTTTTTTAATCTCTCTCTACTTTTTTAAATTATTTTCATCCACATTTTTTGTCCTTGGCGTCAAACCCCACTAATGGAGTATGACTTGGCATTACACGTGAAATATTTGATCGTAGAAATAATTTTTTAATATGTTCTTAAACCAATTTACAGCTTGACATTTGTTAATTAAAAATAATTTTTAAAATCTTATTTATTTATAATTTAATAAAAAGCAACTTCTCTCAAATACATTAAATTTAAATCCATTCAGTGTTTTGTCTCTATCTTTCACGCATAATCAGTGTTGAAGAGGTTCATTTTTGCTTTGAAGTTCGTAGTTTTCGTTGAAGTAGGTTAATCGTTTTTCTTTCCGCTTCTGCTAGTGAAGAACTAGTTCGAGCTGTCTTGAAGAAATTTCAGTGTGATTTTTGAAGTTGTGGTCCCAACTGTATATGCATTTAATGTCTTTCGAATTGTTTATGGATTTCAATAGTTAATGTTTCTCCTTTTTTTTGTGTGTCCCACATTTAGGGTTCTGTATTGTATGTGGTCCAATGTGCCCTGAAATGTTGTCGTGTTGACTGAAATATTGTTGACTTTATGTGAATGTAAAACCAAATTTACCCTTGATTGTATTTGTCTTGTACAAGAAATGAGAATATTTTATGTGATATTTTCACCAAGGATTCTTTTGTAAAAGACCCTAAGTTAAAGTTAAGGTATGAAGGTGGGAATATTTATGCATTTAGTGGACAGGACAATGATTATGGTCATTTTTTTAGAGCTAGTGACCTAATTAAGGAGATGGACTCAGAGTTTAGTGTTGATGATGTGAAGTTAAGGTGGAAATACAATTTTAAAATAATTTTTAATCAACAAATGTCAAGCTGGAAATAGGTTTAAAAACATATTAAAAAAATTAATTACACATGTACAGTCAAATATTATGCGTAATGGCACGTCATACTCCGCTAGTGAAACTTAAAGTTAGAGATCAAAAGTGTGGATGAAAAATATTTAAAAGACCGTTCTTTAAAAAAATATTTTTCGAGGAATTAAAAATAAAAGTGGCTATATTTAGAGGGACCACAACAGATCTAACCCTTGATTTTATATTATAAAAAAAGATAACTACTGTTTCTTTTTTAAAATTAATAATATAAAAATTATAATAAATATCTAACTATATCTAATATTTATAAATTCAATAAACAAACTTTTATATGAAAAATAACTAGAAAATTACTGAACAAGCGAAGGTAATATAAAATAAAATACTTTTCTTAAAATAAAATAAGAAGTGAGAAATCTTATTCCAATTTTTTTAATCTCTCTCTACTTTTTTAAATTATTTTCATCCACATTTTTTGTCCTTGGCGTCAAACCCCACTAATGGAGTATGACTTGGCATTACACGTGAAATATTTGATCGTAGAAATAATTTTTTAATATGTTCTTAAACCAATTTACAGCTTGACATTTGTTAATTAAAAATAATTTTTAAAATCTTATTTATTTATAATTTAATAAAAAGCAACTTCTCTCAAATACATTAAATTTAAATCCATTCAGTGTTTTGTCTCTATCTTTCACGCATCATCAGTGTTGAAGAGGTTCATTTTTGCTTTGAAGTTCGTAGTTTTCGTTGAAGTAGGTTAATCGTTTTTCTTTCCGCTTCTGCTAGTGAAGAACTAGTTCGAGCTGTCTTGAAGAAATTTCAGTGTGATTTTTGAAGTTGTGGTCCCAACTGTATATGCATTTAATGTCTTTCGAATTGTTTATGGATTTCAATAGTTAATGTTTCTCCGTTTTTTTGTGTGTCCCACATTTAGGGTTCTGTATTGTATGTGGTCCAATGTGCCCTGAAATGTTGTCGTGTTGACTGAAATATTGTTGACTTTATGTGAATGTAAAACCAAATTTACCCTTGATTGTATTTGTCTTGTACAAGAAATGAGAATATTTTATGTGATATTTTCACCAAGGATTCTTTTGTAAAAGACCCTAAGTTAAAGTTAAGGTATGAAGGTGGGAATATTTATGCATTTAGTGGACAGGACAATGATTATGGTCATTTTTTTAGAGCTAGTGACCTAATTAAGGAGATGGACTCAGAGTTTAGTGTTGATGATGTGAAGTTAAGGTGGAAATAAAATTTTAAAATAATTTTTAATCAACAAATGTCAAGCTGGAAATAGGTTTAAAAACATATTAAAAAAATTAATTACACATGTACAGTCAAATATTATGCGTAATGGCACGTCATACTCCGCTAGTGAAACTTAAAGTTAGAGATCAAAAGTGTGGATGAAAAATATTTAAAAGACCGTTCTTTAAAAAAATATTTTTCGAGGAATTAAAAATAAAAGTGGCTATATTTAAAGGGACCACAACAGATCTAACCCTTGATTTTATATTATAAAAAAAGATAACTACTGTTTCTTTTTTAAAATTAATAATAAAAAAATAATAATAAATATCTAACTATATCTAATATTTATAAATTCAATAAACAAACTTTTATATGAAAAATAACTAGAAAATTACTGAACAAGTGAAGGTAATATAAAATAAAATACTTTTCTTAAAATAAAATAAGAAGTGAGAAATCTTATTCCAATTTTTTTAATCTCTCTCTACTTTTTTAAATTATTTTCATCCACATTTTTTGTCCTTGGCGTCAAACCCCACTAATGGAGTATGACTTGGCATTACACGTGAAATATTTGATCGTAGAAATAATTTTTTAATATGTTCTTAAACCAATTTACAGCCTGACATTTGTTAATTAAATATTATTTTTAAAATATTATTTTTTTATAATTTAATAAACAGCAACTTCTCTCAAATACATTAAATTTAAATCCATTCAGTGCTTTGTCTCTATCTTTCACGCATCATCAGTGTTGAAGAGGTTCATTTTTGCTTTGAAGTTCGTAGTTTTCGTTGAAGTAGGTTAATCGTTTTTCTTTCCGCTTCTGCTAGTGAAGAACTAGTTCGAGCTGTCTTGAAGAAATTTCAGTGTGATTTTTGAAGTTGTGGTCCTAACTGTATATGCATTTAATGTCTTTCGAATTGTTTATGGATTTCAATAGTTAATGTTTCTCCTTTTTTTTATGTGTCCCACATTTAGGGTTCTGTATTGTATGTGGTCCAATGTGCCCTGAAATGTTGTCGTGTTGACTGAAATATTGTTGACTTTATGTGAATGTAAAACCAAATTTACCCTTGATTGTATTTGTCTTGTACAAGAAATGAGAATATTTTATGTGATATTTTCACCAAGGATTCTTTTGTAAAAGACCCTGAGTTAAAGTTAAGGTATGAAGGTGGGAATATTTATGCATTTAGTGGACAGGACAATGATTATGGTCATTTTTTTAGAGCTAGTGACCTAATTAAGGAGATGGACTCAGAGTTTAGTGTTGATGATGTGAAGTTAAGGTGGAAATACAATTTTAAAATAATTTTTAATCAACAAATGTCAAGCTGGAAATAGGTTTAAAAACATATTAAAAAAATTAATTACACATGTACAGTCAAATATTATGCGTAATGGCACGTCATACTCCGCTAGTGAAACTTAAAGTTAGAGATCAAAAGTGTGGATGAAAAATATTTAAAAGACCGTTCTTTAAAAAAATATTTTTCGAGGAATTAAAAATAAAAGTGGCTATATTTAGAGGGACCACAACAGATCTAACCCTTGATTTTATATTATAAAAAAAGATAACTACTGTTTCTTTTTTAAAATTAATAATATAAAAACTATAATAAATATCTAACTATATCTAATATTTATAAATTCAATAAACAAGCTTTTATATGAAAAATAACTAGAAAATTACTGAACAAGAGAAGGTAATATAAAATAAAATACTTTTCTTAAAATAAAATAAGAAGTGAGAAATCTTATTCCAATTTTTTTAATCTCTCTCTACTTTTTTAAATTATTTTCATCCACATTTTTTGTCCTTGGCGTCAAACCCCACTAATGGAGTATGACTTGGCATTACACGTGAAATATTTGATCGTAGAAATAATTTTTTAATATGTTCTTAAACCAATTTACAGCTTGACATTTGTTAATTAAAAATAATTTTTAAAATCTTATTTATTTATAATTTAATAAAAAGCAACTTCTCTCAAATACATTAAATTTAAATCCATTCAGTGTTTTGTCTCTATCTTTCACGCATCATCAGTGTTGAAGAGGTTCATTTTTGCTTTGAAGTTCGTAGTTTTCGTTGAAGTAGGTTAATCGTTTTTCTTTCCGCTTCTGCTAGTGAAGAACTAGTTCGAGCTGTCTTGAAGAAATTTCAGTGTGATTTTTGAAGTTGTGGTCCCAACTGTATATGCATTTAATGTCTTTCGAATTGTTTATGGATTTCAATAGTTAATGTTTCTCCTTTTTTTTGTGTGTCCCACATTTAGGGTTCTGTATTGTATGTGGTCCAATGTGCCCTGAAATGTTGTCGTGTTGACTGAAATATTGTTGACTTTATGTGAATGTAAAACCAAATTTACCCTTGATTGTATTTGTCTTGTACAAGAAATGAGAATATTTTATGTGATATTTTCACCAAGGATTCTTTTGTAAAAGACCCTAAGTTAAAGTTAAGGTATGAAGGTGGGAATATTTATGCATTTAGTGGACAGGACAATGATTATGGTCATTTTTTTAGAGCTAGTGACCTAATTAAGGAGATGGACTCAGAGTTTAGTGTTGATGATGTGAAGTTAAGGTGGAAATACAATTTTAAAATAATTTTTAATCAACAAATGTCAAGCTGGAAATAGGTTTAAAAACATATTAAAAAAATTAATTACACATGTACAGTCAAATATTATGCGTAATGGCACGTCATACTCCGCTAGTGAAACTTAAAGTTAGAGATCAAAAGTGTGGATGAAAAATATTTAAAAGACCGTTCTTTAAAAAAATATTTTTCGAGGAATTAAAAATAAAAGTGGCTATATTTAGAGGGACCACAACAGATCTAACCCTTGATTTTATATTATAAAAAAAGATAACTACTGTTTCTTTTTTAAAATTAATAATATAAAAATTATAATAAATATCTAACTATATCTAATATTTATAAATTCAATAAACAAACTTTTATATGAAAAATAACTAGAAAATTACTGAACAAGCGAAGGTAATATAAAATAAAATACTTTTCTTAAAATAAAATAAGAAGTGAGAAATCTTATTCCAATTTTTTTAATCTCTCTCTACTTTTTTAAATTATTTTCATCCACATTTTTTGTCCATGGCGTCAAACCCCACTAATGGAGTATGACTTGGCATTACACGTGAAATATTTGATCGTGGAAATAATTTTTTAATATGTTCTTAAACCAATTTACAGCTTGACATTTGTTAATTAAAAATAATTTTTAAAATCTTATTTATTTATAATTTAATAAAAAGCAACTTCTCTCAAATACATTAAATTTAAATCCATTCAGTGTTTTGTCTCTATCTTTCACGCATCATCAGTGTTGAAGAGGTTCATTTTTGCTTTGAAGTTCGTAGTTTTCGTTGAAGTAGGTTAATCGTTTTTCTTTCCGCTTCTGCTAGTGAAGAACTAGTTCGAGCTGTCTTGAAGAAATTTCAGTGTGATTTTTGAAGTTGTGGTCCCAACTGTATATGCATTTAATGTCTTTCGAATTGTTTATGGATTTCAATAGTTAATGTTTCTCCTTTTTTTTGTGTGTCCCACATTTAGGGTTCTGTATTGTATGTGGTCCAATGTGCCCTGAAATGTTGTCGTGTTGACTGAAATATTGTTGACTTTATGTGAATGTAAAACCAAATTTACCCTTGATTGTATTTGTCTTGTACAAGAAATGAGAATATTTTATGTGATATTTTCACCAAGGATTCTTTTGTAAAAGACCCTAAGTTAAAGTTAAGGTATGAAGGTGGGAATATTTATGCATTTAGTGGACAGGACAATGATTATGGTCATTTTTTTAGAGCTAGTGACCTAATTAAGGAGATGGACTCAGAGTTTAGTGTTGATGATGTGAAGTTAAGGTGGAAATACAATTTTAAAATAATTTTTAATCAACAAATGTCAAGCTGGAAATAGGTTTAAAAACATATTAAAAAAATTAATTACACATGTACAGTCAAATATTATGCGTAATGGCACGTCATACTCCGCTAGTGAAACTTAAAGTTAGAGATCAAAAGTGTGGATGAAAAATATTTAAAAGACCGTTCTTTAAAAAAATATTTTTCGAGGAATTAAAAATAAAAGTGGCTATATTTAGAGGGACCACAACAGATCTAACCCTTGATTTTATATTATAAAAAAAGATAACTACTGTTTCTTTTTTAAAATTAATAATATAAAAATTATAATAAATATCTAACTATATCTAATATTTATAAATTCAATAAACAAACTTTTATATGAAAAATAACTAGAAAATTACTGAACAAGCGAAGGTAATATAAAATAAAATACTTTTCTTAAAATAAAATAAGATGTGAGAAATCTTATTCCAATTTTTTTAATCTCTCTCTACTTTTTTAAATTATTTTCATCCACATTTTTTGTCCTTGGCGTCAAACCCCACTAATGGAGTATGACTTGGCATTACACGTGAAATATTTGATCGTGGAAATAATTTTTTAATATGTTCTTAAACCAATTTACAGCTTGACATTTGTTAATTAAAAATAATTTTTAAAATCTTATTTATTTATAATTTAATAAAAAGCAACTTCTCTCAAATACATTAAATTTAAATCCATTCAGTGTTTTGTCTCTATCTTTCACGCATCATCAGTGTTGAAGAGGTTCATTTTTGCTTTGAAGTTCGTAGTTTTCGTTGAAGTAGGTTAATCGTTTTTCTTTCCGCTTCTGCTAGTGAAGAACTAGTTCGAGCTGTCTTGAAGAAATTTCAGTGTGATTTTTGAAGTTGTGGTCCCAACTGTATATGCATTTAATGTCTTTCGAATTGTTTATGGATTTCAATAGTTAATGTTTCTCCTTTTTTTTGTGTGTCCCACATTTAGGGTTCTGTATTGTATGTGGTCCAATGTGCCCTGAAATGTTGTCGTGTTGACTGAAATATTGTTGACTTTATGTGAATGTAAAACCAAATTTACCCTTGATTGTATTTGTCTTGTACAAGAAATGAGAATATTTTATGTGATATTTTCACCAAGGATTCTTTTGTAAAAGACCCTAAGTTAAAGTTAAGGTATGAAGGTGGGAATATTTATGCATTTAGTGGACAGGACAATGATTATGGTCATTTTTTTAGAGCTAGTGACCTAATTAAGGAGATGGACTCAGAGTTTAGTGTTGATGATGTGAAGTTAAGGTGGAAATACAATTTTAAAATAATTTTTAATCAACAAATGTCAAGCTGGAAATAGGTTTAAAAACATATTAAAAAAATTAATTACACATGTACAGTCAAATATTATGCGTAATGGCACGTCATACTCCGCTAGTGAAACTTAAAGTTAGAGATCAAAAGTGTGGATGAAAAATATTTAAAAGACCGTTCTTTAAAAAAATATTTTTCGAGGAATTAAAAATAAAAGTGGCTATATTTAGAGGGACCACAACAGATCTAACCCTTGATTTTATATTATAAAAAAAGATAACTACTGTTTCTTTTTTAAAATTAATAATATAAAAATTATAATAAATATCTAACTATATCTAATATTTATAAATTCAATAAACAAACTTTTATATGAAAAATAACTAGAAAATTACTGAACAAGCGAAGGTAATATAAAATAAAATACTTTTCTTAAAATAAAATAAGAAGTGAGAAATCTTATTCCAATTTTTTTAATCTCTCTCTACTTTTTTAAATTATTTTCATCCACATTTTTTGTCCATGGCGTCAAACCCCACTAATGGAGTATGACTTGGCATTACACGTGAAATATTTGATCGTGGAAATAATTTTTTAATATGTTCTTAAACCAATTTACAGCTTGACATTTGTTAATTAAAAATAATTTTTAAAATCTTATTTATTTATAATTTAATAAAAAGCAACTTCTCTCAAATACATTAAATTTAAATCCATTCAGTGTTTTGTCTCTATCTTTCACGCATCATCAGTGTTGAAGAGGTTCATTTTTGCTTTGAAGTTCGTAGTTTTCGTTGAAGTAGGTTAATCGTTTTTCTTTCCGCTTCTGCTAGTGAAGAACTAGTTCGAGCTGTCTTGAAGAAATTTCAGTGTGATTTTTGAAGTTGTGGTCCCAACTGTATATGCATTTAATGTCTTTCGAATTGTTTATGGATTTCAATAGTTAATGTTTCTCCTTTTTTTTGTGTGTCCCACATTTAGGGTTCTGTATTGTATGTGGTCCAATGTGCCCTGAAATGTTGTCGTGTTGACTGAAATATTGTTGACTTTATGTGAATGTAAAACCAAATTTACCCTTGATTGTATTTGTCTTGTACAAGAAATGAGAATATTTTATGTGATATTTTCACCAAGGATTCTTTTGTAAAAGACCCTAAGTTAAAGTTAAGGTATGAAGGTGGGAATATTTATGCATTTAGTGGACAGGACAATGATTATGGTCATTTTTTTAGAGCTAGTGACCTAATTAAGGAGATGGACTCAGAGTTTAGTGTTGATGATGTGAAGTTAAGGTGGAAATACAATTTTAAAATAATTTTTAATCAACAAATGTCAAGCTGGAAATAGGTTTAAAAACATATTAAAAAAATTAATTACACATGTACAGTCAAATATTATGCGTAATGGCACGTCATACTCCGCTAGTGAAACTTAAAGTTAGAGATCAAAAGTGTGGATGAAAAATATTTAAAAGACCGTTCTTTAAAAAAATATTTTTCGAGGAATTAAAAATAAAAGTGGCTATATTTAGAGGGACCACAACAGATCTAACCCTTGATTTTATATTATAAAAAAAGATAACTACTGTTTCTTTTTTAAAATTAATAATATAAAAATTATAATAAATATCTAACTATATCTAATATTTATAAATTCAATAAACAAACTTTTATATGAAAAATAACTAGAAAATTACTGAACAAGCGAAGGTAATATAAAATAAAATACTTTTCTTAAAATAAAATAAGAAGTGAGAAATCTTATTCCAATTTTTTTAATCTCTCTCTACTTTTTTAAATTATTTTCATCCACATTTTTTGTCCTTGGCGTCAAACCCCACTAATGGAGTATGACTTGGCATTACACGTGAAATATTTGATCGTGGAAATAATTTTTTAATATGTTCTTAAACTAATTTACAGCTTGACATTTGTTAATTAAAAATAATTTTTAAAATCTTATTTATTTATAATTTAATAAAAAGCAACTTCTCTCAAATACATTAAATTTAAATCCATTCAGTGTTTTGTCTCTATCTTTCACGCATCATCAGTGTTGAAGAGGTTCATTTTTGCTTTGAAGTTCGTAGTTTTCGTTGAAGTAGGTTAATCGTTTTTCTTTCCGCTTCTGCTAGTGAAGAACTAGTTCGAGCTGTCTTGAAGAAATTTCAGTGTGATTTTTGAAGTTGTGGTCCCAACTGTATATGCATTTAATGTCTTTCGAATTGTTTATGGATTTCAATAGTTAATGTTTCTCCTTTTTTTTGTGTGTCCCACATTTAGGGTTCTGTATTGTATGTGGTCCAATGTGCCCTGAAATGTTGTCGTGTTGACTGAAATATTGTTGACTTTATGTGAATGTAAAACCAAATTTACCCTTGATTGTATTTGTCTTGTACAAGAAATGAGAATATTTTATGTGATATTTTCACCAAGGATTCTTTTGTAAAAGACCCTAAGTTAAAGTTAAGGTATGAAGGTGGGAATATTTATGCATTTAGTGGACAGGACAATGATTATGGTCATTTTTTTAGAGCTAGTGACCTAATTAAGGAGATGGACTCAGAGTTTAGTGTTGATGATGTGAAGTTAAGGTGGAAATACAATTTTAAAATAATTTTTAATCAACAAATGTCAAGCTGGAAATAGGTTTAAAAACATATTAAAAAAATTAATTACACATGTACAGTCAAATATTATGCGTAATGGCACGTCATACTCCGCTAGTGAAACTTAAAGTTAGAGATCAAAAGTGTGGATGAAAAATATTTAAAAGACCGTTCTTTAAAAAAATATTTTTCGAGGAATTAAAAATAAAAGTGGCTATATTTAGAGGGACCACAACAGATCTAACCCTTGATTTTATATTATAAAAAAAGATAACTACTGTTTCTTTTTTAAAATTAATAATATAAAAATTATAATAAATATCTAACTATATCTAATATTTATAAATTCAATAAACAAACTTTTATATGAAAAATAACTAGAAAATTACTGAACAAGCGAAGGTAATATAAAATAAAATACTTTTCTTAAAATAAAATAAGAAGTGAGAAATCTTATTCCAATTTTTTTAATCTCTCTCTACTTTTTTAAATTATTTTCATCCACATTTTTTGTCCTTGGCGTCAAACCCCACTAATGGAGTATGACTTGGCATTACACGTGAAATATTTGATCGTGGAAATAATTTTTTAATATGTTCTTAAACCAATTTACAGCTTGACATTTGTTAATTAAAAATAATTTTTAAAATCTTATTTATTTATAATTTAATAAAAAGCAACTTCTCTCAAATACATTAAATTTAAATCCATTCAGTGTTTTGTCTCTATCTTTCACGCATCATCAGTGTTGAAGAGGTTCATTTTTGCTTTGAAGTTCGTAGTTTTCGTTGAAGTAGGTTAATCGTTTTTCTTTCCGCTTCTGCTAGTGAAGAACTAGTTCGAGCTGTCTTGAAGAAATTTCAGTGTGATTTTTGAAGTTGTGGTCCCAACTGTATATGCATTTAATGTCTTTCGAATTGTTTATGGATTTCAATAGTTAATGTTTCTCCTTTTTTTTGTGTGTCCCACATTTAGGGTTCTGTATTGTATGTGGTCCAATGTGCCCTGAAATGTTGTCGTGTTGACTGAAATATTGTTGACTTTATGTGAATGTAAAACCAAATTTACCCTTGATTGTATTTGTCTTGTACAAGAAATGAGAATATTTTATGTGATATTTTCACCAAGGATTCTTTTGTAAAAGACCCTAAGTTAAAGTTAAGGTATGAAGGTGGGAATATTTATGCATTTAGTGGACAGGACAATGATTATGGTCATTTTTTTAGAGCTAGTGACCTAATTAAGGAGATGGACTCAGAGTTTAGTGTTGATGATGTGAAGTTAAGGTGGAAATACAATTTTAAAATAATTTTTAATCAACAAATGTCAAGCTGGAAATAGGTTTAAAAACATATTAAAAAAATTAATTACACATGTACAGTCAAATATTATGCGTAATGGCACGTCATACTCCGCTAGTGAAACTTAAAGTTAGAGATCAAAAGTGTGGATGAAAAATATTTAAAAGACCGTTCTTTAAAAAAATATTTTTCGAGGAATTAAAAATACAAGTGGCTATATTTAGAGGGACCACAACAGATCTAACCCTTGATTTTATATTATAAAAAAAGATAACTACTGTTTCTTTTTTAAAATTAATAATATAAAAATTATAATAAATATCTAACTATATCTAATATTTATAAATTCAATAAACAAACTTTTATATGAAAAATAACTAGAAAATTACTGAACAAGCGAAGGTAATATAAAATAAAATACTTTTCTTAAAATAAAATAAGAAGTGAGAAATCTTATTCCAATTTTTTTAATCTCTCTCTACTTTTTTAAATTATTTTCATCCACATTTTTTGTCCTTGGCGTCAAACCCCACTAATGGAGTATGACTTGGCATTACACGTGAAATATTTGATCGTAGAAATAATTTTTTAATATGTTCTTAAACCAATTTACAGCTTGACATTTGTTAATTAAAAATAATTTTTAAAATCTTATTTATTTATAATTTAATAAAAAGCAACTTCTCTCAAATACATTAAATTTAAATCCATTCAGTGTTTTGTCTCTATCTTTCACGCATCATCAGTGTTGAAGAGGTTCATTTTTGCTTTGAAGTTCGTAGTTTTCGTTGAAGTAGGTTAATCGTTTTTCTTTCCGCTTCTGCTAGTGAAGAACTAGTTCGAGCTGTCTTGAAGAAATTTCAGTGTGATTTTTGAAGTTGTGGTCCCAACTGTATATGCATTTAATGTCTTTCGAATTGTTTATGGATTTCAATAGTTAATGTTTCTCCTTTTTTTTGTGTGTCCCACATTTAGGGTTCTGTATTGTATGTGGTCCAATGTGCCCTGAAATGTTGTCGTGTTGACTGAAATATTGTTGACTTTATGTGAATGTAAAACCAAATTTACCCTTGATTGTATTTGTCTTGTACAAGAAATGAGAATATTTTATGTGATATTTTCACCAAGGATTCTTTTGTAAAAGACCCTAAGTTAAAGTTAAGGTATGAAGGTGGGAATATTTATGCATTTAGTGGACAGGACAATGATTATGGTCATTTTTTTAGAGCTAGTGACCTAATTAAGGAGATGGACTCAGAGTTTAGTGTTGATGATGTGAAGTTAAGGTGGAAATACAATTTTAAAATAATTTTTAATCAACAAATGTCAAGCTGGAAATAGGTTTAAAAACATATTAAAAAAATTAATTACACATGTACAGTCAAATATTATGCGTAATGGCACGTCATACTCCGCTAGTGAAACTTAAAGTTAGAGATCAAAAGTGTGGATGAAAAATATTTAAAAGACCGTTCTTTAAAAAAATATTTTTCGAGGAATTAAAAATACAAGTGGCTATATTTAGAGGGACCACAACAGATCTAACCCTTGATTTTATATTATAAAAAAAGATAACTACTGTTTCTTTTTTAAAATTAATAATATAAAAATTATAATAAATATCTAACTATATCTAATATTTATAAATTCAATAAACAAACTTTTATATGAAAAATAACTAGAAAATTACTGAACAAGCGAAGGTAATATAAAATAAAATACTTTTCTTAAAATAAAATAAGAAGTGAGAAATCTTATTCCAATTTTTTTAATCTCTCTCTACTTTTTTAAATTATTTTCATCCACATTTTTTGTCCTTGGCGTCAAACCCCACTAATGGAGTATGACTTGGCATTACACGTGAAATATTTGATCGTAGAAATAATTTTTTAATATGTTCTTAAACCAATTTACAGCTTGACATTTGTTAATTAAAAATAATTTTTAAAATCTTATTTATTTATAATTTAATAAAAAGCAACTTCTCTCAAATACATTAAATTTAAATCCATTCAGTGTTTTGTCTCTATCTTTCACGCATCATCAGTGTTGAAGAGGTTCATTTTTGCTTTGAAGTTCGTAGTTTTCGTTGAAGTAGGTTAATCGTTTTTCTTTCCGCTTCTGCTAGTGAAGAACTAGTTCGAGCTGTCTTGAAGAAATTTCAGTGTGATTTTTGAAGTTGTGGTCCCAACTGTATATGCATTTAATGTCTTTCGAATTGTTTATGGATTTCAATAGTTAATGTTTCTCCTTTTTTTTTTGTGTCCCACATTTAGGGTTCTGTATTGTATGTGGTCCAATGTGCCCTGAAATGTTGTCGTGTTGACTGAAATATTGTTGACTTTATGTGAATGTAAAACCAAATTTACCCTTGATTGTATTTGTCTTGTACAAGAAATGAGAATATTTTATGTGATATTTTCACCAAGGATTCTTTTGTAAAAGACCCTAAGTTAAAGTTAAGGTATGAAGGTGGGAATATTTATGCATTTAGTGGACAGGACAATGATTATGGTCATTTTTTTAGAGCTAGTGACCTAATTAAGGAGATGGACTCAGAGTTTAGTGTTGATGATGTGAAGTTAAGGTGGAAATACAATTTTAAAATAATTTTTAATCAACAAATGTCAAGCTGGAAATAGGTTTAAAAACATATTAAAAAAATTAATTACACATGTACAGTCAAATATTATGCGTAATGGCACGTCATACTCCGCTAGTGAAACTTAAAGTTAGAGATCAAAAGTGTGGATGAAAAATATTTAAAAGACCGTTCTTTAAAAAAATATTTTTCGAGGAATTAAAAATAAAAGTGGCTATATTTAGAGGGACCACAACAGATCTAACCCTTGATCTTATATTATAAAAAAAGATAACTACTGTTTCTTTTTTAAAATTAATAATATAAAAATTATAATAAATATCTAACTATATCTAATATTTATAAATTCAATAAACAAACTTTTATATGAAAAATAACTAGAAAATTACTGAACAAGCGAAGGTAATATAAAATAAAATACTTTTCTTAAAATAAAATAAGAAGTGAGAAATCTTATTCCAATTTTTTTAATCTCTCTCTACTTTTTTAAATTATTTTCATCCACATTTTTTGTCCTTGGCGTCAAACCCCACTAATGGAGTATGACTTGGCATTACACGTGAAATATTTGATCGTAGAAATAATTTTTTAATATGTTCTTAAACCAATTTACAGCTTGACATTTGTTAATTAAAAATAATTTTTAAAATCTTATTTTTTTATAATTTAATAAACAGCAACTTCTCTCAAATACATTAAATTTAAATCCATTCAGTGCTTTGTCTCTATCTTTCACGCATCATCAGTGTTGAAGAGGTTCATTTTTGCTTTGAAGTTCGTAGTTTTCGTTGAAGTAGGTTAATCGTTTTTCTTTCCGCTTCTGCTAGTGAAGAACTAGTTCGAGCTGTCTTGAAGAAATTTCAGTGTGATTTTTGAAGTTGTGGTCCCAACTGTATATGCATTTAATGTCTTTCGAATTGTTTATGGATTTCAATAGTTAATGTTTCTCCTTTTTTTTATGTGTCCCACATTTAGGGTTCTGTATTGTATGTGGTCCAATGTGCCCTGAAATGTTGTCGTGTTGACTGAAATATTGTTGACTTTATGTGAATGTAAAACCAAATTTACCCTTGATTGTATTTGTCTTGTACAAGAAATGAGAATATTTTATGTGATATTTTCACCAAGGATTCTTTTGTAAAAGACCCTGAGTTAAAGTTAAGGTATGAAGGTGGGAATATTTATGCATTTAGTGGACAGGACAATGATTATGGTCATTTTTTTAGAGCTAGTGACCTAATTAAGGAGATGGACTCAGAGTTTAGTGTTGATGATGTGAAGTTAAGGTGGAAATACAATTTTAAAATAATTTTTAATCAACAAATGTCAAGCTGGAAATAGGTTTAAAAACTTATTAAAAAAATTAATTACACATGTACAGTCAAATATTATGCGTACTGGCACGTCATACTCCGCTAGTGAAACATAAAATTAGAGATCAAAAGTGTGGATGAAAAATATTTAAAAGACCGTTCTTTAAAAAAATATTTTTCGAGGAATTAAAAATAAAAGTGGCTATATTTAAAGGGACCACAACAGATCTAACCGTTGATTTTATATTATAAAAAAAGATAACTACTGTTTCTTTTTTAAAATTAATAATATAAAAATAATAATAAATATCTAACTATATCTAATATTTATAAATTCAATAAACAAACTTTTATATGAAAAATAACTAGAAAATTACTGAACAAGCGAAGGTAATATAAAATAAAATACTTTTCTTAAAATAAAATAAGAAGTGAGAAATCTTATTCCAATTTTTTTAATCTCTCTCTACTTTTTTAAATTATTTTCATCCACATTTTTTGTCCTTGGCGTCAAACCCCACTAATGGAGTATGACTTGGCATTACACGTGAAATATTTGATCGTAGAAATAATTTTTTAATATGTTCTTAAACCAATTTACAGCCTGACATTTGTTAATTAAATATAATTTTTAAAATATAATTTTTTTATAATTTAATAAACAGCAACTTCTCTCAAATACATTAAATTTAAATCCATTCAGTGCTTTGTCTCTATCTTTCTCGCATCATCAGTGTTGAAGAGGTTCATTTTTGCTTTGAAGTTCGTAGTTTTCGTTGAAGTAGGTTAATCGTTTTTCTTTCCGCTTCTGCTAGTGAAGAACTAGTTCGAGCTGTCTTGAAGAAATTTCAGTGTGATTTTTGAAGTTGTGGTCCCAACTGTATATGCATTAAATGTCTTTCGAATTGTTTATGGATTTCAATAGTTAATGTTTCTCCTTTTTTTTTTATGTGTCCCACATTTAGGGTTCTGTATTGTATGTGGTCCAATGTGCCCTGAAATGTTGTCGTGTTGACTGAAATATTGTTGACTTTATGTGAATGTAAAACCAAATTTACCCTTGATTGTATTTGTCTTGTACAAGAAATGAGAATATTTTATGTGATATTTTCACCAAGGATTCTTTTGTAAAAGACCCTGAGTTAAAGTTAAGGTATGAAGGTGGGAATATTTATGCATTTAGTGGACAGGACAATGATTATGGTCATTTTTTTAGAGCTAGTGACCTAATTAAGGATATGGACTCAGAGTTTAGTGTTGATGATGTGAAGTTAAGGTGGAAATACAATTTTAAAATAATTTTTAATCAACAAATGTCAAGCTGGAAATAGGTTTAAAAACTTATTAAAAAAATTAATTACACATGTACAGTCAAATATTATGCGTACTGGCACGTCATACTCCGCTAGTGAAACTTAAAATTAGAGATCAAAAGTGTGGATGAAAAATATTTAAAAGACCGTTCTTTAAAAAAATATTTTTCGAGGAATTAAAAATAAAAGTGGCTATATTTAGAGGGACCACAACAGATCTAACCCTTGATTTTATATTATAAAAAAAGATAACTACTGTTTCTTTTTTAAAATTAATAATATAAAAATTATAATAAATATCTAACTATATCTAATATTTATAAATTCAATAAACAAACTTTTATATGAAAAATAACTAGAAAATTACTGAACAAGCGAAGGTAATATAAAATAAAATACTTTTCTTAAAATAAAATAAGAAGTGAGAAATCTTATTCCAATTTTTTTAATCTCTCTCTACTTTTTAAAATTATTTTCATCCACATTTTTTGTCCTTGGCGTCAAACCCCACTAATGGAGTATGACTTGGCATTACACGTGAAATATTTGATCGTAGAAATAATTTTTTAATATGTTCTTAAACCAATTTACAGCCTGACATTTGTTAATTAAAAATAATTTTTAAAATCTTATTTTTTTATAATTTAATAAACAACAACTTCTCTCAAATACATTAAATTTAAATCCATTCAGTGCTTTGTCTCTATCTTTCACGCATCATCAGTGTTGAAGAGGTTCATTTTTGCTTTGAAGTTCGTAGTTTTCGTTGAAGTAGGTTAATCGTTTTTCTTTCCGCTTCTGCTAGTGAAGAACTAGTTCGAGCTGTCTTGAAGAAATTTCAGTGTGATTTTTGAAGTTGTGGTCCCAACTGTATATGCATTTAATGTCTTTCGAATTGTTTATGGATTTCAATAGTTAATGTTTCTCCTTTTTTTTTATGTGTCCCACATTTAGGGTTCTGTATTGTATGTGGTCCAATGTGCCCTGAAATGTTGTCGTGTTGACTGAAATATTGTTGACTTTATGTGAATGTAAAACCAAATTTACCCTTGATTGTATTTGTCTTGTACAAGAAATGAGAATATTTTATGTGATATCACTACCAAAAAAAAGGAAAATTATGGCGGTTAAGGTAGTGCTATAATGGCGGTTTTAAGTGCCATAATTTTCAAAAGTGACGTTTTCTTAAAACGCCATAATTTTGGCTGCCGCTACGTAAAAAATGGCGGTTTCATATCAACCGCCATACTAACCGCCACAATTTACTCAGGAATAAAATGGCGGTTTTGTATGGGTATTTAGTATCAGTTTTAAACGCCACAATTTTCATTATGTTTCTTAAAAAATAATATATAATATGGTGATTATAACCGCCACAATTTTCAAATTTTTAAATACATATATTAAATATAATAGGAAAAACTGCATTAAAAAGAAAAGGAAAATACACAAAAGGAACATAAGATATCACATTGTCATCATTTAAGTATTTGAGCTCCCGTTACAGAAGGTTCAATTTAATCAGTAAGGCAAAATGCAGTCTAATATTGTCATAGGTCTAACACAAAGAGCAGTAACTACTAGACAGAGATCACAACAATGCTTGTTAACTAATTTAATGAGAATATTTGTTAGCACACATATAAGGTGTTTTTATCCACAAATTTACTCTTAGGCCCATCTGACTGTTGAAATGGGTTTGCAATTTCATCTGAACCATCAGTTGGGGACACAAGCATCACATCAATTTCTCTACAAATTATTAAACCGATACTTTTGGTCTTATCCATAGTTTTTAATGGATCATCAGAATCTTTAAGAAACTGAACAACATCGTCCAGCCGCTATGCAAACCAAATTTATTACCACCAGTTATATAATTGTCTTGGAACATCAGCTAAAAGACCTGGACCTGCAAAATTCATTACTTAAACAAGACAATCTTACAACGTAATAACCAATAAAATAAAACACATGGATAAAAAGAAGAATAGAAAAGAAGATGAAACTATTGAGGACGTGCAAGTCGAGGGAGTCAATATCAAAGGTAGCATCAAAGTAGTGATCTTAGTAGTGGCCAGGGGCATCAACATGAATGTCGGTATGAGTCGGAAGTGTCATTTCAGAGTTGTTAACGATGGAACTGTTCTTCATGCTCTTTGGAAGCCACTGGAATTTACTGATATCATCTTTAGATTCAAACTCCAACAGTCAGGTCACAAGTATTCTAACAAATATATATGTAAAATTCCCAATTGCTTATTTAGTTAATACATACCACTTATTATACCAAGAGATCTCCAAGAGATGAAATCTTTGGGTCAATAACTATTTGTGCTTCTTAACTAAACTTTTATGACTTGCCGTACATCTTTAAGTTGACCCCACTTTAGTTCGATGATAATTTCTACAGTATATAGTTTTAAGATATATAAATGCACACAAAATTGTGCAATATAATTTCTTTTACAATGACATCTCCAATAAAAGTACGGTCAAATTTGATCCCAGCAACAGAGAGAGAAGAAATAAATAGCAAAAAAAGAATGTACAAATTACCAGTTTGAGCCTTGAAGCATGGACGCAAAAGACATTCGCTTGTCACCACTTCATACATGGTTGTGATATTTGGAAGAATTCCGGTTTTCGTATGTGCTGAGACAATTACCTATTAATAAACAAGCATCACATTCATTCATGCATGACTGTTTCATATAAGAAGAGGTTGTTGATTTTGAGAACAAAAACAAAACAGATAGTATTAAAAGAACATACAATGTCAAGTAATCTTGGATAAAATGTTTAGAGAATATTACTACTTGTATCGAGCGGTATCGTAAAATTTGAAGAATAATATATCTCTAATAGTAAAACTTTGGAGATTTTTTAGAGATAAATAGAATACTCCTGTATGTAGGCCACAACATAAAAAATGCAAAAGTTCTCTACCATACTTCTCATTTCCATGTATATAAAGTTAAAAAAAATGCAAAAGGAAACACTAGCTGATCCATCTAAAATCTAAGGTTATCTTATTTTAAACGATATAACATTATACTCTACTGAACCTCAAATGATGTCAGGACCATGTTATTCAGAAGAATTGAATATCTGACTACAAGTGCAATATATCAACACCAAGAGTTCACCTATAACTTTATGCCAAATGACACTTATTTCTCTAGAATGCACTCTATTAAGCCATTTCCTCTTAAAAGCTACATAATATATATTTTGACTTATGGGTGATGAAATTGGATGGATGAAATTTGGTTCGTACACGTGGCATGATATGAGTAAATATTGAACATAAACTAAACATTCAAAACAAATAAGTATTAAAACAAATTTGGGTGGAGGTACTTCAGTAGTGCATCATATGTGGGCAATTTGCAACCAAAATCTCTAAGATTCACCATCGTGTGATTCTAATAATAATTCATGCAAATTAAAATTAAAAGACACTAAAAATATTATCATAAATTATAAATTAGTTTTAAAATAGATAATGAAACTAGATAAACATATAATATGAAATAATAATATTTTTAATATATAAATTGTCAATATCTTTCCAGTCATAGGGTAAGCTATAAAGCTGAATTCCAAAAGAGGTTGGAACTGCAACCTTACAAATCCAGGTGTGACCCTTCATCAAAAATTTTATCCCCTTTTCAGAAACTTTAATTTTGGCACCTCTTTTGTCAGAGCATCAACAAGGTGCCTCTTTCTAGACATGAAAAATATTTCAAGGTTACCATTTTTATAATATATAACACAATAAACATTCCCATGGACATAAGTAACTAGAAGGATTCTCAATAACATTCAGAGAGGTTTACACTATGTTTTTAGTTCAGTATTATTCTAACATAAGTTGTACATAAGCTGATTTTAAAAAAACTATGAAAAAAAACTAATAAAATTGATAACTAGAATTTATTTGGACAAAAGTAACTAACAAGTTTACCACCAACCAAAAGTGGAATACTTCCATCACTCATTCAGAGCAAGACAAGATCATCAATAGAAACAGATAGTGCCAAAGCACTGTTTCAGATTCATGATTAGATTTAGAGTTAGATGCTCCAAAGCTTACATCTTGGGTAGTTAAAGAGCTGTAAAGAATTTGAACACAGCGTTCATAGACTTCAATATAACATGGCATC
The DNA here is from genome assembly GCA_022829125.1 of Lathyrus tuberosus. Lineage (NCBI taxonomy): Eukaryota > Viridiplantae > Streptophyta > Magnoliopsida > Fabales > Fabaceae > Lathyrus > Lathyrus tuberosus. Next base: position 11,833,551 of record JALAZF010000141.1, read on the forward strand.
TTTCAACAAAACCACGATGTTATTTGTTATACCTTAATCTTAATTTAAAATCATGAGAATGAAGCATCAATAAAAAAAATTCGGTAACATACGATAAAACAATTGGTAACAAGCAATAAAAAATTCGTTAACATACGATAAGCAAATAATCAAACTAAATAGTTAAGATTTAGTAACAATACATAAATTGTGAACCTCCTATACAAATATCACTAAAATTCTGAACATACTACTTCACCAGCTTCGCCAAGGAATGTTATCTTCTGACTGGTATGTATTCTCTTCTCTGAATGAACTTCAAGTACTTTCTTTTCTTGTATAACCTTCTCTCTCTTACACTGCAGACAACGATCTTTATCATTGATAGTCTCACCAGTACACTTACATTCATTGCAGGGATGCTACATTTGCTGAATCTTTGACATACCGAGTTGCCTAATAGAAACTTTCATACCAGTTCCTTGACAACCAACAAATTTTATAGATTTAGAACTTTTACTGTAAACTATTTCAAATAACAACTAATGTAAGTAACATTGTCTCTGAAATAAGAAACATTTACACAAACAAAAAGACTAGCTTATGTTTGAATGAACTTATTCCATGTTTTAATTGGGTTTTAAACACAACATAATATAAAATCGTCTGTAAAAAGAAATTTTCCTCTATAAACTAATCAAACCCAACATTCTTATGATCTACCCACTGCAATTTGAGCACAAGACATTCCGAGAGAGAGAGAGAGAGAGAGAGAGAGAGAGAGAGAGAGAGAGAGAGAGAGAGAGAGAGAGAGAGAGAGAGCTTCTTCGATGTTACAACATCCTCTCCATGTCTCAGCCTCCGTCCTCGGCTACTACCACCGCCACCACCACCTGTTCAATGAGCCAAAACTAATTCAAGATAATTAAACCATACAAAAATTGATTAAGGTAAGAGCAAACCAAATAACGCAAAACCATAATCCTCACCAAAGAAAGACGAGAAGATGTCAAATGGGTCATGGCCACCACCACCCATTCCTTCCTTAAGACCATCCTCACCATATGTTTTATATATCTCATGTTTCTCAGGATCACTCAGAACATCATAAGCTTGTACTAGCTTTTTGAAGTTTGAACTACACCCCAATAAATAAATAATTCAATAAAAACACATAAAGCCTCAAAATCGCTATTAACTAAAGTTAGTTTAATCAAAATCAAAACCAAACCCAATCAGCGCCACAACTGAAACTTAACCTAACCCTAAATCAATAAACAAAACACCTTCAAGATGTAATAGACATCCACAATCAAATCAAATAATTCAAAATTAAAGAAAAGAGATAACCAATTAATCATCCATACAACATAGAATTAATCAAATTAGCATCAATAAAAATAAATTTAATTTAAATATCAAACCTTCTCGGGATCACAACCTTTATCGGGATGATTCTTAAAAGCAACTTTTTTGTAATCTTTTTTCAAATCATTCTAAGAAGTGTTCTTAGAAACACCCAGGATTTTATAGTACCTTGTGCTATCACTTTTCTTCTATGCTCTCCCAAACATCGTTGTAGTCGAAAATCTAGTACATATCAAAACCTAAGTTGAAAGAAGTGATCAACGATAAGCAGAAGAAGAGTAACAACGAGAGTTCCATATCCTTAGTCTTAATTTGAAATCAGGAGAATGAAAAATTAATAAAAAATTCAATAACATACGATAAAAATTTTGGTAACATGCAATAAATAATTTGTCCGCAAAGGATAAGCAAATAATCAAACCAAATGATTAAGATTCGGTAACAATACATGAAGTATATCTAAAAAAGGCAAGAGTGAAGAGATAACAGAGAAACCCTAATTTTAATTCAGAAATTGTGGAAGAGAGATTGGCGGAGAGGAGGAACAGAAAAGAAGAATTACAATGATGAGTGAGTGAATGGAAGAAAGAACGATTTAAAGATAGAAGAAAGAAGAAGGGAAGAAGGATGAGATTGAAGATACAAAGATGAATTTGGAAAAGGTAAAAGTGAGAATGGGAAAGGGAAAAGCGTGAAGAAGAAGGGAAGAACGATTTTTTTTTTAAATAAGGGTTTCTTTTTCTATTTTTTCTTTCGTATAACATAAGGGTTTCTTTTTATCTGAATAAAAAAAGAAAAAAATTATAAAACGTGTAAAAAAAAAGGAATAGTTACGAAGACACGTGGGGGCGTCCTTATGACATAAATTTATAAAAAACAACTTATTAAATAGCTTAAGTATATAACGGCAGTTTAAACCGTCACTATTTTACTAACATTGCGTCGGTTTGGAAAACCGTCGTAATTTACAGTAAATAGTGACGGTTTCATCAAACGCCATAATAAAACCGCCATAATTTACGCGTTTTTTTGTAGTGTATTTTCACCAAGGATTCTTTTGTAAAAGACCCTGAGTTAAAGTTAAGGTATGAAGGTGGGAATATTTATGCATTTAGTGGACAGGACAATGATTATGGTCATTTTTTTAGAGCTAGTGACCTAATTAAGGAGATGGACTCAGAGTTTAGTGTTGATGATGTGAAGTTAAGGTGGAAATACAATTTTAAAATAATTTTTAATCAACAAATGTCAAGCTGGAAATAGGTTTAAAAACATATTAAAAAAATTAATTACACATGTACAGTCAAATATTATGCGTAATGGCACGTCATACTCCGCTAGTGAAACTTAAAGTTAGAGATCAAAAGTGTGGATGAAAAATATTTAAAAGACCGTTCTTTAAAAAAATATTTTTCGAGGAATTAAAAATAAAAGTGGCTATATTTAGAGGGACCACAACAGATCTAACCCTTGATTTTATATTATAAAAAAAGATAACTACTGTTTCTTTTTTAAAATTAATAATATAAAAATTATAATAAATATCTAACTATATCTAATATTTATAAATTCAATAAACAAACTTTTATATGAAAAATAACTAGAAAATTACTGAACAAGCGAAGGTAATATAAAATAAAATACTTTTCTTAAAATAAAATAAGAAGTGAGAAATCTTATTCCAATTTTTTTAATCTCTCTCTACTTTTTTAAATTATTTTCATCCACATTTTTTGTCCTTGGCGTCAAACCCCACTAATGGAGTATGACTTGGCATTACACGTGAAATATTTGATCGTGGAAATAATTTTTTAATATGTTCTTAAACCAATTTACAGCTTGACATTTGTTAATTAAAAATAATTTTTAAAATCTTATTTATTTATAATTTAATAAAAAGCAACTTCTCTCAAATACATTAAATTTAAATCCATTCAGTGTTTTGTCTCTATCTTTCACGCATCATCAGTGTTGAAGAGGTTCATTTTTGCTTTGAAGTTCGTAGTTTTCGTTGAAGTAGGTTAATCGTTTTTCTTTCCGCTTCTGCTAGTGAAGAACTAGTTCGAGCTGTCTTGAAGAAATTTCAGTGTGATTTTTGAAGTTGTGGTCCCAACTGTATATGCATTTAATGTCTTTCGAATTGTTTATGGATTTCAATAGTTAATGTTTCTCCTTTTTTTTGTGTGTCCCACATTTAGGGTTCTGTATTGTATGTGGTCCAATGTGCCCTGAAATGTTGTCGTGTTGACTGAAATATTGTTGACTTTATGTGAATGTAAAACCAAATTTACCCTTGATTGTATTTGTCTTGTACAAGAAATGAGAATATTTTATGTGATATTTTCACCAAGGATTCTTTTGTAAAAGACCCTAAGTTAAAGTTAAGGTATGAAGGTGGGAATATTTATGCATTTAGTGGACAGGACAATGATTATGGTCATTTTTTTAGAGCTAGTGACCTAATTAAGGAGATGGACTCAGAGTTTAGTGTTGATGATGTGAAGTTAAGGTGGAAATACAATTTTAAAATAATTTTTAATCAACAAATGTCAAGCTGGAAATAGGTTTAAAAACATATTAAAAAAATTAATTACACATGTACAGTCAAATATTATGCGTAATGGCACGTCATACTCCGCTAGTGAAACTTAAAGTTAGAGATCAAAAGTGTGGATGAAAAATATTTAAAAGACCGTTCTTTAAAAAAATATTTTTCGAGGAATTAAAAATAAAAGTGGCTATATTTAGAGGGACCACAACAGATCTAACCCTTGATTTTATATTATAAAAAAAGATAACTACTGTTTCTTTTTTAAAATTAATAATATAAAAATTATAATAAATATCTAACTATATCTAATATTTATAAATTCAATAAACAAACTTTTATATGAAAAATAACTAGAAAATTACTGAACAAGCGAAGGTAATATAAAATAAAATACTTTTCTTAAAATAAAATAAGAAGTGAGAAATCTTATTCCAATTTTTTTAATCTCTCTCTACTTTTTTAAATTATTTTCATCCACATTTTTTGTCCTTGGCGTCAAACCCCACTAATGGAGTATGACTTGGCATTACACGTGAAATATTTGATCGTAGAAATAATTTTTTAATATGTTCTTAAACCAATTTACAGCTTGACATTTGTTAATTAAAAATAATTTTTAAAATCTTATTTATTTATAATTTAATAAAAAGCAACTTCTCTCAAATACATTAAATTTAAATCCATTCAGTGTTTTGTCTCTATCTTTCACGCATCATCAGTGTTGAAGAGGTTCATTTTTGCTTTGAAGTTCGTAGTTTTCGTTGAAGTAGGTTAATCGTTTTTCTTTCCGCTTCTGCTAGTGAAGAACTAGTTCGAGCTGTCTTGAAGAAATTTCAGTGTGATTTTTGAAGTTGTGGTCCCAACTGTATATGCATTTAATGTCTTTCGAATTGTTTATGGATTTCAATAGTTAATGTTTCTCCTTTTTTTTGTGTGTCCCACATTTAGGGTTCTGTATTGTATGTGGTCCAATGTGCCCTGAAATGTTGTCGTGTTGACTGAAATATTGTTGACTTTATGTGAATGTAAAACCAAATTTACCCTTGATTGTATTTGTCTTGTACAAGAAATGAGAATATTTTATGTGATATTTTCACCAAGGATTCTTTTGTAAAAGACCCTAAGTTAAAGTTAAGGTATGAAGGTGGGAATATTTATGCATTTAGTGGACAGGACAATGATTATGGTCATTTTTTTAGAGCTAGTGACCTAATTAAGGAGATGGACTCAGAGTTTAGTGTTGATGATGTGAAGTTAAGGTGGAAATACAATTTTAAAATAATTTTTAATCAACAAATGTCAAGCTGGAAATAGGTTTAAAAACATATTAAAAAAATTAATTACACATGTACAGTCAAATATTATGCGTAATGGCACGTCATACTCCGCTAGTGAAACTTAAAGTTAGAGATCAAAAGTGTGGATGAAAAATATTTAAAAGACCGTTCTTTAAAAAAATATTTTTCGAGGAATTAAAAATAAAAGTGGCTATATTTAGAGGGACCACAACAGATCTAACCCTTGATCTTATATTATAAAAAAAGATAACTACTGTTTCTTTTTTAAAATTAATAATATAAAAATTATAATAAATATCTAACTATATCTAATATTTATAAATTCAATAAACAAACTTTTATATGAAAAATAACTAGAAAATTACTGAACAAGCGAAGGTAATATAAAATAAAATACTTTTCTTAAAATAAAATAAGAAGTGAGAAATCTTATTCCAATTTTTTTAATCTCTCTCTACTTTTTTAAATTATTTTCATCCACATTTTTTGTCCTTGGCGTCAAACCCCACTAATGGAGTATGACTTGGCATTACACGTGAAATATTTGATCGTAGAAATAATTTTTTAATATGTTCTTAAACCAATTTACAGCTTGACATTTGTTAATTAAAAATAATTTTTAAAATCTTATTTTTTTATAATTTAATAAACAGCAACTTCTCTCAAATACATTAAATTTAAATCCATTCAGTGCTTTGTCTCTATCTTTCACGCATCATCAGTGTTGAAGAGGTTCATTTTTGCTTTGAAGTTCGTAGTTTTCGTTGAAGTAGGTTAATCGTTTTTCTTTCCGCTTCTGCTAGTGAAGAACTAGTTCGAGCTGTCTTGAAGAAATTTCAGTGTGATTTTTGAAGTTGTGGTCCCAACTGTATATGCATTTAATGTCTTTCGAATTGTTTATGGATTTCAATAGTTAATGTTTCTCCTTTTTTTTATGTGTCCCACATTTAGGGTTCTGTATTGTATGTGGTCCAATGTGCCCTGAAATGTTGTCGTGTTGACTGAAATATTGTTGACTTTATGTGAATGTAAAACCAAATTTACCCTTGATTGTATTTGTCTTGTACAAGAAATGAGAATATTTTATGTGATATTTTCACCAAGGATTCTTTTGTAAAAGACCCTGAGTTAAAGTTAAGGTATGAAGGTGGGAATATTTATGCATTTAGTGGACAGGACAATGATTATGGTCATTTTTTTAGAGCTAGTGACCTAATTAAGGAGATGGACTCAGAGTTTAGTGTTGATGATGTGAAGTTAAGGTGGAAATACAATTTTAAAATAATTTTTAATCAACAAATGTCAAGCTGGAAATAGGTTTAAAAACTTATTAAAAAAATTAATTACACATGTACAGTCAAATATTATGCGTACTGGCACGTCATACTCCGCTAGTGAAACATAAAATTAGAGATCAAAAGTGTGGATGAAAAATATTTAAAAGACCGTTCTTTAAAAAAATATTTTTCGAGGAATTAAAAATAAAAGTGGCTATATTTAAAGGGACCACAACAGATCTAACCCTTGATTTTATATTATAAAAAAAGATAACTACTGTTTCTTTTTTAAAATTAATAATATAAAAATAATAATAAATATCTAACTATATCTAATATTTATAAATTCAATAAACAAACTTTTATATGAAAAATAACTAGAAAATTACTGAACAAGCGAAGGTAATATAAAATAAAATACTTTTCTTAAAATAAAATAAGAAGTGAGAAATCTTATTCCAATTTTTTTAATCTCTCTCTACTTTTTTAAATTATTTTCATCCACATTTTTTGTCCTTGGCGTCAAACCCCACTAATGGAGTATGACTTGGCATTACACGTGAAATATTTGATCGTAGAAATAATTTTTTAATATGTTCTTAAACCAATTTACAGCCTGACATTTGTTAATTAAATATAATTTTTAAAATATAATTTTTTTATAATTTAATAAACAGCAACTTCTCTCAAATACATTAAATTTAAATCCATTCAGTGCTTTGTCTCTATCTTTCACGCATCATCAGTGTTGAAGAGGTTCATTTTTGCTTTGAAGTTCGTAGTTTTCGTTGAAGTAGGTTAATCGTTTTTCTTTCCGCTTCTGCTAGTGAAGAACTAGTTCGAGCTGTCTTGAAGAAATTTCAGTGTGATTTTTGAAGTTGTGGTCCCAACTGTATATGCATTAAATGTCTTTCGAATTGTTTATGGATTTCAATAGTTAATGTTTCTCCTTTTTTTTTTATGTGTCCCACATTTAGGGTTCTGTATTGTATGTGGTCCAATGTGCCCTGAAATGTTGTCGTGTTGACTGAAATATTGTTGACTTTATGTGAATGTAAAACCAAATTTACCCTTGATTGTATTTGTCTTGTACAAGAAATGAGAATATTTTATGTGATATTTTCACCAAGGATTCTTTTGTAAAAGACCCTGAGTTAAAGTTAAGGTATGAAGGTGGGAATATTTATGCATTTAGTGGACAGGACAATGATTATGGTCATTTTTTTAGAGCTAGTGACCTAATTAAGGATATGGACTCAGAGTTTAGTGTTGATGATGTGAAGTTAAGGTGGAAATACAATTTTAAAATAATTTTTAATCAACAAATGTCAAGCTGGAAATAGGTTTAAAAACTTATTAAAAAAATTAATTACACATGTACAGTCAAATATTATGCGTACTGGCACGTCATACTCCGCTAGTGAAACTTAAAATTAGAGATCAAAAGTGTGGATGAAAAATATTTAAAAGACCGTTCTTTAAAAAAATATTTTTCGAGGAATTAAAAATAAAAGTGGCTATATTTAGAGGGACCACAACAGATCTAACCCTTGATTTTATATTATAAAAAAAGATAACTACTGTTTCTTTTTTAAAATTAATAATATAAAAATTATAATAAATATCTAACTATATCTAATATTTATAAATTCAATAAACAAACTTTTATATGAAAAATAACTAGAAAATTACTGAACAAGCGAAGGTAATATAAAATAAAATACTTTTCTTAAAATAAAATAAGAAGTGAGAAATCTTATTCCAATTTTTTTAATCTCTCTCTACTTTTTAAAATTATTTTCATCCACATTTTTTGTCCTTGGCGTCAAACCCCACTAATGGAGTATGACTTGGCATTACACGTGAAATATTTGATCGTAGAAATAATTTTTTAATATGTTCTTAAACCAATTTACAGCCTGACATTTGTTAATTAAAAATAATTTTTAAAATCTTATTTTTTTATAATTTAATAAACAACAACTTCTCTCAAATACATTAAATTTAAATCCATTCAGTGCTTTGTCTCTATCTTTCACGCATCATCAGTGTTGAAGAGGTTCATTTTTGCTTTGAAGTTCGTAGTTTTCGTTGAAGTAGGTTAATCGTTTTTCTTTCCGCTTCTGCTAGTGAAGAACTAGTTCGAGCTGTCTTGAAGAAATTTCAGTGTGATTTTTGAAGTTGTGGTCCCAACTGTATATGCATTTAATGTCTTTCGAATTGTTTATGGATTTCAATAGTTAATGTTTCTCCTTTTTTTTTATGTGTCCCACATTTAGGGTTCTGTATTGTATGTGGTCCAATGTGCCCTGAAATGTTGTCGTGTTGACTGAAATATTGTTGACTTTATGTGAATGTAAAACCAAATTTACCCTTGATTGTATTTGTCTTGTACAAGAAATGAGAATATTTTATGTGATATTTTCACCAAGGATTCTTTTGTAAAAGACCCTGAGTTAAAGTTAAGGTATGAAGGTGGGAATATTTATGCATTTAGTGGACAGGACAATGATTATGGTCATTTTTTTAGAGCTAGTGACCTAATTAAGGATATGGACTCAGAGTTTAGTGTTGATGATGTGAAGTTAAGGTGGAAATACAATTTTAAAATAATTTTTAATCAACAAATGTCAAGCTGGAAATAGGTTTAAAAACTTATTAAAAAAATTAATTACACATGTACAGTCAAATATTATGCGTACTGGCACGTCATACTCCGCTAGTGAAACTTAAAATTAGAGATCAAAAGTGTGGATGAAAAATATTTAAAAGACCGTTCTTTAAAAAAATATTTTTCGAGGAATTAAAAATAAAAGTGGCTATATTTAGAGGGACCACAACAGATCTAACCCTTGATTTTATTTTATAAAAAAAGATAACTACTGTTTCTTTTTTAAAATTAATAATATAAAAATTATAATAAATATCTAACTATATCTAATATTTATAAATTCAATAAAAAACTTTTATATGAAAAATAACTAGAAAATTACTGAACAAGCGAAGGTAATATAAAATAAAATACTTTTCTTAAAATAAAATAAGAAGTGAGAAATCTTATTCCAATTTTTTTAATCTCTCTCTACTTTTTAAAATTATTTTCATCCACATTTTTTGTCCTTGGCGTCAAACCCCACTAATGGAGTATGACTTGGCATTACACGTGAAATATTTGATCGTAGAAATAATTTTTTAATATGTTCTTAAACCAATTTACAGCCTGACATTTGTTAATTAAAAATAATTTTTAAAATCTTATTTTTTTATAATTTAATAAACAGCAACTTCTCTCAAATACATTAAATTTAAATCCATTCAGTGCTTTGTCTCTATCTTTCACGCATCATCAGTGTTGAAGAGGTTCATTTTTGCTTTGAAGTTCGTAGTTTTCGTTGAAGTAGGTTAATCGTTTTTCTTTCCGCTTCTGCTAGTGAAGAACTAGTTCGAGCTGTCTTGAAGAAATTTCAGTGTGATTTTTGAAGTTGTGGTCCCAACTGTATATGCATTTAATGTCTTTCGAATTGTTTATGGATTTCAATAGTTAATGTTTCTCCTTTTTTTTTATGTGTCCCACATTTAGGGTTCTGTATTGTATGTGGTCCAATGTGCCCTGAAATGTTGTCGTGTTGACTGAAATATTGTTGACTTTATGTGAATGTAAAACCAAATTTACCCTTGATTGTATTTGTCTTGTACAAGAAATGAGAATATTTTATGTGATATTTTCACCAAGGATTCTTTTGTAAAAGACCCTAAGTTAAAGTTAAGGTATGAAGGTGGGAATATTTATGCATTTAGTGGACAGGACAATGATTATGGTCATTTTTTTAGAGCTAGTGACCTAATTAAGGATATGGACTCAGAGTTTAGTGTTGATGATGTGAAGTTAAGGTGGAAATACAATTTTAAAATAATTTTTAATCAACAAATGTCAAGCTGGAAATAGGTTTAAAAACTTATTAAAAAAATTAATTACACATGTACAGTCAAATATTATGCGTACTGGCACGTCATACTCCGCTAGTGAAACTTAAAATTAGAGATCAAAAGTGTGGATGAAAAATATTTAAAAGACCGTTCTTTAAAAAAATATTTTTCGAGGAATTAAAAATAAAAGTGGCTATATTTAGAGGGACCACAACAGATCTAACCCTTGATTTTATATTATAAAAAAAGATAACTACTGTTTCTTTTTTAAAATTAATAATATAAAAATTATAATAAATATCTAACTATATCTAATATTTATAAATTCAATAAACAAACTTTTATATGAAAAATAACTAGAAAATTACTGAACAAGCGAAGGTAATATAAAATAAAATACTTTTCTTAAAATAAAATAAGAAGTGAGAAATCTTATTCCAATTTTTTTAATCTCTCTCTACTTTTTTAAATTGTTTTCATCCACATTTTTTGTCCTTGGCGTCAAACCCCACTAATGGAGTATGACTTGGCATTACACGTGAAATATTTGATCGTAGAAATAATTTTTTAATATGTTCTTAAACCAATTTACAGCTTGACATTTGTTAATTAAAAATAATTTTTAAAATCTTATTTTTTTATAATTTAATAAACAGCAACTTCTCTCAAATACATTAAATTTAAATCCATTCAGTGCTTTGTCTCTATCTTTCACGCATCATCAGTGTTGAAGAGGTTCATTTTTGCTTTGAAGTTCGTAGTTTTTGTTGAAGTAGGTTAATCGTTTTTCTTTCCGCTTCTGCTAGTGAAGAACTAGTTCGAGCTGTCTTGAAGAAATTTCAGTGTGATTTTTGAAGTTGTGGTCCCAACTGTATATGCATTTAATGTCTTTCGAATTGTTTATGGATTTCAATAGTTAATGTTTCTCCTTTTTTTTTATGTGTCCCACATTTAGGGTTCTGTATTGTATGTGGTCCAATGTGCCCTGAAATGTTGTCGTGTTGACTGAAATATTGTTGACTTTATGTGAATGTAAAACCAAATTTACCCTTGATTGTATTTGTCTTGTACAAGAAATGAGAATATTTTATGTGATATTTTCACCAAGGATTCTTTTGTAAAAGACCCTAAGTTAAAGTTAAGGTATGAAGGTGGGAATATTTATGCATTTAGTGGACAGGACAATGATTATGGTCATTTTTTTAGAGCTAGTGACCTAATTAAGGAGATGGACTCAGAGTTTAGTGTTGATGATGTGAAGTTAAGGTGGAAATACAATTTTAAAATAATTTTTAATCAACAAATGTCAAGCTGGAAATAGGTTTAAAAACATATTAAAAAAATTAATTACACATGTGCAGTCAAATATTATGCGTACTGGCACGTCATACTCCGCTAGTGAAACTTAAAATTAGAGATCAAAAGTGTGGATGAAAAATATTTAAAAGACCGTTCTTTAAAAAAATATTTTTCGAGGAATTAAAAATAAAAGTGGCTATATTTAGAGGGACCACAACAGATCTAACCCTTGATTTTATATTATAAAAAAAGATAACTACTGTTTCTTTTTTAAAATTAATAATATAAAAATAATAATAAATATCTAACTATATCTAATATTTATAAATTCAATAAACAAACTTTTATATGAAAAATAACTAGAAAATTACTGAACAAGCGAAGGTAATATAAAATAAAATACTTTTCTTAAAATAAAATAAGAAGTGAGAAATCTTATTCCAATTTTTTTAATCTCTCTCTACTTTTTTAAATTATTTTCATCCACATTTTTTGTCCTTGGCGTCAAACCCCACTAATGGAGTATGACTTGGCATTACACGTGAAATATTTGATCGTAGAAATAATTTTTTAATATGTTCTTAAACCAATTTACAGCCTGACATTTGTTAATTAAATATAATTTTTAAAATATTATTTTTTTATAATTTAATAAACAGCAACTTCTCTCAAATACATTAAATTTAAATCCATTCAGTGCTTTGTCTCTATCTTTCACGCATCATCAGTGTTGAAGAGGTTCATTTTTGCTTTGAAGTTCGTAGTTTTCGTTGAAGTAGGTTAATCGTTTTTCTTTCCGCTTCTGCTAGTGAAGAACTAGTTCGAGCTGTCTTGAAGAAATTTCAGTGTGATTTTTGAAGTTGTGGTCCCAACTGTATATGCATTTAATGTCTTTCGAATTGTTTATGGATTTCAATAGTTAATGTTTCTCCTTTTTTTTTTATGTGTCCCACATTTAGGGTTCTGTATTGTATGTGGTCCAATGTGCCCTGAAATGTTGTCGTGTTGACTGAAATATTGTTGACTTTATGTGAATGTAAAACCAAATTTACCCTTGATTGTATTTGTCTTGTACAAGAAATGAGAATATTTTATGTGATATTTTCACCAAGGATTCTTTTGTAAAAGACCCTGAGTTAAAGTTAAGGTATGAAGGTGGGAATATTTATGCATTTAGTGGACAGGACAATGATTATGGTCATTTTTTTAGAGCTAGTGACCTAATTAAGGATATGGACTCAGAGTTTAGTGTTGATGATGTGAAGTTAAGGTGGAAATACAATTTTAAAATAATTTTTAATCAACAAATGTCAAGCTGGAAATAGGTTTAAAAACTTATTAAAAAAATTAATTACACATGTACAGTCAAATATTATGCGTACTGGCACGTCATACTCCGCTAGTGAAACTTAAAATTAGAGATCAAAAGTGTGGATGAAAAATATTTAAAAGACCGTTCTTTAAAAAAATATTTTTCGAGGAATTAAAAATAAAAGTGGCTATATTTAGAGGGACCACAACAGATCTAACCCTTGATTTTATATTATAAAAAAAGATAACTACTGTTTCTTTTTTAAAATTAATAATATAAAAATTATAATAAATATATAACTATATCTAATATTTATAAATTCAATAAACAAACTTTTATATGAAAAATAACTAGAAAATTACTGAACAAGCGAAGGTAATATAAAATAAAATACTTTTCTTAAAATAAAATAAGAAGTGAGAAATCTTATTCCAATTTTTTTAATCTCTCTCTACTTTTTAAAATTATTTTCATCCACATTTTTTGTCCTTGGCGTCAAACCCCACTAATGGAGTATGACTTGGCATTACACGTGAAATATTTGATCGTAGAAATAATTTTTTAATATGTTCTTAAACCAATTTACAGCCTGACATTTGTTAATTAAAAATAATTTTTAAAATCTTATTTTTTTATAATTTAATAAACAGCAACTTCTCTCAAATACATTAAATTTAAATCCATTCAGTGCTTTCTCTCTATCTTTCACGCATCATCAGTGTTGAAGAGGTTCATTTTTGCTTTGAAGTTCGTAGTTTTCGTTGAAGTAGGTTAATCGTTTTTCTTTCCGCTTCTGCTAGTGAAGAACTAGTTCGAGCTGTCTTGAAGAAATTTCAGTGTGATTTTTGAAGTTGTGGTCCCAACTGTATATGCATTTAATGTCTTTCGAATTGTTTATGGATTTCAATAGTTAATGTTTCTCCTTTTTTTTATGTGTCCCACATTTAGGGTTCTGTATTGTATGTGGTCCAATGTGCCCTGAAATGTTGTCGTGTTGACAGAAATATTGTTGACTTTATGTGAATGTAAAACCAAATTTACCCTTGATTGTATTTGTCTTGTACAAGAAATGAGAATATTTTATGTGATATTTTCACCAAGGATTCTTTTGTAAAAGACCCTAAGTTAAAGTTAAGGTATGAAGGTGGGAATATTTATGCATTTAGTGGACAGGACAATGATTATGGTCATTTTTTTTAGAGCTAGTGACCTAATTAAGGAGATGGACTCAGAGTTTAGTGTTGATGATGTGAAGTTAAGGTGGAAATACAATTTTAAAATAATTTTTAATCAACAAATGTCAAGCTGGAAATAGGTTTAAAAACATATTAAAAAAATTAATTACACATGTGCAGTCAAATATTATGCGTACTGGCACGTCATACTCCGCTAGTGAAACTTAAAATTAGAGATCAAAAGTGTGGATGAAAAATATTTAAAAGACCGTTCTTTAAAAAAATATTTTTCGAGGAATTAAAAATAAAAGTGGCTATATTTAGAGGGACCACAACAGATCTAACCCTTGATTTTATATTATAAAAAAAGATAACTACTGTTTCTTTTTTAAAATTAATAATATAAAAATAATAATAAATATCTAACTATATCTAATATTTATAAATTCAATAAACAAACTTTTATATGAAAAATAACTAGAAAATTACTGAACAAGCGAAGGTAATATAAAATAAAATACTTTTCTTAAAATAAAATAAGAAGTGAGAAATCTTATTCCAATTTTTTTAATCTCTCTCTACCTTTTTAAATTATTTTCATCCACATTTTTTGTCCTTGGCGTCAAACCCCACTAATGGAGTATGACTTGGCATTACACGTGAAATATTTGATCGTGGAAATAATTTTTTAATATGTTCTTAAACCAATTTACAGCTTGACATTTGTTAATTAAATATAATTTTTAAAATATTATTTTTTTATAATTTAATAAACAGCAACTTCTCTCAAATACATTAAATTTAAATCCATTCAGTGCTTTGTCTCTATCTTTCACGCATCATCAGTGTTGAAGAGGTTCATTTTTGCTTTGAAGTTCGTAGTTTTCGTTGAAGTAGGTTAATCGTTTTTCTTTCCGCTTCTGCTAGTGAAGAACTAGTTCGAGCTGTCTTGAAGAAATTTCAGTGTGATTTTTGAAGTTGTGGTCCCAACTGTATATGCATTTAATGTCTTTCGAATTGTTTATGGATTTCAATAGTTAATGTTTCTCCTTTTTTTTGTGTGTCCCACATTTAGGGTTCTGTATTGTATGTGGTCCAATGTGCCCTGAAATGTTGTCGTGTTGACTGAAATATTGTTGACTTTATGTGAATGTAAAACCAAATTTACCCTTGATTGTATTTGTCTTGTACAAGAAATGAGAATATTTTATGTGATATTTTCACCAAGGATTCTTTTGTAAAAGACCCTAAGTTAAAGTTAAGGTATGAAGGTGGGAATATTTATGCATTTAGTGGACAGGACAATGATTATGGTCATTTTTTTAGAGCTAGTGACCTAATTAAGGAGATGGACTCAGCGTTTAGTGTTTATGATGTGAAGTTAAGGTGGAAATACAATTTTAAAATAATTTTTAATCAACAAATGTCAAGCTGGAAATAGGTTTAAAAACATATTAAAAAAATTAATTACACATGTACAGTCAAATATTATGCGTAATGGCACGTCATACTCCGCTAGTGAAACTTAAAGTTAGAGATCAAAAGTGTGGATGAAAAATATTTAAAAGACCGTTCTTTAAAAAAATATTTTTCGAGGAATTAAAAATAAAAGTGGCTATATTTAAAGGGACCACAACAGATCTAACCCTTGATTTTATATTATAAAAAAAGATAACTACTGTTTCTTTTTTAAAATTAATAATATAAAAATAATAATAAATATCTAACTATATCTAATATTTATGAATTCAATAAACAAACTTTTATATGAAAAATAACTAGAAAATTACTGAACAAGCGAAGGTAATATAAAATAAAATACTTTTCTTAAAATAAAATAAGAAGTGAGAAATCTTATTCCAATTTTTTTAATCTCTCTCTACTTTTTAAAATTATTTTCATCCACATTTTTTGTCCTTGGCGTCAAACCCCACTAATGGAGTATGACTTGGCATTACACGTGAAATATTTGATCGTAGAAATAATTTTTTAATATGTTCTTAAACCAATTTACAGCCTGACATTTGTTAATTAAATATTATTTTTAAAATATTATTTTTTTATAATTTAATAAACAGCAACTTCTCTCAAATACATTAAATTTAAATCCATTCAGTGCTTTGTCTCTATCTTTCACGCATCATCAGTGTTGAAGAGGTTCATTTTTGCTTTGAAGTTCGTAGTTTTCGTTGAAGTAGGTTAATCGTTTTTCTTTCCGCTTCTGCTAGTGAAGAACTAGTTCGAGCTGTCTTGAAGAAATTTCAGTGTGATTTTTGAAGTTGTGGTCCCAACTGTATATGCATTGAATGTCTTTCGAATTGTTTATGGATTTCAATAGTTAATGTTTCTCCTTTTTTTTTTGTGTCCCACATTTAGGGTTATGTATTGTATGTGGTCCAATGTGCCCTGAAATGTTGTCGTGTTGACTGAAATATTGTTGACTTTATGTGAATGTAAAACCAAATTTACCCTTGATTGTATTTGTCTTGTACAAGAAATGAGAATATTTTATGTGATATTTTCACCAAGGATTCTTTTGTAAAAGACCCTAAGTTAAAGTTAAGGTATGAAGGTGGGAATATTTATGCATTTAGTGGACAGGACAATGATTATGGTCATTTTTTTAGAGCTAGTGACCTAATTAAGGAGATGGACTCAGAGTTTAGTGTTGATGATGTGAAGTTAAGGTGGAAATACAATTTTAAAATAATTTTTAATCAACAAATGTCAAGCTGGAAATAGGTTTAAAAACATATTAAAAAAATTAATTACACATGTGCAGTCAAATATTATGCGTAATGGCACGTCATACTCCGCTAGTGAAACTTAAAGTTAGAGATCAAAAGTGTGGATGAAAAATATTTAAAAGACCGTTCTTTAAAAAAATATTTTTCGAGGAATTAAAAATAAAAGTGGCTATATTTAAAGGGACCACAACAGATCTAACCCTTGATTTTATATTATAAAAAAAGATAACTACTGTTTCTTTTTTAAAATTAATAATAAAAAAATAATAATAAATATCTAACTATATCTAATATTTATAAATTCAATAAACAAACTTTTATATGAAAAATAACTAGAAAATTACTGAACAAGCGAAGGTAATATAAAATAAAATACTTTTCTTAAAATAAAATAAGAAGTGAGAAATCTTATTCCAATTTTTTTAATCTCTCTCTACTTTTTTAAATTATTTTCATCCACATTTTTTGTCCTTGGCGTCAAACCCCACTAATGGAGTATGACTTGGCATTACACGTGAAATATTTGATCGTAGAAATAATTTTTTAATATGTTCTTAAACCAATTTACAGCCTGACATTTGTTAATTAAATATAATTTTTAAAATATAATTTTTTTATAATTTAATAAACAGCAACTTCTCTCAAATACATTAAATTTAAATCCATTCAGTGTTTTGTCTCTATCTTTCACGCATCATCAGTGTTGAAGAGGTTCATTTTTGCTTTGAAGTTCGTAGTTTTCGTTGAAGTAGGTTAATCGTTTTTCTTTCCGCTTCTGCTAGTGAAGAACTAGTTCGAGCTGTCTTGAAGAAATTTCAGTGTGATTTTTGAAGTTGTGGTCCCAACTGTATATGCATTTAATGTCTTTCGAATTGTTTATGGATTTCAATAGTTAAAGTTTCTCCTTTTTTTTTATGTGTCCCACATTTAGGGTTCTGTATTGTATGTGGTCCAATGTGCCCTGAAATGTTGTCGTGTTGACTGAAATATTGTTGACTTTATGTGAATGTAAAACCAAATTTACCCTTGATTGTATTTGTCTTGTACAAGAAATGAGAATATTTTATGTGATATTTTCACCAAGGATTCTTTTGTAAAAGACCCTAAGTTAAAGTTAAGGTATGAAGGTGGGAATATTTATGCATTTAGTGGACAGGACAATGATTATGGTCATTTTTTTAGAGCTAGTGACCTAATTAAGGAGATGGACTCAGAGTTTAGTGTTGATGATGTGAAGTTAAGGTGGAAATACAATTTTAAAATAATTTTTAATCAACAAATGTCAAGCTGGAAATAGGTTTAAAAACATATTAAAAAAATTAATTACACATGTGCAGTCAAATATTATGCGTACTGGCACGTCATACTCCGCTAGTGAAACTTAAAATTAGAGATCAAAAGTGTGGATGAAAAATATTTAAAAGACCGTTCTTTAAAAAAATATTTTTCGAGGAATTAAAAATAAAAGTGGCTATATTTAGAGGGACCACAACAGATCTAACCCTTGATTTTATATTATAAAAAAAGATAACTACTGTTTCTTTTTTAAAATTAATAATATAAAAATAATAATAAATATCTAACTATATCTAATATTTATGAATTCAATAAACAAACTTTTATATGAAAAATAACTAGAAAATTACTGAACAAGCGAAGGTAATATAAAATAAAATACTTTTCTTAAAATAAAATAAGAAGTGAGAAATCTTATTCCAATTTTTTTAATCTCTCTCTACCTTTTTAAATTATTTTCATCCACATTTTTTGTCCTTGGCGTCAAACCCCACTAATGGAGTATGACTTGGCATTACACGTGAAATATTTGATCGTGGAAATAATTTTTTAATATGTTCTTAAACCAATTTACAGCTTGACATTTGTTAATTAAAAATAATTTTTAAAATCTTATTTATTTATAATTTAATAAAAAGCAACTTCTCTCAAATACATTAAATTTAAATCCATTCAGTGTTTTGTCTCTATCTTTCACGCATCATCAGTGTTGAAGAGGTTCATTTTTGCTTTGAAGTTCGTAGTTTTCGTTGAAGTAGGTTAATCGTTTTTCTTTCCGCTTCTGCTAGTGAAGAACTAGTTCGAGCTGTGTTGAAGAAATTTCAGTGTGATTTTTGAAGTTGTGGTCCCAACTGTATATGCATTTAATGTCTTTCGAATTGTTTATGGATTTCAATAGTTAATGTTTCTCCTTTTTTTTGTGTGTCCCACATTTAGGGTTCTGTATTGTATGTGGTCCAATGTGCCCTGAAATGTTGTCGCGTTGACTGAAATATTGTTGACTTTATGTGAATGTAAAACCAAATTTACCCTTGATTGTATTTGTCTTGTACAAGAAATGAGAATATTTTATGTGATATTTTCACCAAGGATTCTTTTGTAAAAGACCCTAAGTTAAAGTTAAGGTATGAAGGTGGGAATATTTATGCATTTAGTGGACAGGACAATGATTATGGTCATTTTTTTAGAGCTAGTGACCTAATTAAGGAGATGGACTCAGAGTTTAGTGTTTATGATGTGAAGTTAAGGTGGAAATACAATTTTAAAATAATTTTTAATCAACAAATGTCAAGCTGGAAATAGGTTTAAAAACATATTAAAAAAATTAATTACACATGTACAGTCAAATATTATGCGTAATGGCACGTAATACTCCGCTAGTGAAACTTAAAGTTAGAGATCAAAAGTGTGGATGAAAAATATTTAAAAGACCGTTCTTTAAAAAAATATTTTTCGAGGAATTAAAAATAAAAGTGGCTATATTTAAAGGGACCACAACAGATCTAACCCTTGATTTTATATTATAAAAAAAGATAACTACTGTTTCTTTTTTAAAATTAATAATAAAAAAATAATAATAAATATCTAACTATATCTAATATTTATAAATTCAATAAACAAACTTTTATATGAAAAATAACTAGAAAATTACTGAACAAGCGAAGGTAATATAAAATAAAATACTTTTCTTAAAATAAAATAAGAAGTGAGAAATCTTATTCCAATTTTTTTAATCTCTCTCTACTTTTTAAAATTATTTTCATCCACATTTTTTGTCCTTGGCGTCAAACCCCACTAATGGAGTATGACTTGGCATTACACGTGAAATATTTGATCGTAGAAATAATTTTTTAATATGTTCTTAAACCAATTTACAGCCTGACATTTGTTAATTAAATATAATTTTTAAAATATTATTTTTTTATAATTTAATAAACAGCAACTTCTCTCAAATACATTAAATTTAAATCCATTCAGTGCTTTGTCTCTATCTTTCACGCATCATCAGTGTTGAAGAGGTTCATTTTTGCTTTGAAGTTCGTAGTTTTCGTTGAAGTAGGTTAATCGTTTTTCTTTCCGCTTATGCTAGTGAAGAACTAGTTCGAGCTGTCTTGAAGAAATTTCAGTGTGATTTTTGAAGTTGTGGTCCCAACTGTATATGCATTTAATGTCTTTCGAATTGTTTATGGATTTCAATAGTTAAAGTTTCTCCTTTTTTTTTATGTGTCCCACATTTAGGGTTCTGTATTGTATGTGGTCCAATGTGCCCTGAAATGTTGTCGTGTTGACTGAAATATTGTTGACTTTATGTGAATGTAAAACCAAATTTACCCTTGATTGTATTTGTCTTGTACAAGAAATGAGAATATTTTATGTGATATTTTCACCAAGGATTCTTTTGTAAAAGACCCTAAGTTAAAGTTAAGGTATGAAGGTGGGAATATTTATGCATTTAGTGGACAAGACAATGATTATGGTCATTTTTTTAGAGCTAGTGACCTAATTAAGGAGATGGACTCAGAGTTTAGTGTTGATGATGTGAAGTTAAGGTGGAAATACAATTTTAAAATAATTTTTAATCAACAAATGTCAAGCTGGAAATAGGTTTAAAAACATATTAAAAAAATTAATTACACATGTGCAGTCAAATATTATGCGTACTGGCACGTCATACTCCGCTAGTGAAACTTAAAATTAGAGATCAAAAGTGTGGATGAAAAATATTTAAAAGACCGTTCTTTAAAAAAATATTTTTCGAGGAATTAAAAATAAAAGTGGCTATATTTAGAGGGACCACAACAGATCTAACCCTTGATTTTATATTATAAAAAAAGATAACTACTGTTTCTTTTTTAAAATTAATAATATAAAAATAATAATAAATATCTAACTATATCTAATATTTATGAATTCAATAAACAAACTTTTATATGAAAAATAACTAGAAAATTACTGAACAAGCGAAGGTAATATAAAATAAAATACTTTTCTTAAAATAAAATAAGAAGTGAGAAATCTTATTCCAATTTTTTTAATCTCTCTCTACCTTTTTAAATTATTTTCATCCACATTTTTTGTCCTTGGCGTCAAACCCCACTAATGGAGTATGACTTGGCATTACACGTGAAATATTTGATCGTGGAAATAATTTTTTAATATGTTCTTAAACCAATTTACAGCTTGACATTTGTTAATTAAAAATAATTTTTAAAATCTTATTTATTTATAATTTAATAAAAAGCAACTTCTCTCAAATACATTAAATTTAAATCCATTCAGTGTTTTGTCTCTATCTTTCACGCATCATCAGTGTTGAAGAGGTTCATTTTTGCTTTGAAGTTCGTAGTTTTCGTTGAAGTAGGTTAATCGTTTTTCTTTCCGCTTCTGCTAGTGAAGAACTAGTTCGAGCTGTGTTGAAGAAATTTCAGTGTGATTTTTGAAGTTGTGGTCCCAACTGTATATGCATTTAATGTCTTTCGAATTGTTTATGGATTTCAATAGTTAATGTTTCTCCTTTTTTTTGTGTGTCCCACATTTAGGGTTCTGTATTGTATGTGGTCCAATGTGCCCTGAAATGTTGTCGCGTTGACTGAAATATTGTTGACTTTATGTGAATGTAAAACCAAATTTACCCTTGATTGTATTTGTCTTGTACAAGAAATGAGAATATTTTATGTGATATTTTCACCAAGGATTCTTTTGTAAAAGACCCTAAGTTAAAGTTAAGGTATGAAGGTGGGAATATTTATGCATTTAGTGGACAGGACAATGATTATGGTCATTTTTTTAGAGCTAGTGACCTAATTAAGGAGATGGACTCAGAGTTTAGTGTTTATGATGTGAAGTTAAGGTGGAAATACAATTTTAAAATAATTTTTAATCAACAAATGTCAAGCTGGAAATAGGTTTAAAAACATATTAAAAAAATTAATTACACATGTACAGTCAAATATTATGCGTAATGGCACGTAATACTCCGCTAGTGAAACTTAAAGTTAGAGATCAAAAGTGTGGATGAAAAATATTTAAAAGACCGTTCTTTAAAAAAATATTTTTCGAGGAATTAAAAATAAAAGTGGCTATATTTAAAGGGACCACAACAGATCTAACCCTTGATTTTATATTATAAAAAAAGATAACTACTGTTTCTTTTTTAAAATTAATAATAAAAAAATAATAATAAATATCTAACTATATCTAATATTTATAAATTCAATAAACAAACTTTTATATGAAAAATAACTAGAAAATTACTGAACAAGCGAAGGTAATATAAAATAAAATACTTTTCTTAAAATAAAATAAGAAGTGAGAAATCTTATTCCAATTTTTTTAATCTCTCTCTACTTTTTAAAATTATTTTCATCCACATTTTTTGTCCTTGGCGTCAAACCCCACTAATGGAGTATGACTTGGCATTACACGTGAAATATTTGATCGTAGAAATAATTTTTTAATATGTTCTTAAACCAATTTACAGCCTGACATTTGTTAATTAAATATAATTTTTAAAATATTATTTTTTTATAATTTAATAAACAGCAACTTCTCTCAAATACATTAAATTTAAATCCATTCAGTGCTTTGTCTCTATCTTTCACGCATCATCAGTGTTGAAGAGGTTCATTTTTGCTTTGAAGTTCGTAGTTTTCGTTGAAGTAGGTTAATCGTTTTTCTTTCCGCTTATGCTAGTGAAGAACTAGTTTGAGCTGTCTTGAAGAAATTTCAGTGTGATTTTTGAAGTTGTGGTCCCAACTGTATATGCATTTAATGTCTTTCGAATTGTTTATGGATTTCAATAGTTAATGTTTCTCCTTTTTTTTTATGTGTCCCACATTTAGGGTTCTGTATTGTATGTGGTCCAATGTGCCCTGAAATGTTGTCGTGTTGACTGAAATATTGTTGACTTTATGTGAATGTAAAACCAAATTTACCCTTGATTGTATTTGTCTTGTACAAGAAATGAGAATATTTTATGTGATATTTTCACCAAGGATTCTTTTGTAAAAGACCCTGAGTTAAAGTTAAGGTATGAAGGTGGGAATATTTATGCATTTAGTGGACAAGACAATGATTATGGTCATTTTTTTAGAGCTAGTGACCTAATTAAGGAGATGGACTCAGAGTTTAGTGTTGATGATGTGAAGTTAAGGTGGAAATACAATTTTAAAATAATTTTTAATCAACAAATGTCAAGCTGGAAATAGGTTTAAAAACTTATTAAAAAAATTAATTACACATGTACAGTCAAATATTATGCGTACTGGCACGTCATACTCCGCTAGTGAAACTTAAAATTAGAGATCAAAAGTGTGGATGAAAAATATTTAAAAGACCGTTGTTTAAAAAAATATTTTTCGAGGAATTAAAAATAAAAGTGGCTATATTTAGAGGGACCACAACAGATCTAACCCTTGATTTTATATTATAAAAAAAGATAACTACTGTTTCTTTTTTAAAATTAATAATAAAAAAATAATAATAAATATCTAACTATATCTAATATTTATAAATTCAATAAACAAACTTTTATATGAAAAATAACTAGAAAATTACTGAACAAGCGAAGGTAATATAAAATAAAATACTTTTCTTAAAATAAAATAAGAAGTGAGAAATCTTATTCCAATTTTTTTAATCTCTCTCTACTTTTTTAAATTATTTTCATCCACATTTTTTGTCCTTGGCGTCAAACCCCACTAATGGAGTATGACTTGGCATTACACGTGAAATATTTGATCGTAGAAATAATTTTTTATTATGTTCTTAAACCAATTTACAGCCTGACATTTGTTAATTAAATATAATTTTTAAAATATAATTTTTTTATAATTTAATAAACAGCAACTTCTCTTAAATACATTAAATTTAAATCCATTCAGTGCTTTGTCTCTATCTTTCACGCATCATCAGTGTTGAAGAGGTTCATTTTTGCTTTGAAGTTCGTAGTTTTCGTTGAAGTAGGTTAATCGTTTTTCTTTCCGCTTCTGCTAGTGAAGAACTAGTTTGAGCTGTCTTGAAGAAATTTCAGTGTGATTTTTGAAGTTGTGGTCCCAACTGTATATGCATTTAATGTCTTTCGAATTGTTTATGGATTTCAATAGTTAATGTTTCTCCTTTTTTTTTATGTGTCCCACATTTAGGGTTCTGTATTGTATGTGGTCCAATGTGCCCTGAAATGTTGTCGTGTTGACTGAAATATTGTTGACTTTATGTGAATGTAAAACCAAATTTACCCTTGATTGTATTTGTCTTGTACAAGAAATGAGAATATTTTATGTGATATTTTCACCAAGGATTCTTTTGTAAAAGACCCTAAGTTAAAGTTAAGGTATGAAGGTGGGAATATTTATGCATTTAGTGGACAGGACAATGATTATGGTCATTTTTTTAGAGCTAGTGACCTAATTAAGGAGATGGACTCAGCGTTTAGTGTTTATGATGTGAAGTTAAGGTGGAAATACAATTTTAAAATAATTTTTAATCAACAAATGTCAAGCTGGAAATAGGTTTAAAAACTTATTAAAAAAATTAATTACACATGTACAGTCAAATATTATGCGTACTGGCACGTCATACTCCGCTAGTGAAACTTAAAATTAGAGATCAAAAGTGTGGATGAAAAATATTTAAAAGACCGTTCTTTAAAAAAATATTTTTCGAGGAATTAAAAATAAAAGTGGCTATATTTAGAGGGACCACAACAGATCTAACCCTTGATTTTATATTATAAAAAAAGATAACTACTGTTTCTTTTTTAAAATTAATAATAAAAAAATAATAATAAATATCTAACTATATCTAATATTTATGAATTCAATAAACAAACTTTTATATGAAAAATAACTAGAAAATTACTGAACAAGCGAAGGTAATATAAAATAAAATACTTTTCTTAAAATAAAATAAGAAGTGAGAAATCTTATTCCAATTTTTTTAATCTCTCTCTACTTTTTTAAATTATTTTCATCGACATTTTTTGTCCTTGGCGTCAAACCCCACTAATGGAGTATGACTTGGCATTACACGTGAAATATTTGATCGTAGAAATAATTTTTTAATATGTTCTTAAACCAATTTACAGCCTGACATTTGTTAATTAAAAATAATTTTTAAAATCTTATTTTTTTATAATTTAATAAACAGCAACTTCTCTCAAATACATTAAATTTAAATCCATTCAGTGCTTTGTCTCTATCTTTCACGCATCATCAGTGTTGAAGAGGTTCATTTTTGCTTTGAAGTTCGTAGTTTTCGTTGAAGTAGGTTAATCGTTTTTCTTTCCGCTTCTGCTAGTGAAGAACTAGTTTGAGCTGTCTTGAAGAAATTTCAGTGTGATTTTTGAAGTTGTGGTCCCAACTGTATATGCATTTAATGTCTTTCGAATTGTTTATGGATTTCAATAGTTAATGTTTCTCCTTTTTTTTTTGTGTCCCACATTTAGGGTTCTGTATTGTATGTGGTCCAATGTGCCCTGAAATGTTGTCGTGTTGACTGAAATATTGTTGACTTTATGTGAATGTAAAACCAAATTTACCCTTGATTGTATTTGTCTTGTACAAGAAATGAGAATATTTTATGTGATATTTTCACCAAGGATTCTTTTGTAAAAGACCCTGAGTTAAAGTTAAGGTATGAAGGTGGGAATATTTATGCATTTAGTGGACAGGACAATGATTATGGTCATTTTTTTAGAGCTAGTGACCTAATTAAGGAGATGGACTCAGAGTTTAGTGTTGATGATGTGAAGTTAAGGTGGAAATACAATTTTAAAATAATTTTTAATCAACAAATGTCAAGCTGGAAATAGGTTTAAAAACATATTAAAAAAATTAATTACACATGTACAGTCAAATATTATGCGTACTGGCACGTCATACTCCGCTAGTGAAACTTAAAATTAGAGATCAAAAGTGTGGATGAAAAATATTTAAAAGACCGTTCTTTAAAAAAATATTATTCGAGGAATTAAAAATAAAAGTGGCTATATTTAGAGGGACCACAACAGATCTAACCCTTGATTTTATATTATAAAAAAAGATAACTACTGTTTCTTTTTTAAAATTAATAATAAAAAAATAATAATAAATATCTAACTATATCTAATATTTATAAATTCAATAAACAAACTTTTATATGAAAAATAACTAGAAAATTACTGAACAAGCGAAGGTAATATAAAATAAAATACTTTTCTTAAAATAAAATAAGAAGTGAGAAATCTTATTCCAATTTTTTTAATCTCTCTCTACTTTTTTAAATTATTTTCATCCACATTTTTTGTCCTTGGCGTCAAACCCCACTAATGGAGTATGACTTGGCATTACACGTGAAATATTTGATCGTAGAAATAATTTTTTAATATGTACTTAAACCAATTTACAGCCTGACATTTGTTAATTAAATATAATTTTTAAAATATTATTTTTTTATAATTTAATAAACAGCAACTTCTCTCAAATACATTAAATTTAAATCCATTCAGTGCTTTGTCTCTATCTTTCACGCATCATCAGTGTTGAAGAGGTTCATTTTTGCTTTGAAGTTCGTAGTTTTCGTTGAAGTAGGTTAATCGTTTTTCTTTCCGCTTCTGCTAGTGAAGAACTAGTTTGAGCTGTCTTGAAGAAATTTCAGTGTGATTTTTGAAGTTGTGGTCCCAACTGTATATGCATTTAATGTCTTTCGAATTGTTTATGGATTTCAATAGTTAATGTTTCTCCTTTTTTTTTTGTGTCCCACATTTAGGGTTCTGTATTGTATGTGGTCCAATGTGCCCTGAAATGTTGTCGTGTTGACTGAAATATTGTTGACTTTATGTGAATGTAAAACCAAATTTACCCTTGATTGTATTTGTCTTGTACAAGAAATGAGAATATTTTATGTGATATTTTCACCAAGGATTCTTTTGTAAAAGACCCTGAGTTAAAGTTAAGGTATGAAGGTGGGAATATTTATGCATTTAGTGGACAGGACAATGATTATGGTCATTTTTTTAGAGCTAGTGACCTAATTAAGGAGATGGACTCAGAGTTTAGTGTTGATGATGTGAAGTTAAGGTGGAAATACAATTTTAAAATAATTTTTAATCAACAAATGTCAAGCTGGAAATAGGTTTAAAAACATATTAAAAAAATTAATTACACATGTACAGTCAAATATTATGCGTACTGGCACGTCATACTCCGCTAGTGAAACTTAAAATTAGAGATCAAAAGTGTGGATGAAAAATATTTAAAAGACCGTTCTTTAAAAAAATATTTTTCGAGGAATTAAAAATAAAAGTGGCTATATTTAGAGGGACCACAACAGATCTAACCCTTGATTTTATATTATAAAAAAAGATAACTACTGTTTCTTTTTTAAAATTAATAATAAAAAAATAATAATAAATATCTAACTATATCTAATATTTATAAATTCAATAAACAAACTTTTATATGAAAAATAACTAGAAAATTACTGAACAAGCGAAGGTAATATAAAATAAAATACTTTTCTTAAAATAAAATAAGAAGTGAGAAATCTTATTCCAATTTTTTTAATCTCTCTCTACTTTTTTAAATTATTTTCATCCACATTTTTTGTCCTTGGCGTCAAACCCCACTAATGGAGTATGACTTGGCATTACACGTGAAATATTTGATCGTAGAAATAATTTTTTAATATGTTCTTAAACCAATTTACAGCCTGACATTTGTTAATTAAATATAATTTTTAAAATATTATTTTTTTATAATTTAATAAACAGCAACTTCTCTCAAATACATTAAATTTAAATCCATTCAGTGCTTTGTCTCTATCTTTCACGCATCATCAGTGTTGAAGAGGTTCATTTTTGCTTTGAAGTTCGTAGTTTTCGTTGAAGTAGGTTAATCGTTTTTCTTTCCGCTTCTGCTAGTGAAGAACTAGTTTGAGCTGTCTTGAAGAAATTTCAGTGTGATTTTTGAAGTTGTGGTCCCAACTGTATATGCATTTAATGTCTTTCGAATTGTTTATGGATTTCAATAGTTAATGTTTCTCCTTTTTTTTTATGTGTCCCACATTTAGGGTTCTGTATTGTATGTGGTCCAATGTGCCCTGAAATGTTGTCGTGTTGACTGAAATATTGTTGACTTTATGTGAATGTAAAACCAAATTTACCCTTGATTGTATTTGTCTTGTACAAGAAATGAGAATATTTTATGTGATATTTTCACCAAGGATTCTTTTGTAAAAGACCCTGAGTTAAAGTTAAGGTATGAAGGTGGGAATATTTATGCATTTAGTGGACAGGACAATAATTATGGTCATTTTTTTAGAGCTAGTGACCTAATTAAGGAGATGGACTCAGAGTTTAGTGTTGATGATGTGAAGTTAAGGTGGAAATACAATTTTAAAATAATTTTTAATCAACAAATGTCAAGCTGGAAATAGGTTTAAAAACTTATTAAAAAAATTAATTACACATGTACAGTCAAATATTATGCGTACTGGCACGTCATACTCCGCTAGTGAAACTTAAAATTAGAGATCAAAAGTGTGGATGAAAAATATTTAAAAGACCGTTCTTTAAAAAAATATTTTTCGAGGAATTAAAAATAAAAGTGGCTATATTTAGAGGGACCACAACAGATCTAACCCTTGATTTTATATTATAAAAAAAGATAACTACTGTTTCTTTTTTAAAATTAATAATATAAAAATAATAATAAATATCTAACTATATCTAATATTTATGAATTCAATAAACAAACTTTTATATGAAAAATAACTAGAAAATTACTGAACAAGCGAAGGTAATATAAAATAAAATACTTTTCTTAAAATAAAATAAGAAGTGAGAAATCTTATTCCAATTTTTTTAATCTCTCTCTACTTTTTAAAATTATTTTCATCCACATTTTTTGTCCTTGGCGTCAAACCCCACTAATGGAGTATGACTTGGCATTACACGTGAAATATTTGATCGTAGAAATAATTTTTTAATATGTTCTTAAACCAATTTACAGCCTGACATTTGTTAATTAAAAATAATTTTTAAAATCTTATTTTTTTATAATTTAATAAACAGCAACTTCTCTCAAATACATTAAATTTAAATCCATTCAGTGCTTTGTCTCTATCTTTCACGCATCATCAGTGTTGAAGAGGTTCATTTTTGCTTTGAAGTTCGTAGTTTTCGTTGAAGTAGGTTAATCGTTTTTCTTTCCGCTTCTGCTAGTGAAGAACTAGTTCGAGCTGTCTTGAAGAAATTTCAGTGTGATTTTTGAAGTTGTGGTCCCAACTGTATATGCATTTAATGTCTTTCGAATTGTTTATGGATTTCAATAGTTAATGTTTCTCCTTTTTTTTGTGTGTCCCACATTTAGGGTTCTGTATTGTATGTGGTCCAATGTGCCCTGAAATGTTGTCGTGTTGACTGAAATATTGTTGACTTTATGTGAATGTAAAACCAAATTTACCCTTGATTGTATTTGTCTTGTACAAGAAATGAGAATATTTTATGTGATATTTTCACCAAGGATTCTTTTGTAAAAGACCCTAAGTTAAAGTTAAGGTATGAAGGTGGGAATATTTATGCATTTAGTGGACAGGACAATGATTATGGTCATTTTTTTAGAGCTAGTGACCTAATTAAGGAGATGGACTTAGCGTTTAGTGTTTATGATGTGAAGTTAAGGTGGAAATACAATTTTAAAATAATTTTTAATCAACAAATGTCAAGCTGGAAATAGGTTTAAAAACTTATTAAAAAAATTAATTACACATGTACAGTCAAATATTATGCGTAATGGCACGTCATACTCCGCTAGTGAAACTTAAAGTTAGAGATCAAAAGTGTGGATGAAAAATATTTAAAAGACCGTTCTTTAAAAAAATATTTTTCGAGGAATTAAAAATAAAAGTGGCTATATTTAGAGGGACCACAACAGATCTAACCCTTGATTTTATATTATAAAAAAAGATAACTACTGTTTCTTTTTTAAAATTAATAATAAAAAATAATAATAAATATCTAACTATATCTAATATTTATGAATTCAATAAACAAACTTTTATATGAAAAATAACTAGAATATTACTGAACAAGCGAAGGTAATATAAAATAAAATACTTTTCTTAAAATAAAATAAGAAGTGAGAAATCTTATTCCAATTTTTTTAATCTCTCTCTACTTTTTTAAATTATTTTCATCCACATTTTTTGTCCTTGGCGTCAAACCCCACTAATGGAGTATGACTTGGCATTACACGTGAAATATTTGATCGTAGAAATAATTTTTTAATATGTTCTTAAACCAATTTACAGCCTGACATTTGTTAATTAAAAATAATTTTTAAAATCTTATTTTTTTATAATTTAATAAACAGCAACTTCTCTCAAATACATTAAATTTAAATCCATTCAGTGCTTTGTCTCTATCTTTCACGCATCATCAGTGTTGAAGAGGTTCATTTTTGCTTTGAAGTTCGTAGTTTTCGTTGAAGTAGGTTAATCGTTTTTCTTTCCGCTTCTGCTAGTGAAGAAATAGTTCGAGCTGTCTTGAAGAAATTTCAGTGTGATTTTTGAAGTTGTGGTCCCAACTGTATATGCATTTAATGTCTTTCGAATTGTTTATGGATTTCAATAGTTAATGTTTCTCCTTTTTTTTTGTGTGTCCCACATTTAGGGTTCTGTATTGTATGTGGTCCAATGTGCCCTGAAATGTTGTCGTGTTGACTGAAATATTGTTGACTTTATGTGAATGTAAAACCAAATTTACCCTTGATTGTATTTGTCTTGTACAAGAAATGGGAATATTTTATGTGATATTTTCACCAAGGATTCTTTTGTAAAAGACCCTAAGTTAAAGTTAAGGTATGAAGGTGGGAATATTTATGCATTTAGTGGACAGGACAATGATTATGGTCATTTTTTTAGAGCTAGTGACCTAATTAAGGAGATGGACTTAGCGTTTAGTGTTGATGATGTGAAGTTAAGGTGGAAATACAATTTTAAAATAATTTTTAATCAACAAATGTCAAGCTGGAAATAGGTTTAAAAACATATTAAAAAAATTAATTACACATGTACAGTCAAATATTATGCGTAATGGCACGTCATACTCCGCTAGTGAAACTTAAAGTTAGAGATCAAAAGTGTGGATGAAAAATATTTAAAAGACCGTTCTTTAAAAAAATATTTTTCGAGGAATTAAAAATAAAAGTGGTTATATTTAAAGGGACCACAACAGATCTAACCCTTGATTTTATATTATAAAAAAAGATAACTACTGTTTCTTTTTTAAAATTAATAATAAAAAATAATATTAAATATCTAACTATATCTAATATTTATAAATTCAATAAACAAACTTTTATATGAAAAATAACTATAAAATTACTGAACAAGCGAAGGTAATATAAAATAAAATACTTTTCTTAAAATAAAATAAGAAGTGAGAAATCTTATTCCAATTTTTTTAATCTCTCTCTACTTTTTTAAATTATTTTCATCCACATTTTTTGTCCTTGGCGTCAAACCCCACTAATGGAGTATGACTTGGCATTACACGTGAAATATTTGATCGTAGAAATAATTTTTTAATATGTTCTTAAACCAATTTACAGCCTGACATTTGTTAATTAAATATAATTTTTAAAATATAATTTCTTTATAATTTAATAAACAGCAACTTCTCTCAAATACATTAAATTTAAATCCATTCAGTGCTTTGTCTCTATCTTTCACGCATCATCAGTGTTGAAGAGGTTCATTTTTGCTTTGAAGTTCGTAGTTTTCGTTGAAGTAGGTTAATCGTTTTTCTTTCCGCTTCTGCTAGTGAAGAACTAGTTTGAGCTGTCTTAAAGAAATTTCAGTGTGATTTTTGAAGTTGTGGTCCCAACTGTATATGCATTTAATGTCTTTCGAATTGTTTATGGATTTCAATAGTTAATGTTTCTCCTTTTTTTTTATGTGTCCCACATTTAGGGTTCTGTATTGTATGTGGTCCAATGTGCCCTGAAATGTTGTCGTGTTGACTGAAATATTGTTGACTTTATGTGAATGTAAAACCAAATTTACCCTTGATTGTATTTGTCTTGTACAAGAAATGAGAATATTTTATGTGATATTTTCACCAAGGATTCTTTTGTAAAAGACCCTGAGTTAAAGTTAAGGTATGAAGGTGGGAATATTTATGCATTTAGTGGACAGGACAATGATTATGGTCATTTTTTTAGAGCTAGTGACCTAATTAAGGAGATGGACTCAGCGTTTAGTGTTGATGATGTGAAGTTAAGGTGGAAATACAATTTTAAAATAATTTTTAATCAACAAATGTCAAGCTGGAAATAGGTTTAAAAACTTATTAAAAAAATTAATTACACATGTACAGTCAAATATTATGCGTACTGGCACGTCATACTCCGCTAGTGAAACTTAAAATTAGAGATCAAAAGTGTGGATGAAAAATATTTAAAAGACCGTTCTTTAAAAAAATATTTTTCGAGGAATTAAAAATAAAAGTGGCTATATTTAGAGGGACCACAACAGATCTAACCCTTGATTTTATATTATAAAAAAAGATAACTACTGTTTCTTTTTTAAAATTAATAATATAAAAATAATAATAAATATCTAACTATATCTAATATTTATAAATTCAATAAACAAACTTTTATATGAAAAATAACTAGAAAATTACTGAACAAGCGAAGGTAATATAAAATAAAATACTTTTCTTAAAATAAAATAAGAAGTGAGAAATCTTATTCCAATTTTTTTAATCTCTCTCTAGTTTTTTAAATTATTTTCATCCACATTTTTTGTCCTTGGCGTCAAACCCCACTAATGGAGTATGACTCGGCATTACACGTGAAATATTTGATCGTAGAAATAATTTTTTAATATGTTCTTAAACCAATTTACAGCCTGACATTTGTTAATTAAAAATAATTTTTAAAATCTTATTTTTTTATAATTTAATAAACAGCAACTTCTCTCAAATACATTAAATTTAAATCCATTCAGTGCTTTGTCTCTATCTTTCACGCATCATCAGTGTTGAAGAGGTTCATTTTTGCTTTGAAGTTCGTAGTTTTCGTTGAAGTAGGTTAATCGTTTTTCTTTCCGCTTCTGCTAGTGAAGAACTAGTTCGAGCTGTCTTGAAGAAATTTCAGTGTGATTTTTGAAGTTGTGGTCCCAACTGTATATGCATTTAATGTCTTTCGAATTGTTTATGGATTTCAATAGTTAATGTTTCTCCTTTTTTTTTATGTGTCCCACATTTAGGGTTCTGTATTGTATGTGGTCCAATGTGCCCTGAAATGTTGTCGTGTTGACTGAAATATTGTTGACTTTATGTGAATGTAAAACCAAATTTACCCTTGATTGTATTTGTCTTGTACAAGAAATGAGAATATTTTATGTGATATTTTCACCAAGGATTCTTTTGTAAAAGACCCTAAGTTAAAGTTAAGGTATGAAGGTGGGAATATTTATGCATTTAGTGGACAGGACAATGATTATGGTCATTTTTTTAGAGCTAGTGACCTAATTAAGGAGATGGACTCAGAGTTTAGTGTTGATGATGTGAAGTTAAGGTGGAAATACAATTTTAAAATAATTTTTAATCAACAAATGTCAAGCTGGAAATAGGTTTAAAAACATATTAAAAAAATTAATTACACATGTGCAGTCAAATATTATGCGTACTGGCACGTCATACTCCGCTAGTGAAACTTAAAATTAGAGATCAAAAGTGTGGATGAAAAATATTTAAAAGACCGTTCTTTAAAAAAATATTTTTCGAGGAATTAAAAATAAAAGTGGCTATATTTAGAGGGACCACAACAGATCTAACCCTTGATTTTATATTATAAAAAAAGATAACTACTGTTTCTTTTTTAAAATTAATAATATAAAAATAATAATAAATATCTAACTATATCTAATATTTATAAATTCAATAAACAAACTTTTATATGAAAAATAACTAGAAAATTACTGAACAAGCGAAGGTAATATAAAATAAAATACTTTTCTTAAAATAAAATAAGAAGTGAGAAATCTTATTCCAATTTTTTTAATCTCTCTCTACCTTTTTAAATTATTTTCATCCACATTTTTTGTCCTTGGCGTCAAACCCCACTAATGGAGTATGACTTGGCATTACACGTGAAATATTTGATCGTGGAAATAATTTTTTAATATGTTCTTAAACCAATTTACAGCTTGACATTTGTTAATTAAAAATAATTTTTAAAATCTTATTTATTTATAATTTAATAAACAGCAACTTCTCTCAAATACATTAAATTTAAATCCATTCTGTGTTTTGTCTCTATCTTTCACGCATCATCAGTGTTGAAGAGGTTCATTTTTGCTTTGAAGTTCGTAGTTTTCGTTGAAGTAGGTTAATCGTTTTTCTTTCCGCTTCTGCTAGTGAAGAACTAGTTCGAGCTGTCTTGAAGAAATTTCAGTGTGATTTTTGAAGTTGTGGTCCCAACTGTATATGCATTTAATGTCTTTCGAATTGTTTATGGATTTCAATAGTTAATGTTTCTCCTTTTTTTTGTGTGTCCCACATTTAGGGTTCTGTATTGTATGTGGTCCAATGTGCCCTGAAATGTTGTCGTGTTGACTGAAATATTGTTGACTTTATGTGAATATAAAACCAAATTTACCCTTGATTGTATTTGTCTTGTACAAGAAATGAGAATATTTTATGTGATATTTTCACCAAGGATTCTTTTGTAAAAGACCCTAAATTAAAGTTAAGGTATGAAGGTGGGAATATTTATGCATTTAGTGGACAGGACAATGATTATGGTCATTTTTTTAGAGCTAGTGACCTAATTAAGGAGATGGACTCAGCGTTTAGTGTTTATGATGTGAAGTTAAGGTGGAAATACAATTTTAAAATAATTTTTAATCAACAAATGTCAAGCTGGAAATAGGTTTAAAAACATATTAAAAAAATTAATTACACATGTACAGTCCAATATTATGCGTAATGGCACGTCATACTCCGCTAGTGAAACTTAAAGTTAGAGATCAAAAGTGTGGATGAAAAATATTTAAAAGACCGTTCTTTAAAAAAATATTTTTCGAGGAATTAAAAATAAAAGTGGCTATATTTAGAGGGACCACAACAGATCTAACCCTTGATTTTATATTATAAAAAAAGATAACTACTGTTTCTTTTTTAAAATTAATAATATAAAAATAATAATAAATATCTAACTATATCTAATATTTATGAATTCAATAAACAAACTTTTATATGAAAAATAACTAGAAAATTACTGAACAAGCGAAGGTAATATAAAATAAAATACTTTTCTTAAAATAAATTAAGAAGTGAGAAATCTTATTCCAATTTTTTTAATCTCTCTCTACCTTTTTAAATTATTTTCATCCACATTTTTTGTCCTTGGCGTCAAACCCCACTAATGGAGTATGACTTGGCATTACACGTGAAATATTTGATCGTAGAAATAATTTTTTAATATGTTCTTAAACCAATTTACAGCCTGACATTTGTTAATTAAATATAATTTTTAAAATCTTATTTTTTTATAATTTAATAAACAGCAACTTCTCTCAAATACATTAAATTTAAATCCATTCAGTGCTTTGTCTCTATCTTTCACGCATCATCAGTGTTGAAGAGGTTCATTTTTGCTTTGAAGTTCGTAGTTTTCGTTGAAGTAGGTTAATCGTTTTTCTTTCCGCTTCTGCTAGTGAAGAACTAGTTCGAGCTGTCTTGAAGAAATTTCAGTGTGATTTTTGAAGTTGTGGTCCCAACTGTATATGCATTTAATGTCTTTCGAATTGTTTATGGATTTCAATAGTTAATGTTTCTCCTTTTTTTTATGTGTCCCACATTTAGGGTTCTGTATTGTATGTGGTCCAATGTGCCCTGAAATGTTGTCGTGTTGACTGAAATATTGTTGACTTTATGTGAATGTAAAACCAAATTTACCCTTGATTGTATTTGTCTTGTACAAGAAATGAGAATATTTTATGTGATATTTTCACCAAGGATTCTTTTGTAAAAGACCCTGAGTTAAAGTTAAGGTATGAAGGTGGGAATATTTATGCATTTAGTGGACAGGACAATGATTATGGTCATTTTTTTAGAGCTAGTGACCTAATTAAGGAGATGGACTCAGAGTTTAGTGTTGATGATGTGAAGTTAAGGTGGAAATACAATTTTAAAATAATTTTTAATCAACAAATGTCAAGCTGGAAATAGGTTTAAAAACATATTAAAAAAATTAATTACACATGTGCAGTCAAATATTATGCGTACTGGCACGTCATACTCCGCTAGTGAAACTTAAAATTAGAGATCAAAAGTGTGGATGAAAAATATTTAAAAGACCGTTCTTTAAAAAAATATTTTTCGAGGAATTAAAAATAAAAGTGGCTATATTTAGAGGGACCACAACAGATCTAACCCTTGATTTTATATTATAAAAAAAGATAACTACTGTTTCTTTTTTAAAATTAATAATATAAAAATAATAATAAATATCTAACTATATCTAATATTTATAAATTCAATAAACAAACTTTTATATGAAAAATAACTAGAAAATTACTGAACAAGCGAAGGTAATATAAAATAAAATACTTTTCTTAAAATAAAATAAGAAGTGAGAAATCTTATTCCAATTTTTTTAATCTCTCTCTACCTTTTTAAATTATTTTCATCCACATTTTTTGTCCTTGGCGTCAAACCCCACTAATGGAGTATGACTTGGCATTACACGTGAAATATTTGATCGTGGAAATAATTTTTTAATATGTTCTTAAACCAATTTACAGCTTGACATTTGTTAATTAAAAATAATTTTTAAAATCTTATTTATTTATAATTTAATAAACAGCAACTTCTCTCAAATACATTAAATTTAAATCCATTCAGTGTTTTGTCTCTATCTTTCACGCATCATCAGTGTTGAAGAGGTTCATTTTTGCTTTGAAGTTCGTAGTTTTCGTTGAAGTAGGTTAATCGTTTTTCTTTCCGCTTCTGCTAGTGAAGAACTAGTTCGAGCTGTCTTGAAGAAATTTCAGTGTGATTTTTGAAGTTGTGGTCCCAACTGTATATGCATTTAATGTCTTTCGAATTGTTTATGGATTTCAATAGTTAATGTTTCTCCTTTTTTTTGTGTGTCCCACATTTAGGGTTCTGTATTGTATGTGGTCCAATGTGCCCTGAAATGTTGTCGTGTTGACTGAAATATTGTTGACTTTATGTGAATGTAAAACCAAATTTACCCTTGATTGTATTTGTCTTGTACAAGAAATGAGAATATTTTATGTGATATTTTCACCAAGGATTCTTTTGTAAAAGACCCTAAGTTAAAGTTAAGGTATGAAGGTGGGAATATTTATGCATTTAGTGGACAGGACAATGATTATGGTCATTTTTTTAGAGCTAGTGACCTAATTAAGGAGATGGACTCAGCGTTTAGTGTTTATGATGTGAAGTTAAGGTGGAAATACAATTTTAAAATAATTTTTAATCAACAAATGTCAAGCTGGAAATAGGTTTAAAAACATATTAAAAAAATTAATTACACATGTACAGTCAAATATTATGCGTAATGGCACGTCATACTCCGCTAGTGAAACTTAAAGTTAGAGATCAAAAGTGTGGATGAAAAATATTTAAAAGACCGTTCTTTAAAAAAATATTTTTCGAGGAATTAAAAATAAAATTGGCTATATTTAGAGGGACCACAACAGATCTAACCCTTGATTTTATATTATAAAAAAAGATAACTACTGTTTCTTTTTTAAAATTAATAATATAAAAATAATAATAAATATCTAACTATATCTAATATTTATGAATTCAATAAACAAACTTTTATATGAAAAATAACTAGAAAATTACTGAACAAGCGAAGGTAATATAAAATAAAATACTTTTCTTAAAATAAAATAAGAAGTGAGAAATCTTATTCCAATTTTTTTAATCTCTCTCTACCTTTTTAAATTATTTTCATCCACATTTTTTGTCCTTGGCGTCAAACCCCACTAATGGAGTATGACTTGGCATTACACGTGAAATATTTGATCGTAGAAATAATTTTTTAATATGTTCTTAAACCAATTTACAGCCTGACATTTGTTAATTAAATATAATTTTTAAAATCTTATTTTTTTATAATTTAATAAACAGCAACTTCTCTCAAATACATTAAATTTAAATCCATTCAGTGCTTTGTCTCTATCTTTCACGCATCATCAGTGTTGAAGAGGTTCATTTTTGCTTTGAAGTTCGTAGTTTTCGTTGAAGTAGGTTAATCGTTTTTCTTTCCGCTTCTGCTAGTGAAGAACTAGTTCGAGCTGTCTTGAAGAAATTTCAGTGTGATTTTTGAAGTTGTGGTCCCAACTGTATATGCATTTAATGTCTTTCGAATTGTTTATGGATTTCAATAGTTAATGTTTCTCCTTTTTTTTATGTGTCCCACATTTAGGGTTCTGTATTGTATGTGGTCCAATGTGCCCTGAAATGTTGTCGTGTTGACTGAAATATTGTTGACTTTATGTGAATGTAAAACCAAATTTACCCTTGATTGTATTTGTCTTGTACAAGAAATGAGAATATTTTATGTGATATTTTCACCAAGGATTCTTTTGTAAAAGACCCTGAGTTCAAGTTAAGGTATGAAGGTGGGAATATTTAAGCATTTAGTGGACAGGACAATGATTATGGTCATTTTTTTAGAGCTAGTGACCTAATTAAGGAGATGGACTCAGCGTTTAGTGTTGATGATGTGAAGTTAAGGTGGAAATACAATTTTAAAACAATTTTTAATCAACAAATGTCAAGCTGGAAATAGGTTTAAAAACTTATTAAAAAAATTAATTACACATGTACAGTCAAATATTATGCGTACTGGCACGTCATACTCCGCTAGTGAAACTTAAAATTAGAGATCAAAAGTGTGGATGAAAAATATTTAAAAGACAGTTCTTTAAAAAAATATTTTTCGAGGAATTAAAAATAAAAGTGGCTATATTTAGAGGGACCACAACATATCTAACCCTTGATTTTATATTATAAAAAAAGATAACTACTGTTTCTTTTTTAAAATTAATAATATAAAAATAATAATAAATATCTAACTATATCTAATATTTATAAATTCAATAAACAAACTTTTATATGAAAAATAACTAGAAAATTACTGAACAAGCGAAGGTAATATAAAATAAAATACTTTTCTTAAAATAAAATAAGAAGTGAGAAATCTTATTCCAATTTTTTTAATCTCTCTCTACCTTTTTAAATTATTTTCATCCACATTTTTTGTCCTTGGCGTCAAACCCCACTAATGGAGTATGACTTGGCATTACACGTGAAATATTTGATCGTGGAAATAATTTTTTAATATGTTCTTAAACCAATTTACAGCTTGACATTTGTTAATTAAAAATAATTTTTAAAATCTTATTTATTTATAATTTAATAAACAGCAACTTCTCTCAAATACATTAAATTTAAATCCATTCAGTGTTTTGTCTCTATCTTTCACGCATCATCAGTGTTGAAGAGGTTCATTTTTGCTTTGAAGTTCGTAGTTTTCGTTGAAGTAGGTTAATCGTTTTTCTTTCCGCTTCTGCTAGTGAAGAACTAGTTCGAGCTGTCTTGAAGAAATTTCAGTGTGATTTTTGAAGTTGTGGTCCCAACTGTATATGCATTTAATGTCTTTCGAATTGTTTATGGATTTCAATAGTTAATGTTTCTCCTTTTTTTTGTGTGTCCCACATTTAGGGTTCTGTATTGTATGTGGTCCAATGTGCCCTGAAATGTTGTCGTGTTGACTGAAATATTGTTGACTTTATGTGAATGTAAAACCAAATTTACCCTTGATTGTATTTGTCTTGTACAAGAAATGAGAATATTTTATGTGATATTTTCACCAAGGATTCTTTTGTAAAAGACCCTAAGTTAAAGTTAAGGTATGAAGGTGGGAATATTTATGCATTTAGTGGACAGGACAATGATTATGGTCATTTTTTTAGAGCTAGTGACCTAATTAAGGAGATGGACTCAGCGTTTAGTGTTTATGATGTGAAGTTAAGGTGGAAATACAATTTTAAAATAATTTTTAATCAACAAATGTCAAGCTGGAAATAGGTTTAAAAACATATTAAAAAAATTAATTACACATGTACAGTCAAATATTATGCGTACTGGCACGTCATACTCCGCTAGTGAAACTTAAAATTAGAGATCAAAAGTGTGGATGAAAAATATTTAAAAGACAGTTCTTTAAAAAAATATTTTTCGAGGAATTAAAAATAAAAGTGGCTATATTTAGAGGGACCACAACATATCTAACCCTTGATTTTATATTATAAAAAAAGATAACTACTGTTTCTTTTTTAAAATTAATAATATAAAAATAATAATAAATATCTAACTATATCTAATATTTATAAATTCAATAAACAAACTTTTATATGAAAAATAACTAGAAAATTACTGAACAAGCGAAGGTAATATAAAATAAAATACTTTTCTTAAAATAAAATAAGAAGTGAGAAATCTTATTCCAATTTTTTTAATCTCTCTCTACCTTTTTAAATTATTTTCATCCACATTTTTTGTCCTTGGCGTCAAACCCCACTAATGGAGTATGACTTGGCATTACACGTGAAATATTTGATCGTGGAAATAATTTTTTAATATGTTCTTAAACCAATTTACAGCTTGACATTTGTTAATTAAAAATAATTTTTAAAATCTTATTTATTTATAATTTAATAAACAGCAACTTCTCTCAAATACATTAAATTTAAATCCATTCAGTGTTTTGTCTCTATCTTTCACGCATCATCAGTGTTGAAGAGGTTCATTTTTGCTTTGAAGTTCGTAGTTTTCGTTGAAGTAGGTTAATCGTTTTTCTTTCCGCTTCTGCTAGTGAAGAACTAGTTCGAGCTGTCTTGAAGAAATTTCAGTGTGATTTTTGAAGTTGTGGTCCCAACTGTATATGCATTTAATGTCTTTCGAATTGTTTATGGATTTCAATAGTTAATGTTTCTCCTTTTTTTTGTGTGTCCCACATTTAGGGTTCTGTATTGTATGTGGTCCAATGTGCCCTGAAATGTTGTCGTGTTGACTGAAATATTGTTGACTTTATGTGAATGTAAAACCAAATTTACCCTTGATTGTATTTGTCTTGTACAAGAAATGAGAATATTTTATGTGATATTTTCACCAAGGATTCTTTTGTAAAAGACCCTAAGTTAAAGTTAAGGTATGAAGGTGGGAATATTTATGCATTTAGTGGACAGGACAATGATTATGGTCATTTTTTTAGAGCTAGTGACCTAATTAAGGAGATGGACTCAGCGTTTAGTGTTTATGATGTGAAGTTAAGGTGGAAATACAATTTTAAAATAATTTTTAATCAACAAATGTCAAGCTGGAAATAGGTTTAAAAACATATTAAAAAAATTAATTACACATGTACAGTCAAATATTATGCGTAATGGCACGTCATACTCCGCTAGTGAAACTTAAAGTTAGAGATCAAAAGTGTGGATGAAAAATATTTAAAAGACCGTTCTTTAAAAAAATATTTTTCGAGGAATTAAAAATAAGTGTGGCTATATTTAGAGGGACCACAACAGATCTAACCCTTGATTTTATATTATAAAAAAAGATAACTACTGTTTCTTTTTTAAAATTAATAATATAAAAATAATAATAAATATCTAACTATATCTAATATTTATGAATTCAATAAACAAACTTTTATATGAAAAATAACTAGAAAATTACTGAACAAGCGAAGGTAATATAAAATAAAATACTTTTCTTAAAATAAAATAAGAAGTGAGAAATCTTATTCCAATTTTTTTAATCTCTCTCTACCTTTTTAAATTATTTTCATCCACATTTTTTGTCCTTGGCGTCAAACCCCACTAATGGAGTATGACTTGGCATTACACGTGAAATATTTGATCGTAGAAATAATTTTTTAATATGTTCTTAAACCAATTTACAGCCTGACATTTGTTAATTAAATATAATTTTTAAAATCTTATTTTTTTATAATTTAATAAACAGCAACTTCTCTCAAATACATTAAATTTAAATCCATTCAGTGCTTTGTCTCTATCTTTCACGCATCATCAGTGTTGAAGAGGTTCATTTTTGCTTTGAAGTTCGTAGTTTTCGTTGAAGTAGGTTAATCGTTTTTCTTTCCGCTTCTGCTAGTGAAGAACTAGTTCGAGCTGTCTTGAAGAAATTTCAGTGTGATTTTTGAAGTTGTGGTCCCAACTGTATATGCATTTAATGTCTTTCGAATTGTTTATGGATTTCAATAGTTAATGTTTCTCCTTTTTTTTATGTGTCCCACATTTAGGGTTCTGTATTGTATGTGGTCCAATGTGCCCTGAAATGTTGTCGTGTTGACTGAAATATTGTTGACTTTATGTGAATGTAAAACCAAATTTACCCTTGATTGTATTTGTCTTGTACAAGAAATGAGAATATTTTATGTGATATTTTCACCAAGGATTCTTTTGTAAAAGACCCTGAGTTCAAGTTAAGGTATGAAGGTGGGAATATTTAAGCATTTAGTGGACAGGACAATGATTATGGTCATTTTTTTAGAGCTAGTGACCTAATTAAGGAGATGGACTCAGCGTTTAGTGTTGATGATGTGAAGTTAAGGTGGAAATACAATTTTAAAACAATTTTTAATCAACAAATGTCAAGCTGGAAATAGGTTTAAAAACTTATTAAAAAAATTAATTACACATGTACAGTCAAATATTATGCGTACTGGCACGTCATACTCCGCTAGTGAAACTTAAAATTAGAGATCAAAAGTGTGGATGAAAAATATTTAAAAGACAGTTCTTTAAAAAAATATTTTTCGAGGAATTAAAAATAAAAGTGGCTATATTTAGAGGGACCACAACATATCTAACCCTTGATTTTATATTATAAAAAAAGATAACTACTGTTTCTTTTTTAAAATTAATAATATAAAAATAATAATAAATATCTAACTATATCTAATATTTATAAATTCAATAAACAAACTTTTATATGAAAAATAACTAGAAAATTACTGAACAAGCGAAGGTAATATAAAATAAAATACTTTTCTTAAAATAAAATAAGAAGTGAGAAATCTTATTCCAATTTTTTTAATCTCTCTCTACCTTTTTAAATTATTTTCATCCACATTTTTTGTCCTTGGCGTCAAACCCCACTAATGGAGTATGACTTGGCATTACACGTGAAATATTTGATCGTGGAAATAATTTTTTAATATGTTCTTAAACCAATTTACAGCTTGACATTTGTTAATTAAAAATAATTTTTAAAATCTTATTTATTTATAATTTAATAAACAGCAACTTCTCTCAAATACATTAAATTTAAATCCATTCAGTGTTTTGTCTCTATCTTTCACGCATCATCAGTGTTGAAGAGGTTCATTTTTGCTTTGAAGTT
This sequence comes from Lathyrus tuberosus, assembly GCA_022829125.1. Lineage (NCBI taxonomy): Eukaryota > Viridiplantae > Streptophyta > Magnoliopsida > Fabales > Fabaceae > Lathyrus > Lathyrus tuberosus. The sequence continues at coordinate 11,877,242 of JALAZF010000141.1, forward strand.
CGTAGTTTTCGTTGAAGTAGGTTAATCGTTTTTCTTTCCGCTTCTGCTAGTGAAGAACTAGTTCGAGCTGTCTTGAAGAAATTTCAGTGTGATTTTTGAAGTTGTGGTCCCAACTGTATATGCATTTAATGTCTTTCGAATTGTTTATGGATTTCAATAGTTAATGTTTCTCCTTTTTTTTGTGTGTCCCACATTTAGGGTTCTGTATTGTATGTGGTCCAATGTGCCCTGAAATGTTGTCGTGTTGACTGAAATATTGTTGACTTTATGTGAATGTAAAACCAAATTTACCCTTGATTGTATTTGTCTTGTACAAGAAATGAGAATATTTTATGTGATATTTTCACCAAGGATTCTTTTGTAAAAGACCCTAAGTTAAAGTTAAGGTATGAAGGTGGGAATATTTATGCATTTAGTGGACAGGACAATGATTATGGTCATTTTTTTAGAGCTAGTGACCTAATTAAGGAGATGGACTCAGCGTTTAGTGTTTATGATGTGAAGTTAAGGTGGAAATACAATTTTAAAATAATTTTTAATCAACAAATGTCAAGCTGGAAATAGGTTTAAAAACATATTAAAAAAATTAATTACACATGTACAGTCAAATATTATGCGTACTGGCACGTCATACTCCGCTAGTGAAACTTAAAATTAGAGATCAAAAGTGTGGATGAAAAATATTTAAAAGACAGTTCTTTAAAAAAATATTTTTCGAGGAATTAAAAATAAAAGTGGCTATATTTAGAGGGACCACAACATATCTAACCCTTGATTTTATATTATAAAAAAAGATAACTACTGTTTCTTTTTTAAAATTAATAATATAAAAATAATAATAAATATCTAACTATATCTAATATTTATAAATTCAATAAACAAACTTTTATATGAAAAATAACTAGAAAATTACTGAACAAGCGAAGGTAATATAAAATAAAATACTTTTCTTAAAATAAAATAAGAAGTGAGAAATCTTATTCCAATTTTTTTAATCTCTCTCTACCTTTTTAAATTATTTTCATCCACATTTTTTGTCCTTGGCGTCAAACCCCACTAATGGAGTATGACTTGGCATTACACGTGAAATATTTGATCGTGGAAATAATTTTTTAATATGTTCTTAAACCAATTTACAGCTTGACATTTGTTAATTAAAAATAATTTTTAAAATCTTATTTATTTATAATTTAATAAACAGCAACTTCTCTCAAATACATTAAATTTAAATCCATTCAGTGTTTTGTCTCTATCTTTCACGCATCATCAGTGTTGAAGAGGTTCATTTTTGCTTTGAAGTTCGTAGTTTTCGTTGAAGTAGGTTAATCGTTTTTCTTTCCGCTTCTGCTAGTGAAGAACTAGTTCGAGCTGTCTTGAAGAAATTTCAGTGTGATTTTTGAAGTTGTGGTCCCAACTGTATATGCATTTAATGTCTTTCGAATTGTTTATGGATTTCAATAGTTAATGTTTCTCCTTTTTTTTGTGTGTCCCACATTTAGGGTTCTGTATTGTATGTGGTCCAATGTGCCCTGAAATGTTGTCGTGTTGACTGAAATATTGTTGACTTTATGTGAATGTAAAACCAAATTTACCCTTGATTGTATTTGTCTTGTACAAGAAATGAGAATATTTTATGTGATATTTTCACCAAGGATTCTTTTGTAAAAGACCCTAAGTTAAAGTTAAGGTATGAAGGTGGGAATATTTATGCATTTAGTGGACAGGACAATGATTATGGTCATTTTTTTAGAGCTAGTGACCTAATTAAGGAGATGGACTCAGCGTTTAGTGTTTATGATGTGAAGTTAAGGTGGAAATACAATTTTAAAATAATTTTTAATCAACAAATGTCAAGCTGGAAATAGGTTTAAAAACATATTAAAAAAATTAATTACACATGTACAGTCAAATATTATGCGTAATGGCACGTCATACTCCGCTAGTGAAACTTAAAGTTAGAGATCAAAAGTGTGGATGAAAAATATTTAAAAGACCGTTCTTTAAAAAAATATTTTTCGAGGAATTAAAAATAAGTGTGGCTATATTTAGAGGGACCACAACAGATCTAACCCTTGATTTTATATTATAAAAAAAGATAACTACTGTTTCTTTTTTAAAATTAATAATATAAAAATAATAATAAATATCTAACTATATCTAATATTTATGAATTCAATAAACAAACTTTTATATGAAAAATAACTAGAAAATTACTGAACAAGCGAAGGTAATATAAAATAAAATACTTTTCTTAAAATAAAATAAGAAGTGAGAAATCTTATTCCAATTTTTTTAATCTCTCTCTACCTTTTTAAATTATTTTCATCCACATTTTTTGTCCTTGGCGTCAAACCCCACTAATGGAGTATGACTTGGCATTACACGTGAAATATTTGATCGTAGAAATAATTTTTTAATATGTTCTTAAACCAATTTACAGCCTGACATTTGTTAATTAAATATAATTTTTAAAATCTTATTTTTTTATAATTTAATAAACAGCAACTTCTCTCAAATACATTAAATTTAAATCCATTCAGTGCTTTGTCTCTATCTTTCACGCATCATCAGTGTTGAAGAGGTTCATTTTTGCTTTGAAGTTCGTAGTTTTCGTTGAAGTAGGTTAATCGTTTTTCTTTCCGCTTCTGCTAGTGAAGAACTAGTTCGAGCTGTCTTGAAGAAATTTCAGTGTGATTTTTGAAGTTGTGGTCCCAACTGTATATGCATTTAATGTCTTTCGAATTGTTTATGGATTTCAATAGTTAATGTTTCTCCTTTTTTTTATGTGTCCCACATTTAGGGTTCTGTATTGTATGTGGTCCAATGTGCCCTGAAATGTTGTCGTGTTGACTGAAATATTGTTGACTTTATGTGAATGTAAAACCAAATTTACCCTTGATTGTATTTGTCTTGTACAAGAAATGAGAATATTTTATGTGATATTTTCACCAAGGATTCTTTTGTAAAAGACCCTGAGTTCAAGTTAAGGTATGAAGGTGGGAATATTTATGCATTTAGTGGACAGGACAATGATTATGGTCATTTTTTTAGAGCTAGTGACCTAATTAAGGAGATGGACTCAGCGTTTAGTGTTGATGATGTGAAGTTAAGGTGGAAATACAATTTTAAAACAATTTTTAATCAACAAATGTCAAGCTGGAAATAAGTTTAAAAACTTATTAAAAAAATTAATTACACATGTACAGTCAAATATTATGCGTACTGGCACGTCATACTCCGCTAGTGAAACTTAAAATTAGAGATCAAAAGTGTGGATGAAAAATATTTAAAAGACCGTTCTTTAAAAAAATATTTTTCGAGGAATTAAAAATAAAAGTGGCTATATTTAGAGGGACCACAACATATCTAACCCTTGATTTTATATTATAAAAAAAGATAACTACTGTTTCTTTTTTAAAATTAATAATATAAAAATAATAATAAATATCTAACTATATCTAATATTTATAAATTCAATAAACAAACTTTTATATGAAAAATAACTAGAAAATTACTGAACAAGCGAAGGTAATATAAAATAAAATACTTTTCTTAAAATAAAATAAGAAGTGAGAAATCTTATTCCAATTTTTTTAATCTCTCTCTACCTTTTTAAATTATTTTCATCCACATTTTTTGTCCTTGGCGTCAAACCCCACTAATGGAGTATGACTTGGCATTACACGTGAAATATTTGATCGTGGAAATAATTTTTTAATATGTTCTTAAACCAATTTACAGCTTGACATTTGTTAATTAAAAATAATTTTTAAAATCTTATTTATTTATAATTTAATAAACAGCAACTTCTCTCAAATACATTAAATTTAAATCCATTCAGTGTTTTGTCTCTATCTTTCACGCATCATCAGTGTTGAAGAGGTTCATTTTTGCTTTGAAGTTCGTAGTTTTCGTTGAAGTAGGTTAATCGTTTTTCTTTCCGCTTCTGCTAGTGAAGAACTAGTTCGAGCTGTCTTGAAGAAATTTCAGTGTGATTTTTGAAGTTGTGGTCCCAACTGTATATGCATTTAATGTCTTTCGAATTGTTTATGGATTTCAATAGTTAATGTTTCTCCTTTTTTTTGTGTGTCCCACATTTAGGGTTCTGTATTGTATGTGGTCCAATGTGCCCTGAAATGTTGTCGTGTTGACTGAAATATTGTTGACTTTATGTGAATGTAAAACCAAATTTACCCTTGATTGTATTTGTCTTGTACAAGAAATGAGAATATTTTATGTGATATTTTCACCAAGGATTCTTTTGTAAAAGACCCTAAGTTAAAGTTAAGGTATGAAGGTGGGAATATTTATGCATTTAGTGGACAGGACAATGATTATGGTCATTTTTTTAGAGCTAGTGACCTAATTAAGGAGATGGACTCAGCGTTTAGTGTTGATGATGTGAAGTTAAGGTGGAAATAAAATTTTAAAACAATTTTTAATCAACAAATGTCAAGCTGGAAATAGGTTTAAAAACTTATTAAAAAAATTAATTACACATGTACAGTCAAATATTATGCGTACTGGCACGTCATACTCCGCTAGTGAAACTTAAAATTAGAGATCAAAAGTGTGGATGAAAAATATTTAAAAGACCGTTCTTTAAAAAAATATTTTTCGAGGAATTAAAAATAAAAGTGGCTATATTTAGAGGGACCACAACAGATCTAACCCTTGATTTTATATTATAAAAAAAGATAACTACTGTTTCTTTTTTAAAATTAATAATATAAAAATAATAATAAATATCTAACTATATCTAATATTTATGAATTCAATAAACAAACTTTTATATGAAAAATAACTAGAAAATTACTGAACAAGCGAAGGTAATATAAAATAAAATACTTTTCTTAAAATAAAATAAGAAGTGAGAAATCTTATTCCAATTTTTTTAATCTCTCTCTACCTTTTTAAATTATTTTCATCCACATTTTTTGTCCTTGGCGTCAAACCCCACTAATGGAGTATGACTTGGCATTACACGTGAAATATTTGATCGTAGAAATAATTTTTTAATATGTTCTTAAACCAATTTACAGCCTGACATTTGTTAATTAAATATAATTTTTAAAATCTTATTTTTTTATAATTTAATAAACAGCAACTTCTCTCAAATACATTAAATTTAAATCCATTCAGTGCTTTGTCTCTATCTTTCACGCATCATCAGTGTTGAAGAGGTTCATTTTTGCTTTGAAATTCGTAGTTTTCGTTGAAGTAGGTTAATCGTTTTTCTTTCCGCTTCTGCTAGTGAAGAACTAGTTCGAGCTGTCTTGAAGAAATTTCAGTGTGATTTTTGAAGTTGTGGTCCCAACTGTATATGCATTTAATGTCTTTCGAATTGTTTATGGATTTCAATAGTTAATGTTTCTCCTTTTTTTTATGTGTCCCACATTTAGGGTTCTGTATTGTATGTGGTCCAATGTGCCCTGAAATGTTGTCGTGTTGACTGAAATATTGTTGACTTTATGTGAATGTAAAACCAAATTTACCCTTGATTGTATTTGTCTTGTACAAGAAATGAGAATATTTTATGTGATATTTTCACCAAGGATTCTTTTGTAAAAGACCCTGAGTTCAAGTTAAGGTATGAAGGTGGGAATATTTATGCATTTAGTGGACAGGACAATGATTATGGTCATTTTTTTAGAGCTAGTGACCTAATTAAGGAGATGGACTCAGCGTTTAGTGTTGATGATGTGAAGTTAAGGTGGAAATACAATTTTAAAACAATTTTTAATCAACAAATGTCAAGCTGGAAATAGGTTTAAAAACTTATTAAAAAAATTAATTACACATGTACAGTCAAATATTATGCGTACTGGCACGTCATACTCCGCTAGTGAAACTTAAAATTAGAGATCAAAAGTGTGGATGAAAAATATTTAAAAGACCGTTCTTTAAAAAAATATTTTTCGAGGAATTAAAAATAAAAGTGGCTATATTTAGAGGGACCACAACAGATCTAACCCTTGATTTTATATTATAAAAAAAGATAACTACTGTTTCTTTTTTAAAATTAATAATATAAAAATAATAATAAATATCTAACTATATCTAATATTTATAAATTCAATAAACAAACTTTTATATGAAAAATAACTAGAAAATTACTGAACAAGCGAAGGTAATATAAAATAAAATACTTTTCTTAAAATAAAATAAGAAGTGAGAAATCTTATTCCAATTTTTTTAATCTCTCTCTACCTTTTTAAATTATTTTCATCCACATTTTTTGTCCTTGGCGTCAAACCCCACTAATGGAGTATGACTTGGCATTACACGTGAAATATTTGATCGTGGAAATAATTTTTTAATATGTTCTTAAACCAATTTACAGCTTGACATTTGTTAATTAAAAATAATTTTTAAAATCTTATTTATTTATAATTTAATAAACAACAACTTCTCTCAAATACATTAAATTTAAATCCATTCAGTGTTTTGTCTCTATCTTTCACGCATCATCAGTGTTGAAGAGGTTCATTTTTGCTTTGAAGTTCGTAGTTTTCGTTGAAGTAGGTTAATCGTTTTTCTTTCCGCTTCTGCTAGTGAAGAACTAGTTCGAGCTGTCTTGAAGAAATTTCAGTGTGATTTTTGAAGTTGTGGTCCCAACTGTATATGCATTTAATGTCTTTCGAATTGTTTATGGATTTCAATAGTTAATGTTTCTCCTTTTTTTTGTGTGTCCCACATTTAGGGTTCTGTATTGTATGTGGTCCAATGTGCCCTGAAATGTTGTCGTGTTGACTGAAATATTGTTGACTTTATGTGAATGTAAAACCAAATTTACCCTTGATTGTATTTGTCTTGTACAAGAAATGAGAATATTTTATGTGATATTTTCACCAAGGATTCTTTTGTAAAAGACCCTAAGTTAAAGTTAAGGTATGAAGGTGGGAATATTTATGCATTTAGTGGACAGGACAATGATTATGGTCATTTTTTTAGAGCTAGTGACCTAATTAAGGAGATGGACTCAGCGTTTAGTGTTGATGATGTGAAGTTAAGGTGGAAATACAATTTTAAAACAATTTTTAATCAACAAATGTCAAGCTGGAAATAGGTTTAAAAACTTATTAAAAAAATTAATTACACATGTACAGTCAAATATTATGCGTACTGGCACGTCATACTCCGCTAGTGAAACTTAAAATTAGAGATCAAAAGTGTGGATGAAAAATATTTAAAAGACCGTTCTTTAAAAAAATATTTTTCGAGGAATTAAAAATAAAAGTGGCTATATTTAGAGGGACCACAACAGATCTAACCCTTGATTTTATATTATAAAAAAAGATAACTACTGTTTCTTTTTTAAAATTAATAATATAAAAATAATAATAAATATCTAACTATATCTAATATTTATGAATTCAATAAACAAACTTTTATATGAAAAATAACTAGAAAATTACTGAACAAGCGAAGGTAATATAAAATAAAATACTTTTCTTAAAATAAAATAAGAAGTGAGAAATCTTATTCCAATTTTTTTAATCTCTCTCTACCTTTTTAAATTATTTTCATCCACATTTTTTGTCCTTGGCGTCAAACCCCACTAATGGAGTATGACTTGGCATTACACGTGAAATATTTGATCGTAGAAATAATTTTTTAATATGTTCTTAAACCAATTTACAGCCTGACATTTGTTAATTAAATATAATTTTTAAAATCTTATTTTTTTATAATTTAATAAACAGCAACTTCTCTCAAATACATTAAATTTAAATCCATTCAGTGCTTTGTCTCTATCTTTCACGCATCATCAGTGTTGAAGAGGTTCATTTTTGCTTTGAAATTCGTAGTTTTCGTTGAAGTAGGTTAATCGTTTTTCTTTCCGCTTCTGCTAGTGAAGAACTAGTTCGAGCTGTCTTGAAGAAATTTCAGTGTGATTTTTGAAGTTGTGGTCCCAACTGTATATGCATTTAATGTCTTTCGAATTGTTTATGGATTTCAATAGTTAATGTTTCTCCTTTTTTTTATGTGTCCCACATTTAGGGTTCTGTATTGTATGTGGTCCAATGTGCCCTGAAATGTTGTCGTGTTGACTGAAATATTGTTGACTTTATGTGAATGTAAAACCAAATTTACCCTTGATTGTATTTGTCTTGTACAAGAAATGAGAATATTTTATGTGATATTTTCACCAAGGATTCTTTTGTAAAAGACCCTGAGTTCAAGTTAAGGTATGAAGGTGGGAATATTTATGCATTTAGTGGACAGGACAATGATTATGGTCATTTTTTTAGAGCTAGTGACCTAATTAAGGAGATGGACTCAGCGTTTAGTGTTGATGATGTGAAGTTAAGGTGGAAATACAATTTTAAAACAATTTTTAATCAACAAATGTCAAGCTGGAAATAGGTTTAAAAACTTATTAAAAAAATTAATTACACATGTACAGTCAAATATTATGCGTACTGGCACGTCATACTCCGCTAGTGAAACTTAAAATTAGAGATCAAAAGTGTGGATGAAAAATATTTAAAAGACCGTTCTTTAAAAAAATATTTTTCGAGGAATTAAAAATAAAAGTGGCTATATTTAGAGGGACCACAACAGATCTAACCCTTGATTTTATAATATAAAAAAAGATAACTACTGTTTCTTTTTTAAAATTAATAATATAAAAATAATAATAAATATCTAACTATATCTAATATTTATAAATTCAATAAACAAACTTTTATATGAAAAATAACTAGAAAATTACTGAACAAGCGAAGGTAATATAAAATAAAATACTTTTCTTAAAATAAAATAAGAAGTGAGAAATCTTATTCCAATTTTTTTAATCTCTCTCTACCTTTTTAAATTATTTTCATCCACATTTTTTGTCCTTGGCGTCAAACCCCACTAATGGAGTATGACTTGGCATTACACGTGAAATATTTGATCGTGGAAATAATTTTTTAATATGTTCTTAAACCAATTTACAGCTTGACATTTGTTAATTAAAAATAATTTTTAAAATCTTATTTATTTATAATTTAATAAACAACAACTTCTCTCAAATACATTAAATTTAAATCCATTCAGTGTTTTGTCTCTATCTTTCACGCATCATCAGTGTTGAAGAGGTTCATTTTTGCTTTGAAGTTCGTAGTTTTCGTTGAAGTAGGTTAATCGTTTTTCTTTCCGCTTCTGCTAGTGAAGAACTAGTTCGAGCTGTCTTGAAGAAATTTCAGTGTGATTTTTGAAGTTGTGGTCCCAACTGTATATGCATTTAATGTCTTTCGAATTGTTTATGGATTTCAATAGTTAATGTTTCTCCTTTTTTTTGTGTGTCCCACATTTAGGGTTCTGTATTGTATGTGGTCCAATGTGCCCTGAAATGTTGTCGTGTTGACTGAAATATTGTTGACTTTATGTGAATGTAAAACCAAATTTACCCTTGATTGTATTTGTCTTGTACAAGAAATGAGAATATTTTATGTGATATTTTCACCAAGGATTCTTTTGTAAAAGACCCTAAGTTAAAGTTAAGGTATGAAGGTGGGAATATTTATGCATTTAGTGGACAGGACAATGATTATGGTCATTTTTTTAGAGCTAGTGACCTAATTAAGGAGATGGACTCAGCGTTTAGTGTTGATGATGTGAAGTTAAGGTGGAAATACAATTTTAAAACAATTTTTAATCAACAAATGTCAAGCTGGAAATAGGTTTAAAAACTTATTAAAAAAATTAATTACACATGTACAGTCAAATATTATGCGTACTGGCACGTCATACTCCGCTAGTGAAACTTAAAATTAGAGATCAAAAGTGTGGATGAAAAATATTTAAAAGACCGTTCTTTAAAAAAATATTTTTCGAGGAATTAAAAATAAAAGTGGCTATATTTAGAGGGACCACAACAGATCTAACCCTTGATTTTATATTATAAAAAAAGATAACTACTGTTTCTTTTTTAAAATTAATAATATAAAAATAATAATAAATATCTAACTATATCTAATATTTATGAATTCAATAAACAAACTTTTATATGAAAAATAACTAGAAAATTACTGAACAAGCGAAGGTAATATAAAATAAAATACTTTTCTTAAAATAAAATAAGAAGTGAGAAATCTTATTCCAATTTTTTTAATCTCTCTCTACCTTTTTAAATTATTTTCATCCACATTTTTTGTCCTTGGCGTCAAACCCCACTAATGGAGTATGACTTGGCATTACACGTGAAATATTTGATCGTAGAAATAATTTTTTAATATGTTCTTAAACCAATTTACAGCCTGACATTTGTTAATTAAATATAATTTTTAAAATCTTATTTTTTTATAATTTAATAAACAGCAACTTCTCTCAAATACATTAAATTTAAATCCATTCAGTGCTTTGTCTCTATCTTTCACGCATCATCAGTGTTGAAGAGGTTCATTTTTGCTTTGAAATTCGTAGTTTTCGTTGAAGTAGGTTAATCGTTTTTCTTTCCGCTTCTGCTAGTGAAGAACTAGTTCGAGCTGTCTTGAAGAAATTTCAGTGTGATTTTTGAAGTTGTGGTCCCAACTGTATATGCATTTAATGTCTTTCGAATTGTTTATGGATTTCAATAGTTAATGTTTCTCCTTTTTTTTATGTGTCCCACATTTAGGGTTCTGTATTGTATGTGGTCCAATGTGCCCTGAAATGTTGTCGTGTTGACTGAAATATTGTTGACTTTATGTGAATGTAAAACCAAATTTACCCTTGATTGTATTTGTCTTGTACAAGAAATGAGAATATTTTATGTGATATTTTCACCAAGGATTCTTTTGTAAAAGACCCTGAGTTCAAGTTAAGGTATGAAGGTGGGAATATTTATGCATTTAGTGGACAGGACAATGATTATGGTCATTTTTTTAGAGCTAGTGACCTAATTAAGGAGATGGACTCAGCGTTTAGTGTTGATGATGTGAAGTTAAGGTGGAAATACAATTTTAAAACAATTTTTAATCAACAAATGTCAAGCTGGAAATAGGTTTAAAAACTTATTAAAAAAATTAATTACACATGTACAGTCAAATATTATGCGTACTGGCACGTCATACTCCGCTAGTGAAACTTAAAATTAGAGATCAAAAGTGTGGATGAAAAATATTTAAAAGACCGTTCTTTAAAAAAATATTTTTCGAGGAATTAAAAATAAAAGTGGCTATATTTAGAGGGACCACAACAGATCTAACCCTTGATTTTATATTATAAAAAAAGATAACTACTGTTTCTTTTTTAAAATTAATAATATAAAAATAATAATAAATATCTAACTATATCTAATATTTATAAATTCAATAAACAAACTTTTATATGAAAAATAACTAGAAAATTACTGAACAAGCGAAGGTAATATAAAATAAAATACTTTTCTTAAAATAAAATAAGAAGTGAGAAATCTTATTCCAATTTTTTTAATCTCTCTCTACCTTTTTAAATTATTTTCATCCACATTTTTTGTCCTTGGCGTCAAACCCCACTAATGGAGTATGACTTGGCATTACACGTGAAATATTTGATCGTGGAAATAATTTTTTAATATGTTCTTAAACCAATTTACAGCTTGACATTTGTTAATTAAAAATAATTTTTAAAATCTTATTTATTTATAATTTAATAAACAACAACTTCTCTCAAATACATTAAATTTAAATCCATTCAGTGTTTTGTCTCTATCTTTCACGCATCATCAGTGTTGAAGAGGTTCATTTTTGCTTTGAAGTTCGTAGTTTTCGTTGAAGTAGGTTAATCGTTTTTCTTTCCGCTTCTGCTAGTGAAGAACTAGTTCGAGCTGTCTTGAAGAAATTTCAGTGTGATTTTTGAAGTTGTGGTCCCAACTGTATATGCATTTAATGTCTTTCGAATTGTTTATGGATTTCAATAGTTAATGTTTCTCCTTTTTTTTGTGTGTCCCACATTTAGGGTTCTGTATTGTATGTGGTCCAATGTGCCCTGAAATGTTGTCGTGTTGACTGAAATATTGTTGACTTTATGTGAATGTAAAACCAAATTTACCCTTGATTGTATTTGTCTTGTACAAGAAATGAGAATATTTTATGTGATATTTTCACCAAGGATTCTTTTGTAAAAGACCCTAAGTTAAAGTTAAGGTATGAAGGTGGGAATATTTATGCATTTAGTGGACAGGACAATGATTATGGTCATTTTTTTAGAGCTAGTGACCTAATTAAGGAGATGGACTCAGCGTTTAGTGTTTATGATGTGAAGTTAAGGTGGAAATACAATTTTAAAATAATTTTTAATCAACAAATGTCAAGCTGGAAATAGGTTTAAAAACATATTAAAAAAATTAATTACACATGTACAGTCAAATATTATGCGTAATGGCACGTCATACTCCGCTAGTGAAACTTAAAGTTAGAGATCAAAAGTGTGGATGAAAAATATTTAAAAGACCGTTCTTTAAAAAAATATTTTTCGAGGAATTAAAAATAAAAGTGGCTATATTTAGAGGGACCACAACAGATCTAACCCTTGATTTTATATTATAAAAAAAGATAACTACTGTTTCTTTTTTAAAATTAATAATATAAAAATAATAATAAATATCTAACTATATCTAATATTTATGAATTCAATAAACAAACTTTTATATGAAAAATAACTAGAAAATTACTGAACAAGCGAAGGTAATATAAAATAAAATACTTTTCTTAAAATAAAATAAGAAGTGAGAAATCTTATTCCAATTTTTTTAATCTCTCTCTACCTTTTTAAATTATTTTCATCCACATTTTTTGTCCTTGGCGTCAAACCCCACTAATGGAGTATGACTTGGCATTACACGTGAAATATTTGATCGTAGAAATAATTTTTTAATATGTTCTTAAACCAATTTACAGCCTGACATTTGTTAATTAAATATAATTTTTAAAATCTTATTTTTTTATAATTTAATAAACAGCAACTTCTCTCAAATACATTAAATTTAAATCCATTCAGTGCTTTGTCTCTATCTTTCACGCATCATCAGTGTTGAAGAGGTTCATTTTTGCTTTGAAGTTCGTAGTTTTCGTTGAAGTAGGTTAATCGTTTTTCTTTCCGCTTCTGCTAGTGAAGAACTAGTTCGAGCTGTCTTGAAGAAATTTCAGTGTGATTTTTGAAGTTGTGGTCCCAACTGTATATGCATTTAATGTCTTTCGAATTGTTTATGGATTTCAATAGTTAATGTTTCTCCTTTTTTTTATGTGTCCCACATTTAGGGTTCTGTATTGTATGTGGTCCAATGTGCCCTGAAATGTTGTCGTGTTGACTGAAATATTGTTGACTTTATGTGAATGTAAAACCAAATTTACCCTTGATTGTATTTGTCTTGTACAAGAAATGAGAATATTTTATGTGATATTTTCACCAAGGATTCTTTTGTAAAAGACCCTGAGTTCAAGTTAAGGTATGAAGGTGGGAATATTTATGCATTTAGTGGACAGGACAATGATTATGGTCATTTTTTTAGAGCTAGTGACCTAATTAAGGAGATGGACTCAGCGTTTAGTGTTGATGATGTGAAGTTAAGGTGGAAATACAATTTTAAAACAATTTTTAATCAACAAATGTCAAGCTGGAAATAGGTTTAAAAACTTATTAAAAAAATTAATTACACATGTACAGTCAAATATTATGCGTACTGGCACGTCATACTCCGCTAGTGAAACTTAAAATTAGAGATCAAAAGTGTGGATGAAAAATATTTAAAAGACCGTTCTTTAAAAAAATATTTTTTGAGGAATTAAAAATAAAAGTGGCTATATTTAGAGGGACCACAACAGATCTAACCCTTTATTTTATATTATAAAAAAAGATAACTACTGTTTCTTTTTTAAAATTAATAATATAAAAATAATAATAAATATCTAACTATATCTAATATTTATAAATTCAATAAACAAACTTTTATATGAAAAATAACTAGAAAATTACTGAACAAGCGAAGGTAATATAAAATAAAATACTTTTCTTAAAATAAAATAAGAAGTGAGAAATCTTATTCCAATTTTTTTAATCTCTCTCTACTTTTTTAAATTATTTTCATCCACATTTTTTGTCCTTGGCGTCAAATCCCACTAATGGAGTATGACTTGGCATTACACGTGAAATATTTGATCGTAGAAATAATTTTTTAATATGTTCTTAAACCAATTTACAGCTTGACATTTGTTAATTAAAAATAATTTTTAAAATCTTATTTTTTTATAATTTAATAAACAGCAACTTCTCTCAAATACATTAAATTTAAATCCATTCAGTGCTTTGTCTCTATCTTTCACGCATCATCAGTGTTGAAGAGGTTCATTTTTGCTTTGAAGTTCGTAGTTTTCGTTGAAGTAGGTTAATCGTTTTTCTTTCCGCTTCTGCTAGTGAAGAACTAGTTCGAGCTGTCTTGAAGAAATTTCAGTGTGATTTTTGAAGTTGTGGTCCCAATGTATATGCATTTAATGTCTTTCGAATTGTTTATGGATTTCAACAGTTAATGTTTCTCCTTTTTTTTTATGTGTCCCACATTTAGGGTTCTGTATTGTATGTGGTCCAATGTGCCCTGAAATGTTGTCGTGTTGACTGAAATATTGTTGACTTTATGTGAATGTAAAACCAAATTTACCCTTGATTGTATTTGTCTTGTACAAGAAATGAGAATATTTTATGTGATATTTTCACCAAGGATTCTTTTGTAAAAGACCCTAAGTTAAAGTTAAGGTATGAAGGTGGGAATATTTATGCATTTAGTGGACAGGACAATGATTATGGTCATTTTTTTAGAGCTAGTGACCTAATTAAGGAGATGGACTCAGAGTTTAGTGTTGATGATGTGAAGTTAAGGTGGAAATACAATTTTAAAATAATTTTTAATCAACAAATGTCAAGCTGGAAATAGGTTTAAAAACATATTAAAAAAATTAATTACACATGTACAGTCAAATATTATGCGTACTGGCACGTCATACTCCGCTAGTGAAACTTAAAGTTAGAGATCAAAAGTGTGGATGAAAAATATTTAAAAGACCGTTCTTTAAAAAAATATTTTTCGAGGAATTAAAAATAAAAGTGGCTATATTTAGAGGGACCACAACAGATCTAACCCTTGATTTTATATTATAAAAAAAGATAACTACTGTTTCTTTTTTAAAATTAATAATATAAAAATAATAATAAATATCTAACTATATCTAATATTTATAAATTCAATAAACAAACTTTTATATGAAAAATAACTAGAAAATTACTGAACAAGCGAAGGTAATATAAAATAAAATACTTTTCTTAAAATAAAATAAGAAGTGAGAAATCTTATTCCAATTTTTTTAATCTCTCTCTACTTTTTTAAATTATTTTCATCCACATTTTTTGTCCTTGGCGTCAAACCCCACTAATGGAGTATGACTTGGCATTACACGTGAAATATTTGATCGTGGAAATAATTTTTTAATATGTTCTTAAACCAATTTACAGCTTGACATTTGTTAATTAAAAATAATTTTTAAAATCTTATTTATTTATAATTTAATAAAAAGCAACTTCTCTCAAATACATTAAATTTAAATCCATTCAGTGTTTTGTCTCTATCTTTCACGCATCATCAGTGTTGAAGAGGTTCATTTTTGCTTTGAAGTTCGTAGTTTTCGTTGAAGTAGGTTAATCGTTTTTCTTTCCGCTTCTGCTAGTGAAGAACTAGTTCGAGCTGTCTTGAAGAAATTTCAGTGTGATTTTTGAAGTTGTGGTCCCAACTGTATATGCATTTAATGTCTTTCGAATTGTTTATGGATTTCAATAGTTAATGTTTCTCCTTTTTTTTTATGTGTCCCACATTTAGGGTTCTGTATTGTATGTGGTCCAATGTGCCCTGAAATGTTGTCGTGTTGACTGAAATATTGTTGACTTTATGTGAATGTAAAACCAAATTTACCCTTGATTGTATTTGTCTTGTACAAGAAATGAGAATATTTTATGTGATATTTTCACCAAGGATTCTTTTGTAAAAGACCCTAAGTTAAAGTTAAGGTATGAAGGTGGGAATATTTATCCATTTAGTGGACAGGACAATGATTATGGTCATTTTTTTAGAGCTAGTGACCTAATTAAGGAGATGGACTCAGAGTTTAGTGTTGATGATGTGAAGTTAAGGTGGAAATACAATTTTAAAATAATTTTTAATCAACAAATGTCAAGCTGGAAATAGGTTTAAAAACATATTAAAAAAATTAATTACACATGTACAGTCAAATATTATGCGTAATGGCACGTCATACTCCGCTAGTGAAACTTAAATTTAGAGATCAAAAGTGTGGATGAAAAATATTTAAAAGACCGTTCTTTAAAAAAATATTTTTCGAGGAATTAAAAATAAAAGTGGCTATATTTAGAGGGACCACAACAGATCTAACCCTTGATTTTATATTATAAAAAAAGATAACTACTGTTTCTTTTTTAAAATTAATAATATAAAAATAATAATAAATATCTAACTATATCTAATATTTATAAATTCAATAAACAAACTTTTATATGAAAAATAACTAGAAAATTACTGAACAAGCGAAGGTAATATAAAATAAAATACTTTTCTTAAAATAAAATAAGAAGTGAGAAATCTTATTCCAATTTTTTTAATCTCTCTCTACTTTTTAAAATTATTTTCATCCACATTTTTTGTCCTTGGCGTCAAACCCCACTAATGGAGTATGACTTGGCATTACACGTGAAATATTTGATCGTGGAAATAATTTTTTAATATGTTCTTAAACCAATTTACAGTGTAAAGACCATATAATAATACATGCATCAAATCATATATTATACATGAGTTTCACTTTTGGTACTGAAACATAATAAGTTCCTAGTTAACACATTATATATATAAATGCCTCTAATACAAAAGAACTAAAAGTCTAAGGCATTACATATACAAGATGTTCCAAAATGATAAAAACTAAGAACTAGATCAATACAATGATCTCAAAACATAACGCCATAGCGGAAGCCATGCCATCACAAAACCACGATCCGTAAGGAAAGTCAAATAACTTTGTCCTTACCCTTCGCCAAACCTGCAGAACCTGTGATGTAAACAACAACAGTGGGGTGAGATACATCAAATCTCAGTGAGTTCCCTATCTTAAAGTCCTCTCGGCTTTACAAGGTTCTAACAAGGTCCTAACTCATGTCCAAGGGGAAAGGGGAAAGACCATGAGTACACACACACAAGTAACCGCCACGGTGAGCCTGTAAACTCACACTAGTACCGAAGTACCTCTTGAGCCTGTAAACTCAAGGATTCACAAAGTACCGAAGTACGTTCTGAGTCCGTACACTCAAGAACTCACATATCAATAACCAATACCAAGGTATCCCCTTTTCCCGTACCCTTCTACGTCTAGAAGGCGATCCGAGTCATGGATCCTTGTAGCTACTTGGCATACGATTGGATTCGGGATCACCGGTCCGTACACCGTGATCCGTCACTTCTCACGGCCCGTACACCGTCACAAGTCTCTTTACCCGTAGGCTCCAACCGTACTTAACACGGGACTCAAACCTGCCAAGTAGTTGTGTATAACGTTCAGAGGAGGTGCTCGAGTCTCATGAACTACACCGCACAACTGTGGTTATTGATAAACAGAAATGCACATGCCTCGGCCTTCATGCACGAGCGTTGCCACACGTGGAACAATTACACTTCCGACACAGTTTGGTAATAATCCTCACCCTGCCTAGTCCATATTTTAACATGCATATATTGTCAATAATAATTATACACAATTAACAGATACAAGTCGATAAAACGACACAATTCAGAAATCCCGACTTAATTAAATCGGCTGACAATCTTAAAACCAAAGTAATAAGAAAGTACATTTTATTCTCTTTCCAACGATATCAAAATTGTTCCAATCCGAGTTACGTACAAAAAGTTACGGCATTGTAAACAATCGATCGGAAAAATAAATCACAACAGCAGGATTCTGTAACTCTCCTGGCCGTACGCGTATTGGCATTCCCCGTACGCGTATTGCCCAAAAGCTCGCCCAGCCATACGCGTATTGCCCCAGGCGATACGTGTATTGCTCAAATGCCCGGCCATCCATACGCGTATTGCCCTTTCCGTACGCGTATTGACCAGCTCCATACGCGTATTGACATGCTCCATACGCGTATGGGCAGAAGAAAAATGCAGAAGTTCCTGCAGAATTTCTCTGCTACGGGTTGATCCAAAATCAACCCCAAATCCCATTTTCATCAATCAAAAAGCATCAAAACATGTTATAACATCACAACCAGTATAGCATATAATCATACATTGAATTTCAACAGTTAGGTTTCCGATTTTGGGCCAGAATAATCGATTTTTCACAATTTCAACCTAACTCTAAACTCAACAAAACTCTACTCTAAAGAGTCTAACTAGAACCCACCTGAATTACTAGACGAGGAGGTTGATACAGAGACGAGTAACGAAGAACAGATGAATTGATGATGATTCTTGAGCTTTTGGAAATTTTCTCTCCTTTCCTTCTTCCACTTTTCCTTTCTCCTCCTTTTCCTTTGTTTTTCCTTCTTTCTATCTTTCTCTTTAGCTTTGTTTGGTTTTCAAGGAAAATGAAAAGAAAATAGATAGTATAGAAACTATCATTTTTAGTAACACTACTAAAAGTCCAAAATTAGCTCAAATACCTCAAATTATAAAAACTCAACGTTAAATACTATTAGTTTAATCGACTCTGAGTTCGTCAGTTTACTCTAATTATTTTATCAAATAATTACTCAGAGTACCCTAGAACCCAGTTGATCATAATAATATTAACCAGAGCGTTTATAAATTTACGGGGTATTACATCCTCCCCCCCTTAAATAGAAATTCGTCCTCGAATTTAGAATATTACCTGAACAGATGTGGATAAGAATCTCGCATTTCCGATTCTAGTTCCCAAGTAGCATCGCCCGGATGCGTCATATCCCATTGCACCTTAACAAGTGGAATATCTTTGTTCCTTAACACTTTTGTTTCCCTTCCCACAATACAACTCGGTTGTGGTTCAAAAGTCAAATCCGCTTCAATTTCCACTGACTCGGGTAGAATTGGCTGAAGAGGATCAGGAATAAACTTACGGAGCTGAGATACGTGAAAAACGTCATGCATCTCGGATAGAGAGGGTGGTAAGGCTAATCTATAAGCAACTTCACCAATCCTTTCTAAAATCTGATAGGGTCCCACGTATCTCGGACTTAACTTACGCGACTTAAACGGTCCTTTCAATCTCAATCTCGGAGTAACTTTCAGAAATACATGGTCACCTTCCTTAAATTCCAAAGGTCTCCTACGATTGTCCGCATAACTCTTTTGACGATCTTGTGCTTGTTTAACCTTCTCGCGGATCATTCGAATCTTTTCCGTTGTCTCTTCAATAATCTCGGGTCCCAAAATCCTATCTTCGCCAATTTCAGCCCAACACAAAGGTGTCCTACACTTTCTCCCATACAATGCTTCATACGGCGCCATACCGATGCTCGCATGATAACTATTGTTATAGGAAAACTCAATTAACGGCAAAAGTTCTTTCCAATTCCCTCTACTCTCTAACACACAAGCTCTTAACATATCCTCCATCGTTTGTATTGTTCGTTCAGTCTGACCATCCGTTTGAGGATGATTCGACGTGCTCAAACGCAAATTCATACCCATCGCTTGTTGGAACACTTTCCAAAATCTCGAAGTAAACTTCGGATCTCTATCGGACACAATACTAGAAGGAATACCATGCAATCTCACAATCTCAGCAATAAACAACCTTACAAGATGACTTGCCTTATGAGTAGTCTTTACGGCTAAGAAGTGTGCAGATTTCGTTAGTCGATCTACAATCACCCAAATAGAATCATACCCACCTTGGGTACGGGGTAAACCCACTGCAAAATCCATAGAAATACTATCCCACTTCCAAACTGGAATATCCAAAGGTTGTAACAAACGGCCCGGTCTTTGGTGTTCAATCTTCACCTGTTGGCACACCGCACATTCTGACACATATCCCGCTATATCCTTTTTCATCCCAGGCCACCAATAATCCTTCTTTAAATCCTGATACATCTTTGAAGAACCAGGATGTATCGTAAAAGTACCCTTATGAGCTTCGTCTAAAATCTTCCTTCGTAATGCCTCATCCTTCGGAACACAAATCCTTTGATTAAACAGAACAATCCCATCTGTCGCTCGTGTAAAACCCGGCTGAAGTAACAATTCTTGTAACTCTTCTTCTAACAATTGTGCCTGTTGAATCTCAACTCTCAAAGTAGAATTGACATTCAAATTTCCCATAATCACACCATTCGGAGTCCACACAAACTGGAGATTAAGATCTCTAAACTTTTCCAACAATGAATACTCTAAAATCATCAATTCCGCACTATGAACCATTTTCCGACTTAAAGCATCCGCTACTTTATTCGCCTTTCCTGGATGATACTTCAATTCTAAGTCATAATCTTTTAAGTACTCCATCCACCTTCTTTGTCGCATATTCAACTCCTTTTGATCAAACAAATACTTCAAACTTTTGTGGTCACTGAACATTTCAAAACGTACACCATATAAATAATGACGCCACACCTTCAGTGCAAAAACCACTGCAGCTAGTTCCAAATCATGAGTTGGATAATTCTTCTCATGAACTTTTAACTGTCGAGAAGCATAAGCTACCACTTGACCACCTTGCATCAGAACACCCCCTAATCCCCTCTTAGAAGCATCACAGAATACTTCATAAGAGTTGTTAGGATCAGGAATAATTAATACTGGAGCACTCGTCAAACTTTCCTTCAAATGCATAAAACTTTGTTCGCAACCTGAATCCCATTCAAAAGTAACATCCTTCCGAGTAAGTTTCGTCATTGGTAAGGCCAATTGAGAAAAGCCCTTAATAAACCTTCTATAGTAACCGGCCAAACCCAAGAAACTTCTGACTTCTGAAACATTTCTCGGTCTCTCCCAATTAATTACTGCTTCTACTTTCGATGGATCCACTGCCACACCACCTCGAGATATCACATGTCCAAGAAAATTAACTTCCGACATCCAAAACTCACACTTGCTCAACTTAGCAAACAATTGCTTCTCTTGCAAGACCGATAAGACAATCCTCAGATGTTCTCCGTGCTCTTGTGGAGTACGAGAATAAATAAGAATGTCGTCAATAAAGATTACCACAAATTGGTCCAAGTAAGCCTGAAATATTCGATTCATGTAATCCATGAAAACAGCTGGAGCATTAGTCACACCGAAAGGCATCACTAAGAATTCGTAATGACCGTAACGTGTCCTAAATGCAGTCTTTGGCACATCGGAACTCTTCACTCGAATATGATGATAACCCGACCGTAAATTAATCTTTGAGAACACACAGGCTCCTTTTAATTGATCTAACAAGTCGTCTATCCTGGGTAAGGGATACTTATTCTTAATGGTAACTTTATTCAACTTACGATAATCAATGCACAAACGCATTCCCCCATCTTTCTTCTTTACCAATAACACTGGAGCTCCCCACGGTGAAACACTAGGCCTAACGAAATGCTTGGACATCAAGTCCTCCAATTGGTCCTTTAATTCTCTTAATTCAAGCGGTGCCATCCGATACGGAGAAACGGATATAGGAGCCGTTCCCGGTATCAGGTCAATAGAGAACTCAACTTCTCTCTCCGGAGGAAGAGAAGAAACATCCTCAGGAAACACTTCAGGAAATTCACACACTATTGGAATACTCAGAACTTGCTGTTCACTACTTCCCTCCTTAGTAAGAACCAATAAAACAGATTTCTCTTTCTCAAACAAGAAATTTACCATTCCCACCGTACCTTCTAAAATCGTTGATAATACATCTTTCGGAGTAGCCTCAGTAGATGGAATAATAATTAGCTTCTCCTCACAACCGATAAAAACCGAATTAGCTGAAAGCCAGTCCATTCCCAGAACAACATCCACTTTCTTGAGTGGCAGACAAATAAGATCAATCTGGAAGACTCTTTCGTTCACCGACAACACACAATTTTCACACATCAGGGGTGTTTCAACCATTTCATCCATGGCAGTAGTAACCACCATAGGAGGAAATAAAGGAATAGTTTGCAACCCAAGTCGCTTCACGCATCTTAAAGACACAAAAGAATGTGTAGCCCCACAGTCAAATAAAACAAAACAAGGTTGACCATTAACAAAACACGTACCCGCAATCAAGGAATTATCACCCTTAGCTTTCCTTGCATCCAGAGTATATACTCGACCCGTAGTCTTCCCTTGTGCCTGATTCCTACTCTGAGGACAATCTCTCGCTACATGACCCATCTTGTTACACTGATAACACCGTATCCCATCCGAATAGCACCTACCAAAATGACTCCTCCCACAAGTGTGACATACCGGAGGCACACTAGTTCTAGAGCCCTGTACTTGCTTCCCTTTGGAAGACTGTTGCCTTTGCCTAAACTGTTGATTCGACCTTCCACGGTCACCTTGAGTTACCCTGTTCGAATCCACCTCCATTTGTATCTTTTTCAAGCTATTTTCCGCCACATAACATTGTCTTAACATCTCAGCATAAGTAGCAAATTCCCGTTGAGACACGCTGTGTGAAATCTCAGCCCTTAACCCAAACAGAAACTGATCTATCTTCCACCTCTCATCAGGAGCATACATGGCCTGTCTAGAATAGTCAGCCATGATCTCAAATTGTTCCGCATAAGAAGCCACTGATAAATTTCCCTGTCTCAACTGTTGGAACTCAAACTCCTTTTGAGACCTTAAAGAACTCGGAAAATATTTCTCCATAAAGGTTACCTTAAACTGTTCCCACACTTTCGGCACTTCCTGAGTTGTCATCAAGGCTGAAGCGCTCTCCCACCACCTCATGGCAGGACCCTTCAACCAGTGAGAAGCAAAGACCACCTTATTCTCCTCACTACAATGAACTATCAGAAAAATCCGTTCCATTCCTGTTATCCATTCGTGTGCCTTCACCGGATCTAGCCCTCCTTGAAACTCCGGAGGATTCATACGAACAAATTCCCTGTAGGTTCCTCCCGTAACTTCCGGAACAACCACTGGAGGATGCAGACCATCAGCCATTTGTTGCATCATCCCTTGCATGAACTGATTCTGCTGTTGCTGCATCTGTTGCATAAATTGGTACAACGGGGCATTCCCTTCATCACCCTGTGGAACTGTCCCAGCTGGAGTAGTCCTTGGTCTTCCACGGTTGTTTCTGCGTCTATCAGCCATGTTCCTAAATTCCATATCAATAGGATTAAGTTGATCAGACTCAATACCATAAATATAACAGACAAGACCCATGGCGACCCGCCGCATATGAAACGGAAAGAAACACTTATTCTATTTCATGGCTAGGTCGAGGATACGACCTGCTCTGATACCAACTGTAAAGACCATATAATAATACATGCATCAAATCATATATTATACATGAGTTTCACTTTTGGTACTGAAACATAATAAGTTCCTAGTTAACACATTATATATATAAATGCCTCTAATACAAAAGAACTAAAAGTCTAAGGCATTACATATACAAGATGTTCCAAAATGATAAAAACTAAGAACTAGATCAATACAATGATCTCAAAACATAACGCCATAGCGGAAGCCATGCCATCACAAAACCACGATCCGTAAGGAAAGTCAAATAACTTTGTCCTTACCCTTCGCCAAACCTGCAGAACCTGTGAT
This sequence comes from Lathyrus tuberosus, assembly GCA_022829125.1. NCBI lineage: Eukaryota > Viridiplantae > Streptophyta > Magnoliopsida > Fabales > Fabaceae > Lathyrus > Lathyrus tuberosus. Next base: position 11,900,973 of record JALAZF010000141.1, read on the forward strand.
GTAAACAACAACAGTGGGGTGAGATACATCAAATCTCAGTGAGTTCCCTATCTTAAAGTCCTCTCGGCTTTACAAGGTTCTAACAAGGTCCTAACTCATGTCCAAGGGGAAAGGGGAAAGACCATGAGTACACACACACAAGTAACCGCCACGGTGAGCCTGTAAACTCACACTAGTACCGAAGTACCTCTTGAGCCTGTAAACTCAAGGATTCACAAAGTACCGAAGTACGTTCTGAGTCCGTACACTCAAGAACTCACATATCAATAACCAATACCAAGGTATCCCCTTTTCCCGTACCCTTCTACGTCTAGAAGGCGATCCGAGTCATGGATCCTTGTAGCTACTTGGCATACGATTGGATTCGGGATCACCGGTCCGTACACCGTGATCCGTCACTTCTCACGGCCCGTACACCGTCACAAGTCTCTTTACCCGTAGGCTCCAACCGTACTTAACACGGGACTCAAACCTGCCAAGTAGTTGTGTATAACGTTCAGAGGAGGTGCTCGAGTCTCATGAACTACACCGCACAACTGTGGTTATTGATAAACAGAAATGCACACGCCTCGGCCTTCATGCACGAGCGTTGCCACACGTGGAACAATTACACTTCCGACACAGTTTGGTAATAATCCTCACCCTGCCTAGTCCATATTTTAACATGCATATATTGTCAATAATAATTATACACAATTAACAGATACAAGTCGATAAAACGACACAATTCAGAAATCCCGACTTAATTAAATCGGCTGACAATCTTAAAACCAAAGTAATAAGAAAGTACATTTTATTCTCTTTCCAACGATATCAAAATTGTTCCAATCCGAGTTACGTACAAAAAGTTACGGCATTGTAAACAATCGATCGGAAAAATAAATCACAACAGCAGGATTCTGTAACTCTCCTGGCCGTACGCGTATTGGCATTCCCCGTACGCGTATTGCCCAAAAGCTCGCCCAGCCATACGCGTATTGCCCCAGGCGATACGTGTATTGCTCAAATGCCCGGCCATCCATACGCGTATTGCCCTTTCCGTACGCGTATTGACCAGCTCCATACGCGTATTGACATGCTCCATACGCGTATGGGCAGAAGAAAAATGCAGAAGTTCCTGCAGAATTTCTCTGCTACGGGTTGATCCAAAATCAACCCCAAATCCCATTTTCATCAATCAAAAAGCATCAAAACATGTTATAACATCACAACCAGTATAGCATATAATCATACATTGAATTTCAACAGTTAGGTTTCCGATTTTGGGCCAGAATAATCGATTTTTCACAATTTCAACCTAACTCTAAACTCAACAAAACTCTACTCTAAAGAGTCTAACTAGAACCCACCTGAATTACTAGACGAGGAGGTTGATACAGAGACGAGTAACGAAGAACAGATGAATTGATGATGATTCTTGAGCTTTTGGAAATTTTCTCTCCTTTCCTTCTTCCACTTTTCCTTTCTCCTCCTTTTCCTTTGTTTTTCCTTCTTTCTATCTTTCTCTTTAGCTTTGTTTGGTTTTCAAGGAAAATGAAAAGAAAATAGATAGTATAGAAACTATCATTTTTAGTAACACTACTAAAAGTCCAAAATTAGCTCAAATACCTCAAATTATAAAAACTCAACGTTAAATACTATTAGTTTAATCGACTCTGAGTTCGTCAGTTTACTCTAATTATTTTATCAAATAATTACTCAGAGTACCCTAGAACCCAGTTGATCATAATAATATTAACCAGAGCGTTTATAAATTTACGGGGTATTACATACAGCTTGACATTTGTTAATTAAAAATAATTTTTAAAATCTTATTTATTTATAATTTAATAAAAAGCAACTTCTCTCAAATACATTAAATTTAAATCCATTCAGTGTTTTGTCTCTATCTTTCACGCATCATCAGTGTTGAAGAGGTTCATTTTTGCTTTGAAGTTCGTAGTTTTCGTTGAAGTAGGTTAATCGTTTTTCTTTCCGCTTCTGCTAGTGAAGAACTAGTTCGAGCTGTCTTGAAGAAATTTCAGTGTGATTTTTGAAGTTGTGGTCCCAACTGTATATGCATTTAATGTCTTTCGAATTGTTTATGGATTTCAATAGTTAATGTTTCTTCTTTTTTTTGTGTGTCCCACATTTAGGGTTCTGTATTGTATGTGGTCCAATGTGCCCTGAAATGTTGTCGTGTTGACTGAAATATCGTTGACTTTATGTGACTGTAAAACCAAATTTACCCTTGATTGTATTTGTCTTGTACAAGAAATGAGAATATTTTATGTGATATTTTCACCAAGGATTCTTTTGTAAAAGACCCTGAGTTAAAGTTAAGGTATGAAGGTGGGAATATTTATGCATTTAGTGGACAGGACAATGATTATGGTCATTTTTTTAGAGCTAGTGACCTAATTAAGGAGATGGACTCAGAGTTTAGTGTTGATGATGTGAAGTTAAGGTGGAAATACAATTTTAAAATAATTTTTAATCAACAAATGTCAAGCTGGAAATAGGTTTAAAAACATATTAAAAAAATTAATTACACATGTACAGTCAAATATTATGCGTAATGGCACGTCATACTCCGCTAGTGAAACTTAAAGTTAGAGATCAAAAGTGTGGATGAAAAATATTTAAAAGACCGTTCTTTAAAAAAATATTTTTCGAGGAATTAAAAATAAAAGTGGCTATATTTAGAGGGACCACAACAGATCTAACCCTTGATTTTATATTATAAAAAAAGATAACTACTGTTTCTTTTTTAAAATTAATAATATAAAAATAATAATAAATATCTAACTATATCTAATATTTATAAATTCAATAAACAAACTTTTATATGAAAAATAACTAGAAAATTACTGAACAAGCGAAGGTAATATAAAATAAAATACTTTTCTTAAAATAAAATAAGAAGTGAGAAATCTTATTCCAATTTTTTTAATCTCTCTCTACTTTTTTAAATTATTTTCATCCACATTTTTTGTCCTTGGCGTCAAACCCCACTAATGGAGTATGACTTGGCATTACACGTGAAATATTTGATCGTAGAAATAATATTTTAATATGTTCTTAAACCAATTTACAGCTTGACATTTGTTAATTAAAAATAATTTTTAAAATCTTATTTTTTTATAATTTAATAAAAAGCAACTTCTCTCAAATACATTAAATTTAAATCCATTCAGTGCTTTGTCTCTATCTTTCACGCATCATCAGTGTTGAAGAGGTTCATTTTTGCTTTGAAGTTCGTAGTTTTCGTTGAAGTAGGTTAATCGTTTTTCTTTCCGCTTCTGCTAGTGAAGAACTAGTTCGAGCTGTCTTGAAGAAATTTCAGTGTGATTTTTGAAGTTGTGGTCCCAACTGTATATGCATTTAATGTCTTTCGAATTGTTTATGGATTTCAATAGTTAATGTTTCTCCTTTTTTTTTATGTGTCCCACATTTAGGGTTCTGTATTGTATGTGGTCCAATGTGCCCTGAAATGTTGTCGTGTTGACTGAAATATTGTTGACTTTATGTGAATGTAAAACCAAATTTACCCTTGATTGTATTTGTCTTGTACAAGAAATGAGAATATTTTATGTGATATTTTCACCAAGGATTCTTTTGTAAAAGACCCTAAGTTAAAGTTAAGGTATGAAGGTGGGAATATTTATCCATTTAGTGGACAGGACAATGATTATGGTCATTTTTTTAGAGCTAGTGACCTAATTAAGGAGATGGACTCAGAGTTTAGTGTTGATGATGTGAAGTTAAGGTGGAAATACAATTTTAAAATAATTTTTAATCAACAAATGTCAAGCTGGAAATAGGTTTAAAAACATATTAAAAAAATTAATTACACATGTACAGTCAAATATTATGCGTAATGGCACGTCATACTCCGCTAGTGAAACTTAAAATTAGAGATCAAAAGTGTGGATGAAAAATATTTAAAAGACCGTTCTTTAAAAAAATATTTTTCGAGGAATTAAAAATAAAAGTGGCTATATTTAGAGGGACCACAACAGATCTAACCCTTGATTTTATATTATAAAAAAAGATAACTACTGTTTCTTTTTTAAAATTAATAATATAAAAATAATAATAAATATCTAACTATATCTAATATTTATAAATTCAATAAACAAACTTTTATATGAAAAATAACTAGAAAATTACTGAACAAGCGAAGGTAATATAAAATAAAATACTTTTCTTAAAATAAAATAAGAAGTGAGAAATCTTATTCCAATTTTTTTAATCTCTCTCTACTTTTTAAAATTATTTTCATCCACATTTTTTGTCCTTGGCGTCAAACCCCACTAATGGAGTATGACTTGGCATTACACGTGAAATATTTGATCGTGGAAATAATTTTTTAATATGTTCTTAAACCAATTTACAGCTTGACATTTGTTAATTAAAAATAATTTTTAATATCTTATTTATTTATAATTTAATAAAAAGCAACTTCTCTCAAATACATTAAATTTAAATCCATTCAGTGTTTTGTCTCTATCTTTCACGCATCATCAGTGTTGAAGAGGTTCATTTTTGCTTTGAAGTTCGTAGTTTTCGTTGAAGTAGGTTAATCGTTTTTCTTTCCGCTTCTGCTAGTGAAGAACTAGTTCGAGCTGTCTTGAAGAAATTTCAGTGTGATTTTTGAAGTTGTGGTCCCAACTGTATATGCATTTAACGTCTTTCGAATTGTTTATGGATTTCAATAGTTAATGTTTCTTCTTTTTTTTTTGTGTCCCACATTTAGGGTTCTGTATTGTATGTGGTCCAATGTGCCCTGAAATGTTGTCGTGTTGACTGAAATATCGTTGACTTTATGTGACTGTAAAACCAAATTTACCCTTGATTGTATTTGTCTTGTACAAGAAATGAGAATATTTTATGTGATATTTTCACCAAGGATTCTTTTGTAAAAGACCCTAAGTTAAAGTTAAGGTATGAAGGTGGGAATATTTATGCATTTAGTGGACAGGACAATGATTATGGTCATTTTTTTAGAGCTAGTGACCTAATTAAGGAGATGGACTCAGAGTTTAGTGTTGATGATGTGAAGTTAAGGTGGAAATACAATTTTAAAATAATTTTTAATCAACAAATGTCAAGCTGGAAATAGGTTTAAAAACATATTAAAAAAATTAATTACACATGTACAGTCAAATATTATGCGTAATGGCACGTCATACTCCGCTAGTGAAACTTAAAGTTAGAGATCAAAAGTGTGGATGAAAAATATTTAAAAGACCGTTCTTTAAAAAAATATTTTTCGAGGAATTAAAAATAAAAATGGCTATATTTAGAGGGACCACAACAGATCTAACCCTTGATTTTATATTATAAAAAAAGATAACTATTGTTTCTTTTTTAAAATTAATAATATAAAAATAATAATAAATATCTAACTATATCTAATATTTATAAATTCAATAAACAAACTTTTATATGAAAAATAACTAGAAAATTACTGAACAAGCGAAGGTAATATAAAATAAAATACTTTTCTTAAAATAAAATAAGAAGTGAGAAATCTTATTCCAATTTTTTTAATCTCTCTCTACTTTTTTAAATTATTTTCATCCACATTTTTTGTCCTTGGCGTCAAACCCCACTAATGGAGTATGACTTGGCATTACACGTGAAATATTTGATCGTAGAAATAATTTTTTAATATGTTCTTAAACCAATTTACAGCTTGACATTTGTTAATTAAAAATAATTTTTAAAATCTTATTTTTTTATAATTTAATAAAAAGCAACTTCTCTCAAATACATTAAATTTAAATCCATTCAGTGCTTTGTCTCTATCTTTCACGCATCATCAGTGTTGAAGAGGTTCATTTTTGCTTTGAAGTTCGTAGTTTTCGTTGAAGTAGGTTAATCGTTTTTCTTTCCGCTTCTGCTAGTGAAGAACTAGTTCGAGCTGTCTTGAAGAAATTTCAGTGTGATTTTTGAAGTTGTGGTCCCAACTGTATATGCATTTAATGTCTTTCGAATTGTTTATGGATTTCAATAGTTAATGTTTCTCCTTTTTTTTTATGTGTCCCACATTTAGGGTTCTGTATTGTATGTGGTCCAATGTGCCCTGAAATGTTGTCGTGTTGACTGAAATATTGTTGACTTTATGTGAATGTAAAACCAAATTTACCCTTGATTGTATTTGTCTTGTACAAGAAATGAGAATATTTTATGTGATATTTTCACCAAGGATTCTTTTGTAAAAGACCCTAAGTTAAAGTTAAGGTATGAAGGTGGGAATATTTATCCATTTAGTGGACAGGACAATGATTATGGTCATTTTTTTAGAGCTAGTGACCTAATTAAGGAGATGGACTCAGAGTTTAGTGTTGATGATGTGAAGTTAAGGTGGAAATACAATTTTAAAATAATTTTTAATCAACAAATGTCAAGCTGGAAATAGGTTTAAAAACATATTAAAAAAATTAATTACACATGTACAGTCAAATATTATGCGTAATGGCACGTCATACTCCGCTAGTGAAACTTAAAATTAGAGATCAAAAGTGTGGATGAAAAATATTTAAAAGACCGTTCTTTAAAAAAATATTTTTCGAGGAATTAAAAATAAAAGTGGCTATATTTAGAGGGACCACAACAGATCTAACCCTTGATTTTATATTATAAAAAAAGATAACTACTGTTTCTTTTTTAAAATTAATAATATAAAAATAATAATAAATATCTAACTATATCTAATATTTATAAATTCAATAAACAAACTTTTATATGAAAAATAACTAGAAAATTACTGAACAAGCGAAGGTAATATAAAATAAAATACTTTTCTTAAAATAAAATAAGAAGTGAGAAATCTTATTCCAATTTTTTTAATCTCTCTCTACTTTTTAAAATTATTTTCATCCACATTTTTTGTCCTTGGCGTCAAACCCCACAAATGGAGTATGACTTGGCATTACACGTGAAATATTTGATCGTGGAAATAATTTTTTAATATGTTCTTAAACCAATTTACAGCTTGACATTTGTTAATTAAAAATAATTTTTAAAATCTTATTTATTTATAATTTAATAAAAAGCAACTTCTCTCAAATACATTAAATTTAAATCCATTCAGTGTTTTGTCTCTATCTTTCACGCATCATCAGTGTTGAAGAGGTTCATTTTTGCTTTGAAGTTCGTAGTTTTCGTTGAAGTAGGTTAATCGTTTTTCTTTCCGCTTCTGCTAGTGAAGAACTAGTTCGAGCTGTCTTGAAGAAATTTCAGTGTGATTTTTGAAGTTGTGGTCCCAACTGTATATGCATTTAACGTCTTTCGAATTGTTTATGGATTTCAATAGTTAATGTTTCTTCTTTTTCTTTTGTGTCCCACATTTAGGGTTCTGTATTGTATGTGGTCCAATGTGCCCTGAAATGTTGTCGTGTTGACTGAAATATCGTTGACTTTATGTGACTGTAAAACCAAATTTACCCTTGATTGTATTTGTCTTGTACAAGAAATGAGAATATTTTATGTGATATTTTCACCAAGGATTCTTTTGTAAAAGACCCTAAGTTAAAGTTAAGGTATGAAGGTGGGAATATTTATGCATTTAGTGGACAGGACAATGATTATGGTCATTTTTTTAGAGCTAGTGACCTAATTAAGGAGATGGACTCAGAGTTTAGTGTTGATGATGTGAAGTTAAGGTGGAAATACAATTTTAAAATAATTTTTAATCAACAAATGTCAAGCTGGAAATAGGTTTAAAAACATATTAAAAAAATTAATTACACATGTACAGTCAAATATTATGCGTAATGGCACGTCATACTCCGCTAGTGAAACTTAAAGTTAGAGATCAAAAGTGTGGATGAAAAATATTTAAAAGACCGTTCTTTAAAAAAATATTTTTCGAGGAATTAAAAATAAAAGTGGCTATATTTAGAGGGACCACAACAGATCTAACCCTTGATTTTATATTATAAAAAAAGATAACTACTGTTTCTTTTTTAAAATTAATAATATAAAAATAATAATAAATATCTAACTATATCTAATATTTATAAATTCAATAAACAAACTTTTATATGAAAAATAACTAGAAAATTACTGAACAAGCGAAGGTAATATAAAATAAAATACTTTTCTTAAAATAAAATAAGAAGTGAGAAATCTTATTCCAATTTTTTTAATCTCTCTCTACTTTTTTAAATTATTTTCATCCACATTTTTTGTCCTTGGCGTCAAACCCCACTAATGGAGTATGACTTGGCATTACACGTGAAATATTTGATCGTAGAAATAATTTTTTAATATGTTCTTAAACCAATTTACAGCTTGACATTTGTTAATTAAAAATAATTTTTAAAATCTTATTTTTTTATAATTTAATAAAAAGCAACTTCTCTCAAATACATTAAATTTAAATCCATTCAGTGCTTTGTCTCTATCTTTCACGCATCATCAGTGTTGAAGAGGTTCATTTTTGCTTTGAAGTTCGTAGTTTTCGTTGAAGTAGGTTAATCGTTTTTCTTTCCGCTTCTGCTAGTGAAGAACTAGTTCGAGCTGTCTTGAAGAAATTTCAGTGTGATTTTTGAAGTTGTGGTCCCAACTGTATATGCATTTAATGTCTTTCGAATTGTTTATGGATTTCAATAGTTAATGTTTCTCCTTTTTTTTTATGTGTCCCACATTTAGGGTTCTGTATTGTATGTGGTCCAATGTGCCCTGAAATGTTGTCGTGTTGACTGAAATATTGTTGACTTTATGTGAATGTAAAACCAAATTTACCCTTGATTGTATTTGTCTTGTACAAGAAATGAGAATATTTTATGTGATATTTTCACCAAGGATTCTTTTGTAAAAGACCCTAAGTTAAAGTTAAGGTATGAAGGTGGGAATATTTATCCATTTAGTGGACAGGACAATGATTATGGTCATTTTTTTAGAGCTAGTGACCTAATTAAGGAGATGGACTCAGAGTTTAGTGTTGATGATGTGAAGTTAAGGTGGAAATACAATTTTAAAATAATTTTTAATCAACAAATGTCAAGCTGGAAATAGGTTTAAAAACATATTAAAAAAATTAATTACACATGTACAGTCAAATATTATGCGTAATGGCACGTCATACTCCGCTAGTGAAACTTAAAATTAGAGATCAAAAGTGTGGATGAAAAATATTTAAAAGACCGTTCTTTAAAAAAATATTTTTCGAGGAATTAAAAATAAAAGTGGCTATATTTAGAGGGACCACAACAGATCTAACCCTTGATTTTATATTATAAAAAAAGATAACTACTGTTTCTTTTTTAAAATTAATAATATAAAAATAATAATAAATATCTAACTATATCTAATATTTATAAATTCAATAAACAAACTTTTATATGAAAAATAACTAGAAAATTACTGAACAAGCGAAGGTAATATAAAATAAAATACTTTTCTTAAAATAAAATAAGAAGTGAGAAATCTTATTCCAATTTTTTTAATCTCTCTCTACTTTTTTAAATTATTTTCATCCACATTTTTTGTCCTTGGCGTCAAACCCCACTAATGGAGTATGACTTGGCATTACACGTGAAATATTTGATCGTGGAAATAATTTTTTAATATGTTCTTAAACCAATTTACAGCTTGACATTTGTTAATTAAAAATAATTTTTAAAATCTTATTTATTTATAATTTAATAAAAAGCAACTTCTCTCAAATACATTAAATTTAAATCCATTCAGTGTTTTGTCTCTATCTTTCACGCATCATCAGTGTTGAAGAGGTTCATTTTTGCTTTGAAGTTCGTAGTTTTCGTTGAAGTAGGTTAATCGTTTTTCTTTCCGCTTCTGCTAGTGAAGAACTAGTTCGAGCTGTCTTGAAGAAATTTCAGTGTGATTTTTGAAGTTGTGGTCCCAACTGTATATGCATTTAATGTCTTTCGAATTGTTTATGGATTTCAATAGTTAATGTTTCTTCTTTTTTTTGTGTGTCCCACATTTAGGGTTCTGTATTGTATGTGGTCCAATGTGCCCTGAAATGTTGTCGTGTTGACTGAAATATTGTTGACTTTATGTGACTGTAAAACCAAATTTACCCTTGATTGTATTTGTCTTGTACAAGAAATGAGAATATTTTATGTGATATTTTCACCAAGGATTCTTTTGTAAAAGACCCTAAGTTAAAGTTAAGGTATGAAGGTGGGAATATTTATGCATTTAGTGGACAGGACAATGATTATGGTCATTTTTTTAGAGCTAGTGACCTAATTAAGGAGATGGACTCAGAGTTTAGTGTTGATGATGTGAAGTTAAGGTGGAAATACAATTTTAAAATAATTTTTAATCAACAAATGTCAAGCTGGAAATAGGTTTAAAAACATATTAAAAAAATTAATTACACATGTACAGTCAAATATTATGCGTAATGGCACGTCATACTCCGCTAGTGAAACTTAAAGTTAGAGATCAAAAGTGTGGATGAAAAATATTTAAAAGACCGTTCTTTAAAAAAATATTTTTCGAGGAATTAAAAATAAAAGTGGCTATATTTAGAGGGACCACAACAGATCTAACCCTTGATTTTATATTATAAAAAAAGATAACTACTGTTTCTTTTTTAAAATTAATAATATAAAAATAATAATAAATATCTAACTATATCTAATATTTATAAATTCAATAAACAAACTTTTATATGAAAAATAACTAGAAAATTACTGAACAAGCGAAGGTAATATAAAATAAAATACTTTTCTTAAAATAAAATAAGAAGTGAGAAATCTTATTCCAATTTTTTTAATCTCTCTCTACTTTTTTAAATTATTTTCATCCACATTTTTTGTCCTTGGCGTCAAACCCCACTAATGGAGTATGACTTGGCATTACACGTGAAATATTTGATCGTGGAAATAATTTTTTAATATGTTCTTAAACCAATTTACAGCTTGACATTTGTTAATTAAAAATAATTTTTAAAATCTTATTTTTTTATAATTTAATAAAAAGCAACTTCTCTCAAATACATTAAATTTAAATCCATTCAGTGTTTTGTCTCTATCTTTCACGCATCATCAGTGTTGAAGAGGTTCATTTTTGCTTTGAAGTTCGTAGTTTTCGTTGAAGTAGGTTAATCGTTTTTCTTTCCGCTTCTGCTAGTGAAGAACTAGTTCGAGCTGTCTTGAAGAAATTTCAGTGTGATTTTTGAAGTTGTGGTCCCAACTGTATATGCATTTAATGTCTTTCGAATTGTTTATGGATTTCAATAGTTAATGTTTCTTCTTTTTTTTGTGTGTCCCACATTTAGGGTTCTGTATTGTATGTGGTCCAATGTGCCCTGAAATGTTGTCGTGTTGACTGAAATATTATTGACTTTATGTGACTGTAAAACCAAATTTACCCTTGATTGTATTTGTCTTGTACAAGAAATGAGAATATTTTATGTGATATTTTCACCAAGGATTCTTTTGTAAAAGACCCTAAGTTAAAGTTAAGGTATGAAGGTGGGAATATTTATGCATTTAGTGGACAGGACAATGATTATGGTCATTTTTTTAGAGCTAGTGACCTAATTAAGGAGATGGACTCAGAGTTTAGTGTTGATGATGTGAAGTTAAGGTGGAAATACAATTTTAAAATAATTTTTAATCAACAAATGTCAAGCTGGAAATAGGTTTAAAAACATATTAAAAAAATTAATTACACATGTACAGTCAAATATTATGCGTAATGGCACGTCATACTCCGCTAGTGAAACTTAAAGTTAGAGATCAAAAGTGTGGATGAAAAATATTTAAAAGACCGTTCTTTAAAAAAATATTTTTCGAGGAATTAAAAATAAAAGTGGCTATATTTAGAGGGACCACAACAGATCTAACCCTTGATTTTATATTATAAAAAAAGATAACTACTGTTTCTTTTTTAAAATTAATAATATAAAAATAATAATAAATATCTAACTATATCTAATATTTATAAATTCAATAAACAAACTTTTATATGAAAAATAACTAGAAAATTACTGAACAAGCGAAGGTAATATAAAATAAAATACTTTTCTTAAAATAAAATAAGAAGTGAGAAATCTTATTCCAATTTTTTTAATCTCTCTCTACTTTTTTAAATTATTTTCATCCACATTTTTTGTCCTTGGCGTCAAACCCCACTAATGGAGTATGACTTGGCATTACACGTGAAATATTTGATCGTAGAAATAATTTTTTAATATGTTCTTAAACCAATTTACAGCTTGACATTTGTTAATTAAAAATAATTTTTAAAATCTTATTTTTTTATAATTTAATAAAAAGCAACTTCTCTCAAATACATTAAATTTAAATCCATTCAGTGCTTTGTCTCTATCTTTCACGCATCATCAGTGTTGAAGAGGTTCATTTTTGCTTTGAAGTTCGTAGTTTTCGTTGAAGTAGGTTAATCGTTTTTCTTTCCGCTTCTGCTAGTGAAGAACTAGTTCGAGCTGTCTTGAAGAAATTTCAGTGTGATTTTTGAATTTGTGGTCCCAACTGTATATGCATTTAATGTCTTTCGAATTGTTTATGGATTTCAATAGTTAATGTTTCTCCTTTTTTTTTATGTGTCCCACATTTAGGGTTCTGTATTGTATGTGGTCCAATGTGCCCTGAAATGTTGTCGTGTTGACTGAAATATTGTTGACTTTATGTGAATGTAAAACCAAATTTACCCTTGATTGTATTTGTCTTGTACAAGAAATGAGAATATTTTATGTGATATTTTCACCAAGGATTCTTTTGTAAAAGACCCTAAGTTAAAGTTAAGGTATGAAGGTGGGAATATTTATCCATTTAGTGGACAGGACAATGATTATGGTCATTTTTTTAGAGCTAGTGACCTAATTAAGGAGATGGACTCAGAGTTTAGTGTTGATGATGTGAAGTTAAGGTGGAAATACAATTTTAAAATAATTTTTAATCAACAAATGTCAAGCTGGAAATAGGTTTAAAAACATATTAAAAAAATTAATTACACATGTACAGTCAAATATTATGCGTAATGGCACGTCATACTCCGCTAGTGAAACTTAAAATTAGAGATCAAAAGTGTGGATGAAAAATATTTAAAAGACCGTTCTTTAAAAAAATATTTTTCGAGGAATTAAAAATAAAAGTGGCTATATTTAGAGGGACCACAACAGATCTAACCCTTGATTTTATATTATAAAAAAAGATAACTACTGTTTCTTTTTTAAAATTAATAATATAAAAATAATAATAAATATCTAACTATATCTAATATTTATAAATTCAATAAACAAACTTTTATATGAAAAATAACTAGAAAATTACTGAACAAGCGAAGGTAATATAAAATAAAATACTTTTCTTAAAATAAAATAAGAAGTGAGAAATCTTATTCCAATTTTTTTAATCTCTCTCTACTTTTTTAAATTATTTTCATCCACATTTTTTGTCCTTGGCGTCAAACCCCACTAATGGAGTATGACTTGGCATTACACGTGAAATATTTGATCGTGGAAATAATTTTTTAATATGTTCTTAAACCAATTTACAGCTTGACATTTGTTAATTAAAAATAATTTTTAAAATCTTATTTATTTATAATTTAATAAAAAGCAACTTCTCTCAAATACATTAAATTTAAATCCATTCAGTGTTTTGTCTCTATCTTTCACGCATCATCAGTGTTGAAGAGGTTCATTTTTGCTTTGAAGTTCGTAGTTTTCGTTGAAGTAGGTTAATCGTTTTTCTTTCCGCTTCTGCTAGTGAAGAACTAGTTCGAGCTGTCTTGAAGAAATTTCAGTGTGATTTTTGAAGTTGTGGTCCCAACTGTATATGCATTTAATGTCTTTCGAATTGTTTATGGATTTCAATAGTTAATGTTTCTTCTTTTTTTTATGTGTCCCACATTTAGGGTTCTGTATTGTATGTGGTCCAATGTGCCCTGAAATGTTGTCGTGTTGACTGAAATATCGTTGACTTTATGTGACTGTAAAACCAAATTTACCCTTGATTGTATTTGTCTTGTACAAGAAATGAGAATATTTTATGTGATATTTTCACCAAGGATTCTTTTGTAAAAGACCCTAAGTTAAAGTTAAGGTATGAAGGTGGGAATATTTATGCATTTAGTGGACAGGACAATGATTATGGTCATTTTTTTAGAGCTAGTGACCTAATTAAGGAGATGGACTCAGAGTTTAGTGTTGATGATGTGAAGTTAAGGTGGAAATACAATTTTAAAATAATTTTTAATCAACAAATGTCAAGCTGGAAATAGGTTTAAAAACATATTAAAAAAATTAATTACACATGTACAGTCAAATATTATGCGTACTGGCACGTCATACTCCGCTAGTGAAACTTAAAGTTAGAGATCAAAAGTGTGGATGAAAAATATTTAAAAGACCGTTCTTTAAAAAAATATTTTTCGAGGAATTAAAAATAAAAGTGGCTATATTTAGAGGGACCACAACAGATCTAACCCTTGATTTTATATTATAAAAACAGATAACTACTGTTTCTTTTTTAAAATTAATAATATAAAAATAATAATAAATATCTAACTATATCTAATATTTATAAATTCAATAAACAAACTTTTATATGAAAAATAACTAGAAAATTACTGAACAAGCGAAGGTAATATAAAATAAAATACTTTTCTTAAAATAAAATAAGAAGTGAGAAGTCTTATTCCAATTTTTTTAATCTCTCTCTACTTTTTTAAATTATTTTCATCCACATTTTTTGTCCTTGGCGTCAAACCCCACTAATGGAGTATGACTTGGCATTACACGTGAAATATTTGATCGTAGAAATAATTTTTTAATATGTTCTTAAACCAATTTACAGCTTGACATTTGTTAATTAAAAATAATTTTTAAAATCTTATTTTTTTATAATTTAATAAAAAGCAACTTCTCTCAAATACATTAAATTTAAATCCATTCAGTGCTTTGTCTCTATCTTTCACGCATCATCAGTGTTGAAGAGGTTCATTTTTGCTTTGAAGTTCGTAGTTTTCGTTGAAGTAGGTTAATCGTTTTTCTTTCCGCTTCTGCTAGTGAAGAACTAGTTCGAGCTGTCTTGAAGAAATTTCAGTGTGATTTTTGAAGTTGTGGTCCCAACTGTATATGCATTTAATGTCTTTCGAATTGTTTATGGATTTCAATAGTTAATGTTTCTCCTTTTTTTTTATGTGTCCCACATTTAGGGTTCTGTATTGTATGTGGTCCAATGTGCCCTGAAATGTTGTCGTGTTGACTGAAATATTGTTGACTTTATGTGAATGTAAAACCAAATTTACCCTTGATTGTATTTGTCTTGTACAAGAAATGAGAATATTTTATGTGATATTTTCACCAAGGATTCTTTTGTAAAAGACCCTAAGTTAAAGTTAAGGTATGAAGGTGGGAATATTTATCCATTTAGTGGACAGGACAATGATTATGGTCATTTTTTTAGAGCTAGTGACCTAATTAAGGAGATGGACTCAGAGTTTAGTGTTGATGATGTGAAGTTAAGGTGGAAATACAATTTTAAAATAATTTTTAATCAACAAATGTCAAGCTGGAAATAGGTTTAAAAACATATTAAAAAAATTAATTACACATGTACAGTCAAATATTATGCGTAATGGCACGTCATACTCCGCTAGTGAAACTTAAAATTAGAGATCAAAAGTGTGGATGAAAAATATTTAAAAGACCGTTCTTTAAAAAAATATTTTTCGAGGAATTAAAAATAAAAGTGGCTATATTTAGAGGGACCACAACAGATCTAACCCTTGATTTTATATTATAAAAAAAGATAACTACTGTTTCTTTTTTAAAATTAATAATATAAAAATAATAATAAATATATAACTATATCTAATATTTATAAATTCAATAAACAAACTTTTATATGAAAAATAACTAGAAAATTACTGAACAAGCGAAGGTAATATAAAATAAAATACTTTTCTTAAAATAAAATAAGAAGTGAGAAATCTTATTCCAATTTTTTTAATCTCTCTCTACTTTTTTAAATTATTTTCATCCACATTTTTTGTCCTTGGCGTCAAACCCCACTAATGGAGTATGACTTGGCATTACACGTGAAATATTTGATCGTGGAAATAATTTTTTAATATGTTCTTAAACCAATTTACAGCTTGACATTTGTTAATTAAAAATAATTTTTAAAATCTTATTTATTTATAATTTAATAAAAAGCAACTTCTCTCAAATACATTAAATTTAAATCCAATCAGTGTTTTGTCTCTATCTTTCACGCATCATCAGTGTTGAAGAGGTTCATTTTTGCTTTGAAGTTCGTAGTTTTCGTTGAAGTAGGTTAATCGTTTTTCTTTCCGCTTCTGCTAGTGAAGAACTAGTTCGAGCTGTCTTGAAGAAATTTCAGTGTGATTTTTGAAGTTGTGGTCCCAACTGTATATGCATTTAATGTCTTTCGAATTGTTTATGGATTTCAATAGTTAATGTTTCTTCTTTTTTTTATGTGTCCCACATTTAGGGTTCTGTATTGTATGTGGTCCAATGTGCCCTGAAATGTTGTCGTGTTGACTGAAATATCGTTGACTTTATGTGACTGTAAAACCAAATTTACCCTTGATTGTATTTGTCTTGTACAAGAAATGAGAATATTTTATGTGATATTTTCACCAAGGATTCTTTTGTAAAAGACCCTAAGTTAAAGTTAAGGTATGAAGGTGGGAATATTTATGCATTTAGTGGACAGGACAATGATTATGGTCATTTTTTTAGAGCTAGTGACCTAATTAAGGAGATGGACTCAGAGTTTAGTGTTGATGATGTGAAGTTAAGGTGGAAATACAATTTTAAAATAATTTTTAATCAACAAATGTCAAGCTGGAAATAGGTTTAAAAACATATTAAAAAAATTAATTACACATGTACAGTCAAATATTATGCGTACTGGCACGTCATACTCCGCTAGTGAAACTTAAAGTTAGAGATCAAAAGTGTGGATGAAAAATATTTAAAAGACCGTTCTTTAAAAAAATATTTTTCGAGGAATTAAAAATAAAAGTGGCTATATTTAGAGGGACCACAACAGATCTAACCCTTGATTTTATATTATAAAAACAGATAACTACTGTTTCTTTTTTAAAATTAATAATATAAAAATAATAATAAATATCTAACTATATCTAATATTTATAAATTCAATAAACAAACTTTTATATGAAAAATAACTAGAAAATTACTGAACAAGCGAAGGTAATATAAAATAAAATACTTTTCTTAAAATAAAATAAGAAGTGAGAAATCTTATTCCAATTTTTTTAATCTCTCTCTACTTTTTTAAATTATTTTCATCCACATTTTTTGTCCTTGGCGTCAAACCCCACTAATGGAGTATGACTTGGCATTACACGTGAAATATTTGATCGTAGAAATAATTTTTTAATATGTTCTTAAACCAATTTACAGCTTGACATTTGTTAATTAAAAATAATTTTTAAAATCTTATTTTTTTATAATTTAATAAAAAGCAACTTCTCTCAAATACATTAAATTTAAATCCATTCAGTGCTTTGTCTCTATCTTTCACGCATCATCAGTGTTGAAGAGGTTCATTTTTTCTTTGAAGTTCGTAGTTTTCGTTGAAGTAGGTTAATCGTTTTTCTTTCCGCTTCTGCTAGTGAAGAACTAGTTCGAGCTGTCTTGAAGAAATTTCAGTGTGATTTTTGAAGTTGTGGTCCCAACTGTATATGCATTTAATGTCTTTCGAATTGTTTATGGATTTCAATAGTTAATGTTTCTCCTTTTTTTTTATGTGTCCCACATTTAGGGTTCTGTATTGTATGTGGTCCAATGTGCCCTGAAATGTTGTCGTGTTGACTGAAATATTGTTGACTTTATGTGAATGTAAAACCAAATTTACCCTTGATTGTATTTGTCTTGTTCAAGAAATGAGAATATTTTATGTGATATTTTCACCAAGGATTCTTTTGTAAAAGACCCTAAGTTAAAGTTAAGGTATGAAGGTGGGAATATTTATGCATTTAGTGGACAGGACAATGATTATGGTCATTTTTTTAGAGCTAGTGACCTAATTAAGGAGATGGACTCAGAGTTTAGTGTTGATGATGTGAAGTTAAGGTGGAAATACAATTTTAAAATAATTTTTAATCAACAAATGTCAAGCTGGAAATAGGTTTAAAAACATATTAAAAAAATTAATTACACATGTACAGTCAAATATTATGCGTACTGGCACGTCATACTCCGCTAGTGAAACTTAAAATTAGAGATCAAAAGTGTGGATGAAAAATATTTAAAAGACCGTTCTTTAAAAAAATATTTTTTGAGGAATTAAAAATAAAAGTGGCTATATTTAGAGGGACCACAACAGATCTAACCCTTGATTTTATATTATAAAAAAAGATAACTACTGTTTCTTTTTTAAAATTAATAATATAAAAATAATAATAAATATCTAACTATATCTAATATTTATAAATTCAATAAACAAACTTTTATATGAAAAATAACTAGAAAATTACTGAACAAGCGAAGGTAATATAAAATAAAATACTTTTCTTAAAATAAAATAAGAAGTGAGAAATCTTATTCCAATTTTTTTAATCTCTCTCTACTTTTTTAAATTATTTTCATCCACATTTTTTGTCCTTGGCGTCAAACCCCACTAATGGAGTATGACTTGGCATTACACGTGAAATATTTGATCGTGGAAATAATTTTTTAATATGTTCTTAAACCAATTTACAGCTTGACATTTGTTAATTAAAAATAATTTTTAAAATCTTATTTATTTATAATTTAATAAAAAGCAACTTCTCTCAAATACATTAAATTTAAATCCATTCAGTGTTTTGTCTCTATCTTTCACGCATCATCAGTGTTGAAGAGGTTCATTTTTGCTTTGAAGTTCGTAGTTTTCGTTGAAGTAGGTTAATCGTTTTTCTTTCCGCTTCTGCTAGTGAAGAACTAGTTCGAGCTGTCTTGAAGAAATTTCAGTGTGATTTTTGAAGTTGTGGTCCCAACTGTATATGCATGTAATGTCTTTCGAATTGTTTATGGATTTCAATAGTTAATGTTTCTCCTTTTTTTTGTGTGTCCCACATTTAGGGTTCTGTATTGTATGTGGTCCAATGTGCCCTGAAATGTTGTCGTGTTGACTGAAATATTGTTGACTTTATGTGAATGTAAAACCAAATTTACCCTTGATTGTATTTGTCTTGTACAAGAAATGAGAATATTTTATGTGATATTTTCACCAAGGATTCTTTTGTAAAAGACCCTAAGTTAAAGTTAAGGTATGAAGGTGGGAATATTTATGCATTTAGTGGACAGGACAATGATTATGGTCATTTTTTTAGAGCTAGTGACCTAATTAAGGAGATGGACTCAGAGTTTAGTGTTGATGATGTGAAGTTAAGGTGGAAATACAATTTTAAAATAATTTTTAATCAACAAATGTCAAGCTGGAAATAGGTTTAAAAACATATTAAAAAAATTAATTACACATGTACAGTCAAATATTATGCGTACTGGCACGTCATACTCCGCTAGTGAAACTTAAAATTAGAGATCAAAAGTGTGGATGAAAAATATTTAAAAGACCGTTCTTTAAAAAAATATTTTTCGAGGAATTAAAAATAAAAGTGGCTATATTTAGAGGGACCACAACAGATCTAACCCTTGATTTTATATTATAAAAAAAGATAACTACTCTTTCTTTTTTAAAATTAATAATATAAAAATAATAATAAATATCTAACTATATCTAATATTTATAAATTCAATAAACAAACTTTTATATGAAAAATAACTAGAAAATTACTGAACAAGCGAAGGTAATATAAAATAAAATACTTTTCTTAAAATAAAATAAGAAGTGAGAAATCTTATTCCAATTTTTTTAATCTCTCTCTACTTTTTTAAATTATTTTCATCCACATTTTTTGTCCTTGGCGTCAAACCCCACTAATGGAGTATGACTTGGCATTACACGTGAAATATTTGATCGTGGAAATAATTTTTTAATATGTTCTTAAACCAATTTACAGCTTGACATTTGTTAATTAAAAATAATTTTTAAAATCTTATTTATTTATAATTTAATAAAAAGCAACTTCTCTCAAATACATTAAATTTAAATCCATTCAGTGTTTTGTCTCTATCTTTCACGCATCATCAGTGTTGAAGAGGTTCATTTTTGCTTTGAAGTTCGTAGTTTTCGTTGAAGTAGGTTAATCGTTTTTCTTTCCGCTTCTGTAATACCCCGTAAATTTATAAACGCTCTGGTTAATATTATTATGATCAACTGGGTTCCGGGGTACTCTGAGTAATTATTTGATAAAATAATTAGAGTAAACTGACGAACTCAGAGTCGATTAAATTAATAGTATTTAACGTTGAGTTTTTATAATTTGATGTATTTGAGCTAATTTTGGACATTTAGTAGTGTTACTAAAAATGATAGTTTCTATACTATCTATTTTCTTTTCATTTTCCTTGAAAACCAAACAAAGCTAAAGAGAAAGATAGAAAGAAGGAAAAACAAAGGAAAAGGAGGAGAAAGGAAAAGTGGAAGAAGGAAAGGAGAGAAAATTTCCAAAAGCTCAAGAATCATCATCCGTTCATCTGTTCTTCGTTTAGTCGTCTCAGTATCAACCTCCTCGTCTAGTAATCCAGGTGGGTTCTAGTTAGACTCTTTAGAGTAGAATTATTGAGTTTAGAGTTAGATTGGAAATTGGGAAAAATGGGTATTTTGGTTTAAAAATCTTGAATCTAACTGTTAAAATTCAATGTTTGATTATATGTTATACTGGTTGTGATGTTATAACATGTTTTGATGCATTTCAATTGATCAAAATGTGATTTTGGGGTTGATTTTGGATCAACCCGTAGCAGAGAAATTCTGCAGGAACTTCTGCATTTTTCCTCTGCCCATACGCGTATGGAGCATGTCAATACGCGTATGGGGCTTGTCAATACGCGTATGGAAAGGGCAATACGCGTATGGATGGCCGGGCTTTTGAGCAATACGCGTATCGCTTGGGGCAATACGCGTATGGCTGGGCGAGCTTTTGGGCATACGCGTACGGGGAATGCCAATACGCGTACGGCCAGGAGAGTTACAGAATTCTGCTGTTGTGATTTATTTTTCCGATCGTTGTTTCCAATGCCGTAACTTTTTATCCGTAACTCGGATTGGAACAATTTTGGTATCGTTGGAAAGGTAATAAAATGTACTTTCTTATTACATTGGTTTTAAGATTGACGGCCGATTTAATTATATCGGGATGGTTGGAATTGTGTCGTTTTATTGATTTTGGTTGTGTAATTTTTGTTGAAAAAAAAAATGTATGCACGATAAAACATAAAATAAGTAGAGGGAGGAAATTACAATAAGCAGTGTTGGACAATTTAGAATGAATAAACACTAGTATGGAACATGTGTGTTAACCGTTTGGTTATGTTAAGGCATTATGGCCTTGTGATTGTCGAATACGATCACGACTGTGTGTGATCACGTAATCGTAACCGATTTTATTTGCGAGTGCGTTTCATGGGTCTCGAGCTCCTCTGAAACTTGTGCACAACTACTTGACAGGTTTGATTCCCGTGTGCAGTACGAATGGCGCTCTGGGAGCGTATGCTTGTGACGGTTTATGGCCCGTGTGAAGCGACGGTTCATAACGGTTTATGGCCCGTAGAACCCGAATCCATTTGTATGTCAAGTAGGTTCAAGGATCCATGACTCGGGTCGTCTTCTAGACGTAGAAGCGGACGGGAAAAGGGGATGCCTTGGTGTGGTTACGGATTAGTGATATTGTGAGTTGATGAACTCATAACATGTGTCCATATAGTGTGTGTGTACTCATGGTCTTTCCCCTTTCCCCTTGGACGTGAGTTAGGACTTTGTTAGAACCTTGTAAAGCTGAGAGGACTTTAAGATAGGGAACTCACTGAGATTTGATGTATCTCACCCCACTGTTGTTGTTTACATCACAGGTTCTGCAGGTTCGGCGAAGGGTAAGGACAAGGTTATTTGACTTTCCTTACGGATCGTGGTTTTGTGATGGCATGGCTTCCGCTATGGCGTTATGTTTTGAGATCATTGTATCGATCTAGTTCTTAGTTTTTATCATTTTGGAACATCTTGTATATGTAATGCCTTAGACTTTTAGTTCTTTTGTATTAGAGGCATTTATATATATAATGTGTTAACTAGGAATTTATTATGTTTCAGTACCAAAAAGTGAAACTCATGTATAATATATGATTTGATGCATGTATTATTATATGGTCTTTACAGTTGGTATCAGAGCAGGTCGTATCCTCGACCTAGCCATGAAATAGAATGAGTGTTTCTTTCCGTTTCATATGCGGCGTGTCGCCATGGGTCTTGTCTGTTATATTTATGGTATTGAGTCTGATCAACTTAATCCTATTGATATGGAATTCAGGAACATGGCTGATAGACGCAGAAACAACCGTGGAAGACCAAGGACTACTCCAGCTGGGACGGTTCCGCAGGGTGATGAAGGGAATGCCCCTTTGTACCAATTTATGCAACAGATGCAGCAACAGCAGAATCAGTTCATGCAAGGGATGATGCAACAAATGGCTGATGGTCTGCATCCTCCAGTGGTTGTTCCGGAAGTTACGGGAGGAACCTACAGGGAATTTGTTCGTATGAATCCTCCGGAGTTTCAAGGAGGGCTAGATCCGGTGAAGGCACACGAATGGATAACAGGAATGGAAAGGATTTTTCAGATAGTTCATTGCAGTGAGGAGAATAAGGTGGTCTTTGCTTCTCACTGGTTGAAGGGTCCTGCCATGAGGTGGTGGGAGAGCGCTTCAGCCTTGATGACAACTCAGGAAGTGCCGAAAGTGTGGGAACAGTTTAAGGTAACCTTTATGGAGAAATATTTTCCGAGTTCTTTAAGGTCTCAAAAGGAGTTTGAGTTCCAACAGTTGAGACAGGGAAATTTGTCAGTGGCTTCTTATGCGGAACAATTTGAGATCATGGCTGACTATTCTAGACAGGCCATGTATGCCCCTGATGAGAGGTGGAAGATAGATCAGTTTCTGTTTGGATTAAGGGCTGAGATTTCACACAGTGTGTCTCAACGGGAATTTGCTACTTATGCTGAAATGTTAAGACAATGTTATGTGGCGGAAAATAGTTTGAAAAAGGTACAAATGGAGGTGGAATCGAATAGGGCAACTCAAAGTGACCGAGTGAGGTCGAATCAACAGTTTAGACAAAGGCAACAGTTTTCCAAAGGGAAGCAGGTCCAGAGTTCAAAAACTAGTGTACCTCCGGTGTGTAGTACTTGCGGTCGGAATCATTACGGCCGATGTGGTATTGAAAGTGTGAGGTGTTACCAGTGTCAGAAGGTGGGCCATTTGGCGAGGGATTGTCCTCAGGGTAGAAATCAGACACAAGGGAAGACTACTGGCCGAGTGTATACCTTGGATGCAAGGAAGACGAAGGGTGACAACTCCTTGATTGCGGGTACGTGTTTCGTAAATGGACATCCTTGTTTTGTTTTATTTGACTGTGGGGCTACACATTCTTTTGTGTCTTTGAGATGCGTGAAGCGACTAGGGTTGCAAACTATTCCTTTGTTTCCTCCTATGGTGGTTACTACTGCCATGGATGAAATGGTTGAAACACCACTGATGTGTGAAAATTGTGTGTTGTCGGTGAACGAAAGAGTCTTCCAGATTGATCTTATTTGTCTGCCGCTTAAGGAAGTGGATGTTGTTCTGGGAATGGACTGGCTTTCAGCTAATTCGGTTTTTATCGGTTGTGAGGAGAAGCTAATCATTATTCCATCTGCTGAGGCTACTCCGAAAGATGTATTATCAACGATTTTAGAAGGTACGGTGGGAATGGTAAATTTCTTGTTTGAGAAAGAGAAATCTGTTTTATTGGTTCTTACTAAGGAAGGAAGTAGTGAACAGCAAGTTCTGAGTATTCCAGTTGTATGTGAATTTCCTGAAGTGTTTCCAGAGGATGTTTCTTCTCTTCCTCCGGAGAGAGAAGTTGAGTTCTCTATTGACCTGATACCGGGAACGGCTCCTATATCCGTTTCTCCGTATCGGATGGCACCGCTTGAATTAAGAGAATTAAAGGACCAATTGAAGGACTTGATGTCTAAGCATTTCGTTAGGCCTAGTGTTTCACCGTGGGGAGCTCCAGTGTTATTGGTAAAGAAGAAAGATGGGGGAATGCGTTTGTGCATTGATTATCGTAAGTTGAATAAAGTTACCATTAAGAACAAGTATCCCTTACCAAGGATAGACGACTTATTAGATCAATTGAAAGGAGCCTGTGTGTTCTCGAAGATTGATTTATGGTCGGGTTATCATCAGATTCGAGTGAAGAGTTCCGATGTGCCAAAGACTGCATTTAGGACACGTTACGGTCATTACGAATTCTTAGTGATGCCTTTCGGTGTGACTAATGCTCCAGCTGTTTTCATGGATTACATGAATCGAATATTTCAGGCTTACTTGGACCAATTTGTGGTAATCTTTATTGACGACATTCTTATTTATTCTCGTACTCCACAAGAGCACGAAGAACATCTGAGGATTGTCTTATCGGTCTTGCAAGAGAAGCAATTGTTTGCTAAGTTGAGCAAGTGTGAGTTTTGGATGTCGGAAGTTAATTTTCTTGGACATGTTATATCTCGAGGTGGTGTGGCAGTGGATCCATCGAAAGTAGAAGCAGTAATTAATTGGGAGAGACCGAGAAATGTTTCAGAAGTCAGAAGTTTCTTGGGATTGGCCGGTTACTATAGAAGGTTTATCAAGGGCTTTTCTCAATTGGCCTTACCAATGACGAAACTTACTCGGAAGGATGTTACTTTTGAATGGGATTCAGGTTGCGAACAAAGTTTTATGCATTTGAAGGAAAGTTTGACGAGTGCTCCAGTATTAATTATTCCTGATCCTAACAACTCTTATGAAGTATTCTGTGATGCTTCTAAGAGGGGATTAGGGGGTGTTCTGATGCAAGGTGGTCAAGTGGTAGCTTATGCTTCTCGACAGTTAAAAGTTCATGAGAAGAATTATCCAACTCATGATTTGGAACTAGCTGCAGTGGTTTTTGCACTAAAGGTGTGGCGTCATTATTTATATGGTGTACGTTTTGAAATGTTCAGTGACCACAAAAGTTTGAAGTATTTGTTTGAACAAAAGGAGTTGAATATGCGACAAAGAAGGTGGATGGAGTACTTAAAAGATTATGACTTAGAATTGAAGTATCATCCAGGAAAGGCGAATAAAGTAGCGGATGCTTTAAGTCGGAAAATGGTTCATAGTGCGGAATTGATGATTTTGGAGTATTCATTGTTGGAAAAGTTTAGAGATCTTAATCTCCAGTTTGTGTGGACTCCGAATGGTGTGATTATGGGAAATTTGAATATCAATTCTACCTTGAGAGTTGAGATTCAACAGGCACAATTGTTAGAGGAAGAGTTACAAGAATTGTTACTTCAGCCGGGTTTTACACGAGCGACAGATGGGATTGTTCTGTTTAATCAAAGGATTTGTGTTCCGAAGGATGAGGCATTGAAAAGGAAGATCTTATACGAAGCTCATAAAGGTACTTTTACGATACATCCTGGTTCTTCGAAGATGTATCAGGATTTAAAGAAGGATTATTGGTGGTCTGGGATGAAAAAGGATATAGCGGGATATGTGTCAGAATGTGCGGTGTGCCAACAGGTGAAGATTGAACACCAAAGACTGGGCGGTTTGTTACACCCTTTGGATATTCCAGTTTGGAAGTGGGATAGTATTTCTATGGATTTTGCAGTGGGTTTACCCCGTACCCAAGGTGGGTATGATTCTATTTGGGTGATTGTAGATCGACTAACGAAATCTGCACACTTCTTAGCCGTAAAGACTACTTATAAGGCAAGTCATCTTGCAAGGTTGTTTATTGCTGAGATTGTGAGATTGCATGGTATTCCTTCCAGTATTGTGTCCGATAGAGATCCGAAGTTTACTTCGAGATTTTGGAAAGTGTTCCAACAAGCGATGGGTACGAATTTGTGTTTGAGCACGTCGAATCATCCTCAAACGGATGGTCATACTGAACGAACAATAAAAACGATGGAGGATATGTTAAGAGCTTGTGTGTTAGAGAGTAGAGGGAATTGGAAAGAACTTTTGCCGTTAATTGAGTTTTCCTATAACAATAGCTATCATGCGTGCATCGGTATGGCTCCTTATGAAGCATTGTACGGGAGAAAGTGTAGGACACCTTTGTGTTGGGCTGAAATTGGCGAAGATAGAATTTTGGGACCCGAGATTATTCAAGAGACTACGGAAAAGATTCGAATGATCCGCGAGAAGGTTAAACAAGCACAAGATCGTCAAAAGAGTTATGCGGACAATCGTAGGAGACCTTTGGAATTTGAGGAAGGTGACCATGTATTTCTGAAAGTTACTCCGAGATTGAGATTGAAGGGACCGTTTAAGTCGCGAAAGTTAAGTCCGAGATACGTGGGACCGTATCAGATTTTAGAAAGGATTGGTGAAGTTGCTTATAGATTAGCCTTACCACCCTCTCTATCCGAGATGCATGACGTTTTTCACGTATCTCAGCTCCGTAAGTTTATTCCTGATCCTCTTCAGCCAGTTCTACCCGAATCAGTGGAAATTGAAGCGGATTTGACTTTTGAACCACAACCGAGTTGTATTGTGGGAAGGGAAACAAAAGTGTTAAGGAACAAAGATATTCCACTTGTTAAGGTGCAATGGGATATGACGCATCCGGGCGATGCTACTTGGGAACTAGAATCGGAAATGCGAGATTCTTATCCACATCTGTTCAGGTAATATTCTAAATTCGAGGACGAATTTCTATTTAAGGGGGGGAGGATGTAATACCCCGTAAATTTATAAACGCTCTGGTTAATATTATTATGATCAACTGGGTTCCGGGGTACTCTGAGTAATTATTTGATAAAATAATTAGAGTAAACTGACGAACTCAGAGTCGATTAAATTAATAGTATTTAACGTTGAGTTTTTATAATTTGATGTATTTGAGCTAATTTTGGACATTTAGTAGTGTTACTAAAAATGATAGTTTCTATACTATCTATTTTCTTTTCATTTTCCTTGAAAACCAAACAAAGCTAAAGAGAAAGATAGAAAGAAGGAAAAACAAAGGAAAAGGAGGAGAAAGGAAAAGTGGAAGAAGGAAAGGAGAGAAAATTTCCAAAAGCTCAAGAATCATCATCCGTTCATCTGTTCTTCGTTTAGTCGTCTCAGTATCAACCTCCTCGTCTAGTAATCCAGGTGGGTTCTAGTTAGACTCTTTAGAGTAGAATTATTGAGTTTAGAGTTAGATTGGAAATTGGGAAAAATGGGTATTTTGGTTTAAAAATCTTGAATCTAACTGTTAAAATTCAATGTTTGATTATATGTTATACTGGTTGTGATGTTATAACATGTTTTGATGCATTTCAATTAATCAAAATGTGATTTTGGGGTTGATTTTGGATCAACCCGTAGCAGAGAAATTCTGCAGGAACTTCTGCATTTTTCCTCTGCCCATACGCGTATGGAGCATGTCAATACGCGTATGGGGCTTGTCAATACGCGTATGGAAAGGGCAATACGCGTATGGATGGCCGGGCTTTTGAGCAATACGCGTATCGCTTGGGGCAATACGCGTATGGCTGGGCGAGCTTTTGGGCATACGCGTACGGGGAATGCCAATACGCGTACGGCCAGGAGAGTTACAGAATTCTGCTGTTGTGATTTATTTTTCCGATCGTTGTTTCCAATGCCGTAACTTTTTATCCGTAACTCGGATTGGAACAATTTTGGTATCGTTGGAAAGGTAATAAAATGTACTTTCTTATTACATTGGTTTTAAGATTGACGGCCGATTTAATTATATCGGGATGGTTGGAATTGTGTCGTTTTATTGATTTTGGTTGTGTAATTTTTGTTGAAAAAAAAAAATGTATGCACGATAAAACATAAAATAAGTAGAGGGAGGAAATTACAATAAGCAGTGTTGGACAATTTAGAATGAATAAACACTAGTATGGAACATGTGTGTTAACCGTTTGGTTATGTTAAGGCATTATGGCCTTGTGATTGTCGAATACGATCACGACTGTGTGTGATCACGTAATCGTAACCGATTTTATTTGCGAGTGCGTTTCATGGGTCTCGAGCTCCTCTGAAACTTGTGCACAACTACTTGACAGGTTTGATTCCCGTGTGCAGTACGAATGGCGCTCTGGGAGCGTATGCTTGTGACGGTTTATGGCCCGTGTGAAGCGACGGTTCATAACGGTTTATGGCCCGTAGAACCCGAATCCATTTGTATGTCAAGTAGGTTCAAGGATCCATGACTCGGGTCGTCTTCTAGACGTAGAAGCGGACGGGAAAAGGGGATGCCTTGGTGTGGTTACGGATTAGTGATATTGTGAGTTGATGAACTCATAACATGTGTCCATATAGTGTGTGTGTACTCATGGTCTTTCCCCTTTCCCCTTGGACGTGAGTTAGGACTTTGTTAGAACCTTGTAAAGCCGAGAGGACTTTAAGATAGGGAACTCACTGAGATTTGATGTATCTCACCCCACTGTTGTTGTTTACATCACAGGTTCTGCAGGTTCGGCGAAGGGTAAGGACAAGGTTATTTGACTTTCCTTACGGATCGTGGTTTTGTGATGGCATGGCTTCCGCTATGGCGTTATGTTTTGAGATCATTGTATCGATCTAGTTCTTAGTTTTTATCATTTTGGAACATCTTGTATATGTAATGCCTTAGACTTTTAGTTCTTTTGTATTAGAGGCATTTATATATATAATGTGTTAACTAGGAACTTATTATGTTTCAGTATCAAAAAGTGAAACTCATGTATAATATATGATTTGATGCATGTATTATTATATGGTCTTTACAGCTTCTGCTAGTGAAGAACTAGTTCGAGCTGTCTTGAAGAAATTTCAGTGTGATTTTTGAAGTTGTGGTCCCAACTGTATATGCATTTAATGTCTTTCGAATTGTTTATGGATTTCAATAGTTAATGTTTCTCCTTTTTTTTGTGTGTCCCACATTTAGGGTTCTGTATTGTATGTGGTCCAATGTGCCCTGAAATGTTGTCGTGTTGACTGAAATATTGTTGACTTTATGTAAATGTAAAACCAAATTTACCCTTGATTGTATTTGTCTTGTACAAGAAATGAGAATATTTTATGTGATATTTTCACCAAGGATTCTTTTGTAAAAGACCCTAAGTTAAAGTTAAGGTATGAAGGTGGGAATATTTATGCATTTAGTGGACAGGACAATGATTATGGTCATTTTTTTAGAGCTAGTGACCTAATTAAGGAGATGGACTCAGAGTTTAGTGTTGATGATGTGAAGTTAAGGTGGAAATACAATTTTAAAATAATTTTTAATCAACAAATGTCAAGCTGGAAATAGGTTTAAAAACATATTAAAAAAATTAATTACACATGTACAGTCAAATATTATGCGTAATGGCACGTCATACTCCGCTAGTGAAACTTAAAGTTAGAGATCAAAAGTGTGGATGAAAAATATTTAAAAGACCGTTCTTTAAAAAAATATTTTTCGAGGAATTAAAAATAAAAGTGGCTATATTTAGAGGGACCACAACAGATCTAACCCATGATTTTATATTATAAAAAAAGATAACTACTGTTTCTTTTTTAAAATTAATAATATAAAAATAATAATAAATATCTAACTATATCTAATATTTATAAATTCAATAAACAAACTTTTATATGAAAAATAACTAGAAAATTACTGAACAAGCGAAGGTAATATAAAATAAAATACTTTTCTTAAAATAAAATAAGAAGTGAGAAATCTTATTCCAATTTTTTTAATCTCTCTCTACTTTTTTAAATTATTTTCATCCACATTTTTTGTCCTTGGCGTCAAACCCCACTAATGGAGTATGACTTGGCATTACACGTGAAATATTTGATCGTAGAAATAATTTTT
This sequence comes from Lathyrus tuberosus, assembly GCA_022829125.1. Taxonomy (NCBI): domain Eukaryota; kingdom Viridiplantae; phylum Streptophyta; class Magnoliopsida; order Fabales; family Fabaceae; genus Lathyrus; species Lathyrus tuberosus. Next base: position 11,930,936 of record JALAZF010000141.1, read on the forward strand.
TAATATGTTCTTAAACCAATTTACAGCTTGACATTTGTTAATTAAAAATAATTTTTAAAATCTTATTTTTTTATAATTTAATAAACAGCAACTTCTCTCAAATACATTAAATTTAAATCCATTCAGTGCTTTGTCTCTATCTTTCACGCATCATCAGTGTTGAAGAGGTTCATTTTTGCTTTGAAGTTCGTAGTTTTCGTTGAAGTAGGTTAATCGTTTTTCTTTCCGCTTCTGCTAGTGAAGAACTAGTTCGAGCTGTCTTGAAGAAATTTCAGTGTGATTTTTGAAGTTGTGGTCCCAACTGTATATGCATTTAATGTCTTTCGAATTGTTTATGGATTTCAATAGTTAATGTTTCTCCTTTTTTTTTATGTGTCCCACATTTAGGGTTCTGTATTGTATGTGGTCCAATGTGCCCTGAAATGTTGTCGTGTTGACTGAAATATTGTTGACTTTATGTGAATGTAAAACCAAATTTACCCTTGATTGTATTTGTCTTGTACAAGAAATGAGAATATTTTATGTGATATTTTCACCAAGGATTCTTTTGTAAAAGACCCTAAGTTAAAGTTAAGGTATGAAGGTGGGAATATTTATGCATTTAGTGGACAGGACAATGATTATGGTCATTTTTTAAGAGCTAGTGACCTAATTAAGGAGATGGACTCAGAGTTTAGTGTTGATGATGTGAAGTTAAGGTGGAAATACAATTTTAAAATAATTTTTAATCAACAAATGTCAAGCTGGAAATAGGTTTAAAAACATATTAAAAAAATTAATTACACATGTACAGTCAAATATTATGCGTACTGGCACGTCATACTCCGCTAGTGAAACTTAAAATTAGAGATCAAAAGTGTGGATGAAAAATATTTAAAAGACCGTTCTTTAAAAAAATATTTTTCGAGGAATTAAAAATAAAAGTGGCTATATTTAGAGGGACCACAACAGATTTAACCCTTGATTTTATATTATAAAAAAAGATAACTACTGTTTCTTTTTTAAAATTAATAATATAAAAATAATAATAAATATCTAACTATATCTAATATTTATAAATTCAATAAACAAACTTTTATATGAAAAATAACTAGAAAATTACTGAACAAGCGAAGGTAATATAAAATAAAATACTTTTCTTAAAATAAAATAAGAAGTGAGAAATCTTATTCCAATTTTTTTAATCTCTCTCTACTTTTTTAAATTATTTTCATCCACATTTTTTGTCCTTGGCGTCAAACCCCACTAATGGAGTATGACTTGGCATTACACGTGAAATATTTGATCGTAGAAATAATTTTTTAATATGTTCTTAAACCAATTTACAGCTTGACATTTGTTAATTAAAAATAATTTTTAAAATCTTATTTTTTTATAATTTAATAAACAGCAACTTCTCTCAAATACATTAAATTTAAATCCATTCAGTGCTTTGTCTCTATCTTTCACGCATCATCAGTGTTGAAGAGGTTCATTTTTGCTTTGAAGTTCGTAGTTTTCGTTGAAGTAGGTTAATCGTTTTTCTTTCCGCTTCTGCTAGTGAAGAACTAGTTCGAGCTGTCTTGAAGAAATTTCAGTGTGATTTTTGAAGTTGTGGTCCCAACTGTATATGCATTTAATGTCTTTCGAATTGTTTATGGATTTCAATAGTTAATGTTTCTCCTTTTTTTTTATGTGTCCCACATTTAGGGTTCTGTATTGTATGTGGTCCAATGTGCCCTGAAATGTTGTCGTGTTGACTGAAATATTGTTGACTTTATGTGAATGTAAAACCAAATTTACCCTTGATTGTATTTGTCTTGTACAAGAAATGAGAATATTTTATGTGATATTTTCACCAAGGATTCTTTTGTAAAAGACCCTAAGTTAAAGTTAAGGTATGAAGGTGGGAATATTTATGCATTTAGTGGACAGGACAATGATTATGGTCATTTTTTAAGAGCTAGTGACCTAATTAAGGAGATGGACTCAGAGTTTAGTGTTGATGATGTGAAGTTAAGGTGGAAATACAATTTTAAAATAATTTTTAATCAACAAATGTCAAGCTGGAAATAGGTTTAAAAACATATTAAAAAAATTAATTACACATGTACAGTCAAATATTATGCGTACTGGCACGTCATACTCCGCTAGTGAAACTTAAAATTAGAGATCAAAAGTGTGGATGAAAAATATTTAAAAGACCGTTCTTTAAAAAAATATTTTTCGAGGAATTAAAAATAAAAGTGGCTATATTTAGAGGGACCACAACAGATTTAACCCTTGATTTTATATTATAAAAAAAGATAACTACTGTTTCTTTTTTAAAATTAATAATATAAAAATAATAATAAATATCTAACTATATCTAATATTTATAAATTCAATAAACAAACTTTTATATGAAAAATAACTAGAAAATTACTGAACAAGCGAAGGTAATATAAAATAAAATACTTTTCTTAAAATAAAATAAGAAGTGAGAAATCTTATTCCAATTTTTTTAATCTCTCTCTACTTTTTTAAATTATTTTCATCCACATTTTTTGTCCTTGGCGTCAAACCCCACTAATGGAGTATGACTTGGCATTACACGTGAAATATTTGATCGTAGAAATAATTTTTTAATATGTTCTTAAACCAATTTACAGCTTGACATTTGTTAATTAAAAATAATTTTTAAAATCTTATTTTTTTATAATTTAATAAACAGCAACTTCTCTCAAATACATTAAATTTAAATCCATTCAGTGCTTTGTCTCTATCTTTCACGCATCATCAGTGTTGAAGAGGTTCATTTTTGCTTTGAAGTTCGTAGTTTTCGTTGAAGTAGGTTAATCGTTTTTCTTTCCGCTTCTGCTAGTGAAGAACTAGTTCGAGCTGTCTTGAAGAAATTTCAGTGTGATTTTTGAAGTTGTGGTCCCAACTTTATATGCATTTAATGTCTTTCGAATTGTTTATGGATTTCAATAGTTAATGTTTCTCCTTTTTTTTTATGTGTCCCACATTTAGGGTTCTGTATTGTATGTGGTCCAATGTGCCCTGAAATGTTGTCGTGTTGACTGAAATATTGTTGACTTTATGTGAATGTAAAACCAAATTTACCCTTGATTGTATTTGTCTTGTACAAGAAATGAGAATATTTTATGTGATATTTTCACCAAGGATTCTTTTGTAAAAGACCCTAAGTTAAAGTTAAGGTATGAAGGTGGGAATATTTATGCATTTAGTGGACAGGACAATGATTATGGTCATTTTTTAAGAGCTAGTGACCTAATTAAGGAGATGGATTCAGAGTTTAGTGTTGATGATGTGAAGTTAAGGTGGAAATACAATTTTAAAATAATTTTTAATCAACAAATGTCAAGCTGGAAATAGGTTTAAAAACATATTAAAAAAATTAATTACACATGTACAGTCAAATATTATGCGTACTGGCACGTCATACTCCGCTAGTGAAACTTAAAATTAGAGATCAAAAGTGTGGATGAAAAATATTTAAAAGACCGTTCTTTAAAAAAATATTTTTCGAGGAATTAAAAATAAAAGTGGCTATATTTAGAGGGACCACAACAGATTTAACCCTTGATTTTATATTATAAAAAAAGATAACTACTGTTTCTTTTTTAAAATTAATAATATAAAAATAATAATAAATATCTTACTATATCTAATATTTATAAATTCAATAAACAAACTTTTATATGAAAAATAACTAGAAAATTACTGAACAAGCGAAGGTAATATAAAATAAAATACTTTTCTTAAAATAAAATAAGAAGTGAGAAATCTTATTCCAATTTTTTTAATCTCTCTCTACTTTTTTAAATTATTTTCATCCACATTTTTTGTCCTTGGCGTCAAACCCCACTAATGGAGTATGACTTGGCATTACACGTGAAATATTTGATCGTGGAAATAATTTTTTAATATGTTCTTAAACCAATTTACAGCTTGACATTTGTTAATTAAAAATAATTTTTAAAATCTTATTTATTTATAATTTAATAAAAAGCAACTTCTCTCAAATACATTAAATTTAAATCCATTCAGTGTTTTGTCTCTATCTTTCACGCATCATCAGTGTTGAAGAGGTTCATTTTTGCTTTGAAGTTCGTAGTTTTCGTTGAAGTAGGTTAATCGTTTTTCTTTCCGCTTCTGCTAGTGAAGAACTAGTTCGAGCTGTCTTGAAGAAATTTCAGTGTGATTTTTGAAGTTGTGGTCCCAACTGTATATGCATTTAATGTCTTTCGAATTGTTTATGGATTTCAATAGTTAATGTTTCTTCTTTTTTTTGTGTGTCCCACATTTAGGGTTCTGTATTGTATGTGGTCCAATGTGCCCTGAAATGTTGTCGTGTTGACTGAAATATCGTTGACTTTATGTGACTGTAAAACCAAATTTACCCTTGATTGTATTTGTCTTGTACAAGAAATGAGAATATTTTATGTGATATTTTCACCAAGGATTCTTTTGTAAAAGACCCTAAGTTAAAGTTAAGGTATGAAGGTGGGAATATTTATGCATTTAGTGGACAGGACAATGATTATGGTCATTTTTTAAGAGCTAGTGACCTAATTAAGGAGATGGACTCAGAGTTTAGTGTTGATGATGTGAAGTTAAGGTGGAAATACAATTTTAAAATAATTTTTAATCAACAAATGTCAAGCTGGAAATAGGTTTAAAAACATATTAAAAAAATTAATTACACATGTACAGTCAAATATTATGCGTACTGGCACGTCATACTCCGCTAGTGAAACTTAAAATTAGAGATCAAAAGTGTGGATGAAAAATATTTAAAAGGCCGTTCTTTAAAAAAATATTTTTCGAGGAATTAAAAATAAAAGTGGCTATATTTAGAGGGACCACAACAGATTTAACCCTTGATTTTATATTATAAAAAAAGATAACTACTGTTTCTTTTTTAAAATTAATAATATAAAAATAATAATAAATATCTTACTATATCTAATATTTATAAATTCAATAAACAAACTTTTATATGAAAAATAACTAGAAAATTACTGAACAAGCGAAGGTAATATAAAATAAAATACTTTTCTTAAAATAAAATAAGAAGTGAGAAATCTTATTCCAATTTTTTTAATCTCTCTCTACTTTTTTAAATTATTTTCATCCACATTTTTTGTCCTTGGCGTCAAACCCCACTAATGGAGTATGACTTGGCATTACACGTGAAATATTTGATCGTGGAAATAATTTTTTAATATGTTCTTAAACCAATTTACAGCTTGACATTTGTTAATTAAAAATAATTTTTAAAATCTTATTTATTTATAATTTAATAAAAAGCAACTTCTCTCAAATACATTAAATTTAAATCCATTCAGTGTTTTGTCTCTATCTTTCACGCATCATCAGTGTTGAAGAGGTTCATTTTTGCTTTGAAGTTCGTAGTTTTCGTTGAAGTAGGTTAATCGTTTTTCTTTCCGCTTCTGCTAGTGAAGAACTAGTTCGAGCTGTCTTGAAGAAATTTCAGTGTGATTTTTGAAGTTGTGGTCCCAACTGTATATGCATTTAATGTCTTTCGAATTGTTTATGGATTTCAATAGTTAATGTTTCTTCTTTTTTTTGTGTGTCCCACATTTAGGGTTCTGTATTGTATGTGGTCCAATGTGCCCTGAAATGTTGTCGTGTTGACTGAAATATCGTTGACTTTATGTGACTGTAAAACCAAATTTACCCTTGATTGTATTTGTCTTGTACAAGAAATGAGAATATTTTATGTGATATTTTCACCAAGGATTCTTTTGTAAAAGACCCTAAGTTAAAGTTAAGGTATGAAGGTGGGAATATTTATGCATTTAGTGGACAGGACAATGATTATGGTCATTTTTTTAGAGCTAGTGACCTAATTAAGGAGATGGACTCAGAGTTTAGTGTTGATGATGTGAAGTTAAGGTGGAAATACAATTTTAAAATAATTTTTAATCAACAAATGTCAAACTGGAAATAGGTTTTAAAACATATTAAAAAAATTAATTACACATGTACAGTCAAATATTATGCGTAATGGCACGTCATACTCCGCTAGTGAAACTTAAAGTTAGAGATCAAAAGTGTGGATGAAAAATATTTAAAAGACCGTTCTTTAAAAAAATATTTTTCGAGGAATTAAAAATAAAAGTGGCTATATTTAGAGGGACCACAACAGATCTAACCCTTGATTTTATATTATAAAAAAAGATAACTACTGTTTCTTTTTTAAAATTAATAATATAAAAATAATAATAAATATCTAACTATATCTAATATTTATAAATTCAATAAACAAACTTTTATATGAAAAATAACTAGAAAATTACTGAACAAGCGAAGGTAATATAAAATAAAATACTTTTCTTAAAATAAAATAAGAAGTGAGAAATCTTATTCCAATTTTTTTAATCTCTCTCTACTTTTTTAAATTATTTTCATCCACATTTTTTGTCCTTGGCGTCAAACCCCACTAATGGAGTATGACTTGGCATTACACGTGAAATATTTGATCGTGGAAATAATTTTTTAATATGTTCTTAAACCAATTTACAGCTTGACATTTGTTAATTAAAAATAATTTTTAAAATCTTATTTTTTTATAATTTAATAAACAGCAACTTCTCTCAAATACATTAAATTTAAATCCATTCAGTGCTTTGTCTCTATCTTTCACGCATCATCAGTGTTGAAGAGGTTCATTTTTGCTTTGAAGTTCGTAGTTTTCGTTGAAGTAGGTTAATCGTTTTTCTTTCCGCTTCTGCTAGTGAAGAACTAGTTCGAGCTGTCTTGAAGAAATTTCAGTGTGATTTTTGAAGTTGTGGTCCCAATGTATATGCATTTAATGTCTTTCGAATTGTTTATGGATTTCAATAGTTAATGTTTCTCCTTTTTTTTTATGTGTCCCACATTTAGGGTTCTGTATTGTATGTGGTCCAATGTGCCCTGAAATGTTGTCGTGTTGACTGAAATATTGTTGACTTTATGTGAATGTAAAACCAAATTTACCCTTGATTGTATTTGTCTTGTACAAGAAATGAGAATATTTTATGTGATATTTTCACCAAGGATTCTTTTGTAAAAGACCCTAAGTTAAAGTTAAGGTATGAAGGTGGGAATATTTATGCATTTAGTGGACAGGACAATGATTATGGTCATTTTTTTAGAGCTAGTGACCTAATTAAGGAGATGGACTCAGAGTTTAGTGTTGATGATGTGAAGTTAAGGTGGAAATACAATTTTAAAATAATTTTTAATCAACAAATGTCAAGCTGGAAATAGGTTTTAAAACATATTAAAAAAATTAATTACACATGTACAGTCAAATATTATGCGTAATGGCACGTCATACTCCGCTAGTGAAACTTAAAGTTAGAGATCAAAAGTGTGGATGAAAAATATTTAAAAGACCGTTCTTTAAAAAAATATTTTTCGAGGAATTAAAAATAAAAGTGGCTATATTTAGAGGGACCACAACAGATCTAACCCTTGATTTTATATTATAAAAAAAGATAACTACTGTTTCTTTTTTAAAATTAATAATATAAAAATAATAATAAATATCTAACTATATCTAATATTTATAAATTCAATAAACAAACTTTTATATGAAAAATAACTAGAAAATTACTGAACAAGCGAAGGTAATATAAAATAAAATACTTTTCTTAAAATAAAATAAGAAGTGAGAAATCTTATTCCAATTTTTTTAATCTCTCTCTACTTTTTTAAATTATTTTCATCCACATTTTTTGTCCTTGGCGTCAAACCCCACTAATGGAGTATGACTTGGCATTACACGTGAAATATTTGATCGTGGAAATAATTTTTTAATATGTTCTTAAACCAATTTACAGCTTGACATTTGTTAATTAAAAATAATTTTTAAAATCTTATTTTTTTATAATTTAATAAACAGCAACTTCTCTCAAATACATTAAATTTAAATCCATTCAGTGCTTTGTCTCTATCTTTCACGCATCATCAGTGTTGAAGAGGTTCATTTTTGCTTTGAAGTTCGTAGTTTTCGTTGAAGTAGGTTAATCGTTTTTCTTTCCGCTTCTGCTAGTGAAGAACTAGTTCGAGCTGTCTTGAAGAAATTTCAGTGTGATTTTTGAAGTTGTGGTCCCAATGTATATGCATTTAATGTCTTTCGAATTGTTTATGGATTTCAATAGTTAATGTTTCTCCTTTTTTTTTATGTGTCCCACATTTAGGGTTATGTATTGTATGTGGTCCAATGTGCCCTGAAATGTTGTCGTGTTGACTGAAATATTGTTGACTTTATGTGAATGTAAAACCAAATTTACCCTTGATTGTATTTGTCTTGTACAAGAAATGAGAATATTTTATGTGATATTTTCACCAAGGATTCTTTTGTAAAAGACCCTAAGTTAAAGTTAAGGTATGAAGGTGGGAATATTTATGCATTTAGTGGACAGGACAATGATTATGGTCATTTTTTTAGAGCTAGTGACCTAATTAAGGAGATGGACTCAGAGTTTAGTGTTGATGATGTGAAGTTAAGGTGGAAATACAATTTTAAAATAATTTTTAGTCAACAAATGTCAAGCTGGAAATAGGTTTAAAAACATATTAAAAAAATTAATTACACATGTACAGTCAAATATTATGCGTACTGGCACGTCATACTCCGCTAGTGAAACTTAAAATTAGAGATCAAAAGTGTGGATGAAAAATATTTAAAAGACCGTTCTTTAAAAAAATATTTTTCGAGGAATTAAAAATAAAAGTGGCTATATTTAGAGGGACCACAACAGATCTAACCCTTGATTTTATATTATAAAAAAAGATAACTACTGTTTCTTTTTTAAAATTAATAATATAAAAATAATAATAAATATCTAACTATATCTAATATTTATAAATTCAATAAACAAACTTTTATATGAAAAATAACTAGAAAATTACTGAACAAGCGAAGGTAATATAAAATAAAATACTTTTCTTAAAATAAAATAAGAAGTGAGAAATCTTATTCCAATTTTTTTAATCTCTCTCTACTTTTTTAAATTATTTTCATCCACATTTTTTGTCCTTGGCGTCAAACCCCACTAATGGAGTATGACTTGGCATTACACGTGAAATATTTGATCGTAGAAATAATTTTTTAATATGTTCTTAAACCAATTTACAGCTTGACATTTGTTAATTAAAAATAATTTTTAAAATCTTATTTTTTTATAATTTAATAAACAGCAACTTCTCTCAAATACATTAAATTTAAATCCATTCAGTGCTTTGTCTCTATCTTTCACGCATCATCAGTGTTGAAGAGGTTCATTTTTGCTTTGAAGTTCGTAGTTTTCGTTGAAGTAGGTTAATCGTTTTTCTTTCCGCTTCTGCTAGTGAAGAACTAGTTCGAGCTGTCTTGAACAAATTTCAGTGTGATTTTTGAAGTTGTGGTCCCAACTGTATATGCATTTAATGTCTTTCGAATTGTTTATGGATTTCAATAGTTAATGTTTCTCCTTTTTTTTTATGTGTCCCACATTTAGGGTTCTGTATTGTATGTGGTCCAATGTGCCCTGAAATGTTGTCGTGTTGACTGAAATATTGTTGACTTTATGTGAATGTAAAACCAAATTTACCCTTGATTGTATTTGTCTTGTACAAGAAATGAGAATATTTTATGTGATATTTTCACCAAGGATTCTTTTGTAAAAGACCCTAAGTTAAAGTTAAGGTATGAAGGTGGGAATATTTATGCATTTAGTGGACAGGACAATGATTATGGTCATTTTTTTAGAGCTAGTGACCTAATTAAGGAGATGGACTCAGAGTTTAGTGTTGATGATGTGAAGTTAAGGTGGAAATACAATTTTAAAATAATTTTTAATCAACAAATGTCAAGCTGGAAATAGGTTTAAAAACATATTAAAAAAATTAATTACACATGTACAGTCAAATATTATGCGTACTGGCACGTCATACTCCGCTAGTGAAACTTAAAATTAGAGATCAAAAGTGTGGATGAAAAATATTTAAAAGACCGTTCTTTAAAAAAATATTTTTCGAGGAATTAAAAATAAAAGTGGCTATATTTAGAGGGACCACAACAGATCTAACCCTTGATTTTATATTATAAAAAAAGATAACTACTGTTTCTTTTTTAAAATTAATAATATAAAAATAATAATAAATATCTAACTATATCTAATATTTATAAATTCAATAAACAAACTTTTATATGAAAAATAACTAGAAAATTACTGAACAAGCGAAGGTAATATAAAATAAAATACTTTTCTTAAAATAAAATAAGAAGTGAGAAATCTTATTCCAATTTTTTTAATCTCTCTCTACTTTTTTAAATTATTTTCATCCACATTTTTTGTCCTTGGCGTCAAACCCCACTAATGGAGTATGACTTGGCATTACACGTGAAATATTTGATCGTAGAAATAATTTTTTAATATGTTCTTAAACCAATTTACAGCTTGACATTTGTTAATTAAAAATAATTTTTAAAATCTTATTTTTTTATAATTTAATAAACAGCAACTTCTCTCAAATACATTAAATTTAAATCCATTCAGTGCTTTGTCTCTATCTTTCACGCATCATCAGTGTTGAAGAGGTTCATTTTTGCTTTGAAGTTCGTAGTTTTCGTTGAAGTAGGTTAATCGTTTTTCTTTCCGCTTCTGCTAGTGAAGAACTAGTTCGAGCTGTCTTGAAGAAATTTCAGTGTGATTTTTGAAGTTGTGGTCCCAATGTATATGCATTTAATGTCTTTCGAATTGTTTATGGATTTCAATAGTTAATGTTTCTCCTTTTTTTTTATGTGTCCCACATTTAGGGTTCTGTATTGTATGTGGTCCAATGTGCCCTGAAATGTTGTCGTGTTAACTGAAATATTGTTGACTTTATGTGAATGTAAAACCAAATTTACCCTTGATTGTATTTGTCTTGTACAAGAAATGAGAATATTTTATGTGATATTTTCACCAAGGATTCTTTTGTAAAAGACCCTAAGTTAAAGTTAAGGTATGAAGGTGGGAATATTTATGCATTTAGTGGACAGGACAATGATTATGGTCATTTTTTTAGAGCTAGTGACCTAATTAAGGAGATGGACTCAGAGTTTAGTGTTGATGATGTGAAGTTAAGGTGGAAATACAATTTTAAAATAATTTTTAATCAACAAATGTCAAGCTGGAAATAGGTTTAAAAACATATTAAAAAAATTAATTACACATGTACAGTCAAATATTATGCGTACTGGCACGTCATACTCCGCTAGTGAAACTTAAAATTAGAGATCAAAAGTGTGGATGAAAAATATTTAAAAGACCGTTCTTTAAAAAAATATTTTTCGAGGAATTAAAAATAAAAGTGGCTATATTTAGAGGGACCACAACAGATTTAACCCTTGATTTTATATTATAAAAAAAGATAACTACTGTTTCTTTTTTAAAATTAATAATATAAATATAATAATAAATATCTAACTATATCTAATATTTATAAATTCAATAAACAAACTTTTATATGAAAAATAACTAGAAAATTACTGAACAAGCGAAGGTAATATAAAATAAAATACTTTTCTTAAAATAAAATAAGAAGTGAGAAATCTTATTCCAATTTTTTTAATCTCTCTCTACTTTTTTAAATTATTTTCATCCACATTTTTTGTCCTTGGCGTCAAACCCCACTAATGGAGTATGACTTGGCATTACACGTGAAATATTTGATCGTGGAAATAATTTTTTAATATGTTCTTAAACCAATTTACAACTTGACATTTGTTAATTAAAAATAATTTTTAAAATCTTATTTATTTATAATTTAATAAAAAGCAACTTCTCTCAAATACATTAAATTTAAATCCATTCAGTGTTTTGTCTCTATCTTTCACGCATCATCAGTGTTGAAGAGGTTCATTTTTGCTTTGAAGTTCGTAGTTTTCGTTGAAGTAGGTTAATCGTTTTTCTTTCCGCTTCTGCTAGTGAAGAACTAGTTCGAGCTGTCTTGAAGAAATTTCAGTGTGATTTTTGAAGTTGTGGTCCCAACTGTATATGCATTTAATGTCTTTCGAATTGTTTATGGATTTCAATAGTTAATGTTTCTTCTTTTTTTTGTGTGTCCCACATTTAGGGTTCTGTATTGTATGTGGTCCAATGTGCCCTGAAATGTTGTCGTGTTGACTGAAATATCGTTGACTTTATGTGACTGTAAAACCAAATTTACCCTTGATTGTATTTGTCTTGTACAAGAAATGAGAATATTTTATGTGATATTTTCACCAAGGATTCTTTTGTAAAAGACCCTAAGTTAAAGTTAAGGTATGAAGGTGGGAATATTTATGCATTTAGTGGACAGGACAATGATTATGGTCATTTTTTTAGAGCTAGTGACCTAATTAAGGAGATGGACTCAGAGTTTAGTGTTGATGATGTGAAGTTAAGGTGGAAATACAATTTTAAAATAATTTTTAATCAACAAATGTCAAGCTGGAAATAGGTTTTAAAACATATTAAAAAAATTAATTACACATGTACAGTCAAATATTATGCGTAATGGCACGTCATACTCCGCTAGTGAAACTTAAAGTTAGAGATCAAAAGTGTGGATGAAAAATATTTAAAAGACCGTTCTTTAAAAAAATATTTTTCGAGGAATTAAAAATAAAAGTGGCTATATTTAGAGGGACCACAACAGATCTAACCCTTGATTTTATATTATAAAAAAAGATAACTACTGTTTCTTTTTTAAAATTAATAATATAAAAATAATAATAAATATCTAACTATATCTAATATTTATAAATTCAATAAACAAACTTTTATATGAAAAATAACTAGAAAATTACTGAACAAGCGAAGGTAATATAAAATAAAATACTTTTCTTAAAATAAAATAAGAAGTGAGAAATCTTATTCCAATTTTTTTAATCTCTCTCTACTTTTTTAAATTATTTTCATCCACATTTTTTGTCCTTGGCGTCAAACCCCACTAATGGAGTATGACTTGGCATTACACGTGAAATATTTGATCGTGGAAATAATTTTTTAATATGTTCTTAAACCAATTTACAGCTTGACATTTGTTAATTAAAAATAATTTTTAAAATCTTATTTTTTTATAATTTAATAAACAGCAACTTCTCTCAAATACATTAAATTTAAATCCATTCAGTGCTTTGTCTCTATCTTTCACGCATCATCAGTGTTGAAGAGGTTCATTTTTGCTTTGAAGTTCGTAGTTTTCGTTGAAGTAGGTTAATCGTTTTTCTTTCCGCTTCTGCTAGTGAAGAACTAGTTCGAGCTGTCTTGAAGAAATTTCAGTGTGATTTTTGAAGTTGTGGTCCCAATGTATATGCATTTAATGTCTTTCGAATTGTTTATGGATTTCAATAGTTAATGTTTCTCCTTTTTTTTTATGTGTCCCACATTTAGGGTTCTGTATTGTATGTGGTCCAATGTGCCCTGAAATGTTGTCGTGTTGACTGAAATATTGTTGACTTTATGTGAATGTAAAACCAAATTTACCCTTGATTGTATTTGTCTTGTACAAGAAATGAGAATATTTTATGTGATATTTTCACCAAGGATTCTTTTGTAAAAGACCCTAAGTTAAAGTTAAGGTATGAAGGTGGGAATATTTATGCATTTAGTGGACAGGACAATGATTATGGTCATTTTTTTAGAGCTAGTGACCTAATTAAGGAGATGGACTCAGAGTTTAGTGTTGATGATGTGAAGTTAAGGTGGAAATACAATTTTAAAATAATTTTTAATCAACAAATGTCAAGCTGGAAATAGGTTTAAAAACATATTAAAAAAATTAATTACACATGTACAGTCAAATATTATGCGTAATGGCACGTCATACTCCGCTAGTGAAACTTAAAGTTAGAGATCAAAAGTGTGGATGAAAAATATTTAAAAGACCGTTCTTTAAAAAAATATTTTTCGAGGAATTAAAAATAAAAGTGGCTATATTTAGAGGGACCACAACAGATCTAACCCTTGATTTTATATTATAAAAAAAGATAACTACTGTTTCTTTTTTAAAATTAATAATATAAAAATAATAATAAATATCTAACTATATCTAATATTTATAAATTCAATAAACAAACTTTTATATGAAAAATAACTAGAAAATTACTGAACAAGCGAAGGTAATATAAAATAAAATACTTTTCTTAAAATAAAATAAGAAGTGAGAAATCTTATTCCAATTTTTTTAATCTCTCTCTACTTTTTTAAATTATTTTCATCCACATTTTTTGTCCTTGGCGTCAAACCCCACTAATGGAGTATGACTTGGCATTACACGTGAAATATTTGATCGTGGAAATAATTTTTTAATATGTTCTTAAACCAATTTACAGCTTGACATTTGTTAATTAAAAATAATTTTTAAAATCTTATTTTTTTATAATTTAATAAACAGCAACTTCTCTCAAATACATTAAATTTAAATCCATTCAGTGCTTTGTCTCTATCTTTCACGCATCATCAGTGTTGAAGAGGTTCATTTTTGCTTTGAAGTTCGTAGTTTTCGTTGAAGTAGGTTAATCGTTTTTCTTTCCGCTTCTGCTAGTGAAGAACTAGTTCGAGCTGTCTTGAAGAAATTTCAGTGTGATTTTTGAAGTTGTGGTCCCAATGTATATGCATTTAATGTCTTTCGAATTGTTTATGGATTTCAATAGTTAATGTTTCTCCTTTTTTTTTATGTGTCCCACATTTAGGGTTCTGTATTGTATGTGGTCCAATGTGCCCTGAAATGTTGTCGTGTTGACTGAAATATTGTTGACTTTATGTGAATGTAAAACCAAATTTACCCTTGATTGTATTTGTCTTGTACAAGAAATGAGAATATTTTATGTGATATTTTCACCAAGGATTCTTTTGTAAAAGACCCTAAGTTAAAGTTAAGGTATGAAGGTGGGAATATTTATGCATTTAGTGGACAGGACAATGATTATGGTCATTTTTTTAGAGCTAGTGACCTAATTAAGGAGATGGACTCAGAGTTTAGTGTTGATGATGTGAAGTTAAGGTGGAAATACAATTTTAAAATAATTTTTAATCAACAAATGTCAAGCTGGAAATAGGTTTAAAAACATATTAAAAAAATTAATTACACATGTACAGTCAAATATTATGCGTACTGGCACGTCATACTCCGCTAGTGAAACTTAAAATTAGAGATCAAAAGTGTGGATGAAAAATATTTAAAAGACCGTTCTTTAAAAAAATATTTTTCGAGGAATTAAAAATAAAAGTGGCTATATTTAGAGGGACCACAACAGATCTAACCCTTGATTTTATATTCTAAAAAAAGATAACTACTGTTTCTTTTTTAAAATTAATAATATAAAAATAATAATAAATATCTAACTATATCTAATATTTATAAATTCAATAAACAAACTTTTATATGAAAAATAACTAGAAAATTACTGAACAAGCGAAGGTAATATAAAATAAAATACTTTTCTTAAAATAAAATAAGAAGTGAGAAATCTTATTCCAATTTTTTTAATCTCTCTCTACTTTTTAAAATTATTTTCATCCACATTTTTTGTCCTTGGCGTCAAACCCCACTAATGGAGTATGACTTGGCATTACACGTGAAATATTTGATCGTAGAAATAATTTTTTAATATGTTCTTAAACCAATTTACAGCTTGACATTTGTTAATTAAAAATAATTTTTAAAATCTTATTTTTTTATAATTTAATAAACAGCAACTTCTCTCAAATACATTAAATTTAAATCCATTCAGTGCTTTGTCTCTATCTTTCACGCATCATCAGTGTTGAAGAGGTTCATTTTTGCTTTGAAGTTCGTAGTTTTCGTTGAAGTAGGTTAATCGTTTTTCTTTCCGCTTCTGCTAGTGAAGAACTAGTTCGAGCTGTCTTGAAGAAATTTCAGTGTGATTTTTGAAGTTGTGGTCCCAACTGTATATGCATTTAATGTCTTTCGAATTGTTTATGGATTTCAATAGTTAATGTTTCTTCTTTTTTTTGTGTGTCCCACATTTAGGGTTCTGTATTGTATGTGGTCCAATGTGCCCTGAAATGTTGTCGTGTTGACTGAAATATCGTTGACTTTATGTGACTGTAAAACCAAATTTACCCTTGATTGTATTTGTCTTGTACAAGAAATGAGAATATTTTATGTGATATTTTCACCAAGGATTCTTTTGTAAAAGACCCTAAGTTAAAGTTAAGGTATGAAGGTGGGAATATTTATGCATTTAGTGGACAGGACAATGATTATGGTCATTTTTTTAGAGCTAGTGACCTAATTAAGGAGATGGACTCAGAGTTTAGTGTTGATGATGTGAAGTTAAGGTGGAAATACAATTTTAAAATAATTTTTAATCAACAAATGTCAAGCTGGAAATAGGTTTTAAAACATATTAAAAAAATTAATTACACATGTACAGTCAAATATTATGCGTAATGGCACGTCATACTCCGCTAGTGAAACTTAAAGTTAGAGATCAAAAGTGTGGATGAAAAATATTTAAAAGACCGTTCTTTAAAAAAATATTTTTCGAGGAATTAAAAATAAAAGTGGCTATATTTAGAGGGACCACAACAGATCTAACCCTTGATTTTATATTATAAAAAAAGATAACTACTGTTTCTTTTTTAAAATTAATAATATAAAAATAATAATAAATATCTAACTATATCTAATATTTATAAATTCAATAAACAAACTTTTATATGAAAAATAACTAGAAAATTACTGAACAAGCGAAGGTAATATAAAATAAAATACTTTTCTTAAAATAAAATAAGAAGTGAGAAATCTTATTCCAATTTTTTTAATCTCTCTCTACTTTTTTAAATTATTTTCATCCACATTTTTTGTCCTTGGCGTCAAACCCCACTAATGGAGTATGACTTGGCATTACACGTGAAATATTTGATCGTGGAAATAATTTTTTAATATGTTCTTAAACCAATTTACAGCTTGACATTTGTTAATTAAAAATAATTTTTAAAATCTTATTTTTTTATAATTTAATAAACAGCAACTTCTCTCAAATACATTAAATTTAAATCCATTCAGTGCTTTGTCTCTATCTTTCACGCATCATCAGTGTTGAAGAGGTTCATTTTTGCTTTGAAGTTCGTAGTTTTCGTTGAAGTAGGTTAATCGTTTTTCTTTCCGCTTCTGCTAGTGAAGAACTAGTTCGAGCTGTCTTGAAGAAATTTCAGTGTGATTTTTGAAGTTGTGGTCCCAATGTATATGCATTTAATGTCTTTCGAATTGTTTATGGATTTCAATAGTTAATGTTTCTCCTTTTTTTTTATGTGTCCCACATTTAGGGTTCTGTATTGTATGTGGTCCAATGTGCCCTGAAATGTTGTCGTGTTGACTGAAATATTGTTGACTTTATGTGAATGTAAAACCAAATTTACCCTTGATTGTATTTGTCTTGTACAAGAAATGAGAATATTTTATGTGATATTTTCACCAAGGATTCTTTTGTAAAAGACCCTAAGTTAAAGTTAAGGTATGAAGGTGGGAATATTTATGCATTTAGTGGACAGGACAATGATTATGGTCATTTTTTTAGAGCTAGTGACCTAATTAAGGAGATGGACTCAGAGTTTAGTGTTGATGATGTGAAGTTAAGGTGGAAATACAATTTTAAAATAATTTTTAATCAACAAATGTCAAGCTGGAAATAGGTTTAAAAACATATTAAAAAAATTAATTACACATGTACAGTCAAATATTATGCGTAATGGCACGTCATACTCCGCTAGTGAAACTTAAAGTTAGAGATCAAAAGTGTGGATGAAAAATATTTAAAAGACCGTTCTTTAAAAAAATATTTTTCGAGGAATTAAAAATAAAAGTGGCTATATTTAGAGGGACCACAACAGATCTAACCCTTGATTTTATATTATAAAAAAAGATAACTACTGTTTCTTTTTTAAAATTAATAATATAAAAATAATAATAAATATCTAACTATATCTAATATTTATAAATTCAATAAACAAACTTTTATATGAAAAATAACTAGAAAATTACTGAACAAGCGAAGGTAATATAAAATAAAATACTTTTCTTAAAATAAAATAAGAAGTGAGAAATCTTATTCCAATTTTTTTAATCTCTCTCTACTTTTTTAAATTATTTTCATCCACATTTTTTGTCCTTGGCGTCAAACCCCACTAATGGAGTATGACTTGGCATTACACGTGAAATATTTGATCGTGGAAATAATTTTTTAATATGTTCTTAAACCAATTTACAGCTTGACATTTGTTAATTAAAAATAATTTTTAAAATCTTATTTTTTTATAATTTAATAAACAGCAACTTCTCTCAAATACATTAAATTTAAATCCATTCAGTGCTTTGTCTCTATCTTTCACGCATCATCAGTGTTGAAGAGGTTCATTTTTGCTTTGAAGTTCGTAGTTTTCGTTGAAGTAGGTTAATCGTTTTTCTTTCCGCTTCTGCTAGTGAAGAACTAGTTCGAGCTGTCTTGAAGAAATTTCAGTGTGATTTTTGAAGTTGTGGTCCCAATGTATATGCATTTAATGTCTTTCGAATTGTTTATGGATTTCAATAGTTAATGTTTCTCCTTTTTTTTTATGTGTCCCACATTTAGGGTTCTGTATTGTATGTGGTCCAATGTGCCCTGAAATGTTGTCGTGTTGACTGAAATATTGTTGACTTTATGTGAATGTAAAACCAAATTTACCCTTGATTGTATTTGTCTTGTACAAGAAATGAGAATATTTTATGTGATATTTTCACCAAGGATTCTTTTGTAAAAGACCCTAAGTTAAAGTTAAGGTATGAAGGTGGGAATATTTATGCATTTAGTGGACAGGACAATGATTATGGTCATTTTTTTAGAGCTAGTGACCTAATTAAGGAGATGGACTCAGAGTTTAGTGTTGATGATGTGAAGTTAAGGTGGAAATACAATTTTAAAATAATTTTTAATCAACAAATGTCAAGCTGGAAATAGGTTTAAAAACATATTAAAAAAATTAATTACACATGTACAGTCAAATATTATGCGTACTGGCACGTCATACTCCGCTAGTGAAACTTAAAATTAGAGATCAAAAGTGTGGATGAAAAATATTTAAAAGACCGTTCTTTAAAAAAATATTTTTCGAGGAATTAAAAATAAAAGTGGCTATATTTAGAGGGACCACAACAGATCTAACCCTTGATTTTATATTCTAAAAAAAGATAACTACTGTTTCTTTTTTAAAATTAATAATATAAAAATAATAATAAATATCTAACTATATCTAATATTTATAAATTCAATAAACAAACTTTTATATGAAAAATAACTAGAAAATTACTGAACAAGCGAAGGTAATATAAAATAAAATACTTTTCTTAAAATAAAATAAGAAGTGAGAAATCTTATTCCAATTTTTTTAATCTCTCTCTACTTTTTAAAATTATTTTCATCCACATTTTTTGTCCTTGGCGTCAAACCCCACTAATGGAGTATGACTTGGCATTACACGTGAAATATTTGATCGTAGAAATAATTTTTTAATATGTTCTTAAACCAATTTACAGCTTGACATTTGTTAATTAAAAATAATTTTTAAAATCTTATTTTTTTATAATTTAATAAACAGCAACTTCTCTCAAATACATTAAATTTAAATCCATTCAGTGCTTTGTCTCTATCTTTCACGCATCATCAGTGTTGAAGAGGTTCATTTTTGCTTTGAAGTTCGTAGTTTTCGTTGAAGTAGGTTAATCGTTTTTCTTTCCGCTTCTGCTAGTGAAGAACTAGTTCGAGCTGTCTTGAAGAAATTTCAGTGTGATTTTTGAAGTTGTGGTCCCAACTGTATATGCATTTAATGTCTTTCGAATTGTTTATGGATTTCAATAGTTAATGTTTCTCCTTTTTTTTTATGTGTCCCACATTTAGGGTTCTGTATTGTATGTGGTCCAATGTGCCCTGAAATGTTGTCGTGTTGACTGAAATATTGTTGACTTTATGTGAATGTAAAACCAAATTTACCCTTGATTGTATTTGTCTTGTACAAGAAATGAGAATATTTTATGTGATATTTTCACCAAGGATTCTTTTGTAAAAGACCCTAAGTTAAAGTTAAGGTATGAAGGTGGGAATATTTATGCATTTAGTGGACAGGACAATGATTATGGTCATTTTTTTAGAGCTAGTGACCTAATTAAGGAGATGGACTCAGAGTTTAGTGTTGATGATGTGAAGTTAAGGTGGAAATACAATTTTAAAATAATTTTTAATCAACAAATGTCAAGCTGGAAATAGGTTTAAAAACATATTAAAAAAATTAATTACACATGTACAGTCAAATATTATGCGTACTGGCACGTCATACTCCGCTAGTGAAACTTAAAATTAGAGATCAAAAGTGTGGATGAAAAATATTTAAAAGACCGTTCTTTAAAAAAATATTTTTCGAGGAATTAAAAATAAAAGTGGCTATATTTAGAGGGACCACAACAGATCTAACCCTTGATTTTATATTATAAAAAAAGATAACTACTGTTTCTTTTTTAAAATTAATAATATAAAAATAATAATAAATATCTAACTATATCTAATATTTATAAATTCAATAAACAAACTTTTATATGAAAAATAACTAGAAAATTACTGAACAAGCGAAGGTAATATAAAATAAAATACTTTTCTTAAAATAAAATAAGAAGTGAGAAATCTTATTCCAATTTTTTTAATCTCTCTCTACTTTTTTAAATTATTTTCATCCACATTTTTTGTCCTTGGCGTCAAACCCCACTAATGGAGTATGACTTGGCATTACACGTGAAATATTTGATCGTAGAAATAATTTTTTAATATGTTCTTAAACCAATTTACAGCTTGACATTTGTTAATTAAAAATAATTTTTAAAATCTTATTTTTTTATAATTTAATAAACAGCAACTTCTCTCAAATACATTAAATTTAAATCCATTCAGTGCTTTGTCTCTATCTTTCACGCATCATCAGTGTTGAAGAGGTTCATTTTTGCTTTGAAGTTCGTAGTTTTCGTTGAAGTAGGTTAATCGTTTTTCTTTCCGCTTCTGCTAGTGAAGAACTAGTTCGAGCTGTCTTGAAGAAATTTCAGTGTGATTTTTGAAGTTGTGGTCCCAATGTATATGCATTTAATGTCTTTCGAATTGTTTATGGATTTCAATAGTTAATGTTTCTCCTTTTTTTTTATGTGTCCCACATTTAGGGTTCTGTATTGTATGTGGTCCAATGTGCCCTGAAATGTTGTCGTGTTAACTGAAATATTGTTGACTTTATGTGAATGTAAAACCAAATTTACCCTTGATTGTATTTGTCTTGTACAAGAAATGAGAATATTTTATGTGATATTTTCACCAAGGATTCTTTTGTAAAAGACCCTAAGTTAAAGTTAAGGTATGAAGGTGGGAATATTTATGCATTTAGTGGACAGGACAATGATTATGGTCATTTTTTTAGAGCTAGTGACCTAATTAAGGAGATGGACTCAGAGTTTAGTGTTGATGATGTGAAGTTAAGGTGGAAATACAATTTTAAAATAATTTTTAATCAACAAATGTCAAGCTGGAAATAGGTTTTAAAACATATTAAAAAAATTAATTACACATGTACAGTCAAATATTATGCGTAATGGCACGTCATACTCCGCTAGTGAAACTTAAAGTTAGAGATCAAAAGTGTGGATGAAAAATATTTAAAAGACCGTTCTTTAAAAAAATATTTTTCGAGGAATTAAAAATAAAAGTGGCTATATTTAGAGGGACCACAACAGATCTAACCCTTGATTTTATATTATAAAAAAAGATAACTACTGTTTCTTTTTTAAAATTAATAATATAAAAATAATAATAAATATCTAACTATATCTAATATTTATAAATTCAATAAACAAACTTTTATATGAAAAATAACTAGAAAATTACTGAACAAGCGAAGGTAATATAAAATAAAATACTTTTCTTAAAATAAAATAAGAAGTGAGAAATCTTATTCCAATTTTTTTAATCTCTCTCTACTTTTTTAAATTATTTTCATCCACATTTTTTGTCCTTGGCGTCAAACCCCACTAATGGAGTATGACTTGGCATTACACGTGAAATATTTGATCGTGGAAATAATTTTTTAATATGTTCTTAAACCAATTTACAGCTTGACATTTGTTAATTAAAAATAATTTTTAAAATCTTATTTTTTTATAATTTAATAAACAGCAACTTCTCTCAAATACATTAAATTTAAATCCATTCAGTGCTTTGTCTCTATCTTTCACGCATCATCAGTGTTGAAGAGGTTCATTTTTGCTTTGAAGTTCGTAGTTTTCGTTGAAGTAGGTTAATCGTTTTTCTTTCCGCTTCTGCTAGTGAAGAACTAGTTCGAGCTGTCTTGAAGAAATTTCAGTGTGATTTTTGAAGTTGTGGTCCCAATGTATATGCATTTAATGTCTTTCGAATTGTTTATGGATTTCAACAGTTAATGTTTCTCCTTTTTTTTTATGTGTCCCACATTTAGGGTTCTGTATTGTATGTGGTCCAATGTGCCCTGAAATGTTGTCGTGTTGACTGAAATATTGTTGACTTTATGTGAATGTAAAACCAAATTTACCCTTGATTGTATTTGTCTTGTACAAGAAATGAGAATATTTTATGTGATATTTTCACCAAGGATTCTTTTGTAAAAGACCCTAAGTTAAAGTTAAGGTATGAAGGTGGGAATATTTATGCATTTAGTGGACAGGACAATGATTATGGTCATTTTTTTAGAGCTAGTGACCTAATTAAGGAGATGGACTCAGAGTTTAGTGTTGATGATGTGAAGTTAAGGTGGAAATACAATTTTAAAATAATTTTTAATCAACAAATGTCAAGCTGGAAATAGGTTTAAAAACATATTAAAAAAATTAATTACACATGTACAGTCAAATATTATGCGTAATGGCACGTCATACTCCGCTAGTGAAACTTAAAGTTAGAGATCAAAAGTGTGGATGAAAAATATTTAAAAGACCGTTCTTTAAAAAAATATTTTTCGAGGAATTAAAAATAAAAGTGGCTATATTTAGAGGGACCACAACAGATCTAACCCTTGATTTTATATTATAAAAAAAGATAACTACTGTTTCTTTTTTAAAATTAATAATATAAAAATAATAATAAATATCTAACTATATCTAATATTTATAAATTCAATAAACAAACTTTTATATGAAAAATAACTAGAAAATTACTGAACAAGCGAAGGTAATATAAAATAAAATACTTTTCTTAAAATAAAATAAGAAGTGAGAAATCTTATTCCAATTTTTTTAATCTCTCTCTACTTTTTTAAATTATTTTCATCCACATTTTTTGTCCTTGGCGTCAAACCCCACTAATGGAGTATGACTTGGCATTACACGTGAAATATTTGATCGTGGAAATAATTTTTTAATATGTTCTTAAACCAATTTACAGCTTGACATTTGTTAATTAAAAATAATTTTTAAAATCTTATTTTTTTATAATTTAATAAACAACAACTTCTCTCAAATACATTAAATTTAAATCCATTCAGTGCTTTGTCTCTATCTTTCACGCATCATCAGTGTTGAAGAGGTTCATTTTTGCTTTGAAGTTCGTAGTTTTCGTTGAAGTAGGTTAATCGTTTTTCTTTCCGCTTCTGCTAGTGAAGAACTAGTTCGAGCTGTCTTGAAGAAATTTCAGTGTGATTTTTGAAGTTGTGGTCCCAATGTATATGCATTTAATGTCTTTCGAATTGTTTATGGATTTCAATAGTTAATGTTTCTCCTTTTTTTTTATGTGTCCCACATTTAGGGTTCTGTATTGTATGTGGTCCAATGTGCCCTGAAATGTTGTCGTGTTGACTGAAATATTGTTGACTTTATGTGAATGTAAAACCAAATTTACCCTTGATTGTATTTGTCTTGTACAAGAAATGAGAATATTTTATGTGATATTTTCACCAAGGATTCTTTTGTAAAAGACCCTAAGTTAAAGTTAAGGTATGAAGGTGGGAATATTTATGCATTTAGTGGACAGGACAATGATTATGGTCATTTTTTTAGAGCTAGTGACCTAATTAAGGAGATGGACTCAGAGTTTAGTGTTGATGATGTGAAGTTAAGGTGGAAATACAATTTTAAAATAATTTTTAATCAACAAATGTCAAGCTGGAAATAGGTTTAAAAACATATTAAAAAAATTAATTACACATGTACAGTCAAATATTATGCGTAATGGCACGTCATACTCCGCTAGTGAAACTTAAAGTTAGAGATCAAAAGTGTGGATGAAAAATATTTAAAAGACCGTTCTTTAAAAAAATATTTTTCGAGGAATTAAAAATAAAAGTGGCTATATTTAGAGGGACCACAACAGATCTAACCCTTGATTTTATATTATAAAAAAAGATAACTACTGTTTCTTTTTTAAAATTAATAATATAAAAATAATAATAAATATCTAACTATATCTAATATTTATAAATTCAATAAACAAACTTTTATATGAAAAATAACTAGAAAATTACTGAACAAGCGAAGGTAATATAAAATAAAATACTTTTCTTAAAATAAAATAAGAAGTGAGAAATCTTATTCCAATTTTTTTAATCTCTCTCTACTTTTTTAAATTATTTTCATCCACATTTTTTGTCCTTGGCGTCAAACCCCACTAATGGAGTATGACTTGGCATTACACGTGAAATATTTGATCGTGGAAATAATTTTTTAATATGTTCTTAAACCAATTTACAGCTTGACATTTGTTAATTAAAAATAATTTTTAAAATCTTATTTTTTTATAATTTAATAAACAACAACTTCTCTCAAATACATTAAATTTAAATCCATTCAGTGCTTTGTCTCTATCTTTCACGCATCATCAGTGTTGAAGAGGTTCATTTTTGCTTTGAAGTTCGTAGTTTTCGTTGAAGTAGGTTAATCGTTTTTCTTTCCGCTTCTGCTAGTGAAGAACTAGTTCGAGCTGTCTTGAAGAAATTTCAGTGTGATTTTTGAAGTTGTGGTCCCAATGTATATGCATTTAATGTCTTTCGAATTGTTTATGGATTTCAATAGTTAATGTTTCTCCTTTTTTTTTATGTGTCCCACATTTAGGGTTCTGTATTGTATGTGGTCCAATGTGCCCTGAAATGTTGTCGTGTTGACTGAAATATTGTTGACTTTATGTGAATGTAAAACCAAATTTACCCTTGATTGTATTTGTCTTGTACAAGAAATGAGAATATTTTATGTGATATTTTCACCAAGGATTCTTTTGTAAAAGACCCTAAGTTAAAGTTAAGGTATGAAGGTGGGAATATTTATGCATTTAGTGGACAGGACAATGATTATGGTCATTTTTTTAGAGCTAGTGACCTAATTAAGGAGATGGACTCAGAGTTTAGTGTTGATGATGTGAAGTTAAGGTGGAAATACAATTTTAAAATAATTTTTAATCAACAAATGTCAAGCTGGAAATAGGTTTAAAAACATATTAAAAAAATTAATTACACATGTACAGTCAAATATTATGCGTACTGGCACGTCATACTCCGCTAGTGAAACTTAAAATTAGAGATCAAAAGTGTGGATGAAAAATATTTAAAAGACCGTTCTTTAAAAAAATATTTTTCGAGGAATTAAAAATAAAAGTGGCTATATTTAGAGGGACCACAACAGATCTAACCCTTGATTTTATATTCTAAAAAAAGATAACTACTGTTTCTTTTTTAAAATTAATAATATAAAAATAATAATAAATATCTAACTATATCTAATATTTATAAATTCAATAAACAAACTTTTATATGAAAAATAACTAGAAAATTACTGAACAAGCGAAGGTAATATAAAATAAAATACTTTTCTTAAAATAAAATAAGAAGTGAGAAATCTTATTCCAATTTTTTTAATCTCTCTCTACTTTTTAAAATTATTTTCATCCACATTTTTTGTCCTTGGCGTCAAACCCCACTAATGGAGTATGACTTGGCATTACACGTGAAATATTTGATCGTAGAAATAATTTTTTAATATGTTCTTAAACCAATTTACAGCTTGACATTTGTTAATTAAAAATAATTTTTAAAATCTTATTTTTTTATAATTTAATAAACAGCAACTTCTCTCAAATACATTAAATTTAAATCCATTCAGTGCTTTGTCTCTATCTTTCACGCATCATCAGTGTTGAAGAGGTTCATTTTTGCTTTGAAGTTCGTAGTTTTCGTTGAAGTAGGTTAATCGTTTTTCTTTCCGCTTCTGCTAGTGAAGAACTAGTTCGAGCTGTCTTGAAGAAATTTCAGTGTGATTTTTGAAGTTGTGGTCCCAACTGTATATGCATTTAATGTCTTTCGAATTGTTTATGGATTTCAATAGTTAATGTTTCTCCTTTTTTTTTATGTGTCCCACATTTAGGGTTCTGTATTGTATGTGGTCCAATGTGCCCTGAAATGTTGTCGTGTTGACTGAAATATTGTTGACTTTATGTGAATGTAAAACCAAATTTACCCTTGATTGTATTTGTCTTGTACAAGAAATGAGAATATTTTATGTGATATTTTCACCAAGGATTCTTTTGTAAAAGACCCTAAGTTAAAGTTAAGGTATGAAGGTGGGAATATTTATCCATTTAGTGGACAGGACAATGATTATGGTCATTTTTTTAGAGCTAGTGACCTAATTAAGGAGATGGACTCAGAGTTTAGTGTTGATGATGTGAAGTTAAGGTGGAAATACAATTTTAAAATAATTTTTAATCAACAAATGTCAAGCTGGAAATAGGTTTAAAAACATATTAAAAAAATTAATTACACATGTACAGTCAAATATTATGCGTAATGGCACGTCATACTCCGCTAGTGAAACTTAAAGTTAGAGATCAAAAGTGTGGATGAAAAATATTTAAAAGACCGTTCTTTAAAAAAATATTTTTCGAGGAATTAAAAATAAAAGTGGCTATATTTAGAGGGACCACAACAGATCTAACCCTTGATTTTATATTATAAAAAAAGATAACTACTGTTTCTTTTTTAAAATTAATAATATAAAAATAATAATAAATATCTAACTATATCTAATATTTATAAATTCAATAAACAAACTTTTATATGAAAAATAACTAGAAAATTACTGAACAAGCGAAGGTAATATAAAATAAAATACTTTTCTTAAAATAAAATAAGAAGTGAGAAATCTTATTCCAATTTTTTTAATCTCTCTCTACTTTTTTAAATTATTTTCATCCACATTTTTTGTCCTTGGCGTCAAACCCCACTAATGGAGTATGACTTGGCATTACACGTGAAATATTTGATCGTGGAAATAATTTTTTAATATGTTCTTAAACCAATTTACAGCTTGACATTTGTTAATTAAAAATAATTTTTAAAATCTTATTTTTTTATAATTTAATAAACAACAACTTCTCTCAAATACATTAAATTTAAATCCATTCAGTGCTTTGTCTCTATCTTTCACGCATCATCAGTGTTGAAGAGGTTCATTTTTGCTTTGAAGTTCGTAGTTTTCGTTGAAGTAGGTTAATCGTTTTTCTTTCCGCTTCTGCTAGTGAAGAACTAGTTCGAGCTGTCTTGAAGAAATTTCAGTGTGATTTTTGAAGTTGTGGTCCCAATGTATATGCATTTAATGTCTTTCGAATTGTTTATGGATTTCAATAGTTAATGTTTCTCCTTTTTTTTTATGTGTCCCACATTTAGGGTTCTGTATTGTATGTGGTCCAATGTGCCCTGAAATGTTGTCGTGTTGACTGAAATATTGTTGACTTTATGTGAATGTAAAACCAAATTTACCCTTGATTGTATTTGTCTTGTACAAGAAATGAGAATATTTTATGTGATATTTTCACCAAGGATTCTTTTGTAAAAGACCCTAAGTTAAAGTTAAGGTATGAAGGTGGGAATATTTATGCATTTAGTGGACAGGACAATGATTATGGTCATTTTTTTAGAGCTAGTGACCTAATTAAGGAGATGGACTCAGAGTTTAGTGTTGATGATGTGAAGTTAAGGTGGAAATACAATTTTAAAATAATTTTTAATCAACAAATGTCAAGCTGGAAATAGGTTTAAAAACATATTAAAAAAATTAATTACACATGTACAGTCAAATATTATGCGTACTGGCACGTCATACTCCGCTAGTGAAACTTAAAATTAGAGATCAAAAGTGTGGATGAAAAATATTAAAAAGACCGTTCTTTAAAAAAATATTTTTCGAGGAATTAAAAATAAAAGTGGCTATATTTAGAGGGACCACAACAGATCTAACCCTTGATTTTATATTCTAAAAAAAGATAACTACTGTTTCTTTTTTAAAATTAATAATATAAAAATAATAATAAATATCTAACTATATCTAATATTTATAAATTCAATAAACAAACTTTTATATGAAAAATAACTAGAAAATTACTGAACAAGCGAAGGTAATATAAAATAAAATACTTTTCTTAAAATAAAATAAGAAGTGAGAAATCTTATTCCAATTTTTTTAATCTCTCTCTACTTTTTAAAATTATTTTCATCCACATTTTTTGTCCTTGGCGTCAAACCCCACTAATGGAGTATGACTTGGCATTACACGTGAAATATTTGATCGTAGAAATAATTTTTTAATATGTTCTTAAACCAATTTACAGCTTGACATTTGTTAATTAAAAATAATTTTTAAATTCTTATTTTTTTATAATTTAATAAACAGCAACTTCTCTCAAATACATTAAATTTAAATCCATTCAGTGCTTTGTCTCTATCTTTCACGCATCATCAGTGTTGAAGAGGTTCATTTTTGCTTTGAAGTTCGTAGTTTTCGTTGAAGTAGGTTAATCGTTTTTCTTTCCGCTTCTGCTAGTGAAGAACTAGTTCGAGCTGTCTTGAAGAAATTTCAGTGTGATTTTTGAAGTTGTGGTCCCAACTGTATATGCATTTAATGTCTTTCGAATTGTTTATGGATTTCAATAGTTAATGTTTCTCCTTTTTTTTTATGTGTCCCACATTTAGGGTTCTGTATTGTATGTGGTCCAATGTGCCCTGAAATGTTGTCGTGTTGACTGAAATATTGTTGACTTTATGTGAATGTAAAACCAAATTTACCCTTGATTGTATTTGTCTTGTACAAGAAATGAGAATATTTTATGTGATATTTTCACCAAGGATTCTTTTGTAAAAGACCCTAAGTTAAAGTTAAGGTATGAAGGTGGGAATATTTATGCATTTAGTGGACAGGACAATGATTATGGTCATTTTTTTAGAGCTAGTGACCTAATTAAGGAGATGGACTCAGAGTTTAGTGTTGATGATGTGAAGTTAAGGTGGAAATACAATTTTAAAATAATTTTTAATCAACAAATGTCAAGCTGGAAATAGGTTTAAAAACATATTAAAAAAATTAATTACACATGTACAGTCAAATATTATGCGTACTGGCACGTCATACTCCGCTAGTGAAACTTAAAATTAGAGATCAAAAGTGTGGATGAAAAATATTTAAAAGACCGTTCTTTAAAAAAATATTTTTCGAGGAATTAAAAATAAAAGTGGCTATATTTAGAGGGACCACAACAGATCTAACCCTTGATTTTATATTATAAAAAAAGATAACTACTGTTTCTTTTTTAAAATTAATAATATAAAAATAATAATAAATATCTAACTATATCTAATATTTATAAATTCAATAAACAAACTTTTATATGAAAAATAACTAGAAAATTACTGAACAAGCGAAGGTAATATAAAATAAAATACTTTTCTTAAAATAAAATAAGAAGTGAGAAATCTTATTCCAATTTTTTTAATCTCTCTCTACTTTTTTAAATTATTTTCATCCACATTTTTTGTCCTTGGCGTCAAACCCCACTAATGGAGTATGACTTGGCATTACACGTGAAATATTTGATCGTAGAAATAATTTTTTAATATGTTCTTAAACCAATTTACAGCTTGACATTTGTTAATTAAAAATAATTTTTAAAATCTTATTTTTTTATAATTTAATAAACAGCAACTTCTCTCAAATACATTAAATTTAAATCCATTCAGTGCTTTGTCTCTATCTTTCACGCATCATCAGTGTTGAAGAGGTTCATTTTTGCTTTGAAGTTCGTAGTTTTCGTTGAAGTAGGTTAATCGTTTTTCTTTCCGCTTCTGCTAGTGAAGAACTAGTTCGAGCTGTCTTGAAGAAATTTCAGTGTGATTTTTGAAGTTGTGGTCCCAATGTATATGCATTTAATGTCTTTCGAATTGTTTATGGATTTCAATAGTTAATGTTTCTCCTTTTTTTTTATGTGTCCCACATTTAGGGTTCTGTATTGTATGTGGTCCAATGTGCCCTGAAATGTTGTCGTGTTAACTGAAATATTGTTGACTTTATGTGAATGTAAAACCAAATTTACCCTTGATTGTATTTGTCTTGTACAAGAAATGAGAATATTTTATGTGATATTTTCACCAAGGATTCTTTTGTAAAAGACCCTAAGTTAAAGTTAAGGTATGAAGGTGGGAATATTTATGCATTTAGTGGACAGGACAATGATTATGGTCATTTTTTTAGAGCTAGTGACCTAATTAAGGAGATGGACTCAGAGTTTAGTGTTGATGATGTGAAGTTAAGGTGGAAATACAATTTTAAAATAATTTTTAATCAACAAATGTCAAGCTGGAAATAGGTTTAAAAACATATTAAAAAAATTAATTACACATGTACAGTCAAATATTATGCGTACTGGCACGTCATACTCCGCTAGTGAAACTTAAAATTAGAGATCAAAAGTGTGGATGAAAAATATTTAAAAGACCGTTCTTTAAAAAAATATTTTTCGAGGAATTAAAAATAAAAGTGGCTATATTTAGAGGGACCACAACAGATCTAACCCTTGATTTTATATTATAAAAAAAGATAACTACTGTTTCTTTTTTAAAATTAATAATATAAAAATAATAATAAATATCTAACTATATCTAATATTTATAAATTCAATAAACAAACTTTTATATGAAAAATAACTAGAAAATTACTGAACAAGCGAAGGTAATATAAAATAAAATACTTTTCTTAAAATAAAATAAGAAGTGAGAAATCTTATTCCAATTTTTTTAATCTCTCTCTACTTTTTTAAATTATTTTCATCCACATTTTTTGTCCTTGGCGTCAAACCCCACTAATGGAGTATGACTTGGCATTACACGTGAAATATTTGATCGTAGAAATAATTTTTTAATATGTTCTTAAACCAATTTACAGCTTGACATTTGTTAATTAAAAATAATTTTTAAAATCTTATTTTTTTATAATTTAATAAACAGCAACTTCTCTCAAATACATTAAATTTAAATCCATTCAGTGCTTTGTCTCTATCTTTCACGCATCATCAGTGTTGAAGAGGTTCATTTTTGCTTTGAAGTTCGTAGTTTTCGTTGAAGTAGGTTAATCGTTTTTCTTTCCGCTTCTGCTAGTGAAGAACTAGTTCGAGCTGTCTTGAAGAAATTTCAGTGTGATTTTTGAAGTTGTGGTCCCAATGTATATGCATTTAATGTCTTTCGAATTGTTTATGGATTTCAATAGTTAATGTTTCTCCTTTTTTTTTATGTGTCCCACATTTAGGGTTCTGTATTGTATGTGGTCCAATGTGCCCTGAAATGTTGTCGTGTTAACTGAAATATTGTTGACTTTATGTGAATGTAAAACCAAATTTACCCTTGATTGTATTTGTCTTGTACAAGAAATGAGAATATTTTATGTGATATTTTCACCAAGGATTCTTTTGTAAAAGACCCTAAGTTAAAGTTAAGGTATGAAGGTGGGAATATTTATGCATTTAGTGGACAGGACAATGATTATGGTCATTTTTTTAGAGCTAGTGACCTAATTAAGGAGATGGACTCAGAGTTTAGTGTTGATGATGTGAAGTTAAGGTGGAAATACAATTTTAAAATAATTTTTAATCAACAAATGTCAAGCTGGAAATAGGTTTAAAAACATATTAAAAAAATTAATTACACATGTACAGTCAAATATTATGCGTACTGGCACGTCATACTCCGCTAGTGAAACTTAAAATTAGAGATCAAAAGTGTGGATGAAAAATATTTAAAAGACCGTTCTTTAAAAAAATATTTTTCGAGGAATTAAAAATAAAAGTGGCTATATTTAGAGGGACCACAACAGATCTAACCCTTGATTTTATATTATAAAAAAAGATAACTACTGTTTCTTTTTTAAAATTAATAATATAAAAATAATAATAAATATCTAACTATATCTAATATTTATAAATTCAATAAACAAACTTTTATATGAAAAATAACTAGAAAATTACTGAACAAGCGAAGGTAATATAAAATAAAATACTTTTCTTAAAATAAAATAAGAAGTGAGAAATCTTATTCCAATTTTTTTAATCTCTCTCTACTTTTTTAAATTATTTTCATCCACATTTTTTGTCCTTGGCGTCAAACCCCACTAATGGAGTATGACTTGGCATTACACGTGAAATATTTGATCGTAGAAATAATTTTTTAATATGTTCTTAAACCAATTTACAGCTTGACATTTGTTAATTAAAAATAATTTTTAAAATCTTATTTTTTTATAATTTAATAAACAACAACTTCTCTCAAATACATTAAATTTAAATCCATTCAGTGCTTTGTCTCTATCTTTCACGCATCATCAGTGTTGAAGAGGTTCATTTTTGCTTTGAAGTTCGTAGTTTTCGTTGAAGTAGGTTAATCGTTTTTCTTTCCGCTTCTGCTAGTGAAGAACTAGTTCGAGCTGTCTTGAAGAAATTTCAGTGTGATTTTTGAAGTTGTGGTCCCAATGTATATGCATTTAATGTCTTTCGAATTGTTTATGGATTTCAATAGTTAATGTTTCTCCTTTTTTTTTATGTGTCCCACATTTAGGGTTCTGTATTGTATGTGGTCCAATGTGCCCTGAAATGTTGTCGTGTTAACTGAAATATTGTTGACTTTATGTGAATGTAAAACCAAATTTACCCTTGATTGTATTTGTCTTGTACAAGAAATGAGAATATTTTATGTGATATTTTCACCAAGGATTCTTTTGTAAAAGACCCTAAGTTAAAGTTAAGGTATGAAGGTGGGAATATTTATGCATTTAGTGGACAGGACAATGATTATGGTCATTTTTTTAGAGCTAGTGACCTAATTAAGGAGATGGACTCAGAGTTTAGTGTTGATGATGTGAAGTTAAGGTGGAAATACAATTTTAAAATAATTTTTAATCAACAAATGTCAAGCTGGAAATAGGTTTAAAAACATATTAAAAAAATTAATTACACATGTACAGTCAAATATTATGCGTACTGGCACGTCATACTCCGCTAGTGAAACTTAAAATTAGAGATCAAAAGTGTGGATGAAAAATATTTAAAAGACCGTTCTTTAAAAAAATATTTTTCGAGGAATTAAAAATAAAAGTGGCTATATTTAGAGGGACCACAACAGATCTAACCCTTGATTTTATATTATAAAAAAAGATAACTACTGTTTCTTTTTTAAAATTAATAATATAAAAATAATA
The DNA here is from genome assembly GCA_022829125.1 of Lathyrus tuberosus. Classification (NCBI taxonomy): domain Eukaryota; kingdom Viridiplantae; phylum Streptophyta; class Magnoliopsida; order Fabales; family Fabaceae; genus Lathyrus; species Lathyrus tuberosus. The sequence goes on from JALAZF010000141.1 coordinate 11,964,494, forward strand.
ATAAATATCTAACTATATCTAATATTTATAAATTCAATAAACAAACTTTTATATGAAAAATAACTAGAAAATTACTGAACAAGCGAAGGTAATATAAAATAAAATACTTTTCTTAAAATAAAATAAGAAGTGAGAAATCTTATTCCAATTTTTTTAATCTCTCTCTACTTTTTTAAATTATTTTCATCCACATTTTTTGTCCTTGGCGTCAAACCCCACTAATGGAGTATGACTTGGCATTACACGTGAAATATTTGATCGTGGAAATAATTTTTTAATATGTTCTTAAACCAATTTACAGCTTGACATTTGTTAATTAAAAATAATTTTTAAAATCTTATTTATTTATAATTTAATAAAAAGCAACTTCTCTCAAATACATTAAATTTAAATCCATTCAGTGTTTTGTCTCTATCTTTCATGCATCATCAGTGTTGAAGAGGTTCATTTTTGCTTTGAAGTTCGTAGTTTTCGTTGAAGTAGGTTAATCGTTTTTCTTTCCGCTTCTGCTAGTGAAGAACTAGTTCGAGCTGTCTTGAAGAAATTTCAGTGTGATTTTTGAAGTTGTGGTCCCAACTGTATATGCATTTAATGTCTTTCGAATTGTTTATGGATTTCAATAGTTAATGTTTCTTCTTTTTTTTGTGTGTCCCACATTTAGGGTTCTGTATTGTATGTGGTCCAATGTGCCCTGAAATGTTGTCGTGTTGACTGAAATATCGTTGACTTTATGTGACTGTAAAACCAAATTTACCCTTGATTGTATTTGTCTTGTACAAGAAATGAGAATATTTTATGTGATATTTTCACCAAGGATTCTTTTGTAAAAGACCCTAAGTTAAAGTTAAGGTATGAAGGTGGGAATATTTATGCATTTAGTGGACAGGACAATGATTATGGTCATTTTTTTAGAGCTAGTGACCTAATTAAGGAGATGGACTCAGAGTTTAGTGTTGATGATGTGAAGTTAAGGTGGAAATACAATTTTAAAATAATTTTTAATCAACAAATGTCAAGCTGGAAATAGGTTTAAAAACATATTAAAAAAATTAATTACACATGTACAGTCAAATATTATGCGTAATGGCACGTCATACTCCGCTAGTGAAACTTAAAGTTAGAGATCATAAGTGTGGATGAAAAATATTTAAAAGACCGTTCTTTAAAAAAATATTTTTCGAGGAATTAAAAATAAAAGTGGCTATATTTAGAGGGACCACAACAGATCTAACCCTTGATTTTATATTATAAAAAAAGATAACTACTGTTTCTTTTTTAAAATTAATAATATAAAAATAATAATAAATATCTAACTATATCTAATATTTATAAATTCAATAAACAAACTTTTATATGAAAAATAACTAGAAAATTACTGAACAAGCGAAGGTAATATAAAATAAAATACTTTTCTTAAAATAAAATAAGAAGTGAGAAATCTTATTCCAATTTTTTTAATCTCTCTCTACTTTTTTAAATTATTTTCATCCACATTTTTTGTCCTTGGCGTCAAACCCCACTAATGGAGTATGACTTGGCATTACACGTGAAATATTTGATCGTAGAAATAATTTTTTAATATGTTCTTAAACCAATTTACAGCTTGACATTTGTTAATTAAAAATAATTTTTAAAATCTTATTTTTTTATAATTTAATAAAAAGCAACTTCTCTCAAATACATTAAATTTAAATCCATTCAGTGCTTTGTCTCTATCTTTCACGCATCATCAGTGTTGAAGAGGTTCATTTTTGCTTTGAAGTTTGTAGTTTTCGTTGAAGTAGGTTAATCGTTTTTCTTTCCGCTTCTGCTAGTGAAGAACTAGTTCGAGCTGTCTTGAAGAAATTTCAGTGTGATTTTTGAAGTTGTGGTCCCAACTGTATATGCATTTAATGTCTTTCGAATTGTTTATGGATTTCAATAGTTAATGTTTCTCCTTTTTTTTTATGTGTCCCACATTTAGGGTTCTGTATTGTATGTGGTCCAATGTGCCCTGAAATGTTGTCGTGTTGACTGAAATATTGTTGACTTTATGTGAATGTAAAACCAAATTTACCCTTGATTGTATTTGTCTTGTACAAGAAATGAGAATATTTTATGTGATATTTTCACCAAGGATTCTTTTGTAAAAGACCCTAAGTTAAAGTTAAGGTATGAAGGTGGGAATATTTATCCATTTAGTGGACAGGACAATGATTATGGTCATTTTTTTAGAGCTAGTGACCTAATTAAGGAGATGGACTCAGAGTTTAGTGTTGATGATGTGAAGTTAAGGTGGAAATACAATTTTAAAATAATTTTTAATCAACAAATGTCAAGCTGGAAATAGGTTTAAAAACATATTAAAAAAATTAATTACACATGTACAGTCAAATATTATGCGTAATGGCACGTCATACTCCGCTAGTGAAACTTAAAATTAGAGATCAAAAGTGTGGATGAAAAATATTTAAAAGACCGTTCTTTAAAAAAATATTTTTCGAGGAATTAAAAATAAAAGTGGCTATATTTAGAGGGACCACAACAGATCTAACCCTTGATTTTATATTATAAAAAAAGATAACTACTGTTTCTTTTTTAAAATTAATAATATAAAAATAATAATAAATATCTAACTATATCTAATATTTATAAATTCAATAAACAAACTTTTATATGAAAAATAACTAGAAAATTACTGAACAAGCGAAGGTAATATAAAATAAAATACTTTTCTTAAAATAAAATAAGAAGTGAGAAATCTTATTCCAATTTTTTTAATCTCTCTCTACTTTTTAAAATTATTTTCATCCACATTTTTTGTCCTTGGCGTCAAACCCCACTAATGGAGTATGACTTGGCATTACACGTGAAATATTTGATCGTGGAAATAATTTTTTAATATGTTCTTAAACCAATTTACAGCTTGACATTTGTTAATTAAAAATAATTTTTAAAATCTTATTTATTTATAATTTAATAAAAAGCAACTTCTCTCAAATACATTAAATTTAAATCCATTCAGTGTTTTGTCTCTATCTTTCACGCATCATCAGTGTTGAAGAGGTTCATTTTTGCTTTGAAGTTCGTAGTTTTCGTTGAAGTAGGTTAATCGTTTTTCTTTCCGCTTCTGCTAGTGAAGAACTAGTTCGAGCTGTCTTGAAGAAATTTCAGTGTGATTTTTGAAGTTGTGGTCCCAACTGTATATGCATTTAATGTCTTTCGAATTGTTTATGGATTTCAATAGTTAATGTTTCTTCTTTTTTTTTTGTGTCCCACATTTAGGGTTCTGTATTGTATGTGGTCCAATGTGCCCTGAAATGTTGTCGTGTTGACTGAAATATCGTTGACTTTATGTGACTGTAAAACCAAATTTACCCTTGATTGTATTTGTCTTGTACAAGAAATGAGAATATTTTATGTGATATTTTCACCAAGGATTCTTTTGTAAAAGACCCTAAGTTAAAGTTAAGGTATGAAGGTGGGAATATTTATGCATTTAGTGGACAGGACAATGATTATGGTCATTTTTTTAGAGCTAGTGACCTAATTAAGGAGATGGACTCAGAGTTTAGTGTTGATGATGTGAAGTTAAGGTGGAAATACAATTTTAAAATAATTTTTAATCAACAAATGTCAAGCTGGAAATAGGTTTAAAAACATATTAAAAAAATTAATTACACATGTACAGTCAAATATTATGCGTAATGGGACGTCATACTCCGCTAGTGAAACTTAAAATTAGAGATCAAAAGTGTGGATGAAAAATATTTAAAAGACCGTTCTTTAAAAAAATATTTTTCGAGGAATTAAAAATAAAAGTGGCTATATTTAGAGGGACCACAACAGATCTAACCCTTGATTTTATATTATAAAAAAAGATAACTACTGTTTCTTTTTTAAAATTAATAATATAAAAATAATAATAAATATCTAACTATATCTAATATTTATAAATTCAATAAACAAACTTTTATATGAAAAATAACTAGAAAATTACTGAACAAGCGAAGGTAATATAAAATAAAATACTTTTCTTAAAATAAAATAAGAAGTGAGAAATCTTATTCCAATTTTTTTAATCTCTCTCTACTTTTTAAAATTATTTTCATCCACATTTTTTGTCCTTGGCGTCAAACCCCACTAATGGAGTATGACTTGGCATTACACGTGAAATATTTGATCGTGGAAATAATTTTTTAATATGTTCTTAAACCAATTTACAGCTTGACATTTGTTAATTAAAAATAATTTTTAAAATCTTATTTATTTATAATTTAATAAAAAGCAACTTCTCTCAAATACATTAAATTTAAATCCATTCAGTGTTTTGTCTCTATCTTTCTCGCATCATCAGTGTTGAAGAGGTTCATTTTTGCTTTGAAGTTCGTAGTTTTCGTTGAAGTAGGTTAATTGTTTTTCTTTCCGCTTCTGCTAGTGAAGAACTAGTTCGAGCTGTCTTGAAGAAATTTCAGTGTGATTTTTGAAGTTGTGGTCCCAACTGTATATGCATTTAATGTCTTTCGAATTGTTTATGGATTTCAATAGTTAATGTTTCTTCTTTTTTTTGTGTGTCCCACATTTAGGGTTCTGTATTGTATGTGGTCCAATGTGCCCTGAAATGTTGTCGTGTTGACTGAAATATCGTTGACTTTATGTGACTGTAAAACCAAATTTACCCTTGATTGTATTTGTCTTGTACAAGAAATGAGAATATTTTATGTGATATTTTCACCAAGGATTCTTTTGTAAAAGACCCTAAGTTAAAGTTAAGGTATGAAGGTGGGAATATTTATGCATTTAGTGGACAGGACAATGATTATGGTCATTTTTTTAGAGCTAGTGACCTAATTAAGGAGATGGACTCAGAGTTTAGTGTTGATGATGTGAAGTTAAGGTGGAAATACAATTTTAAAGTAATTTTTAATCAACAAATGTCAAGCTGGAAATAGGTTTAAAAACATATTAAAAAAATTAATTACACATGTACAGTCAAATATTATGCGTAATGGCACGTCATACTCCGCTAGTGAAACTTAAAGTTAGAGATCAAAAGTGTGGATGAAAAATATTTAAAAGACCGTTCTTTAAAAAAATATTTTTCGAGGAATTAAAAATAAAAGTGGCTATATTTAGAGGGACCACAACAGATCTAACCCTTGATTTTATATTATAAAAAAAGATAACTACTGTTTCTTTTTTAAAATTAATAATATAAAAATAATAATAAATATCTAACTATATCTAATATTTATAAATTCAATAAACAAACTTTTATATGAAAAATAACTAGAAAATTACTGAACAAGCGAAGGTAATATAAAATAAAATACTTTTCTTAAAATAAAATAAGAAGTGAGAAATCTTATTCCAATTTTTTTAATCTCTCTCTACTTTTTTAAATTATTTTCATCCACATTTTTTGTCCTTGGCGTCAAACCCCACTAATGGAGTATGACTTGGCATTACACGTGAAATATTTGATCGTAGAAATAATTTTTTAATATGTTCTTAAACCAATTTACAGCTTGACATTTGTTAATTAAAAATAATTTTTAAAATCTTATTTTTTTATAATTTAATAAACAGCAACTTCTCTCAAATACATTAAATTTAAATCCATTCAGTGCTTTGTCTCTATCTTTCACGCATCATCAGTGTTGAAGAGGTTCATTTTTGCTTTGAAGTTCGTAGTTTTCGTTGAAGTAGGTTAATCGTTTTTCTTTCCGCTTCTGCTAGTGAAGAACTAGTTCGAGCTGTCTTGAAGAAATTTCAGTGTGATTTTTGAAGTTGTGGTCCCAACTGTATATGCAATTAATGTCTTTCGAATTGTTTATGGATTTCAATAGTTAATGTTTCTCCTTTTTTTTGTGTGTCCCACATTTAGGGTTCTGTATTGTATGTGGTCCAATGTGCCCTGAAATGTTGTCGTGTTGACTGAAATATTGTTGACTTTATGTGAATGTAAAACCAAATTTACCCTTGATTGTATTTGTCTTGTACAAGAAATGAGAATATTTTATGTGATATTTTCACCAAGGATTCTTTTGTAAAAGACCCTAAGTTAAAGTTAAGGTATGAAGGTGGGAATATTTATGCATTTAGTGGACAGGACAATGATTATGGTCATTTTTTTAGAGCTAGTGACCTAATTAAGGAGATGGACTCAGAGTTTAGTGTTGATGATGTGAAGTTAAGGTGGAAATACAATTTTAAAATAATTTTTAATCAACAAATGTCAAGCTGGAAATAGGTTTAAAAACATATTAAAAAAATTAATTACACATGTACAGTCAAATATTATGCGTACTGGCACGTCATACTCCGCTAGTGAAACTTAAAATTAGAGATCAAAAGTGTGGATGAAAAATATTTAAAAGACCGTTCTTTAAAAAAATATTTTTCGAGGAATTAAAAATAAAAGTGGCTATATTTAGAGGGACCACAACAGATCTAACCCTTGATTTTATATTATAAAAAAAGATAACTACTGTTTCTTTTTTAAAATTAATAATATAAAAATAATAATAAATATCTAACTATATCTAATATTTATAAATTCAATAAACAAACTTTTATATGAAAAATAACTAGAAAATTACTGAACAAGCGAAGGTAATATAAAATAAAATACTTTTCTTAAAATAAAATAAGAAGTGAGAAATCTTATTCCAATTTTTTTAATCTCTCTCTACTTTTTTAAATTATTTTCATCCACATTTTTTGTCCTTGGCGTCAAACCCCACTAATGGAGTATGACTTGGCATTACACGTGAAATATTTGATCGTGGAAATAATTTTTTAATATGTTCTTAAACCAATTTATAGCTTGACATTTGTTAATTAAAAATAATTTTTAAAATCTTATTTATTTATAATTTAATAAAAAGCAACTTCTCTCAAATACATTAAATTTAAATCCATTCAGTGTTTTGTCTCTATCTTTCACACATCATCAGTGTTGAAGAGGTTCATTTTTGCTTTGAAGTTCGTAGTTTTCGTTGAAGTAGGTTAATCGTTTTTCTTTCCGCTTCTGCTAGTGAAGAACTAGTTCGAGCTGTCTTGAAGAAATTTCAGTGTGATTTTTGAAGTTGTGGTCCCAACTGTATATGCATTTAATGTCTTTCGAATTGTTTATGGATTTCAATATTTAATGTTTCTCCTTTTTTTTGTGTGTCCCACATTTAGGGTTCTGTATTGTATGTGGTCCAATGTGCCCTGAAATGTTGTCGTGTTGACTGAAATATTGTTGACTTTATGTGAATGTAAAACCAAATTTACCCTTGATTGTATTTGTCTTGTACAAGAAATGAGAATATTTTATGTGATATTTTCACCAAGGATTCTTTTGTAAAAGACCCTAAGTTAAAGTTAAGGTATGAAGGTGGGAATATTTATGCATTTAGTGGACAGGACAATGATTATGGTCATTTTTTTAGAGCTAGTGACCTAATTAAGGAGATGGACTCAGAGTTTAGTGTTGATGATGTGAAGTTAAGGTGGAAATACAATTTTAAAATAATTTTTAATCAACAAATGTCAAGCTGGAAATAGGTTTAAAAACATATTAAAAAAATTAATTACACATGTACAGTCAAATATTATGCGTACTGGCACGTCATACTCCGCTAGTGAAACTTAAAATTAGAGATCAAAAGTGTGGATGAAAAATATTTAAAAGACCGTTCTTTAAAAAAATATTTTTCGAGGAATTAAAAATAAAAGTGGCTATATTTAGAGGGACCACAACAGATCTAACCCTTGATTTTATATTATAAAAAAAGATAACTACTGTTTCTTTTTTAAAATTAATAATATAAAAATAATAATAAATATCTAACTATATCTAATATTTATAAATTCAATAAACAAACTTTTATATGAAAAATAACTAGAAAATTACTGAACAAGCGAAGGTAATATAAAATAAAATACTTTTCTTAAAATAAAATAAGAAGTGAGAAATCTTATTCCAATTTTTTTAATCTCTCTCTACTTTTTTAAATTATTTTCATCCACATTTTTTGTCCTTGGCGTCAAACCCCACTAATGGAGTATGACTTGGCATTACACGTGAAATATTTGATCGTGGAAATAATTTTTTAATATGTTCTTAAACCAATTTATAGCTTGACATTTGTTAATTAAAAATAATTTTTAAAATCTTATTTATTTATAATTTAATAAAAAGCAACTTCTCTCAAATACATTAAATTTAAATCCATTCAGTGTTTTGTCTCTATCTTTCACACATCATCAGTGTTGAAGAGGTTCATTTTTGCTTTGAAGTTCGTAGTTTTCGTTGAAGTAGGTTAATCGTTTTTCTTTCCGCTTCTGCTAGTGAAGAACTAGTTCGAGCTGTCTTGAAGAAATTTCAGTGTGATTTTTGAAGTTGTGGTCCCAACTGTATATGCATTTAATGTCTTTCGAATTGTTTATGGATTTCAATAGTTAATGTTTCTCCTTTTTTTTGTGTGTCCCACATTTAGGGTTTTGTATTGTATGTGGTCCAATGTGCCCTGAAATGTTGTCGTGTTGACTGAAATATTGTTGACTTTATGTGAATGTAAAACCAAATTTACCCTTGATTGTATTTGTCTTGTACAAGAAATGAGAATATTTTATGTGATATTTTCACCAAGGATTCTTTTGTAAAAGACCCTAAGTTAAAGTTAAGGTATGAAGGTGGGAATATTTATGCATTTAGTGGACAGGATAATGGTTATGGTCATTTTTTTAGAGCTAGTGACCTAATTAAGGAGATGGACTCAGAGTTTAGTGTTGATGATGTGAAGTTAAGGTGGAAATACAATTTTAAAATAATTTTTAATCAACAAATGTCAAGCTGGAAATAGGTTTAAAAACATATTAAAAAAATTAATTACACATGTACAGTCAAATATTATGCGTACTGGCACGTCATACTCCGCTAGTGAAACTTAAAATTAGAGATCAAAAGTGTGGATGAAAAATATTTAAAAGACCGTTCTTTAAAAAAATATTTTTCGAGGAATTAAAAATAAAAGTGGCTATATTTAGAGGGACCACAACAGATCTAACCCTTGATTTTATATTATAAAAAAAGATAACTACTGTTTCTTTTTTAAAATTAATAATATAAAAATAATAATAAATATCTAACTATATCTAATATTTATAAATTCAATAAACAAACTTTTATATGAAAAATAACTAGAAAATTACTGAACAAGCGAAGGTAATATAAAATAAAATACTTTTCTTAAAATAAAATAAGAAGTGAGAAATCTTATTCCAATTTTTTTAATCTCTCTCTACTTTTTTAAATTATTTTCATCCACATTTTTTGTCCTTGGCGTCAAACCCCACTAATGGAGTATGACTTGGCATTACACGTGAAATATTTGATCGTGGAAATAATTTTTTAATATGTTCTTAAACCAATTTACAGCTTGACATTTGTTAATTAAAAATAATTTTTAAAATCTTATTTTTTTATAATTTAATAAACAGCAACTTCTCTCAAATACATTAAATTTAAATCCATTCAGTGCTTTGTCTCTATCTTTCACGCATCATCAGTGTTGAAGAGGTTCATTTTTGCTTTGAAGTTCGTAGTTTTCGTTGAAGTAGGTTAATCGTTTTTCTTTCCGCTTCTGCTAGTGAAGAACTAGTTCGAGCTGTCTTGAACAAATTTCAGTGTGATTTTTGAAGTTGTGGTCCCAACTGTATATGCATTTAATGTCTTTCGAATTGTTTATGGATTTCAATAGTTAATGTTTCTCCTTTTTTTTGTGTGTCCCACATTTAGGGTTCTGTATTGTATGTGGTCCAATGTGCCCTGAAATGTTGTCGTGTTGACTGAAATATTGTTGACTTTATGTGAATGTAAAACCAAATTTACCCTTGATTGTATTTGTCTTGTACAAGAAATGAGAATATTTTATGTGATATTTTCACCAAGGATTCTTTTGTAAAAGACCCTAAGTTAAAGTTAAGGTATGAAGGTGGGAATATTTATGCATTTAGTGGACAGGACAATGATTATGGTCATTTTTTTAGAGCTAGTGACCTAATTAAGGAGATGGACTCAGAGTTTAGTGTTGATGATGTGAAGTTAAGGTGGAAATACAATTTTAAAATAATTTTTAATCAACAAATGTCAAGCTGGAAATAGGTTTAAAAACATATTAAAAAAATTAATTACACATGTACAGTCAAATATTATGCGTAATGGCACGTCATACTCCGCTAGTGAAACTTAAAGTTAGAGATCAAAAGTGTGGATGAAAAATATTTAAAAGACCGTTCTTTAAAAAAATATTTTTCGAGGAATTAAAAATAAAAGTGGCTATATTTAGAGGGACCACAACAGATCTAACCCTTGATTTTATATTATAAAAAAAGATAACTACTGTTTCTTTTTTAAAATTAATAATATAAAAATAATAATAAATATCTAACTATATCTAATATTTATAAATTCAATAAACAAACTTTTATATGAAAAATAACTAGAAAATTACTGAACAAGCGAAGGTAATATAAAATAAAATACTTTTCTTAAAATAAAATAAGAAGTGAGAAATCTTATTCCAATTTTTTTAATCTCTCTCTACTTTTTTAAATTATTTTCATCCACATTTTTTGTCCTTGGCGTCAAACCCCACTAATGGAGTATGACTTGGCATTACACGTGAAATATTTGATCGTAGAAATAATTTTTTAATATGTTCTTAAACCAATTTACAGCTTGACATTTGTTAATTAAAAATAATTTTTAAAATCTTATTTTTTTATAATTTAATAAACAGCAACTTCTCTCAAATACATTAAATTTAAATCCATTCAGTGCTTTGTCTCTATCTTTAACGCATCATCAGTGTTGAAGAGGTTCATTTTTGCTTTGAAGTTCGTAGTTTTCGTTGAAGTAGGTTAATCGTTTTTCTTTCCGCTTCTGCTAGTGAAGAACTAGTTCGAGCTGTTTTGAAGAAATTTCAGTGTGATTTTTGAAGTTGTGGTCCCAATGTATATGCATTTAATGTCTTTCGAATTGTTTATGGATTTCAATAGTTAATGTTTCTCCTTTTTTTTTATGTGTCCCACATTTAGGGTTCTGTATTGTATGTGGTCCAATGTGCCCTGAAATGTTGTCGTGTTGACTGAAATATTGTTGACTTTATGTGAATGTAAAACCAAATTTACCCTTGATTGTATTTGTCTTGTACAAGAAATGAGAATATTTTATGTGATATTTTCACCAAGGATTCTTTTGTAAAAGACCCTAAGTTAAAGTTAAGGTATGAAGGTGGGAATATTTATGCATTTAGTGGACAGGACAATGATTATGGTCATTTTTTTAGAGCTAGTGACCTAATTAAGGAGATGGACTCAGAGTTTAGTGTTGATGATGTGAAGTTAAGGTGGAAATACAATTTTAAAATAATTTTTAATCAACAAATGTCAAGCTGGAAATAGGTTTAAAAACATATTAAAAAAATTAATTACACATGTACAGTCAAATATTATGCGTAATGGCACGTCATACTCCGCTAGTGAAACTTAAAGTTAGAGATCAAAAGTGTGGATGAAAAATATTTAAAAGACCGTTCTTTAAAAAAATATTTTTCGAGGAATTAAAAATAAAAGTGGCTATATTTAGAGGGACCACAACAGATCTAACCCTTGATTTTATATTATAAAAAAAGATAACTACTGTTTCTTTTTTAAAATTAATAATATAAAAATAATAATAAATATCTAACTATATCTAATATTTATAAATTCAATAAACAAACTTTTATATGAAAAATAACTAGAAAATTACTGAACAAGCGAAGGTAATATAAAATAAAATACTTTTCTTAAAATAAAATAAGAAGTGAGAAATCTTATTCCAATTTTTTTAATCTCTCTCTACTTTTTTAAATTATTTTCATCCACATTTTTTGTCCTTGGCGTCAAACCCCACTAATGGAGTATGACTTGGCATTACACGTGAAATATTTGATCGTAGAAATAATTTTTTAATATGTTCTTAAACCAATTTACAGCTTGACATTTGTTAATTAAAAATAATTTTTAAAATCTTATTTTTTTATAATTTAATAAACAGCAACTTCTCTCAAATACATTAAATTTAAATCCATTCAGTGCTTTGTCTCTATCTTTCACGCATCATCAGTGTTGAAGAGGTTCATTTTTGCTTTGAAGTTCGTAGTTTTCGTTGAAGTAGGTTAATCGTTTTTCTTTCCGCTTCTGCTAGTGAAGAACTAGTTCGAGCTGTCTTGAACAAATTTCAGTGTGATTTTTGAAGTTGTGGTCCCAACTGTATATGCATTTAATGTCTTTCGAATTGTTTATGGATTTCAATAGTTAATGTTTCTCCTTTTTTTTTATGTGTCCCACATTTAGGGTTCTGTATTGTATGTGGTCCAATGTGCCTTGAAATGTTGTCGTGTTGACTGAAATATTGTTGACTTTATGTGAATGTAAAACCAAATTTACCCTTGATTGTATTTGTCTTGTACAAGAACTGAGAATATTTTATGTGATATTTTCACCAAGGATTCTTTTGTAAAAGACCCTAAGTTAAAGTTAAGGTATGAAGGTGGGAATATTTATGCATTTAGTGGACAGGACAATGATTATGGTCATTTTTTTAGAGCTAGTGACCTAATTAAGGAGATGGACTCAGAGTTTAGTGTTGATGATGTGAAGTTAAGGTGGAAATACAATTTTAAAATAATTTTTAATCAACAAATGTCAAGCTGGAAATAGGTTTAAAAACATATTAAAAAAATTAATTACACATGTACAGTCAAATATTATGCGTAATGGCACGTCATACTCCGCTAGTGAAACTTAAAGTTAGAGATCAAAAGTGTGGATGAAAAATATTTAAAAGACCGTTCTTTAAAAAAATATTTTTCGAGGAATTAAAAATAAAAGTGGCTATATTTAGAGGGACCACAACAGATCTAACCCTTGATTTTATATTATAAAAAAAGATAACTACTGTTTCTTTTTTAAAATTAATAATATAAAAATAATAATAAATATCTAACTATATCTAATATTTATAAATTCAATAAACAAACTTTTATATGAAAAATAACTAGAAAATTACTGAACAAGCGAAGGTAATATAAAATAAAATACTTTTCTTAAAATAAAATAAGAAGTGAGAAATCTTATTCCAATTTTTTTAATCTCTCTCTACTTTTTTAAATTATTTTCATCCACATTTTTTGTCCTTGGCGTCAAACCCCACTAATGGAGTATGACTTGGCATTACACGTGAAATATTTGATCGTGGAAATAATTTTTTAATATGTTCTTAAACCAATTTACAGCTTGACATTTGTTAATTAAAAATAATTTTTAAAATCTTATTTATTTATAATTTAATAAAAAGCAACTTCTCTCAAATACATTAAATTTAAATCCATTCAGTGTTTTGTCTCTATCTTTCACACATCATCAGTGTTGAAGAGGTTCATTTTTGCTTTGAAGTTCGTAGTTTTCGTTGAAGTAGGTTAATCGTTTTTCTTTCCGCTTCTGCTAGTGAAGAACTAGTTCGAGCTGTCTTGAAGAAATTTCAGTGTGATTTTTGAAGTTGTGGTCCCAACTGTATATGCATTTAATGTCTTTCGAATTGTTTATGGATTTCAATAGTTAATGTTTCTCCTTTTTTTTTTGTGTCCCACATTTAGGGTTTTGTATTGTATGTGGTCCAATGTGCCCTGAAATGTTGTCGTGTTGACTGAAATATTGTTGACTTTATGTGAATGTAAAACCAAATTTACCCTTGATTGTATTTGTCTTGTACAAGAAATGAGAATATTTTATGTGATATTTTCACCAAGGATTCTTTTGTAAAAGACCCTAAGTTAAAGTTAAGGTATGAAGGTGGGAATATTTATGCATTTAGTGGACAGGATAATGGTTATGGTCATTTTTTTAGAGCTAGTGACCTAATTAAGGAGATGGACTCAGAGTTTAGTGTTGATGATGTGAAGTTAAGGTGGAAATACAATTTTAAAATAATTTTTAATCAACAAATGTCAAGCTGGAAATAGGTTTAAAAACATATTAAAAAAATTAATTACACATGTACAGTCAAATATTATGCGTACTGGCACGTCATACTCCGCTAGTGAAACTTAAAATTAGAGATCAAAAGTGTGGATGAAAAATATTTAAAAGACCGTTCTTTAAAAAAATATTTTTCGAGGAATTAAAAATAAAAGTGGCTATATTTAGAGGGACCACAACAGATCTAACCCTTGATTTTATATTATAAAAAAAGATAACTACTGTTTCTTTTTTAAAATTAATAATATAAAAATAATAATAAATATCTAACTATATCTAATATTTATAAATTCAATAAACAAACTTTTATATGAAAAATAACTAGAAAATTACTGAACAAGCGAAGGTAATATAAAATAAAATACTTTTCTTAAAATAAAATAAGAAGTGAGAAATCTTATTCCAATTTTTTTAATCTCTCTCTACTTTTTTAAATTATTTTCATCCACATTTTTTGTCCTTGGCGTCAAACCCCACTAATGGAGTATGACTTGGCATTACACGTGAAATATTTGATCGTGGAAATAATTTTTTAATATGTTCTTAAACCAATTTACAGCTTGACATTTGTTAATTAAAAATAATTTTTAAAATCTTATTTTTTTATAATTTAATAAACAGCAACTTCTCTCAAATACATTAAATTTAAATCCATTCAGTGCTTTGTCTCTATCTTTCACGCATCATCAGTGTTGAAGAGGTTCATTTTTGCTTTGAAGTTCGTAGTTTTCGTTGAAGTAGGTTAATCGTTTTTCTTTCCGCTTCTGCTAGTGAAGAACTAGTTCGAGCTGTCTTGAAGAAATTTCAGTGTGATTTTTGAAGTTGTGGTCCCAACTGTATATGCATTTAATGTCTTTCGAATTGTTTATGGATTTCAATAGTTAATGTTTCTCCTTTTTTTTGTGTGTCCCACATTTAGGGTTCTGTATTGTATGTGGTCTAATGTGCCCTGAAATGTTGTCGTGTTGACTGAAATATTGTTGACTTTATGTGAATGTAAAACCAAATTTACCCTTGATTGTATTTGTCTTGTACAAGAAATGAGAATATTTTATGTGATATTTTCACCAAGGATTCTTTTGTAAAAGACCCTAAGTTAAAGTTAAGGTATGAAGGTGGGAATATTTATGCATTTAGTGGACAGGACAATGATTATGGTCATTTTTTTAGAGCTAGTGACCTAATTAAGGAGATGGACTCAGAGTTTAGTGTTGATGATGTGAAGTTAAGGTGGAAATACAATTTTAAAATAATTTTTAATCAACAAATGTCAAGCTGGAAATAGGTTTAAAAACATATTAAAAAAATTAATTACACATGTACAGTCAAATATTATGCGTAATGGCACGTCATACTCCGCTAGTGAAACTTAAAGTTAGAGATCAAAAGTGTGGATGAAAAATATTTAAAAGACCGTTCTTTAAAAAAATATTTTTCGAGGAATTAAAAATAAAAGTGGCTATATTTAGAGGGACCACAACAGATCTAACCCTTGATTTTATATTATAAAAAAAGATAACTACTGTTTCTTTTTTAAAATTAATAATATAAAAATAATAATAAATATCTAACTATATCTAATATTTATAAATTCAATAAACAAACTTTTATATGAAAAATAACTAGAAAATTACTGAACAAGCGAAGGTAATATAAAATAAAATACTTTTCTTAAAATAAAATAAGAAGTGAGAAATCTTATTCCAATTTTTTTAATCTCTCTCTACTTTTTTAAATTATTTTCATCCACATTTTTTGTCCTTGGCGTCAAACCCCACTAATGGAGTATGACTTGGCATTACACGTGAAATATTTGATCGTAGAAATAATTTTTTAATATGTTCTTAAACCAATTTACAGCTTGACATTTGTTAATTAAAAATAATTTTTAAAATCTTATTTTTTTATAATTTAATAAACAGCAACTTCTCTCAAATACATTAAATTTAAATCCATTCAGTGCTTTGTCTCTATCTTTAACGCATCATCAGTGTTGAAGAGGTTCATTTTTGCTTTGAAGTTCGTAGTTTTCGTTGAAGTAGGTTAATCGTTTTTCTTTCCGCTTCTGCTAGTGAAGAACTAGTTCGAGCTGTTTTGAAGAAATTTCAGTGTGATTTTTGAAGTTGTGGTCCCAATGTATATGCATTTAATGTCTTTCGAATTGTTTATGGATTTCAATAGTTAATGTTTCTCCTTTTTTTTTATGTGTCCCACATTTAGGGTTCTGTATTGTATGTGGTCCAATGTGCCCTGAAATGTTGTCGTGTTGACTGAAATATTGTTGACTTTATGTGAATGTAAAACCAAATTTACCCTTGATTGTATTTGTCTTGTACAAGAAATGAGAATATTTTATGTGATATTTTCACCAAGGATTCTTTTGTAAAAGACCCTAAGTTAAAGTTAAGGTATGAAGGTGGGAATATTTATGCATTTAGTGGACAGGACAATGATTATGGTCATTTTTTTAGAGCTAGTGACCTAATTAAGGAGATGGACTCAGAGTTTAGTGTTGATGATGTGAAGTTAAGGTGGAAATACAATTTTAAAATAATTTTTAATCAACAAATGTCAAGCTGGAAATAGGTTTAAAAACATATTAAAAAAATTAATTACACATGTACAGTCAAATATTATGCGTAATGGCACGTCATACTCCGCTAGTGAAACTTAAAGTTAGAGATCAAAAGTGTGGATGAAAAATATTTAAAAGACCGTTCTTTAAAAAAATATTTTTCGAGGAATTAAAAATAAAAGTGGCTATATTTAGAGGGACCACAACAGATCTAACCCTTGATTTTATATTATAAAAAAAGATAACTACTGTTTCTTTTTTAAAATTAATAATATAAAAATAATAATAAATATCTAACTATATCTAATATTTATAAATTCAATAAACAAACTTTTATATGAAAAATAACTAGAAAATTACTGAACAAGCGAAGGTAATATAAAATAAAATACTTTTCTTAAAATAAAATAAGAAGTGAGAAATCTTATTCCAATTTTTTTAATCTCTCTCTACTTTTTTAAATTATTTTCATCCACATTTTTTGTCCTTGGCGTCAAACCCCACTAATGGAGTATGACTTGGCATTACACGTGAAATATTTGATCGTAGAAATAATTTTTTAATATGTTCTTAAACCAATTTACAGCTTGACATTTGTTAATTAAAAATAATTTTTAAAATCTTATTTTTTTATAATTTAATAAACAGCAACTTCTCTCAAATACATTAAATTTAAATCCATTCAGTGCTTTGTCTCTATCTTTCACGCATCATCAGTGTTGAAGAGGTTCATTTTTGCTTTGAAGTTCGTAGTTTTCGTTGAAGTAGGTTAATCGTTTTTCTTTCCGCTTCTGCTAGTGAAGAACTAGTTCGAGCTGTCTTGAACAAATTTCAGTGTGATTTTTGAAGTTGTGGTCCCAACTGTATATGCATTTAATGTCTTTCGAATTGTTTATGGATTTCAATAGTTAATGTTTCTCCTTTTTTTTTATGTGTCCCACATTTAGGGTTCTGTATTGTATGTGGTCCAATGTGCCCTGAAATGTTGTCGTGTTGACTGAAATATTGTTGACTTTATGTGAATGTAAAACCAAATTTACCCTTGATTGTATTTGTCTTGTACAAGAACTGAGAATATTTTATGTGATATTTTCACCAAGGATTCTTTTGTAAAAGACCCTAAGTTAAAGTTAAGGTATGAAGGTGGGAATATTTATGCATTTAGTGGACAGGACAATGATTATGGTCATTTTTTTAGAGCTAGTGACCTAATTAAGGAGATGGACTCAGAGTTTAGTGTTGATGATGTGAAGTTAAGGTGGAAATACAATTTTAAAATAATTTTTAATCAACAAATGTCAAGCTGGAAATAGGTTTAAAAACATATTAAAAAAATTAATTACACATGTACAGTCAAATATTATGCGTAATGGCACGTCATACTCCGCTAGTGAAACTTAAAGTTAGAGATCAAAAGTGTGGATGAAAAATATTTAAAAGACCGTTCTTTAAAAAAATATTTTTCGAGGAATTAAAAATAAAAGTGGCTATATTTAGAGGGACCACAACAGATCTAACCCTTGATTTTATATTATAAAAAAAGATAACTACTGTTTCTTTTTTAAAATTAATAATATAAAAATAATAATAAATATCTAACTATATCTAATATTTATAAATTCAATAAACAAACTTTTATATGAAAAATAACTAGAAAATTACTGAACAAGCGAAGGTA
This sequence comes from Lathyrus tuberosus, assembly GCA_022829125.1. Lineage (NCBI taxonomy): Eukaryota > Viridiplantae > Streptophyta > Magnoliopsida > Fabales > Fabaceae > Lathyrus > Lathyrus tuberosus. The sequence goes on from JALAZF010000141.1 coordinate 11,982,802, forward strand.
ATATAAAATAAAATACTTTTCTTAAAATAAAATAAGAAGTGAGAAATCTTATTCCAATTTTTTTAATCTCTCTCTACTTTTTTAAATTATTTTCATCCACATTTTTTGTCCTTGGCGTCAAACCCCACTAATGGAGTATGACTTGGCATTACACGTGAAATATTTGATCGTAGAAATAATTTTTTAATATGTTCTTAAACCAATTTACAGCTTGACATTTGTTAATTAAAAATAATTTTAAAAACTTATTTTTTTATAATTTAATAAACAGCAACTTCTCTCAAATACATTAAATTTAAATCCATTCAGTGCTTTGTCTCTATCTTTCACGCATCATCAGTGTTGAAGAGGTTCATTTTTGCTTTGAAGTTCGTAGTTTTCGTTGAAGTAGGTTAATCGTTTTTCTTTCCGCTTCTGCTAGTGAAGAACTAGTTCGAGCTGTCTTGAACAAATTTCAGTGTGATTTTTGAAGTTGTGGTCCCAACTGTATATGCATTTAATGTCTTTCGAATTGTTTATGGATTTCAATAGTTAATGTTTCTCCTTTTTTTTTATGTGTCCCACATTTAGGGTTCTGTATTGTATGTGGTCCAATGTGCCCTGAAATGTTGTCGTGTTGACTGAAATATTGTTGACTTTATGTGAATGTAAAACCAAATTTACCCTTGATTGTATTTGTCTTGTACAAGAACTGAGAATATTTTATGTGATATTTTCACCAAGGATTCTTTTGTAAAAGACCCTAAGTTAAAGTTAAGGTATGAAGGTGGGAATATTTATGCATTTAGTGGACAGGACAATGATTATGGTCATTTTTTTAGAGCTAGTGACCTAATTAAGGAGATGGACTCAGAGTTTAGTGTTGATGATGTGAAGTTAAGGTGGAAATACAATTTTAAAATAATTTTTAATCAACAAATGTCAAGCTGGAAATAGGTTTAAAAACATATTAAAAAAATTAATTACACATGTACAGTCAAATATTATGCGTAATGGCACGTCATACTCCGCTAGTGAAACTTAAAGTTAGAGATCAAAAGTGTGGATGAAAAATATTTAAAAGACCGTTCTTTAAAAAAATATTTTTCGAGGAATTAAAAATAAAAGTGGCTATATTTAGAGGGACCACAACAGATCTAACCCTTGATTTTATATTATAAAAAAAGATAACTACTGTTTCTTTTTTAAAATTAATAATATAAAAATAATAATAAATATCTAACTATATCTAATATTTATAAATTCAATAAACAAACTTTTATATGAAAAATAACTAGAAAATTACTGAACAAGCGAAGGTAATATAAAATAAAATACTTTTCTTAAAATAAAATAAGAAGTGAGAAATCTTATTCCAATTTTTTTAATCTCTCTCTACTTTTTTAAATTATTTTCATCCACATTTTTTGTCCTTGGCGTCAAACCCCACTAATGGAGTATGACTTGGCATTACACGTGAAATATTTGATCGTGGAAATAATTTTTTAATATGTTCTTAAACCAATTTACAGCTTGACATTTGTTAATTAAAAATAATTTTTAAAATCTTATTTATTTATAATTTAATAAAAAGCAACTTCTCTCAAATACATTAAATTTAAATCCATTCAGTGTTTTGTCTCTATCTTTCACACATCATCAGTGTTGAAGAGGTTCATTTTTGCTTTGAAGTTCGTAGTTTTCGTTGAAGTAGGTTAATCGTTTTTCTTTCCGCTTCTGCTAGTGAAGAACTAGTTCGAGCTGTCTTGAAGAAATTTCAGTGTGATTTTTGAAGTTGTGGTCCCAACTGTATATGCATTTAATGTCTTTCGAATTGTTTATGGATTTCAATAGTTAATGTTTCTCCTTTTTTTTGTGTGTCCCACATTTAGGGTTTTGTATTGTATGTGGTCCAATGTGCCCTGAAATGTTGTCGTGTTGACTGAAATATTGTTGACTTTATGTGAATGTAAAACCAAATTTACCCTTGATTGTATTTGTCTTGTACAAGAAATGAGAATATTTTATGTGATATTTTCACCAAGGATTCTTTTGTAAAAGACCCTAAGTTAAAGTTAAGGTATGAAGGTGGGAATATTTATGCATTTAGTGGACAGGATAATGGTTATGGTCATTTTTTTAGAGCTAGTGACCTAATTAAGGAGATGGACTCAGAGTTTAGTGTTGATGATGTGAAGTTAAGGTGGAAATACAATTTTAAAATAATTTTTAATCAACAAATGTCAAGCTGGAAATAGGTTTAAAAACATATTAAAAAAATTAATTACACATGTACAGTCAAATATTATGCGTACTGGCACGTCATACTCCGCTAGTGAAACTTAAAATTAGAGATCAAAAGTGTGGATGAAAAATATTTAAAAGACCGTTCTTTAAAAAAATATTTTTCGAGGAATTAAAAATAAAAGTGGCTATATTTAGAGGGACCACAACAGATCTAACCCTTGATTTTATATTATAAAAAAAGATAACTACTGTTTCTTTTTTAAAATTAATAATATAAAAATAATAATAAATATCTAACTATATCTAATATTTATAAATTCAATAAACAAACTTTTATATGAAAAATAACTAGAAAATTACTGAACAAGCGAAGGTAATATAAAATAAAATACTTTTCTTAAAATAAAATAAGAAGTGAGAAATCTTATTCCAATTTTTTTAATCTCTCTCTACTTTTTTAAATTATTTTCATCCACATTTTTTGTCCTTGGCGTCAAACCCCACTAATGGAGTATGACTTGGCATTACACGTGAAATATTTGATCGTGGAAATAATTTTTTAATATGTTCTTAAACCAATTTACAGCTTGACATTTGTTAATTAAAAATAATTTTTAAAATCTTATTTTTTTATAATTTAATAAACAGCAACTTCTCTCAAATACATTAAATTTAAATCCATTCAGTGCTTTGTCTCTATCTTTCACGCATCATCAGTGTTGAAGAGGTTCATTTTTGCTTTGAAGTTCGTAGTTTTCGTTGAAGTAGGTTAATCGTTTTTCTTTCCGCTTCTGCTAGTGAAGAACTAGTTCGAGCTGTCTTGAAGAAATTTCAGTGTGATTTTTGAAGTTGTGGTCCCAACTGTATATGCATTTAATGTCTTTCGAATTGTTTATGGATTTCAATAGTTAATGTTTCTCCTTTTTTATGTGTGTCCCACATTTAGGGTTCTGTATTGTATGTGGTCCAATGTGCCCTGAAATGTTGTCGTGTTGACTGAAATATTGTTGACTTTATGTGAATGTAAAACCAAATTTACCCTTGATTGTATTTGTCTTGTACAAGAAATGAGAATATTTTATGTGATATTTTCACCAAGGATTCTTTTGTAAAAGACCCTAAGTTAAAGTTAAGGTATGAAGGTGGGAATATTTATGCATTTAGTGGACAGGACAATGATTATGGTCATTTTTTTAGAGCTAGTGACCTAATTAAGGAGATGGACTCAGAGTTTAGTGTTGATGATGTGAAGTTAAGGTGGAAATACAATTTTAAAATAATTTTTAATCAACAAATGTCAAGCTGGAAATAGGTTTAAAAACATATTAAAAAAATTAATTACACATGTACAGTCAAATATTATGCGTAATGGCACGTCATACTCCGCTAGTGAAACTTAAAGTTAGAGATCAAAAGTGTGGATGAAAAATATTTAAAAGACCGTTCTTTAAAAAAATATTTTTCGAGGAATTAAAAATAAAAGTGGCTATATTTAGAGGGACCACAACAGATCTAACCCTTGATTTTATATTATAAAAAAAGATAACTACTGTTTCTTTTTTAAAATTAATAATATAAAAATAATAATAAATATCTAACTATATCTAATATTTATAAATTCAATAAACAAACTTTTATATGAAAAATAACTAGAAAATTACTGAACAAGCGAAGGTAATATAAAATAAAATACTTTTCTTAAAATAAAATAAGAAGTGAGAAATCTTATTCCAATTTTTTTAATCTCTCTCTACTTTTTTAAATTATTTTCATCCACATTTTTTGTCCTTGGCGTCAAACCCCACTAATGGAGTATGACTTGGCATTACACGTGAAATATTTGATCGTAGAAATAATTTTTTAATATGTTCTTAAACCAATTTACAGCTTGACATTTGTTAATTAAAAATAATTTTTAAAATCTTATTTTTTTATAATTTAATAAACAGCAACTTCTCTCAAATACATTAAATTTAAATCCATTCAGTGCTTTGTCTCTATCTTTAACGCATCATCAGTGTTGAAGAGGTTCATTTTTGCTTTGAAGTTCGTAGTTTTCGTTGAAGTAGGTTAATCGTTTTTCTTTCCGCTTCTGCTAGTGAAGAACTAGTTCGAGCTGTTTTGAAGAAATTTCAGTGTGATTTTTGAAGTTGTGGTCCCAATGTATATGCATTTAATGTCTTTCGAATTGTTTATGGATTTCAATAGTTAATGTTTCTCCTTTTTTTTTATGTGTCCCACATTTAGGGTTCTGTATTGTATGTGGTCCAATGTGCCCTGAAATGTTGTCGTGTTGACTGAAATATTGTTGACTTTATGTGAATGTAAAACCAAATTTACCCTTGATTGTATTTGTCTTGTACAAGAACTGAGAATATTTTATGTGATATTTTCACCAAGGATTCTTTTGTAAAAGACCCTAAGTTAAAGTTAAGGTATGAAGGTGGGAATATTTATGCATTTAGTGGACAGGACAATGATTATGGTCATTTTTTTAGAGCTAGTGACCTAATTAAGGAGATGGACTCAGAGTTTAGTGTTGATGATGTGAAGTTAAGGTGGAAATACAATTTTAAAATAATTTTTAATCAACAAATGTCAAGCTGGAAATAGGTTTAAAAACATATTAAAAAAATTAATTACACATGTACAGTCAAATATTATGCGTAATGGCACGTCATACTCCGCTAGTGAAACTTAAAGTTAGAGATCAAAAGTGTGGATGAAAAATATTTAAAAGACCGTTCTTTAAAAAAATATTTTTCGAGGAATTAAAAATAAAAGTGGCTATATTTAGAGGGACCACAACAGATCTAACCCTTGATTTTATATTATAAAAAAAGATAACTACTGTTTCTTTTTTAAAATTAATAATATAAAAATAATAATAAATATCTAACTATATCTAATATTTATAAATTCAATAAACAAACTTTTATATGAAAAATAACTAGAAAATTACTGAACAAGCGAAGGTAATATAAAATAAAATACTTTTCTTAAAATAAAATAAGAAGTGAGAAATCTTATTCCAATTTTTTTAATCTCTCTCTACTTTTTTAAATTATTTTCATCCACATTTTTTGTCCTTGGCGTCAAACCCCACTAATGGAGTATGACTTGGCATTACACGTGAAATATTTGATCGTAGAAATAATTTTTTAATATGTTCTTAAACCAATTTACAGCTTGACATTTGTTAATTAAAAATAATTTTTAAAATCTTATTTTTTTATAATTTAATAAACAGCAACTTCTCTCAAATACATTAAATTTAAATCCATTCAGTGCTTTGTCTCTATCTTTAACGCATCATCAGTGTTGAAGAGGTTCATTTTTGCTTTGAAGTTCGTAGTTTTCGTTGAAGTAGGTTAATCGTTTTTCTTTCCGCTTCTGCTAGTGAAGAACTAGTTCGAGCTGTTTTGAAGAAATTTCAGTGTGATTTTTGAAGTTGTGGTCCCAATGTATATGCATTTAATGTCTTTCGAATTGTTTATGGATTTCAATAGTTAATGTTTCTCCTTTTTTTTTATGTGTCCCACATTTAGGGTTCTGTATTGTATGTGGTCCAATGTGCCCTGAAATGTTGTCGTGTTGACTGAAATATTGTTGACTTTATGTGAATGTAAAACCAAATTTACCCTTGATTGTATTTGTCTTGTACAAGAACTGAGAATATTTTATGTGATATTTTCACCAAGGATTCTTTTGTAAAAGACCCTAAGTTAAAGTTAAGGTATGAAGGTGGGAATATTTATGCATTTAGTGGACAGGACAATGATTATGGTCATTTTTTTAGAGCTAGTGACCTAATTAAGGAGATGGACTCAGAGTTTAGTGTTGATGATGTGAAGTTAAGGTGGAAATACAATTTTAAAATAATTTTTAATCAACAAATGTCAAGCTGGAAATAGGTTTAAAAACATATTAAAAAAATTAATTACACATGTACAGTCAAATATTATGCGTAATGGCACGTCATACTCCGCTAGTGAAACTTAAAGTTAGAGATCAAAAGTGTGGATGAAAAATATTTAAAAGACCGTTCTTTAAAAAAATATTTTTCGAGGAATTAAAAATAAAAGTGGCTATATTTAGAGGGACCACAACAGATCTAACCCTTGATTTTATATTATAAAAAAAGATAACTACTGTTTCTTTTTTAAAATTAATAATATAAAAATAATAATAAATATCTAACTATATCTAATATTTATAAATTCAATAAACAAACTTTTATATGAAAAATAACTAGAAAATTACTGAACAAGCGAAGGTAATATAAAATAAAATACTTTTCTTAAAATAAAATAAGAAGTGAGAAATCTTATTCCAATTTTTTTAATCTCTCTCTACTTTTTTAAATTATTTTCATCCACATTTTTTGTCCTTGGCGTCAAACCCCACTAATGGAGTATGACTTGGCATTACACGTGAAATATTTGATCGTAGAAATAATTTTTTAATATGTTCTTAAACCAATTTACAGCTTGACATTTGTTAATTAAAAATAATTTTTAAAATCTTATTTTTTTATAATTTAATAAACAGCAACTTCTCTCAAATACATTAAATTTAAATCCATTCAGTGCTTTGTCTCTATCTTTAACGCATCATCAGTGTTGAAGAGGTTCATTTTTGCTTTGAAGTTCGTAGTTTTCGTTGAAGTAGGTTAATCGTTTTTCTTTCCGCTTCTGCTAGTGAAGAACTAGTTCGAGCTGTTTTGAAGAAATTTCAGTGTGATTTTTGAAGTTGTGGTCCCAATGTATATGCATTTAATGTCTTTCGAATTGTTTATGGATTTCAATAGTTAATGTTTCTCCTTTTTTTTTATGTGTCCCACATTTAGGGTTCTGTATTGTATGTGGTCCAATGTGCCCTGAAATGTTGTCGTGTTGACTGAAATATTGTTGACTTTATGTGAATGTAAAACCAAATTTACCCTTGATTGTATTTGTCTTGTACAAGAACTGAGAATATTTTATGTGATATTTTCACCAAGGATTCTTTTGTAAAAGACCCTAAGTTAAAGTTAAGGTATGAAGGTGGGAATATTTATGCATTTAGTGGACAGGACAATGATTATGGTCATTTTTTTAGAGCTAGTGACCTAATTAAGGAGATGGACTCAGAGTTTAGTGTTGATGATGTGAAGTTAAGGTGGAAATACAATTTTAAAATAATTTTTAATCAACAAATGTCAAGCTGGAAATAGGTTTAAAAACATATTAAAAAAATTAATTACACATGTACAGTCAAATATTATGCGTAATGGCACGTCATACTCCGCTAGTGAAACTTAAAGTTAGAGATCAAAAGTGTGGATGAAAAATATTTAAAAGACCGTTCTTTAAAAAAATATTTTTCGAGGAATTAAAAATAAAAGTGGCTATATTTAGAGGGACCACAACAGATCTAACCCTTGATTTTATATTATAAAAAAAGATAACTACTGTTTCTTTTTTAAAATTAATAATATAAAAATAATAATAAATATCTAACTATATCTAATATTTATAAATTCAATAAACAAACTTTTATATGAAAAATAACTAGAAAATTACTGAACAAGCGAAGGTAATATAAAATAAAATACTTTTCTTAAAATAAAATAAGAAGTGAGAAATCTTATTCCAATTTTTTTAATCTCTCTCTACTTTTTTAAATTATTTTCATCCACATTTTTTGTCCTTGGCGTCAAACCCCACTAATGGAGTATGACTTGGCATTACACGTGAAATATTTGATCGTAGAAATAATTTTTTAATATGTTCTTAAACCAATTTACAGCTTGACATTTGTTAATTAAAAATAATTTTTAAAATCTTATTTTTTTATAATTTAATAAACAGCAACTTCTCTCAAATACATTAAATTTAAATCCATTCAGTGCTTTGTCTCTATCTTTCACGCATCATCAGTGTTGAAGAGGTTCATTTTTGCTTTGAAGTTCGTAGTTTTCGTTGAAGTAGGTTAATCGTTTTTCTTTCCGCTTCTGCTAGTGAAGAACTAGTTCGAGCTGTCTTGAACAAATTTCAGTGTGATTTTTGAAGTTGTGGTCCCAACTGTATATGCATTTAATGTCTTTCGAATTGTTTATGGATTTCAATAGTTAATGTTTCTCCTTTTTTTTTATGTGTCCCACATTTAGGGTTCTGTATTGTATGTGGTCCAATGTGCCCTGAAATGTTGTCGTGTTGACTGAAATATTGTTGACTTTATGTGAATGTAAAACCAAATTTACCCTTGATTGTATTTGTCTTGTACAAGAACTGAGAATATTTTATGTGATATTTTCACCAAGGATTCTTTTGTAAAAGACCCTAAGTTAAAGTTAAGGTATGAAGGTGGGAATATTTATGCATTTAGTGGACAGGACAATGATTATGGTCATTTTTTTAGAGCTAGTGACCTAATTAAGGAGATGGACTCAGAGTTTAGTGTTGATGATGTGAAGTTAAGGTGGAAATACAATTTTAAAATAATTTTTAATCAACAAATGTCAAGCTGGAAATAGGTTTAAAAACATATTAAAAAAATTAATTACACATGTACAGTCAAATATTATGCGTAATGGCACGTCATACTCCGCTAGTGAAACTTAAAGTTAGAGATCAAAAGTGTGGATGAAAAATATTTAAAAGACCGTTCTTTAAAAAAATATTTTTCGAGGAATTAAAAATAAAAGTGGCTATATTTAGAGGGACCACAACAGATCTAACCCTTGATTTTATATTATAAAAAAAGATAACTACTGTTTCTTTTTTAAAATTAATAATATAAAAATAATAATAAATATCTAACTATATCTAATATTTATAAATTCAATAAACAAACTTTTATATGAAAAATAACTAGAAAATTACTGAACAAGCGAAGGTAATATAAAATAAAATACTTTTCTTAAAATAAAATAAGAAGTGAGAAATCTTATTCCAATTTTTTTAATCTCTCTCTACTTTTTTAAATTATTTTCATCCACATTTTTTGTCCTTGGCGTCAAACCCCACTAATGGAGTATGACTTGGCATTACACGTGAAATATTTGATCGTAGAAATAATTTTTTAATATGTTCTTAAACCAATTTACAGCTTGACATTTGTTAATTAAAAATAATTTTTAAAATCTTATTTTTTTATAATTTAATAAACAGCAACTTCTCTCAAATACATTAAATTTAAATCCATTCAGTGCTTTGTCTCTATCTTTCACGCATCATCAGTGTTGAAGAGGTTCATTTTTGCTTTGAAGTTCGTAGTTTTCGTTGAAGTAGGTTAATCGTTTTTCTTTCCGCTTCTGCTAGTGAAGAACTAGTTCGAGCTGTCTTGAACAAATTTCAGTGTGATTTTTGAAGTTGTGGTCCCAACTGTATATGCATTTAATGTCTTTCGAATTGTTTATGGATTTCAATAGTTAATGTTTCTCCTTTTTTTTTATGTGTCCCACATTTAGGGTTCTGTATTGTATGTGGTCCAATGTGCCCTGAAATGTTGTCGTGTTGACTGAAATATTGTTGACTTTATGTGAATGTAAAACCAAATTTACCCTTGATTGTATTTGTCTTGTACAAGAACTGAGAATATTTTATGTGATATTTTCACCAAGGATTCTTTTGTAAAAGACCCTAAGTTAAAGTTAAGGTATGAAGGTGGGAATATTTATGCATTTAGTGGACAGGACAATGATTATGGTCATTTTTTTAGAGCTAGTGACCTAATTAAGGAGATGGACTCAGAGTTTAGTGTTGATGATGTGAAGTTAAGGTGGAAATACAATTTTAAAATAATTTTTAATCAACAAATGTCAAGCTGGAAATAGGTTTAAAAACATATTAAAAAAATTAATTACACATGTACAGTCAAATATTATGCGTAATGGCACGTCATACTCCGCTAGTGAAACTTAAAGTTAGAGATCAAAAGTGTGGATGAAAAATATTTAAAAGACCGTTCTTTAAAAAAATATTTTTCGAGGAATTAAAAATAAAAGTGGCTATATTTAGAGGGACCACAACAGATCTAACCCTTGATTTTATATTATAAAAAAAGATAACTACTGTTTCTTTTTTAAAATTAATAATATAAAAATAATAATAAATATCTAACTATATCTAATATTTATAAATTCAATAAACAAACTTTTATATGAAAAATAACTAGAAAATTACTGAACAAGCGAAGGTAATATAAAATAAAATACTTTTCTTAAAATAAAATAAGAAGTGAGAAATCTTATTCCAATTTTTTTAATCTCTCTCTACTTTTTTAAATTATTTTCATCCACATTTTTTGTCCTTGGCGTCAAACCCCACTAATGGAGTATGACTTGGCATTACACGTGAAATATTTGATCGTAGAAATAATTTTTTAATATGTTCTTAAACCAATTTACAGCTTGACATTTGTTAATTAAAAATAATTTTTAAAATCTTATTTTTTTATAATTTAATAAACAGCAACTTCTCTCAAATACATTAAATTTAAATCCATTCAGTGCTTTGTCTCTATCTTTAACGCATCATCAGTGTTGAAGAGGTTCATTTTTGCTTTGAAGTTCGTAGTTTTCGTTGAAGTAGGTTAATCGTTTTTCTTTCCGCTTCTGCTAGTGAAGAACTAGTTCGAGCTGTTTTGAAGAAATTTCAGTGTGATTTTTGAAGTTGTGGTCCCAATGTATATGCATTTAATGTCTTTCGAATTGTTTATGGATTTCAATAGTTAATGTTTCTCCTTTTTTTTTATGTGTCCCACATTTAGGGTTCTGTATTGTATGTGGTCCAATGTGCCCTGAAATGTTGTCGTGTTGACTGAAATATTGTTGACTTTATGTGAATGTAAAACCAAATTTACCCTTGATTGTATTTGTCTTGTACAAGAACTGAGAATATTTTATGTGATATTTTCACCAAGGATTCTTTTGTAAAAGACCCTAAGTTAAAGTTAAGGTATGAAGGTGGGAATATTTATGCATTTAGTGGACAGGACAATGATTATGGTCATTTTTTTAGAGCTAGTGACCTAATTAAGGAGATGGACTCAGAGTTTAGTGTTGATGATGTGAAGTTAAGGTGGAAATACAATTTTAAAATAATTTTTAATCAACAAATGTCAAGCTGGAAATAGGTTTAAAAACATATTAAAAAAATTAATTACACATGTACAGTCAAATATTATGCGTAATGGCACGTCATACTCCGCTAGTGAAACTTAAAGTTAGAGATCAAAAGTGTGGATGAAAAATATTTAAAAGACCGTTCTTTAAAAAAATATTTTTCGAGGAATTAAAAATAAAAGTGGCTATATTTAGAGGGACCACAACAGATCTAACCCTTGATTTTATATTATAAAAAAAGATAACTACTGTTTCTTTTTTAAAATTAATAATATAAAAATAATAATAAATATCTAACTATATCTAATATTTATAAATTCAATAAACAAACTTTTATATGAAAAATAACTAGAAAATTACTGAACAAGCGAAGGTAATATAAAATAAAATACTTTTCTTAAAATAAAATAAGAAGTGAGAAATCTTATTCCAATTTTTTTAATCTCTCTCTACTTTTTTAAATTATTTTCATCCACATTTTTTGTCCTTGGCGTCAAACCCCACTAATGGAGTATGACTTGGCATTACACGTGAAATATTTGATCGTAGAAATAATTTTTTAATATGTTCTTAAACCAATTTACAGCTTGACATTTGTTAATTAAAAATAATTTTTAAAATCTTATTTTTTTATAATTTAATAAACAGCAACTTCTCTCAAATACATTAAATTTAAATCCATTCAGTGCTTTGTCTCTATCTTTCACGCATCATCAGTGTTGAAGAGGTTCATTTTTGCTTTGAAGTTCGTAGTTTTCGTTGAAGTAGGTTAATCGTTTTTCTTTCCGCTTCTGCTAGTGAAGAACTAGTTCGAGCTGTCTTGAACAAATTTCAGTGTGATTTTTGAAGTTGTGGTCCCAACTGTATATGCATTTAATGTCTTTCGAATTGTTTATGGATTTCAATAGTTAATGTTTCTCCTTTTTTTTTATGTGTCCCACATTTAGGGTTCTGTATTGTATGTGGTCCAATGTGCCCTGAAATGTTGTCGTGTTGACTGAAATATTGTTGACTTTATGTGAATGTAAAACCAAATTTACCCTTGATTGTATTTGTCTTGTACAAGAACTGAGAATATTTTATGTGATATTTTCACCAAGGATTCTTTTGTAAAAGACCCTAAGTTAAAGTTAAGGTATGAAGGTGGGAATATTTATGCATTTAGTGGACAGGACAATGATTATGGTCATTTTTTTAGAGCTAGTGACCTAATTAAGGAGATGGACTCAGAGTTTAGTGTTGATGATGTGAAGTTAAGGTGGAAATACAATTTTAAAATAATTTTTAATCAACAAATGTCAAGCTGGAAATAGGTTTAAAAACATATTAAAAAAATTAATTACACATGTACAGTCAAATATTATGCGTAATGGCACGTCATACTCCGCTAGTGAAACTTAAAGTTAGAGATCAAAAGTGTGGATGAAAAATATTTAAAAGACCGTTCTTTAAAAAAATATTTTTCGAGGAATTAAAAATAAAAGTGGCTATATTTAGAGGGACCACAACAGATCTAACCCTTGATTTTATATTATAAAAAAAGATAACTACTGTTTCTTTTTTAAAATTAATAATATAAAAATAATAATAAATATCTAACTATATCTAATATTTATAAATTCAATAAACAAACTTTTATATGAAAAATAACTAGAAAATTACTGAACAAGCGAAGGTAATATAAAATAAAATACTTTTCTTAAAATAAAATAAGAAGTGAGAAATCTTATTCCAATTTTTTTAATCTCTCTCTACTTTTTTAAATTATTTTCATCCACATTTTTTGTCCTTGGCGTCAAACCCCACTAATGGAGTATGACTTGGCATTACACGTGAAATATTTGATCGTAGAAATAATTTTTTAATATGTTCTTAAACCAATTTACAGCTTGACATTTGTTAATTAAAAATAATTTTTAAAATCTTATTTTTTTATAATTTAATAAACAGCAACTTCTCTCAAATACATTAAATTTAAATCCATTCAGTGCTTTGTCTCTATCTTTCACGCATCATCAGTGTTGAAGAGGTTCATTTTTGCTTTGAAGTTCGTAGTTTTCGTTGAAGTAGGTTAATCGTTTTTCTTTCCGCTTCTGCTAGTGAAGAACTAGTTCGAGCTGTCTTGAACAAATTTCAGTGTGATTTTTGAAGTTGTGGTCCCAACTGTATATGCATTTAATGTCTTTCGAATTGTTTATGGATTTCAATAGTTAATGTTTCTCCTTTTTTTTTATGTGTCCCACATTTAGGGTTCTGTATTGTATGTGGTCCAATGTGCCCTGAAATGTTGTCGTGTTGACTGAAATATTGTTGACTTTATGTGAATGTAAAACCAAATTTACCCTTGATTGTATTTGTCTTGTACAAGAAAAGAGAATATTTTATGTGATATTTTCACCAAGGATTCTTTTGTAAAAGACCCTAAGTTAAAGTTAAGGTATGAAGGTGGGAATATTTATGCATTTAGTGGACAGGACAATGATTATGGTCATTTTTTTAGAGCTAGTGACCTAATTAAGGAGATGGACTCAGAGTTTAGTGTTGATGATGTGAAGTTAAGGTGGAAATACAATTTTAAAATAATTTTTAATCAACAAATGTCAAGCTGGAAATAGGTTTAAAAACATATTAAAAAAATTAATTACACATGTACAGTCAAATATTATGCGTACTGGCACGTCATACTCCGCTAGTGAAACTTAAAATTAGAGATCAAAAGTGTGGATGAAAAATATTTAAAAGACCGTTCTTTAAAAAAATATTTTTCGAGGAATTAAAAATAAAAGTGGCTATATTTAGAGGGACCACAACAGATCTAACCCTTGATTTTATATTATAAAAAAAGATAACTACTGTTTCTTTTTTAAAATTAATAATATAAAAATAATAATAAATATCTAACTATATCTAATATTTATAAATTCAATAAACAAACTTTTATATGAAAAATAACTAGAAAATTACTAAACAAGCGAAGGTAATATAAAATAAAATACTTTTCTTAAAATAAAATAAGAAGTGAGAAATCTTATTCCAATTTTTTTAATCTCTCTCTACTTTTTTAAATTATTTTCATCCACATTTTTTGTCCTTGGCGTCAAACCCCACTAATGGAGTATGACTTGGCATTACACGTGAAATATTTGATCGTAGAAATAATTTTTTAATATGTTCTTAAACCAATTTACAGCTTGACATTTGTTAATTAAAAATAATTTTTAAAATCTTATTTTTTTATAATTTAATAAACAGCAACTTCTCTCAAATACATTAAATTTAAATCCATTCAGTGCTTTGTCTCTATCTTTCACGCATCATCAGTGTTGAAGAGGTTCATTTTTGCTTTGAAGTTCGTAGTTTTCGTTGAAGTAGGTTAATCGTTTTTCTTTCCGCTTCTGCTAGTGAAGAACTAGTTCGAGCTGTCTTGAAGAAATTTCAGTGTGATTTTTGAAGTTGTGGTCCCAACTGTATATGCATTTAATGTCTTTCGAATTGTTTATGGATTTCAATAGTTAATGTTTCTCCTTTTTTTTTATGTGTCCCACATTTAGGGTTCTGTATTGTATGTGGTCCAATGTGCCCTGAAATGTTGTCGTGTTGACTGAAATATTGTTGACTTTATGTGAATGTAAAACCAAATTTACCCTTGATTGTATTTGTCTTGTACAAGAAATGAGAATATTTTATTTGATATTTTCACGAAGGATTCTTTTGTAAAAGACCCTAAGTTAAAGTTAAGGTATGAAGGTGGGAATATTTATGCATTTAGTGGACAGGACAATGATTATGGTCATTTTTTTAGAGATAGTGACCTAATTAAGGAGATGGACTCAGAGTTTAGTGTTGATGATGTGAAGTTAAGGTGGAAATACAATTTTAAAATAATTTTTAATCAACAAATGTCAAGCTGGAAATAGGTTTAAAAACATATTAAAAAAATTAATTACACATGTACAGTCAAATATTATGCGTACTGGCACGTCATACTCCGCTAGTGAAACTTAAAATTAGAGATCAAAAGTGTGGATGAAAAATATTTAAAAGACCGTTCTTTAAAAAAATATTTTTCGAGGAATTAAAAATAAAAGTGGCTATATTTAGAGGGACCACAACAGATCTAACCCTTGATTTTATATTATAAAAAAAGATAACTACTGTTTCTTTTTTAAAATTAATAATATAAAAATAATAATAAATATCTAACTATATCTAATATTTATAAATTCAATAAACAAACTTTTATATGAAAAATAACTAGAAAATTACTGAACAAGCGAAGGTAATATAAAATAAAATACTTTTCTTAAAATAAAATAAGAAGTGAGAAATCTTATTCCAATTTTTTTAATCTCTCTCTACTTTTTTAAATTATTTTCATCCACGTTTTTTGTCCTTGGCGTCAAACCCCACTAATGGAGTATGACTTGGCATTACACGTGAAATATTTGATCGTGGAAATAATTTTTTAATATGTTCTTAAACCAATTTACAGCTTGACATTTGTTAATTAAAAATAATTTTTAAAATCTTATTTATTTATAATTTAATAAAAAGCAACTTCTCTCAAATACATTAAATTTAAATCCATTCAGTGTTTTGTCTCTATCTTTCACGCATCATCAGTGTTGAAGAGGTTCATTTTTGCTTTGAAGTTCGTAGTTTTCGTTGAAGTAGGTTAATCGTTTTTCTTTCCGCTTCTGCTAGTGAAGAACTAGTTCGAGCTGTCTTGAAGAAATTTCAGTGTGATTTTTGAAGTTGTGGTCCCAACTGTATATGCATTTAATGTCTTTCGAATTGTTTATGGATTTCAATAGTTAATGTTTCTCCTTTTTTTTATGTGTCCCACATTTAGGGTTCTGTATTGTATGTGGTCCAATGTGCCCTGAAATGTTGTCGTGTTGACTGAAATATTGTTTACTTTATGTGAATGTAAAACCAAATTTACCCTTGATTGTATTTGTCTTGTACAAGAAATGAGAATATTTTATGTGATATTTTCACGAAGGATTCTTTTGTAAAAGACCCTAAGTTAAAGTTAAGGTATGAAGGTGGGAATATTTATGCATTTAGTGGACAGGACAATGATTATGGTCATTTTTTTAGAGCTAGTGACCTAATTAAGGAGATGGACTCAGAGTTTAGTGTTGATGATGTGAAGTTAAGGTGGAAATACAATTTTAAAATAATTTTTAATCAACAAATGTCAAGCTGGAAATAGGTTTAAAAACATATTAAAAAAATTAATTACACATGTACAGTCAAATATTATGCGTACTGGCACGTAATACTCCGCTAGTGAAACTTAAAATTAGAGATCAAAAGTGTGGATGAAAAATATTTAAAAGACCGTTCTTTAAAAAAATATTTTTCGAGGAATTAAAAATAAAAGTGGCTATATTTAGAGGGACCACAACAGATCTAACCCTTGATTTTATATTATAAAAAAAGATAACTACTGTTTCTTTTTTAAAATTAATAATATAAAAATAATAATAAATATCTAACTATATCTAATATTTATAAATTCAATAAACAAACTTTTATATGAAAAATAACTAGAAAATTACTGAACAAGCGAAGGTAATATAAAATAAAATAAGAAGTGAGAAATCTTATTCCAATTTTTTTAATCTCTCTCTACTTTTTTAAATTATTTTCATCCACATTTTTTGTCCTTGGCGTCAAACCCCACTAATGGAGTATGACTTGGCATTACACGTGAAATATTTGATCGTAGAAATAATTTTTTAATATGTTCTTAAACCAATTTACAGCTTGACATTTGTTAATTAAAAATAATTTTTAAAATCTTATTTTTTTATAATTTAATAAACAGCAACTTCTCTCAAATACATTAAATTTAAATCCATTCAGTGCTTTGTCTCTATCTTTCACGCATCATCAGTGTTGAAGAGGTTCATTTTTGCTTTGAAGTTCGTAGTTTTCGTTGAAGTAGGTTAATCGTTTTTCTTTCCGCTTCTGCTAGTGAAGAACTAGTTCGAGCTGTCTTGAAGAAATTTCAGTGTGATTTTTGAAGTTGTGGTCCCAACTGTATATGCATTTAATGTCTTTCGAATTGTTTATGGATTTCAATAGTTAATGTTTCTCCTTTTTTTTTATGTGTCCCACATTTAGGGTTCTGTATTGTATGTGGTCCAATGTGCCCTGAAATGTTGTCGTGTTGACTGAAATATTGTTGACTTTATGTGAATGTAAAACCAAATTTACCCTTGATTGTATTTGTCTTGTACAAGAAATGAGAATATTTTATGTGATATTTTCACCAAGGATTCTTTTGTAAAAGACCCTAAGTTAAAGTTAAGGTATGAAGGTGGGAATATTTATGCATTTAGTGGACAGGACAATGATTATGGTCATTTTTTTAGAGCTAGTGACCTAATTAAGGAGATGGACTCAGAGTTTAGTGTTGATGATGTGAAGTTAAGGTGGAAATACAATTTTAAAATAATTTTTAATCAACAAATGTCAAGCTGGAAATAGGTTTAAAAACATATTAAAAAAATTAATTACACATGTACAGTCAAATATTATGCGTACTGGCACGTCATACTCCGCTAGTGAAACTTAAAATTAGAGATCAAAAGTGTGGATGAAAAATATTTAAAAGACCGTTCTTTAAAAAAATATTTTTCGAGGAATTAAAAATAAAAGTGGCTATATTTAGAGGGACCACAACAGATCTAACCCTTGATTTTATATTATAAAAAAAGATAACTACTGTTTCTTTTTTAAAATTAATAATATAAAAATAATAATAAATATCTAACTATATCTAATATTTATAAATTCAATAAACAAACTTTTATATGAAAAATAACTAGAAAATTACTGAACAAGCGAAGGTAATATAAAATAAAATAAGAAGTGAGAAATCTTATTCCAATTTTTTTAATCTCTCTCTACTTTTTTAAATTATTTTCATCCACATTTTTTGTCCTTGGCGTCAAACCCCACTAATGGAGTATGACTTGGCATTACACGTGAAATATTTGATCGTAGAAATAAGTTTTTAATATGTTCTTAAACCAATTTACAGCTTGACATTTGTTAATTAAAAATAATTTTTAAAATCTTATTTTTTTATAATTTAATAAACAGCAACTTCTCTCAAATACATTAAATTTAAATCCATTCAGTGCTTTGTCTCTATCTTTCACGCATCATCAGTGTTGAAGAGGTTCATTTTTTCTTTGAAGTTCGTAGTTTTCGTTGAAGTAGGTTAATCGTTTTTCTTTCCGCTTCTGCTAGTGAAGAACTAGTTCGAGCTGTCTTGAAGAAATTTCAGTGTGATTTTTGAAGTTGTGGTCCCAACTGTATATGCATTTAATGTCTTTCGAATTGTTTATGGATTTCAATAGTTAATGTTTCTCCTTTTTTTTTATGTGTCCCACATTTAGGGTTCTGTATTGTATGTGGTCCAATGTGCCCTGAAATGTTGTCGTGTTGACTGAAATATTGTTGACTTTATGTGAATGTAAAACCAAATTTACCCTTGATTGTATTTGTCTTGTACAAGAAATGAGAATATTTTATGTGATATTTTCACCAAGGATTCTTTTGTAAAAGACCCTAAGTTAAAGTTAAGGTATGAAGGTGGGAATATTTATGCATTTAGTGGACAGGACAATGATTATGGTCATTTTTTTAGAGCTAGTGACCTAATTAAGGAGATGGACTCAGAGTTTAGTGTTGATGATGTGAAGTTAAGGTGGAAATACAATTTTAAAATAATTTTTAATCAACAAATGTCAAGCTGGAAATAGGTTTAAAAACATATTAAAAAAATTAATTACACATGTACAGTCAAATATTATGCGTACTGGCACGTCATACTCCGCTAGTGAAACTTAAAATTAGAGATCAAAAGTGTGGATGAAAAATATTTAAAAGACCGTTCTTTAAAAAAATATTTTTCGAGGAATTAAAAATAAAAGTGGCTATATTTAGAGGGACCACAACAGATCTAACCCTTGATTTTATATTATAAAAAAAGATAACTACTGTTTCTTTTTTAAAATTAATAATATAAAAATAATAATAAATATCTAACTATATCTAATATTTATAAATTCAATAAACAAACTTTTATATGAAAAATAACTAGAAAATTACTGAACAAGCGAAGGTAATATAAAATAAAATAAGAAGTGAGAAATCTTATTCCAATTTTTTTAATCTCTCTCTACTTTTTTAAATTATTTTCATCCACATTTTTTGTCCTTGGCGTCAAACCCCACTAATGGAGTATGACTTGGCATTACACGTGAAATATTTGATCGTAGAAATAAGTTTTTAATATGTTCTTAAACCAATTTACAGCTTGACATTTGTTAATTAAAAATAATTTTTAAAATCTTATTTTTTTATAATTTAATAAACAGCAACTTCTCTCAAATACATTAAATTTAAATCCATTCAGTGCTTTGTCTCTATCTTTCACGCATCATCAGTGTTGAAGAGGTTCATTTTTTCTTTGAAGTTCGTAGTTTTCGTTGAAGTAGGTTAATCGTTTTTCTTTCCGCTTCTGCTAGTGAAGAACTAGTTCGAGCTGTCTTGAAGAAATTTCAGTGTGATTTTTGAAGTTGTGGTCCCAACTGTATATGCATTTAATGTCTTTCGAATTGTTTATGGATTTCAATAGTTAATGTTTCTCCTTTTTTTTTATGTGTCCCACATTTAGGGTTCTGTATTGTATGTGGTCCAATGTGCCCTGAAATGTTGTCGTGTTGACTGAAATATTGTTGACTTTATGTGAATGTAAAACCAAATTTACCCTTGATTGTATTTGTCTTGTACAAGAAATGAGAATATTTTATGTGATATTTTCACCAAGGATTCTTTTGTAAAAGACCCTAAGTTAAAGTTAAGGTATGAAGGTGGGAATATTTATGCATTTAGTGGACAGGACAATGATTATGGTCATTTTTTTAGAGCTAGTGACCTAATTAAGGAGATGGACTCAGAGTTTAGTGTTGATGATGTGAAGTTAAGGTGGAAATACAATTTTAAAATAATTTTTAATCAACAAATGTCAAGCTGGAAATAGGTTTAAAAACATATTAAAAAAATTAATTACACATGTACAGTCAAATATTATGCGTACTGGCACGTCATACTCCGCTAGTGAAACTTAAAATTAGAGATCAAAAGTGTGGATGAAAAATATTTAAAAGACCGTTCTTTAAAAAAATATTTTTCGAGGAATTAAAAATAAAAGTGGCTATATTTAGAGGGACCACAACAGATCTAACCCTTGATTTTATATTATAAAAAAAGATAACTACTGTTTCTTTTTTAAAATTAATAATATAAAAATAATAATAAATATCTAACTATATCTAATATTTATAAATTCAATAAACAAACTTTTATATGAAAAATAACTAGAAAATTACTGAACAAGCGAAGGTAATATAAAATAAAATACTTTTCTTAAAATAAAATAAGAAGTGAGAAATCTTATTCCAATTTTTTTAATCTCTCTCTACTTTTTTAAATTATTTTCATCCACGTTTTTTGTCCTTGGCGTCAAACCCCACTAATGGAGTATGACTTGGCATTACACGTGAAATATTTGATCGTGGAAATAATTTTTTAATATGTTCTTAAACCAATTTACAGCTTGACATTTGTTAATTAAAAATAATTTTTAAAATCTTATTTATTTATAATTTAATAAAAAGCAACTTCTCTCAAATACATTAAATTTAAATCCATTCAGTGTTTTGTCTCTATCTTTCACGCATCATCAGTGTTGAAGAGGTTCATTTTTGCTTTGAAGTTCGTAGTTTTCGTTGAAGTAGGTTAATCGTTTTTCTTTCCGCTTCTGCTAGTGAAGAACTAGTTCGAGCTGTCTTGAAGAAATTTCAGTGTGATTTTTGAAGTTGTGGTCCCAACTGTATATGCATTTAATGTCTTTCGAATTGTTTATGGATTTCAATAGTTAATGTTTCTCCTTTTTTTTGTGTGTCCCACATTTAGGGTTCTGTATTGTATGTGGTCCAATGTGCCCTGAAATGTTGTCGTGTTGACTGAAATATTGTTGACTTTATGTGAATGTAAAACCAAATTTACCCTTGATTGTATTTGTCTTGTACAAGAAATGAGAATATTTTATGTGATATTTTCACCAAGGATTCTTTTGTAAAAGACCCTAAGTTAAAGTTAAGGTATGAAGGTGGGAATATTTATGCATTTAGTGGACAGGACAATGATTATGGTCATTTTTTTAGAGCTAGTGACCTAATTAAGGAGATGGACTCAGAGTTTAGTGTTGATGATGTGAAGTTAAGGTGGAAATACAATTTTAAAATAATTTTTAATCAACAAATGTCAAGCTGGAAATAGGTTTAAAAACATATTAAAAAAATTAATTACACATGTACAGTCAAATATTATGCGTACTGGCACGTCATACTCCGCTAGTGAAACTTAAAATTAGAGATCAAAAGTGTGGATGAAAAATATTTAAAAGACCGTTCTTTAAAAAAATATTTTTCGAGGAATTAAAAATAAAAGTGGCTATATTTAGAGGGACCACAACAGATCTAACCCTTGATTTTATATTATAAAAAAAGATAACTACTGTTTCTTTTTTAAAATTAATAATATAAAAATAATAATAAATATCTAACTATATCTAATATTTATAAATTCAATAAACAAACTTTTATATGAAAAATAACTAGAAAATTACTGAACAAGCGAAGGTAATATAAAATAAAATACTTTTCTTAAAATAAAATAAGAAGTGAGAAATCTTATTCCAATTTTTTTAATCTCTCTCTACTTTTTTAAATTATTTTCATCCACGTTTTTTGTCCTTGGCGTCAAACCCCACTAATGGAGTATGACTTGGCATTACACGTGAAATATTTGATCGTGGAAATAATTTTTTAATATGTTCTTAAACCAATTTACAGCTTGACATTTGTTAATTAAAAATAATTTTTAAAATCTTATTTATTTATAATTTAATAAAAAGCAACTTCTCTCAAATACATTAAATTTAAATCCATTCAGTGTTTTGTCTCTATCTTTCACGCATCATCAGTGTTGAAGAGGTTCATTTTTGCTTTGAAGTTCGTAGTTTTCGTTGAAGTAGGTTAATCGTTTTTCTTTCCGCTTCTGCTAGTGAAGAACTAGTTCGAGCTGTCTTGAAGAAATTTCAGTGTGATTTTTGAAGTTGTGGTCCCAACTGTATATGCATTTAATGTCTTTCGAATTGTTTATGGATTTCAATAGTTAATGTTTCTCCTTTTTTTTGTGTGTCCCACATTTAGGGTTCTGTATTGTATGTGGTCCAATGTGCCCTGAAATGTTGTCGTGTTGACTGAAATATTGTTGACTTTATGTGAATGTAAAACCAAATTTACCCTTGATTGTATTTGTCTTGTACAAGAAATGAGAATATTTTATGTGATATTTTCACCAAGGATTCTTTTGTAAAAGACCCTAAGTTAAAGTTAAGGTATGAAGGTGGGAATATTTATGCATTTAGTGGACAGGACAATGATTATGGTCATTTTTTTAGAGCTAGTGACCTAATTAAGGAGATGGACTCAGAGTTTAGTGTTGATGATGTGAAGTTAAGGTGGAAATACAATTTTAAAATAATTTTTAATCAACAAATGTCAAGCTGGAAATAGGTTTAAAAACATATTAAAAAAATTAATTACACATGTACAGTCAAATATTATGCGTAATGGCACGTCATACTCCGCTAGTGAAACTTAAAGTTAGAGATCAAAAGTGTGGATGAAAAATATTTAAAAGACCGTTCTTTAAAAAAATATTTTTCGAGGAATTAAAAATAAAAGTGGCTATATTTAGAGGGACCACAACAGATCTAACCCTTGATTTTATATTATAAAAAAAGATAACTACTGTTTCTTTTTTAAAATTAATAATATGAAAATAATAATAAATATCTAACTATATCTAATATTTATAAATTCAATAAACAAACTTTTATATGAAAAATAACTAGAAAATTACTGAACAAGCGAAGGTAATATAAAATAAAATACTTTTCTTAAAATAAAATAAGAAGTGAGAAATCTTATTCCAATTTTTTTAATCTCTCTCTACTTTTTTAAATTATTTTCATCCACATTTTTTGTCCTTGGCGTCAAACCCCACTAATGGAGTATGACTTGGCATTACACGTGAAATATTTGATTGTAGAAATAATTTTTTAATATGTTCTTAAACCAATTTACAGCCTGACATTTGTTAATTAAATATAATTTTTAAAATATTATTTTTTTATAATTTAATAAACAGCAACTTCTCTCAAATACATTAAATTTAAATCCATTCAGTGCTTTGTCTCTATCTTTCACGCATCATCAGTGTTGAAGAGGTTCATTTTTGCTTTGAAGTTCGTAGTTTTCGTTGAAGTAGGTTAATCGTTTTTCTTTCCGCTTCTGCTAGTGAAGAACTAGTTCGAGCTGTCTTGAACAAATTTCAGTGTGATTTTTGAAGTTGTGGTCCCAACTGTATATGCATTTAATGTCTTTCGAATTGTTTATGGATTTCAATAGTTAATGTTTCTCCTTTTTTTTTATGTGTCCCACATTTAGGGTTCTGTATTGTATGTGGTCCAATGTGCCCTGAAATGTTGTCGTGTTGACTGAAATATTGTTGACTTTATGTGAATGTAAAACCAAATTTACCCTTGATTGTATTTGTCTTGTACAAGAAATGAGAATATTTTATGTGATATTTTCACCAAGGATTCTTTTGTAAAAGACCCTAAGTTAAAGTTATGGTATGAAGGTGGGAATATTTATGCATTTAGTGGACAGGACAATGATTATGGTCATTTTTTTAGATCTAGTGACCTAATTAAGGAGATGGACTAAGAGTTTAGTGTTGATGATGTGAAGTTAAGGTGGAAATACAATTTTAAAATAATTTTTAATCAACAAATGTCAAGCTGGAAATAGGTTTAAAAACATATTAAAAAAATTAATTACACATGTACAGTCAAATATTATGCGTAATGGCACGTCATACTCCGCTAGTGAAACTTAAAGTTAGAGATCAAAAGTGTGGATGAAAAATATTTAAAAGACCGTTCTTTAAAAAAATATTTTTCGAGGAATTAAAAATAAAAGTGGCTATATTTAGAGGGACCACAACAGATCTAACCCTTGATTTTATATTATAAAAAAAGATAACTACTGTTTCTTTTTTAAAATTAATAATATAAAAATAATAATAAATATATAACTATATCTAATATTTATAAATTCAATAAACAAACTTTTATATGAAAAATAACTAGAAAATTACTGAACAAGCGAAGGTAATATAAAATAAAATACTTTTCTTAAAATAAAATAAGAAGTGAGAAATCTTATTCCAATTTTTTTAATCTCTCTCTACTTTTTTAAATTATTTTCATCCACATTTTTTGTCCTTGGCGTCAAACCCCACTAATGGAGTATGACTTGGCATTACACGTGAAATATTTGATCGTGGAAATAATTTTTTAATATGTTCTTAAACCAATTTACAGCTTGACATTTGTTAATTAAAAATAATTTTTAAAATCTTATTTATTTATAATTTAATAAAAAGCAACTTCTCTCAAATACATTAAATTTAAATCCATTCAGTGTTTTGTCTCTATCTTTCACGCATCATCAGTGTTGAAGAGGTTCATTTTTGCTTTGAAGTTCGTAGTTTTCGTTGAAGTAGGTTAATCGTTTTTCTTTCCGCTTCTGCTAGTGAAGAACTAGTTCGAGCTGTCTTGAAGAAATTTCAGTGTGATTTTTGAAGTTGTGGTCCCAACTGTATATGCATTTAATGTCTTTCGAATTGTTTATGGATTTCAATAGTTAATGTTTCTCCTTTTTTTTGTGTGTCCCACATTTAGGGTTCTGTATTGTATGTGGTCCAATGTGCCCTGAAATGTTGTCGTGTTGACTGAAATATTGTTGACTTTATGTGAATGTAAAACCAAATTTACCCTTGATTGTATTTGTCTTGTACAAGAAATGAGAATATTTTATGTGATATTTTCACCAAGGATTCTTTTGTAAAAGACCCTAAGTTAAAGTTAAGGTATGAAGGTGGGAATATTTATGCATTTAGTGGACAGGACAATGATTATGGTCATTTTTTTAGAGCTAGTGACCTAATTAAGGAGATGGACTCAGAGTTTAGTGTTGATGATGTGAAGTTAAGGTGGAAATACAATTTTAAAATAATTTTTAATCAACAAATGTCAAGCTGGAAATAGGTTTAAAAACATATTAAAAAAATTAATTACACATGTACAGTCAAATATTATGCGTAATGGCACGTCATACTCCGCTAGTGAAACTTAAAGTTAGAGATCAAAAGTGTGGATGAAAAATATTTAAAAGACCGTTCTTTAAAAAAATATTTTTCGAGGAATTAAAAATAAAAGTGGCTATATTTAGAGGGACCACAACAGATCTAACCCTTGATTTTATATTATAAAAAAAGATAACTACTGTTTCTTTTTTAAAATTAATAATATAAAAATAATAATAAATATCTAACTATATCTAATATTTATAAATTCAATAAACAAACTTTTATATGAAAAATAACTAGAAAATTACTGAACAAGCGAAGGTAATATAAAATAAAATACTTTTCTTAAAATAAAATAAGAAGTGAGAAATCTTATTCCAATTTTTTTAATCTCTCTCTACTTTTTTAAATTATTTTCATCCACATTTTTTGTCCTTGGCGTCAAACCCCACTAATGGAGTATGACTTGGCATTACACGTGAAATATTTGATTGTAGAAATAATTTTTTAATATGTTCTTAAACCAATTTACAGCCTGACATTTGTTAATTAAATATAATTTTTAAAATATTATTTTTTTATAATTTAATAAACAGCAACTTCTCTCAAATACATTAAATTTAAATCCATTCAGTGCTTTGTCTCTATCTTTCACGCATCATCAGTGTTGAAGAGGTTCATTTTTGCTTTGAAGTTCGTAGTTTTCGTTGAAGTAGGTTAATCGTTTTTCTTTCCGCTTCTGCTAGTGAAGAACTAGTTCGAGCTGTCTTGAACAAATTTCAGTGTGATTTTTGAAGTTGTGGTCCCAACTGTATATGCATTTAATGTCTTTCGAATTGTTTATGGATTTCAATAGTTAATGTTTCTCCTTTTTTTTTATGTGTCCCACATTTAGGGTTCTGTATTGTATGTGGTCCAATGTGCCCTGAAATGTTGTCGTGTTGACTGAAATATTGTTGACTTTATGTGAATGTAAAACCAAATTTACCCTTGATTGTATTTGTCTTGTACAAGAAATGAGAATATTTTATGTGATATTTTCACCAAGGATTCTTTTGTAAAAGACCCTAAGTTAAAGTTATGGTATGAAGGTGGGAATATTTATGCATTTAGTGGACAGGACAATGATTATGGTCATTTTTTTAGATCTAGTGACCTAATTAAGGAGATGGACTAAGAGTTTAGTGTTGATGATGTGAAGTTAAGGTGGAAATACAATTTTAAAATAATTTTTAATCAACAAATGTCAAGCTGGAAATAGGTTTAAAAACATATTAAAAAAATTAATTACACATGTACAGTCAAATATTATGCGTAATGGCACGTCATACTCCGCTAGTGAAACTTAAAGTTAGAGATCAAAAGTGTGGATGAAAAATATTTAAAAGACCGTTCTTTAAAAAAATATTTTTCGAGGAATTAAAAATAAAAGTGGCTATATTTAGAGGGACCACAACAGATCTAACCCTTGATTTTATATTATAAAAAAAGATAACTACTGTTTCTTTTTTAAAATTAATAATATAAAAATAATAATAAATATATAACTATATCTAATATTTATAAATTCAATAAACAAACTTTTATATGAAAAATAACTAGAAAATTACTGAACAAGCGAAGGTAATATAAAATAAAATACTTTTCTTAAAATAAAATAAGAAGTGAGAAATCTTATTCCAATTTTTTTAATCTCTCTCTACTTTTTTAAATTATTTTCATCCACATTTTTTGTCCTTGGCGTCAAACCCCACTAATGGAGTATGATTTGGCATTACACGTGAAATATTTGATCGTGGAAATAATTTTTTAATATGTTCTTAAACCAATTTACAGCTTGACATTTGTTAATTAAAAATAATTTTTAAAATCTTATTTATTTATAATTTAATAAAAAGCAACTTCTCTCAAATACATTAAATTTAAATCCATTCAGTGTTTTGTCTCTATCTTTCACGCATCATCAGTGTTGAAGAGGTTCATTTTTGCTTTGAAGTTCGTAGTTTTCGTTGAAGTAGGTTAATCGTTTTTCTTTCCGCTTCTGCTAGTGAAGAACTAGTTCGAGCTGTCTTGAAGAAATTTCAGTGTGATTTTTGAAGTTGTGGTCCCAACTGTATATGCATTTAATGTCTTTCGAATTGTTTATGGATTTCAATAGTTAATGTTTCTCCTTTTTTTTGTGTGTCCCACATTTAGGGTTCTGTATTGTATGTGGTCCAATGTGCCCTGAAATGTTGTCGTGTTGACTGAAATATTGTTGACTTTATGTGAATGTAAAACCAAATTTACCCTTGATTGTATTTGTCTTGTACAAGAAATGAGAATATTTTATGTGATATTTTCACCAAGGATTCTTTTGTAAAAGACCCTAAGTTAAAGTTAAGGTATGAAGGTGGGAATATTTATGCATTTAGTGGACAGGACAATGATTATGGTCATTTTTTTAGAGCTAGTGACCTAATTAAGGAGATGGACTCAGAGTTTAGTGTTGATGATGTGAAGTTAAGGTGGAAATACAATTTTAAAATAATTTTTAATCAACAAATGTCAAGCTGGAAATAGGTTTAAAAACATATTAAAAAAATTAATTACACATGTACAGTCAAATATTATGCGTAATGGCACGTCATACTCCGCTAGTGAAACTTAAAGTTAGAGATCAAAAGTGTGGATGAAAAATATTTAAAAGACCGTTCTTTAAAAAAATATTTTTCGAGGAATTAAAAATAAAAGTGGCTATATTTAGAGGGACCACAACAGATCTAACCCTTGATTTTATATTATAAAAAAAGATAACTACTGTTTCTTTTTTAAAATTAATAATATAAAAATAATAATAAATATCTAACTATATCTAATATTTATAAATTCAATAAACAAACTTTTATATGAAAAATAACTAGAAAATTACTGAACAAACGAAGGTAATATAAAATAAAATACTTTTCTTAAAATAAAATAAGAAGTGAGAAATCTTATTCCAATTTTTTTAATCTCTCTCTACTTTTTTAAATTATTTTCATCCACATTTTTTGTCCTTGGCGTCAAACCCCACTAATGGAGTATGACTTGGCATTACACGTGAAATATTTGATTGTAGAAATAATTTTTTAATATGTTCTTAAACCAATTTACAGCCTGACATTTGTTAATTAAATATAATTTTTAAAATATTATTTTTTTATAATTTAATAAACAGCAACTTCTCTCAAATACATTAAATTTAAATCCATTCAGTGCTTTGTCTCTATCTTTCACGCATCATCAGTGTTGAAGAGGTTCATTTTTGCTTTGAAGTTCGTAGTTTTCGTTGAAGTAGGTTAATCGTTTTTCTTTCCGCTTCTGCTAGTGAAGAACTAGTTCGAGCTGTCTTGAACAAATTTCAGTGTGATTTTTGAAGTTGTGGTCCCAACTGTATATGCATTTAATGTCTTTCGAATTGTTTATGGATTTCAATAGTTAATGTTTCTCCTTTTTTTTTATGTGTCCCACATTTAGGGTTCTGTATTGTATGTGGTCCAATGTGCCCTGAAATGTTGTCGTGTTGACTGAAATATTGTTGACTTTATGTGAATGTAAAACCAAATTTACCCTTGATTGTATTTGTCTTGTACAAGAAATGAGAATATTTTATGTGATATTTTCACCAAGGATTCTTTTGTAAAAGACCCTAAGTTAAAGTTATGGTATGAAGGTGGGAATATTTATGCATTTAGTGGACAGGACAATGATTATGGTCATTTTTTTAGATCTAGTGACCTAATTAAGGAGATGGACTAAGAGTTTAGTGTTGATGATGTGAAGTTAAGGTGGAAATACAATTTTAAAATAATTTTTAATCAACAAATGTCAAGCTGGAAATAGGTTTAAAAACATATTAAAAAAATTAATTACACATGTACAGTCAAATATTATGCGTAATGGCACGTCATACTCCGCTAGTGAAACTTAAAGTTAGAGATCAAAAGTGTGGATGAAAAATATTTAAAAGACCGTTCTTTAAAAAAATATTTTTCGAGGAATTAAAAATAAAAGTGGCTATATTTAGAGGGACCACAACAGATCTAACCCTTGATTTTATATTATAAAAAAAGATAACTACTGTTTCTTTTTTAAAATTAATAATATAAAAATAATAATAAATATCTAACTATATCTAATATTTATAAATTCAATAAACAAACTTTTATATGAAAAATAACTAGAAAATTACTGAACAAGCGAAGGTAATATAAAATAAAATACTTTTCTTAAAATAAAATAAGAAGTGAGAAATCTTATTCCAATTTTTTTAATCTCTCTCTACTTTTTTAAATTATTTTCATCCACATTTTTTGTCCTTGGCGTCAAACCCCACTAATGGAGTATGACTTGGCATTACACGTGAAATATTTGATTGTAGAAATAATTTTTTAATATGTTCTTAAACCAATTTACAGCCTGACATTTGTTAATTAAATATTATTTTTAAAATATTATTTTTTTATAATTTAATAAACAGCAACTTCTCTAAAATACATTAAATTTAAATCCATTCAGTGCTTTGTCTCTATCTTTCACGAATCATCAGTGTTGAAGAGGTTCATTTTTGCTTTGAAGTTCGTAGTTTTCGTTGAAGTAGGTTAATCGTTTTTCTTTCCGCTTCTGCTAGTGAAGAACTAGTTCGAGCTGTCTTGAACAAATTTCAGTGTGATTTTTGAAGTTGTGGTCCCAACTGTATATGCATTTAATGTCTTTCGAATTGTTTATGGATTTCAATAGTTAATGTTTCTCCTTTTTTTTTATGTGTCCCACATTTAGGGTTCTGTATTGTATGTGGTCCAATGTGCCCTGAAATGTTGTCGTGTTGACTGAAATATTGTTGACTTTATGTGAATGTAAAACCAAATTTACCCTTGATTGTATTTGTCTTGTACAAGAAATGAGAATATTTTATGTGATATTTTCACCAAGGATTCTTTTGTAAAAGACCCTAAGTTAAAGTTAAGGTATGAAGGTGGGAATATTTATGCATTTAGTGGACAGGACAATGATTATGGTCATTTTTTTAGATCTAGTGACCTAATTAAGGAGATGGACTAAGAGTTTAGTGTTGATGATGTGAAGTTAAGGTGGAAATACAATTTTAAAATAATTTTTAATCAACAAATGTCAAGCTGGAAATAGGTTTAAAAACATATTAAAAAAATTAATTACACATGTACAGTCAAATATTATGCGTACTGGCACGTCATACTCCGCTAGTGAAACTTAAAATTAGAGATCAAAAGTGTGGATGAAAAATATTTAAAAGACCGTTCTTTAAAAAAATATTTTTCGAGGAATTAAAAATAAAAGTGGCTATATTTAGAGGGACCACAACAGATCTAACCCTTGATTTTATATTATAAAAAAAGATAACTACTGTTTCTTTTTTAAAATTAATAATATAAAAATAATAATAAATATCTAACTATATCTAATATTTATAAATTCAATAAACAAACTTTTATATGAAAAATAACTAGAAAATTACTGAACAAGCGAAGGTAATATAAAATAAAATACTTTTCTTAAAATAAAATAAGAAGTGAGAAATCTTATTCCAATTTTTTTAATCTCTCTCTACTTTTTTAAATTATTTTCATCCACATTTTTTGTCCTTGGCGTCAAACCCCACTAATGGAGTATGACTTGGCATTACACGTGAAATATTTGATCGTAGAAATAATTTTTTAATATGTTCTTAAACCAATTTACAGCTTGACATTTGTTAATTAAAAATAATTTTTAAAATCTTATTTTTTTATAATTTAATAAACAGCAACTTCTCTCAAATACATTAAATTTAAATCCATTCAGTGCTTTGTCTCTATCTTTCACGCATCATCAGTGTTGAAGAGGTTCATTTTTGCTTTGAAGTTCGTAGTTTTCGTTGAAGTAGGTTAATCGTTTTTCTTTCCGCTTCTGCTAGTGAAGAACTAGTTCGAGCTGTCTTGAAGAAATTTCAGCGTGATTTTTGAAGTTGTGGTCCCAACTGTATATGCATTTAATGTCTTTCGAATTGTTTATGGATTTCAATAGTTAATGTTTCTCCTTTTTTTTGTGTGTCCCACATTTAGGGTTCTGTATTGTATGTGGTCCAATGTGCCCTGAAATGTTGTCGTGTTGACTGAAATATTGTTGACTTTATGTGAATGTAAAACCAAATTTACCCTTGATTGTATTTGTCTTGTACAAGAAATGAGAATATTTTATGTGATATTTTCACCAAGGATTCTTTTGTAAAAGACCCTAAGTTAAAGTTAAGGTATGAAGGTGGGAATATTTATGCATTTAGTGGACAGGACAATGATTATGGTCATTTTTTTAGAGCTAGTGACCTAATTAAGGAGATGGACTCAGAGTTTAGTGTTGATGATGTGAAGTTAAGGTGGAAATACAATTTTAAAATAATTTTTAATCAACAAATGTCAAGCTGGAAATAGGTTTAAAAACATATTAAAAAAATTAATTACACATGTACAGTCAAATATTATGCGTAATGGCACGTCATACTCCGCTAGTGAAACTTAAAGTTAGAGATCAAAAGTGTGGATGAAAAATATTTAAAAGACCGTTCTTTAAAAAAATATTTTTCGAGGAATTAAAAATAAAAGTGGCTATATTTAGAGGGACCACAACAGATCTAACCCTTGATTTTATATTATAAAAAAAGATAACTACTGTTTCTTTTTTAAAATTAATAATATAAAAATAATAATAAATATCTAACTATATCTAATATTTATAAATTCAATAAACAAACTTTTATATGAAAAATAACTAGAAAATTACTGAACAAGCGAAGGTAATATAAAATAAAATACTTTTCTTAAAATAAAATAAGAAGTGAGAAATCTTATTCCAATTTTTTTAATCTCTCTCTACTTTTTTAAATTATTTTCATCCACATTTTTTGTCCTTGGCGTCAAACCCCACTAATGGAGTATGACTTGGCATTACACGTGAAATATTTGATTGTAGAAATAATTTTTTAATATGTTCTTAAACCAATTTACAGCTTGACATTTGTTAATTAAAAATAATTTTTAAAATCTTATTTTTTTATAATTTAATAAACAGCAACTTCTCTCAAATACATTAAATTTAAATCCATTCAGTGCTTTGTCTCTATCTTTCACGCATCATCAGTGTTGAAGAGGTTCATTTTTGCTTTGAAGTTCGTAGTTTTCGTTGAAGTAGGTTAATCGTTTTTCTTTCCGCTTCTGCTAGTGAAGAACTAGTTCGAGCTGTCTTGAAGAAATTTCAGTGTGATTTTTGAAGTTGTGGTCCCAACTGTATATGCATTTAATGTCTTTCGAATTGTTTAAGGATTTCAATAGTTAATGTTTCTCCTTTTTTTTTATGTGTCCCACATTTAGGGTTCTGTATTGTATGTGGTCCAATGTGCCCTGAAATGTTGTCGTGTTGACTGAAATATTGTTGACTTTATGTGAATGTAAAACCAAATTTACCCTTGATTGTATTTGTCTTGTACAAGAAATGAGAATATTTTATGTGATATTTTCACCAAGGATTCTTTTGTAAAAGACCCTAAGTTAAAGTTAAGGTATGAAGGTGGGAATATTTATGCATTTAGTGGACAGGACAATGATTATGGTCATTTTTTTAGATCTAGTGACCTAATTAAGGAGATGGACTCAGAGTTTAGTGTTGATGATGTGAAGTTAAGGTGGAAATACAATTTTAAAATAATTTTTAATCAACAAATGTCAAGCTGGAAATAGGTTTAAAAACATATTAAAAAAATTAATTACACATGTACAGTCAAATATTATGCGTACTGGCACGTCATACTCCGCTAGTGAAACTTAAAATTAGAGATCAAAAGTGTGGATGAAAAATATTTAAAAGACCGTTCTTTAAAAAAATATTTTTCGAGGAATTAAAAATAAAAGTGGCTATATTTAGAGGGACCACAACAGATCTAACCCTTGATTTTATATTATAAAAAAATATAACTACTGTTTCTTTTTTAAAATTAATAATATAAAAATAATAATAAATATCTAACTATATCTAATATTTATAAATTCAATAAACAAACTTTTATATGAAAAATAACTAGAAAATTACTGAACAAGCGAAGGTAATATAAAATAAAATACTTTTCTTAAAATAAAATAAGAAGTGAGAAATCTTATTCCAATTTTTTTAATCTCTCTCTACTTTTTTAAATTATTTTCATCCACATTTTTTGTCCTTGGCGTCAAACCCCACTAATGGAGTATGACTTGGCATTACACGTGAAATATTTGATCGTAGAAATAATTTTTTAATATGTTCTTAAACCAATTTACAGCTTGACATTTGTTAATTAAAAATAATTTTTAAAATCTTATTTTTTTATAATTTAATAAACAGTAACTTCTCTCAAATACATTAAATTTAAATCCATTCAGTGCTTTGTCTCTATCTTTCACGCATCATCAGTGTTGAAGAGGTTCATTTTTGCTTTGAAGTTCGTAGTTTTCGTTGAAGTAGGTTAATCGTTTTTCTTTCCGCTTCTGCTAGTGAAGAACTAGTTCGAGCTGTCTTGAAGAAATTTCAGCGTGATTTTTGAAGTTGTGGTCCCAACTGTATATGCATTTAATGTCTTTCGAATTGTTTATGGATTTCAATAGTTAATGTTTCTCCTTTTTTTTGTGTGTCCCACATTTAGGGTTCTGTATTGTATGTGGTCCAATGTGCCCTGAAATGTTGTCGTGTTGACTAAAATATTGTTTACTTTATGTGAATGTAAAACCAAATTTACCCTTGATTGTATTTGTCTTGTACAAGAAATGAGAATATTTTATGTGATATTTTCACCAAGGATTCTTTTGTAAAAGACCCTAAGTTAAAGTTAAGGTATGAAGGTGGGAATATTTATGCATTTAGTGGACAGGACAATGATTATGGTCATTTTTTTAGAGCTAGTGACCTAATTAAGGAGATGGACTCAGAGTTTAGTGTTGATGATGTGAAGTTAAGGTGGAAATACAATTTTAAAATAATTTTTAATCAACAAATGTCAAGCTGGAAATAGGTTTAAAAACATATTAAAAAAATTAATTACACATGTACAGTCAAATATTATGCGTAATGGCACGTCATACTCCGCTAGTGAAACTTAAAGTTAGAGATCAAAAGTGTGGATGAAAAATAT
Source organism: Lathyrus tuberosus (assembly GCA_022829125.1). Classification (NCBI taxonomy): domain Eukaryota; kingdom Viridiplantae; phylum Streptophyta; class Magnoliopsida; order Fabales; family Fabaceae; genus Lathyrus; species Lathyrus tuberosus. Next base: position 12,017,640 of record JALAZF010000141.1, read on the forward strand.
TTAAAAGACCGTTCTTTAAAAAAATATTTTTCGAGGAATTAAAAATAAAAGTGGCTATATTTAGAGGGACCACAACAGATCTAACCCTTGATTTTATATTATAAAAAAAGATAACTACTGTTTCTTTTTTAAAATTAATAATATAAAAATAATAATAAATATCTAACTATATCTAATATTTATGAATTCAATAAACAAACTTTTATATGAAAAATAACTAGAAAATTACTGAACAAGCGAAGGTAATATAAAATAAAATACTTTTCTTAAAATAAAATAAGAAGTGAGAAATCTTATTCCAATTTTTTTAATCTCTCTCTACTTTTTTAAATTATTTTCATCCACATTTTTTGTCCTTGGCGTCAAACCCCACTAATGGAGTATGACTTGGCATTACACGTGAAATATTTAATCGTAGAAATAATTTTTTAATATGTTCTTAAACCAATTTACAGCTTGACATTTGTTAATTAAAAATAATTTTTAAAATCTTATTTATTTATAATTTAATAAAAAGCAACTTCTCTCAAATACATTAAATTTAAATCCATTCAGTGCTTTGTCTCTATCTTTCACGCATCATCAGTGTTGAAGAGGTTCATTTTTGCTTTGAAGTTCGTAGTTTTCGTTGAAGTAGGTTAATCGTTTTTCGTTCCGCTTCTGCTAGTGAAGAACTAGTTCGACCTGTCTTGAAGAAATTTCAGTGTGATTTTTGAAGTTGTGGTCCCAACTGTATATGCATTTAATGTCTTTCGAATTGTTTATGGATTTCAATAGTTAATGTTTCTCCTTTTTTTTATGTGTCCCACATTTAGGGTTCTGTATTGTATGTGGTCCAATGTGCCCTGAAATGTTGTCGTGTTGACTGAAATATTGTTGACTTTATATGAATGTAAAACCAAATTTACCCTTGATTGTATTTGTCTTGTACAAGAAATGAGAATATTTTATGTGATATTTTCACCAAGGATTCTTTTGTAAAAGACCCTAAGTTAAAGTTAAGGTATGAAGGTGGGAATATTTATGCATTTAGTGGACAGGACAATGATTATGGTCATTTTTTTAGAGCTAGTGACCTAATTAAGGAGATGGACTCAGAGTTTAGTGTTGATGATGTGAAGTTAAGGTGGAAATACAATTTTAAAATAATTTTTAATCAACAAATGTCAAGCTGGAAATAGGTTTAAAAACATATTAAAAAAATTAATTACACATGTACAGTCAAATATTATGCGTACTGGCACGTCATACTCCGCTAGTGAAACTTAAAATTAGAGATCAAAAGTGTGGATGAAAAATATTTAAAAGACCGTTCTTTAAAAAAATATTTTTCGAGGAATTAAAAATAAAAGTGGCTATATTTAGAGGGACCACAACAGATCTAACCCTTGATTTTATATTATAAAAAAAGATAACTACTGTTTCTTTTTTAAAATTAATAATATAAAAATAATAATAAATATCTAACTATATCTAATATTTATAAATTCAATAAACAAACTTTTATATGAAAAATAACTAGAAAATTACTGAACAAGCGAAGGTAATATAAAATAAAATACTTTTCTTAAAATAAAATAAGAAGTGAGAAATCTTATTCCCATTTTTTTAATCTCTCTCTACTTTTTTAAATTATTTTCATCCACATTTTTTGTCCTTGGCGTCAAACCCCACTAATGGAGTATGACTTGGCATTACACGTGAAATATTTGATTGTAGAAATAATTTTTTAATATGTTCTTAAACCAATTTACAGCCTGACATTTGTTAATTAAATATAATTTTTAAAATATTATTTTTTTATAATTTAATAAACAGCAACTTCTCTCAAATACATTAAATTTAAATCCATTCAGTGCTTTGTCTCTATCTTTCACGCATCATCAGTGTTGAAGAGGTTCATTTTTGCATTGAAGTTCGTAGTTTTCGTTGAAGTAGGTTAATCGTTTTTCTTTCCGCTTCTGCTAGTGAAGAACTAGTTCGAGCTGTCTTGAAGAAATTTCAGTGTGATTTTTGAAGTTGTGGTCCCAACTGTATATGCATTTAATGTCTTTCGAATTGTTTATGGATTTCAATAGTTAATGTTTCTCCTTTTTTTTTATGTGTCCCACATTTAGGGTTCTGTATTGTATGTGGTCCAATGTGCCCTGAAATGTTGTCGTGTTGACTGAAATATTGTTGACTTTATGTGAATGTAAAACCAAATTTACCCTTGATTGTATTTGTCTTGTACAAGAAATGAGAATATTTTATGTGATATTTTCACCAAGGATTCTTTTGTAAAAGACCCTGAGTTAAAGTTAAGGTATGAAGGTGGGAATATTTATGCATTTAGTGTACAGGACAATGATTATGGTCATTTTTTTAGAGCTAGTGACCTAATTAAGGAGATGGACTCAGAGTTTAGTGTTGATGATGTGAAGTTAAGGTGGAAATACAATTTTAAAATAATTTTTAATCAACAAATGTCAAGCTGGAAATAGGTTTAAAAACTTATTAAAAAAATTAATTACACAAGTACAGTCAAATATTATGCGTACTGGCACGTCATACTCCGCTAGTGAAACTTAAAATTAGAGATCAAAAGTGTGGATGAAAAATATTTAAAAGACCGTTCTTTAAAAAAATATTTTTCGAGGAATTAAAAATAAAAGTGGCTATATTTAGAGGGACCACAACAGATCTAACCCTTGATTTTATATTATAAAAAAAGATAACTACTGTTTCTTTTTTAAAATTAATAATATAAAAATAATAATAAATATCTAACTATATCTAATATTTATAAATTCAATAAACAAACTTTTATATGAAAAATAACTAGAAAATTACTGAACAAGCGAAGGTAATATAAAATAAAATACTTTTCTTAAAATAAAATAAGAAGTGAGAAATCTTATTCCAATTTTTTTAATCTCTCTCTACTTTTTTAAATTATTTTCATCCACATTTTTTGTCCTTGGCGTCAAACCCCACTAATGGAGTATGACTTGGCATTACACGTGAAATATTTGATCGTAGAAATAATTTTTTAATATGTTCTTAAACCAATTTATAGCTTGACATTTGTTAATTAAAAATAATTTTTAAAATCTTATTTTTTTATAATTTAATAAACAGCAACTTCTCTCAAATACATTAAATTTAAATCCATTCAGTGCTTTGTCTCTATCTTTCACGCATCATCAGTGTTGAAGAGGTTCATTTTTGCTTTGAAGTTCGTAGTTTTCGTTGAAGTAGGTTAATCGTTTTTCTTTCCGCTTCTGCTAGTGAAGAACTAGTTCGAGCTGTCTTGAAGAAATTTCAGTGTGATTTTTGAAGTTGTGGTCCCAACTGTATATGCATTTAATGTCTTTCGAAATGTTTATGGATTTCAATAGTTAATGTTTCTCCTTTTTTTTTATGTGTCCCACATTTAGGGTTCTGTATTGTATGTGGTCCAATGTGCCCTGAAATGTTGTCGTGTTGACTGAAATATTGTTGACTTTATGTGAATGTAAAACCAAATTTACCCTTGATTGTATTTGTCTTGTACAAGAAATGAGAATATTTTATGTGATATTTTCTGTAAAGACCATGTACAATACATGCCTCAAATCATATATTATACATGAGTTTCACTTTTGGTACTGAAACATAATAAGTTCCTAGTTAACACATTGTACACATAAATGCCTCTAATACAAAACACCTAAAAGTCTAAGGCATTACATATACAAGATGTTCCAAAATGATAAAAACTAAGAACTAGATCAAAACAATGATCTCAAAACATAACGCCATAGCGGAAGCCATGCCATCACAAAACCACGATCCGTAAGGAAAGTCAAGTAACCTTGTCCTTACCCTTCGCCAAACCTGCAGAACCTGTGATGTAAACAACAACAGTGGGGTGAGATACATCAAATCTCAGTGAGTTCCCTATCTTAAAGTCCTCTCGGCTTTACAAGGTTCTAACAAAGTCCTAACTCATGTCCAAGGGGAAAGGGGAAGACCATGAGTACACACACACAAGTAACCGCCACGGTGAGCCTGTAAACTCACACTAGTACCGAAGTACCTCTTGAGCCTGTAAACTCAAGGATTCACAAAGTACCAAAGTACGTTCTGAGTCCGTACACTCAAGAACTCACATATCAATAACCAATACCAAGGTATCCCTTTTTCCCGTACCCTTCTACGTCTAGAAGGCGATCCGAGTCATGGATCCTTGTAGCTACTTGGCATACGATTGGATTCGGGATCACGGGCCGTACACCGTCTCAAGTCTCTTTACCTGTAGGCTCCAATCGTACTTAACACGGGACTCAAACCTGCCAAGTAGTTGTGTATAGCGTTCAGAGGAGGTGCTCGAGTCTCATGAACTACACCGCACAACTGTGGTTATTGATAAACAGAATGCACACGCCTCGGCCTTCATGCACGAGCGTTGCAACACATGGAACAATTCACACTTCCAACACAGTTTTTGGTAATAATCCTCACCCTGCCTAGTCCATATTTTAACATGCATACATTGCCAATAATAGTTACACACAATTAACAAATAAAAGTCGATAAAACGACACAAGTTCAGAAATCCCGACTTAATTAAATCGGCCGACGATTTTAAAACCATAGTAATAAGAAAGTACATTTTATTATCTTTCCAACGATATCAAAATTGTTCCAATCCGAGTTACGTACAAAAAGTTACGGCATTGTAAACAATCGATCGGAAAAATAAATCACAACAGCAGGATTCTGTAACTCTCCTGGCCGTACGCGTATTGGCACTCCCCGTACGCGTATTGCCCAAATGCTCGCCCAGCCATACGCGTATTGCCCTTGCCGTACGCGTATTGACCAGCTCCATACGCGTATTGACATGCTCCATACGCGTATGGGCAGAGAAAAAATGCAGAAGTTCCTGCAGAATTTTTCTGCTACGGGTTGATCCAAAATCAACCCCAAATCCCATTTTCATCAATCAAAATGCATCAAAACATGTTATAACATCACAACCAGTATAACATATAATCAAACATTGCATTTAGCAGTTAGATTCACGAATTTTGTGCAAAAAGATTCAATTTTCACAATTTCTAATCTAACTCTAAACTCAAAATAATCCTACTCTAAAGAGTCTAACTAGAACCCACCTGGATTACTAGACGAGGAGGTTGATACAGAGATGATTTAGATGAAGAACAGATGAATTGATGATGATTCTTGAGCTTCTTGAGAATTTCTCTTCTTCCTCTTTCTTTTCCTTTCCTTCCTTCCCTTTTTCCTTTTCTTTCTTTCTCTTTAGCTTTGTTTGGTTTTCCAAGGAAAAGAAAAGAAAATAGATAGTATAGAAACTATCATTTTTAGTAACACTACTAAATGTCCAAAATTAGCTCAATTACATCAAATTATAAAAAACTCAACGTTAAATACTATTAATTTAATCGACTCTGAGTTCGTCAGTTTACTATAATTATTTTATCAAATAATTACTCAGAGTACTCCGGAACCCAGTTGATCATAATAATATTAACCAGAGCGTTTATAAATTTACGGGGTATTACATTTTCCCCAAGGATTCTTTTGTAAAAGACCCTAAGTTAAAGTTAAGGTATGAAGGTGGGAATATTTATGCATTTAGTGGACAGGACAATGATTATGGTCATTTTTTTAGAGCTAGTGACCTAATTAAGGAGATGGACTCAGAGTTTAGTGTTGATGATGTGAAGTTAAGGTGGAAATACAATTTTAAAATAATTTTTAATCAACAAATGTCAAGCTGGAAATAGGTTTAAAAACATATTAAAAAAATTAATTACACATGTACAGTCAAATATTATGCGTACTGGCACGTCATACTCCGCTAGTGAAACTTAAAATTAGAGATCAAAAGTGTGGATGAAAAATATTTAAAAGACCGTTCTTTAAAAAAATATTTTTCGAGGAATTAAAAATAAAAGTGGCTATATTTAGAGGGACCACAACAGATCTAACCCTTGATTTTATATTATAAAAAAAGATAACTACTGTTTCTTTTTTAAAATTAATAATATAAAAATAATAATAAATATCTAACTATATCTAATATTTATAAATTCAATAAACAAACTTTTATATGAAAAATAACTAGAAAATTACTGAACAAGCGAAGGTAATATAAAATAAAATACTTTTCTTAAAATAAAATAAGAAGTGAGAAATCTTATTCCAATTTTTTTAATCTCTCTCTACTTTTTTAAATTATTTTCATCCACATTTTTTGTCCTTGGCGTCAAACCCCACTAATGGAGTATGACTTGGCATTACACGTGAAATATTTGATCGTGGAAATAATTTTTTAATATGTTCTTAAACCAATTTACAGCTTGACATTTGTTAATTAAAAATAATTTTTAAAATCTTATTTATTTATAATTTAATAAAAAGCAACTTCTATCAAATACATTAAATTTAAATCCATTCAGTGTTTTGTCTCTATCTTTCACGCATCATCAGTGTTGAAGAGGTTCATTTTTGCTTTGAAGTTCGTAGTTTTCGTTGAAGTAGGTTAATCGTTTTTCTTTCCGCTTCTGCTAGTGAAGAACTAGTTCGAGCTGTCTTGAAGAAATTTCAGTGTGATTTTTGAAGTTGTGGTCCCAACTGTATATGCATTTAATGTCTTTCGAATTGTTTATGGATTTCAATAGTTAATGTTTCTCCTTTTTTTTGTGTGTCCCACATTTAGGGTTCTGTATTGTATGTGGTCCAATGTGCCCTGAAATGTTGTCGTGTTGACTGAAATATTGTTGACTTTATGTGAATGTAAAACCAAATTTACCCTTGATTGTATTTGTCTTGTACAAGAAATGAGAATATTTTATGTGATATTTTCACCAAGGATTCTTTTGTAAAAGACCCTAAGTTAAAGTTAAGGTATGAAGGTGGGAATATTTATGCATTTAGTGGACAGGACAATGATTATGGTCATTTTTTTAGAGCTAGTGACCTAATTAAGGAGATGGACTCAGAGTTTAGTGTTGATGATGTGAAGTTAAGGTGGAAATACAATTTTAAAATAATTTTTAATCAACAAATGTCAAGCTGGAAATAGGTTTAAAAACATATTAAAAAAATTAATTACACATGTACAGTCAAATATTATGCGTACTGGCACGTCATACTCCGCTAGTGAAACTTAAAGTTCGAGATCAAAAGTGTGGATGAAAAATATTTAAAAGACCGTTCTTTAAAAAAATATTTTTCGAGGAATTAAAAATAAAAGTGGCTATATTTAGAGGGACCACAACAGATCTAACCCTTGATTTTATATTATAAAAAAAGATAACTACTGTTTCTTTTTTAAAATTAATAATATAAAAATAATAATAAATATCTAACTATATCTAATATTTATAAATTCAATAAACAAACTTTTATATGAAAAATAACTAGAAAATTACTGAACAAGCGAAGGTAATATAAAATAAAATACTTTTCTTAAAATAAAATAAGAAGTGAGAAATCTTATTCCAATTTTTTTAATCTCTCTCTACTTTTTTAAATTATTTTCATCCACATTTTTTGTCCTTGGCGTCAAACCCCACTAATGGAGTATGACTTGGCATTACACGTGAAATATTTGATCGTGGAAATAATTTTTTAATATGTTCTTAAACCAATTTACAGTCCGACATTTGTTAATTAAAAATAATTTTTAAAATCTTATTTATTTATAATTTAATAAACAGCAACTTCTCTCAAATACATTAAATTTAAATCCATTCAGTGCTTTGTCTCTATCTTTCACGCATCATCAGTGTTGAAGAGGTTCATTTTTGCTTTGAAGTTCGTAGTTTTCGTTGAAGTAGGTTAATCGTTTTTCTTTCCGCTTCTGCTAGTGAAGAACTAGTTCGAGCTGTCTTGAAGAAATTTCAGTGTGATTTTTGAAGTTGTGGTCCCAACTGTATATGCATTTAATGTCTTTCGAATTATTTATGGATTTCAATAGTTAATGTTTCTCCTTTTTTTTTATGTGTCCCACATTTAGGGTTCTGTATTGTATGTGGTCCAATGTGCCCTGAAATGTTGTCGTGTTGACTGAAATATTGTTGACTTTATGTGAATGTAAAACCAAATTTACCCTTGATTGTATTTGTCTTGTACAAGAAATGAGAATATTTTATGTGATATTTTCACCAAGGATTCTTTTGTAAAAGACCCTAAGTTAAAGTTAAGGTATGAAGGTGGGAATATTTATGCATTTAGTGGACAGGACAATGATTATGGTCATTTTTTTAGAGCTAGTGACCTAATTAAGGAGATGGACTCAGAGTTTAGTGTTGATGATGTGAAGTTAAGGTGGAAATACAATTTTAAAATAATTTTTAATCAACAAATGTCAAGCTGGAAATAGGTTTTAAAACATATTAAAAAAATTAATTACACATGTACAGTCAAATATTATGCGTAATGGCACGTCATACTCCGCTAGTGAAACTTAAAGTTAGAGATCAAAAGTGTGGATGAAAAATATTTAAAAGACCGTTCTTTAAAAAAATATTTTTCGAGGAATTAAAAATAAAAGTGGCTATATTTAGAGGGACCACAACAGATCTAACCCTTGATTTTATATTATAAAAAAAGATAACTACTGTTTCTTTTTTAAAATTATTAATATAAAAATAATAATAAATATCTAACTATATCTAATATTTATAAATTCAATAAACAAACTTTTATATGAAAAATAACTAGAAAATTACTGAACAAGCGAAGGTAATATAAAATAAAATACTTTTCTTAAAATAAAATAAGAAGTGAGAAATCTTATTCCAATTTTTTTAATCTCTCTCTACTTTTTTAAATTATTTTCATCCACATTTTTTGTCCTTGGCGTCAAACCCCACTAATGGAGTATGACTTGGCATTACACGTGAAATATTTGATCGTAGAAATAATTTTTTAATATGTTCTTAAACCAATTTACAGCTTGACATTTGTTAATTAAAAATAATTTTTAAAATCATATTTTTTTATAATTTAATAAACAACAACTTCTCTCAAATACATTAAATTTAAATCCATTCAGTGCTTTGTCTCTATCTTTCACGCATCATCAGTGTTGAAGAGGTTCATTTTTGCTTTGAAGTTCGTAGTTTTCGTTGAAGTAGGTTAATCGTTTTTCTTTCCGCTTCTGCTAGTGAAGAACTAGTTCGAGCTGTCTTGAAGAAATTTCAGTGTGATTTTTGAAGTTGTGGTCCCAACTGTATATGCATTTAATGTCTTTCGAATTGTTTATGGATTTCAATAGTTAATGTTTCTCCTTTTTTTTTATGTGTCCCACATTTAGGGTTCTGTATTGTATGTGGTCCAATGTGCCCTGAAATGTTGTCGTGTTGACTGAAATATTGTTGACTTTATGTGAATGTAAAACCAAATTTACCCTTGATTGTATTTGTCTTGTACAAGAAATGAGAATATTTTATGTGATATTTTCACCAAGGATTCTTTTGTAAAAGACCCTGAGTTAAAGTTAAGGTATGAAGGTGGGAATATTTATGCATTTAGTGGACAGGACAATGATTATGGTCATTTTTTTAGAGCTAGTGACCTAATTAAGGAGATGGACTCAGAGTTTAGTGTTGATGATGTGAAGTTAAGGTGGAAATACAATTTTAAAATAATTTTTAATCAACAAATGTCAAGCTGGAAATAGGTTTAAAAAAATATTAAAAAAATTAATTACACATGTACAGTCAAATATTATGCGTACTGGCACGTCATACTCCGCTAGTGAAACTTAAAATTAGAGATCAAAAGTGTGGATGAAAAATATTTAAAAGACCGTTCTTTAAAAAAATATTTTTCGAGGAATTAAAAATAAAAGTGGCTATATTTAGAGGGACCACAACAGATCTAACCCTTGATTTTATATTATAAAAAAAGATAACTACTGTTTCTTTTTTAAAATTAATAATATAAAAATAATAATAAATATCTAACTATATCTAATATTTATAAATTCAATAAACAAACTTTTAAATGAAAAATAACTAGAAAATTACTGAACAAGCGAAGGTAATATAAAATAAAATACTTTTCTTAAAATAAAATAAGAAGTGAGAAATCTTATTCCAATTTTTTTAATCTCTCTCTACTTTTTTAAATTATTTTCATCCACATTTTTTGTCCTTGGCGTCAAACCCCACTAATGGAGTATGACTTGGCATTACACGTGAAATATTTGATCGTAGAAATAATTTTTTAATATGTTCTTAAACCAATTTACAGCTTGACATTTGTTAATTAAAAATAATTTTTAAAATCATATTTTTTTATAATTTAATAAACAACAACTTCTCTCAAATACATTAAATTTAAATCCATTCAGTGCTTTGTCTCTATCTTTCACGCATCATCAGTGTTGAAGAGGTTCATTTTTGCTTTGAAGTTCGTAGTTTTCGTTGAAGTAGGTTAATCGTTTTTCTTTCCGCTTCTGCTAGTGAAGAACTAGTTCGAGCTGTCTTGAAGAAATTTCAGTGTGATTTTTGAAGTTGTGGTCCCAACTGTATATGCATTTAATGTCTTTCGAATTGTTTATGGATTTCAATAGTTAATGTTTCTCCTTTTTTTTTATGTGTTCCACATTTAGGGTTCTGTATTGTATGTGGTCCAATGTGCCCTGAAATGTTGTCGTGTTGACTGAAATATTGTTGACTTTATGTGAATGTAAAACCAAATTTACCCTTGATTGTATTTGTCTTGTACAAGAAATGAGAATATTTTATGTGATATTTTCACCAAGGATTCTTTTGTAAAAGACCCTAAGTTAAAGTTAAGGTATGAAGGTGGGAATATTTATGCATTTAGTGGACAGGACAATGATTATGGTCATTTTTTTAGAGCTAGTGACCTAATTAAGGAGATGGACTCAGAGTTTAGTGTTGATGATGTGAAGTTAAGGTGGAAATACAATTTTAAAATAATTTTTAATCAACAAATGTCAAGCTGGAAATAGGTTTAAAAACATATTAAAAAAATTAATTACACATGTACAGTCAAATATTATGCGTACTGGCACGTCATACTCCGCTAGTGAAACTTAAAATTAGAGATCAAAAGTGTGGATGAAAAATATTTAAAAGACCGTTCTTTAAAAAAATATTTTTCGAGGAATTAAAAATAAAAGTGGCTATATTTAGAGGGACCACAACAGATCTAACCCTTGATTTTATATTATAAAAAAAGATAACTACTGTTTCTTTTTTAAAATTAATAATATAAAAATAATAATAAATATCTAACTATATCTAATATTTATAAATTCAATAAACAAACTTTTATATGAAAAATAACTAGAAAATTACTGAACAAGCGAAGGTAATATAAAATAAAATACTTTTCTTAAAATAAAATAAGAAGTGAGAAATCTTATTCCAATTTTTTTAATCTCTCTCTACTTTTTTAAATTATTTTCATCCACATTTTTTGTCCTTGGCGTCAAACCCCACTAATGGAGTATGACTTGGCATTACACGTGAAATATTTGATCGTGGAAATAATTTTTTAATATGTTCTTAAACCAATTTACAGCTTGACATTTGTTAATTAAAAATAATTTTTAAAATCTTATTTATTTATAATTTAATAAAAAGCAACTTCTATCAAATACATTAAATTTAAATCCATTCAGTGTTTTGTCTCTATCTTTCACGCATCATCAGTGTTGAAGAGGTTCATTTTTGCTTTGAAGTTCGTAGTTTTCGTTGAAGTAGGTTAATCGTTTTTCTTTCCGCTTCTGCTAGTGAAGAACTAGTTCGAGCTGTCTTGAAGAAATTTCAGTGTGATTTTTGAAGTTGTGGTCCCAACTGTATATGCATTTAATGTCTTTCGAATTGTTTATGGATTTCAATAGTTAATGTTTCTCCTTTTTTTTGTGTGTCCCACATTTAGGGTTCTGTATTGTATGTGGTCCAATGTGCCCTGAAATGTTGTCGTGTTGACTGAAATATTGTTGACTTTATGTGAATGTAAAACCAAATTTACCCTTGATTGTATTTGTCTTGTACAAGAAATGAGAATATTTTATGTGATATTTTCACCAAGGATTCTTTTGTAAAAGACCCTAAGTTAAAGTTAAGGTATGAAGGTGGGAATATTTATGCATTTAGTGGACAGGACAATGATTATGGTCATTTTTTTAGAGCTAGTGACCTAATTAAGGAGATGGACTCAGAGTTTAGTGTTGATGATGTGAAGTTAAGGTGGAAATACAATTTTAAAATAATTTTTAATCAACAAATGTCAAGCTGGAAATAGGTTTAAAAACATATTAAAAAAATTAATTACACATGTACAGTCAAATATTATGCGTACTGGCACGTCATACTCCGCTAGTGAAACTTAAAGTTCGAGATCAAAAGTGTGGATGAAAAATATTTAAAAGACCGTTCTTTAAAAAAATATTTTTCGAGGAATTAAAAATAAAAGTGGCTATATTTAGAGGGACCACAACAGATCTAACCCTTGATTTTATATTATAAAAAAAGATAACTACTGTTTCTTTTTTAAAATTAATAATATAAAAATAATAATAAATATCTAACTATATCTAATATTTATAAATTCAATAAACAAACTTTTATATGAAAAATAACTAGAAAATTACTGAACAAGCGAAGGTAATATAAAATAAAATACTTTTCTTAAAATAAAATAAGAAGTGAGAAATCTTATTCCAATTTTTTTAATCTCTCTCTACTTTTTTAAATTATTTTCATCCACATTTTTTGTCCTTGGCGTCAAACCCCACTAATGGAGTATGACTTGGCATTACACGTGAAATATTTGATCGTGGAAATAATTTTTTAATATGTTCTTAAACCAATTTACAGTCCGACATTTGTTAATTAAAAATAATTTTTAAAATCTTATTTATTTATAATTTAATAAACAGCAACTTCTCTCAAATACATTAAATTTAAATCCATTCAGTGCTTTGTCTCTATCTTTCACGCATCATCAGTGTTGAAGAGGTTCATTTTTGCTTTGAAGTTCGTAGTTTTCGTTGAAGTAGGTTAATCGTTTTTCTTTCCGCTTCTGCTAGTGAAGAACTAGTTCGAGCTGTCTTGAAGAAATTTCAGTGTGATTTTTGAAGTTGTGGTCCCAACTGTATATGCATTTAATGTCTTTCGAATTATTTATGGATTTCAATAGTTAATGTTTCTCCTTTTTTTTTATGTGTCCCACATTTAGGGTTCTGTATTGTATGTGGTCCAATGTGCCCTGAAATGTTGTCGTGTTGACTGAAATATTGTTGACTTTATGTGAATGTAAAACCAAATTTACCCTTGATTGTATTTGTCTTGTACAAGAAATGAGAATATTTTATGTGATATTTTCACCAAGGATTCTTTTGTAAAAGACCCTAAGTTAAAGTTAAGGTATGAAGGTGGGAATATTTATGCATTTAGTGGACAGGACAATGATTATGGTCATTTTTTTAGAGCTAGTGACCTAATTAAGGAGATGGACTCAGAGTTTAGTGTTGATGATGTGAAGTTAAGGTGGAAATACAATTTTAAAATAATTTTTAATCAACAAATGTCAAGCTGGAAATAGGTTTTAAAACATATTAAAAAAATTAATTACACATGTACAGTCAAATATTATGCGTAATGGCACGTCATACTCCGCTAGTGAAACTTAAAGTTAGAGATCAAAAGTGTGGATGAAAAATATTTAAAAGACCGTTCTTTAAAAAAATATTTTTCGAGGAATTAAAAATAAAAGTGGCTATATTTAGAGGGACCACAACAGATCTAACCCTTGATTTTATATTATAAAAAAAGATAACTACTGTTTCTTTTTTAAAATTATTAATATAAAAATAATAATAAATATCTAACTATATCTAATATTTATAAATTCAATAAACAAACTTTTATATGAAAAATAACTAGAAAATTACTGAACAAGCGAAGGTAATATAAAATAAAATACTTTTCTTAAAATAAAATAAGAAGTGAGAAATCTTATTCCAATTTTTTTAATCTCTCTCTACTTTTTTAAATTATTTTCATCCACATTTTTTGTCCTTGGCGTCAAACCCCACTAATGGAGTATGACTTGGCATTACACGTGAAATATTTGATCGTAGAAATAATTTTTTAATATGTTCTTAAACCAATTTACAGCTTGACATTTGTTAATTAAAAATAATTTTTAAAATCATATTTTTTTATAATTTAATAAACAACAACTTCTCTCAAATACATTAAATTTAAATCCATTCAGTGCTTTGTCTCTATCTTTCACGCATCATCAGTGTTGAAGAGGTTCATTTTTGCTTTGAAGTTCGTAGTTTTCGTTGAAGTAGGTTAATCGTTTTTCTTTCCGCTTCTGCTAGTGAAGAACTAGTTCGAGCTGTCTTGAAGAAATTTCAGTGTGATTTTTGAAGTTGTGGTCCCAACTGTATATGCATTTAATGTCTTTCGAATTATTTATGGATTTCAATAGTTAATGTTTCTCCTTTTTTTTTATGTGTCCCACATTTAGGGTTCTGTATTGTATGTGGTCCAATGTGCCCTGAAATGTTGTCGTGTTGACTGAAATATTGTTGACTTTATGTGAATGTAAAACCAAATTTACCCTTGATTGTATTTGTCTTGTACAAGAAATGAGAATATTTTATGTGATATTTTCACCAAGGATTCTTTTGTAAAAGACCCTAAGTTAAAGTTAAGGTATGAAGGTGGGAATATTTATGCATTTAGTGGACAGGACAATGATTATGGTAATTTTTTTAGAGCTAGTGACCTAATTAAGGAGATGGACTCAGAGTTTAGTGTTGATGATGTGAAGTTAAGGTGGAAATACAATTTTAAAATAATTTTTAATCAACAAATGTCAAGCTGGAAATAGGTTTAAAAACATATTAAAAAAATTAATTACACATGTACAGTCAAATATTATGCGTACTGGCACGTCATACTCCGCTAGTGAAACTTAAAATTAGAGATCAAAAGTGTGGATGAAAAATATTTAAAAGACCGTTCTTTAAAAAAATATTTTTCGAGGAATTAAAAATAAAAGTGGCTATATTTTGAGGGACCACAACAGATCTAACCCTTGATTTTATATTATAAAAAAAGATAACTACTGTTTCTTTTTTAAAATTAATAATATAAAAATAATAATAAATATCTAACTATATCTAATATTTATGAATTCAATAAACAAACTTTTATATGAAAAATAACTAGAAAATTACTGAACAAGCGAAGGTAATATAAAATAAAATACTTTTCTTAAAATAAAATAAGAAGTGAGAAATCTTATTCCAATTTTTTTAATCTCTCTCTACTTTTTTAAATTATTTTCATCCACATTTTTTGTCCTTGGCGTCAAACCCCACTAATGGAGTATGACTTGGCATTACACGTGAAATATTTGATCGTAGAAATAATTTTTTAATATGTTCTTAAACCAATTTACAGCCTGACATTTGTTAATTAAATATAATTTTTAAAATATAATTTTTTTATAATTTAATAAACAGCAACTTCTCTCAAATACATTAAATTTAAATCCATTCAGTGCTTTGTCTCTATCTTTCACGCATCATCAGTGTTGAAGAGGTTCATTTTTGCTTTGAAGTTCGTAGTTTTCGTTGAAGTAGGTTAATCGTTTTTCTTTCCGCTTCTGCTAGTGAAGAACTAGTTCGAGCTGTCTTGAAGAAATTTCAGTGTGATTTTTGAAGTTGTGGTCCCAACTGTATATGCATTTAATGTCTTTCGAATTGTTTATGGATTTCAATAGTTAATGTTTCTCCTTTTTTTTTATGTGTCCCACATTTAGGGTTCTGTATTGTATGTGGTCCAATGTGCCCTGAAATGTTGTCGTGTTGACTGAAATATTGTTGACTTTATGTGAATGTAAAACCAAATTTACCCTTGATTGTATTTGTCTTGTACAAGAAATGAGAATATTTTATGTGATATTTTCACCAAGGATTCTTTTGTAAAAGACCCTGAGTTAAAGTTAAGGTATGAAGGTGGGAATATTTATGCATTTAGTGGACAGGACAATGATTATGGTCATTTTTTTAGAGCTAGTGACCTAATTAAGGAGATGGACTCAGAGTTTAGTGTTGATGATGTGAAGTTAAGGTGGAAATACAATTTTAAAATAATTTTTAATCAACAAATGTCAAGCTGGAAATAGGTTTAAAAACATATTAAAAAAATTAATTACACATGTACAGTCAAATATTATGCGTACTGGCACGTCATACTCCGCTAGTGAAACTTAAAATTAGAGATCAAAAGTGTGGATGAAAAATATTTAAAAGACCGTTCTTTAAAAAAATATTTTTCGAGGAATTAAAAATAAAAGTGGCTATATTTAGAGGGACCACAACAGATCTAACCCTTGATTTTATATTATAAAAAAAGATAACTACTGTTTCTTTTTTAAAATTAATAATATAAAAATAATAATAAATATCTAACTATATCTAATATTTATAAATTTAATAAACAAACTTTTAAATGAAAAATAACTAGAAAATTACTGAACAAGCGAAGGTAATATAAAATAAAATACTTTTCTTAAAATAAAATAAGAAGTGAGAAATCTTATTCCAATTTTTTTAATCTCTCTCTACTTTTTTAAATTATTTTCATCCACATTTTTTGTCCTTGGCGTCAAACCCCACTAATGGAGTATGACTTGGCATTACACGTGAAATTTTTGATCGTAGAAATAATTTTTTAATATGTTCTTAAACCAATTTACAGCCTGACATTTGTTAATTAAATATAATTTTTAAAATATAATTTTTTTATAATTTAATAAACAGCAACTTCTCTCAAATACATTAAATTTAAATCCATTCAGTGCTTTGTCTCTATCTTTCACGCATCATCAGTGTTGAAGAGGTTCATTTTTGCTTTGAAGTTCGTAGTTTTCGTTGAAGTAGGTTAATCGTTTTTCTTTCCGCTTCTGCTAGTGAAGAACTAGTTCGAGCTGTCTTGAAGAAATTTCAGTGTGATTTTTGAAGTTGTGGTCCCAACTGTATATGCATTTAATGTCTTTCGAATTGTTTATGGATTTCAATAGTTAATGTTTCTCCTTTTTTTTTATGTGTCCCACATTTAGGGTTCTGTATTGTATGTGGTCCAATGTGCCCTGAAATGTTGTCGTGTTGACTGAAATATTGTTGACTTTATGTGAATGTAAAACCAAATTTACCCTTGATTGTATTTGTCTTGTACAAGAAATGAGAATATTTTATGTGATATTTTCACCAAGGATTCTTTTGTAAAAGACCCTGAGTTAAAGTTAAGGTATGAAGGTGGGAATATTTATGCATTTAGTGGACAGGACAATGATTATGGTCATTTTTTTAGAGCTAGTGACCTAATTAAGGAGATGGACTCAGAGTTTAGTGTTGATGATGTGAAGTTAAGGTGGAAATACAATTTTAAAATAATTTTTAATCAACAAATGTCAAGCTGGAAATAGGTTTAAAAACATATTAAAAAAATTAATTACACATGTACAGTCAAATATTATGCGTACTGGCACGTCATACTCCGCTAGTGAAACTTAAAATTAGAGATCAAAAGTGTGGATGAAAAATATTTAAAAGACCGTTCTTTAAAAAAATATTTTTCGAGGAATTAAAAATAAAAGTGGCTATATTTAGAGGGACCACAACAGATCTAACCCTTGATTTTATATTATAAAAAAAGATAACTACTGTTTCTTTTTTAAAATTAATAATATAAAAATAATAATAAATATCTAACTATATCTAATATTTATAAATTTAATAAACAAACTTTTAAATGAAAAATAACTAGAAAATTACTGAACAAGCGAAGGTAATATAAAATAAAATACTTTTCTTAAAATAAAATAAGAAGTGAGAAATCTTATTCCAATTTTTTTAATCTCTCTCTACTTTTTTAAATTATTTTCATCCACATTTTTTGTCCTTGGCGTCAAACCCCACTAATGGAGTATGACTTGGCATTACACGTGAAATATTTGATCGTAGAAATAATTTTTTAATATGTTCTTAAACCAATTTACAGCTTGACATTTGTTAATTAAAAATAATTTTTAAAATCATATTTTTTTATAATTTAATAAACAACAACTTCTCTCAAATACATTAAATTTAAATCCATTCAGTGCTTTGTCTCTATCTTTCACGCATCATCAGTGTTGAAGAGGTTCATTTTTGCTTTGAAGTTCGTAGTTTTCGTTGAAGTAGGTTAATCGTTTTTCTTTCCGCTTCTGCTAGTGAAGAACTAGTTCGAGCTGTCTTGAAGAAATTTCAGTGTGATTTTTGAAGTTGTGGTCCCAACTGTATATGCATTTAATGTCTTTCGAATTGTTTATGGATTTCAATAGTTAATGTTTCTCCTTTTTTTTTATGTGTCCCACATTTAGGGTTCTGTATTGTATGTGGTCCAATGTGCCCTGAAATGTTGTCGTGTTGACTGAAATATTGTTGACTTTATGTGAATGTAAAACCAAATTTACCCTTTATTGTATTTGTCTTGTACAAGAAATGAGAATATTTTATGTGATATTTTCACCAAGGATTCTTTTGTAAAAGACCCTAAGTTAAAGTTAAGGTATGAAGGTGGGAATATTTATGCATTTAGTGGACAGGACAATGATTATGGTCATTTTTTTAGAGCTAGTGACCTAATTAAGGAGATGGACTCAGAGTTTAGTGTTGATGATGTGAAGTTAAGGTGGAAATACAATTTTAAAATAATTTTTAATCAACAAATGTCAAGCTGGAAATAGGTTTAAAAACATATTAAAAAAATTAATTACACATGTACAGTCAAATATTATGCGTACTGGCACGTCATACTCCGCTAGTGAAACTTAAAATTAGAGATCAAAAGTGTGGATGAAAAATATTTAAAAGACCGTTCTTTAAAAAAATATTTTTCGAGGAATTAAAAATAAAAGTGGCTATATTTTGAGGGACCACAACAGATCTAACCCTTGATTTTATATTATAAAAAAAGATAACTACTCTTTCTTTTTTAAAATTAATAATATAAAAATAATAATAAATATCTAACTATATCTAATATTTATGAATTCAATAAACAAACTTTTATATGAAAAATAACTAGAAAATTACTGAACAAGCGAAGGTAATATAAAATAAAATACTTTTCTTAAAATAAAATAAGAAGTGAGAAATCTTATTCCAATTTTTTTAATCTCTCTCTACTTTTTTAAATTATTTTCATCCACATTTTTTGTCCTTGGCGTCAAACCCCACTAATGGAGTATGACTTGGCATTACACGTGAAATATTTGATCGTAGAAATAATTTTTTAATATGTTCTTAAACCAATTTACAGCCTGACATTTGTTAATTAAATATAATTTTTAAAATATTATTTTTTTATAATTTAATAAACAGCAACTTCTCTCAAATACATTAAATTTAAATCCATTCAGTGCTTTGTCTCTATCTTTCACGCATCATCAGTGTTGAAGAGGTTCATTTTTGCTTTGAAGTTCGTAGTTTTCGTTGAAGTAGGTTAATCGTTTTTCTTTTCGCTTCTGCTAGTGAAGAACTAGTCCGAGCTGTCTTGAAGAAATTTCAGTGTGATTTTTGAAGTTGTGGTCCCAACTGTATATGCATTTAATGTCTTTCGAATTGTTTATGGATTTCAATAGTTAATGTTTCTCCTTTTTTTTTATGTGTCCCACATTTAGGGTTCTGTATTGTATGTGGTCCAATGTGCCCTGAAATGTTGTCGTGTTGACTGAAATATTGTTGACTTTATGTGAATGTAAAACCAAATTTACCCTTGATTGTATTTGTCTTGTACAAGAAATGAGAATATTTTATGTGATATTTTCACCAAGGATTCTTTTGTAAAAGACCCTGAGTTAAAGTTAAGGTATGAAGGTGGGAATATTTATGCATTTAGTGGACAGGACAATGATTATGGTCATTTTTTTAGAGCTAGTGACCTAATTAAGGAGATGGACTCAGAGTTTAGTGTTGATGATGTGAAGTTAAGGTGGAAATACAATTTTAAAATAATTTTTAATCAACAAATGTCAAGCTGGAAATAGGTTTAAAAACATATTAAAAAAATTAATTACACATGTACAGTCAAATATTACGCGTACTGGCACGTCATACTCCGCTAGTGAAACTTAAAATTAGAGATCAAAAGTGTGGATGAAAAATATTTAAAAGACCGTTCTTTAAAAAAATATTTTTTGAGGAATTAAAAATAAAAGTGGCTATATTTAGAGGGACCACAACAGATCTAACCCTTGATTTTATATTATAAAAAAAGATAACTACTGTTTCTTTTTTAAAATTAATAATATAAAAATAATAATAAATATCTAACTATATCTAATATTTATAAATTCAATAAACAAACTTTTATATGAAAAATAACTAGAAAATTACTGAACAAGCGAAGGTAATATAAAATAAAATACTTTTCTTAAAATAAAATAAGAAGTGAGAAATCTTATTCCAATTTTTTTAATCTCTCTCTACTTTTTTAAATTATTTTCATCCACATTTTTTGTCCTTGGCGTCAAACCCCACTAATGGAGTATGACTTGGCATTACACGTGAAATATTTGATCGTGGAAATAATTTTTTAATATGTTCTTAAACCAATTTACAGCTTGACATTTGTTAATTTAAAATAATTTTTAAAATCTTATTTATTTATAATTTAATAAAAAGCAACTTCTCTCAAATACATTAAATTTAAATCCATTCAGTGTTTTGTCTCTATCTTTCACGCATCATCAGTGTTGAAGAGGTTCATTTTTGCTTTGAAGTTCGTAGTTTTCGTTGAAGTAGGTTAATCGTTTTTCTTTCCGCTTCTGCTAGTGAAGAACTAGTTCGAGCTGTCTTGAAGAAATTTCAGTGTGATTCTTGAAGTTGTGGTCCCAACTGTATATGCATTTAATGTCTTTCGAATTGTTTATGGATTTCAATAGTTAATGTTTCTTCTTTTTTTTGTGTGTCCCACATTTAGGGTTCTGTATTGTATGTGGTCCAATGTGCCCTGAAATGTTGTCGTGTTGACTGAAATATCGTTGACTTTATGTGAATGTAAAACCAAATTTACCCTTGATTGTATTTGTCTTGTACAAGAAATGAGAATATTTTATGCGATATTTTCACCAAGGATTCTTTTGTAAAAGACCCTAAGTTAAAGTTAAGGTATGAAGGTGGGAATATTTATGCATTTAGTGGACAGGACAATGATTATGGTCATTTTTTTAGAGCTAGTGACCTAATTAAGGAGATGGACTCAGAGTTTAGTGTTGATGATGTGAAGTTAAGGTGGAAATACAATTTTAAAATAATTTTTAATCAACAAATGTCAAGCTGGAAATAGGTTTAAAAACATATTAAAAAAATTAATTACACATGTACAGTCAAATATTACGCGTACTGGCACGTCATACTCCGCTAGTGAAACTTAAAATTAGAGATCAAAAGTGTGGATGAAAAATATTTAAAAGACCGTTCTTTAAAAAAATATTTTTTGAGGAATTAAAAATAAAAGTGGCTATATTTAGAGGGACCACAACAGATCTAACCCTTGATTTTATATTATAAAAAAAGATAACTACTGTTTCTTTTTTAAAATTAATAATATAAAAATAATAATAAATATCTAACTATATCTAATATTTATAAATTCAATAAACAAACTTTTATATGAAAAATAACTAGAAAATTACTGAACAAGCGAAGGTAATATAAAATAAAATACTTTTCTTAAAATAAAATAAGAAGTGAGAAATCTTATTCCAATTTTTTTAATCTCTCTCTACTTTTTTAAATTATTTTCATCCACATTTTTTGTCCTTGGCGTCAAACCCCACTAATGGAGTATGACTTGGCATTACACGTGAAATATTTGATCGTGGAAATAATTTTTTAATATGTTCTTAAACCAATTTACAGCTTGACATTTGTTAATTTAAAATAATTTTTAAAATCTTATTTATTTATAATTTAATAAAAAGCAACTTCTCTCAAATACATTAAATTTAAATCCATTCAGTGTTTTGTCTCTATCTTTCACGCATCATCAGTGTTGAAGAGGTTCATTTTTGCTTTGAAGTTCGTAGTTTTCGTTGAAGTAGGTTAATCGTTTTTCTTTCCGCTTCTGCTAGTGAAGAACTAGTTCGAGCTGTCTTGAAGAAATTTCAGTGTGATTCTTGAAGTTGTGGTCCCAACTGTATATGCATTTAATGTCTTTCGAATTGTTTATGGATTTCAATAGTTAATGTTTCTTCTTTTTTTTGTGTGTCCCACATTTAGGGTTCTGTATTGTATGTGGTCCAATGTGCCCTGAAATGTTGTCGTGTTGACTGAAATATCGTTGACTTTATGTGAATGTAAAACCAAATTTACCCTTGATTGTATTTGTCTTGTACAAGAAATGAGAATATTTTATGCGATATTTTCACCAAGGATTCTTTTGTAAAAGACCCTAAGTTAAAGTTAAGGTATGAAGGTGGGAATATTTATGCATTTAGTGGACAGGACAATGATTATGGTCATTTTTTTAGAGCTAGTGACCTAATTAAGGAGATGGACTCAGAGTTTAGTGTTGATGATGTGAAGTTAAGGTGGAAATACAATTTTAAAATAATTTTTAATCAACAAATGTCAAGCTGGAAATAGGTTTAAAAACATATTAAAAAAATTAATTACACATGTACAGTCAAATATTATGCGTAATGGCACGTCATACTCCGCTAGTGAAACTTAAAGTTAGAGATCAAAAGTGTGGATGAAAAATATTTAAAAGACCGTTCTTTAAAAAAATATTTTTCGAGGAATTAAAAATAAAAGTGGCTATATTTAGAGGGACCACAACAGATCTAACCCTTGATTTTATATTATAAAAAAAGATAACTACTCTTTCTTTTTTAAAATTAATAATATAAAAATAATAATAAATATCTAACTATATCTAATATTTATAAATTCAATAAACAAACTTTTATATGAAAAATAACTAGAAAATTACTGAACATGCGAAGGTAATATAAAATAAAATACTTTTCTTAAAATAAATTAGAAGTGAGAAATCTTATTCCAATTTTTTTAATCTCTCTCTACTTTTTTAAATTATTTTCATCCACATTTTTTGTCCTTGGCGTCAAACCCCACTAATGGAGTATGACTTGGCATTACACGTGAAATATTTGATCGTAGAAATAATTTTTTAATATGTTCTTAAACCAATTTACAGCCTGACATTTGTTAATTAAATATAATTTTTAAAATATAATTTTTTTATAATTTAATAAACAGCAACTTCTCTCAAATACATTAAATTTAAATCCATTCAGTGCTTTGTCTCTATCTTTCACGCATCATTAGTGTTGAAGAGGTTCATTTTTGCTTTGAAGTTCGTAGTTTTCGTTGAAGTAGGTTAATCGTTTTTCTTTCCGCTTCTGCTAGTGAAGAACTAGTTCGAGCTGTCTTGAAGAAATTTCAGTGTGATTTTTGAAGTTGTGGTCCCAACTGTATATGCATTTAATGTCTTTCGAATTGTTTATGGATTTCAATAGTTAATGTTTCTCCTTTTTTTTTATGTGTCCCACATTTAGGGTTCTGTATTGTATGTGGTCCAATGTGCCCTGAAATGTTGTCGTGTTGACTGAAATATTGTTGACTTTATGTGAATGTAAAACCAAATTTACCCTTGATTGTATTTGTCTTGTACAAGAAATGAGAATATTTTATGTGATATTTTCACCAAGGATTCTTTTGTAAAAGACCCTGAGTTAAAGTTAAGGTATGAAGGTGGGAATATTTATGCATTTAGTGGACAGGACAATGATTATGGTCATTTTTTTAGAGCTAGTGCCTAATTAAGGAGATGGACTCAGAGTTTAGTGTTGATGATGTGAAGTTAAGGTGGAAATACAATTTTAAAATAATTTTTAATCAACAAATGTCAAGCTGGAAATAGGTTTAAAAACATATTAAAAAAATTAATTACACATGTACAGTCAAATATTATGCGTACTGGCACGTCATACTCCGCTAGTGAAACTTAAAATTAGAGATCAAAAGTGTGGATGAAAAATATTTAAAAGACCGTTCTTTAAAAAAATATTTTTCGAGGAATTAAAAATAAAAGTGGCTATATTTAGAGGGACCACAACAGATCTAACCCTTGATTTTATATTATAAAAAAAGATAACTACTGTTTCTTTTTTAAAATTAATAATATAAAAATAATAATAAATATCTAACTATATCTAATATTTATAAATTCAATAAACAAACTTTTATATGAAAAATAACTAGAAAATTACTGAACAAGCGAAGGTAATATAAAATAAAATACTTTTCTTAAAATAAAATAAGAAGTGAGAAATCTTATTCCAATTTTTTTAATCTCTCTCTACTTTTTTAAATTATTTTCATCCACATTTTTTGTCCTTGGCGTCAAACCCCACTAATGGAGTATGACTTGGCATTACACGTGAAATATTTGATCGTGGAAATAATTTTTTAATATGTTCTTAAACCAATTTACAGTCCGACATTTGTTAATTAAAAATAATTTTTAAAATCTTATTTTTTTATAATTTAATAAACAGCAACTTCTCTCAAATACATTAAATTTAAATCCATTCAGTGCTTTGTCTCTATCTTTCACGCATCATCAGTGTTGAAGAGGTTCATTTTTGCTTTGAAGTTCGTAGTTTTCGTTGAAGTAGGTTAATCGTTTTTCTTTCCGCTTCTGCTAGTGAAGAACTAGTTCGAGCTGTCTTGAAGAAATTTCAGTGTGATTTTTGAAGTTGTGGTCCCAACTGTATATGCATTTAATGTCTTTCAAATTGTTTATGGATTTCAATAGTTAATGTTTCTCCTTTTTTTTTATGTGTCCCACATTTAGGGTTCTGTATTGTATGTGGTCCAATGTGCCCTGAAATGTTGTCGTGTTGACTGAAATATTGTTGACTTTATGTGAATGTAAAACCAAATTTACCCTTGATTGTATTTGTCTTGTACAAGAAATGAGAATATTTTATGTGATATTTTCACCAAGGATTCTTTTGTAAAAGACCCTAAGTTAAAGTTAAGGTATGAAGGTGGGAATATTTATGCATTTAGTGGACAGGACAATGATTATGGTCATTTTTTTAGAGCTAGTGACCTAATTAAGGAGATGGACTCAGAGTTTAGTGTTGATGATGTGAAGTTAAGGTGGAAATACAATTTTAAAATAATTTTTAATCAACAAATGTCAAGCTGGAAATAGGTTTAAAAACATATTAAAAAAATTAATTACACATGTACAGTCAAATATTATGCGTACTGGCACGTCATACTCCGCTAGTGAAACTTAAAATTAGAGATCAAAAGTGTGGATGAAAAATATTTAAAAGACCGTTCTTTAAAAAAATATTTTTCGAGGAATTAAAAATAAAAGTGGCTATATTTAGAGGGACCACAACAGATCTAACCCTTGATTTTATATTATAAAAAAAGATAACTACTGTTTCTTTTTTAAAATTAATAATATAAAAATAATAATAAATATCTAACTATATCTAATATTTATAAATTCAATAAACAAACTTTTATATGAAAAATAACTAGAAAATTACTGAACAAGCGAAGGTAATATAAAATAAAATACTTTTCTTAAAATAAAATAAGAAGTGAGAAATCTTATTCCAATTTTTTTAATCTCTCTCTACTTTTTTAAATTATTTTCATCCACATTTTTTGTCCTTGGCGTCAAACCCCACTAATGGAGTATGACTTGGCATTACACGTGAAATATTTGATCGTAGAAATAATTTTTTAATATGTTCTTAAACCAATTTACAGCTTGACATTTGTTAATTAAAAATAATTTTTAAAATCTTATTTATTTATAATTTAATAAAAAGCAACTTCTCTCAAATACATTAAATTTAAATCCATTCAGTGTTTTGTCTCTATCTTTCACGCATCATCAGTGTTGAAGAGGTTCATTTTTGCTTTGAAGTTCGTAGTTTTCGTTGAAGTAGGTTAATCGTTTTTCTTTCCGCTTCTGTTAGTGAAGAACTAGTTCGAGCTGTCTTGAAGAAATTTCAGTGTGATTTTTGAAGTTGTGGTCCCAACTGTATATGCATTTAATGTCTTTCGAATTGTTTATGGATTTCAATAGTTAATGTTTCTTCTTTTTTTTTTGTGTCCCACATTTAGGGTTCTGTATTGTATGTGGTCCAATGTGCCCTGAAATGTTGTCGTGTTGACTGAAATATCGTTGACTTTATGTGAATGTAAAACCAAATTTACCCTTGATTGTATTTGTCTTGTACAAGAAATGAGAATATTTTATGTGATATTTTCACCAAGGATTCTTTTGTAAAAGACCCTAAGTTAAAGTTAAGGTATGAAGGTGGGAATATTTATGCATTTAGTGGACAGGACAATGATTATGGTCATTTTTTTAGAGCTAGTGACCTAATTAAGGAGATGGACTCAGAGTTTAGTGTTGATGATGTGAAGTTAAGGTGGAAATACAATTTTAAAATAATTTTTAATCAACAAATGTCAAGCTGGAAATAGGTTTAAAAACATATTAAAAAAATTAATTACACATGTACAGTCAAATATTATGCGTAATGGCACGTCATACTCCGCTAGTGAAACTTAAAGTTAGAGATCAAAAGTGTGGATGAAAAATATTTAAAAGACCGTTCTTTAAAAAAATATTTTTCGAGGAATTAAAAATAAAAGTGGCTATATTTAGAGGGACCACAACAGATCTAACCCTTGATTTTATATTATAAAAAAAGATAACTACTCTTTCTTTTTTAAAATTAATAATATAAAAATAATAATAAATATCTAACTATATCTAATATTTATAAATTCAATAAACAAACTTTTATATGAAAAATAACTAGAAAATTACTGAACAAGCGAAGCTAATATTAAATAAAATACTTTTCTTAAAATAAAATAAGAAGTGAGAAATCTTATTCCAATTTTTTTAATCTCTCTCTACTTTTTTAAATTATTTTCATCCACATTTTTTGTCCTTGGCATCAAACCCCACTAATGGAGTATGACTTGGCATTACACGTGAAATATTTGATCGTGGAAATAATTTTTTAATATGTTCTTAAACCAATTTACAGCTTGACATTTGTTAATTAAAAATAATTGTTAAAATCTTATTTATTTATAATTTAATAAAAAGCAACTTCTCTCAAATACATTAAATTTAAATCCATTCAGTGTTTTGTCTCTATCTTTCACGCATCATCAGTGTTGAAGAGGTTCATTTTTGCTTTGAAGTTCGTAGTTTTCGTTGAAGTAGGTTAATCGTTTTTCTTTCCGCTTCTGCTAGTGAAGAACTAGTTCGAGCTGTCTTGAAGAAATTTCAGTGTGATTTTTGAAGTTGTGGTCCCAACTGTATATGCATTTAATGTCTTTCGAATTGTTTATGGATTTCAATAGTTAGTGTTTCTTCTTTTTTTTATGTGTCCCACATTTAGGGTTCTGTATTGTATGTAGTCCAATGTGCCCTGAAATGTTGTCGTGTTGACTGAAATATCGTTGACTTTATGTGAATGTAAAACCAAATTTACCCTTGATTGTATTTGTCTTGTACAAGAAATGAGAATATTTTATGTGATATTTTCACCAAGGATTCTTTTGTAAAAGACCCTAAGTTAAAGTTAAGGTATGAAGGTGGGAATATTTATGCATTTAGTGGACAGGACAATGATTATGGTCATTTTTTTAGAGCTAGTGACCTAATTAAGGAGATGGACTCAGAGTTTAGTGTTGATGATGTGAAGTTAAGGTGGAAATACAATTTTAAAATAATTTTTAATCAACAAATGTCAAGCTGGAAATAGGTTTAAAAACATATTAAAAAAATTAATTACACATGTACAGTCAAATATTATGCGTACTGGCACGTCATACTCCGCTAGTGAAACTTAAAATTAGAGATCAAAAGTGTGGATGAAAAATATTTAAAAGACCGTTCTTTAAAAAAATATTTTTCGAGGAATTAAAAATAAAAGTGGCTATATTTAGAGGGACCACAACAGATCTAACCCTTGATTTTATATTATAAAAAAAGATAACTACTGTTTCTTTTTTAAAATTAATAATATAAAAATAATAATAAATATCTAACTATATCTAATATTTATAAATTCAATAAACAAACTTTTATATGAAAAATAACTAGAAAATTACTGAACAAGCGAAGGTAATATAAAATAAAATACTTTTCTTAAAATAAAATAAGAAGTGAGAAATCTTATTCCAATTTTTTTAATCTCTCTCTACTTTTTTAAATTATTTTCATCCACATTTTTTGTCCTTGGCGTCAAACCCCACTAATGGAGTATGACTTGGCATTACACGTGAAATATTTGATCGTAGAAATAATTTTTTAATATGTTCTTAAACCGATTTACAGCTTGACATTTGTTAATTAAAAATAATTTTTAAAATCTTATTTATTTATAATTTAATAAAAAGCAACTTCTCTCAAATACATTAAATTTAAATCCATTCAGTGTTTTGTCTCTATCTTTCACGCATCATCAGTGTTGAAGAGGTTCATTTTTGCTTTGAAGTTCGTAGTTTTCGTTGAAGTAGGTTAATCGTTTTTCTTTCCGCTTCTGCTAGTGAAGAACTAGTTCGAGCTGTCTTGAAGAAATTTCAGTGTGATTTTTGAAGTTGTGGTCCCAACTGTATATGCATTTAATGTCTTTCGAATTGTTTATGGATTTCAATAGTTAATGTTTCTTCTTTTTTTTGTGTGTCCCACATTTAGG
Organism: Lathyrus tuberosus; assembly: GCA_022829125.1. Classification (NCBI taxonomy): domain Eukaryota; kingdom Viridiplantae; phylum Streptophyta; class Magnoliopsida; order Fabales; family Fabaceae; genus Lathyrus; species Lathyrus tuberosus. The sequence goes on from JALAZF010000141.1 coordinate 12,046,479, forward strand.
GTTCTGTATTGTATGTGGTCCAATGTGCCCTGAAATGTTGTCGTGTTGACTGAAATATCGTTGACTTTATGTGAATGTAAAACCAAATTTACCCTTGATTGTATTTGTCTTGTACAAGAAATGAGAATATTTTATGTGATATTTTCACCAAGGATTCTTTTGTAAAAGACCCTAAGTTAAAGTTAAGGTATGAAGGTGGGAATATTTATGCATTTAGTGGACAGGACAATGATTATGGTCATTTTTTTAGAGCTAGTGACCTAATTAAGGAGATGGACTCAGAGTTTAGTGTTGATGATGTGAAGTTAAGGTGGAAATACAATTTTAAAATAATTTTTAATCAACAAATGTCAAGCTGGAAATAGGTTTAAAAACATATTAAAAAAATTAATTACACATGTACAGTCAAATATTATGCGTAATGGCACGTCATACTCCGCTAGTGAAACTTAAAGTTAGAGATCAAAAGTGTGGATGAAAAATATTTAAAAGACCATTCTTTAAAAAAAAAATTTTCGAGGAATTAAAAATAAAAGTGGCTATATTTAGAGGGACCACAACAGATCTAACCCTTGATTTTATATTATAAAAAAAGATAACTACTCTTTCTTTTTTAAAATTAATAATATAAAAATAATAATAAATATCTAACTATATCTAATATTTATAAATTCAATAAACAAACTTTTATATGAAAAATAACTAGAAAATTACTGAACAAGCGAAGGTAATATTAAATAAAATACTTTTCTTAAAATAAAATAAGAAGTGAGAAATCTTATTCCAATTTTTTTAATCTCTCTCTACTTTTTTAAATTATTTTCATCCACATTTTTTGTCCTTGGCGTCAAACCCCACTAATGGAGTATGACTTGGCATTACACGTGAAATATTTGATCGTGGAAATAATTTTTTAATATGTTCTTAAACCAATTTACAGCTTGACATTTGTTAATTAAAAATAATTGTTAAAATCTTATTTATTTATAATTTAATAAAAAGCAACTTCTCTCAAATACATTAAATTTAAATCCATTCAGTGTTTTGTCTCTATCTTTCACGCATCATCAGTGTTGAAGAGGTTCATTTTTGCTTTGAAGTTCGTAGTTTTCGTTGAAGTAGGTTAATCGTTTTTCTTCCCGCTTCTGCTAGTGAAGAACTAGTTCGAGCTGTCTTGAAGAAATTTCAGTGTGATTTTTGAAGTTGTGGTCCCAACTGTATATGCATTTAATGTCTTTCGAATTGTTTATGGATTTCAATAGTTAATGTTTCTTCTTTTTTTTGTGTGTCCCACATTTAGGGTTCTGTATTGTATGTGGTCCAATGTGCCCTGAAATGTTGTCGTGTTGACTGAAATATCGTTGACTTTATGTGAATGTAAAACCAAATTTACCCTTGATTGTATTTGTCTTGTACAAGAAATGAGAATATTTTATGTGATATTTTCACCAAGGATTCTTTTGTAAAAGACCCTAAGTTAAAGTTAAGGTATGAAGGTGGGAATATTTATGCATTTAGTGGACAGGACAATGATTATGGTCATTTTTTTAGAGCTAGTGACCTAATTAAGGAGATGGACTCAGAGTTTAGTGTTGATGATGTGAAGTTAAGGTGGAAATACAATTTTAAAATAATTTTTAATCAACAAATGTCAAGCTGGAAATAGGTTTAAAAACATATTAAAAAAATTAATTACACATGTACAGTCAAATATTATGCGTAATGGCACGTCATACTCCGCTAGTGAAACTTAAAGTTAGAGATCAAAAGTGTGGATGAAAAATATTTAAAAGACCGTTCTTTAAAAAAAAATTTTTCGAGGAATTAAAAATAAAAGTGGCTATATTTAGAGGGACCACAACAGATCTAACCCTTGATTTTATATTATAAAAAAAGATAACTACTCTTTCTTTTTTAAAATTAATAATATAAAAATAATAATAAATATCTAACTATATCTAATATTTATAAATTCAATAAACAAACTTTTATATGAAAAATAACTAGAAAATTACTGAACAAGCGAAGGTAATATTAAATAAAATACTTTTCTTAAAATAAAATAAGAAGTGAGAAATCTTATTCCAATTTTTTTAATCTCTCTCTACTTTTTTAAATTATTTTCATCCACATTTTTTGTCCTTGGCGTCAAACCCCACTAATGGAGTATGACTTGGCATTACACGTGAAATATTTGATCGTGGAAATAATTTTTTAATATGTTCTTAAACCAATTTACAGCTTGACATTTGTTAATTAAAAATAATTGTTAAAATCTTATTTATTTATAATTTAATAAAAAGCAACTTCTCTCAAATACATTAAATTTAAATCCATTCAGTGTTTTGTCTCTATCTTTCACGCATCATCAGTGTTGAAGAGGTTCATTTTTGCTTTGAAGTTCGTAGTTTTCGTTGAAGTAGGTTAATCGTTTTTCTTTCCGCTTCTGCTAGTGAAGAACTAGTTCGAGCTGTCTTGAAGAAATTTCAGTGTGATTTTTGAAGTTGTGGTCCCAACTGTATATGCATTTAATGTCTTTCGAATTGTTTATGGATTTCAATAGTTAATGTTTCTTCTTTTTTTTGTGTGTCCCACATTTAGGGTTCTGTATTGTATGTGGTCCAATGTGCCCTGAAATGTTGTCGTGTTGACTGAAATATCGTTGACTTTATGTGAATGTAAAACCAAATTTACCCTTGATTGTATTTGTCTTGTACAAGAAATGAGAATATTTTATGTGATATTTTCACCAAGGATTCTTTTGTAAAAGACCCTAAGTTAAAGTTAAGGTATGAAGGTGGGAATATTTATGCATTTAGTGGACAGGACAATGATTATGGTCATTTTTTTAGAGCTAGTGACCTAATTAAGGAGATGGACTCAGAGTTTAGTGTTGATGATGTGAAGTTAAGGTGGAAATACAATTTTAAAATAATTTTTAATCAACAAATGTCAAGCTGGAAATAGGTTTAAAAACATATTAAAAAAATTAATTACACATGTACAGTCAAATATTATGCGTAATGGCACGTCATACTCCGCTAGTGAAACTTAAAGTTAGAGATCAAAAGTGTGGATGAAAAATATTTAAAAGGCCGTTCTTTAAAAAAATATTTTTCGAGGAATTAAAAATAAAAGTGGCTATATTTAGAGGGACCACAACAGATCTAACCCTTGATTTTATATTATAAAAAAAGATAACTACTCTTTCTTTTTTAAAATTAATAATATAAAAATAATAATAAATATCTAACTATATCTAATATTTATAAATTCAATAAACAAACTTTTATATGAAAAATAACTAGAAAATTACTGAACAAGCGAAGGTAATATTAAATAAAATACTTTTCTTAAAATAAAATAAGAAGTGAGAAATCTTATTCCAATTTTTTTAATCTCTCTCTACTTTTTTAAATTATTTTCATCCACATTTTTTGTCCTTGGCGTCAAACCCCACTAATGGAGTATGACTTGGCATTACACGTGAAATATTTGATCGTGGAAATAATTTTTTAATATGTTCTTAAACCAATTTACAGCTTGACATTTGTTAATTAAAAATAATTGTTAAAATCTTATTTATTTATAATTTAATAAAAAGCAACTTCTCTCAAATACATTAAATTTAAATCCATTCAGTGTTTTGTCTCTATCTTTCACGCATCATCAGTGTTGAAGAGGTTCATTTTTGCTTTGAAGTTCGTAGTTTTCGTTGAAGTAGGTTAATCGTTTTTCTTTCCGCTTCTGCTAGTGAAGAACTAGTTCGAGCTGTCTTGAAGAAATTTCAGTGTGATTTTTGAAGTTGTGGTCCCAACTGTATATGCATTTAATGTCTTTCGAATTGTTTATGGATTTCAATAGTTAGTGTTTCTTCTTTTTTTTATGTGTCCCACATTTAGGGTTCTGTATTGTATGTAGTCCAATGTGCCCTGAAATGTTGTCGTGTTGACTGAAATATCGTTGACTTTATGTGAATGTAAAACCAAATTTACCCTTGATTGTATTTGTCTTGTACAAGAAATGAGAATATTTTATGTGATATTTTCACCAAGGATTCTTTTGTAAAAGACCCTAAGTTAAAGTTAAGGTATGAAGGTGGGAATATTTATGCATTTAGTGGACAGGACAATGATTATGGTCATTTTTTTAGAGCTAGTGACCTAATTAAGGAGATGGACTCAGAGTTTAGTGTTGATGACGTGAAGTTAAGGTGGAAATACAATTTTAAAATAATTGTTAATCAACAAATGTCAAGCTGGAAATAGGTTTAAAAACATATTAAAAAAATTAATTACACATGTACAGTCAAATATTATGCGTACTGGCACGTCATACTCCGCTAGTGAAACTTAAAATTAGAGATCAAAAGTGTGGATGAAAAATATTTAAAAGACCGTTCTTTAAAAAAATATTTTTCGAGGAATTAAAAATAAAAGTGGCTATATTTAGAGGGACCACAACAGATCTAACCCTTGATTTTATATTATAAAAAAAGATAACTACTGTTTCTTTTTTAAAATTAATAATATAAAAATAATAATAAATATCTAACTATATCTAATATTTATAAATTCAATAAACAAACTTTTATATGAAAAATAACTAGAAAATTACTGAACAAGCGAAGGTAATATAAAATAAAATACTTTTCTTAAAATAAAATAAGAAGTGAGAAATCTTATTCCAATTTTTTTAATCTCTCTCTACTTTTTTAAATTATTTTCATCCACATTTTTTGTCCTTGGCGTCAAACCCCACTAATGGAGTATGACTTGGCATTACACGTGAAATATTTGATCGTAGAAATAATTTTTTAATATGTTCTTAAACCAATTTACAGCTTGACATTTGTTAATTAAAAATAATTTTTAAAATCTTATTTATTTATAATTTAATAAAAAGCAACTTCTCTCAAATACATTAAATTTAAATCCATTCAGTGTTTTGTCTCTATCTTTCACGCATCATCAGTGTTGAAGAGGTTCATTTTTGCTTTGAAGTTCGTAGTTTTCGTTGAAGTAGGTTAATCGTTTTTCTTTCCGCTTCTGCTAGTGAAGAACTAGTTCGAGCTGTCTTGAAGAAATTTCAGTGTGATTTTTGAAGTTGTGGTACCAACTGTATATGCATTTAATGTCTTTCGAATTGTTTATGGATTTCAATAGTTAATGTTTCTTCTTTTTTTTGTGTGTCCCACATTTAGGGTTCTGTATTGTATGTGGTCCAATGTGCCCTGAAATGTTGTCGTGTTGACTGAAATATCGTTGACTTTATGTGAATGTAAAACCAAATTTACCCTTGATTGTATTTGTCTTGTACAAGAAATGAGAATATTTTATGTGATATTTTCACCAAGGATTCTTTTGTAAAAGACCCTAAGTTAAAGTTAAGGTATGAAGGTGGGAATATTTATGCATTTAGTGGACAGGACAATGATTATGGTCATTTTTTTAGAGCTAGTGACCTAATTAAGGAGATGGACTCAGAGTTTAGTGTTGATGATGTGAAGTTAAGGTGGAAATACAATTTTAAAATAATTTTTAATCAACAAATGTCAAGCTGGAAATAGGTTTAAAAACATATTAAAAAAATTAATTACACATGTACAGTCAAATATTATGCGTAATGGCACGTCATACTCCGCTAGTGAAACTTAAAGTTAGAGATCAAAAGTGTGGATGAAAAATATTTAAAAGACCGTTCTTTAAAAAAAAATTTTTCGAGGAATTAAAAATAAAAGTGGCTATATTTAGAGGGACCACAACAGATCTAACCCTTGATTTTATATTATAAAAAAAGATAACTACTCTTTCTTTTTTAAAATTAATAATATAAAAATAATAATAAATATCTAACTATATCTAATATTTATAAATTCAATAAACAAACTTTTATATGAAAAATAACTAGAAAATTACTGAACAAGCGAAGGTAATATTAAATAAAATACTTTTCTTAAAATAAAATAAGAAGTGAGAAATCTTATTCCAATTTTTTTAATCTCTCTCTACTTTTTTAAATTATTTTCATCCACATTTTTTGTCCTTGGCGTCAAACCCCACTAATGGAGTATGACTTGGCATTACACGTGAAATATTTGATCGTGGAAATAATTTTTTAATATGTTCTTAAACCAATTTACAGCTTGACATTTGTTAATTAAAAATAATTGTTAAAATCTTATTTATTTATAATTTAATAAAAAGCAACTTCTCTCAAATACATTAAATTTAAATCCATTCAGTGTTTTGTCTCTATCTTTCACGCATCATCAGTGTTGAAGAGGTTCATTTTTGCTTTGAAGTTCGTAGTTTTCGTTGAAGTAGGTTAATCGTTTTTCTTTCCTCTTCTGCTAGTGAAGAACTAGTTCGAGCTGTCTTGAAGAAATTTCAGTGTGATTTTTGAAGTTGTGGTCCCAACTGTATATGCATTTAATGTCTTTCGAATTGTTTATGGATTTCAATAGTTAGTGTTTCTTCTTTTTTTTATGTGTCCCACATTTAGGGTTCTGTATTGTATGTAGTCCAATGTGCCCTGAAATGTTGTCGTGTTGACTGAAATATCGTTGACTTTATGTGAATGTAAAACCAAATTTACCCTTGATTGTATTTGTCTTGTACAAGAAATGAGAATATTTTATGTGATATTTTCACCAAGGATTCTTTTGTAAAAGACCCTAAGTTAAAGTTAAGGTATGAAGGTGGGAATATTTATGCATTTAGTGGACAGGACAATGATTATGGTCATTTTTTTAGAGCTAGTGACCTAATTAAGGAGATGGACTCAGAGTTTAGTGTTGATGACGTGAAGTTAAGGTGGAAATACAATTTTAAAATAATTTTTAATCAACAAATGTCAAGCTGGAAATAGGTTTAAAAACATATTAAAAAAATTAATTACACATGTACAGTCAAATATTATGCGTACTGGCACGTCATACTCCGCTAGTGAAACTTAAAATTAGAGATCAAAAGTGTGGATGAAAAATATTTAAAAGACCGTTCTTTAAAAAAATATTTTTCGAGGAATTAAAAATAAAAGTGGCTATATTTAGAGGGACCACAACAGATCTAACCCTTGATTTTATATTATAAAAAAAGATAACTACTGTTTCTTTTTTAAAATTAATAATATAAAAATAATAATAAATATCTAACTATATCTAATATTTATAAATTCAATAAACAAACTTTTATATGAAAAATAACTAGAAAATTACTGAACAAGCGAAGGTAATATAAAATAAAATACTTTTCTTAAAATAAAATAAGAAGTGAGAAATCTTATTCCAATTTTTTTAATCTCTCTCTACTTTTTTAAATTATTTTCATCCACATTTTTTGTCCTTGGCGTCAAACCCCACTAATGGAGTATGACTTGGCATTACACGTGAAATATTTGATCGTAGAAATAATTTTTTAATATGTTCTTAAACCAATTTACAGCTTGACATTTGTTAATTAAAAATAATTTTTAAAATCTTATTTATTTATAATTTAATAAAAAGCAACTTCTCTCAAATACATTAAATTTAAATCCATTCAGTGTTTTGTCTCTATCTTTCACGCATCATCAGTGTTGAAGAGGTTCATTTTTGCTTTGAAGTTCGTAGTTTTCGTTGAAGTAGGTTAATCGTTTTTCTTTCCGCTTCTGCTAGTGAAGAACTAGTTCGAGCTGTCTTGAAGAAATTTCAGTGTGATTTTTGAAGTTGTGGTACCAACTGTATATGCATTTAATGTCTTTCGAATTGTTTATGGATTTCAATAGTTAATGTTTCTTCTTTTTTTTGTGTGTCCCACATTTAGGGTTCTGTATTGTATGTGGTCCAATGTGCCCTGAAATGTTGTCGTGTTGACTGAAATATCGTTGACTTTATGTGAATGTAAAACCAAATTTACCCTTGATTGTATTTGTCTTGTACAAGAAATGAGAATATTTTATGTGATATTTTCACCAAGGATTCTTTTGTAAAAGACCCTAAGTTAAAGTTAAGGTATGAAGGTGGGAATATTTATGCATTTAGTGGACAGGACAATGATTATGGTCATTTTTTTAGAGCTAGTGACCTAATTAAGGAGATGGACTCAGAGTTTAGTGTTGATGATGTGAAGTTAAGGTGGAAATACAATTTTAAAATAATTTTTAATCAACAAATGTCAAGCTGGAAATAGGTTTAAAAACATATTAAAAAAATTAATTACACATGTACAGTCAAATATTATGCGTAATGGCACGTCATACTCCGCTAGTGAAACTTAAAGTTAGAGATCAAAAGTGTGGATGAAAAATATTTAAAAGACCGTTCTTTAAAAAAAAATTTTTCGAGGAATTAAAAATAAAAGTGGCTATATTTAGAGGGACCACAACAGATCTAACCCTTGATTTTATATTATAAAAAAAGATAACTACTCTTTCTTTTTTAAAATTAATAATATAAAAATAATAATAAATATCTAACTATATCTAATATTTATAAATTCAATAAACAAACTTTTATATGAAAAATAACTAGAAAATTACTGAACAAGCGAAGGTAATATTAAATAAAATACTTTTCTTAAAATAAAATAAGAAGTGAGAAATCTTATTCCAATTTTTTTAATCTCTCTCTACTTTTTTAAATTATTTTCATCCACATTTTTTGTCCTTGGCGTCAAACCCCACTAATGGAGTATGACTTGGCATTACACGTGAAATATTTGATCGTGGAAATAATTTTTTAATATGTTCTTAAACCAATTTACAGCTTGACATTTGTTAATTAAAAATAATTGTTAAAATCTTATTTATTTATAATTTAATAAAAAGCAACTTCTCTCAAATACATTAAATTTAAATCCATTCAGTGTTTTGTCTCTATCTTTCACGCATCATCAGTGTTGAAGAGGTTCATTTTTGCTTTGAAGTTCGTAGTTTTCGTTGAAGTAGGTTAATCGTTTTTCTTTCCGCTTCTGCTAGTGAAGAACTAGTTCGAGCTGTCTTGAAGAAATTTCAGTGTGATTTTTGAAGTTGTGGTCCCAACTGTATATGCATTTAATGTCTTTCGAATTGTTTATGGATTTCAATAGTTAGTGTTTCTTCTTTTTTTTATGTGTCCCACATTTAGGGTTCTGTATTGTATGTAGTCCAATGTGCCCTGAAATGTTGTCGTGTTGACTGAAATATCGTTGACTTTATGTGAATGTAAAACCAAATTTACCCTTGATTGTATTTGTCTTGTACAAGAAATGAGAATATTTTATGTGATATTTTCACCAAGGATTCTTTTGTAAAAGACCCTAAGTTAAAGTTAAGGTATGAAGGTGGGAATATTTATGCATTTAGTGGACAGGACAATGATTATGGTCATTTTTTTAGAGCTAGTGACCTAATTAAGGAGATGGACTCAGAGTTTAGTGTTGATGATGTGAAGTTAAGGTGGAAATACAATTTTAAAATAATTTTTAATCAACAAATGTCAAGCTGGAAATAGGTTTAAAAACATATTAAAAAAATTAATTACACATGTACAGTCAAATATTATGCGTACTGGCACGTCATACTCCGCTAGTGAAACTTAAAATTAGAGATCAAAAGTGTGGATGAAAAATATTTAAAAGACCGTTCTTTAAAAAAATATTTTTCGAGGAATTAAAAATAAAAGTGGCTATATTTAGAGGGACCACAACAGATCTAACCCTTGATTTTATATTATAAAAAAAGATAACTACTGTTTCTTTTTTAAAATTAATAATATAAAAATAATAATAAATATCTAACTATATCTAATATTTATAAATTCAATAAACAAACTTTTATATGAAAAATAACTAGAAAATTACTGAACAAGCGAAGGTAATATAAAATAAAATACTTTTCTTAAAATAAAATAAGAAGTGAGAAATCTTATTCCAATTTTTTTAATCTCTCTCTACTTTTTTAAATTATTTTCATCCACATTTTTTGTCCTTGGCGTCAAACCCCACTAATGGAGTATGACTTGGCATTACACGTGAAATATTTGATCGTAGAAATAATTTTTTAATATGTTCTTAAACCGATTTACAGCTTGACATTTGTTAATTAAAAATAATTTTTAAAATCTTATTTATTTATAATTTAATAAAAAGCAACTTCTCTCAAATACATTAAATTTAAATCCATTCAGTGTTTTGTCTCTATCTTTCACGCATCATCAGTGTTGAAGAGGTTCATTTTTGCTTTGAAGTTCGTAGTTTTCGTTGAAGTAGGTTAATCGTTTTTCTTTCCGCTTCTGCTAGTGAAGAACTAGTTCGAGCTGTCTTGAAGAAATTTCAGTGTGATTTTTGAAGTTGTGGTCCCAACTGTATATGCATTTAATGTCTTTCGAATTGTTTATGGATTTCAATAGTTAATGTTTCTTCTTTTTTTTGTGTGTCCCACATTTAGGGTTCTGTATTGTATGTGGTCCAATGTGCCCTGAAATGTTGTCGTGTTGACTGAAATATCGTTGACTTTATGTGAATGTAAAACCAAATTTACCCTTGATTGTATTTGTCTTGTACAAGAAATGAGAATATTTTATGTGATATTTTCACCAAGGATTCTTTTGTAAAAGACCCTAAGTTAAAGTTAAGGTATGAAGGTGGGAATATTTATGCATTTAGTGGACAGGACAATGATTATGGTCATTTTTTTAGAGCTAGTGACCTAATTAAGGAGATGGACTCAGAGTTTAGTGTTGATGATGTGAAGTTAAGGTGGAAATACAATTTTAAAATAATTTTTAATCAACAAATGTCAAGCTGGAAATAGGTTTAAAAACATATTAAAAAAATTAATTACACATGTACAGTCAAATATTATGCGTAATGGCACGTCATACTCCGCTAGTGAAACTTAAAGTTAGAGATCAAAAGTGTGGATGAAAAATATTTAAAAGACCGTTCTTTAAAAAAAAAATTTTCGAGGAATTAAAAATAAAAGTGGCTATATTTAGAGGGACCACAACAGATCTAACCCTTGATTTTATATTATAAAAAAAGATAACTACTCTTTCTTTTTTAAAATTAATAATATAAAAATAATAATAAATATCTAACTATATCTAATATTTATAAATTCAATAAACAAACTTTTATATGAAAAATAACTAGAAAATTACTGAACAAGCGAAGGTAATATTAAATAAAATACTTTTCTTAAAATAAAATAAGAAGTGAGAAATCTTATTCCAATTTTTTTAATCTCTCTCTACTTTTTTAAATTATTTTCATCCACATTTTTTGTCCTTGGCGTCAAACCCCACTAATGGAGTATGACTTGGCATTACACGTGAAATATTTGATCGTGGAAATAATTTTTTAATATGTTCTTAAACCAATTTACAGCTTGACATTTGTTAATTAAAAATAATTGTTAAAATCTTATTTATTTATAATTTAATAAAAAGCAACTTCTCTCAAATACATTAAATTTAAATCCATTCAGTGTTTTGTCTCTATCTTTCACGCATCATCAGTGTTGAAGAGGTTCATTTTTGCTTTGAAGTTCGTAGTTTTCGTTGAAGTAGGTTAATCGTTTTTCTTTCCGCTTCTGCTAGTGAAGAACTAGTTCGAGCTGTCTTGAAGAAATTTCAGTGTGATTTTTGAAGTTGTGGTCCCAACTGTATATGCATTTAATGTCTTTCGAATTGTTTATGGATTTCAATAGTTAGTGTTTCTTCTTTTTTTTATGTGTCCCACATTTAGGGTTCTGTATTGTATGTAGTCCAATGTGCCCTGAAATGTTGTCGTGTTGACTGAAATATCGTTGACTTTATGTGAATGTAAAACCAAATTTACCCTTGATTGTATTTGTCTTGTACAAGAAATGAGAATATTTTATGTGATATTTTCACCAAGGATTCTTTTGTAAAAGACCCTAAGTTAAAGTTAAGGTATGAAGGTGGGAATATTTATGCATTTAGTGGACAGGACAATGATTATGGTCATTTTTTTAGAGCTAGTGACCTAATTAAGGAGATGGACTCAGAGTTTAGTGTTGATGATGTGAAGTTAAGGTGGAAATACAATTTTAAAATAATTTTTAATCAACAAATGTCAAGCTGGAAATAGGTTTAAAAACATATTAAAAAAATTAATTACACATGTACAGTCAAATATTATGCGTACTGGCACGTCATACTCCGCTAGTGAAACTTAAAATTAGAGATCAAAAGTGTGGATGAAAAATATTTAAAAGACCGTTCTTTAAAAAAATATTTTTCGAGGAATTTAAAATAAAAGTGGCTATATTTAGAGGGACCACAACAGATCTAACCCTTGATTTTATATTATAAAAAAAGATAACTACTGTTTCTTTTTTAAAATTAATAATATAAAAATAATAATAAATATCTAACTATATCTAATATTTATAAATTCAATAAACAAACTTTTATATGAAAAATAACTAGAAAATTACTGAACAAGCGAAGGTAATATAAAATAAAATACTTTTCTTAAAATAAAATAAGAAGTGAGAAATCTTATTCCAATTTTTTTAATCTCTCTCTACTTTTTTAAATTATTTTCATCCACATTTTTTGTCCTTGGCGTCAAACCCCACTAATGGTGTAAAGACCATATAATAATACATGCATCAAATCATATATTATACATGAGTTTCACTTTTGGTACTGAAACATAATAAGTTCCTAGTTAACACATTATATATATAAATGCCTCTAATACAAAAGAACTAAAAGTCTAAGGCATTACATATACAAGATGTTCCAAAATGATAAAAACTAAGAACTAGATCAATACAATGATCTCAAAACATAACGCCATAGCGGAAGCCATGCCATCACAAAACCACGATCCGTAAGGAAAGTCAAATAACTTTGTCCTTACCCTTCGCCAAACCTGCAGAACCTGTGATGTAAACAACAACAGTGGGGTGAGATACATCAAATCTCAGTGAGTTCCCTATCTTAAAGTCCTCTCGGCCAAGGTTCTAACAAGGTCCTAACTCATGTCCAAGGGGAAAGGGGAAAGACCATGAGTACACACACACAAGTAACCGCCACGGTGAGCCTGTAAACTCACACTAGTACCGAAGTACCTCTTGAGCGTGTAAACTCAAGGATTCACAAAGTACCGAAGTACGTTCTGAGTCCGTACACTCAAGAACTCACATATCAATAACCAATACCAAGGTATCCCCTTTTCCCGTACCCTTCTACGTCTAGAAGGCGATCCGAGTCATGGATCCTTGTAGCTACTTGGCATACGATTGGATTCGGGATCACCGGTCCGTACACCGTGATCCGTCACTTCTCACGGCCCGTACGCCGTCACAAGTCTCTTTACCCGTAGGCTCCAACCGTACTTAACACGGGACTCAAACCTGCCAAGTAGTTGTGTATAACGTTCAGAGGAGGTGCTCGAGTCTCATGAACTACACCGCACAACTGTGGTTATTGATAAACAGAAATGCACACGCCTCGGCCTTCATGCACGAGCGTTGCCACACGTGGAACAATTACACTTCCGACACAGTTTGGTAATAATCCTCACCCTGCCTAGTCCATATTTTAACATGCATATATTGTCAATAATAATTATACACAATTAACAGATACAAGTCGATAAAACGACACAATTCAGAAATCCCGACTTAATTAAATCGGCCGACGATCTTAAAACCATTTTAATAAGAAAGTACATTTTATTCTCTTTCCAACGATATCAAAATTGTTCCAATCCGAGTTACGTACAAAAAGTTACGGCATTGTAAACAATCGATCGGAAAAATAAATCACAACAGCAGGATTCTGTAACTCTCCTGGCCGTACGCGTATTGGCATTCCCCGTACGCGTATGCCCAAAAGCTCGCCCAGCCATACGCGTATTGCCCCAAGCGATACGCGTATTGCTCAAAGTGCCCGGCCATCCATACGCGTATTGCCCTTGCCGTACGCGTATTGACCAGCTCCATACGCGTATTGACATGCTCCATACGCGTATGGGCAGAAGAAAAATGCAGAAGTTCCTGCAGAATTTCTCTGCTACGGGTTGATCCAAAATCAACCCCAAATCCCATTTTCATCAATCAAAAAGCATCAAAACATGTTATAACATCACAACCAGTATAACATATAATCAAACATTGCATTTAGCAGTTAGATTCACGAATTTTGTGCAAAAAGATTCAATTTTCACAATTTCTAATCTAACTCTAAACTCAAAATAATCCTACTCTAAAGAGTCTAACTAGAACCCACCTGGATTACTAGACGAGGAGGTTGATACAGAGACGAGTAACGAAGAACAGATGAATTGATGATGATTCTTGAGCTTTTGGAAATTTTCTCTCCTTTCCTTCTTCCACTTTTCCTTTCTCCTCCTTTTCCTTTGTTTTTCCTTCTTTCTATCTTTCTCTTTAGCTTTGTTTGGTTTTCAAGGAAAATGAAAAGAAAATAGATAGTATAGAAACTATCATTTTTAGTAACACTACTAAAAGTCCAAAATTAGCTCAAATACCTCAAATTATAAAAACTCAACGTTAAATACTATTAGTTTAATCGACTCTGAGTTCGTCAGTTTACTCTAATTATTTTATCAAATAATTACTCAGAGTACCCTAGAACCCAGTTGATCATAATAATATTAACCAGAGCGTTTATAAATTTACGGGGTATTACATCCTCCCCCCCTTAAATAGAAATTCGTCCTCGAATTTAGAATATTACCTGAACAGATGTGGATAAGAATCTCGCATTTCCGATTCTAGTTCCCAAGTAGCATCGCCCGGATGCGTCATATCCCATTGCACCTTAACAAGTGGAATATCTTTGTTCCTTAACACTTTTGTTTCCCTTCCCACAATACAACTCGGTTGTGGTTCAAAAGTCAAATCCGCTTCAATTTCCACTGACTCGGGTAGAATTGGCTGAAGAGGATCAGGAATAAACTTACGGAGCTGAGATACGTGAAAAACGTCATGCATCTCGGATAGAGAGGGTGGTAAGGCTAATCTATAAGCAACTTCACCAATCCTTTCTAAAATCTGATATGGTCCCACGTATCTAGGACTTAACTTACGCGACTTAAACGGTCCTTTCAATCTCAATCTCGGAGTAACTTTCAGAAATACATGGTCACCTTCCTTAAATTCCAAAGGTCTCCTACGATTGTCCGCATAACTCTTTTGACGATCTTGTGCTTGTTTAACCTTCTCGCGGATCATTCGAATCTTTTCCGTAGTCTCTTCAATAATCTCGGGTCCCAAAATCCTATCTTCGCCAATTTCAGCCCAACACAAAGGTGTTCTACACTTCCTCCCATACAATGCTTCATACGGAGCCATACCGATGCTCGCATGATAACTATTGTTATAGGAAAACTCAATTAACGGTAAAAGTTCTTTCCAATTCCCTCTACTCTCTAACACACAAGCTCTCAACATATCCTCCATCGTTTGTATTGTTCGTTCAGTCTGACCATCCGTTTGAGGATGATTCGACGTGCTCAAACACAAATTCGTACCCATCGCTTGTTGGAACACTTTCCAAAATCTCGAAGTAAACTTCGGATCTCTATCGGACACAATACTAGAAGGAATACCATGCAATCTCACAATCTCAGCAATAAACAACCTTGCAAGATGACTTGCCTTATGAGTAGTCTTTACGGCTAAGAAGTGTGCAGATTTCGTTAGTCGATCTACAATCACCCAAATAGAATCATACCCACCTTGGGTACGGGGTAAACCCACTGCAAAATCCATAGAAATACTATCCCACTTCCAAACTGGAATATCCAAAGGTTGTAACAAACCGCCCGGTCTTTGGTGTTCAATCTTCACCTGTTGGCACACCGCACATTCTGACACATATCCCGCTATATCCTTTTTCATCCCAGGCCACCAATAATCCTTCTTTAAATCCTGATACATCTTCGAAGAACCAGGATGTATCGTAAAAGTACCCTTATGAGCTTCGTCTAAGATCTTCCTTTTCAATGCCTCATCCCTTGGAACACAAATCCTTCGATTAAACAGAACAATCCCATCTGTCGCTCGTATAACACCCGGCTGAAGTAACAATTCTTGTAACTCTTCCTCTAACAATTGTGCCTGTTGAATCTCAACTCTCAAGGTAGAATTGACATTCAAATTTCCCATAATCACACCATTCGGAGTCCACACAAACTGGAGATTAAGATCTCTAAACTTTTCCAACAATGAATACTCTAAAATCATCAATTCCGCACTATGAACCATTTTCCGACTTAAAGCATCCGCTACTTTATTCGCCTTTCCTGGATGATACTTCAATTCTAAGTCATAATCTTTTAAGTACTCCATCCACCTTCTTTGTCGCATATTCAACTCCTTTTGATCAAACAAATACTTCAAACTTTTGTGGTCACTGAACATTTCAAAACGTACACCATATAAATAATGACGCCACACCTTCAGTGCAAAAACCACTGCAGCTAGTTCCAAATCATGAGTTGGATAATTCTTCTCATGAACTTTTAACTGTCGAGAAGCATAAGCTACCACTTGACCACCTTGCATCAGAACACCCCCTAATCCCCTCTTAGAAGCATCACAGAATACTTCATAAGAGTTGTTAGGATCAGGAATAATTAATACTGGAGCACTCGTCAAACTTTCCTTCAAATGCATAAAACTTTGTTCGCAACCTGAATCCCATTCAAAAGTAACATCCTTCCGAGTAAGTTTCGTCATTGGTAAGGCCAATTGAGAAAAGCCCTTAATAAACCTTCTATAGTAACCGGCCAAACCCAAGAAACTTCTGACTTCTGAAACATTTCTCGGTCTCTCCCAATTAATTACTGCTTCTACTTTCGATGGATCCACTGCCACACCACCTCGAGATATCACATGTCCAAGAAAATTAACTTCCGACATCCAAAACTCACACTTGCTCAACTTAGCAAACAATTGCTTCTCTTGCAAGACCGATAAGACAATCCTCAGATGTTCTCCGTGCTCTTGTGGAGTACGAGAATAAATAAGAATGTCGTCAATAAAGATTACCACAAATTGGTCCAAGTAAGCCTGAAATATTCGATTCATGTAATCCATGAAAACAGCTGGAGCATTAGTCACACCGAAAGGCATCACTAAGAATTCGTAATGACCGTAACGTGTCCTAAATGCAGTCTTTGGCACATCGGAACTCTTCACTCGAATCTGATGATAACCCGACCGTAAATCAATCTTTGAGAACACACAGGCTCCTTTTAATTGATCTAACAAGTCGTCTATCCTGGGTAAGGGATACTTATTCTTAATGGTAACTTTATTCAACTTACGATAATCAATGCACAAACGCATTCCCCCATCTTTCTTCTTTACCAATAACACTGGAGCTCCCCACGGTGAAACACTAGGCCTAACGAAATGCTTGGACATCAAGTCCTCCAATTGGTCCTTTAATTCTCTTAATTCAAGCGGTGCCATCCGATACGGAGAAACGGATATAGGAGCCGTTCCCGGTATCAGGTCAATAGAGAACTCAACTTCTCTCTCCGGAGGAAGAGAAGAAACATCCTCAGGAAACACTTCAGGAAATTCACACACTATTGGAATACTCAGAACTTGCTGTTCACTACTTCCCTCCTTAGTAAGAACCAATAAAACAGATTTCTCTTTCTCAAACAAGAAATTTACCATTCCCACCGTACCTTCTAAAATCGTTGATAATACATCTTTCGGAGTAGCCTCAGTAGATGGAATAATAATTAGCTTCTCCTCACAACCGATAAAAACCGAATTAGCTGAAAGCCAGTCCATTCCCAGAACAACATCCACTTTCTTGAGCGGCAGACAAATAAGATCAATCTGGAAGACTCTTTCGTTCACCGACAACACACAATTTTCACACATCAGGGGTGTTTCAACCATTTCATCCATGGCAGTAGTAACCACCATAGGAGGAAATAAAGGAATAGTTTGCAACCCAAGTCGCTTCACGCATCTTAAAGACACAAAAGAATGTGTAGCCCCACAGTCAAATAAAACAAAACAAGGTTGACCATTAACAAAACACGTACCCGCAATCAAGGAATTATCACCCTTAGCTTTCCTTGCATCCAGAGTATATACTCGACCCGTAGTCTTCCCTTGTGCCTGATTCCTACTCTGAGGACAATCTCTCGCTACATGACCCATCTTGTTACACTGATAACACTGTATCCCATCCGAATAGCACCTACCAAAATGACTCCTCCCACAAGTGCGACATACCGGAGGCACACTAGTTCTAGAGCCCTGTACTTGCTTCCCTTTGGAAGACTGTTGCCTTTGCCTAAACTGTTGATTCGACCTTCCACGGTCACCTTGAGTTACCCTGTTCGAATCCACCTCCATTTGTATCTTTTTCAAGCTATTTTCCGCCACATAACATTGTCTTAACATCTCAGCATAAGTAGCAAATTCCCGTTGAGACACGCTGTGTGAAATCTCAGCCCTTAACCCAAACAGAAACTGATCTATCTTCCACCTCTCATCAGGAGCATACATGGCCTGTCTAGAATAGTCAGCCATGATCTCAAATTGTTCCGCATAAGAAGCCACTGATAAATTTCCCTGTCTCAACTGTTGGAACTCAAACTCCTTTTGAGACCTTAAAGAACTCGGAAAATATTTCTCCATAAAGGTTACCTTAAACTGTTCCCACACTTTCGGCACTTCCTGAGTTGTCATCAAGGCTGAAGCGCTCTCCCACCACCTCATGGCAGGACCCTTCAACCAGTGAGAAGCAAAGACCACCTTATTCTCCTCACTACAATGAACTATCAGAAAAATCCGTTCCATTCCTGTTATCCATTCGTGTGCCTTCACCGGATCTAGCCCTCCTTGAAACTCCGGAGGATTCATACGAACAAATTCCCTGTAGGTTCCTCCCGTAACTTCCGGAACAACCACTGGAGGATGCAGACCATCAGCCATTTGTTGCATCATCCCTTGCATGAACTGATTCTGCTGTTGCTGCATCTGTTGCATAAATTGGTACAACGGGGCATTCCCTTCATCACCCTGTGGAACTGTCCCAGCTGGAGTAGTCCTTGGTCTTCCACGGTTGTTTCTGCGTCTATCAGCCATGTTCCTAAATTCCATATCAATAGGATTAAGTTGATCAGACTCAATACCATAAATATAACAGACAAGACCCATGGCGACCCGCCGCATATGAAACGGAAAGAAACACTTATTCTATTTCATGGCTAGGTCGAGGATACGACCTGCTCTGATACCAACTGTAAAGACCATATAATAATACATGCATCAAATCATATATTATACATGAGTTTCACTTTTGGTACTGAAACATAATAAGTTCCTAGTTAACACATTATATATATAAATGCCTCTAATACAAAAGAACTAAAAGTCTAAGGCATTACATATACAAGATGTTCCAAAATGATAAAAACTAAGAACTAGATCAATACAATGATCTCAAAACATAACGCCATAGCGGAAGCCATGCCATCACAAAACCACGATCCGTAAGGAAAGTCAAATAACTTTGTCCTTACCCTTCGCCAAACCTGCAGAACCTGTGATGTAAACAACAACAGTGGGGTGAGATACATCAAATCTCAGTGAGTTCCCTATCTTAAAGTCCTCTCGGCTTTACAAGGTTCTAACAAGGTCCTAACTCATGTCCAAGGGGAAAGGGGAAAGACCATGAGTACACACACACAAGTAACCGCCACGGTGAGCCTGTAAACTCACACTAGTATCGAAGTACCTCTTGAGCCTGTAAACTCAAGGATTCACAAAGTACCGAAGTACGTTCTGAGTCCGTACACTCAAGAACTCACATATCAATAACCAATACCAAGGTATCCCCTTTTCCCGTACCCTTCTACGTCTAGAAGGCGATCCGAGTCATGGATCCTTGTAGCTACTTGGCATACGATTGGATTCGGGATCACCGGTCCGTACACCGTGATCCGTCACTTCTCACGGCCCGTACGCCGTCACAAGTCTCTTTACCCGTAGGCTCCAACCGTACTTAACACGGGACTCAAACCTGCCAAGTAGTTGTGTATAACGTTCAGAGGAGGTGCTCGAGTCTCATGAACTACACCGCACAACTGTGGTTATTGATAAACAGAAATGCACACGCCTCGGCCTTCATGCACGAGCGTTGCCACACGTGGAACAATTACACTTCCGACACAGTTTGGTAATAATCCTCACCCTGCCTAGTCCATATTTTAACATGCATATATTGTCAATAATAATTATACACAATTAACAGATACAAGTCGATAAAACGACACAATTCAGAAATCCCGACTTAATTAAATCGGCCGACGATCTTAAAACCATTTTAATAAGAAAGTACATTTTATTCTCTTTCCAACGATATCAAAATTGTTCCAATCCGAGTTACGTACAAAAAGTTACGGCATTGTAAACAATCGATCGGAAAAATAAATCACAACAGCAGGATTCTGTAACTCTCCTGGCCGTACGCGTATTGGCATTCCCCGTACGCGTATGCCCAAAAGCTCGCCCAGCCATACGCGTATTGCCCCAAGCGATACGCGTATTGCTCAAAGTGCCCGGCCATCCATACGCGTATTGCCCTTGCCGTACGCGTATTGACCAGCTCCATACGCGTATTGACATGCTCCATACGCGTATGGGCAGAAGAAAAATGCAGAAGTTCCTGCAGAATTTCTCTGCTACGGGTTGATCCAAAATCAACCCCAAATCCCATTTTCATCAATCAAAAAGCATCAAAACATGTTATAACATCACAACCAGTATAACATATAATCAAACATTGCATTTAGCAGTTAGATTCACGAATTTTGTGCAAAAAGATTCAATTTTCACAATTTCTAATCTAACTCTAAACTCAAAATAATCCTACTCTAAAGAGTCTAACTAGAACCCACCTGGATTACTAGACGAGGAGGTTGATACAGAGACGAGTAACGAAGAACAGATGAATTGATGATGATTCTTGAGCTTTTGGAAATTTTCTCTCCTTTCCTTCTTCCACTTTTCCTTTCTCCTCCTTTTCCTTTGTTTTTCCTTCTTTCTATCTTTCTCTTTAGCTTTGTTTGGTTTTCAAGGAAAATGAAAAGAAAATAGATAGTATAGAAACTATCATTTTTAGTAACACTACTAAAAGTCCAAAATTAGCTCAAATACCTCAAATTATAAAAACTCAACGTTAAATACTATTAGTTTAATCGACTCTGAGTTCGTCAGTTTACTCTAATTATTTTATCAAATAATTACTCAGAGTACCCTAGAACCCAGTTGATCATAATAATATTAACCAGAGCGTTTATAAATTTACGGGGTATTACAAATGGAGTATGACTTGGCATTACACGTGAAATATTTGATCGTAGAAATAATTTTTTAATATGTTCTTAAACCAATTTACAGCTTGACATTTGTTAATTAAAAATAATTTTTAAAATCTTATTTATTTATAATTTAATAAAAAGCAACTTCTCTCAAATACATTAAATTTAAATCCATTCAGTGTTTTGTCTCTATCTTTCACGCATCATCAGTGTTGAAGAGGTTCATTTTTGCTTTGAAGTTCGTAGTTTTCGTTGAAGTAGGTTAATCGTTTTTCTTTCCGCTTCTGCTAGTGAAGAACTAGTTCGAGCTGTCTTGAAGAAATTTCAGTGTGATTTTTGAAGTTGTGGTCCCAACTGTATATGCATTTAATGTCTTTCGAATTGTTTATGGATTTCAATAGTTAATGTTTCTTCTTTTTTTTGTGTGTCCCACATTTAGGGTTCTGTATTGTATGTGGTCCAATGTGCCCTGAAATGTTGTCGTGTTGACTGAAATATCGTTGACTTTATGTGAATGTAAAACCAAATTTACCCTTGATTGTATTTGTCTTGTACAAGAAATGAGAATATTTTATGTGATATTTTCACCAAGGATTCTTTTGTAAAAGACCCTAAGTTAAAGTTAAGGTATGAAGGTGGGAATATTTATGCATTTAGTGGACAGGACAATGATTATGGTCATTTTTTTAGAGCTAGTGACCTAATTAAGGAGATGGACTCAGAGTTTAGTGTTGATGATGTGAAGTTAAGGTGGAAATACAATTTTAAAATAATTTTTAATCAACAAATGTCAAGCTGGAAATAGGTTTAAAAACATATTAAAAAAATTAATTACACATGTACAGTCAAATATTATGCGTAATGGCACGTCATACTCCGCTAGTGAAACTTAAAGTTAGAGATCAAAAGTGTGGATGAAAAATATTTAAAAGACCGTTCTTTAAAAAAATATTTTTCGAGGAATTAAAAATAAAAGTGGCTATATTTAGAGGGACCACAACAGATCTAACCCTTGATTTTATATTATAAAAAAAGATAACTACTCTTTCTTTTTTAAAATTAATAATATAAAAATAATAATAAATATCTAACTATATCTAATATTTATAAATTCAATAAACAAACTTTTATATGAAAAATAACTAGAAAATTACTGAACAAGCGAAGGTAATATTAAATAAAATACTTTTCTTAAAATAAAATAAGAAGTGAGAAATCTTATTCCAATTTTTTTAATCTCTCTCTACTTTTTTAAATTATTTTCATCCACATTTTTTGTCCTTGGCGTCAAACCCCACTAATGGAGTATGACTTGGCATTACACGTGAAATATTTGATCGTGGAAATAATTTTTTAATATGTTCTTAAACCAATTTACAGCTTGACATTTGTTAATTAAAAATAATTGTTAAAATCTTATTTATTTATAATTTAATAAAAAGCAACTTCTCTCAAATACATTAAATTTAAATCCATTCAGTGTTTTGTCTCTATCTTTCACGCATCATCAGTGTTGAAGAGGTTCATTTTTGCTTTGAAGTTCGTAGTTTTCGTTGAAGTAGGTTAATCGTTTTTCTTTCCGCTTCTGCTAGTGAAGAACTAGTTCGAGCTGTCTTGAAGAAATTTCAGTGTGATTTTTGAAGTTGTGGTCCCAACTGTATATGCATTTAATGTCTTTCGAATTGTTTATGGATTTCAATAGTTAGTGTTTCTTCTTTTTTTTATGTGTCCCACATTTAGGGTTCTGTATTGTATGTAGTCCAATGTGCCCTGAAATGTTGTCGTGTTGACTGAAATATCGTTGACTTTATGTGAATGTAAAACCAAATTTACCCTTGATTGTATTTGTCTTGTACAAGAAATGAGAATATTTTATGTGATATTTTCACCAAGGATTCTTTTGTAAAAGACCCTAAGTTAAAGTTAAGGTATGAAGGTGGGAATATTTATGCATTTAGTGGACAGGACAATGATTATGGTCATTTTTTTAGAGCTAGTGACCTAATTAAGGAGATGGACTCAGAGTTTAGTGTTGATGATGTGAAGTTAAGGTGGAAATACAATTTTAAAATAATTTTTAATCAACAAATGTCAAGCTGGAAATAGGTTTAAAAACATATTAAAAAAATTAATTACACATGTACAGTCAAATATTATGCGTACTGGCACGTCATACTCCGCTAGTGAAACTTAAAATTGGAGATCAAAAGTGTGGATGAAAAATATTTAAAAGACCGTTCTTTAAAAAAATATTTTTCGAGGAATTAAAAATAAAAGTGGCTATATTTAGAGGGACCACAACAGATCTAACCCTTGATTTTATATTATAAAAAAAGATAACTACTGTTTCTTTTTTAAAATTAATAATATAAAAATAATAATAAATATCTAACTATATCTAATATTTATAAATTCAATAAACAAACTTTTATATGAAAAATAACTAGAAAATTACTGAACAAGCGAAGGTAATATAAAATAAAATACTTTTCTTAAAATAAAATAAGAAGTGAGAAATCTTATTCCAATTTTTTTAATCTCTCTCTACTTTTTTAAATTATTTTCATCCACATTTTTTGTCCTTGGCGTCAAACCCCACTAATGGAGTATGACTTGGCATTACACGTGAAATATTTGATCGTAGAAATAATTTTTTAATATGTTCTTAAACCAATTTACAGCTTGACATTTGTTAATTAAAAATAATTTTTAAAATCTTATTTATTTATAATTTAATAAAAAGCAACTTCTCTCAAATACATTAAATTTAAATCCATTCAGTGTTTTGTCTCTATCTTTCACGCATCATCAGTGTTGAAGAGGTTCATTTTTGCTTTGAAGTTCGTAGTTTTCGTTGAAGTAGGTTAATCGTTTTTCTTTCCACTTCTGCTAGTGAAGAACTAGTTCGAGCTGTCTTAAAGAAATTTCAGTGTGATTTTTGAAGTTGTGGTCCCAACTGTATATGCATTTAATGTCTTTCGAATTGTTTATGGATTTCAATAGTTAATGTTTCTTCTTTTTTTTGTGTGTCCCACATTTAGGGTTCTGTATTGTATGTGGTCCAATGTGCCCTGAAATGTTGTCGTGTTGACTGAAATATCGTTGACTTTATGTGAATGTAAAACCAAATTTACCCTTGATTGTATTTGTCTTGTACAAGAAATGAGAATATTTTATGTGATATTTTCACCAAGGATTCTTTTGTAAAAGACCCTAAGTTAAAGTTAAGGTATGAAGGTGGGAATATTTATGCATTTAGTGGACAGGACAATGATTATGGTCATTTTTTTAGAGCTAGTGACCTAATTAAGGAGATGGACTCAGAGTTTAGTGTTGATGATGTGAAGTTAAGGTGGAAATACAATTTTAAAATAATTTTTAATCAACAAATGTCAAGCTGGAAATAGGTTTAAAAACATATTAAAAAAATTAATTACACATGTACAGTCAAATATTATGCGTAATGGCACGTCATACTCCGCTAGTGAAACTTAAAGTTAGAGATCAAAAGTGTGGATGAAAAATATTTAAAAGACCGTTCTTTAAAAAAATATTTTTCGAGGAATTAAAAATAAAAGTGGCTATATTTAGAGGGACCACAACAGATCTAACCCTTGATTTTATATTATAAAAAAAGATAACTACTCTTTCTTTTTTAAAATTAATAATATAAAAATAATAATAAATATCTAACTATATCTAATATTTATAAATTCAATAAACAAACTTTTATATGAAAAATAACTAGAAAATTACTGAACAAGCGAAGGTAATATTAAATAAAATACTTTTCTTAAAATAAAATAAGAAGTGAGAAATCTTATTCCAATTTTTTTAATCTCTCTCTACTTTTTTAAATTATTTTCATCCACATTTTTTGTCCTTGGCGTCAAACCCCACTAATGGAGTATGACTTGGCATTACACGTGAAATATTTGATCGTGGAAATAATTTTTTAATATGTTCTTAAACCAATTTACAGCTTGACATTTGTTAATTAAAAATAATTGTTAAAATCTTATTTATTTATAATTTAATAAAAAGCAACTTCTCTCAAATACATTAAATTTAAATCCATTCAGTGTTTTGTCTCTATCTTTCACGCATCATCAGTGTTGAAGAGGTTCATTTTTGCTTTGAAGTTCGTAGTTTTCGTTGAAGTAGGTTAATCGTTTTTCTTTCCGCTTCTGCTAGTGAAGAACTAGTTCGAGCTGTCTTGAAGAAATTTCAGTGTGATTTTTGAAGTTGTGGTCCCAACTGTATATGCATTTAATGTCTTTCGAATTGTTTATGGATTTCAATAGTTAGTGTTTCTTCTTTTTTTTATGTGTCCCACATTTAGGGTTCTGTATTGTATGTAGTCCAATGTGCCCTGAAATGTTGTCGTGTTGACTGAAATATCGTTGACTTTATGTGAATGTAAAACCAAATTTACCCTTGATTGTATTTGTCTTGTACAAGAAATGAGAATATTTTATGTGATATTTTCACCAAGGATTCTTTTGTAAAAGACCCTAAGTTAAAGTTAAGGTATGAAGGTGGGAATATTTATGCATTTAGTGGACAGGACAATGATTATGGTCATTTTTTTAGAGCTAGTGACCTAATTAAGGAGATGGACTCAGAGTTTAGTGTCGATGATGTGAAGTTAAGGTGGAAATACAATTTTAAAATAATTTTTAATCAACAAACGTCAAGCTGGAAATAGGTTTAAAAACATATTAAAAAAATTAATTACACATGTACAGTCAAATATTATGCGTAATGGCACGTCATACTCCGCTAGTGAAACTTAAAATTAGAGATCAAAAGTGTGGATGAAAAATATTTAAAAGACCGTTCTTTAAAAAAATATTTTTCGAGGAATTAAAAATAAAAGTGGCTATATTTAGAGGGACCACAACAGATCTAACCCTTGATTTTATATTATAAAAAAAGATAACTACTGTTTCTTTTTTAAAATTAATAATATAAAAATAATATTAAATATCTAACTATATCTAATATTTATAAATTCAATAAACAAACTTTTATATGAAAAATAACTAGAAAATTACTGAACAAGCGAAGGTAATATAAAATAAAATACTTTTCTTAAAATAAAATAAGAAGTGAGAAATCTTATTCCAATTTTTTTAATCTCTCTCTACTTTTTTAAATTATTTTCATCCACATTTTTTGTCCTTGGCGTCAAACCCCACTAATGGAGTATGACTTGGCATTACACGTGAAATATTTGATCGTAGAAATAATTTTTTAATATGTTCTTAAACCAATTTACAGCTTGACATTTGTTAATTAAAAATAATTTTTAAAATCTTATTTATTTATAATTTAATAAAAAGCAACTTCTCTCAAATACATTAAATTTAAATCCATTCAGTGTTTTGTCTCTATCTTTCACGCATCATCAGTGTTGAAGAGGTTCATTTTTGCTTTGAAGTTCGTAGTTTTCGTTGAAGTAGGTTAATCGTTTTTCTTTCCGCTTCTGCTAGTGAAGAACTAGTTCGAGCTGTCTTGAAGAAATTTCAGTGTGATTTTTGAAGTTGTGGTCCCAACTGTATATGCATTTAATGTCTTTCGAATTGTTTATGGATTTCAATAGTTAATGTTTCTTCTTTTTTTTGTGTGTCCCACATTTAGGGTTCTGTATTGTATGTGGTCCAATGTGCCCTGAAATGTTGTCGTGTTGACTGAAATATCGTTGACTTTATGTGAATGTAAAACCAAATTTACCCTTGATTGTATTTGTCTTGTACAAGAAATGAGAATATTTTATGTGATATTTTCACCAAGGATTCTTTTGTAAAAGACCCTAAGTTAAAGTTAAGGTATGAAGGTGGGAATATTTATGCATTTAGTGGACAGGACAATGATTATGGTCATTTTTTTAGAGCTAGTGACCTAATTAAGGAGATGGACTCAGAGTTTAGTGTTGATGATGTGAAGTTAAGGTGGAAATACAATTTTAAAATAATTTTTAATCAACAAATGTCAAGCTGGAAATAGGTTTAAAAACATATTAAAAAAATTAATTACACATGTACAGTCAAATATTATGCGTAATGGCACGTCATACTCCGCTAGTGAAACTTAAAGTTAGAGATCAAAAGTGTGGATGAAAAATATTTAAAAGACCGTTCTTTAAAAAAATATTTTTCGAGGAATTAAAAATAAAAGTGGCTATATTTAGAGGGACCACAACAGATCTAACCCTTGATTTTATATTATAAAAAAAGATAACTACTCTTTCTTTTTTAAAATTAATAATATAAAAATAATAATAAATATCTAACTATATCTAATATTTATAAATTCAATAAACAAACTTTTATATGAAAAATAACTAGAAAATTACTGAACAAGCGAAGGTAATATTAAATAAAATACTTTTCTTAAAATAAAATAAGAAGTGAGAAATCTTATTCCAATTTTTTTAATCTCTCTCTACTTTTTTAAATTATTTTCATCCACATTTTTTGTCCTTGGCGTCAAACCCCACTAATGGAGTATGACTTGGCATTACACGTGAAATATTTGATCGTGGAAATAATTTTTTAATATGTTCTTAAACCAATTTACAGCTTGACATTTGTTAATTAAAAATAATTGTTAAAATCTTATTTATTTATAATTTAATAAAAAGCAACTTCTCTCAAATACATTAAATTTAAATCCATTCAGTGTTTTGTCTCTATCTTTCACGCATCATCAGTGTTGAAGAGGTTCATTTTTGCTTTGAAGTTCGTAGTTTTCGTTGAAGTAGGTTAATCGTTTTTCTTTCCGCTTCTGCTAGTGAAGAACTAGTTCGAGCTGTCTTGAAGAAATTTCAGTGTGATTTTTGAAGTTGTGGTCCCAACTGTATATGCATTTAATGTCTTTCGAATTGTTTATGGATTTCAATAGTTAGTGTTTCTTCTTTTTTTTATGTGTCCCACATTTAGGGTTCTGTATTGTATGTAGTCCAATGTGCCCTGAAATGTTGTCGTGTTGACTGAAATATCGTTGACTTTATGTGAATGTAAAACCAAATTTACCCTTGATTGTATTTGTCTTGTACAAGAAATGAGAATATTTTATGTGATATTTTCGCCAAGGATTCTTTTGTAAAAGACCCTAAGTTAAAGTTAAGGTATGAAGGTGGGAATATTTATGCATTTAGTGGACAGGACAATGATTATGGTCATTTTTTTAGAGCTAGTGACCTAATTAAGGAGATGGACTCAGAGTTTAGTGTCGATGATGTGAAGTTAAGGTGGAAATACAATTTTAAAATAATTTTTAATCAACAAACGTCAAGCTGGAAATAGGTTTAAAAACATATTAAAAAAATTAATTACACATGTACAGTCAAATATTATGCGTAATGGCACGTCATACTCCGCTAGTGAAACTTAAAATTAGAGATCAAAAGTGTGGATGAAAAATATTTAAAAGACCGTTCTTTAAAAAAATATTTTTCGAGGAATTAAAAATAAAAGTGGCTATATTTAGAGGGACCACAACAGATCTAACCCTTGATTTTATATTATAAAAAAAGATAACTACTGTTTCTTTTTTAAAATTAATAATATAAAAATAATATTAAATATCTAACTATATCTAATATTTATAAATTCAATAAACAAACTTTTATATGAAAAATAACTAGAAAATTACTGAACAAGCGAAGGTAATATAAAATAAAATACTTTTCTTAAAATAAAATAAGAAGTGAGAAATCTTATTCCAATTTTTTTAATCTCTCTCTACTTTTTTAAATTATTTTCATCCACATTTTTTGTCCTTGGCGTCAAACCCCACT
Organism: Lathyrus tuberosus; assembly: GCA_022829125.1. Lineage (NCBI taxonomy): Eukaryota > Viridiplantae > Streptophyta > Magnoliopsida > Fabales > Fabaceae > Lathyrus > Lathyrus tuberosus. The sequence continues at coordinate 12,075,603 of JALAZF010000141.1, forward strand.
AATGGAGTATGACTTGGCATTACACGTGAAATATTTGATCGTAGAAATAATTTTTTAATATGTTCTTAAACCAATTTACAGCTTGACATTTGTTAATTAAAAATAATTTTTAAAATCTTATTTATTTATAATTTAATAAAAAGCAACTTCTCTCAAATACATTAAATTTAAATCCATTCAGTGTTTTGTCTCTATCTTTCACGCATCATCAGTGTTGAAGAGGTTCATTTTTGCTTTGAAGTTCGTAGTTTTCGTTGAAGTAGGTTAATCGTTTTTCTTTCCGCTTCTGCTAGAGAAGAACTAGTTCGAGCTGTCTTGAAGAAATTTCAGTGTGATTTTTGAAGTTGTGGTCCCAACTGTATATGCATTTAATGTCTTTCGAATTGTTTATGGATTTCAATAGTTAATGTTTCTTCTTTTTTTTTTGTGTCCCACATTTAGGGTTCTGTATTGTATGTGGTCCAATGTGCCCTGAAATGTTGTCGTGTTGACTGAAATATCGTTGACTTTATGTGAATGTAAAACCAAATTTACCCTTGATTGTATTTGTCTTGTACAAGAAATGAGAATATTTTATGTGATATTTTCACCAAGGATTCTTTTGTAAAAGACCCTAAGTTAAAGTTAAGGTATGAAGGTGGGAATATTTATGCATTTAGTGGACAGGACAATGATTATGGTCATTTTTTTAGAGCTAGTGACCTAATTAAGGAGATGGACTCAGAGTTTAGTGTTGATGATGTGAAGTTAAGGTGGAAATACAATTTTAAAATAATTTTTAATCAACAAATGTCAAGCTGGAAATAGGTTTAAAAACATATTAAAAAAATTAATTACACATGTACAGTCAAATATTATGCGTAATGACACGTCATACTCCGCTAGTGAAACTTAAAGTTAGAGATCAAAAGTGTGGATGAAAAATATTTAAAAGACCGTTCTTTAAAAAAATATTTTTCGAGGAATTAAAAATAAAAGTGGCTATATTTAGAGGGACCACAACAGATCTAACCCTTGATTTTATATTATAAAAAAAGATAACTACTCTTTCTTTTTTAAAATTAATAATATAAAAATAATAATAAATATCTAACTATATCTAATATTTATAAATTCAATAAACAAACTTTTATATGAAAAATAACTAGAAAATTACTGAACAAGCGAAGGTAATATTAAATAAAATACTTTTCTTAAAATAAAATAAGAAGTGAGAAATCTTATTCCAATTTTTTTAATCTCTCTCTACTTTTTTAAATTATTTTCATCCACATTTTTTGTCCTTGGCGTCAAACCCCACTAATGGAGTATGACTTGGCATTACACGTGAAATATTTGATCGTGGAAATAATTTTTTAATATGTTCTTAAACCAATTTACAGCTTGACATTTGTTAATTAAAAATAATTGTTAAAATCTTATTTATTTATAATTTAATAAAAAGCAACTTCTCTCAAATACATTAAATTTAAATCCATTCAGTGTTTTGTCTCTATCTTTCACGCATCATCAGTGTTGAAGAGGTTCATTTTTGCTTTGAAGTTCGTAGTTTTCGTTGAAGTAGGTTAATCGTTTTTCTTTCCGCTTCTGCTAGTGAAGAACTAGTTCGAGCTGTCTTGAAGAAATTTCAGTGTGATTTTTGAAGTTGTGGTCTGTAATACCCCGTAAATTTATAAACGCTCTGGTTAATATTATTATGATCAACTGGGTTCTGGGGTACTCTGAGTAATTATTTGATAAAATAATTAGAGTAAACTGACGAACTCAGAGTCGATTAAGTTAATAGTATTTAACGTTGAGTTTTTATAATTTGATGTAATTGAGCTAATTTTGGACATTTAGTAGTGTTACTAAATATGATAGTTTTCTATACTATCTATTTTCCTTTTCATTTCCCTTGGAAAAACAAACAAAAAGATAGAAAGGTGGAAGAGAAGGGAAAAAGGGAAGGAAAGAAAGGAAGAGAAAGAGGAAGAAGAGAAATTCTCAAGAAGCTCAAGAATCATCATCAATTCATCTGTTCTTCGTTTAATCGTCTCAGTATCAACCTCCTCGTCTAGTAATCCAGGTGGGTTCTAGTTAGACTCTTTAGAGTAGAGTTTTGTTGAGTTTAGAGTTGATTAGAAATTGTGAAAATTGAATCTTTTTGCACAAAATTCGTGAATCTAACTGCTAAATGCAATGTTTGATTATGTGTTATACTGGTTGTGATGTTATAACATGTTTTGATGCATTTTGATTGATGAAAATGGGATTTGGGGTTGATTTTGGATCAACCCGTAGCAGAAAAATTCTGCAGGAACTTCTGCATTTTTCTCTGCCCATACGCGTATGGAGCATGTCAATACGCGTATGGAGCTGGTCAATACGCGTACGGCAAGGGCAATACGCGTATGGATGGCCGGGCATTTTGAGCAATACGCGTATCGCCTGGGGAAATACGCGTATGGCTGGGCGAGAATTTGGGCAATACGCGTACGGGGAATGCCAATACGCGTACGGCCAGGAGAGTTACAGAATCCTGCTGTTGTGATTTATTTTTCCGATCGATTGTTCACAATGCCGTAACTTTTTGTACGTAACTCGGATTGGAACAATTTTGATATCGTTGGAAAGATAATAAAATGTACTTTCTTATTGCAATGGTTTTAAGATCGTCGGCCGATTTAATTAAGTCGGGATTTCTGAAATTGTGTCGTTTTATCGACTTTTATCTGTTAATTGTGTGTAACTATTATTGGCAATGTATGCATGTTAAAATATGGACTAGGCAGGGTGAGGATTATTACCAAAACTGTGTCGGAAGTGTGATTGCTCCATGTGTTGCAACGCTCGTGCATGAGAGGCCGAGGCGTGTGCATTCTGTTTATCAATAACCACAGAGTTGTGTTAGTGCGTTTCATGGGTCTCGAGCTCCTCTGAAACATATGCACCACTACTTGGCAGGTTTGAGTCCCGTGTTAGTACGATTGGAGCCTACGGGTAAAGAGACTTGAGACGGCGTACGGTCCGTGAGAAGTGACGGATCACGGTGTACGGCCCGTGATCCCGAATCCAATCGTATGCCAAGTAGCTACAAGGATCCATGACTCGGATCGCCTTCTAGACGTAGAAGGGTACGGGAAAAAGGGATACCTTGGTATTGGTTATTGATATGTGAGTTCTTGAGTGTACGGACTCAGAACGTACTTCGGTACTTTGTGAATCCTTGAGTTTACAGGCTCAAGAGGTACTTCGGTACTAGTGTGAGTTTACAGGCTCACCGTGGCGGTTACTTGTGTGTGTGTACTCATGGTCTTTCCCCTTTCCCCTTGGACATGAGTTAGGACTTTGTTAGAACCTTGTAAAGCCGAGAGGACTTTAAGATAGGGAACTCACTGAGATTTGATGTATCTCACCCCACTGTTGTTGTTTACATCACAGGTTCTGCAGGTTTGGCGAAGGGTAAGGACAAGGTTATTTGACTTTCCTTACGGATCATGGTTTTGCGATGGCATGGCTTCCGCTATGGCGTTATGTTTTGAGATCATTGTATTGATCTAGTTCTTAGTTTTTATCATTTTGGAACATCTTGTATATGTAATGCCTTAGACTTTTAGTTCTTTTGTATTAGAGGCATGTATATATATAATGTGTTAACTAGGAACTTATTATGTTTCAGTACCAAAAGTGAAACTCATGTATAATATATGATTTGATGCATGTATTTTTATATGGTCTTTACAGTTGGTATCAAAGCAGGTCGTATCCTCGACCTAGCCATGAAATAGAATAAGTGTTTCTTTCCGTTTCATATGCGGCGTGTCGCCATGGGTCTTGTCTGTTATATTTATGGTATTGAGTCTGATCAACTTAATCCTATTGATATGGAATTCAGGAACATGGCTGATAGACGCAGAAACAACCGTGGAAGACCAAGGACTACTCCAGCTGGGACAGTTCCACAAGGTGATGAAGGGAATGCCCCGTTGTACCAATTTATGCAACAGATGCAGCAACAGCAGAATCAGTTCATGCAAGGGATGATGCAACAAATGGCTGATGGTCTGCATCCTCCAGTGGTTGTTCCGGAAGTTACGGGAGGAACCTACAGGGAATTTGTTCGTATGAATCCTCCGGAGTTTCAAGGAGGGCTAGATCCGGTGAAGGCACACGAATGGATAACAGGAATGGAACGGATTTTTCTGATAGTTCATTGCAGTGAGGAGAATAAGGTGGTCTTTGCTTCTCACTGGTTGAAGGGTCCTGCCATGAGGTGGTGGGAGAGCGCTTCAGCCTTGATGACAACTCAGGAAGTGCCGAAAGTGTGGGAACAGTTTAAGGTAATCTTTATGGAGAAATATTTTCCGAGTTCTTTAAGGTCTCAAAAGGAGTTTGAGTTCCAACAGTTGAGACAGGGAAATTTGTCAGTGGCTTCTTATGCGGAACAATTTGAGATCATGGCTGACTATTCTAGACAGGCCATGTATGCTCCTGACGAGAGGTGGAAGATAGACCAGTTTCTGTTTGGGTTAAGGGCTGAGATTTCACACAGCGTGTCCCAACGGGAATTTGCTACTTATGCTGAAATGTTAAGACAATGTTATGTGGCGGAAAATAGCTTGAAAAAGATACAAATGGAGGTGGATTCGAACATGGTAACTCAAGGTGACCGTGGAAGGTCGAATCAACAGTTTAGGCAAAGGCAACAGTCTTCCAAAGGGAAGCAAGTACAGGGCTCTAGAACTAGTGCGCCTCCAGTATGTCGCACTTGTGGGAGGAGTCATTTTGGTAGGTGCAAATCGGAAGAAGTACGGTGTTATCAGTGTAACAAGATGGGTCATTGGGCGAGGGATTGTCCTCAGGGTAGAAATCAGACACAAGGGAAGACTACAGGTCGAGTATATACTCTGGATGCAAGGAAAGCTAAGGGTGATAATTCCTTGATTGCGGGTACGTGTTTTGTTAATGGTCAACCTTGTTTTGTTTTATTTGACTGTGGGGCTACACATTCTTTCGTGTCTTTGAGATGTGTGAAGCGACTTGGGTTGCAAACTATTCCTTTGTTTCCTCCTATGGTGGTTACTACTGCCATGGATGAAATGGTTGAAACACCACTGATGTGTGAAAATTGTGTGTTGTCGGTGAACGGAAGAGTCTTTCAGATTGATCTTATTTGTCTGCCGCTCAAGAAAGTGGATGTTGTTCTGGGAATGGACTGGCTTTCGGCTAATTCGGTTTTTATCGGTTGTGAGGAGAAGCTAATTATTATTCCATCTGCTGAGGCTACTCCGAAAGATGTATTATCAACGATTTTAGAAGGTACGGTGGGAATGGTAAATTTCTTGTTTGAGAAAGAGAAATCTGTTTTATTGGTTCTCACTAAGGAGGGAAGTAGTGAACAGCAAGTTCTGAGTATTCCAATAGTGTGTGAATTTCCTGAAGTGTTTCCTGAGGATGTTTCTTCTCTTCCTCCAGAGAGAGAAGTTGAGTTCTCTATTGACCTGATACCGGGAACGACTCCTATATCCGTTTCTCCGTATCGGATGGCACCGCTTGAATTAAGAGAATTAAAGGACCAATTGGAGGACTTGATGTCTAAGCATTTTGTTAGACCTAGTGTTTCACCGTGGGGAGCTCCAGTGTTGTTGGTAAAGAAGAAAGATGGGGGAATGCGGTTGTGCATTGATTATCGTAAGTTGAATAAAGTTACCATTAAGAACAAGTATCCCTTACCAAGGATAGACGACTTGTTAGATCAATTGAAAGGAGCCTGTGTGTTCTCGAAGATTGATTTACGGTCGGGTTATCATCAGATTCGAGTGAAGAGTTCCGATGTGCCAAAGACTGCATTTAGGACACGTTACGGTCATTATGAATTCTTAGTGATGCCTTTCGGTGTGACTAATGCTCCAGCTGTTTTCATGGATTACATGAATCGAATATTTCAGGCTTACTTGGACCAGTTTGTGGTAATCTTTATTGACGACATTCTTATTTATTCTCGTACTCCACAAGAGCACGGAGAACATCTGAGGATTGTCTTATCGGTCTTGCAAGAGAAGCAATTGTTTGCTAAGTTGAGCAAGTGTGAGTTTTGGATGTCGGAAGTTAATTTTCTTGGACATGTGATATCTCGAGGTGGTGTGGCAGTGGATCCTTCGAAGGTAGAAGCAGTGATTAATTGGGAGAGACCGAGAAATGTTTCAGAAGTTAGAAGTTTCTTGGGATTGGCCGGTTACTATAGAAGGTTTATTAAGGGTTTTTCTCAATTGGCCTTACCAATGACGAAACTTACTCGGAAGGATGTTATTTTTGAGTGGGATTCAGGTTGCGAACAAAGTTTTATGCATTTGAAGGAAAGTTTGACGAGTGCTCCAGTATTAATTATTCCTGATCCTAACAACTCTTATGAAGTATTCTGTGATGCTTCTAAGAGGGGATTAGGGGGTGTTCTGATGCAAGGTGGTCAAGTGGTAGCTTATGCTTCTCGACAGTTAAAAGTTCATGAGAAGAATTATCCAACTCATGATTTGGAACTAGCTGCAGTGGTGTTTGCACTGAAGGTGTGGCGTCATTATTTATATGGTGTACGCTTTGAAATGTTCAGTGACCACAAAAGTTTGAAGTATTTGTTTGATCAAAAGGAGTTGAATATGCGACAAAGAAGGTGGATGGAGTACTTAAAGGATTATGACTTAGAATTGAAGTATCATCCAGGAAAGGCGAATAAAGTAGCGGATGCTTTAAGTCGGAAAATGGTTCATAGTGCGGAATTGATGATTTTAGAGTATTCATTGTTGGAAAAGTTTAGAGATCTTAATCTCCAGTTTGTGTGGACTCCGAATGGTGTGATTATGGGAAATTTGAATGTCAATTCTACCTTGAGAGTTGAGATTCAACAGGCACAATTGTTAGAAGAAGAGTTACAAGAATTGTTACTTCAGCCGGGTCTTACACGAGCGACAGATGGGATTGTTCTGTTTAATAAAAGGATTTGTGTTCCGAAGGATGAGGCATTAAGAAGGAAGATTTTAGACGAAGCTCATAAGGGTACTTTTACGATACATCCTGGTTCTTCAAAGATGTATCAGGATTTAAAGAAGGATTATTGGTGGTCTGGGATGAAAAAGGATATAGCGAGATATGTGTCAGAATGTGCGGTGTGCCAACAGGTGAAGATTGAACACCAAAGACCGGGCGGTTTGTTACAACCTTTGGATATTCCAGTTTGGAAGTGGGATAGTATTTCTATGGATTTTGCAGTGGGTTTACCCCGTACCCAAGGTGGGTATGATTCTATTTGGGTAATTGTTGATCGACTAACGAAATCTGCACACTTCTTAGCCGTAAAGACTACTTATAAAGCAAGTCATCTTGCAAGGTTGTTTATTGCTGAGATTGTGAGATTGCATGGTATTCCTTCTAGTATTGTGTCCGATAGAGATCCGAAGTTTACTTCGAGATTTTGGAAAGTGTTCCAACAAGCGATGGGTACGAATTTGTGTTTGAGCACGTCGAATCATCCTCAAACGGATGGTCAGACTGAACGAACAATACAAACGATGGAGGATATGTTAAGAGCTTGTGTGTTAGAGAGTAAAGGGAATTGGAAGGAACTTTTGCCGTTAATTGAGTTTTCCTATAACAATAGTTACCATGCGAGCATCGGTATGGCTCCGTATGAAGCACTGTATGGGAGAAAGTGTAGAACACCTTTGTGTTGGGCTGAAATTGGCGAAGATAGAATTTTGGGACCCGAGATTATTCAAGAGACTACGGAAAAGATTCGAATGATCCGCGAGAAGGTTAAACAAGCACAAGATCGTCAAAAGAGTTATGCGGACAATCGTAGGAGACCTTTGGAATTTGAGGAAGGTGACCATGTATTTCTGAAAGTTACTCCGAGATTGAGATTGAAAGGACCGTTTAAGTCACGTAAGTTAAGTCCGAGATACGTGGGACCGTATCAGATTTTAGAAAGGATTGGTGAAGTTGCTTATCGATTAGCCTTACCACCCTCTCTATCCGAGATGCATGACGTTTTTCACGTATCTCAGCTCCGTAAGTTTATTCCTGATCCTCTTCAGCCAATTCTACCCGAATCAGTGGAAATTGAATCGGATTTGACTTTTGAACCACAACCGAGTTGTATTGTTGGAAGGGAAACAAAAGTGTTAAGGAACAAAGATATTCCACTTGTTAAGGTGCAATGGGATATGACGCATCCAGGCGATGCTACTTGGGAACTAGAATCGGAAATGCGAGATTCTTATCCACATCTGTTCAGGTAATATTCTAAATTCGAGGACGAATTTCTATTTAAGGGGGGGAGGATGTAATACCCCGTAAATTTATAAACGCTCTGGTTAATATTATTATGATCAACTGGGTTCTGGGGTACTCTGAGTAATTATTTGATAAAATAATTAGAGTAAACTGACGAACTCAGAGTCGATTAAGTTAATAGTATTTAACGTTGAGTTTTTATAATTTGATGTAATTGAGCTAATTTTGGACATTTAGTAGTGTTACTAAATATGATAGTTTTCTATACTATCTATTTTCCTTTTCATTTCCCTTGGAAAAACAAACAAAAAGATAGAAAGGTGGAAGAGAAGGGAAAAAGGGAAGGAAAGAAAGGAAGAGAAAGAGGAAGAAGAGAAATTCTCAAGAAGCTCAAGAATCATCATCAATTCATCTGTTCTTCGTTTAATCGTCTCAGTATCAACCTCCTCGTCTAGTAATCCAGGTGGGTTCTAGTTAGACTCTTTAGAGTAGAGTTTTGTTGAGTTTAGAGTTGATTAGAAATTGTGAAAATTGAATCTTTTTGCACAAAATTCGTGAATCTAACTGCTAAATGCAATGTTTGATTATGTGTTATACTGGTTGTGATGTTATAACATGTTTTGATGCATTTTGATTGATGAAAATGGGATTTGGGGTTGATTTTGGATCAACCCGTAGCAGAAAAATTCTGCAGGAACTTCTGCATTTTTCTCTGCCCATACGCGTATGGAGCATGTCAATACGCGTATGGAGCTGGTCAATACGCGTACGGCAAGGGCAATACGCGTATGGATGGCCGGGCATTTTGAGCAATACGCGTATCGCCTGGGGAAATACGCGTATGGCTGGGCGAGAATTTGGGCAATACGCGTACGGGGAATGCCAATACGCGTACGGCCAGGAGAGTTACAGAATCCTGCTGTTGTGATTTATTTTTCCGATCGATTGTTCACAATGCCGTAACTTTTTGTACGTAACTCGGATTGGAACAATTTTGATATCGTTGGAAAGATAATAAAATGTACTTTCTTATTGCAATGGTTTTAAGATCGTCGGCCGATTTAATTAAGTCGGGATTTCTGAAATTGTGTCGTTTTATCGACTTTTATCTGTTAATTGTGTGTAACTATTATTGGCAATGTATGCATGTTAAAATATGGACTAGGCAGGGTGAGGATTATTACCAAAACTGTGTCGGAAGTGTGATTGCTCCATGTGTTGCAACGCTCGTGCATGAGAGGCCGAGGCGTGTGCATTCTGTTTATCAATAACCACAGAGTTGTGTTAGTGCGTTTCATGGGTCTCGAGCTCCTCTGAAACATATGCACCACTACTTGGCAGGTTTGAGTCCCGTGTTAGTACGATTGGAGCCTACGGGTAAAGAGACTTGAGACGGCGTACGGTCCGTGAGAAGTGACGGATCACGGTGTACGGCCCGTGATCCCGAATCCAATCGTATGCCAAGTAGCTACAAGGATCCATGACTCGGATCGCCTTCTAGACGTAGAAGGGTACGGGAAAAAGGGATACCTTGGTATTGGTTATTGATATGTGAGTTCTTGAGTGTACGGACTCAGAACGTACTTCGGTACTTTGTGAATCCTTGAGTTTACAGGCTCAAGAGGTACTTCGGTACTAGTGTGAGTTTACAGGCTCACCGTGGCGGTTACTTGTGTGTGTGTACTCATGGTCTTTCCCCTTTCCCCTTGGACATGAGTTAGGACTTTGTTAGAACCTTGTAAAGCCGAGAGGACTTTAAGATAGGGAACTCACTGAGATTTGATGTATCTCACCCCACTGTTGTTGTTTACATCACAGGTTCTGCAGGTTTGGCGAAGGGTAAGGACAAGGTTATTTGACTTTCCTTACGGATCATGGTTTTGCGATGGCATGGCTTCCGCTATGGCGTTATGTTTTGAGATCATTGTATTGATCTAGTTCTTAGTTTTTATCATTTTGGAACATCTTGTATATGTAATGCCTTAGACTTTTAGTTCTTTTGTATTAGAGGCATGTATATATATAATGTGTTAACTAGGAACTTATTATGTTTCAGTACCAAAAGTGAAACTCATGTATAATATATGATTTGATGCATGTATTTTTATATGGTCTTTACATGGTCCCAACTGTATATGCATTTAATGTCTTTCGAATTGTTTATGGATTTCAATAGTTAGTGTTTCTTCTTTTTTTTATGTGTCCCACATTTAGGGTTCTGTATTGTATGTAGTCCAATGTGCCCTGAAATGTTGTCGTGTTGACTGAAATATCGTTGACTTTATGTGAATGTAAAACCAAATTTACCCTTGATTGTATTTGTCTTGTACAAGAAATGAGAATATTTTATGTGATATTTTCACCAAGGATTCTTTTGTAAAAGACCCTAAGTTAAAGTTAAGGTATGAAGGTGGGAATATTTATGCATTTAGTGGACAGGACAATGATTATGGTCATTTTTTTAGAGCTAGTGACCTAATTAAGGAGATGGACTCAGAGTTTAGTGTCGATGATGTGAAGTTAAGGTGGAAATACAATTTTAAAATAATTTTTAATCAACAAACGTCAAGCTGGAAATAGGTTTAAAAACATATTAAAAAAATTAATTACACATGTACAGTCAAATATTATGCGTAATGGCACGTCATACTCCGCTAGTGAAACTTAAAATTAGAGATCAAAAGTGTGGATGAAAAATATTTAAAAGACCGTTCTTTAAAAAAATATTTTTCGAGGAATTAAAAATAAAAGTGGCTATATTTAGAGGGACCACAACAGATCTAACCCTTGATTTTATATTATAAAAAAAGATAACTACTGTTTCTTTTTTAAAATTAATAATATAAAAATAATATTAAATATCTAACTATATCTAATATTTATAAATTCAATAAACAAACTTTTATATGAAAAATAACTAGAAAATTACTGAACAAGCGAAGGTAATATAAAATAAAATACTTTTCTTAAAATAAAATAAGAAGTGAGAAATCTTATTCCAATTTTTTTAATCTCTCTCTACTTTTTAAAATTATTTTCATCCACATTTTTTGTCCTTGGCGTCAAACCCCACTAATGGAGTATGACTTGGCATTACACGTGAAATATTTGATCGTGGAAATAATTTTTTAATATGTTCTTAAACCAATTTACAGCTTGACATTTGTTAATTAAAAATAATTGTTAAAATCTTATTTATTTATAATTTAATAAAAAGCAACTTCTCTCAAATACATTAAATTTAAATCCATTCAGTGTTTTGTCTCTATCTTTCACGCATCATCAGTGTTGAAGAGGTTCATTTTTGCTTTGAAGTTCGTAGTTTTCGTTGAAGTAGGTTAATCGTTTTTCTTTCCGCTTCTGCTAGTGAAGAACTAGTTCGAGCTGTCTTGAAGAAATTTCAGTGTGATTTTTGAAGTTGTGGTCCCAACTGTATATGCATTTAATGTCTTTCGAATTGTTTATGGATTTCAATAGTTAATGTTTCTTCTTTTTTTTGTGTGTCCCACATTTAGGGTTCTGTATTGTATGTGGTCCAATGTGCCCTGAAATGTTGTCGTGTTGACTGAAATATCGTTGACTTTATGTGAATGTAAAACCAAATTTACCCTTGATTGTATTTGTCTTGTACAAGAAATGAGAATATTTTATGTGATATTTTCACCAAGGATTCTTTTGTAAAAGACCCTAAGTTAAAGTTAAGGTATGAAGGTGGGAATATTTATGCATTTAGTGGACAGGACAATGATTATGGTCATTTTTTTAGAGCTAGTGACCTAATTAAGGAGATGGACTCAGAGTTTAGTGTTGATGATGTGAAGTTAAGGTGGAAATACAATTTTAAAATAATTTTTAATCAACAAATGTCAAGCTGGAAATAGGTTTAAAAACATATTAAAAAAATTAATTACACATGTACAGTCAAATATTATGCGTAATGGCACGTCATACTCCGCTAGTGAAACTTAAAGTTAGAGATCAAAAGTGTGGATGAAAAATATTTAAAAGACCGTTCTTTAAAAAAATATTTTTCGAGGAATTAAAAATAAAAGTGGCTATATTTAGAGGGACCACAACAGATCTAACCCTTGATTTTATATTATAAAAAAAGATAACTACTCTTTCTTTTTTAAAATTAATAATATAAAAATAATAATAAATATCTAACTATATCTAATATTTATAAATTCAATAAACAAACTTTTATATGAAAAATAACTAGAAAATTACTGAACAAGCGAAGGTAATATTAAATAAAATACTTTTCTTAAAATAAAATAAGAAGTGAGAAATCTTATTCCAATTTTTTTAATCTCTCTCTACTTTTTTAAATTATTTTCATCCACATTTTTTGTCCTTGGCGTCAAACCCCACTAATGGAGTATGACTTGGCATTACACGTGAAATATTTGATCGTGGAAATAATTTTTTAATATGTTCTTAAACCAATTTACAGCTTGACATTTGTTAATTAAAAATAATTGTTAAAATCTTATTTATTTATAATTTAATAAAAAGCAACTTCTCTCAAATACATTAAATTTAAATCCATTCAGTGTTTTGTCTCTATCTTTCACGCATCATCAGTGTTGAAGAGGTTCATTTTTGCTTTGAAGTTCGTAGTTTTCATTGAAGTAGGTTCATCGTTTTTCTTTCCGCTTCTGCTAGTGAAGAACTAGTTCGAGCTGTCTTGAAGAAATTTCAGTGTGATTTTTGAAGTTGTGGTCCCAACTGTATATGCATTTAATGTCTTTCGAATTGTTTATGGATTTCAATAGTTAGTGTTTCTTCTTTTTTTTATGTGTCCCACATTTAGGGTTCTGTATTGTATGTAGTCCAATGTGCCCTGAAATGTTGTCGTGTTGACTGAAATATCGTTGACTTTATGTGAATGTAAAACCAAATTTACCCTTGATTGTATTTGTCTTGTACAAGAAATGAGAATATTTTATGTGATATTTTCACCAAGGATTCTTTTGTAAAAGACCCTAAGTTAAAGTTAAGGTATGAAGGTGGGAATATTTATGCATTTAGTGGACAGGACAATGATTATGGTCATTTTTTTAGAGCTAGTGACCTAATTAAGGAGATGGACTCAGAGTTTAGTGTCGATGATGTGAAGTTAAGGTGGAAATACAATTTTAAAATAATTTTTAATCAACAAACGTCAAGCTGGAAATAGGTTTAAAAACATATTAAAAAAATTAATTACACATGTACAGTCAAATATTATGCGTAATGGCACGTCATACTCCGCTAGTGAAACTTAAAATTAGAGATCAAAAGTGTGGATGAAAAATATTTAAAAGACCGTTCTTTAAAAAAATATTTTTCGAGGAATTAAAAATAAAAGTGGCTATATTTAGAGGGACCACAACAGATCTAACCCTTGATTTTATATTATAAAAAAAGATAACTACTGTTTCTTTTTTAAAATTAATAATATAAAAATAATATTAAATATCTAACTATATCTAATATTTATAAATTCAATAAACAAACTTTTATATGAAAAATAACTAGAAAATTACTGAACAAGCGAAGGTAATATAAAATAAAATACTTTTCTTAAAATAAAATAAGAAGTGAGAAATCTTATTCCAATTTTTTTAATCTCTCTCTACTTTTTTAAATTATTTTCATCCACATTTTTTGTCCTTGGCGTCAAACCCCACTAATGGAGTATGACTTGGCATTACACGTGAAATATTTGATCGTAGAAATAATTTTTTAATATGTTCTTAAACCAATTTACAGCTTGACATTTGTTAATTAAAAATAATTTTTAAAATCTTATTTTTTTATAATTTAATAAACAGCAACTTCTCTCAAATACATTAAATTTAAATCCATTCAGTGCTTTGTCTCTATCTTTCACGCATCATCAGTGTTGAAGAGGTTCATTTTTGCTTTGAAGTTCGTAGTTTTCGTTGAAGTAGGTTAATCGTTTTTCTTTCCGCTTCTGCTAGTGAAGAACTAGTTCGAGCTGTCTTGAAGAAATTTCAGTGTGATTTTTGAAGTTGTGGTCCCAACTGTATATGCATTTAATGTCTTTCGAATTGTTTATGGATTTCAATAGTTAGTGTTTCTTCTTTTTTTTATGTGTCCCACATTTAGGGTTCTGTATTGTATGTAGTCCAATGTGCCCTGAAATGTTGTCGTGTTGACTGAAATATCGTTGACTTTATGTGAATGTAAAACCAAATTTACCCTTGATTGTATTTGTCTTGTACAAGAAATGAGAATATTTTATGTGATATTTTCACCAAGGATTCTTTTGTAAAAGACCCTAAGTTAAAGTTAAGGTATGAAGGTGGGAATATTTATGCATTTAGTGGACAGGACAATGATTATGGTCATTTTTTTAGAGCTAGTGACCTAATTAAGGAGATGGACTCAGAGTTTAGTGTCGATGATGTGAAGTTAAGGTGGAAATACAATTTTAAAATAATTTTTAATCAACAAACGTCAAGCTGGAAATAGGTTTAAAAACATATTAAAAAAATTAATTACACATGTACAGTCAAATATTATGCGTAATGGCACGTCATACTCCGCTAGTGAAACTTAAAATTAGAGATCAAAAGTGTGGATGAAAAATATTTAAAAGACCGTTCTTTAAAAAAATATTTTTCGAGGAATTAAAAATAAAAGTGGCTATATTTAGAGGGACCACAACAGATCTAACCCTTGATTTTATATTATAAAAAAAGATAACTACTGTTTCTTTTTTAAAATTAATAATATAAAAATAATATTAAATATCTAACTATATCTAATATTTATAAATTCAATAAACAAACTTTTATATGAAAAATAACTAGAAAATTACTGAACAAGCGAAGGTAATATAAAATAAAATACTTTTCTTAAAATAAAATAAGAAGTGAGAAATCTTATTCCAATTTTTTTAATCTCTCTCTACTTTTTTAAATTATTTTCATCCACATTTTTTGTCCTTGGCGTCAAACCCCACTAATGGAGTATGACTTGGCATTACACGTGAAATATTTGATCGTAGAAATAATTTTTTAATATGTTCTTAAACCAATTTACAGCTTGACATTTGTTAATTAAAAATAATTTTTAAAATCTTATTTTTTTATAATTTAATAAACAGCAACTTCTCTCAAATACATTAAATTTAAATCCATTCAGTGCTTTGTCTCTATCTTTCACGCATCATCAGTGTTGAAGAGGTTCATTTTTGCTTTGAAGTTCGTAGTTTTCGTTGAAGTAGGTTAATCGTTTTTCTTTCCGCTTCTGCTAGTGAAGAACTAGTTCGAGCTGTCTTGAAGAAATTTCAGTGTGATTTTTGAAGTTGTGGTCCCAACTGTATATGCATTTAATGTCTTTCGAATTGTTTATGGATTTCAATAGTTAATGTTTCTCCTTTTTTTTATGTGTCCCACATTTAGGGTTCTGTATTGTATGTAGTCCAATGTGCCCTGAAATGTTGTCGTGTTGACTGAAATATCGTTGACTTTATGTGAATGTAAAACCAAATTTACCCTTGATTGTATTTGTCTTGTACAAGAAATGAGAATATTTTATGTGATATTTTCACCAAGGATTCTTTTGTAAAAGACCCTAAGTTAAAGTTAAGGTATGAAGGTGGGAATATTTATGCATTTAGTGGACAGGACAATGATTATGGTCATTTTTTTAGAGCTAGTGACCTAATTAAGGAGATGGACTCAGAGTTTAGTGTTGATGATGTGAAGTTAAGGTGGAAATACAATTTTAAAATAATTTTTAATCAACAAATGTCAAGCTGGAAATAGGTTTAAAAACATATTAAAAAAATTAATTACACATGTACAGTCAAATATTATGCGTAATGGCACGTCATACTCCGCTAGTGAAACTTAAAGTTAGAGATCAAAAGTGTGGATGAAAAATATTTAAAAGACCGTTCTTTAAAAAAATATTTTTCGAGGAATTAAAAATAAAAGTGGCTATATTTAGAGGGACCACAACAGATCTAACCCTTGATTTTATATTATAAAAAAAGATAACTACTCTTTCTTTTTTAAAATTAATAATATAAAAATAATAATAAATATCTAACTATATCTAATATTTATAAATTCAATAAACAAACTTTTATATGAAAAATAACTAGAAAATTACTGAACAAGCGAAGGTAATATTAAATAAAATACTTTTCTTAAAATAAAATAAGAAGTGAGAAATCTTATTCCAATTTTTTTAATCTCTCTCTACTTTTTTAAATTATTTTCATCCACATTTTTTGTCCTTGGCGTCAAACCCCACTAATGGAGTATGACTTGGCATTACACGTGAAATATTTGATCGTGGAAATAATTTTTTAATATGTTCTTAAACCAATTTACAGCTTGACATTTGTTAATTAAAAATAATTGTTAAAATCTTATTTATTTATAATTTAATAAAAAGCAACTTCTCTCAAATACATTAAATTTAAATCCATTCAGTGTTTTGTCTCTATCTTTCACGCATCATCAGTGTTGAAGAGGTTCATTTTTGCTTTGAAGTTCGTAGTTTTCATTGAAGTAGGTTCATCGTTTTTCTTTCCGCTTCTGCTAGTGAAGAACTAGTTCGAGCTGTCTTGAAGAAATTTCAGTGTGATTTTTGAAGTTGTGGTCCCAACTGTATATGCATTTAATGTCTTTCGAATTGTTTATGGATTTCAATAGTTAGTGTTTCTTCTTTTTTTTATGTGTCCCACATTTAGGGTTCTGTATTGTATGTAGTCCAATGTGCCCTGAAATGTTGTCGTGTTGACTGAAATATCGTTGACTTTATGTGAATGTAAAACCAAATTTACCCTTGATTGTATTTGTCTTGTACAAGAAATGAGAATATTTTATGTGATATTTTCACCAAGGATTCTTTTGTAAAAGACCCTAAGTTAAAGTTAAGGTATGAAGGTGGGAATATTTATGCATTTAGTGGACAGGACAATGATTATGGTCATTTTTTTAGAGCTAGTGACCTAATTAAGGAGATGGACTCAGAGTTTAGTGTCGATGATGTGAAGTTAAGGTGGAAATACAATTTTAAAATAATTTTTAATCAACAAACGTCAAGCTGGAAATAGGTTTAAAAACATATTAAAAAAATTAATTACACATGTACAGTCAAATATTATGCGTAATGGCACGTCATACTCCGCTAGTGAAACTTAAAATTAGAGATCAAAAGTGTGGATGAAAAATATTTAAAAGACCGTTCTTTAAAAAAATATTTTTCGAGGAATTAAAAATAAAAGTGGCTATATTTAGAGGGACCACAACAGATCTAACCCTTGATTTTATATTATAAAAAAAGATAACTACTGTTTCTTTTTTAAAATTAATAATATAAAAATAATATTAAATATCTAACTATATCTAATATTTATAAATTCAATAAACAAACTTTTATATGAAAAATAACTAGAAAATTACTGAACAAGCGAAGGTAATATAAAATAAAATACTTTTCTTAAAATAAAATAAGAAGTGAGAAATCTTATTCCAATTTTTTTAATCTCTCTC
Organism: Lathyrus tuberosus; assembly: GCA_022829125.1. Lineage (NCBI taxonomy): Eukaryota > Viridiplantae > Streptophyta > Magnoliopsida > Fabales > Fabaceae > Lathyrus > Lathyrus tuberosus. The sequence continues at coordinate 12,093,395 of JALAZF010000141.1, forward strand.
TACTTTTTTAAATTATTTTCATCCACATTTTTTGTCCTTGGCGTCAAACCCCACTAATGGAGTATGACTTGGCATTACACGTGAAATATTTGATCGTAGAAATAATTTTTTAATATGTTCTTAAACCAATTTACAGCTTGACATTTGTTAATTAAAAATAATTTTTAAAATCTTATTTTTTTATAATTTAATAAACAGCAACTTCTCTCAAATACATTAAATTTAAATCCATTCAGTGCTTTGTCTCTATCTTTCACGCATCATCAGTGTTGAAGAGGTTCATTTTTGCTTTGAAGTTCGTAGTTTTCGTTGAAGTAGGTTAATCGTTTTTCTTTCCGCTTCTGCTAGTGAAGAACTAGTTCGAGCTGTCTTGAAGAAATTTCAGTGTGATTTTTGAAGTTGTGGTCCCAACTGTATATGCATTTAATGTCTTTCGAATTGTTTATGGATTTCAATAGTTAATGTTTCTCCTTTTTTTTATGTGTCCCACATTTAGGGTTCTGTATTGTATGTAGTCCAATGTGCCCTGAAATGTTGTCGTGTTGACTGAAATATCGTTGACTTTATGTGAATGTAAAACCAAATTTACCCTTGATTGTATTTGTCTTGTACAAGAAATGAGAATATTTTATGTGATATTTTCACCAAGGATTCTTTTGTAAAAGACCCTAAGTTAAAGTTAAGGTATGAAGGTGGGAATATTTATGCATTTAGTGGACAGGACAATGATTATGGTCATTTTTTTAGAGCTAGTGACCTAATTAAGGAGATGGACTCAGAGTTTAGTGTTGATGATGTGAAGTTAAGGTGGAAATACAATTTTAAAATAATTTTTAATCAACAAATGTCAAGCTGGAAATAGGTTTAAAAACATATTAAAAAAATTAATTACACATGTACAGTCAAATATTATGCGTACTGGCACGTCATACTCCGCTAGTGAAACTTAAAATTAGAGATCAAAAGTGTGGATGAAAAATATTTAAAAGACCGTTCTTTAAAAAAATATTTTTCGAGGAATTAAAAATAAAAGTGGCTATATTTAGAGGGACCACAACAGATCTAACCCTTGATTTTATATTATAAAAAAAGATAACTACTGTTTCTTTTTTAAAATTAATAATATAAAAATAATAATAAATATCTAACTATATCTAATATTTATAAATTCAATAAACAAACTTTTATATGAAAAATAACTAGAAAATTACTGAACAAGCGAAGGTAATATAAAATAAAATACTTTTCTTAAAATAAAATAAGAAGTGAGAAATCTTATTCCAATTTTTTTAATCTCTCTCTACTTTTTTAAATTATTTTCATCCACATTTTTTGTCCTTGGCGTCAAACCCCACTAATGGAGTATGACTTGGCATTACACGTGAAATATTTGATCGTAGAAATAATTTTTTAATATGTTCTTAAACCAATTTACAGCTTGACATTTGTTAATTAAAAATAATTTTTAAAATCTTATTTTTTTATAATTTAATAAACAGCAACTTCTCTCAAATACATTAAATTTAAATCCATTCAGTGCTTTGTCTCTATCTTTCACGCATCATCAGTGTTGAAGAGGTTCATTTTTGCTTTGAAGTTCGTAGTTTTCGTTGAAGTAGGTTAATCGTTTTTCTTTCCGCTTCTGCTAGTGAAGAACTAGTTCGAGCTGTCTTGAAGAAATTTCAGTGTGATTTTTGAAGTTGTGGTCCCAACTGTATATGCATTTAATGTCTTTCGAATTGTTTATGGATTTCAATAGTTAGTGTTTCTTCTTTTTTTTATGTGTCCCACATTTAGGGTTCTGTATTGTATGTAGTCCAATGTGCCCTGAAATGTTGTCGTGTTGACTGAAATATCGTTGACTTTATGTGAATGTAAAACCAAATTTACCCTTGATTGTATTTGTCTTGTACAAGAAATGAGAATATTTTATGTGATATTTTCACCAAGGATTCTTTTGTAAAAGACCCTAAGTTAAAGTTAAGGTATGAAGGTGGGAATATTTATGCATTTAGTGGACAGGACAATGATTATGGTCATTTTTTTAGAGCTAGTGACCTAATTAAGGAGATGGACTCAGAGTTTAGTGTTGATGATGTGAAGTTAAGGTGGAAATACAATTTTAAAATAATTTTTAATCAACAAATGTCAAGCTGGAAATAGGTTTAAAAACATATTAAAAAAATTAATTACACATGTACAGTCAAATATTATGCGTAATGGCACGTCATACTCCGCTAGTGAAACTTAAAGTTAGAGATCAAAAGTGTGGATGAAAAATATTTAAAAGACCGTTCTTTAAAAAAATATTTTTCGAGGAATTAAAAATAAAAGTGGCTATATTTAGAGGGACCACAACAGATCTAACCCTTGATTTTATATTATAAAAAAAGATAACTACTCTTTCTTTTTTAAAATTAATAATATAAAAATAATAATAAATATCTAACTATATCTAATATTTATAAATTCAATAAACAAACTTTTATATGAAAAATAACTAGAAAATTACTGAACAAGCGAAGGTAATATTAAATAAAATACTTTTCTTAAAATAAAATAAGAAGTGAGAAATCTTATTCCAATTTTTTTAATCTCTCTCTACTTTTTTAAATTATTTTCATCCACATTTTTTGTCCTTGGCGTCAAACCCCACTAATGGAGTATGACTTGGCATTACACGTGAAATATTTGATCGTGGAAATAATTTTTTAATATGTTCTTAAACCAATTTACAGCTTGACATTTGTTAATTAAAAATAATTGTTAAAATCTTATTTATTTATAATTTAATAAAAAGCAACTTCTCTCAAATACATTAAATTTAAATCCATTCAGTGTTTTGTCTCTATCTTTCACGCATCATCAGTGTTGAAGAGGTTCATTTTTGCTTTGAAGTTCGTAGTTTTCATTGAAGTAGGTTCATCGTTTTTCTTTCCGCTTCTGCTAGTGAAGAACTAGTTCGAGCTGTCTTGAAGAAATTTCAGTGTGATTTTTGAAGTTGTGGTCCCAACTGTATATGCATTTAATGTCTTTCGAATTGTTTATGGATTTCAATAGTTAGTGTTTCTTCTTTTTTTTATGTGTCCCACATTTAGGGTTCTGTATTGTATGTAGTCCAATGTGCCCTGAAATGTTGTCGTGTTGACTGAAATATCGTTGACTTTATGTGAATGTAAAACCAAATTTACCCTTGATTGTATTTGTCTTGTACAAGAAATGAGAATATTTTATGTGATATTTTCACCAAGGATTCTTTTGTAAAAGACCCTAAGTTAAAGTTAAGGTATGAAGGTGGGAATATTTATGCATTTAGTGGACAGGACAATGATTATGGTCATTTTTTTAGAGCTAGTGACCTAATTAAGGAGATGGACTCAGAGTTTAGTGTCGATGATGTGAAGTTAAGGTGGAAATACAATTTTAAAATAATTTTTAATCAACAAACGTCAAGCTGGAAATAGGTTTAAAAACATATTAAAAAAATTAATTACACATGTACAGTCAAATATTATGCGTAATGGCACGTCATACTCCGCTAGTGAAACTTAAAATTAGAGATCAAAAGTGTGGATGAAAAATATTTAAAAGACCGTTCTTTAAAAAAATATTTTTCGAGGAATTAAAAATAAAAGTGGCTATATTTAGAGGGACCACAACAGATCTAACCCTTGATTTTATATTATAAAAAAAGATAACTACTGTTTCTTTTTTAAAATTAATAATATAAAAATAATATTAAATATCTAACTATATCTAATATTTATAAATTCAATAAACAAACTTTTATATGAAAAATAACTAGAAAATTACTGAACAAGCGAAGGTAATATAAAATAAAATACTTTTCTTAAAATAAAATAAGAAGTGAGAAATCTTATTCCAATTTTTTTAATCTCTCTCTACTTTTTTAAATTATTTTCATCCACATTTTTTGTCCTTGGCGTCAAACCCCACTAATGGAGTATGACTTGGCATTACACGTGAAATATTTGATCGTAGAAATAATTTTTTAATATGTTCTTAAACCAATTTACAGCTTGACATTTGTTAATTAAAAATAATTTTTAAAATCTTATTTTTTTATAATTTAATAAACAGCAACTTCTCTCAAATACATTAAATTTAAATCCATTCAGTGCTTTGTCTCTATCTTTCACGCATCATCAGTGTTGAAGAGGTTCATTTTTGCTTTGAAGTTCGTAGTTTTCGTTGAAGTAGGTTAATCGTTTTTCTTTCCGCTTCTGCTAGTGAAGAACTAGTTCGAGCTGTCTTGAAGAAATTTCAGTGTGATTTTTGAAGTTGTGGTCCCAACTGTATATGCATTTAATGTCTTTCGAATTGTTTATGGATTTCAATAGTTAATGTTTCTCCTTTTTTTTATGTGTCCCACATTTAGGGTTCTGTATTGTATGTAGTCCAATGTGCCCTGAAATGTTGTCGTGTTGACTGAAATATCGTTGACTTTATGTGAATGTAAAACCAAATTTACCCTTGATTGTATTTGTCTTGTACAAGAAATGAGAATATTTTATGTGATATTTTCACCAAGGATTCTTTTGTAAAAGACCCTAAGTTAAAGTTAAGGTATGAAGGTGGGAATATTTATGCATTTAGTGGACAGGACAATGATTATGGTCATTTTTTTAGAGCTAGTGACCTAATTAAGGAGATGGACTCAGAGTTTAGTGTTGATGATGTGAAGTTAAGGTGGAAATACAATTTTAAAATAATTTTTAATCAACAAATGTCAAGCTGGAAATAGGTTTAAAAACATATTAAAAAAATTAATTACACATGTACAGTCAAATATTATGCGTACTGGCACGTCATACTCCGCTAGTGAAACTTAAAATTAGAGATCAAAAGTGTGGATGAAAAATATTTAAAAGACCGTTCTTTAAAAAAATATTTTTCGAGGAATTAAAAATAAAAGTGGCTATATTTAGAGGGACCACAACAGATCTAACCCTTGATTTTATATTATAAAAAAAGATAACTACTGTTTCTTTTTTAAAATTAATAATATAAAAATAATAATAAATATCTAACTATATCTAATATTTATAAATTCAATAAACAAACTTTTATATGAAAAATAACTAGAAAATTACTGAACAAGCGAAGGTAATATAAAATAAAATACTTTTCTTAAAATAAAATAAGAAGTGAGAAATCTTATTCCAATTTTTTTAATCTCTCTCTACTTTTTTAAATTATTTTCATCCACATTTTTTGTCCTTGGCGTCAAACCCCACTAATGGAGTATGACTTGGCATTACACGTGAAATATTTGATCGTAGAAATAATTTTTTAATATGTTCTTAAACCAATTTACAGCTTGACATTTGTTAATTAAAAATAATTTTTAAAATCTTATTTATTTATAATTTAATAAAAAGCAACTTCTCTCAAATACATTAAATTTAAATCCATTCAGTGTTTTGTCTCTATCTTTCACGCATCATCAGTGTTGAAGAGGTTCATTTTTGCTTTGAAGTTCGTAGTTTTCGTTGAAGTAGGTTAATCGTTTTTCTTTCCGCTTCTGCTAGTGAAGAACTAGTTCGAGCTGTCTTGAAGAAATTTCAGTGTGATTTTTGAAGTTGTGGTCCCAACTGTATATGCATTTAATGTCTTTCGAATTGTTTATGGATTTCAATAGTTAATGTTTCTTCTTTTTTTTTTGTGTCCCACATTTAGGGTTCTGTATTGTATGTGGTCCAATGTGCCCTGAAATGTTGTCGTGTTGACTGAAATATCGTTGACTTTATGTGAATGTAAAACCAAATTTACCCTTGATTGTATTTGTCTTGTACAAGAAATGAGAATATTTTATGTGATATTTTCACCAAGGATTCTTTTGTAAAAGACCCTAAGTTAAAGTTAAGGTATGAAGGTGGGAATATTTATGCATTTAGTGGACAGGACAATGATTATGGTCATTTTTTTAGAGCTAGTGACCTAATTAAGGAGATGGACTCAGAGTTTAGTGTTGATGATGTGAAGTTAAGGTGGAAATACAATTTTAAAATAATTTTTAATCAACAAATGTCAAGCTGGAAATAGGTTTAAAAACATATTAAAAAAATTAATTACACATGTACAGTCAAATATTATGCGTAATGGCACGTCATACTCCGCTAGTGAAACTTAAAGTTAGAGATCAAAAGTGTGGATGAAAAATATTTAAAAGACCGTTCTTTAAAAAAATATTTTTCGAGGAATTAAAAATAAAAGTGGCTATATTTAGAGGGACCACAACAGATCTAACCCTTGATTTTATATTATAAAAAAAGATAACTACTCTTTCTTTTTTAAAATTAATAATATAAAAATAATAATAAATATCTAACTATATCTAATATTTATAAATTCAATAAACAAACTTTTATATGAAAAATAACTAGAAAATTACTGAACAAGCGAAGGTAATATTAAATAAAATACTTTTCTTAAAATAAAATAAGAAGTGAGAAATCTTATTCCAATTTTTTTAATCTCTCTCTACTTTTTTAAATTATTTTCATCCACATTTTTTGTCCTTGGCGTCAAACCCCACTAATGGAGTATGACTTGGCATTACACGTGAAATATTTGATCGTGGAAATAATTTTTTAATATGTTCTTAAACCAATTTACAGCTTGACATTTGTTAATTAAAAATAATTGTTAAAATCTTATTTATTTATAATTTAATAAAAAGCAACTTCTCTCAAATACATTAAATTTAAATCCATTCAGTGTTTTGTCTCTATCTTTCACGCATCATCAGTGTTGAAGAGGTTCATTTTTGCTTTGAAGTTCGTAGTTTTCGTTGAAGTAGGTTAATCGTTTTTCTTTCCGCTTCTGCTAGTGAAGAACTAGTTCGAGCTGTCTTGAAGAAATTTCAGTGTGATTTTTGAAGTTGTGGTCCCAACTGTATATGCATTTAATGTCTTTCGAATTGTTTATGGATTTCAATAGTTAGTGTTTCTTCTTTTTTTTATGTGTCCCACATTTAGGGTTCTGTATTGTATGTAGTCCAATGTGCCCTGAAATGTTGTCGTGTTGACTGAAATATCGTTGACTTTATGTGAATGTAAAACCAAATTTACCCTTGATTGTATTTGTCTTGTACAAGAAATGAGAATATTTTATGTGATATTTTCACCAAGGATTCTTTTGTAAAAGACCCTAAGTTAAAGTTAAGGTATGAAGGTGGGAATATTTATGCATTTAGTGGACAGGACAATGATTATGGTCATTTTTTTAGAGCTAGTGACCTAATTAAGGAGATGGACTCAGAGTTTAGTGTCGATGATGTGAAGTTAAGGTGGAAATACAATTTTAAAATAATTTTTAATCAACAAACGTCAAGCTGGAAATAGGTTTAAAAACATATTAAAAAAATTAATTACACATGTACAGTCAAATATTATGCGTAATGGCACGTCATACTCCGCTAGTGAAACTTAAAATTAGAGATCAAAATTGTGGATGAAAAATATTTAAAAGACCGTTCTTTAAAAAAATATTTTTCGAGGAATTAAAAATAAAAGTGGCTATATTTAGAGGGACCACAACAGATCTAACCCTTGATTTTATATTATAAAAAAAGATAACTACTGTTTCTTTTTTAAAATTAATAATATAAAAATAATATTAAATATCTAACTATATCTAATATTTATAAATTCAATAAACAAACTTTTATATGAAAAATAACTAGAAAATTACTGAACAAGCGAAGGTAATATAAAATAAAATACTTTTCTTAAAATAAAATAAGAAGTGAGAAATCTTATTCCAATTTTTTTAATCTCTCTCTACTTTTTTAAATTATTTTCATCCACATTTTTTGTCCTTGGCGTCAAACCCCACTAATGGAGTATGACTTGGCATTACACGTGAAATATTTGATCGTAGAAATAATTTTTTAATATGTTCTTAAACCAATTTACAGCTTGACATTTGTTAATTAAAAATAATTTTTAAAATCTTATTTTTTTATAATTTAATAAACAGCAACTTCTCTCAAATACATTAAATTTAAATCCATTCAGTGCTTTGTCTCTATCTTTCACGCATCATCAGTGTTGAAGAGGTTCATTTTTGCTTTGAAGTTCGTAGTTTTCGTTGAAGTAGGTTAATCGTTTTTCTTTCCGCTTCTGCTAGTGAAGAACTAGTTCGAGCTGTCTTGAAGAAATTTCAGTGTGATTTTTGAAGTTGTGGTCCCAACTGTATATGCATTTAATGTCTTTCGAATTGTTTATGGATTTCAATAGTTAATGTTTCTCCTTTTTTTTTATGTGTCCCACATTTAGGGTTCTGTATTGTATGTGGTCCAATGTGCCCTGAAATGTTGTCGTGTTGACTGAAATATTGTTGACTTTATGTGAATGTAAAACCAAATTTACCCTTGATTGTATTTGTCTTGTACAAGAAATGAGAATATTTTATGTGATATTTTCACCAAGGATTCTTTTGTAAAAGACCCTAAGTTAAAGTTAAGGTATGAAGGTGGGAATATTTATGCATTTAGTGGACAGGACAATGATTATGGTTATTTTTTTAGAGCTAGTGACCTAATTAAGGAGATGGACTCAGAGTTTAGTGTTGATGATGTGAAGTTAAGGTGGAAATACAATTTTAAAATAATTTTTAATCAACAAATGTCAAGCTGGAAATAGGTTTAAAAACATATTAAAAAAATTAATTACACATGTACAGTCAAATATTATGCGTACTGGCACGTCATACTCCGCTAGTGAAACTTAAAATTAGAGATCAAAAGTGTGGATGAAAAATATTTAAAAGACCGTTCTTTAAAAAAATATTTTTCGAGGAATTAAAAATAAAAGTGGCTATATTTAGAGGGACCACAACAGATCTAACCCTTGATTTTATATTATAAAAAAAGATAACTACTGTTTCTTTTTTAAAATTAATAATATAAAAATAATAATAAATATCTAACTATATCTAATATTTATAAATTCAATAAACAAACTTTTATATGAAAAATAACTAGAAAATTACTGAACAAGCGAAGGTAATATAAAATAAAATACTTTTCTTAAAATAAAATAAGAAGTGAGAAATCTTATTCCAATTTTTTTAACTCTCTCTACTTTTTTAAATTATTTTCATCCACATTTTTTGTCCTTGGCGTCAAACCCCACTAATGGAGTATGACTTGGCATTACACGTGAAATATTTGATCGTAGAAATAAGTTTTTAATATGTTCTTAAACCAATTTACAGCTTGACATTTGTTAATTAAAAATAATTTTTAAAATCTTATTTATTTATAATTTAATAAAAAGCAACTTCTCTCAAATACATTAAATTTAAATCCATTCAGTGTTTTGTCTCTATCTTTCACGCATCATCAGTGTTGAAGAGGTTCATTTTTGCTTTGAAGTTCGTAGTTTTCGTTGAAGTAGGTTAATCGTTTTTCTTTCCGCTTCTGCTAGTGAAGAACTAGTTCGAGCTGTCTTGAAGAAATTTCAGTGTGATTTTTGAAGTTGTGGTCCCAACTGTATATGCATTTAATGTCTTTCGAATTGTTTATGGATTTCAATAGTTAATGTTTCTTCTTTTTTTTGTGTGTCCCACATTTAGGGTTCTGTATTGTATGTGGTCCAATGTGCCCTGAAATGTTGTCGTGTTGACTGAAATATCGTTGACTTTATGTGAATGTAAAACCAAATTTACCCTTGATTGTATTTGTCTTGTACAAGAAATGAGAATATTTTATGTGATATTTTCACCAAGGATTCTTTTGTAAAAGACCCTAAGTTAAAGTTAAGGTATGAAGGTGGGAATATTTATGCATTTAGTGGACAGGACAATGATTATGGTCATTTTTTTAGAGCTAGTGACCTAATTAAGGAGATGGACTCAGAGTTTAGTGTTGATGATGTGAAGTTAAGGTGGAAATACAATTTTAAAATAATTTTTAATCAACAAATGTCAAGCTGGAAATAGGTTTAAAAACATATTAAAAAAATTAATTACACATGTACAGTCAAATATTATGCGTAATGGCACGTCATACTCCGCTAGTGAAACTTAAAGTTAGAGATCAAAAGTGTGGATGAAAAATATTTAAAAGACCGTTCTTTAAAAAAATATTTTTCGAGGAATTAAAAATAAAAGTGGCTATATTTAGAGGGACCACAACAGATCTAACCCTTGATTTTATATTATAAAAAAAGATAACTACTCTTTCTTTTTTAAAATTAATAATATAAAAATAATAATAAATATCTAACTATATCTAATATTTATAAATTCAATAAACAAACTTTTATATGAAAAATAACTAGAAAATTACTGAACAAGCGAAGGTAATATTAAATAAAATACTTTTCTTAAAATAAAATAAGAAGTGAGAAATCTTATTCCAATTTTTTTAATCTCTCTCTACTTTTTTAAATTATTTTCATCCACATTTTTTGTCCTTGGCGTCAAACCCCACTAATGGAGTATGACTTGGCATTACACGTGAAATATTTGATCGTGGAAATAATTTTTTAATATGTTCTTAAACCAATTTACAGCTTGACATTTGTTAATTAAAAATAATTGTTAAAATCTTATTTATTTATAATTTAATAAAAAGCAACTTCTCTCAAATACATTAAATTTAAATCCATTCAGTGTTTTGTCTCTATCTTTCACGCATCATCAGTGTTGAAGAGGTTCATTTTTGCTTTGAAGTTCGTAGTTTTCGTTGAAGTAGGTTAATCGTTTTTCTTTCCGCTTCTGCTAGTGAAGAACTAGTTCGAGCTGTCTTGAAGAAATTTCAGTGTGATTTTTGAAGTTGTGGTCCCAACTGTATATGCATTTAATGTCTTTCGAATTGTTTATGGATTTCAATAGTTAGTGTTTCTTCTTTTTTTTATGTGTCCCACATTTAGGGTTCTGTATTGTATGTAGTCCAATGTGCCCTGAAATGTTGTCGTGTTGACTGAAATATCGTTGACTTTATGTGAATGTAAAACCAAATTTACCCTTGATTGTATTTGTCTTGTACAAGAAATGAGAATATTTTATGTGATATTTTCACCAAGGATTCTTTTGTAAAAGACCCTAAGTTAAAGTTAAGGTATGAAGGTGGGAATATTTATGCATTTAGTGGACAGGACAATGATTATGGTCATTTTTTTAGAGCTAGTGACCTAATTAAGGAGATGGACTCAGAGTTTAGTGTCGATGATGTGAAGTTAAGGTGGAAATACAATTTTAAAATAATTTTTAATCAACAAACGTCAAGCTGGAAATAGGTTTAAAAACATATTAAAAAAATTAATTACACATGTACAGTCAAATATTATGCGTAATGGCACGTCATACTCCGCTAGTGAAACTTAAAATTAGAGATCAAAATTGTGGATGAAAAATATTTAAAAGACCGTTCTTTAAAAAAATATTTTTCGAGGAATTAAAAATAAAAGTGGCTATATTTAGAGGGACCACAACAGATCTAACCCTTGATTTTATATTATAAAAAAAGATAACTACTGTTTCTTTTTTAAAATTAATAATATAAAAATAATATTAAATATCTAACTATATCTAATATTTATAAATTCAATAAACAAACTTTTATATGAAAAATAACTAGAAAATTACTGAACAAGCGAAGGTAATATAAAATAAAATACTTTTCTTAAAATAAAATAAGAAGTGAGAAATCTTATTCCAATTTTTTTAATCTCTCTCTACTTTTTTAAATTATTTTCATCCACATTTTTTGTCCTTGGCGTCAAACCCCACTAATGGAGTATGACTTGGCATTACACGTGAAATATTTGATCGTAGAAATAATTTTTTAATATGTTCTTAAACCAATTTACAGCTTGACATTTGTTAATTAAAAATAATTTTTAAAATCTTATTTTTTTATAGTTTAATAAACAGCAACTTCTCTCAAATACATTAAATTTAAATCCATTCAGTGCTTTGTCTCTATCTTTCACGCATCATCAGTGTTGAAGAGGTTCATTTTTGCTTTGAAGTTCGTAGTTTTCGTTGAAGTAGGTTAATCGTTTTTCTTTCCGCTTCTGCTAGTGAAGAACTAGTTCGAGCTGTCTTGAAGAAATTTCAGTGTGATTTTTGAAGTTGTGGTCCCAACTGTATATGCATTTAATGTCTTTCGAATTGTTTATGGATTTCAATAGTTAATGTTTCTCCTTTTTTTTTATGTGTCCCACATTTAGGGTTCTGTATTGTATGTGGTCCAATGTGCCCTGAAATGTTGTCGTGTTGACTGAAATATTGTTGACTTTATGTGAATGTAAAACCAAATTTACCCTTGATTGTATTTGTCTTGTACAAGAAATGAGAATATTTTATGTGATATTTTCACCAAGGATTCTTTTGTAAAAGACCCTAAGTTAAAGTTAAGGTATGAAGGTGGGAATATTTATGCATTTAGTGGACAGGACAATGATTATGGTTATTTTTTTAGAGCTAGTGACCTAATTAAGGAGATGGACTCAGAGTTTAGTGTTGATGATGTGAAGTTAAGGTGGAAATACAATTTTAAAATAATTTTTAATCAACAAATGTCAAGCTGGAAATAGGTTTAAAAACATATTAAAAAAATTAATTACACATGTACAGTCAAATATTATGCGTACTGGCACGTCATACTCCGCTAGTGAAACTTAAAATTAGAGATCAAAAGTGTGGATGAAAAATATTTAAAAGACCGTTCTTTAAAAAAATATTTTTCGAGGAATTAAAAATAAAAGTGGCTATATTTAGAGGGACCACAACAGATCTAACCCTTGATTTTATATTATAAAAAAAGATAACTACTGTTTCTTTTTTAAAATTAATAATATAAAAATAATAATAAATATCTAACTATATCTAATATTTATAAATTCAATAAACAAACTTTTATATGAAAAATAACTAGAAAATTACTGAACAAGCGAAGGTAATATAAAATAAAATACTTTTCTTAAAATAAAATAAGAAGTGAGAAATCTTATTCCAATTTTTTTAACTCTCTCTACTTTTTTAAATTATTTTCATCCACATTTTTTGTCCTTGGCGTCAAACCCCACTAATGGAGTATGACTTGGCATTACACGTGAAATATTTGATCGTAGAAATAAGTTTTTAATATGTTCTTAAACCAATTTACAGCTTGACATTTGTTAATTAAAAATAATTTTTAAAATCTTATTTATTTATAATTTAATAAAAAGCAACTTCTCTCAAATACATTAAATTTAAATCCATTCAGTGTTTTGTCTCTATCTTTCACGCATCATCAGTGTTGAAGAGGTTCATTTTTGCTTTGAAGTTCGTAGTTTTCGTTGAAGTAGGTTAATCGTTTTTCTTTCCGCTTCTGCTAGTGAAGAACTAGTTCGAGCTGTCTTGAAGAAATTTCAGTGTGATTTTTGAAGTTGTGGTCCCAACTGTATATGCATTTAATGTCTTTCGAATTGTTTATGGATTTCAATAGTTAATGTTTCTTCTTTTTTTTGTGTGTCCCACATTTAGGGTTCTGTATTGTATGTGGTCCAATGTGCCCTGAAATGTTGTCGTGTTGACTGAAATATCGTTGACTTTATGTGAATGTAAAACCAAATTTACCCTTGATTGTATTTGTCTTGTACAAGAAATGAGAATATTTTATGTGATATTTTCACCAAGGATTCTTTTGTAAAAGACCCTAAGTTAAAGTTAAGGTATGAAGGTGGGAATATTTATGCATTTAGTGGACAGGACAATGATTATGGTCATTTTTTTAGAGCTAGTGACCTAATTAAGGAGATGGACTCAGAGTTTAGTGTTGATGATGTGAAGTTAAGGTGGAAATACAATTTTAAAATAATTTTTAATCAACAAATGTCAAGCTGGAAATAGGTTTAAAAACATATTAAAAAAATTAATTACACATGTACAGTCAAATATTATGCGTAATGGCACGTCATACTCCGCTAGTGAAACTTAAAGTTAGAGATCAAAAGTGTGGATGAAAAATATTTAAAAGACCGTTCTTTAAAAAAATATTTTTCGAGGAATTAAAAATAAAAGTGGCTATATTTAGAGGGACCACAACAGATCTAACCCTTGATTTTATATTATAAAAAAAGATAACTACTCTTTCTTTTTTAAAATTAATAATATAAAAATAATAATAAATATCTAACTATATCTAATATTTATAAATTCAATAAACAAACTTTTATATGAAAAATAACTAGAAAATTACTGAACAAGCGAAGGTAATATTAAATAAAATACTTTTCTTAAAATAAAATAAGAAGTGAGAAATCTTATTCCAATTTTTTTAATCTCTCTCTACTTTTTTAAATTATTTTCATCCACATTTTTTGTCCTTGGCGTCAAACCCCACTAATGGAGTATGACTTGGCATTACACGTGAAATATTTGATCGTGGAAATAATTTTTTAATATGTTCTTAAACCAATTTACAGCTTGACATTTGTTAATTAAAAATAATTGTTAAAATCTTATTTATTTATAATTTAATAAAAAGCAACTTCTCTCAAATACATTAAATTTAAATCCATTCAGTGTTTTGTCTCTATCTTTCACGCATCATCAGTGTTGAAGAGGTTCATTTTTGCTTTGAAGTTCGTAGTTTTCGTTGAAGTAGGTTAATCGTTTTTCTTTCCGCTTCTGCTAGTGAAGAACTAGTTCGAGCTGTCTTGAAGAAATTTCAGTGTGATTTTTGAAGTTGTGGTCCCAACTGTATATGCATTTAATGTCTTTCGAATTGTTTATGGATTTCAATAGTTAATGTTTCTTCTTTTTTTTTTGTGTCCCACATTTAGGGTTCTGTATTGTATGTGGTCCAATGTGCCCTGAAATGTTGTCGTGTTGACTGAAATATCGTTGACTTTATGTGAATGTAAAACCAAATTTACCCTTGATTGTATTTGTCTTGTACAAGAAATGAGAATATTTTATGTGATATTTTCACCAAGGATTCTTTTGTAAAAGACCCTAAGTTAAAGTTAAGGTATGAAGGTGGGAATATTTATGCATTTAGTGGACAGGACAATGATTATGGTTATTTTTTTAGAGCTAGTGACCTAATTAAGGAGATGGACTCAGAGTTTAGTGTTGATGATGTGAAGTTAAGGTGGAAATACAATTTTAAAATAATTTTTAATCAACAAATGTCAAGCTGGAAATAGGTTTAAAAACATATTAAAAAAATTAATTACACATGTACAGTCAAATATTATGCGTACTGGCACGTCATACTCCGCTAGTGAAACTTAAAATTAGAGATCAAAAGTGTGGATGAAAAATATTTAAAAGACCGTTCTTTAAAAAAATATTTTTCGAGGAATTAAAAATAAAAGTGGCTATATTTAGAGGGACCACAACAGATCTAACCCTTGATTTTATATTATAAAAAAAGATAACTACTGTTTCTTTTTTAAAATTAATAATATAAAAATAATAATAAATATCTAACTATATCTAATATTTATAAATTCAATAAACAAACTTTTATATGAAAAATAACTAGAAAATTACTGAACAAGCGAAGGTAATATAAAATAAAATACTTTTCTTAAAATAAAATAAGAAGTGAGAAATCTTATTCCAATTTTTTTAACTCTCTCTACTTTTTTAAATTATTTTCATCCACATTTTTTGTCCTTGGCGTCAAACCCCACTAATGGAGTATGACTTGGCATTACACGTGAAATATTTGATCGTAGAAATAAGTTTTTAATATGTTCTTAAACCAATTTACAGCTTGACATTTGTTAATTAAAAATAATTTTTAAAATCTTATTTATTTATAATTTAATAAAAAGCAACTTCTCTCAAATACATTAAATTTAAATCCATTCAGTGTTTTGTCTCTATCTTTCACACATCATCAGTGTTGAAGAGGTTCATTTTTGCTTTGAAGTTCGTAGTTTTCGTTGAAGTAGGTTAATCGTTTTTCTTTCCGCTTCTGCTAGTGAAGAACTAGTTCGAGCTGTCTTGAAGAAATTTCAGTGTGATTTTTGAAGTTGTGGTCCCAACTGTATATGCATTTAATGTCTTTCGAATTGTTTATGGATTTCAATAGTTAATGTTTCTTCTTTTTTTTGTGTGTCCCACATTTAGGGTTCTGTATTGTATGTGGTCCAATGTGCCCTGAAATGTTGTCGTGTTGACTGAAATATCGTTGACTTTATGTGAATGTAAAACCAAATTTACCCTTGATTGTATTTGTCTTGTACAAGAAATGAGAATATTTTATGTGATATTTTCACCAAGGATTCTTTTGTAAAAGACCCTAAGTTAAAGTTAAGGTATGAAGGTGGGAATATTTATGCATTTAGTGGACAGGACAATGATTATGGTCATTTTTTTAGAGCTAGTGACCTAATTAAGGAGATGGACTCAGAGTTTAGTGTTGATGATGTGAAGTTAAGGTGGAAATACAATTTTAAAATAATTTTTAATCAACAAATGTCAAGCTGGAAATAGGTTTAAAAACATATTAAAAAAATTAATTACACATGTACAGTCAAATATTATGCGTAATGGCACGTCATACTCCGCTAGTGAAACTTAAAGTTAGAGATCAAAAGTGTGGATGAAAAATATTTAAAAGACCGTTCTTTAAAAAAATATTTTTCGAGGAATTAAAAATAAAAGTGGCTATATTTAGAGGGACCACAACAGATCTAACCCTTGATTTTATATTATAAAAAAAGATAACTACTCTTTCTTTTTTAAAATTAATAATATAAAAATAATAATAAATATCTAACTATATCTAATATTTATAAATTCAATAAACAAACTTTTATATGAAAAATAACTAGAAAATTACTGAACAAGCGAAGGTAATATTAAATAAAATACTTTTCTTAAAATAAAATAAGAAGTGAGAAATCTTATTCCAATTTTTTTAATCTCTCTCTACTTTTTTAAATTATTTTCATCCACATTTTTTGTCCTTGGCGTCAAACCCCACTAATGGAGTATGACTTGGCATTACACGTGAAATATTTGATCGTGGAAATAATTTTTTAATATGTTCTTAAACCAATTTACAGCTTGACATTTGTTAATTAAAAATAATTGTTAAAATCTTATTTATTTATAATTTAATAAAAAGCAACTTCTCTCAAATACATTAAATTTAAATCCATTCAGTGTTTTGTCTCTATCTTTCACGCATCATCAGTGTTGAAGAGGTTCATTTTTGCTTTGAAGTTCGTAGTTTTCGTTGAAGTAGGTTAATCGTTTTTCTTTCCGCTTCTGCTAGTGAAGAACTAGTTCGAGCTGTCTTGAAGAAATTTCAGTGTGATTTTTGAAGTTGTGGTCCCAACTGTATATGCATTTAATGTCTTTCGAATTGTTTATGGATTTCAATAGTTAATGTTTCTTCTTTTTTTTGTGTGTCCCACATTTAGGGTTCTGTATTGTATGTGGTCCAATGTGCCCTGAAATGTTGTCGTGTTGACTGAAATATCGTTGACTTTATGTGAATGTAAAACCAAATTTACCCTTGATTGTATTTGTCTTGTACAAGAAATGAGAATATTTTATGTGATATTTTCACCAAGGATTCTTTTGTAAAAGACCCTAAGTTAAAGTTAAGGTATGAAGGTGGGAATATTTATGCATTTAGTGGACAGGACAATGATTATGGTCATTTTTTTAGAGCTAGTGACCTAATTAAGGAGATGGACTCAGAGTTTAGTGTTGATGATGTGAAGTTAAGGTGGAAATACAATTTTAAAATAATTTTTAATCAACAAATGTCAAGCTGGAAATAGGTTTAAAAACATATTAAAAAAATTAATTACACATGTACAGTCAAATATTATGCGTAATGGCACGTCATACTCCGCTAGTGAAACTTAAAGTTAGAGATCAAAAGTGTGGATGAAAAATATTTAAAAGACCGTTCTTTAAAAAAATATTTTTCGAGGAATTAAAAATAAAAGTGGCTATATTTAGAGGGACCACAACAGATCTAACCCTTGATTTTATATTATAAAAAAAGATAACTACTCTTTCTTTTTTAAAATTAATAATATAAAAATAATAATAAATATCTAACTATATCTAATATTTATAAATTCAATAAACAAACTTTTATATGAAAAATAACTAGAAAATTACTGAACAAGCGAAGGTAATATTAAATAAAATACTTTTCTTAAAATAAAATAAGAAGTGAGAAATCTTATTCCAATTTTTTTAATCTCTCTCTACTTTTTTAAATTATTTTCATCCACATTTTTTGTCCTTGGCGTCAAACCCCACTAATGGAGTATGACTTGGCATTACACGTGAAATATTTGATCGTGGAAATAATTTTTTAATATGTTCTTAAACCAATTTACAGCTTGACATTTGTTAATTAAAAATAATTGTTAAAATCTTATTTATTTATAATTTAATAAAAAGCAACTTCTCTCAAATACATTAAATTTAAATCCATTCAGTGTTTTGTCTCTATCTTTCACGCATCATCAGTGTTGAAGAGGTTCATTTTTGCTTTGAAGTTCGTAGTTTTCGTTGAAGTAGGTTAATCGTTTTTCTTTCCGCTTCTGCTAGTGAAGAACTAGTTCGAGCTGTCTTGAAGAAATTTCAGTGTGATTTTTGAAGTTGTGGTCCCAACTGTATATGCATTTAATGTCTTTCGAATTGTTTATGGATTTCAATAGTTAGTGTTTCTTCTTTTTTTTATGTGTCCCACATTTAGGGTTCTGTATTGTATGTAGTCCAATGTGCCCTGAAATGTTGTCGTGTTGACTGAAATATCGTTGACTTTATGTGAATGTAAAACCAAATTTACCCTTGATTGTATTTGTCTTGTACAAGAAATGAGAATATTTTATGTGATATTTTCACCAAGGATTCTTTTGTAAAAGACCCTAAGTTAAAGTTAAGGTATGAAGGTGGGAATATTTATGCATTTAGTGGACAGGACAATGATTATGGTCATTTTTTTAGAGCTAGTGACCTAATTAAGGAGATGGACTCAGAGTTTAGTGTCGATGATGTGAAGTTAAGGTGGAAATACAATTTTAAAATAATTTTTAATCAACAAACGTCAAGCTGGAAATAGGTTTAAAAACATATTAAAAAAATTAATTACACATGGACAGTCAAATATTATGCGTAATGGCACG
This sequence comes from Lathyrus tuberosus, assembly GCA_022829125.1. Taxonomy (NCBI): domain Eukaryota; kingdom Viridiplantae; phylum Streptophyta; class Magnoliopsida; order Fabales; family Fabaceae; genus Lathyrus; species Lathyrus tuberosus. Next base: position 12,112,534 of record JALAZF010000141.1, read on the forward strand.
TCATACTCCGCTAGTGAAACTTAAAATTAGAGATCAAAAGTGTGGATGAAAAATATTTAAAAGACCGTTCTTTAAAAAAATATTTTTCGAGGAATTAAAAATAAAAGTGGCTATATTTAGAGGGACCACAACAGATCTAACCCTTGATTTTATATTATAAAAAAAGATAACTACTGTTTCTTTTTTAAAATTAATAATATAAAAATAATATTAAATATCTAACTATATCTAATATTTATAAATTCAATAAACAAACTTTTATATGAAAAATAACTAGAAAATTACTAAACAAGCGAAGGTAATATAAAATAAAATACTTTTCTTAAAATAAAATAAGAAGTGAGAAATCTTATTCCAATTTTTTTAATCTCTCTCTACTTTTTTAAATTATTTTCATCCACATTTTTTGTCCTTGGCGTCAAACCCCACTAATGGAGTATGACTTGGCATTACACGTGAAATATTTGATCGTAGAAATAATTTTTTAATATGTTCTTAAACCAATTTACAGCTTGACATTTGTTAATTAAAAATAATTTTTAAAATCTTATTTTTTTATAATTTAATAAACAGCAACTTCTCTCAAATACATTAAATTTAAATCCATTCAGTGCTTTGTCTCTATCTTTCACGCATCATCAGTGTTGAAGAGGTTCATTTTTGCTTTGAAGTTCGTAGTTTTCGTTGAAGTAGGTTAATCGTTTTTCTTTCCGCTTCTGCTAGTGAAGAACTAGTTCGAGCTGTCTTGAAGAAATTTCAGTGTGATTTTTGAAGTTGTGGTCCCAACTGTATATGCATTTAATGTCTTTCGAATTGTTTATGGATTTCAATAGTTAATGTTTCTCCTTTTTTTTTATGTGTCCCACATTTAGGGTTCTGTATTGTATGTGGTCCAATGTGCCCTGAAATGTTGTCGTGTTGACTGAAATATTGTTGACTTTATGTGAATGTAAAACCAAATTTACCCTTGATTGTATTTGTCTTGTACAAGAAATGAGAATATTTTATGTGATATTTTCACCAAGGATTCTTTTGTAAAAGACCCTAAGTTAAAGTTAAGGTATGAAGGTGGGAATATTTATGCATTTAGTGGACAGGACAATGATTATGGTCATTTTTTTAGAGCTAGTGACCTAATTAAGGAGATGGACTCAGAGTTTAGTGTTGATGATGTGAAGTTAAGGTGGAAATACAATTTTAAAATAATTTTTAATCAACAAATGTCAAGCTGGAAATAGGTTTAAAAACATATTAAAAAAATTAATTACACATGTACAGTCAAATATTATGCGTACTGGCACGTCATACTCCGCTAGTGAAACTTAAAATTAGAGATCAAAAGTGTGGATGAAAAATATTTAAAAGACCGTTCTTTAAAAAAATATTTTTCGAGGAATTAAAAATAAAAGTGGCTATATTTAGAGGGACCACAACAGATCTAACCCTTGATTTTATATTATAAAAAAAGATAACTACTGTTTCTTTTTTAAAATTAATAATATAAAAATAATAATAAATATCTAACTATATCTAATATTTATAAATTCAATAAACAAACTTTTATATGAAAAATAACTAGAAAATTACTGAACAAGCGAAGGTAATATAAAATAAAATACTTTTCTTAAAATAAAATAAGAAGTGAGAAATCTTATTCCAATTTTTTTAATCTCTCTCTACTTTTTTAAATTATTTTCATCCACATTTTTTGTCCTTGGCGTCAAACCCCACTAATGGAGTATGACTTGGCATTACACGTGAAATATTTGATCGTAGAAATAATTTTTTAATATGTTCTTAAACCAATTTACAGCTTGACATTTGTTAATTAAAAATAATTTTTAAAATCTTATTTTTTTATAATTTAATAAACAGCAACTTCTCTCAAATACATTAAATTTAAATCCATTCAGTGCTTTGTCTCTATCTTTCACGCATCATCAGTGTTGAAGAGGTTCATTTTTGCTTTGAAGTTCGTAGTTTTCGTTGAAGTAGGTTAATCGTTTTTCTTTCCGCTTCTGCTAGTGAAGAACTAGTTCGAGCTGTATTGAAGAAATTTCAGTGTGATTTTTGAAGTTGTGGTCCCAACTGTATATGCATTTAATGTCTTTCGAATTGTTTATGGATTTCAATAGTTAATGTTTCTCCTTTTTTTTTATGTGTCCCACATTTAGGGTTCTGTATTGTATGTGGTCCAATGTGCCCTGAAATGTTGTCGTGTTGACTGAAATATTGTTGACTTTATGTGAATGTAAAACGAAATTTACCCTTGATTGTATTTGTCTTGTACAAGAAATGAGAATATTTTATGTGATATTTTCACCAAGGATTCTTTTGTAAAAGACCCTAAGTTAAAGTTAAGGTATGAAGGTGGGAATATTTATGCATTTAGTGGACAGGACAATGATTATGGTCATTTTTTTAGAGCTAGTGACCTAATTAAGGAGATGGACTCAGAGTTTGGTGTTGATGATGTGAAGTTAAGGTGGAAATACAATTTTAAAATAATTTTTAATCAACAAATGTCAAGCTGGAAATAGGTTTAAAAACATATTAAAAAAATTAATTACACATGTACAGTCAAATATTATGCGTACTGGCACGTCATACTCCGCTAGTGAAACTTAAAATTAGAGATCAAAAGTGTGGATGAAAAATATTTAAAAGACCGTTCTTTAAAAAAATATTTTTCGAGGAATTAAAAATAAAAGTGGCTATATTTAGAGGGACCACAACAGATCTAACCCTTGATTTTATATTATAAAAAAAGATAACTACTGTTTCTTTTTTAAAATTAATAATATAAAAATAATAATAAATATCTAACTATATCTAATATTTATGAATTCAATAAACAAACTTTTATATGAAAAATAACTAGAAAATTACTGAACAAGCGAAGGTAATATAAAATAAAATACTTTTCTTAAAATAAAATAAGAAGTGAGAAATCTTATTCCAATTTTTTTAATCTCTCTCTACTTTTTTAAATTATTTTCATCCACATTTTTTGTCCTTGGCGTCAAACCCCACTAATGGAGTATGACTTGGCATTACACGTGAAATATTTGATCGTAGAAATAATTTTTTAATATGTTCTTAAACCAATTTACAGCCTGACATTTGTTAATTAAATATAATTTTTAAAATATAATTTTTTTATAATTTAATAAACAACAACTTCTCTCAAATACATTAAATTTAAATCCATTCAGTGCTTTGTCTCTATCTTTCGCGCATCATCAGTGTTGAAGAGGTTCATTTTTGCTTTGAAGTTCGTAGTTTTCGTTGAAGTAGGTTAATCGTTTTTCTTTCCGCTTCTGCTAGTGAAGAACTAGTTCGAGCTGTCTTGAAGAAATTTCAGTGTGATTTTTGAAGTTGTGGTCCCAACTGTATATGCATTTAATGTCTTTCGAATTGTTTATGGATTTCAATAGTTAATGTTTCTCCTTTTTTTTTATGTGTCCCACATTTAGGGTTCTGTATTGTATGTGGTCCAATGTGCCCTGAAATGTTGTCGTGTTGACTGAAATATTGTTGACTTTATGTGAATGTAAAACCAAATTTACCCTTGATTGTATTTGTCTTGTACAAGAAATGAGAATATTTTATGTGATATTTTCACCAAGGATTCTTTTGTAAAAGACCCTGAGTTAAAGTTAAGGTATGAAGGTGGGAATATTTATGCATTTAGTGGACAGGACAATGATTATGGTCATTTTTTTAGAGCTAGTGACCTAATTAAGGAGATGGACTCAGAGTTTAGTGTTGATGATGTGAAGTTAAGGTGGAAATACAATTTTAAAATAATTTTTAATCAACAAATGTCAAGCTGGAAATAGGTTTAAAAACATATTAAAAAAATTAATTACACATGTACAGTCAAATATTATGCGTACTGGCACGTCATACTCCGCTAGTGAATCTTAAAATTAGAGATCAAAAGTGTGGATGAAAAATATTTAAAAGACCGTTCTTTAAAAAAATATTTTTCGAGGAATTAAAAATAAAAGTGGCTATATTTAGAGGGACCACAACAGATCTAACCCTTGATTTTATATTATAAAAAAAGATAACTACTGTTTCTTTTTTAAAATTAATAATATAAAAATAATAATAAATATCTAACTATATCTAATATTTATAAATTCAATAAACAAACTTTTATATGAAAAATAACTAGAAAATTACTGAACAAGCGAAGGTAATATAAAATAAAATACTTTTCTTAAAATAAAATAAGAAGTGAGAAATCTTATTCCAATTTTTTTAATCTCTCTCTACTTTTTTAAATTATTTTCATCCACATTTTTTGTCCTTGGCGTCAAACCCCACTAATGGAGTATGACTTGGCATTACACGTGAAATATTTGATCGTAGAAATAATTTTTTAATATGTTCTTAAACCAATTTACAGCTTGACATTTGTTAATTAAAAATAATTTTTAAAATCTTATTTTTTTATAATTTAATAAACAGCAACTTCTCTCAAATACATTAAATTTAAATCCATTCAGTGCTTTGTCTCTATCTTTCACGCATCATCAGTGTTGAAGAGGTTCATTTTTGCTTTGAAGTTTGTAGTTTTCGTTGAAGTAGGTTAATCGTTTTTCTTTCCGCTTCTGCTAGTGAAGAACTAGTTCGAGCTGTCTTGAAGAAATTTCAGTGTGATTTTTGAAGTTGTGGTCCCAACTGTATATGCATTTAATGTCTTTCGAATTGTTTATGGATTTCAATAGTTAATGTTTCTCCTTTTTTTTTTATGTGTCCCACATTTAGGGTTCTGTATTGTATGTGGTCCAATGTGCCTTGAAATGTTGTCGTGTTGACTGAAATATTGTTGACTTTATGTGAATGTAAAACCAAATTTACCCTTGATTGTATTTGTCTTGTACAAGAAATGAGAATATTTTATGTGATATTTTCACCAAGGATTCTTTTGTAAAAGACCCTAAGTTAAAGTTAAGGTATGAAGGTGGGAATATTTATGCATTTAGTGGACAGGACAATGATTATGGTCATTTTTTTAGAGCTAGTGACCTAATTAAGGAGATGGACTCAAAGTTTAGTGTTGATGATGTGAAGTTAAGGTGGAAATACAATTTTAAAATAATTTTTAATCAACAAATGTCAAGCTGGAAATAGGTTTAAAAACATATTAAAAAAATTAATTACACATGTACAGTCAAATATTATGCGTACTGGCACGTCATATTCCGCTAGTGAAACTTAAAATTAGAGATCAAAAGTGTGGATGAAAAATATTTAAAAAACCGTTCTTTAAAAAAATATTTTTCGAGGAATTAAAAATAAAAGTGGCTATATTTAGAGGGACCACAACAGATCTAACCCTTGATTTTATATTATAAAAAAAGATAACTACTGTTTCTTTTTTAAAATTAATAATATAAAAATAATAATAAATATCTAACTATATCTAATATTTATAAATTCAATAAACAAACTTTTATATGAAAAATAACTAGAAAATTACTGAACAAGCGAAGGTAATATAAAATAAAATACTTTTCTTAAAATAAAATAAGAAGTGAGAAATCTTATTCCAATTTTTTTAATCTCTCTCTACTTTTTTAAATTATTTTCATCCACATTTTTTGTCCTTGGCGTCAAACCCCACTAATGGAGTATGACTTGGCATTACACGTGAAATATTTGATCGTAGAAATAATTTTTTAATATGTTCTTAAACCAATTTACAGCTTGACATTTGTTAATTAAAAATAATTTTTAAAATCTTATTTATTTATAATTTAATAAAAAGCAACTTCTCTCAAATACATTAAATTTAAATCCATTCAGTGTTTTGTCTCTATCTTTCACGCATCATCAGTGTTGAAGAGGTTCATTTTTGCTTTGAAGTTCGTAGTTTTCGTTGAAGTAGGTTAATCGTTTTTCTTTCCGCTTCTGCTAGTGAAGAACTAGTTCGAGCTGTCTTGAAGAAATTTCAGTGTGATTTTTGAAGTTGTGGTCCCAACTGTATATGCATTTAATGTCTTTCGAATTGTTTATGGATTTCAATAGTTAATGTTTCTTCTTTTTTTTGTGTGTCCCACATTTAGGGTTCTGTATTGTATGTGGTCCAATGTGCCCTGAAATGTTGTCGTGTTGACTGAAATATCGTTGACTTTATGTGAATGTAAAACCAAATTTACCCTTGATTGTATTTGTCTTGTACAAGAAATGAGAATATTTTATGTGATATTTTCACCAAGGATTCTTTTGTAAAAGACCCTAAGTTAAAGTTAAGGTATGAAGGTGGGAATATTTATGCATTTAGTGGACAGGACAATGATTATGGTCATTTTTTTAGAGCTAGTGACCTAATTAAGGAGATGGACTCAGAGTTTAGTGTTGATGATGTGAAGTTAAGGTGGAAATACAATTTTAAAATAATTTTTAATCAACAAATGTCAAGCTGGAAATAGGTTTAAAAACATATTAAAAAAATTAATTACACATGTACAGTCAAATATTATGCGTAATGGCACGTCATACTCCGCTAGTGAAACTTAAAGTTAGAGATCAAAAGTGTGGATGAAAAATATTTAAAAGACCGTTCTTTAAAAAAATATTTTTCGAGGAATTAAAAATAAAAGTGGCTATATTTAGAGGGACCACAACAGATCTAACCCTTGATTTTATATTATAAAAAAAGATAACTACTCTTTCTTTTTTAAAATTAATAATATAAAAATAATAATAAATATCTAACTATATCTAATATTTATAAATTCAATAAACAAACTTTTATATGAAAAATAACTAGAAAATTACTGAACAAGCGAAGGTAATATTAAATAAAATACTTTTCTTAAAATAAAATAAGAAGTGAGAAATCTTATTCCAATTTTTTTAATCTCTCTCTACTTTTTTAAATTATTTTCATCCACATTTTTTGTCCTTGGCGTCAAACCCCACTAATGGAGTATGACTTGGCATTACACGTGAAATATTTGATCGTGGAAATAATTTTTTAATATGTTCTTAAACCAATTTACAGCTTGACATTTGTTAATTAAAAATAATTGTTAAAATCTTATTTATTTATAATTTAATAAAAAGCAACTTCTCTCAAATACATTAAATTTAAATCCATTCAGTGTTTTGTCTCTATCTTTCACGCATCATCAGTGTTGAAGAGGTTCATTTTTGCTTTGAAGTTCGTAGTTTTCGTTGAAGTAGGTTAATCGTTTTTCTTTCCGCTTCTGCTAGTGAAGAACTAGTTCGAGCTGTCTTGAAGAAATTTCAGTGTGATTTTTGAAGTTGTGGTCCCAACTGTATATGCATTTAATGTCTTTCGAATTGTTTATGGATTTCAATAGTTAGTGTTTCTTCTTTTTTTTATGTGTCCCACATTTAGGGTTCTGTATTGTATGTAGTCCAATGTGCCCTGAAATGTTGTCGTGTTGACTGAAATATCGTTGACTTTATGTGAATGTAAAACCAAATTTACCCTTGATTGTATTTGTCTTGTACAAGAAATGAGAATATTTTATGTGATATTTTCACCAAGGATTCTTTTGTAAAAGACCCTAAGTTAAAGTTAAGGTATGAAGGTGGGAATATTTATGCATTTAGTGGACAGGACAATGATTATGGTCATTTTTTTAGAGCTAGTGACCTAATTAAGGAGATGGACTCAGAGTTTAGTGTCGATGATGTGAAGTTAAGGTGGAAATACAATTTTAAAATAATTTTTAATCAACAAACGTCAAGCTGGAAATAGGTTTAAAAACATATTAAAAAAATTAATTACACATGTACAGTCAAATATTATGCGTAATGGCACGTCATACTCCGCTAGTGAAACTTAAAATTAGAGATCAAAAGTGTGGATGAAAAATATTTAAAAGACCGTTCTTTAAAAAAATATTTTTCGAGGAATTTAAAATAAAAGTGGCTATATTTAGAGGGACCACAACAGATCTAACCCTTGATTTTATATTATAAAAAAAGATAACTACTGTTTCTTTTTTAAAATTAATAATATAAAAATAATATTAAATAACTAACTATATCTAATATTTATAAATTCAATAAACAAACTTTTATATGAAAAATAACTAGAAAATTACTGAACAAGCGAAGGTAATATAAAATAAAATACTTTTCTTAAAATAAAATAAGAAGTGAGAAATCTTATTCCAATTTTTTTAATCTCTCTCTACTTTTTTAAATTATTTTCATCCACATTTTTTGTCCTTGGCGTCAAACCCCACTAATGGAGTATGACTTGGCATTACACGTGAAATATTTGATCGTAGAAATAATTTTTTAATATGTTCTTAAACCAATTTACAGCTTGACATTTGTTAATTAAAAATAATTTTTAAAATCTTATTTTTTTATAATTTAATAAACAGCAACTTCTCTCAAATACATTAAATTTAAATCCATTCAGTGCTTTGTCTCTATCTTTCACGCATCATCAGTGTTGAAGAGGTTCATTTTTGCTTTGAAGTTCGTAGTTTTCGTTGAAGTAGGTTAATCGTTTTTCTTTCCGCTTCTGCTAGTGAAGAACTAGTTCGAGCTGTCTTGAAGAAATTTCAGTGTGATTTTTGAAGTTGTGGTCCCAACTGTATATGCATTTAATGTCTTTCGAATTGTTTATGGATTTCAATAGTTAATGTTTCTCCTTTTTTTTTATGTGTCCCACATTTAGGGTTCTGTATTGTATGTGGTCCAATGTGCCCTGAAATGTTGTCGTGTTGACTGAAATATTGTTGACTTTATGTGAATGTAAAACCAAATTTACCCTTGATTGTATTTGTCTTGTACAAGAAATGAGAATATTTTATGTGATATTTTCACCAAGGATTCTTTTGTAAAAGACCCTAAGTTAAAGTTAAGGTATGAAGGTGGGAATATTTATGCATTTAGTGGACAGGACAATGATTATGGTCATTTTTTTAGAGCTAGTGACCTAATTAAGGAGATGGACTCAGAGTTTAGTGTTGATGATGTGAAGTTAAGGTGGAAATACAATTTTAAAATAATTTTTAATCAACAAATGTCAAGCTGGAAATAGGTTTAAAAACATATTAAAAAAATTAATTACACATGTACAGTCAAATATTATGCGTACTGGCACGTCATACTCCGCTAGTGAAACTTAAAATTAGAGATCAAAAGTGTGGATGAAAAATATTTAAAAGACCGTTCTTTAAAAAAATATTTTTCGAGGAATTAAAAATAAAAGTGGCTATATTTAGAGGGACCACAACAGATCTAACCCTTGATTTTATATTATAAAAAAAGATAACTACTGTTTCTTTTTTAAAATTAATAATATAAAAATAATAATAAATATCTAACTATATCTAATATTTATAAATTCAATAAACAAACTTTTATATGAAAAATAACTAGAAAATTACTGAACAAGCGAAGGTAATATAAAATAAAATACTTTTCTTAAAATAAAATAAGAAGTGAGAAATCTTATTCCAATTTTTTTAATCTCTCTCTACTTTTTTAAATTATTTTCATCCACATTTTTTGTCCTTGGCGTCAAACCCCACTAATGGAGTATGACTTGGCATTACACGTGAAATATTTGATTGTAGAAATAATTTTTTAATATGTTCTTAAACCAATTTACAGCTTGACATTTGTTAATTAAAAATAATTTTTAAAATCTTATTTATTTATAATTTAATAAAAAGCAACTTCTCTCAAATACATTAAATTTAAATCCATTCAGTGTTTTGTCTCTATCTTTCACGCATCATCAGTGTTGAAGAGGTTCATTTTTGCTTTGAAGTTCGTAGTTTTCGTTGAAGTAGGTTAATCGTTTTTCTTTCCGCTTCTGCTAGTGAAGAACTAGTTCGAGCTGTCTTGAAGAAATTTCAGTGTGATTTTTGAAGTTGTGGTCCCAACTGTATATGCATTTAATGTCTTTCGAATTGTTTATGGATTTCAATAGTTAATGTTTCTTCTTTTTTTTGTGTGTCCCACATTTAGGGTTCTGTATTGTATGTGGTCCAATGTGCCCTGAAATGTTGTCGTGTTGACTGAAATATCGTTGACTTTATGTGAATGTAAAACCAAATTTACCCTTGATTGTATTTGTCTTGTACAAGAAATGAGAATATTTTATGTGATATTTTCACCAAGGATTCTTTTGTAAAAGACCCTAAGTTAAAGTTAAGGTATGAAGGTGGGAATATTTATGCATTTAGTGGACAGGACAATGATTATGGTCATTTTTTTAGAGCTAGTGACCTAATTAAGGAGATGGACTCAGAGTTTAGTGTTGATGATGTGAAGTTAAGGTGGAAATACAATTTTAAAATAATTTTTAATCAACAAATGTCAAGCTGGAAATAGGTTTAAAAACATATTAAAAAAATTAATTACACATGTACAGTCAAATATTATGCGTAATGGCACGTCATACTCCGCTAGTGAAACTTAAAGTTAGAGATCAAAAGTGTGGATGAAAAATATTTAAAAGACCGTTCTTTAAAAAAATATTTTTCGAGGAATTAAAAATAAAAGTGGCTATATTTAGAGGGACCACAACAGATCTAACCCTTGATTTTATATTATAAAAAAAGATAACTACTCTTTCTTTTTTAAAATTAATAATATAAAAATAATAATAAATATCTAACTATATCTAATATTTATAAATTCAATAAACAAACTTTTATATGAAAAATAACTAGAAAATTACTGAACAAGCGAAGGTAATATTAAATAAAATACTTTTCTTAAAATAAAATAAGAAGTGAGAAATCTTATTCCAATTTTTTTAATCTCTCTCTACTTTTTTAAATTATTTTCATCCACATTTTTTGTCCTTGGCGTCAAACCCCATTAATGGAGTATGACTTGGCATTACACGTGAAATATTTGATCGTGGAAATAATTTTTTAATATGTTCTTAAACCAATTTACAGCTTGACATTTGTTAATTAAAAATAATTGTTAAAATCTTATTTATTTATAATTTAATAAAAAGCAACTTCTCTCAAATACATTAAATTTAAATCCATTCAGTGTTTTGTCTCTATCTTTCACGCATCATCAGTGTTGAAGAGGTTCATTTTTGCTTTGAAGTTCGTAGTTTTCGTTGAAGTAGGTTAATCGTTTTTCTTTCCGCTTCTGCTAGTGAAGAACTAGTTCGAGCTGTCTTGAAGAAATTTCAGTGTGATTTTTGAAGTTGTGGTCCCAACTGTATATGCATTTAATGTCTTTCGAATTGTTTATGGATTTCAATAGTTAGTGTTTCTTCTTTTTTTTATGTGTCCCACATTTAGGGTTCTGTATTGTATGTAGTCCAATGTGCCCTGAAATGTTGTCGTGTTGACTGAAATATCGTTGACTTTATGTGAATGCAAAACCAAATTTACCCTTGATTGTATTTGTCTTGTACAAGAAATGAGAATATTTTATGTGATATTTTCACCAAGGATTCTTTTGTAAAAGACCCTAAGTTAAAGTTAAGGTATGAAGGTGGGAATATTTATGCATTTAGTGGACAGGACAATGATTATGGTCATTTTTTTAGAGCTAGTGACCTAATTAAGGAGATGGACTCAGAGTTTAGTGTTGATGATGTGAAGTTAAGGTGGAAATACAATTTTAAAATAATTTTTAATCAACAAATGTCAAGCTGGAAATAGGTTTAAAAACATATTAAAAAAATTAATTACACATGTACAGTCAAATATTATGCGTACTGGCACGTCATACTCCGCTAGTGAAACTTAAAATTAGAGATCAAAAGTGTGGATGAAAAATATTTAAAAGACCGTTCTTTAAAAAAATATTTTTCGAGGAATTAAAAATAAAAGTGGCTATATTTAGAGGGACCACAACAGATCTAACCCTTGATTTTATATTATAAAAAAAGATAACTACTGTTTCTTTTTTAAAATTAATAATATAAAAATAATAATAAATATCTAACTATATCTAATATTTATAAATTCAATAAACAAACTTTTATATGAAAAATAACTAGAAAATTACTGAACAAGCGAAGGTAATATAAAATAAAATACTTTTCTTAAAATAAAATAAGAAGTGAGAAATCTTATTCCAATTTTTTTAATCTCTCTCTACTTTTTTAAATTATTTTCATCCACATTTTTTGTCCTTGGCGTCAAACCCCACTAATGGAGTATGACTTGGCATTACACGTGAAATATTTGATCGTAGAAATAATTTTTTAATATGTTCTTAAACCAATTTACAGCTTGACATTTGTTAATTAAAAATAATTTTTAAAATCTTATTTATTTATAATTTAATAAAAAGCAACTTCTCTCAAATACATTAAATTTAAATCCATTCAGTGTTTTGTCTCTATCTTTCACGCATCATCAGTGTTGAAGAGGTTCATTTTTGCTTTGAAGTTCGTAGTTTTCGTTGAAGTAGGTTAATCGTTTTTCTTTCCGCTTCTGCTAGTGAAGAACTAGTTCGAGCTGTCTTGAAGAAATTTCAGTGTGATTTTTGAAGTTGTGGTCCCAACTGTATATGCATTTAATGTCTTTCGAATTGTTTATGGATTTCAATAGTTAATGTTTCTTCTTTTTTTTGTGTGTCCCACATTTAGGGTTCTGTATTGTATGTGGTCCAATGTGCCCTGAAATGTTGTCGTGTTGACTGAAATATCGTTGACTTTATGTGAATGTAAAACCAAATTTACCCTTGATTGTATTTGTCTTGTACAAGAAATGAGAATATTTTATGTGATATTTTCACCAAGGATTCTTTTGTAAAAGACCCTAAGTTAAAGTTAAGGTATGAAGGTGGGAATATTTATGCATTTAGTGGACAGGACAATGATTATGGTCATTTTTTTAGAGCTAGTGACCTAATTAAGGAGATGGACTCAGAGTTTAGTGTTGATGATGTGAAGTTAAGGTGGAAATACAATTTTAAAATAATTTTTAATCAACAAATGTCAAGCTGGAAATAGGTTTAAAAACATATTAAAAAAATTAATTACACATGTACAGTCAAATATTATGCGTAATGGCACGTCATACTCCGCTAGTGAAACTTAAAGTTAGAGATCAAAAGTGTGGATGAAAAATATTTAAAAGACCGTTCTTTAAAAAAATATTTTTCGAGGAATTAAAAATAAAAGTGGCTATATTTAGAGGGACCACAACAGATCTAACCCTTGATTTTATATTATAAAAAAAGATAACTACTCTTTCTTTTTTAAAATTAATAATATAAAAATAATAATAAATATCTAACTATATCTAATATTTATAAATTCAATAAACAAACTTTTATATGAAAAATAACTAGAAAATTACTGAACAAGCGAAGGTAATATTAAATAAAATACTTTTCTTAAAATAAAATAAGAAGTGAGAAATCTTATTCCAATTTTTTTAATCTCTCTCTACTTTTTTAAATTATTTTCATCCACATTTTTTGTCCTTGGCGTCAAACCCCATTAATGGAGTATGACTTGGCATTACACGTGAAATATTTGATCGTGGAAATAATTTTTTAATATGTTCTTAAACCAATTTACAGCTTGACATTTGTTAATTAAAAATAATTGTTAAAATCTTATTTATTTATAATTTAATAAAAAGCAACTTCTCTCAAATACATTAAATTTAAATCCATTCAGTGTTTTGTCTCTATCTTTCACGCATCATCAGTGTTGAAGAGGTTCATTTTTGCTTTGAAGTTCGTAGTTTTCGTTGAAGTAGGTTAATCGTTTTTCTTTCCGCTTCTGCTAGTGAAGAACTAGTTCGAGCTGTCTTGAAGAAATTTCAGTGTGATTTTTGAAGTTGTGGTCCCAACTGTATATGCATTTAATGTCTTTCGAATTGTTTATGGATTTCAATAGTTAGTGTTTCTTCTTTTTTTTATGTGTCCCACATTTAGGGTTCTGTATTGTATGTAGTCCAATGTGCCCTGAAATGTTGTCGTGTTGACTGAAATATCGTTGACTTTATGTGAATGTAAAACCAAATTTACCCTTGATTGTATTTGTCTTGTACAAGAAATGAGAATATTTTATGTGATATTTTCACCAAGGATTCTTTTGTAAAAGACCCTAAGTTAAAGTTAAGGTATGAAGGTGGGAATATTTATGCATTTAGTGGACAGGACAATGATTATGGTCATTTTTTTAGAGCTAGTGACCTAATTAAGGAGATGGACTCAGAGTTTAGTGTCGATGATGTGAAGTTAAGGTGGAAATACAATTTTAAAATAATTTTTAATCAACAAACGTCAAGCTGGAAATAGGTTTAAAAACATATTAAAAAAATTAATTACACATGTACAGTCAAATATTATGCGTAATGGCACGTCATACTCCGCTAGTGAAACTTAAAATTAGAGATCAAAAGTGTGGATGAAAAATATTTAAAAGACCGTTCTTTAAAAAAATATTTTTCGAGGAATTAAAAATAAAAGTGGCTATATTTAGAGGGACCACAACAGATCTAACCCTTGATTTTATATTATAAAAAAAGATAACTACTGTTTCTTTTTTAAAATTAATAATATAAAAATAATATTAAATATCTAACTATATCTAATATTTATAAATTCAATAAACAAACTTTTATATGAAAAATAACTAGAAAATTACTGAACAAGCGAAGGTAATATAAAATAAAATACTTTTCTTAAAATAAAATAAGAAGTGAGAAATCTTATTCCAATTTTTTTAATCTCTCTCTACTTTTTTAAATTATTTTCATCCACATTTTTTGTCCTTGGCGTCAAACCCCACTAATGGAGTATGACTTGGCATTACACGTGAAATATTTGATCGTAGAAATAATTTTTTAATATGTTCTTAAACCAATTTACAGCTTGACATTTGTTAATTAAAAATAATTTTTAAAATCTTATTTTTTTATAATTTAATAAACAGCAACTTCTCTCAAATACATTAAATTTAAATCCATTCAGTGCTTTGTCTCTATCTTTCACGCATCATCAGTGTTGAAGAGGTTCATTTTTGCTTTGAAGTTCGTAGTTTTCGTTGAAGTAGGTTAATCGTTTTTCTTTCCGCTTCTGCTAGTGAAGAACTAGTTCGAGCTGTCTTGAAGAAATTTCAGTGTGATTTTTGAAGTTGTGGTCCCAACTGTATATGCATTTAATGTCTTTCGAATTGTTTATGGATTTCAATAGTTAATGTTTCTCCTTTTTTTTTATGTGTCCCACATTTAGGGTTCTGTATTGTATGTGGTCCAATGTGCCCTGAAATGTTGTCGTGTTGACTGAAATATTGTTGACTTTATGTGAATGTAAAACCAAATTTACCCTTGATTGTATTTGTCTTGTACAAGAAATGAGAATATTTTATGTGATATTTTCACCAAGGATTCTTTTGTAAAAGACCCTAAGTTAAAGTTAAGGTATGAAGGTGGGAATATTTATGCATTTAGTGGACAGGACAATGATTATGGTCATTTTTTTAGAGCTAGTGACCTAATTAAGGAGATGGACTCAGAGTTTAGTGTTGATGATGTGAAGTTAAGGTGGAAATACAATTTTAAAATAATTTTTAATCAACAAATGTCAAGCTGGAAATAGGTTTAAAAACATATTAAAAAAATTAATTACACATGTACAGTCAAATATTATGCGTACTGGCACGTCATACTCCGCTAGTGAAACTTAAAATTAGAGATCAAAAGTGTGGATGAAAAATATTTAAAAGACCGTTCTTTAAAAAAATATTTTTCGAGGAATTAAAAATAAAAGTGGCTATATTTAGAGGGACCACAACAGATCTAACCCTTGATTTTATATTATAAAAAAAGATAACTACTGTTTCTTTTTTAAAATTAATAATATAAAAATAATAATAAATATCTAACTATATCTAATATTTATAAATTCAATAAACAAACTTTTATATGAAAAATAACTAGAAAATTACTGAACAAGCGAAGGTAATATAAAATAAAATACTTTTCTTAAAATAAAATAAGAAGTGAGAAATCTTATTCCAATTTTTTTAATCTCTCTCTACTTTTTTAAATTATTTTCATCCACATTTTTTGTCCTTGGCGTCAAACCCCACTAATGGAGTATGACTTGGCATTACACGTGAAATATTTGATCGTAGAAATAATTTTTTAATATGTTCTTAAACCAATTTACAGCTTGACATTTGTTAATTAAAAATAATTTTTAAAATCTTATTTATTTATAATTTAATAAAAAGCAACTTCTCTCAAATACATTAAATTTAAATCCATTCAGTGTTTTGTCTCTATCTTTCACGCATCATCAGTGTTGAAGAGGTTCATTTTTGCTTTGAAGTTCGTAGTTTTCGTTGAAGTAGGTTAATCGTTTTTCTTTCCGCTTCTGCTAGTGAAGAACTAGTTCGAGCTGTCTTGAAGAAATTTCAGTGTGATTTTTGAAGTTGTGGTCCCAACTGTATATGCATTTAATGTCTTTCGAATTGTTTATGGATTTCAATAGTTAATGTTTCTTCTTTTTTTTGTGTGTCCCACATTTAGGGTTCTGTATTGTATGTGGTCCAATGTGCCCTGAAATGTTGTCGTGTTGACTGAAATATCGTTGACTTTATGTGAATGTAAAACCAAATTTACCCTTGATTGTATTTGTCTTGTACAAGAAATGAGAATATTTTATGTGATATTTTCACCAAGGATTCTTTTGTAAAAGACCCTAAGTTAAAGTTAAGGTATGAAGGTGGGAATATTTATGCATTTAGTGGACAGGACAATGATTATGGTCATTTTTTTAGAGCTAGTGACCTAATTAAGGAGATGGACTCAGAGTTTAGTGTTGATGATGTGAAGTTAAGGTGGAAATACAATTTTAAAATAATTTTTAATCAACAAATGTCAAGCTGGAAATAGGTTTAAAAACATATTAAAAAAATTAATTACACATGTACAGTCAAATATTATGCGTAATGGCACGTCATACTCCGCTAGTGAAACTTAAAGTTAGAGATCAAAAGTGTGGATGAAAAATATTTAAAAGACCGTTCTTTAAAAAAATATTTTTCGAGGAATTAAAAATAAAAGTGGCTATATTTAGAGGGACCACAACAGATCTAACCCTTGATTTTATATTATAAAAAAAGATAACTACTCTTTCTTTTTTAAAATTAATAATATAAAAATAATAATAAATATCTAACTATATCTAATATTTATAAATTCAATAAACAAACTTTTATATGAAAAATAACTAGAAAATTACTGAACAAGCGAAGGTAATATTAAATAAAATACTTTTCTTAAAATAAAATAAGAAGTGAGAAATCTTATTCCAATTTTTTTAATCTCTCTCTACTTTTTTAAATTATTTTCATCCACATTTTTTGTCCTTGGCGTCAAACCCCATTAATGGAGTATGACTTGGCATTACACGTGAAATATTTGATCGTGGAAATAATTTTTTAATATGTTCTTAAACCAATTTACAGCTTGACATTTGTTAATTAAAAATAATTGTTAAAATCTTATTTATTTATAATTTAATAAAAAGCAACTTCTCTCAAATACATTAAATTTAAATCCATTCAGTGTTTTGTCTCTATCTTTCACGCATCATCAGTGTTGAAGAGGTTCATTTTTGCTTTGAAGTTCGTAGTTTTCGTTGAAGTAGGTTAATCGTTTTTCTTTCCGCTTCTGCTAGTGAAGAACTAGTTCGAGCTGTCTTGAAGAAATTTCAGTGTGATTTTTGAAGTTGTGGTCCCAACTGTATATGCATTTAATGTCTTTCGAATTGTTTATGGATTTCAATAGTTAGTGTTTCTTCTTTTTTTTATGTGTCCCACATTTAGGGTTCTGTATTGTATGTAGTCCAATGTGCCCTGAAATGTTGTCGTGTTGACTGAAATATCGTTGACTTTATGTGAATGTAAAACCAAATTTACCCTTGATTGTATTTGTCTTGTACAAGAAATGAGAATATTTTATGTGATATTTTCACCAAGGATTCTTTTGTAAAAGACCCTAAGTTAAAGTTAAGGTATGAAGGTGGAAATATTTATGCATTTAGTGGACAGGACAATGATTATGGTCATTTTTTTAGAGCTAGTGACCTAATTAAGGAGATGGACTCAGAGTTTAGTGTCGATGATGTGAAGTTAAGGTGGAAATACAATTTTAAAATAATTTTTAATCAACAAACGTCAAGCTGGAAATAGGTTTAAAAACATATTAAAAAAATTAATTACACATGTACAGTCAAATATTATGCGTAATGGCACGTCATACTCCGCTAGTGAAACTTAAAATTAGAGATCAAAAGTGTGGATGAAAAATATTTAAAAGACCGTTCTTTAAAAAAATATTTTTCGAGGAATTAAAAATAAAAGTGGCTATATTTAGAGGGACCACAACAGATCTAACCCTTGATTTTATATTATAAAAAAAGATAACTACTGTTTCTTTTTTAAAATTAATAATATAAAAATAATATTAAATATCTAACTATATCTAATATTTATAAATTCAATAAACAAACTTTTATATGAAAAATAACTAGAAAATTACTGAACAAGCGAAGGTAATATAAAATAAAATACTTTTCTTAAAATAAAATAAGAAGTGAGAAATCTTATTCCAATTTTTTTAATCTCTCTCTACTTTTTTAAATTATTTTCATCCACATTTTTTGTCCTTGGCGTCAAACCCCACTAATGGAGTATGACTTGGCATTACACGTGAAATATTTGATCGTAGAAATAATTTTTTAATATGTTCTTAAACCAATTTACAGCTTGACATTTGTTAATTAAAAATAATTTTTAAAATCTTATTTTTTTATAATTTAATAAATAGCAACTTCTCTCAAATACATTAAATTTAAATCCATTCAGTGCTTTGTCTCTATCTTTCACGCATCATCAGTGTTGAAGAGGTTCATTTTTGCTTTGAAGTTCGTAGTTTTCGTTGAAGTAGGTTAATCGTTTTTCTTTCCGCTTCTGCTAGTGAAGAACTAGTTCGAGCTGTCTTGAAGAAATTTCAGTGTGATTTTTGAAGTTGTTGTAAAGACCATGTACAAATACATGCATCAAATCATATATTATACATGAGTTTCACTTTTGGTACTGAAACATAATAAGTTCCTAGTTAACACATTATATATATAAATGCCTCTAATACAAAACACCTAAAAGTCTAAGGCATTACATATACAAGATGTTCCAAAATGATAAAAACTAAGAACTAGATCAATACAATGATCTCAAAACATAACGCCATAGCGGAAGCCATGCCATCACAAAACCACGATCCGTAAGGAAAGTCAAATAACCTTGTCCTTACCCTTCGCCGAACCTGCAGAACCTGTGATGTAAACAACAACAGTGGGGTGAGATACATCAAATCTCAGTGAGTTCCCTATCTTAAAGTCCTCTCGGCTTTACAAGGTTCTAACAAAGTCCTAACTCATGTCCAAGGGGAAAGGGGAAAGACCATGAGTACACACACACAAGTAACCGCCACGGTGAGCCTGTAAACTCACACTAGTACCGAAGTACCTCTTGAGCCTGTAACTCAAGGATTCACAAAGTACCGAAGTACGTTCTGAGTCCGTACACTCAAGAACTCACATATCAATAACCAATACCAAGGTATCCCCTTTTCCCGTACCCTTCTACGTCTAGAAGGCGATCCGAGTCATGGATCCTTGTAGCTACTTGGCATACGATTGGATTCGGGATCACCGGTCCGTACACCGTGATCCGTCACTTCTCACGGCCCGTACACCGTCACAAGTCTCTTTACCCGTAGGCTCCAATCGTACTAAACACGGGACTCAAACCTGCCAAGTAGTTGTGTATAACGTTCAGAGGAGGTGCTCGAGTCTCATGAACTACACCGCACAACTGTGGTTATTGATAAACAGAAATGCATACGCCTCGGCCTTCATGCACGAGCGTTGCCACACGTGGAACAATTACACTTCCGACACAGTTTTGGTAATAATCCTCACCCTGCCTAGTCCATATTTTAACATGCATATATTGCCAATAATAGTTACACACAATTAACAGATAGAAGTCGATAAAACGACACAATTTCAGAAATCCCGACTTAATCACATCGGCCGACGATCTTAAAACCATTTTAATAAGAAAGTACATTTTATTATCTTTCCAACGATATCAAAATTGTTCCAATCCGAGTTACGTACAAAAAGTTACGGTATTGTAAACAATCGATCGGAAAATAAATCACAACAGCAGGATTCTGTAACTCTCCTGGCCGTACGCGTATTGGCACTCCCCGTACGCGTATTGCCCAAATTCTCGCCCAGCCATACGCGTATTGCCCCAAGCGATACGCGTATTGCTCAAAATGCCCGGCCATCCATACGCGTATTGCCCTTTCCGTACGCGTATTGACCAGCTCCATACGCGTATTGACATGCTCCATACGCGTATGGGCAGAGAAAAAATGCAGAAGTTCCTGCAGAATTTTTCTGCTACGGGTTGATCCAAAATCAACCCCAAATCCCATTTTCATCAATTGAAAAGCATCAAAACATGTTATAACATCACAACCAGTATAACATATAATCAAACATTGCATTTAGCAGTTAGATTCACGAATTTTGTGCAAAAAGATTCAATTTTCACAATTTCTAATCTAACTCTAAACTCCAAATAATCCTACTCTAAAGAGTCTAACTAGAACCCACCTGGATTACTAGACGAGGAGGTTGATACTGAGACGATTAAACGAAGAACAGATGAATTGATGATGATTCTTGAGCTTTTGGAAAATTTCTCTTCTTCCTCTTTCTTTTCCTTTCCTTCCTTCCCTTTTTCCTTTTCTTTCTTTCTCTTTAGCTTTGTTTGGTTTTCCAAGGAAAAAGAAAAGAAAATAGATAGTATAGAACTATCATTTTTAGTAACACTACTAAATGTCCAAAATTAGCTCAAATACATCAAATTATAAAAACTCAACGTTAAATACTATTAATTTAATCGACTCTGAGTTCGTCAGTTTACTCTAATTATTTTATTAAATAATTACTCAGAGTACTCCGGAACCCAGTTGATCATAATAATATTAACTAGAGCGTTTATAAATTTACGGGGTATTACATCCTCCCCCCCTTAAATAGAAATTCGTCCTCGAATTAAGAATATTACCTGAACAGATGTGGATAAGAATCTCGCATTTCCGATTCTAGTTCCCAAGTAGCATCGCCCGGATGCGTCATATCCCATTGCACCTTAACAAGTGGAATATCTTTGTTCCTTAACACTTTTGTTTCCCTTCCCACAATACAACTCGGTTGTGGTTCAAAAGTCAAATCTGCTTCTATTTCCACTGATTCCGGTAAAATCGGCTGAAGAGGATCAGGAATGAACTTACGGAGCTGAGATACGTGAAAAACGTCATGCATCTCGGATAGAGAGGGTGGTAAGGCTAATCTATAAGCAACTTCACCAATCCTTTCTAAAATCTGATACGGTCCCACGTATCTTGGACTTAACTTTCGCGACTTAAACGGTCCTTTCAATCTCAATCTTGGAGTAACTTTCAGAAACACATGGTCACCTTCCTCAAATTCCAAAGGTCTCCTACGATTGTCCGCATAACTCTTTTGACGATCTTGTGCTTGTTTAACCTTCTCGCGGATCATTCGAATCTTTTCCGTAGTCTCTTGAATAATCTCAGGTCCCAAAATTCTATCTTCGCCAATTTCAGCCCAACACAAAGGTGTCCTACACTTTCTCCCATACAATGCTTCATACGGAGCCATACCGATACTCGCATGGTAACTATTGTTATAGGAAAACTCAATTAACGGTAAAAGTTCTTTCCAATTCCCTCTACTCTCTAACACACAAGCTCTTAACATATCCTCCATCGTTTGTATTGTTCGTTCAGTCTGACCATCCGTTTGAGGATGATTCGACGTGCTCAAACACAAATTCGTACCCATCGCTTGTTGGAACACTTTCCAAAATCTCGAAGTAAACTTCGGATCTCTATCGGACACAATACTAGAAGGAATACCATGCAATCTCACAATCTCAGCAATAAACAACCTTGCAAGATGACTTGCCTTATGAGTAGTCTTTACGGCTAAGAAGTGTGCAGATTTCGTTAGTCGATCTACAATCACCCAAATAGAATCATACCCACCTTGGGTACGGGGTAAACCCACTGCAAAATCCATAGAAATACCATCCCACTTCCAAACTGGAATATCCAAAGGTTGTAACAAACCGCCCGGTCTTTGGTGTTCAATCTTCACCTGTTGGCACACCGCACATTCTGACACATATCTCGCTATATCCTTTTTCATCCCAGACCACCAATAATCCTTCTTTAAATCCTGATACATCTTTGAAGAACCAGGATGTATCGTAAAAGTACCCTTATGAGCTTCGTCTAAGATCTTCCTTCTTAATGCCTCATCCTTCGGAACACAAATCCTTTGATTAAACAGAACAATCCCATCTGTCGCTCGTATAAAACCCGGCTGAAGTAACAACTCTTGTAACTCTTCCTCTAACAATTGTGCCTGTTGAATCTCAACTCTCAAAGTAGAATTGACATTCAAATTTCCCATAATCACACCATTCGGAGTCCACACAAACTGGAGATTAAGATCTCTAAACTTTTCCAACAATGAATACTCTAAAATCATCAATTCCGCACTATGAACCATTTTCCGACTTAAAGCATCCGCTACTTTATTCGCCTTTCCTGGATGATACTTCAATTCTAAGTCATAATCCTTTAAGTACTCCATCCACCTTCTTTGTCGCATATTCAACTCCTTTTGATCAAACAAATACTTCAAACTTTTGTGGTCACTGAACATTTCAAAACGTACACCATATAAATAATGACGCCACACCTTCAGTGCAAAAACCACTGCAGCTAGTTCCAAATCATGAGTTGGATAATTCTTCTCATGAACTTTTAACTGTCGAGAAGCATAAGCTACCACTTGACCACCTTGCATCAGAACACCCCCTAATCCCCTCTTAGAAGCATCACAGAATACTTCATAAGAGTTGTTAGGATCAGGAATAATTAATACTGGAGCACTCGTCAAACTCTCCTTCAAATGCATAAAACTTTGTTCGCAACCTGAATCCCATTCAAAAGTAACATCCTTCCGAGTAAGTTTCGTCATTGGTAAGGCCAATTGAGAAAAGCCCTTAATAAACCTTCTATAGTAACCGGCCAATCCCAAGAAACTTCTAACTTCTGAAACATTTCTCGGTCTCTCCCAATTAATCACTGCTTCTACCTTCGAAGGATCCACTGCCACACCACCTCGAGATATCACATGTCCAAGAAAATTAACTTCCGACATCCAAAACTCCCACTTGCTCAACTTAGCAAACAATTGCTTCTCTTGCAAGACCGATAAGAAAATCCTCAGATGTTCTCCGTGCTCTTGTGGAGTACGAGAATAAATAAGAATGTCGTCAATAAAGATTACCACAAACTGGTCCAAGTAAGCCTGAAATATACGGTTCATGTAATCCATGAAAACAGCTGGAGCATTAGTCACACCGAAAGGCATCACTAAGAATTCGTAATGACCATAACGGGTTCTAAATGCAGTCTTTGGCACATCGGAACTCTTCACTCGAATCTGATGATAACCTGACCGTAAATCAATCTTTGAGAACACACAGGCTCCTTTTAATTGATCTAACAAGTCGTCTATCCTTGGCAAGGGATACTTGTTCTTAATGGTAACTTTATTCAACTTACGATAATCAATGCACAACCGCATACCCCCATCTTTCTTCTTTACCAATAACACTGGAGCTCCCCACGGTGAAACACTAGGTCTAACAAAATGCTTAGACATCAAGTCCTCTAATTGGTCCTTCAATTCTCTTAATTCAAGCGGTGCCATCCGATAAGGAGAAACGGATATAGGAGCCGTTCCCGGTACCAGGTCAATAGAGAACTCAACTTCTCTCTCCGGAGGAAGAGAAGAAACATCCTCAGGAAACACTTCAGGAAACTCACACACTATTGGAATACTCAGAACTTGCTGTTCACTACTTCCTTCCTTAGTAAGAACCATTAAAACAGATTTCTCTTTCTCAAACAAGAAATTTACTATTCCCACCGTACCTTCTAAAATCGTTGATAATACATCTTTCGGAGTAGCCTCAGCAGATGGAATAATAATTAGCTTCTCCTCACAACCGATAAAAACCGAATTAGCTGAAAGCCAGTCCATTCCCAGAACAACATCCACTTTCTTAAGAGGCAACAATTAAGATCAATCTGGAAAACTCTTTTGTTCACCGACAACACACAATTTTCACACATCAGGGGTGTTTCAACCATTTCATCCATGGCAGTAGTAACCACCATAGGAGGAAACAAAGGAATAGTTTGCAACCCAAGTCGCTTCACGCATCTTAAAGACACAAAAGAATGTGTAGCCCCACAGTCAAATAAAACAAAACAAGGTTGACCATTAACAAAACACGTACCCGCAATCAAGGAATTATCACCCTTGGCTCTCCTTGCATCCAGAGTATATACTCGACCCGTAGTCTTCCCTTGTGCCTGATTCCTACTCTGAGGACAATCTCTCGCTACATGACCCATCTTGTTACACTGATAACACCGTATCCCATCCGAAAAGCACCTACCATAATGATCCCTTCCACACGTGCAACACACAGAAGGTGCAATAGTCCGAGAATTTTGGACCCGTTTCCTTTTGAAAGCTTGCTGCTTGGACCGATACTGTTGGCTCGACCTCCCACACTCATTCTGATTCGACCTACGCGAATCCCCTTCCGTATGAACTTCCCTCAAGTTGTTCTCTATCATACAATATTGCCTCATCTGCTGGATTTCAAGCTCTCTTCGGATCCTCAAAGGACTAGGAAGGTACCGTTCAATGAAATTAGACCTGAACTGCTCCCACACTTTAGGTACACCTTGCATAGTCATAAAAGCTGAAGCAACTTCCCACCATCTCTCAGCAGGACCTCTCAGTGAGTGAGAAACAAACACTACCTTGTTCTCCTCACTAAAATAAATCATCAGAAAGATTTTCTCCATGCCAGCAATCCAGTCATGAGCTTTCACAGGATCCAATCCGCCATGAAATTCTGGAAGATTCATGCGGATGAAATCCCGAAAACTCCCGCCTACAACTTCTGGAACAACCACCCGAGGATGCAGACCATCAGCCATTCGTTGCATCATTCCTTGCATGAACTGATTCTGCTGTTGCTGCATCTGCTGCACAAACTGATACAAAGGAGCATTCCCTTCATCACCTTGTGGAACTGTCCCAGCTGGAGTAGTCCTTGGTCTTCCACGGTTGTTTCTGCGTCTATCAGCCATGTTCCTGAATTCCATATCAATAGGATTAAGTTGATCAGACTCAATACCATAAATATAACAGACAAGACCCATGGCGACACGCCGCATATGAAACGGAAGGAAACACTTATTCTATTTCATGGCTAGGTCGAGGATACGACCTGCTCTGATACCAACTGTAAAGACCATGTACAAATACATGCATCAAATCATATATTATACATGAGTTTCACTTTTGGTACTAAAACATAATAAGTTCCTAGTTAACACATTATATATATAAATGCCTCTAATACAAAACACCTAAAAGTCTAAGGCATTACATATACAAGATGTTCCAAAATGATAAAAACTAAGAACTAGATCAATACAATGATCTCAAAACATAACGCCATAGCGGAAGCCATGCCATCACAAAACCACGATCCGTAAGGAAAGTCAAATAACCTTGTCCTTACCCTTCGCCGAACCTGCAGAACCTGTGATGTAAACAACAACAGTGGGGTGAGATACATCAAATCTCAGTGAGTTCCCTATCTTAAAGTCCTCTCGGCTTTACAAGGTTCTAACAAAGTCCTAACTCATGTCCAAGGGGAAAGGGGAAAGACCATGAGTACACACACACAAGTAACCGCCACGGTGAGCCTGTAAACTCACACTAGTACCGAAGTACCTCTTGAGCCTGTAACTCAAGGATTCACAAAGTACCGAAGTACGTTCTGAGTCCGTACACTCAAGAACTCACATATCAATAACCAATACCAAGGTATCCCCTTTTCCCGTACCCTTCTACGTCTAGAAGGCGATCCGAGTCATGGATCCTTGTAGCTACTTGGCATACGATTGGATTCGGGATCACCGGTCCGTACACCGTGATCCGTCACTTCTCACGGCCCGTACACCGTCACAAGTCTCTTTACCCGTAGGCTCCAATCGTACTAAACACGGGACTCAAACCTGCCAAGTAGTTGTGTATAACGTTCAGAGGAGGTGCTCGAGTCTCATGAACTACACCGCACAACTGTGGTTATTGATAAACAGAAATGCATACGCCTCGGCCTTCATGCACGAGCGTTGCCACACGTGGAACAATTACACTTCCGACACAGTTTTGGTAATAATCCTCACCCTGCCTAGTCCATATTTTAACATGCATATATTGCCAATAATAGTTACACACAATTAACAGATAGAAGTCGATAAAACGACACAATTTCAGAAATCCCGACTTAATCACATCGGCCGACGATCTTAAAACCATTTTAATAAGAAAGTACATTTTATTATCTTTCCAACGATATCAAAATTGTTCCAATCCGAGTTACGTACAAAAAGTTACGGTATTGTAAACAATCGATCGGAAAATAAATCACAACAGCAGGATTCTGTAACTCTCCTGGCCGTACGCGTATTGGCACTCCCCGTACGCGTATTGCCCAAATTCTCGCCCAGCCATACGCGTATTGCCCCAAGCGATACGCGTATTGCTCAAAATGCCCGGCCATCCATACGCGTATTGCCCTTTCCGTACGCGTATTGACCAGCTCCATACGCGTATTGACATGCTCCATACGCGTATGGGCAGAGAAAAAATGCAGAAGTTCCTGCAGAATTTTTCTGCTACGGGTTGATCCAAAATCAACCCCAAATCCCATTTTCATCAATTGAAAAGCATCAAAACATGTTATAACATCACAACCAGTATAACATATAATCAAACATTGCATTTAGCAGTTAGATTCACGAATTTTGTGCAAAAAGATTCAATTTTCACAATTTCTAATCTAACTCTAAACTCCAAATAATCCTACTCTAAAGAGTCTAACTAGAACCCACCTGGATTACTAGACGAGGAGGTTGATACTGAGACGATTAAACGAAGAACAGATGAATTGATGATGATTCTTGAGCTTTTGGAAAATTTCTCTTCTTCCTCTTTCTTTTCCTTTCCTTCCTTCCCTTTTTCCTTTTCTTTCTTTCTCTTTAGCTTTGTTTGGTTTTCCAAGGAAAAAGAAAAGAAAATAGATAGTATAGAACTATCATTTTTAGTAACACTACTAAATGTCCAAAATTAGCTCAAATACATCAAATTATAAAAACTCAACGTTAAATACTATTAATTTAATCGACTCTGAGTTCGTCAGTTTACTCTAATTATTTTATTAAATAATTACTCAGAGTACTCCGGAACCCAGTTGATCATAATAATATTAACTAGAGCGTTTATAAATTTACGGGGTATTACAGTTGTGGTCCCAACTGTATATGCATTTAATGTCTTTCGAATTGTTTATGGATTTCAATAGTTAATGTTTCTCCTTTTTTTTTATGTGTCCCACATTTAGGGTTCTGTATTGTATGTGGTCCAATGTGCCCTGAAATGTTGTCGTGTTGACTGAAATATTGTTGACTTTATGTGAATGTAAAACCAAATTTACCCTTGATTGTATTTGTCTTGTACAAGAAATGAGAATATTTTATGTGATATTTTCACCAAGGATTCTTTTGTAAAAGACCCTAAGTTAAAGTTAAGGTATGAAGGTGGGAATATTTATGCATTTAGTGGACAGGACAATGATTATGGTCATTTTTTTAGAGCTAGTGACCTAATTAAGGAGATGGACTCAGAGTTTAGTGTTGATGATGTGAAGTTAAGGTGGAAATACAATTTTAAAATAATTTTTAATCAACAAATGTCAAGCTGGAAATAGGTTTAAAAACATATTAAAAAAATTAATTACACATGTACAGTCAAATATTATGCGTACTGGCACGTCATACTCCGCTAGTGAAACTTAAAATTAGAGATCAAAAGTGTGGATGAAAAATATTTAAAAGACCGTTCTTTAAAAAAATATTTTTCGAGGAATTAAAAATAAAAGTGGCTATATTTAGAGGGACCACAACAGATCTAACCCTTGATTTTATATTATAAAAAAAGATAACTACTGTTTCTTTTTTAAAATTAATAATATAAAAATAATAATAAATATCTAACTATATCTAATATTTATAAATTCAATAAACAAACTTTTATATGAAAAATAACTAGAAAATTACTGAACAAGCGAAGGTAATATAAAATAAAATACTTTTCTTAAAATAAAATAAGAAGTGAGAAATCTTATTCCAATTTTTTTAATCTCTCTCTACTTTTTTAAATTATTTTCATCCACATTTTTTGTCCTTGGCGTCAAACCCCACTAATGGAGTATGACTTGGCATTACACGTGAAATATTTGATCGTAGAAATAATTTTTTAATATGTTCTTAAACCAATTTACAGCTTGACATTTGTTAATTAAAAATAATTTTTAAAATCTTATTTTTTTATAATTTAATAAACAGCAACTTCTCTCAAATACATTAAATTTAAATCCATTCAGTGCTTTGTCTCTATCTTTCACGCATCATCAGTGTTGAAGAGGTTCATTTTTGCTTTGAAGTTCGTAGTTTTCGTTGAAGTAGGTTAATCATTTTTCTTTCCGCTTCTGCTAGTGAAGAACTAGTTCGAGCTGTATTGAAGAAATTTCAGTGTGATTTTTGAAGTTGTGGTCCCAACTGTATATGCATTTAATGTCTTTCAAATTGTTTATGGATTTCAATAGTTAATGTTTCTCCTTTTTTTTTATGTGTCCCACATTTAGGGTTCTGTATTGTATGTGGTCCAATGTGCCCTGAAATGTTGTCGTGTTGACTGAAATATTGTTGACTTTATGTGAATGTAAAACCAAATTTACCCTTGATTGTATTTGTCTTGTACAAGAAATGAGAATATTTTATGTGATATTTTCACCAAGGATTCTTTTGTAAAAGACCCTAAGTTAAAGTTAAGGTATGAAGGTGGGAATATTTATGCATTTAGTGGACAGGACAATGATTATGGTCATTTTTTTAGAGCTAGTGACCTAATTAAGGAGATGGACTCAGAGTTTAGTGTTGATGATGTGAAGTTAAGGTGGAAATACAATTTTAAAATAATTTTTAATCAACAAATGTCAAGCTGGAAATAGGTTTAAAAACATATTAAAAAAATTAATTACACATGTACAGTCAAATATTATGCGTACTGGCACGTCATACTCCGCTAGTGAAACTTAAAATTAGAGATCAAAAGTGTGGATGAAAAATATTTAAAAGACCGTTCTTTAAAAAAATATTTTTCGAGGAATTAAAAATAAAAGTGGCTATATTTAGAGGGACCACAACAGATCTAACCCTTGATTTTATATTATAAAAAAAGATAACTACTGTTTCTTTTTTAAAATTAATAATATAAAAATAATAATAAATATCTAACTATATCTAATATTTATGAATTCAATAAACAAACTTTTATATGAAAAATAACTAGAAAATTACTGAACAAGCGAAGGTAATATAAAATAAAATACTTTTCTTAAAATAAAATAAGAAGTGAGAAATCTTATTCCAATTTTTTTAATCTCTCTCTACTTTTTTAAATTATTTTCATCCACATTTTTTGTCCTTGGCGTCAAACCCCACTAATGGAGTATGACTTGGCATTACACGTGAAATATTTGATCGTAGAAATAATTTTTTAATATGTTCTTAAACCAATTTACAGCCTGACATTTGTTAATTAAATATAATTTTTAAAATATAATTTTTTTATAATTTAATAAACAGCAACTTCTCTCAAATACATTAAATTTAAATCCATTCAGTGCTTTGTCTCTATCTTTCGCGCATCATCAGTGTTGAAGAGGTTCATTTTTGCTTTGAAGTTCGTAGTTTTCGTTGAAGTAGGTTAATCGTTTTTCTTTCCGCTTCTGCTAGTGAAGAACTAGTTCGAGCTGTCTTGAAGAAATTTCAGTGTGATTTTTGAAGTTGTGGTCCCAACTGTATATGCATTTAATGTCTTTCGAATTGTTTATGGATTTCAATAGTTAATGTTTCTCCTGTTTTTTTATGTGTCCCACATTTAGGGTTCTGTATTGTATGTGGTCCAATGTGCCCTGAAATGTTGTCGTGTTGACTGAAATATTGTTGACTTTATGTGAATGTAAAACCAAATTTACCCTTGATTGTATTTGTCTTGTACAAGAAATGAGAATATTTTATGTGATATTTTCACCAAGGATTCTTTTGTAAAAGACCCTGAGTTAAAGTTAAGGTATGAAGGTGGGAATATTTATGCATTTAGTGGACAGGACAATGATTATGGTCATTTTTTTAGAGCTAGTGACCTAATTAAGGAGATGGACTCAGAGTTTAGTGTTGATGATGTGAAGTTAAGGTGGAAATACAATTTTAAAATAATTTTTAATCAACAAATGTCAAGCTGGAAATAGGTTTAAAAACATATTAAAAAAATTAATTACACATGTACAGTCAAATATTATGCGTACTGGCACGTCATACTCCGCTAGTGAATCTTAAAATTAGAGATCAAAAGTGTGGATGAAAAATATTTAAAAGACCGTTCTTTAAAAAAATATTTTTCGAGGAATTAAAAATAAAAGTGGCTATATTTAGAGGGACCACAACAGATCTAACCCTTGATTTTATATTATAAAAAAAGATAACTACTGTTTCTTTTTTAAAATTAATAATATAAAAATAATAATAAATATCTAACTATATCTAATATTTATAAATTCAATAAACAAACTTTTATATGAAAAATAACTAGAAAATTACTGAACAAGCGAAGGTAATATAAAATAAAATACTTTTCTTAAAATAAAATAAGAAGTGAGAAATCTTATTCCAATTTTTTTAATCTCTCTCTACTTTTTTAAATTATTTTCATCCACATTTTTTGTCCTTGGCGTCAAACCCCACTAATGGAGTATGACTTGGCATTACACGTGAAATATTTGATCGTAGAAATAATTTTTTAATATGTTCTTAAACCAATTTACAGCTTGACATTTGTTAATTAAAAATAATTTTTAAGATCTTATTTTTTTATAATTTAATAAACAGCAACTTCTCTCAAATACATTAAATTTAAATCCATTCAGTGCTTTGTCTCTATCTTTCACGCATCATCAGTGTTGAAGAGGTTCATTTTTGCTTTGAAGTTCGTAGTTTTCGTTGAAGTAGGTTAATCGTTTTTCTTTCCGCTTCTGCTAGTGAAGAACTAGTTCGAGCTGTCTTGAAGAAATTTCAGTGTGATTTTTGAAGTTGTGGTCCCAACTGTATATGCATTTAATGTCTTTCGAATTGTTTATGGATTTCAATAGTTAATGTTTCTCCTTTTTTTTTATGTGTCCCACATTTAGGGTTCTGTATTGTATGTGGTCCAATGTGCCCTGAAATGTTGTCGTGTTGACTGAAATATTGTTGACTTTATGTGAATGTAAAACCAAATTTACCCTTGATTGTATTTGTCTTGTACAAGAAATGAGAATATTTTATGTGATATTTTCACCAAGGATTCTTTTGTAAAAGACCCTAAGTTAAAGTTAAGGTATGAAGGTGGGAATATTTATGCATTTAGTGGACAGGACAATGATTATGGTCATTTTTTTTGTAATGGACCATATAATAATACATGCATCAAATCATATATTATACATGAGTTTCACTTTTGGTACTGAAACATAATAAGTTCCTAGTTAACACATTATATATATAAATGCCTCTAATACAAAAGAACTAAAAGTCTAAGGCATTACATATACAAGATGTTCCAAAATGATAAAAACTAAGAACTAGATCAATATAATGATCTCAAAACATAACGCCATAGCGGAAGCCATGCCATCACAAAACCACGATCCGTAAGGAAAGTCAAATAACCTTGTCCTTACCCTTCGCCAAACCTGCAGAACCTGTGATGTAAACAACAACAGTGGGGTGAGATACATCAAATCTCAGTGAGTTCCCTATCTTAAAGTCCTCTCGGCTTTACAAGGTTCTAACAAAGTCCTAACTCATGTCCAAGGGGAAGGGGAAAGACCATGAGTACACCCACACAAATAACCGCCACGGTGAGCCTGTAAACTCACACTAGTACCGAAGTACCTCTTGAGCCTGTAAACTCAAGGATTCACAAAGTACCGAAGTACGTTCTGAGTCCGTACACTCAAGAACTCACATATCAATAACCAATACCAAGGTATCCCCTTTTCCCGTACCCTTCTACGTCTAGAAGGCGATCCGAGTCATGGATCCTTGTAGCTACTTGGCATACGATTGGATTCGGGATCACCGGTCCGTACACCGTGATCCGTCACTTCTCACGGCCCGTACACCGTCACAAGTCTCTTTACCCGTAGGCTCCAACCGTACTTAACACGGGACTCAAACCTGCCAAGTAGTTGTGTATAACGTTCAGAGGAGGTGCTCGAGTCTCATGAACTACACCGCACAACTGTGGTTATTGATAAACAGAAATGCACACGCCTCGGCCTTCATGCACGAGCGTTGCCACTCATGGAACAATTACACTTCCGACACAGTTTGGTAATAATCCTCACCCTGCCTAGTCCATATTTTAACATGCATATATTGTCAATAATAATTATACACAATTAACAGATACAAGTCGATAAAACGACACAATTCAGAAATCCCGACTTAATTAAATCGGCTGACAATCTTAAAACCAAAGTAATAAGAAAGTACATTTTATTATCTTTCCAACGATATCAAAATTATTCCAATCCGATTTACGTACAAAAAGTTACGGCATTGTAAACAATCGATCGGAAAATAAATCACAACAGCAGAATTCTGTAACTCTCCTGGTCGTACGCGTATTGGCATTCCCCGTACGCGTATTGCCCAAAAGCTCGCCCAGCCATACGCGTATTGCCCCAGGCGATACGCGTATTGCTCAAATGCCCGGCCATCCATACGCGTATTGCCCTTTCCATACGCGTATTGACAAGCCCCATACGCGTATTGACATGCTCCATACGCGTATGGGCAGAGGAAAAATGCAGAAGTTCCTGCAGAATTTCTCTGCTACGGGTTGATCCAAAATCAACCCCAAAATCACATTTTGATCAATCATCAAGCAACAAAACATGTTATAATACAACAACCAGTATAGCATATAATCATACATTGAATTTCAACAGTTAGGTTTCCGATTTTGGGCCAGAATAATCGATTTTTCACAATTTCAACCTAACTCTAAACTCAACAAAACTCTACTCTAAAGAGTCTAACTAGAACCCACCTGGATTACTAGACGAGGAGGTTGATACAGAGACGAGTAACGAAGAACAGATTAACTGATGATGATTCTTGAGCTTTTGGAAATTTTCTCTCCTTTCCTTCTTCCACTTTTCCTTTCTCCTCCTTTTCCTTTGTTTTTCCTTCTTTCTATCTTTCTCTTTAGCTTTGTTTGGTTTTCAAGGAAAATGAAAAGAAAATAGATAGTATAGAAACTATCATTTTTAGTAACACTACTAAATGTCCAAAATTAGCTCAAATTCATCAAATTATAAAAACTCAACGTTAAATACTATTAATTTCATCGACTCTGAGTTCGTCAGTTTACTCTAATTATTTTATCAAATAATTACTCAGAGTACCCTAGAACCCAGTTGATCATAATAATATTAACCAGAGCGTTTATAAATTTACGGGGTATTACATCCTCCCCCCCTTAAATAGAAATTCGTCCTCGAATTTAGAATATTACCTGAACAGATGTGGATAAGAATCTCGCATTTCCGATTCTAGTTCCCAAGTAGCATCGCCCGGATGCGTCATATCCCATTGCACCTTAACAAGTGGAATATCTTTGTTCCTTAACACTTTTGTTTCCCTTCCCACAATACAACTCGGTCGTGGTTCAAAAGTCAAATCCGCTTCAATTTCCACTGATTCGGGTAGAACTGGCTGAAGAGGATCAGGAATAAACTTACGGAGCTGAGATACGTGAAAAACGTCATGCATCTCGGATAGAGAGGGTGGTAAGGCTAATCTATAAGCAACTTCACCAATCCTTTCTAAAATCTGATACGGTCCCACGTATCTAGGACTTAACTTACGCGACTTAAACGGTCCTTTCAATCTCAATCTCGGAGTAACTTTCAGAAATACATGGTCACCTTCCTTAAATTCCAAAGGTCTCCTACGATTGTCCGCATAACTCTTTTGACGATCTTGTGCTTGTTTAACCTTCTCGCGGATCATTCGAATCTTTTCCGTTGTCTCTTCAATAATCTCGGGTCCCAAAATCCTATCTTCGCCAATTTCAGCCCAACACAAAGGTGTCCTACACTTTCTCCCATACAATGCTTCATACGGCGCCATACCGATGCTCGCATGGTAACTATTGTTATAGGAAAACTCAATTAACGGTAAAAGTTCTTTCCAATTCCCTCTACTCTCTAACACACAAGCTCTTAACATATCCTCCATCGTTTGTATTGTTCGTTCAGTCTGACCATCCGTTTGAGGATGATTCGGCGTGCTCAAACACAAATTCGTACCCATCGCTTGTTGGAACACTTTCCAAAATCTCGAAGTAAACTTCGGATCTCTATCGGACACAATACCAGAAGGAATACCATGCAATCTCACAATCTCAGCAATAAACAACCTTGCAAGATGACTTGCCTTATAAGTAGTCTTTACGGCTAAGAAGTGTGCAGATTTCGTTAGTCGATCTACAATCACCCAAATAGAATCATACCCACCTTGGGTACGGGGTAAACCCACTGCAAAATCCATAGAAATACTATCCCACCTCCAAACTGGAATATCCAAAGGTTGTAACAACCCGCCCGGTCGTTGGTGTTTAATCTTCACCTGTTGGCACACCGCACATTCTGACACATATCCCGCTATATCCTTTTTCATCCCAGGCCACCAATAATCCTTCTTTAAATCCTGATACATCTTTGAAGAACCAGGATGTATCGTAAAAGTACCCTTATGAGCTTCGTCTAAAATCTTCCTTCTTAATGCCTCATCCTTCGGAACACAAATCCTTTGATTAAACAGAACAATCCCATCTGTCGCTCGTGTAAAACCCGGCTGAAGTAACAATTCTTGTAACTCTTCTTCTAACAATTGTGCCTGTTGAATCTCAACTCTCAAAGTAGAATGGACATTCAAATTTCCCATAATCACACCATTCGGAGTCCACACAAACTGGAGATTAAGATCTCTAAACTTTTCCAACAATGAATACTCTAAAATCATCAATTCCGCACTATGAACCATTTTCCGACTTAAAGCATCCGCTACTTTATTCGCCTTTCCTGGATGATACTTCAATTCTAAGTCATAATCTTTTAAGTACTCCATCCACCTTCTTTGTCGCATATTCAACTCCTTTTGATCAAACAAATACTTCAAACTTTTGTGGTCACTGAACATTTCAAAACGTACACCATATAAATAATGACGCCACACCTTCAGTGCAAAAACCACTGCAGCTAGTTCCAAATCATGAGTTGGATAATTCTTCTCATGAACTTTTAACTGTCGAGAAGCATAAGCTACCACTTGACCACCTTGCATCAGAACACCCCCTAATCCCCTCTTAGAAGCATCACAGAATACTTCATAAGAGTTGTTAGGATCAGGAATAATTAATACTGGAGCACTCGTCAAACTTTCCTTCAAATGCATAAAACTTTGTTCGCAACCTGAATCCCATTCAAAAGTAACATCCTTCCGAGTAAGTTTCGTCATTGGTAAGGCCAATTGAGAAAAGCCCTTGATAAACCTTCTATAGTAACCGGCCAATCCCAAGAAACTTCTGATTTCTGAAACATTTCTCGGTCTCTCCCAACTAATCACTGCTTCTACTTTCGATGGATCCACTGCCACACCACCTCCAGATATGACATGTCCAAGAAAATTAACTTCTGACATCTAAAACTCACACTTGCTCAATTTAGCAAACAATTGCTTCTCTTGCAAGACCGATAAGACAATCCTCAGATGTTCTCCGTGCTCTTGTGGAGTACGAGAATAAATAAGAATGTCGTCAATAAAGATTACCACAAATTGGTCCAAGTAAGCCTGAAATATTCGATTCATGTAATCCATGAAAACAGCTGGAGCATTAGTCACACCGAAAGGCATCACTAAGAATTCATAATGACCGTAACGTGTCCTAAATGCAGTCTTTGGCACATCGGAACTCTTCACTCGAATCTGATGATAACCCGACCGTAAATCAATCTTTGAGAACACACAGGCTCCTTTTAATTGATCTAACAAGTCGTCTATCCTTGGTAAGGGATACTTGTTCTTAATGGTAACTTTATTCAACTTACGATAATCAATGCACAACCGCATTCCCCCATCTTTCTTCTTTACCAACAACACTGGAGCTCCCCACGGTGAAACACTAGGCCTAACGAAATGCTTAGACATCAAGTCCTCCAATTGGTCCTTTAATTCTCTTAATTCAAGCGGTGCCATCCGATACGGAGAAACGGATATAGGAGCCGTTCCCGGTATCAGGTCAATAGAGAACTCAACTTCTCTCTCCGGAGGAAGAGAAGAAACATCCTCAGGAAACACTTCAGGAAATTCACACACTATTGGAATACTCAGAACTTGCTGTTCACTACCTCCCTCCTTAGTAAGAACCAATAAAACAGATTTCTCTTTCTCAAACAAGAAATTTACCATTCCCACCGTACCTTCTAAAATCGTCGATAAAACATCTTTCGGAGTAGCCTCAGTAGATGGAATAATAATTAGCTTCTCCTCACAACCGATAAAAACCGAATTAGCTGAAAGCCAGTCCATTCCCAGAACAACATCCACTTTCTTAAGCGGCAGACAAATAAGATCAATCTGGAAGACTCTATCGTTCACCGACAACACACAATTTTCACACATCAGTGGTGTTTCAACCATTTCATCCATGGCAGTAGTAACCACCATAGGAGGAAATAAAGGAATAGTTTGCAACCCAAGTCGCTTCACGCATCTTAAAGACACAAAAGAATGTGTAGCCCCACAGTCAAATAAAACAAAACAAGGTTGCCCATTAACAAAACACGTACCCGCAATCAAGGAATTATCACCCTTAGCTTTCCTTGCATCCAGAGTATATACTCGACCCGTAGTCTTCCCTTGTGTCTGATTCCTACTCTGAGGACAATCTCTCGCTACATGACCCATCTTGTTACACTGATAACACCGTAACCCATCCGAATAGCACCTACCAAAATGACTCCTCCCACAAGTGCGACATACCGGAGGCACACTAGTTCTAGAGCCCTGTACTTGCTTCCCTTTGGAAGACTGTTGCCTTTGCCTAAACTGTTGATTCGACCTTCCACGGTCACCTTGAGTTACCCTGTTCGAATCCACCTCCATTTGTATCTTTTTCAAGCTATTTTCCGCCACATAACATTGTCTTAACATCTCAGCATAAGTAGCAAATTCCCGTTGAGACACGCTGTGTGAAATCTCAGCCCTTAACCCAAACATAAACTGATCTATCTTCCACCTCTCATCAGGAGCATACATGGCCTGTCTAGAATAGTCAGCCATGATCTCAAATTGTTCCGCATAAGAAGCCACTGATAAATTTCCCTGTCTCAACTGTTGGAACTCAAACTCCTTTTGAGATCTTAAAGAACTCGGAAAATATTTCTCCATAAAGATTACCTTAAACTGTTCCCACACTTTCGGCACTTCCTGAGTTGTCATCAAAGCTGAAGCGTTCTCCCACCACCTCATGGCAGGACCCTTCAACCAGTGAGAAGCAAAGACCACCTTATTCTCCTCACTGCAATGAACTATCTGAAAAATCCGTTCCATTCCTATTATCCATTCGTGTGCCTTCACCGGATCTAGCCCTCCTTGAAACTCCGGAGGATTCATACGAACAAATTCCCTGTAGGTTCCTCCTGTAACTTCCGGAACAACCACTGGAGGATGCAGACCATCAGCCATTTGTTGCATCATTCCTTGCATAAACTGATTCTGCTGTTGCTGCATCTGTTGCATAAATTGGTACAACGGGGCATTCCCTTCATCACCCTGTGGAACTGTCCCAGCTGGAGTAGTCCTTGGTCTTCCACGGTTGTTTCTGCGTCTATCAGCCATGTTCCTGAATTCCATATCAATAGGATTAAGTTGATCAGACTCAATACCATAAATATAACAGACAAGACCCATGGTGACCCGCCGCATATGAAACGGAAAGAAACACTTATTCTATTTCATGGCTAGGTCGAGGATACGACCAGCTCTGATACCAACTGTAATGGACCATATAATAATACATGCATCAAATCATATATTATACATGAGTTTCACTTTTGGTACTGAAACATAATAAGTTCCTAGTTAACACATTATATATATAAATGCCTCTAATACAAAAGAACTAAAAGTCTAAGGCATTACATATACAAGATGTTCCAAAATGATAAAAACTAAGAACTAGATCAATATAATGATCTCAAAACATAACGCCATAGCGGAAGCCATGCCATCACAAAACCACGATCCGTAAGGAAAGTCAAATAACCTTGTCCTTACCCTTCGCCAAACCTGCAGAACCTGTGATGTAAACAACAACAGTGGGGTGAGATACATCAAATCTCAGTGAGTTCCCTATCTTAAAGTCCTCTCGGCTTTACAAGGTTCTAACAAAGTCCTAACTCATGTCCAAGGGGAAGGGGAAAGACCATGAGTACACCCACACAAATAACCGCCACGGTGAACCTGTAAACTCACACTAGTACCGAAGTACCTCTTGAGCCTGTAAACTCAAGGATTCACAAAGTACCGAAGTACGTTCTGAGTCCGTACACTCAAGAACTCACATATCAATAACCAATACCAAGGTATCCCCTTTTCCCGTACCCTTCTACGTCTAGAAGGCGATCCGAGTCATGGATCCTTGTAGCTACTTGGCATACGATTGGATTCGGGATCACCGGTCCGTACACCGTGATCCGTCACTTCTCACGGCCCGTACACCGTCACAAGTCTCTTTACCCGTAGGCTCCAACCGTACTTAACACGGGACTCAAACCTGCCAAGTAGTTGTGTATAACGTTCAGAGGAGGTGCTCGAATCTCATGAACTACACCGCACAACTGTGGTTATTGATAAACAGAAATGCACACGCCTCGGCCTTCA
The DNA here is from genome assembly GCA_022829125.1 of Lathyrus tuberosus. NCBI lineage: Eukaryota > Viridiplantae > Streptophyta > Magnoliopsida > Fabales > Fabaceae > Lathyrus > Lathyrus tuberosus. Next base: position 12,151,890 of record JALAZF010000141.1, read on the forward strand.
TGCACGAGCGTTGCCACTCGTGGAACAATTACACTTCCGACACAGTTTGGTAATAATCCTCACCCTGCCTAGTCCATATTTTAACATGCATATATTGTCAATAATAATTATACACAATTAACAGATACAAGTCGATAAAACGACACAATTCAGAAATCCCGACTTAATTAAATCGGCTGACAATCTTAAAACCAAAGTAATAAGAAAGTACATTTTATTATCTTTCCAACGATATCAAAATTATTCCAATCCGATTTACGTACAAAAAGTTACGGCATTGTAAACAATCGATCGGAAAATAAATCACAACAGCAGAATTCTGTAACTCTCCTAGTCGTACGCGTATTGGCATTCCCCGTACGCGTATTGCCCAAAAGCTCGCCCAGCCATACGCGTATTGCCCCAGGCGATACGCGTATTGCTCAAATGCCCGGCCATCCATACGCGTATTGCCCTTTCCATACGCGTATTGACAAGCCCCATACGCGTATTGACATGCTCCATACGCGTATGGGCAGAGGAAAAATGCAGAAGTTCCTGCAGAATTTCTCTGCTACGGGTTGATCCAAAATCAACCCCAAAATCACATTTTGATCAATCATCAAGCAACAAAACATGTTATAATACAACAACCAGTATAGCATATAATCATACATTGAATTTCAACAGTTAGGTTTCCGATTTTGGGCCAGAATAATCGATTTTTCACAATTTCAACCTAACTCTAAACTCAACAAAACTCTACTCTAAAGAGTCTAACTAGAACCCACCTGGATTACTAGACGAGGAGGTTGATACAGAGACGAGTAACGAAGAACAGATTAACTGATGATGATTCTTGAGCTTTTGGAAATTTTCTCTCCTTTCCTTCTTCCACTTTTCCTTTCTCCTCCTTTTCCTTTGTTTTTCCTTCTTTCTATCTTTCTCTTTAGCTTTGTTTGGTTTTCAAGGAAAATGAAAAGAAAATAGATAGTATAGAAACTATCATTTTTAGTAACACTACTAAATGTCCAAAATTAGCTCAAATTCATCAAATTATAAAAACTCAACGTTAAATACTATTAATTTCATCGACTCTGAGTTCGTCAGTTTACTCTAATTATTTTATCAAATAATTACTCAGAGTACCCTAGAACCCAGTTGATCATAATAATATTAACCAGAGCGTTTATAAATTTACGGGGTATTACATTTTTAGAGCTAGTGACCTAATTAAGGAGATGGACTCAGAGTTTAGTGTTGATGATGTGAAGTTAAGGTGGAAATACAATTTTAAAATAATTTTTAATCAACAAATGTCAAGCTGGAAATAGGTTTAAAAACATATTAAAAAAATTAATTACACATGTACAGTCAAATATTATGCGTACTGGCACGTCATACTCCGCTAGTGAAACTTAAAATTAGAGATCAAAAGTGTGGATGAAAAATATTTAAAAGACCGTTCTTTAAAAAAATATTTTTCGAGGAATTAAAAATAAAAGTGGCTATATTTAGAGGGACCACAACAGATCTAACCCTTGATTTTATATTATAAAAAAAGATAACTACTGTTTCTTTTTTAAAATTAATAATATAAAAATAATAATAAATATCTAACTATATCTAATATTTATGAATTCAATAAACAAACTTTTATATGAAAAATAACTAGAAAATTACTGAACAAGCGAAGGTAATATAAAATAAAATACTTTTCTTAAAATAAAATAAGAAGTGAGAAATCTTATTCCAATTTTTTTAATCTCTCTCTACTTTTTTAAATTATTTTCATCCACATTTTTTGTCCTTGGCGTCAAACCCCACTAATGGAGTATGACTTGGCATTACACGTGAAATATTTGATCGTAGAAATAATTTTTTAATATGTTCTTAAACCAATTTACAGCCTGACATTTGTTAATTAAATATAATTTTTAAAATATAATTTTTTTATAATTTAATAAACAGCAACTTCTCTCAAATACATTAAATTTAAATCCATTCAGTGCTTTGTCTCTATCTTTCACGCATCATCAGTGTTGAAGAGGTTCATTTTTGCTTTGAAGTTCGTAGTTTTCGTTGAAGTAGGTTAATCGTTTTTCTTTCCGCTTCTGCTAGTGAAGAACTAGTTCGAGCTTTCTTGAAGAAATTTCAGTGTGATTTTTGAAGTTGTGGTCCCAACTGTATATGCATTTAATGTCTTTCGAATTGTTTATGGATTTCAATAGTTAATGTTTCTCCTTTTTTTTATGTGTCCCACATTTAGGGTTCTGTATTGTATGTGGTCCAATGTGCCCTGAAATGTTGTCGTGTTGACTGAAATATTGTTGACTTTATGTGAATGTAAAACCAAATTTACCCTTGATTGTATTTGTCTTGTACAAGAAATGAGAATATTTTATGTGATATTTTCACCAAGGATTCTTTTGTAAAAGACCCTAAGTTAAAGTTAAGGTATGAAGGTGGGAATATTTATGCATTTAGTGGACAGGACAATGATTATGGTCATTTTTTTAGAGCTAGTGACCTAATTAAGGAGATGGACTCAGAGTTTAGTGTTGATGATGTGAAGTTAAGGTGGAAATACAATTTTAAAATAATTTTTAATCAACAAATGTCAAGCTGGAAATAGGTTTAAAAACATATTAAAAAAATTAATTACACATGTACAGTCAAATATTATGCGTACTGGCACGTCATACTCCGCTAGTGAATCTTAAAATTAGAGATCAAAAGTGTGGATGAAAAATATTTAAAAGACCGTTCTTTAAAAAAATATTTTTCGAGGAATTAAAAATAAAAGTGGCTATATTTAGAGGGACCACAACAGATCTAACCCTTGATTTTATATTATAAAAAAAGATAACTACTGTTTCTTTTTTAAAATTAATAATATAAAAATAATAATAAATATCTAACTATATCTAATATTTATAAATTCAATAAACAAACTTTTATATGAAAAATAACTAGAAAATTACTGAACAAGCGAAGGTAATATAAAATAAAATACTTTTCTTAAAATAAAATAAGAAGTGAGAAATCTTATTCCAATTTTTTTAATCTCTCTCTACTTTTTTAAATTATTTTCATCCACATTTTTTGTCCTTGGCGTCAAACCCCACTAATGGAGTATGACTTGGCATTACACGTGAAATATTTGATCGTAGAAATAATTTTTTAATATGTTCTTAAACCAATTTACAGCTTGACATTTGTTAATTAAAAATAATTTTTAAAATCTTATTTTTTTATAATTTAATAAACAGCAACTTCTCTCAAATACATTAAATTTAAATCCATTCAGTGCTTTGTCTCTATCTTTCACGCATCATCAGTGTTGAAGAGGTTCATTTTTGCTTTGAAGTTCGTAGTTTTCGTTGAAGTAGGTTAATCGTTTTTCTTTCCGCTTCTGCTAGTGAAGAACTAGTTCGAGCTTTCTTGAAGAAATTTCAGTGTGATTTTTGAAGTTGTGGTCCCAACTGTATATGCATTTAATGTCTTTCGAATTGTTTATGGATTTCAATAGTTAATGTTTCTCCTTTTTTTTTTATGTGTCCCACATTTAGGGTTCTGTATTGTATGTGGTCCAATGTGCCCTGAAATGTTGTCGTGTTGACTGAAATATTGTTGACTTTATGTGAATGTAAAACCAAATTTACCCTTGATTGTATTTGTCTTGTACAAGAAATGAGAATATTTTATGTGATATTTTCACCAAGGATTCTTTTGTAAAAGACCCTAAGTTAAAGTTAAGGTATGAAGGTGGGAATATTTATGCATTTAGTGGACAGGACAATGATTATGGTCATTTTTTTAGAGCTAGTGACCTAATTAAGGAGATGGACTCAGAGTTTAGTGTTGATGATGTGAAGTTAAGGTGGAAATACAATTTTAAAATAATTTTTAATCAACAAATGTCAAGCTGGAAATAGGTTTAAAAACATATTAAAAAAATTAATTACACATGTACAGTCAAATATTATGCGTACTGGCACGTCATACTCCGCTAGTGAAACTTAAAATTAGAGATCAAAAGTGTGGATGAAAAATATTTAAAAGACCGTTCTTTAAAAAAATATTTTTCGAGGAATTAAAAATAAAAGTGGCTATATTTAGAGGGACCACAACAGATCTAACCCTTGATTTTATATTATAAAAAAAGATAACTACTGTTTCTTTTTTAAAATTAATAATATAAAAATAATAATAAATATCTAACTATATCTAATATTTATGAATTCAATAAACAAACTTTTATATGAAAAATAACTAGAAAATTACTGAACAAGCGAAGGTAATATAAAATAAAATACTTTTCTTAAAATAAAATAAGAAGTGAGAAATCTTATTCCAATTTTTTTAATCTCTCTCTACTTTTTTAAATTATTTTCATCCACATTTTTTGTCCTTGGCGTCAAACCCCACTAATGGAGTATGACTTGGCATTACACGTGAAATATTTGATCGTAGAAATAATTTTTTAATATGTTCTTAAACCAATTTACAGCCTGACTGTAATACCCCGTAAATTTATAAACGCTCTGGTGAATATTATTATGATCAACTGGGTTCCGGAGTACTCTGAGTAATTATTTGATAAAAATAATTAGAGTAAACTGACGAACTCAGAGCTGATTAAATAAATAATATTTAACGTTGAGTTTTATTTTGTTTGATGCATTTGAGCTAAGTTGGACATTTAGTAGTATTACTAATAAATGATATTTTTCTATACTATCTATTTCCCTTCCATTTCATTTGGAAACAAACAAAAGCTAGAAAAGGAAAGGAGAAGGAAGGAAAAGGAGAGAAATTTCTCAAGAAGCTCAAGATCATCATCAAGCTTCAACTCTTCATCTAAATCGTCTCAGTATCAACCTCCTCGTCTAGTAATCCAGGTGGGTTCTAGTTAGACTCTTTAGAGTAGAGTTTTGTTGAGTTTAGAGTTAGGTTGAAATTATGGAAATTGAATCTTTTTGGTATAAAATCTTGAATCTAACTGTTAAAACTCAATGTGTGATTATATGCTATACTGGTTGTTGTATTATAACATGTTTTATTGCTTGGTGTTTGATCCAAATGGATTTTTGGGTTGAAATGGGTTGATCCCGTAGCAGAAAAATTCTGCAGAAAATTCTGCAGAATTTTCCTCTGCTCATACGCGTATTGGTCGAGGTGATACGCGTATGGAGCTGGTCAATACGCGTACGGCAAGGGCAATACGCGTATGGATGGCCGGAGATTCTGGGCAATACGCGTATCACCTGGGGCAATACGCGTATGGCTGGGCGAGAATTTGGGCAATACGCGTACGGGGAATGCCAATACGCGTACGGCCAGGAGAGTTACAGAATCCTGCTGTTGTGAATTATTTTTCCGATCGATTGTTCACAATGCCGTAACTTTTGGTACGTAACTCGGATTGGAACAATTTTGATATCGTTGGAAAGATAATAAAATGTACTTTCTTATTGCAATGGTTTTAAGATTGTCGGCCGATTTAATTAAGTCGGGATTTCTGAAATTGTGTCGTTTTATCGACTTTTATCTGTTAATTGTGTGTAACTATTATTGGCAATGTATGCATGTTAAAATATGGACTAGGCAGGGTGAGGATTATTACCAAAACTGTGTCGGAAGTGTGATTGCTCCATGTGTTGCAACGCTCGTGCATGAAAGGCCGAGGCGTGTGCATTCTGTTTATCAATAACCACAGAGTTGTATTAGTGCGTTTCATGGGTCTCGAGCTCCTCTGAAACATATGCACCACTACTTGGCAGGTTTGAGTCCCGTGTTGTACGATTGGAGCCTACGGGTAAAGAGACTTGAGACGGCGTACGGTCCGTGAGAAGTGACGGATCACGGTGTACGGCCCGTGATCCCGAATCCAATCGTATGCCAAGTAGCTACAAGGATCCATGACTCGGATCGCCTTCTAGACGTAGAAGGGTACGGGAAAAAGGGATACCTTGGTATTGGTTATTGATATGTGAGTTCTTGAGTGTACGGACTCAGAACGTACTTCGGTACTTTGTGAATCCTTGAGTTTGCAGGCTCAAGAGGTACTTCGGTACTAGTGTGAGTTTACAGGCTCACCGTGGCGGTTACTTGTGTGTGTGTACTCATGGTCTTTCCCCTTTCCCCTTGGACATGAGTTAGGACTTTGTTAGAACCTTGTAAAGCCGAGAGGACTTTAAGATAGGGAACTCACTGAGATTTGATGTATCTCACCCCACTGTTGTTGTTTACATCACAGGTTCTGCAGGTTTGGCGAAGGGTAAGGACAAGGTTATTTGACTTTCCTTACGGATCATGGTTTTGTGATGGCATGGCTTCCGCTATGGCGTTATGTTTTGAGATCATTGTATTGATCTAGTTCTTAGTTTTTATCATTTTGGAACATCTTGTATATGTAATGCCTTAGACTTTTAGTTCTTTTGTATTAGAGGCATTTATATATATAATGTGTTAACTAGGAACTTATTATGTTTCAGTACCAAAAGTGAAACTCATGTATAATATATGATTTGATGCATGTATTTTTATATGGTCTTTACAGTTGGTATCAGAGCAGGTCGTATCCTCGACCTAGCCATGAAATAGAATAAGTGTTTCTTTCCGTTTCATATGCGGCGTGTCGCCATGGGTCTTGTCTGTTATATTTATGGTATTGAGTCTGATCAACTTAATCCTATTGATATGGAATTCAGGAACATGGCTGATAGACGCAGAAACAATCGTGGTAGACCCACAAATCCTCCAGCTGGGACGAATCCGCCAGGCAGCGATGTGAATGTTTCTTTGTATCAGTTTGTGCAACAAATGCAGCAGCAGCAGAACCAGTTCATGCAACATATGGTGCAACGGATGAATGTAGGTCTTCATCCTCGAGTGGTTGTTCCAGAGATTATAGGTGGGAGTTTTCGGGATTTTCTCCGCATGAATCCTCCAGAATTTCATGGCGGAATGGATCCTGTGAGAGCTCATGACTGGATTGCTGGCATGGAGAGAATTTTTCTAGTAATTTGCTGTAGTGAGGAGAACAAGGTAGTGTTTGCTTCTCACTCACTAAGGGGTCCTGCTGAAAGATGGTGGGATGTTGCTTCAGTTTTCTTGACTATGCAAGGTGTACCTAAGGCGTGGGAGCAGTTCAGGTCTATTTTTATTGAAAAGTACCTTCCTAGTTCTTTGAGGATCCGAAGAGAGTTTGAATTCCAGCAGTTGCGGCAATACTGTGTGGCAGAGAACAGTTTGAAGGAAGTTCGGACAGAAGGGGGTTCGCGTAGGGCAAGCCAACAGTCTAATCCTAGGCAACGAGTTTTTAAAGGGAAACAAGTTCAGAGCTCTAGGACTAGTGCATGTCGACACTGTGGTAGAAATCATCGGGGAAAGTGCGGTATCGAAGGTGTGAAGTGTTATCAATGTCAGAAGGTGGGACACATTGCAAGGGATTGTCCTCAGAATAGGAATCAGACGCAAAGGAAGGAAGCAAAAGGCGATGACCTTGGAATTTCGGGTACGTGCTTTGTTAATGGACATCCTTGTTTTGTTTTTGGATTGTGGTGCAACGTATTCTTTTGTGTCGATGTGTGTGTGTAAAATTTTGTTTTGTCTTTGAATAATAGAGTTTTCCAGATTGATCTTATTTGTCTGCCGCTTAAGAAAGTGGATGTTGTTCTGGGAATGGACTGGCTTTCAGCTAATTCGGTTTTTATCGGTTGTGAGGAGAAGCTAATTATTATTCCATCTGCTGAGGCTACTCCGAAAGATGTATTATCAACGATTTTAGAAGGTACGGTGGGAATGGTAAATTTCTTGTTTGAGAAAGAGAAATCTGTTTTATTGGTTCTCACTAAGGAGGGAAGTAGCGAACAGCAAGTTCTGAGTATTCCAATAGTGTGTGAATTTCCTGAAGTGTTTCCTGAGGATGTTTCTTCTCTTCCTCCGGAGAGAGAAGTTGAGTTCTCTATTGACCTGATACCGGGAACGGCTCCTATATCTGTTTCTCCGTATCGGATGGCACCGCTTGAATTAAGAGAATTAAAGGACCAATTGGAGGACTTGATGTCCAAGCATTTCGTTAGGCCTAGTGTTTCACCGTGGGGAGCTCCAGTGTTACTGGTAAAGAAGAAAGATGGGGGAATGCGTTTGTGCATTGATTATCGTAAGTTGAATAAAGTTACCATTAAGAACAAGTATCCCTTACCAAGGATAGACGACTTGTTAGATCAATTAAAAGGAGCCTGTGTGTTCTCGAAGATTGATTTACGGTCGGGTTATCATCAGATTCGAGTGAAGAGTTCCGATGTGCCAAAGACTGCATTTAGGACACGTTACGGTCATTACGAATTCTTAGTGATGCCTTTCGGTGTGACTAATGCTCCAGCTGTTTTCATGGATTACATGAATCGAATATTTCAGGCTTACTTGGACCAGTTTGTGGTAATCTTTATTGACGACATTCTTATTTATTCTCGTACTCCACAAGAGCACGGAGAACATCTGAGGATTGTCTTATCGGTCTTGCAAGAGAAGCAATTGTTTGCTAAGTTGAGCAAGTGTGAGTTTTGGATGTCGGAAGTTAATTTTCTTGGACATGTGATATCTCGAGGTGGTGTGGCAGTGGATCCTTCGAAGGTAGAAGCAGTGATTAATTGGGAGAGACCGAGAAATGTTTCAGAAGTTAGAAGTTTCTTGGGATTGGCCGGTTACTATAGAAGGTTTATTAAGGGCTTTTCTCAATTGGCCTTACCAATGACGAAACTTACTCGGAAGGATGTTATTTTTGAGTGGGATTCAGGTTGCGAACAAAGTTTTATGCATTTGAAGGAAAGTTTGACGAGTGCTCCAGTATTAATTATTCCTGATCCTAACAACTCTTATGAAGTATTCTGTGATGCTTCTAAGAGGGGATTAGGGGGTGTTCTGATGCAAGGTGGTCAAGTGGTAGCTTATGCTTCTCGACAGTTAAAAGTTCATGAGAAGAATTATCCAACTCATGATTTGGAACTAGCTGCAGTGGTGTTTGCACTGAAGGTGTGGCGTCATTATTTATATGGTGTACGCTTTGAAATGTTCAGTGACCACAAAAGTTTGAAGTATTTGTTTGATCAAAAGGAGTTGAATATGCGACAAAGAAGGTGGATGGAGTACTTAAAGGATTATGACTTAGAATTGAAGTATCATCCAGGAAAGGCGAATAAAGTAGCGGATGCTTTAAGTCGGAAAATGGTTCATAGTGCGGAATTGATGATTTTAGAGTATTCATTGTTGGAAAAGTTTAGAGATCTTAATCTCCAGTTTGTGTGGACTCCGAATGGTGTGATTATGGGAAATTTGAATGTCAATTCTACCTTGAGAGTTGAGATTCAACAGGCACAATTGTTAGAAGAAGAGTTACAAGAATTGTTACTTCAGCCGGGTCTTACACGAGCGACAGATGGGATTGTTCTGTTTAATCAAAGGATTTGTGTTCCGAAGGATGAGGCATTAAGAAGGAAGATTTTAGACGAAGCTCATAAGGGTACTTTTACGATACATCCTGGTTCTTCAAAGATGTATCAGGATTTAAAGAAGGATTATTGGTGGTCTGGGATGAAAAAGGATATAGCGAGATATGTGTCAGAATGTGCGGTGTGCCAACAGGTGAAGATTGAACACCAAAGACCGGGCGGTTTGTTACAACCTTTGGATATTCCAGTTTGGAAGTGGGATAGTATTTCTATGGATTTTGCAGTGGGTTTACCCCGTACCCAAGGTGGGTATGATTCTATTTGGGTAATTGTTGATCGACTAACGAAATCTACACACTTCTTAGCCGTAAAGACTACTTATAAAGCAAGTCATCTTGCAAGGTTGTTTATTGCTGAGATTGTGAGATTGCATGGTATTCCTTCCAGTATTGTGTCCGATAGAGATCCGAAGTTTACTTCGAGATTTTGGAAAGTGTTCCAACAAGCGATGGGTACGAATTTGTGTTTGAGCACGTCGAATCATCCTCAAACGGATGGTCAGACTGAACGAACAATACAAACGATGGAGGATATGTTAAGAGCTTGTGTGTTAGAGAGTAGAGGGAATTGGAAAGAACTTTTGCCGTTAATTGAGTTTTCCTATAACAATAGTTATCATGCGAGCATCGGTATGGCTCCGTATGAAGCATTGTATGGGAGGAAGTGTAGAACACCTTTGTGTTGGGCTGAAATTGGCGAAGATAGAATTTTGGGACCCGAGATTATTCAAGAGACTACGGAAAAGATTCGAATGATCCGCGAGAAGGTTAAACAAGCACAAGATCGTCAAAAGAGTTATGCGGACAATCGTAGGAGACCTTTGGAATTTGAGGAGGGTGACCATGTATTTCTGAAAGTTACTCCGAGATTGAGATTGAAAGGACCGTTTAAGTCGCGTAAGTTAAGTCCGAGATACGTGGGACCGTATCAGATTTTAGAAAGGATTGGTGAAGTTGCTTATAGATTAGCCTTACCACCCTCTCTATCCGAGATGCATGACGTTTTTCACGTATCTCAGCTCCGTAAGTTTATTCCTGATCCTCTTCAGCCAATGCTACCCGAATCAGTGGAAATTGAAGCAGATTTAACTTTTGAACCACAACCGAGTTGTATTGTTGGAAGGGAAACAAAAGTGTTAAGGAACAAAGATATTCCACTTGTTAAGGTGCAATGGGATATGACGCATCCGGGCGATGCTACTTGGGAACTAGAATCGGAAATGCGAGATTCTTATCCACATCTGTTCAGGTAATATTCTAAATTCGAGGACGAATTTCTATTTAAGGGGGGGAGGATGTAATACCCCGTAAATTTATAAACGCTCTGGTGAATATTATTATGATCAACTGGGTTCCGGAGTACTCTGAGTAATTATTTGATAAAAATAATTAGAGTAAACTGACGAACTCAGAGCTGATTAAATAAATAATATTTAACGTTGAGTTTTATTTTGTTTGATGCATTTGAGCTAAGTTGGACATTTAGTAGTATTACTAATAAATGATATTTTTCTATACTATCTATTTCCCTTCCATTTCATTTGGAAACAAACAAAAGCTAGAAAAGGAAAGGAGAAGGAAGGAAAAGGAGAGAAATTTCTCAAGAAGCTCAAGATCATCATCAAGCTTCAACTCTTCATCTAAATCGTCTCAGTATCAACCTCCTCGTCTAGTAATCCAGGTGGGTTCTAGTTAGACTCTTTAGAGTAGAGTTTTGTTGAGTTTAGAGTTAGGTTGAAATTATGGAAATTGAATCTTTTTGGTATAAAATCTTGAATCTAACTGTTAAAACTCAATGTGTGATTATATGCTATACTGGTTGTTGTATTATAACATGTTTTATTGCTTGGTGTTTGATCCAAATGGATTTTTGGGTTGAAATGGGTTGATCCCGTAGCAGAAAAATTCTGCAGAAAATTCTGCAGAATTTTCCTCTGCTCATACGCGTATTGGTCGAGGTGATACGCGTATGGAGCTGGTCAATACGCGTACGGCAAGGGCAATACGCGTATGGATGGCCGGAGATTCTGGGCAATACGCGTATCGCCTGGGGCAATACGCGTATGGCTGGGCGAGAATTTGGGCAATACGCGTACGGGGAATGCCAATACGCGTACGGCCAGGAGAGTTACAGAATCCTGCTGTTGTGAATTATTTTTCCGATCGATTGTTCACAATGCCGTAACTTTTGGTACGTAACTCGGATTGGAACAATTTTGATATCGTTGGAAAGATAATAAAATGTACTTTCTTATTGCAATGGTTTTAAGATTGTCGGCCGATTTAATTAAGTCGGGATTTCTGAAATTGTGTCGTTTTATCGACTTTTATCTGTTAATTGTGTGTAACTATTATTGGCAATGTATGCATGTTAAAATATGGACTAGGCAGGGTGAGGATTATTACCAAAACTGTGTCGGAAGTGTGATTGCTCCATGTGTTGCAACGCTCGTGCATGAAAGGCCGAGGCGTGTGCATTCTGTTTATCAATAACCACAGAGTTGTATTAGTGCGTTTCATGGGTCTCGAGCTCCTCTGAAACATATGCACCACTACTTGGCAGGTTTGAGTCCCGTGTTGTACGATTGGAGCCTACGGGTAAAGAGACTTGAGACGGCGTACGGTCCGTGAGAAGTGACGGATCACGGTGTACGGCCCGTGATCCCGAATCCAATCGTATGCCAAGTAGCTACAAGGATCCATGACTCGGATCGCCTTCTAGACGTAGAAGGGTACGGGAAAAAGGGATACCTTGGTATTGGTTATTGATATGTGAGTTCTTGAGTGTACGGACTCAGAACGTACTTCGGTACTTTGTGAATCCTTGAGTTTGCAGGCTCAAGAGGTACTTCGGTACTAGTGTGAGTTTACAGGCTCACCGTGGCGGTTACTTGTGTGTGTGTACTCATGGTCTTTCCCCTTTCCCCTTGGACATGAGTTAGGACTTTGTTAGAACCTTGTAAAGCCGAGAGGACTTTAAGATAGGGAACTCACTGAGATTTGATGTATCTCACCCCACTGTTGTTGTTTACATCACAGGTTCTGCAGGTTTGGCGAAGGGTAAGGACAAGGTTATTTGACTTTCCTTACGGATCATGGTTTTGTGATGGCATGGCTTCCGCTATGGCGTTATGTTTTGAGATCATTGTATTGATCTAGTTCTTAGTTTTTATCATTTTGGAACATCTTGTATATGTAATGCCTTAGACTTTTAGTTCTTTTGTATTAGAGGCATTTATATATATAATGTGTTAACTAGGAACTTATTATGTTTCAGTACCAAAAGTGAAACTCATGTATAATATATGATTTGATGCATGTATTTTTATATGGTCTTTACACTGACATTTGTTAATTAAATATAATTTTTAAAATATAATTTTTTTATAATTTAATAAACAGCAACTTCTCTCAAATACATTAAATTTAAATCCATTCAGTGCTTTGTCTCTATCTTTCACGCATCATCAGTGTTGAAGAGGTTCATTTTTGCTTTGAAGTTCGTAGTTTTCGTTGAAGTAGGTTAATCGTTTTTCTTTCCGCTTCTGCTAGTGAAGAACTAGTTCGAGCTGTCTTGAAGAAATTTCAGTGTGATTTTTGAAGTTGTGGTCCCAACTGTATATGCATTTAATGTCTTTCGAATTGTTTATGGATTTCAATAGTTAATGTTTCTCCTTTTTTTTTATGTGTCCCACATTTAGGGTTCTGTATTGTATGTGGTCCAATGTGCCCTGAAATGTTGTCGTGTTGACTGAAATATTGTTGACTTTATGTGAATGTAAAACCAAATTTACCCTTGATTGTATTTGTCTTGTACAAGAAATGAGAATATTTTATGTGATATTTTCACCAAGGATTCTTTTGTAAAAGACCCTGAGTTAAAGTTAAGGTATGAAGGTGGGAATATTTATGCATTTAGTGGACAGGACAATGATTATGGTCATTTTTTTAGAGCTAGTGACCTAATTAAGGAGATGGACTCAGAGTTTAGTGTTGATGATGTGAAGTTAAGGTGGAAATACAATTTTAAAATAATTTTTAATCAACAAATGTCAAGCTGGAAATAGGTTTAAAAACATATTAAAAAAATTAATTACACATGTACAGTCAAATATTATGCGTACTGGCACGTCATACTCCGCTAGTGAAACTTAAAATTAGAGATCAAAAGTGTGGATGAAAAATATTTAAAAGACCGTTCTTTAAAAAAATATTTTTCGAGGAATTAAAAATAAAAGTGGCTATATTTAGAGGGACCACAACAGATCTAACCCTTGATTTTATATTATAAAAAAAGATAACTACTGTTTCTTTTTTAAAATTAATAATATAAAAATAATAATAAATATCTAACTATATCTAATATTTATAAATTCAATAAACAAACTTTTATATGAAAAATAACTAGAAAATTACTGAACAAGCGAAGGTAATATAAAATAAAATACTTTTCTTAAAATAAAATAAGAAGTGAGAAATCTTATTCCAATTTTTTTAATCTCTCTCTACTTTTTAAAATTATTTTCATCCTCATTTTTTGTCCTTGGCGTCAAACCCCAATAATGGAGTATGACTTGGCATTACACGTGAAATATTTGATCGTGGAAATAATTTTTTAATATGTTCTTAAACCAATTTACAGCTTGACATTTGTTAATTAAAAATAATTTTTAAAATCTTATTTATTTATAATTTAATAAAAAGCAACTTCTCTCAAATACATTAAATTTAAATCCATTCAGTGTTTTGTCTCTATCTTTCACGCATCATCAGTGTTGAAGAGGTTCATTTTTGCTTTGAAGTTCGTAGTTTTCGTTGAAGTAGGTTAATCGTTTTTCTTTCCGCTTCTGCTAGTGAAGAACTAGTTCGAGCTGTCTTGAAGAAATTTCAGTGTGATTTTTGAAGTTGTGGTCCCAACTGTATATGCATTTAATGTCTTTCGAATTGTTTATGGATTTCAATAGTTAATGTTTCTTCTTTTTTTTGTGTGTCCCACATTTAGGGTTCTGTATTGTATGTGGTCCAATGTGCCCAGAAATGTTGTCGTGTTGACTGAAATATCGTTGACTTTATGTGAATGTAAAACCAAATTTACCCTTGATTGTATTTGTCTTGTACAAGAAATGAGAATATTTTATGTGATATTTTCACCAAGGATTCTTTTGTAAAAGACCCTAAGTTAAAGTTAAGGTATGAAGGTGGGAATATTTATGCATTTAGTGGACAGGACAATGATTATGGTCATTTTTTTAGAGCTAGTGACCTAATTAAGGAGATGGACTCAGAGTTTAGTGTTGATGATGTGAAGTTAAGGTGGAAATACAATTTTAAAATAATTTTTAATCAACAAATGTCAAGCTGGAAATAGGTTTAAAAACATATTAAAAAAATTAATTACACATGTACAGTCAAATATTATGCGTAATGGCACGTCATACTCCGCTAGTGAAACTTAAAGTTAGAGATCAAAAGTGTGGATGAAAAATATTTAAAAGACCGTTCTTTAAAAAAATATTTTTCGAGGAATTAAAAATAAAAGTGGCTATATTTAGAGGGACCACAACAGATCTAACCCTTGATTTTATATTATAAAAAAAGATAACTACTGTTTCTTTTTTAAAATTAATAATATAAAAATAATAATAAATATCTAACTATATCTAATATTTATAAATTCAATAAACAAACTTTTATATGAAAAATAACTAGAAAATTACTGAACAAGCGAAGGTAATATAAAATAAAATACTTTTCTTAAAATAAAATAAGAAGTGAGAAATCTTATTCCAATTTTTTTAATCTCTCTCTACTTTTTTAAATTATTTTCATCCACATTTTTTGTCCTTGGCGTCAAACCCCACTAATGGAGTATGACTTGGCATTACACGTGAAATATTTGATCGTAGAAATAATTTTTTAATATGTTCTTAAACCAATTTACAGCTTGACATTTGTTAATTAAAAATAATTTTTAAAATCTTATTTTTTTATAATTTAATAAACAGCAACTTCTCTCAAATACATTAAATTTAAATCCATTCAGTGCTTTGTCTCTATCTTTCACGCATCATCAGTGTTGAAGAGGTTCATTTTTGCTTTGAAGTTCGTAGTTTTCGTTGAAGTAGGTTAATCGTTTTTCTTTCCGCTTCTGCTAGTGAAGAACTAGTTCGAGTTGTCTTGAAGAAATTTCAGTGTGATTTTTGAAGTTGTGGTCCCAACTGTATATGCATTTAATGTCTTTCGAATTGTTTATGGATTTCAATAGTTAATGTTTCTCCTTTTTTTTTTATGTGTCCCACATTTAGGGTTCTGTATTGTATGTGGTCCAATGTGCCCTGAAATGTTGTCGTGTTGACTGAAATATTGTTGACTTTATGTGAATGTAAAACCAAATTTACCCTTGATTGTATTTGTCTTGTACAAGAAATGAGAATATTTTATGTGATATTTTCACCAAGGATTCTTTTGTAAAAGACCCTAAGTTAAAGTTAAGGTATGAAGGTGGGAATATTTATGCATTTAGTGGACAGGACAATGATTATGGTCATTTTTTTAGAGCTAGTGACCTAATTAAGGAGATGGACTCAGAGTTTAGTGTTGATGATGTGAAGTTAAGGTGGAAATACAATTTTAAAATAATTTTTAATCAACAAATGTCAAGCTGGAAATAGGTTTAAAAACATATTAAAAAAATTAATTACACATGTACAGTCAAATATTATGCGTACTGGCACGTCATACTCCGCTAGTGAAACTTAAAATTAGAGATCAAAAGTGTGGATGAAAAATATTTAAAAGACCGTTCTTTAAAAAAATATTTTTCGAGGAATTAAAAATAAAAGTGGCTATATTTAGAGGGACCACAACAGATCTAACCCTTGATTTTATATTATAAAAAAAGATAACTACTGTTTCTTTTTTAAAATTAATAATATAAAAATAATAATAAATATCTAACTATATCTAATATTTATGAATTCAATAAACAAACTTTTATATGAAAAATAACTAGAAAATTACTGAACAAGCGAAGGTAATATAAAATAAAATACTTTTCTTAAAATAAAATAAGAAGTGAGAAATCTTATTCCAATTTTTTTAATCTCTCTCTACTTTTTTAAATTATTTTCATCCACATTTTTTGTCCTTGGCGTCAAACCCCACTAATGGAGTATGACTTGGCATTACACGTGAAATATTTGATCGTAGAAATAATTTTTTAATATGTTCTTAAACCAATTTACAGCCTGACATTTGTTAATTAAATATAATTTTTAAAATATAATTTTTTTATAATTTAATAAACAGCAACTTCTCTCAAATACATTAAATTTAAATCCATTCAGTGCTTTGTCTCTATCTTTCACGCATCATCAGTGTTGAAGAGGTTCATTTTTGCTTTGAAGTTCGTAGTTTTCGTTGAAGTAGGTTAATCGTTTTTCTTTCCGCTTCTGCTAGTGAAGAACTAGTTCGAGCTGTCTTGAAGAAATTTCAGTGTGATTTTTGAAGTTGTGGTCCCAACTGTATATGCATTTAATATCTTTCGAATTGTTTATGGATTTCAATAGTTAATGTTTCTCCTTTTTTTTTATGTGTCCCACATTTAGGGTTCTGTATTGTATGTGGTCCAATGTGCCCTGAAATGTTGTCGTGTTGACTGAAATATTGTTGACTTTATGTGAATGTAAAACCAAATTTACCCTTGATTGTATTTGTCTTGTACAAGAAATGAGAATATTTTATGTGATATTTTCACCAAGGATTCTTTTGTAAAAGACCCTGAGTTAAAGTTAAGGTATGAAGGTGGGAATATTTATGCATTTAGTGGACAGGACAATGATTATGGTCATTTTTTTAGAGCTAGTGACCTAATTAAGGAGATGGACTCAGAGTTTAGTGTTGATGATGTGAAGTTAAGGTGGAAATACAATTTTAAAATAATTTTTAATCAACAAATGTCAAGCTGGAAATAGGTTTAAAAACATATTAAAAAAATTAATTACACATGTACAGTCAAATATTAGGCGTACTGGCACGTCATACTCCGCTAGTGAAACTTAAAATTAGAGATCAAAAGTGTGGATGAAAAATATTTAAAAGACCGTTCTTTAAAAAAATATTTTTCGAGGAATTAAAAATAAAAGTGGCTATATTTAGAGGGACCACAACAGATCTAACCCTTGATTTTATATTATAAAAAAAGATAACTACTGTTTCTTTTTTAAAATTAATAATATAAAAATAATAATAAATATCTAACTATATCTAATATTTATAAATTCAATAAACAAACTTTTATATGAAAAATAACTAGAAAATTACTGAACAAGCGAAGGTAATATAAAATAAAATACTTTTCTTAAAATAAAATAAGAAGTGAGAAATCTTATTCCAATTTTTTTAATCTCTCTCTACTTTTTAAAATTATTTTCATCCTCATTTTTTGTCCTTGGCGTCAAACCCCAATAATGGAGTATGACTTGGCATTACACGTGAAATATTTGATCGTGGAAATAATTTTTTAATATGTTCTTAAACCAATTTACAGCTTGACATTTGTTAATTAAAAATAATTTTTAAAATCTTATTTATTTATAATTTAATAAAAAGCAACTTCTCTCAAATACATTAAATTTAAATCCATTCAGTGTTTTGTCTCTATCTTTCACGCATCATCAGTGTTGAAGACGTTCATTTTTGCTTTGAAGTTCGTAGTTTTCGTTGAAGTAGGTTAATCGTTTTTCTTTCCGCTTCTGCTAGTGAAGAACTAGTTCGAGCTGTCTTGAAGAAATTTCAGTGTGATTTTTGAAGTTGTGGTCCCAACTGTATATGCATTTAATGTCTTTCGAATTGTTTATGGATTTCAATAGTTAATGTTTCTTCTTTTTTTTGTGTGTCCCACATTTAGGGTTCTGTATTGTATGTGGTCCAATGTGCCCAGAAATGTTGTCGTGTTGACTGAAATATCGTTGACTTTATGTGAATGTAAAACCAAATTTACCCTTGATTGTATTTGTCTTGTACAAGAAATGAGAATATTTTATGTGATATTTTCACCAAGGATTCTTTTGTAAAAGACCCTAAGTTAAAGTTAAGGTATGAAGGTGGGAATATTTATGCATTTAGTGGACAGGACAATGATTATGGTCATTTTTTTAGAGCTAGTGACCTAATTAAGGAGATGGACTCAGAGTTTAGTGTTGATGATGTGAAGTTAAGGTGGAAATACAATTTTAAAATAATTTTTAATCAACAAATGTCAAGCTGGAAATAGGTTTAAAAACATATTAAAAAAATTAATTACACATGTACAGTCAAATATTATGCGTAATGGCACGTCATACTCCGCTAGTGAAACTTAAAGTTAGAGATCAAAAGTGTGGATGAAAAATATTTAAAAGACCGTTCTTTAAAAAAATATTTTTCGAGGAATTAAAAATAAAAGTGGCTATATTTAGAGGGACCACAACAGATCTAACCCTTGATTTTATATTATAAAAAAAGATAACTACTGTTTCTTTTTTAAAATTAATAATATAAAAATAATAATAAATATCTAACTATATCTAATATTTATAAATTCAATAAACAAACTTTTATATGAAAAATAACTAGAAAATTACTGAACAAGCGAAGGTAATATAAAATAAAATACTTTTCTTAAAATAAAATAAGAAGTGAGAAATCTTATTCCAATTTTTTTAATCTCTCTCTACTTTTTTAAATTATTTTCATCCACATTTTTTGTCCTTGGCGTCAAACCCCACTAATGGAGTATGACTTGGCATTACACGTGAAATATTTGATCGTAGAAATAATTTTTTAATATGTTCTTAAACCAATTTACAGCTTGACATTTGTTAATTAAAAATAATTTTTAAAATCTTATTTTTTTATAATTTAATAAACAGCAACTTCTCTCAAATACATTAAATTTAAATCCATTCAGTGCTTTGTCTCTATCTTTCACGCATCATCAGTGTTGAAGAGGTTCATTTTTGCTTTGAAGTTCGTAGTTTTCGTTGAAGTAGGTTAATCGTTTTTCTTTCCGCTTCTGCTAGTGAAGAACTAGTTCGAGTTGTCTTGAAGAAATTTCAGTGTGATTTTTGAAGTTGTGGTCCCAACTGTATATGCATTTAATGTCTTTCGAATTGTTTATGGATTTCAATAGTTAATGTTTCTCCTTTTTTTTTATGTGTCCCACATTTAGGGTTCTGTATTGTATGTGGTCCAATGTGCCCTGAAATGTTGTCGTGTTGACTGAAATATTGTTGACTTTATGTGAATGTAAAACCAAATTTACCCTTGATTGTATTTGTCTTGTACAAGAAATGAGAATATTTTATGTGATATTTTCACCAAGGATTCTTTTGTAAAAGACCCTAAGTTAAAGTTAAGGTATGAAGGTGGGAATATTTATGCATTTAGTGGACAGGACAATGATTATGGTCATTTTTTTAGAGCTAGTGACCTAATTAAGGAGATGGACTCAGAGTTTAGTGTTGATGATGTGAAGTTAAGGTGGAAATACAATTTTAAAATAATTTTTAATCAACAAATGTCAAGCTGGAAATAGGTTTAAAAACATATTAAAAAAATTAATTACACATGTACAGTCAAATATTATGCGTAATGGCACGTCATACTCCGCTAGTGAAACTTAAAGTTAGAGATCAAAAGTGTGGATGAAAAATATTTAAAAGACCGTTCTTTAAAAAAATATTTTTCGAGGAATTAAAAATAAAAGTGGCTATATTTAGAGGGACCACAACAGATCTAACCCTTGATTTTATATTATAAAAAAAGATAACTACTGTTTCTTTTTTAAAATTAATAATATAAAAATAATAAAAAATATCTAACTATATCTAATATTTATAAATTCAATAAACAAACTTTTATATGAAAAATAACTAGAAAATTACTGAACAAGCGAAGGTAATATAAAATAAAATACTTTTCTTAAAATAAAATAAGAAGTGAGAAATCTTATTCCAATTTTTTTAATCTCTCTCTACTTTTTTAAATTATTTTCATCCACATTTTTTGTCCTTGGCGTCAAACCCCACTAATGGAGTATGACTTGGCATTACACGTGAAATATTTGATCGTAGAAATAATTTTTTAATATGTTCTTAAACCAATTTACAGCTTGACATTTGTTAATTAAAAATAATTTTTAAAATCTTATTTTTTTATAATTTAATAAACAGCAACTTCTCTCAAATACATTAAATTTAAATCCATTCAGTGCTTTGTCTCTATCTTTCACGCATCATCAGTGTTGAAGAGGTTCATTTTTGCTTTGAAGTTCGTAGTTTTCGTTGAAGTAAGTTAATCGTTTTTCTTTCCGCTTCTGCTAGTGAAGAACTAGTTCGAGTTGTCTTGAAGAAATTTCAGTGTGATTTTTGAAGTTGTGGTCCCAACTGTATATGCATTTAATGTCTTTCGAATTGTTTATGGATTTCAATAGTTAATGTTTCTCCTTTTTTTTTATGTGTCCCACATTTAGGGTTCTGTATTGTATGTGGTCCAATGTGCCCTGAAATGTTGTCGTGTTGACTGAAATATTGTTGACTTTATGTGAATGTAAAACCAAATTTACCCTTGATTGTATTTGTCTTGTACAAGAAATGAGAATATTTTATGTGATATTTTCACCAAGGATTCTTTTGTAAAAGACCCTAAGTTAAAGTTAAGGTATGAAGGTGGGAATATTTATGCATTTAGTGGACAGGACAATGATTATGGTCATTTTTTTAGAGCTAGTGACCTAATTAAGGAGATGGACTCAGAGTTTAGTGTTGATGATGTGAAGTTAAGGTGGAAATACAATTTTAAAATAATTTTTAATCAACAAATGTCAAGCTGGAAATAGGTTTAAAAACATATTAAAAAAATTAATTACACATGTACAGTCAAATATTATGCGTACTGGCACGTCATACTCCGCTAGTGAAACTTAAAATTAGAGATCAAAAGTGTGGATGAAAAATATTTAAAAGACCGTTCTTTAAAAAAATATTTTTTGAGGAATTAAAAATAAAAGTGGCTATATTTAGAGGGACCACAACAGATCTAACCTTTGATTTTATATTATAAAAAAAGATAACTACTGTTTCTTTTTTAAAATTAATAATATAAAAATAATAATAAATATCTAACTATATCTAATATTTATAAATTCAATAAACAAACTTTTATATGAAAAATAACTAGAAAATTACTGAACAAGCGAAGGTAATATAAAATAAAATACTTTTCTTAAAATAAAATAAGAAGTGAGAAATCTTATTCCAATTTTTTTAATCTCTCTCTACTTTTTTAAATTATTTTCATCCACATTTTTTGTCCTTGGCGTCAAACCCCACTAATGGAGTATGACTTGGCATTACACGTGAAATATTTGATCGTGGAAATAATTTTTTAATATGTTCTTAAACCAATTTACAGCTTGACATTTGTTAAGTAAAAATAATTTTTAAAATCTTATTTATTTATAATTTAATAAAAAGCAACTTCTCTCAAATACATTAAATTTAAATCCATTCAGTGTTTTGTCTCTATCTTTCACGCATCATCAGTGTTGAAGAGGTTCATTTTTGCTTTGAAGTTCGTAGTTTTCGTTGAAGTAGGTTAATCGTTTTTCTTTCCGCTTCTGCTAGTGAAGAACTAGTTCGAGCTGTCTTGAAGAAATTTCAGTGTGATTTTTGAAGTTGTGGTCCCAACTGTATATGCATTTAATGTCTTTCGAATTGTTTATGGATTTCAATAGTTAATGTTTCTCCTTTTTTTTTTGTGTCCCACATTTAGGGTTCTGTATTGTATGTGGTCCAATGTGCCCTGAAATGTTGTCGTGTTGACTGAAATATTGTTGACTTTATGTGAATGTAAAACCAAATTTACCCTTGATTGTATTTGTCTTGTACAAGAAATGAGAATATTTTATGTGATATTTTCACCAAGGATTCTTTTGTAAAAGACCCTAAGTTAAAGTTAAGGTATGAAGGTGGGAATATTTATGCATTTAGTGGACAGGACAATGATTATGGTCATTTTTTTAGAGCTAGTGACCTAATTAAGGAGATGGACTCAGAGTTTAGTGTTGATGATGTGAAGTTAAGGTGGAAATACAATTTTAAAATAATTTTTAATCAACAAATGTCAAGCTGGAAATAGGTTTAAAAACATATTAAAAAAATTAATTACACATGTACAGTCAAATATTATGCGTAATGGCACGTCATACTCCGCTAGTGAAACTTAAAGTTAGAGATCAAAAGTGTGGATGAAAAATATTTAAAAGACCGTTCTTTAAAAAAATATTTTTCGAGGAATTAAAAATAAAAGTGGCTATATTTAGAGGGACCACAACAGATCTAACCCTTGATTTTATATTATAAAAAAAGATAACTACTGTTTCTTTTTTAAAATTAATAATATAAAAATAATAATAAATATCTAACTATATCTAATATTTATAAATTCAATAAACAAACTTTTATATGAAAAATAACTAGAAAATTACTGAACAAGCGAAGGTAATATAAAATAAAATACTTTTCTTAAAATAAAATAAGAAGTGAGAAATCTTATTCCAATTTTTTTAATCTCTCTCTACTTTTTTAAATTATTTTCATCCACATTTTTTGTCCTTGGCGTCAAACCCCACTAATGGAGTATGACTTGGCATTACACGTGAAATATTTGATCGTAGAAATAATTTTTTAATATGTTCTTAAACCAATTTACAGCTTGACATTTGTTAATTAAAAATAATTTTTAAAATCTTATTTTTTTATAATTTAATAAACAGCAACTTCTCTCAAATACATTAAATTTAAATCCATTCAGTGCTTTGTCTCTATCTTTCACGCATCATCAGTGTTGAAGAGGTTCATTTTTGCTTTGAAGTTCGTAGTTTTCGTTGAAGTAGGTTAATCGTTTTTCTTTCCGCTTCTGCTAGTGAAGAACTAGTTCGAGTTGTCTTGAAGAAATTTCAGTGTGATTTTTGAAGTTGTGGTCCCAACTGTATATGCATTTAATGTCTTTCGAATTGTTTATGGATTTCAATAGTTAATGTTTCTCCTTTTTTTTTATGTGTCCCACATTTAGGGTTCTGTATTGTATGTGGTCCAATGTGCCCTGAAATGTTGTCGTGTTGACTGAAATATTGTTGACTTTATGTGAATGTAAAACCAAATTTACCCTTGATTGTATTTGTCTTGTACAAGAAATGAGAATATTTTATGTGATATTTTCACCAAGGATTCTTTTGTAAAAGACCCTAAGTTAAAGTTAAGGTATGAAGGTGGGAATATTTATGCATTTAGTGGACAGGACAATGATTATGGTCATTTTTTTAGAGCTAGTGACCTAATTAAGGAGATGGACTCAGAGTTTAGTGTTGATGATGTGAAGTTAAGGTGGAAATACAATTTTAAAATAATTTTTAATCAACAAATGTCAAGCTGGAAATAGGTTTAAAAACATATTAAAAAAATTAATTACACATGTACAGTCAAATATTATGCGTACTGGCACGTCATACTCCGCTAGTGAAACTTAAAATTAGAGATCAAAAGTGTGGATGAAAAATATTTAAAAGACCGTTCTTTAAAAAAATATTTTTCGAGGAATTAAAAATAAAAGTGGCTATATTTAGAGGGACCACAACAGATCTAACCTTTGATTTTATATTATAAAAAAAGATAACTACTGTTTCTTTTTTAAAATTAATAATATAAAAATAATAATAAATATCTAACTATATCTAATATTTATAAATTCAATAAACAAACTTTTATATGAAAAATAACTAGAAAATTACTGAACAAGCGAAGGTAATATAAAATAAAATACTTTTCTTAAAATAAAATAAGAAGTGAGAAATCTTATTCCAATTTTTTTAATCTCTCTCTACTTTTTTAAATTATTTTCATCCACATTTTTTGTCCTTGGCGTCAAACCCCACTAATGGAGTATGACTTGGCATTACACGTGAAATATTTGATCGTGGAAATAATTTTTTAATATGTTCTTAAACCAATTTACAGCTTGACATTTGTTAAGTAAAAATAATTTTTAAAATCTTATTTATTTATAATTTAATAAAAAGCAACTTCTCTCAAATACATTAAATTTAAATCCATTCAGTGTTTTGTCTCTATCTTTCACGCATCATCAGTGTTGAAGAGGTTCATTTTTGCTTTGAAGTTCGTAGTTTTCGTTGAAGTAGGTTAATCGTTTTTCTTTCCGCTTCTGCTAGTGAAGAACTAGTTCGAGCTGTCTTGAAGAAATTTCAGTGTGATTTTTGAAGTTGTGGTCCCAACTGTATATGCATTTAATGTCTTTCGAATTGTTTATGGATTTCAATAGTTAATGTTTCTCCTTTTTTTTTTGTGTCCCACATTTAGGGTTCTGTATTGTATGTGGTCCAATGTGCCCTGAAATGTTGTCGTGTTGACTGAAATATTGTTGACTTTATGTGAATGTAAAACCAAATTTACCCTTGATTGTATTTGTCTTGTACAAGAAATGAGAATATTTTATGTGATATTTTCACCAAGGATTCTTTTGTAAAAGACCCTAAGTTAAAGTTAAGGTATGAAGGTGGGAATATTTATGCATTTAGTGGACAGGACAATGATTATGGTCATTTTTTTAGAGCTAGTGACCTAATTAAGGAGATGGACTCAGAGTTTAGTGTTGATGATGTGAAGTTAAGGTGGAAATACAATTTTAAAATAATTTTTAATCAACAAATGTCAAGCTGGAAATAGGTTTAAAAACATATTAAAAAAATTAATTACACATGTACAGTCAAATATTATGCGTAATGGCACGTCATACTCCGCTAGTGAAACTTAAAGTTAGAGATCAAAAGTGTGGATGAAAAATATTTAAAAGACCGTTCTTTAAAAAAATATTTTTCGAGGAATTAAAAATAAAAGTGGCTATATTTAGAGGGACCACAACAGATCTAACCCTTGATTTTATATTATAAAAAAAGATAACTACTGTTTCTTTTTTAAAATTAATAATATAAAAATAATAATAAATATCTAACTATATCTAATATTTATAAATTCAATAAACAAACTTTTATATGAAAAATAACTAGAAAATTACTGAACAAGCGAAGGTAATATAAAATAAAATACTTTTCTTAAAATAAAATAAGAAGTGAGAAATCTTATTCCAATTTTTTTAATCTCTCTCTACTTTTTTAAATTATTTTCATCCACATTTTTTGTCCTTGGCGTCAAACCCCACTAATGGAGTATGACTTGGCATTACACGTGAAATATTTGATCGTAGAAATAATTTTTTAATATGTTCTTAAACCAATTTACAGCTTGACATTTGTTAATTAAAAATAATTTTTAAAATCTTATTTTTTTATAATTTAATAAACAGCAACTTCTCTCAAATACATTAAATTTAAATCCATTCAGTGCTTTGTCTCTATCTTTCACGCATCATCAGTGTTGAAGAGGTTCATTTTTGCTTTGAAGTTCGTAGTTTTCGTTGAAGTAGGTTAATCGTTTTTCTTTCCGCTTCTGCTAGTGAAGAACTAGTTCGAGTTGTCTTGAAGAAATTTCAGTGTGATTTTTGAAGTTGTGGTCCCAACTGTATATGCATTTAATGTCTTTCGAATTGTTTATGGATTTCAATAGTTAATGTTTCTCCTTTTTTTTTATGTGTCCCACATTTAGGGTTCTGTATTGTATGTGGTCCAATGTGCCCTGAAATGTTGTCGTGTTGACTGAAATATTGTTGACTTTATGTGAATGTAAAACCAAATTTACCCTTGATTGTATTTGTCTTGTACAAGAAATGAGAATATTTTATGTGATATTTTCACCAAGGATTCTTTTGTAAAAGACCCTAAGTTAAAGTTAAGGTATGAAGGTGGGAATATTTATGCATTTAGTGGACAGGACAATGATTATGGTCATTTTTTTAGAGCTAGTGACCTAATTAAGGAGATGGACTCAGAGTTTAGTGTTGATGATGTGAAGTTAAGGTGGAAATACAATTTTAAAATAATTTTTAATCAACAAATGTCAAGCTGGAAATAGGTTTAAAAACATATTAAAAAAATTAATTACACATGTACAGTCAAATATTATGCGTACTGGCACGTCATACTCCGCTAGTGAAACTTAAAATTAGAGATCAAAAGTGTGGATGAAAAATATTTAAAAGACCGTTCTTTAAAAAAATATTTTTCGAGGAATTAAAAATAAAAGTGGCTATATTTAGAGGGACCACAACAGATCTAACCTTTGATTTTATATTATAAAAAAAGATAACTACTGTTTCTTTTTTAAAATTAATAATATAAAAATAATAATAAATATCTAACTATATCTAATATTTATAAATTCAATAAACAAACTTTTATATGAAAAATAACTAGAAAATTACTGAACAAGCGAAGGTAATATAAAATAAAATACTTTTCTTAAAATAAAATAAGAAGTGAGAAATCTTATTCCAATTTTTTTAATCTCTCTCTACTTTTTTAAATTATTTTCATCCACATTTTTTGTCCTTGGCGTCAAACCCCACTAATGGAGTATGACTTGGCATTACACGTGAAATATTTGATCGTGGAAATAATTTTTTAATATGTTCTTAAACCAATTTACAGCTTGACATTTGTTAAGTAAAAATAATTTTTAAAATCTTATTTATTTATAATTTAATAAAAAGCAACTTCTCTCAAATACATTAAATTTAAATCCATTCAGTGTTTTGTCTCTATCTTTCACGCATCATCAGTGTTGAAGAGGTTCATTTTTGCTTTGAAGTTCGTAGTTTTCGTTGAAGTAGGTTAATCGTTTTTCTTTCCGCTTCTGCTAGTGAAGAACTAGTTCGAGCTGTCTTGAAGAAATTTCAGTGTGATTTTTGAAGTTGTGGTCCCAACTGTATATGCATTTAATGTCTTTCGAATTGTTTATGGATTTCAATAGTTAATGTTTCTCCTTTTTTTTTTGTGTCCCACATTTAGGGTTCTGTATTGTATGTGGTCCAATGTGCCCTGAAATGTTGTCGTGTTGACTGAAATATTGTTGACTTTATGTGAATGTAAAACCAAATTTACCCTTGATTGTATTTGTCTTGTACAAGAAATGAGAATATTTTATGTGATATTTTCACCAAGGATTCTTTTGTAAAAGACCCTAAGTTAAAGTTAAGGTATGAAGGTGGGAATATTTATGCATTTAGTGGACAGGACAATGATTATGGTCATTTTTTTAGAGCTAGTGACCTAATTAAGGAGATGGACTCAGAGTTTAGTGTTGATGATGTGAAGTTAAGGTGGAAATACAATTTTAAAATAATTTTTAATCAACAAATGTCAAGCTGGAAATAGGTTTAAAAACATATTAAAAAAATTAATTACACATGTACAGTCAAATATTATGCGTAATGGCACGTCATACTCCGCTAGTGAAACTTAAAGTTAGAGATCAAAAGTGTGGATGAAAAATATTTAAAAGACCGTTCTTTAAAAAAATATTTTTCGAGGAATTAAAAATAAAAGTGGCTATATTTAGAGGGACCACAACAGATCTAACCCTTGATTTTATATTATAAAAAAAGATAACTACTGTTTCTTTTTTAAAATTAATAATATAAAAATAATAATAAATATCTAACTATATCTAATATTTATAAATTCAATAAACAAACTTTTATATGAAAAATAACTAGAAAATTACTGAACAAGCGAAGGTAATATAAAATAAAATACTTTTCTTAAAATAAAATAAGAAGTGAGAAATCTTATTCCAATCTTTTTAATCTCTCTCTACTTTTTTAAATTATTTTCATCCACATTTTTTGTCCTTGGCGTCAAACCCCACTAATGGAGTATGACTTGGCATTACACGTGAAATATTTGATCGTAGAAATAATTTTTTAATATGTTCTTAAACCAATTTACAGCTTGACATTTGTTAATTAAAAATAATTTTTAAAATCTTATTTTTTTATAATTTAATAAACAGCAACTTCTCTCAAATACATTAAATTTAAATCCATTCAGTGCTTTGTCTCTATCTTTCACGCATCATCAGTGTTGAAGAGGTTCATTTTTGCTTTGAAGTTCGTAGTTTTCGTTGAAGTAGGTTAATCGTTTTTCTTTCCGCTTCTGCTAGTGAAGAACTAGTTCGAGTTGTCTTGAAGAAATTTCAGTGTGATTTTTGAAGTTGTGGTCCCAACTGTATATGCATTTAATGTCTTTCGAATTGTTTATGGATTTCAATAGTTAATGTTTCTCCTTTTTTTTTTGTGTCCCACATTTAGGGTTCTGTATTGTATGTGGTCCAATGTGCCCTGAAATGTTGTCGTGTTGACTGAAATATTGTTGACTTTATGTGAATGTAAAACCAAATTTACCCTTGATTGTATTTGTCTTGTACAAGAAATGAGAATATTTTATGTGATATTTTCACCAAGGATTCTTTTGTAAAAGACCCTAAGTTAAAGTTAAGGTATGAAGGTGGGAATATTTATGCATTTAGTGGACAGGACAATGATTATGGTCATTTTTTTAGAGCTAGTGACCTAATTAAGGAGATGGACTCAGAGTTTAGTGTTGATGATGTGAAGTTAAGGTGGAAATACAATTTTAAAATAATTTTTAATCAACAAATGTCAAGCTGGAAATAGGTTTAAAAACATATTAAAAAAATTAATTACACATGTACAGTCAAATATTATGCGTAATGGCACGTCATACTCCGCTAGTGAAACTTAAAGTTAGAGATCAAAAGTGTGGATGAAAAATATTTAAAAGACCGTTCTTTAAAAAAATATTTTTCGAGGAATTAAAAATAAAAGTGGCTATATTTAGAGGGACCACAACAGATCTAACCCTTGATTTTATATTATAAAAAAAGATAACTACTGTTTCTTTTTTAAAATTAATAATATAAAAATAATAATAAATATCTAACTATATCTAATATTTATAAATTCAATAAACAAACTTTTATATGAAAAATAACTAGAAAATTACTGAACAAGCGAAGGTAATATAAAATAAAATACTTTTCTTAAAATAAAATAAGAAGTGAGAAATCTTATTCCAATTTTTTTAATCTCTCTCTACTTTTTTAAATTATTTTCATCCACATTTTTTGTCCTTGGCGTCAAACCCCACTAATGGAGTATGACTTGGCATTACACGTGAAATATTTGATCGTGGAAATAATTTTTTAATATGTTCTTAAACCAATTTACAGCTTGACATTTGTTAATTAAAAATAATTTTTAAAATCTTATTTTTTTATAATTTAATAAACAGCAACTTCTCTCAAATACATTAAATTTAAATCCATTCAGTGCTTTGTCTCTATCTTTCACGCATCATCAGTGTTGAAGAGGTTCATTTTTGCTTTGAAGTTCGTAGTTTTCGTTGAAGTAGGTTAATCGTTTTTCTTTCCGCTTCTGCTAGTGAAGAACTAGTTCGAGTTGTCTTGAAGAAATTTCAGTGTGATTTTTGAAGTTGTGGTCCCAACTGTATATGCATTTAATGTCTTTCGAATTGTTTATGGATTTCAATAGTTAATGTTTCTCCTTTTTTTTTATGTGTCCCACATTTAGGGTTCTGTATTGTATGTGGTCCAATGTGCCCTGAAATGTTGTCGTGTTGACTGAAATATTGTTGACTTTATGTGAATGTAAAACCAAATTTACCCTTGATTGTATTTGTCTTGTACAAGAAATGAGAATATTTTATGTGATATTTTCACCAAGGATTCTTTTGTAAAAGACCCTAAGTTAAAGTTAAGGTATGAAGGTGGGAATATTTATGCATTTAGTGGACAGGACAATGATTATGGTCATTTTTTTAGAGCTAGTGACCTAATTAAGGAGATGGACTCAGAGTTTAGTGTTGATGATGTGAAGTTAAGGTGGAAATACAATTTTAAAATAATTTTTAATCAACAAATGTCAAGCTGGAAATAGGTTTAAAAACATATTAAAAAAATTAATTACACATGTACAGTCAAATATTATGCGTACTGGCACGTCATACTCCGCTAGTGAAACTTAAAATTAGAGATCAAAAGTGTGGATGAAAAATATTTAAAAGACCGTTCTTTAAAAAAATATTTTTCGAGGAATTAAAAATAAAAGTGGCTATATTTAGAGGGACCACAACAGATCTAACCTTTGATTTTATATTATAAAAAAAGATAACTACTGTTTCTTTTTTAAAATTAATAATATAAAAATAATAATAAATATCTAACTATATCTAATATTTATAAATTCAATAAACAAACTTTTATATGAAAAATAACTAGAAAATTACTGAACAAGCGAAGGTAATATAAAATAAAATACTTTTCTTAAAATAAAATAAGAAGTGAGAAATCTTATTCCAATTTTTTTAATCTCTCTCTACTTTTTTAAATTATTTTCATCCACATTTTTTGTCCTTGGCGTCAAACCCCACTAATGGAGTATGACTTGGCATTACACGTGAAATATTTGATCGTGGAAATAATTTTTTAATATGTTCTTAAACCAATTTACAGCTTGACATTTGTTAAGTAAAAATAATTTTTAAAATCTTATTTATTTATAATTTAATAAAAAGCAACTTCTCTCAAATACATTAAATTTAAATCCATTCAGTGTTTTGTCTCTATCTTTCACGCATCATCAGTGTTGAAGAGGTTCATTTTTGCTTTGAAGTTCGTAGTTTTCGTTGAAGTAGGTTAATCGTTTTTCTTTCCGCTTCTGCTAGTGAAGAACTAGTTCGAGCTGTCTTGAAGAAATTTCAGTGTGATTTTTGAAGTTGTGGTCCCAACTGTATATGCATTTAATGTCTTTCGAATTGTTTATGGATTTCAATAGTTAATGTTTCTCCTTTTTTTTTTGTGTCCCACATTTAGGGTTCTGTATTGTATGTGGTCCAATGTGCCCTGAAATGTTGTCGTGTTGACTGAAATATTGTTGACTTTATGTGAATGTAAAACCAAATTTACCCTTGATTGTATTTGTCTTGTACAAGAAATGAGAATATTTTATGTGATATTTTCACCAAGGATTCTTTTGTAAAAGACCCTAAGTTAAAGTTAAGGTATGAAGGTGGGAATATTTATGCATTTAGTGGACAGGACAATGATTATGGTCATTTTTTTAGAGCTAGTGACCTAATTAAGGAGATGGACTCAGAGTTTAGTGTTGATGATGTGAAGTTAAGGTGGAAATACAATTTTAAAATAATTTTTAATCAACAAATGTCAAGCTGGAAATAGGTTTAAAAACATATTAAAAAAATTAATTACACATGTACAGTCAAATATTATGCGTAATGGCACGTCATACTCCGCTAGTGAAACTTAAAGTTAGAGATCAAAAGTGTGGATGAAAAATATTTAAAAGACCGTTCTTTAAAAAAATATTTTTCGAGGAATTAAAAATAAAAGTGGCTATATTTAGAGGGACCACAACAGATCTAACCCTTGATTTTATATTATAAAAAAAGATAACTACTATTTCTTTTTTAAAATTAATAATATAAAAATAATAATAAATATCTAACTATATCTAATATTTATAAATTCAATAAACAAACTTTTATATGAAAAATAACTAGAAAATTACTGAACAAGCGAAGGTAATATAAAATAAAATACTTTTCTTAAAATAAAATAAGAAGTGAGAAATCTTATTCCAATTTTTTTAATCTCTCTCTACTTTTTTAAATTATTTTCATCCACATTTTTTGTCCTTGGCGTCAAACCCCACTAATGGAGTATGACTTGGCATTACACGTGAAATATTTGATCGTAGAAATAATTTTTTAATATGTTCTTAAACCAATTTACAGCTTGACATTTGTTAATTAAAAATAATTTTTAAAATCTTATTTTTTTATAATTTAATAAACAGCAACTTCTCTCAAATACATTAAATTTAAATCCATTCAGTGCTTTGTCTCTATCTTTCACGCATCATCAGTGTTGAAGAGGTTCATTTTTGCTTTGAAGTTCGTAGTTTTCGTTGAAGTAGGTTAATCGTTTTTCTTTCCGCTTCTGCTAGTGAAGAACTAGTTCGAGTTGTCTTGAAGAAATTTCAGTGTGATTTTTGAAGTTGTGGTCCCAACTGTATATGCATTTAATGTCTTTCGAATTGTTTATGGATTTCAATAGTTAATGTTTCTCCTTTTTTTTTATGTGTCCCACATTTAGGGTTCTGTATTGTATGTGGTCCAATGTGCCCTGAAATGTTGTCGTGTTGACTGAAATATTGTTGACTTTATGTGAATGTAAAACCAAATTTACCCTTGATTGTATTTGTCTTGTACAAGAAATGAGAATATTTTATGTGATATTTTCACCAAGGATTCTTTTGTAAAAGACCCTAAGTTAAAGTTAAGGTATGAAGGTGGGAATATTTATGCATTTAGTGGACAGGACAATGATTATGGTCATTTTTTTAGAGCTAGTGACCTAATTAAGGAGATGGACTCAGAGTTTAGTGTTGATGATGTGAAGTTAAGGTGGAAATACAATTTTAAAATAATTTTTAATCAACAAATGTCAAGCTGGAAATAGGTTTAAAAACATATTAAAAAAATTAATTACACATGTACAGTCAAATATTATGCGTACTGGCACGTCATACTCCGCTAGTGAAACTTAAAATTAGAGATCAAAAGTGTGGATGAAAAATATTTAAAAGACCGTTCTTTAAAAAAATATTTTTCGAGGAATTAAAAATAAAAGTGGCTATATTTAGAGGGACCACAACAGATCTAACCTTTGATTTTATATTATAAAAAAAGATAACTACTGTTTCTTTTTTAAAATTAATAATATAAAAATAATAATAAATATCTAACTATATCTAATATTTATAAATTCAATAAACAAACTTTTATATGAAAAATAACTAGAAAATTACTGAACAAGCGAAGGTAATATAAAATAAAATACTTTTCTTAAAATAAAATAAGAAGTGAGAAATCTTATTCCAATTTTTTTAATCTCTCTCTACTTTTTTAAATTATTTTCATCCACATTTTTTGTCCTTGGCGTCAAACCCCACTAATGGAGTATGACTTGGCATTACACGTGAAATATTTGATCGTGGAAATAATTTTTTAATATGTTCTTAAACCAATTTACAGCTTGACATTTGTTAAGTAAAAATAATTTTTAAAATCTTATTTATTTATAATTTAATAAAAAGCAACTTCTCTCAAATACATTAAATTTAAATCCATTCAGTGTTTTGTCTCTATCTTTCACGCATCATCAGTGTTGAAGAGGTTCATTTTTGCTTTGAAGTTCGTAGTTTTCGTTGAAGTAGGTTAATCGTTTTTCTTTCCGCTTCTGCTAGTGAAGAACTAGTTCGAGCTGTCTTGAAGAAATTTCAGTGTGATTTTTGAAGTTGTGGTCCCAACTGTATATGCATTTAATGTCTTTCGAATTGTTTATGGATTTCAATAGTTAATGTTTCTCCTTTTTTTTTTGTGTCCCACATTTAGGGTTCTGTATTGTA
The DNA here is from genome assembly GCA_022829125.1 of Lathyrus tuberosus. Classification (NCBI taxonomy): domain Eukaryota; kingdom Viridiplantae; phylum Streptophyta; class Magnoliopsida; order Fabales; family Fabaceae; genus Lathyrus; species Lathyrus tuberosus. Next base: position 12,185,926 of record JALAZF010000141.1, read on the forward strand.
TGTGGTCCAATGTGCCCTGAAATGTTGTCGTGTTGACTGAAATATTGTTGACTTTATGTGAATGTAAAACCAAATTTACCCTTGATTGTATTTGTCTTGTACAAGAAATGAGAATATTTTATGTGATATTTTCACCAAGGATTCTTTTGTAAAAGACCCTAAGTTAAAGTTAAGGTATGAAGGTGGGAATATTTATGCATTTAGTGGACAGGACAATGATTATGGTCATTTTTTTAGAGCTAGTGACCTAATTAAGGAGATGGACTCAGAGTTTAGTGTTGATGATGTGAAGTTAAGGTGGAAATACAATTTTAAAATAATTTTTAATCAACAAATGTCAAGCTGGAAATAGGTTTAAAAACATATTAAAAAAATTAATTACACATGTACAGTCAAATATTATGCGTAATGGCACGTCATACTCCGCTAGTGAAACTTAAAGTTAGAGATCAAAAGTGTGGATGAAAAATATTTAAAAGACCGTTCTTTAAAAAAATATTTTTCGAGGAATTAAAAATAAAAGTGGCTATATTTAGAGGGACCACAACAGATCTAACCCTTGATTTTATATTATAAAAAAAGATAACTACTGTTTCTTTTTTAAAATTAATAATATAAAAATAATAATAAATATCTAACTATATCTAATATTTATAAATTCAATAAACAAACTTTTATATGAAAAATAACTAGAAAATTACTGAACAAGCGAAGGTAATATAAAATAAAATACTTTTCTTAAAATAAAATAAGAAGTGAGAAATCTTATTCCAATCTTTTTAATCTCTCTCTACTTTTTTAAATTATTTTCATCCACATTTTTTGTCCTTGGCGTCAAACCCCACTAATGGAGTATGACTTGGCATTACACGTGAAATATTTGATCGTGGAAATAATTTTTTAATATGTTCTTAAACCAATTTACAGCTTGACATTTGTTAATTAAAAATAATTTTTAAAATCTTATTTATTTATAATTTAATAAAAAGCAACTTCTCTCAAATACATTAAATTTAAATCCATTCAGTGCTTTGTCTCTATCTTTCACGCATCATCAGTGTTGAAGAGGTTCATTTTTGCTTTGAAGTTCGTAGTTTTCGTTGAAGTAGGTTAATCGTTTTTCTTTCCGCTTCTGCTAGTGAAGAACTAGTTCGAGCTGTCTTGAAGAAATTTCAGTGTGATTTTTGAAGTTGTGGTCCCAACTGTATATGCATTTAATGTCTTTCGAATTGTTTATGGATTTCAATAGTTAATGTTTCTCCTTTTTTTTTATGTGTCCCACATTTAGGGTTCTGTATTGTATGTGGTCCAATGTGCCCTGAAATGTTGTCGTGTTGACTGAAATATTGTTGACTTTATGTGAATGTAAAACCAAATTTACCCTTGATTGTATTTGTCTTGTACAAGAAATGAGAATATTTTATGTGATATTTTCACCAAGGATTCTTTTGTAAAAGACCCTAAGTTAAAGTTAAGGTATGAAGGTGGGAATATTTATGCATTTAGTGGACAGGACAATGATTATGGTCATTTTTTTAGAGCTAGTGACCTAATTAAGGAGATGGACTCAGAGTTTAGTGTTGATGATGTGAAGTTAAGGTGGAAATACAATTTTAAAATAATTTTTAATCAACAAATGTCAAGCTGGAAATAGGTTTAAAAACATATTAAAAAAATTAATTACACATGTACAGTCAAATATTATGCGTACTGGCACGTCATACTCCGCTAGTGAAACTTAAAATTAGAGATCAAAAGTGTGGATGAAAAATATTTAAAAGACTGTTCTTTAAAAAAATATTTTTCGAGGAATTAAAAATAAAAGTGGCTATATTTAGAGGGACCACAACAGATCTAACCCTTGATTTTATATTATAAAAAAAGATAACTACTGTTTCTTTTTTAAAATTAATAATATAAAAATAATAATAAATATCTAACTATATCTAATATTTATAAATTCAATAAACAAACTTTTATATGAAAAATAACTAGAAAATTACTGAACAAGCGAAGGTAATATAAAATAAAATACTTTTCTTAAAATAAAATAAGAAGTGAGAAATCTTATTCCAATTTTTTTAATCTCTCTCTACTTTTTTAAATTATTTTCATCCACATTTTTTGTCCTTGGCGTCAAACCCCACTAATGGAGTATGACTTGGCATTACACGTGAAATATTTGATCGTGGAAATAATTTTTTAATATGTTCTTAAACCAATTTACTGCTTGACATTTGTTAATTAAAAATAATTTTTAAAATCTTATTTATTTATAATTTAATAAAAAGCAACTTCTCTCAAATACATTAAATTTAAATCCATTCAGTGCTTTGTCTCTATCTTTCACGCATCATCAGTGTTGAAGAGGTTCATTTTTGCTTTGAAGTTCGTAGTTTTCGTTGAAGTAGGTTAATCGTTTTTCTTTCCGCTTCTGCTAGTGAAGGACTAGTTCGAGCTGTCTTGAAGAAATTTCAGTGTGATTTTTGAAGTTGTGGTCCCAACTGTATATGCATTTAATGTCTTTCAAATTGTTTATGGATTTCAATAGTTAATGTTTCTCCTTTTTTTTTATGTGTCCCACATTTAGGGTTCTGTATTGTATGTGGTCCAATGTGCCCTGAAATGTTGTCGTGTTGACTGAAATATTGTTGACTTTATGTGAATGTAAAACCAAATTTACCCTTGATTGTATTTGTCTTGTACAAGAAATGAGAATATTTTATGTGATATTTTCACCAAGGATTCTTTTGTAAAAGACCCTAAGTTAAAGTTAAGGTATGAAGGTGGGAATATTTATGCATTTAGTGGACAGGACAATGATTATGGTCATTTTTTTAGAGCTAGTGACCTAATTAAGGAGATGGACTCAGAGTTTAGTGTTGATGATGTGAAGTTAAGGTGGAAATACAATTTTAAAATAATTTTTAATCAACAAATGTCAAGCTGGAAATAGGTTTAAAAACATATTAAAAAAATTAATTACACATGTACAGTCAAATATTATGCGTACTGGCACGTCATACTCCGCTAGTGAAACTTAAAATTAGAGATCAAAAGTGTGGATGAAAAATATTTAAAAGACCGTTCTTTAAAAAAATATTTTTCGAGGAATTAAAAATAAAAGTGGCTATATTTAGAGGGACCACAACAGATCTAACCCTTGATTTTATATTATAAAAAAAGATAACTACTGTTTCTTTTTTAAAATTAATAATATAAAAATAATAATAAATATCTAACTATATCTAATATTTATAAATTCAATAAACAAACTTTTATATGAAAAATAACTAGAAAATTACTGAACAAGCGAAGGTAATATAAAATAAAATACTTTTCTTAAAATAAAATAAGAAGTGAGAAATCTTATTCCAATTTTTTTAATCTCTCTCTACTTTTTTAAATTATTTTCATCCACATTTTTTGTCCTTGGCGTCAAACCCCACTAATGGAGTATGACTTGGCATTACACGTGAAATATTTGATCGTGGAAATAATTTTTTAATATGTTCTTAAACCAATTTACTGCTTGACATTTGTTAATTAAAAATAATTTTTAAAATCTTATTTATTTATAATTTAATAAAAAGCAACTTCTCTCAAATACATTAAATTTAAATCCATTCAGTGCTTTGTCTCTATCTTTCACGCATCATCAGTGTTGAAGAGGTTCATTTTTGCTTTGAAGTTCGTAGTTTTCGTTGAAGTAGGTTAATCGTTTTTCTTTCCGCTTCTGCTAGTGAAGGACTAGTTCGAGCTGTCTTGAAGAAATTTCAGTGTGATTTTTGAAGTTGTGGTCCCAACTGTATATGCATTTAATGTCTTTCAAATTGTTTATGGATTTCAATAGTTAATGTTTCTCCTTTTTTTTTATGTGTCCCACATTTAGGGTTCTGTATTGTATGTGGTCCAATGTGCCCTGAAATGTTGTCGTGTTGACTGAAATATTGTTGACTTTATGTGAATGTAAAACCAAATTTACCCTTGATTGTATTTGTCTTGTACAAGAAATGAGAATATTTTATGTGATATTTTCACCAAGGATTCTTTTGTAAAAGACCCTAAGTTAAAGTTAAGGTATGAAGGTGGGAATATTTATGCATTTAGTGGACAGGACAATGATTATGGTCATTTTTTTAGAGCTAGTGACCTAATTAAGGAGATGGACTCAGAGTTTAGTGTTGATGATGTGAAGTTAAGGTGGAAATACAATTTTAAAATAATTTTTAATCAACAAATGTCAAGCTGGAAATAGGTTTAAAAACATATTAAAAAAATTAATTACACATGTACAGTCAAATATTATGCGTACTGGCACGTCATACTCCGCTAGTGAAACTTAAAATTAGAGATCAAAAGTGTGGATGAAAAATATTTAAAAGACCGTTCTTTAAAAAAATATTTTTCGAGGAATTAAAAATAAAAGTGGCTATATTTAGAGGGACCACAACAGATCTAACCCTTGATTTTATATTATAAAAAAAGATAACTACTGTTTCTTTTTTAAAATTAATAATATAAAAATAATAATAAATATCTAACTATATCTAATATTTATAAATTCAATAAACAAACTTTTATATGAAAAATAACTAGAAAATTACTGAACAAGCGAAGGTAATATAAAATAAAATACTTTTCTTAAAATAAAATAAGAAGTGAGAAATCTTATTCCAATTTTTTTAATCTCTCTCTACTTTTTTAAATTATTTTCATCCACATTTTTTGTCCTTGGCGTCAAACCCCACTAATGGAGTATGACTTGGCATTACACGTGAAATATTTGATCGTGGAAATAATTTTTTAATATGTTCTTAAACCAATTTACAGCTTGACATTTGTTAATTAAAAATAATTTTTAAAATCTTATTTATTTATAATTTAATAAAAAGTAACTTCTCTCAAATACATTAAATTTAAATCCATTCAGTGTTTTGTCTCTATCTTTCACGCATCATCAGTGTTGAAGAGGTTCATTTTTGCTTTGAAGTTCGTAGTTTTCGTTGAAGTAGGTTAATCGTTTTTCTTTCCGCTTCTGCTAGTGAAGAACTAGTTCGAGCTGTCTTGAAGAAATTTCAGTGTGATTTTTGAAGTTGTGGTCCCAACTGTATATGCATTTAATGTCTTTCGAATTGTTTATGGATTTCAATAGTTAATGTTTCTCCTTTTTTTTTTGTGTCCCACATTTAGGGTTCTGTATTGTATGTGGTCCAATGTGCCCTGAAATGTTGTCGTGTTGACTGAAATATTGTTGACTTTATGTGAATGTAAAACCAAATTTACCCTTGATTGTATTTGTCTTGTACAAGAAATGAGAATATTTTATGTGATATTTTCACCAAGGATTCTTTTGTAAAAGACCCTAAGTTAAAGTTAAGGTATGAAGGTGGGAATATTTATGCATTTAGTGGACAGGACAATGATTATGGTCATTTTTTTAGAGCTAGTGACCTAATTAAGGAGATGGACTCAGAGTTTAGTGTTGATGATGTGAAGTTAAGGTGGAAATACAATTTTAAAATAATTTTTAATCAACAAATGTCAAGCTGGAAATAGGTTTAAAAACATATTAAAAAAATTAATTACACATGTACAGTCAAATATTATGCGTAATGGCACGTCATACTCCGCTAGTGAAACTTAAAGTTAGAGATCAAAAGTGTGGATGAAAAATATTTAAAAGACCGTTCTTTAAAAAAATATTTTTCGAGGAATTAAAAATAAAAGTGGCTATATTTAGAGGGACCACAACAGATCTAACCCTTGATTTTATATTATAAAAAAAGATAACTACTGTTTCTTTTTTAAAATTAATAATATAAAAATAATAATAAATATCTAACTATATCTAATATTTATGAATTCAATAAACAAACTTTTATATGAAAAATAACTAGAAAATTACTGAACAAGCGAAGGTAATATAAAATAAAATACTTTTCTTAAAATAAAATAAGAAGTGAGAAATCTTATTCCAATTTTTTTAATCTCTCTCTACTTTTTTAAATTATTTTCATCCACATTTTTTGTCCTTGGCGTCAAACCCCACTAATGGAGTATGACTTGGCATTACACGTGAAATATTTAATCGTAGAAATAATTTTTTAATATGTTCTTAAACCAATTTACAGCTTGACATTTGTTAATTAAAAATAATTTTTAAAATCTTATTTATTTATAATTTAATAAAAAGCAACTTCTCTCAAATACATTAAATTTAAATCCATTCAGTGCTTTGTCTCTATCTTTCACGCATCATCAGTGTTGAAGAGGTTCATTTTTGCTTTGAAGTTCGTAGTTTTCGTTGAAGTAGGTTAATCGTTTTTCTTTCCGCTTCTGCTAGTGAAGAACTAGTTCGAGCTGTCTTGAAGAAATTTCAGTGTGATTTTTGAAGTTGTGGTCCCAACTGTATATGCATTTAATGTCTTTCGAATTGTTTATGGATTTCAATAGTTAATGTTTCTCCTTTTTTTTATGTGTCCCACATTTAGGGTTCTGTATTGTATGTGGTCCAATGTGCCCTGAAATGTTGTCGTGTTGACTGAAATATTGTTGACTTTATATGAATGTAAAACCAAATTTACCCTTGATTGTATTTGTCTTGTACAAGAAATGAGAATATTTTATGTGATATTTTCACCAAGGATTCTTTTGTAAAAGACCCTAAGTTAAAGTTAAGGTATGAAGGTGGGAATATTTATGCATTTAGTGGACAGGACAATGATTATGGTCATTTTTTTAGAGCTAGTGACCTAATTAAGGAGATGGACTCAGAGTTTAGTGTTGATGATGTGAAGTTAAGGTGGAAATACAATTTTAAAATAATTTTTAATCAACAAATGTCAAGCTGGAAATAGGTTTAAAAACATATTAAAAAAATTAATTACACATGTACAGTCAAATATTATGCGTAATGGCACGTCATACTCCGCTAGTGAAACTTAAAGTTAGAGATCAAAAGTGTGGATGAAAAATATTTAAAAGACCGTTCTTTAAAAAAATATTTTTCGAGGAATTAAAAATAAAAGTGGCTATATTTAGAGGGACCACAACAGATCTAACCCTTGATTTTATATTATAAAAAAAGATAACTACTGTTTCTTTTTTAAAATTAATAATATAAAAATAATAATAAATATCTAACTATATCTAATATTTATAAATTCAATAAACAAACTTTTATATGAAAAATAACTAGAAAATTACTGAACAAGCGAAGGTAATATAAAATAAAATACTTTTCTTAAAATAAAATAAGAAGTGAGAAATCTTATTCCAATTTTTTTAATCTCTCTCTACTTTTTTAAATTATTTTCATCCACATTTTTTGTCCTTGGCGTCAAACCCCACTAATGGAGTATGACTTGGCATTACACGTGAAATATTTGATCGTAGAAATAATTTTTTAATATGTTCTTAAACCAATTTACAGCTTGACATTTGTTAATTAAAACTAATTTTTAAAATCTTATTTTTTTATAATTTAATAAACAGCAACTTCTCTCAAATACATTAAATTTAAATCCATTCAGTGCTTTGTCTCTATCTTTCACGCATCATCAGTGTTGAAGAGGTTCATTTTTGCTTTGAAGTTCGTAGTTTTCGTTGATGTAGGTTAATCATTTTTCTTTCCGCTTCTGCTAGTGAAGAACTAGTTCGAGCTGTCTTGAAGAAATTTCAGTGTGATTTTTGAAGTTGTGGTCCCAACTGTATATGCATTTAATGTCTTTCGAATTGTTTATGGATTTCAATAGTTAATGTTTCTCCTTTTTTTTTATGTGTCCCACATTTAGGGTTCTGTATTGTATGTGGTCCAATGTGCCCTGAAATGTTGTCGTGTTGACTGAAATATTGTTGACTTTATGTGAATGTAAAACGAAATTTACCCTTGATTGTATTTGTCTTGTACAAGAAATGAGAATATTTTATGTGATATTTTCACCAAGGATTCTTTTGTAAAAGACCCTAAGTTAAAGTTAAGGTATGAAGGTGGGAATATTTATGCATTTAGTGGACAGGACAATGATTATGGTCATTTTTTTAGAGCTAGTGACCTAATTAAGGAGATGGACTCAGAGTTTAGTGTTGATGATGTGAAGTTAAGGTGGAAATACAATTTTAAAATAATTTTTAATCAACAAATGTCAAGCTGGAAATAGGTTTAAAAGCATATTAAAAAAATTAATTACACATGTACAGTCAAATATTATGCGTACTGGCACGTCATACTCCGCTAGTGAAACTTAAAATTAGAGATCAAAAGTGTGGATGAAAAATATTTAAAAGACCGTTCTTTAAAAAAATATTTTTCGAGGAATTAAAAATAAAAGTGGCTATATTTAGAGGGACCACAACAGATCTAACCCTTGATTTTATATTATAAAAAAAGATAACTACTGTTTCTTTTTTAAAATTAATAATATAAAAATAATAATAAATATCTAACTATATCTAATATTTATAAATTCAATAAACAAACTTTTATATGAAAAATAACTAGAAAATTACTGAACAAGCGAAGGTAATATAAAATAAAATACTTTTCTTAAAATAAAATAAGAAGTGAGAAATCTTATTCCAATTTTTTTAATCTCTCTCTACTTTTTTAAATTATTTTCATCCACATTTTTTGTCCTTGGCGTCAAACCCCACTAATGGAGTATGACTTGGCATTACACGTGAAATATTTGATCGTGGAAATAATTTTTTAATATGTTCTTAAACCAATTTACAGCTTGACATTTGTTAATTAAAAATAATTTTTAAAATCTTATTTATTTATAATTTAATAAAAAGCAACTTCTCTCAAATACATTAAATTTAAATCCATTCAGTGTTTTGTCTCTATCTTTCACGCATCATCAGTGTTGAAGAGGTTCATTTTTGCTTTGAAGTTCGTAGTTTTCGTTGAAGTAGGTTAATCGTTTTTCTTTCCGCTTCTGCTAGTGAAGAACTAGTTCGAGCTGTCTTGAAGAAATTTCAGTGTGATTTTTGAAGTTGTGGTCCCAACTGTATATGCATTTAATGTCTTTCGAATTGTTTATGGATTTCAATAGTTAATGTTTCTCCTTTTTTTTTATGTGTCCCACATTTAGGGTTCTGTATTGTATGTGGTCCAATGTGCCCTGAAATGTTGTCGTGTTGACTGAAATATTGTTGACTTTATGTGAATGTAAAATGAAATTTACCCTTGATTGTATTTGTCTTGTACAAGAAATGAGAATATTTTATGTGATATTTTCACCAAGGATTCTTTTGTAAAAGACCCTAAGTTAAAGTTAAGGTATGAAGGTGGGAATATTTATGCATTTAGTGGACAGGACAATGATTATGGTCATTTTTTTAGAGCTAGTGACCTAATTAAGGAGATGGACTCAGAGTTTAGTGTTGATGATGTGAAGTTAAGGTGGAAATACAATTTTAAAATAATTTTTAATCAACAAATGTCAAGCTGGAAATAGGTTTAAAAACATATTAAAAAAATTAATTACACATGTACAGTCAAATATTATGCGTACTGGCACGTCATACTCCGCTAGTGAAACTTAAAATTAGAGATCAAAAGTGTGGATGAAAAATATTTAAAAGACCGTTCTTTAAAAAAATATTTTTTGAGGAATTAAAAATAAAAGTGGCTATATTTAGAGGGACCACAACAGATCTAACCCTTGATTTTATATTATAAAAAAAGATAACTACTGTTTCTTTTTTAAAATTAATAATATAAAAATAATAATAAATATCTAACTATATCTAATATTTATAAATTCAATAAACAAACTTTTATATGAAAAATAACTAGAAAATTACTGAACAAGCGAAGGTAATATAAAATAAAATACTTTTCTTAAAATAAAATAAGAAGTGAGAAATCTTATTCCAATTTTTTTAATCTCTCTCTACTTTTTTAAATTATTTTCATCCACATTTTTTGTCCTTGGCGTCAAACCCCACTAATGGAGTATGACTTGGCATTACACGTGAAATATTTGATCGTGGAAATAATTTTTTAATATGTTCTTAAACCAATTTACAGCTTGACATTTGTTAATTAAAAATAATTTTTAAAATCTTATTTATTTATAATTTAATAAAAAGTAACTTCTCTCAAATACATTAAATTTAAATCCATTCAGTGTTTTGTCTCTATCTTTCACGCATCATCAGTGTTGAAGAGGTTCATTTTTGCTTTGAAGTTCGTAGTTTTCGTTGAAGTAGGTTAATCGTTTTTCTTTCCGCTTCTGCTAGTGAAGAACTAGTTCGAGCTGTCTTGAAGAAATTTCAGTGTGATTTTTGAAGTTGTGGTCCCAACTGTATATGCATTTAATGTCTTTCGAATTGTTTATGGATTTCAATAGTTAATGTTTCTCCTTTTTTTTTTGTGTCCCACATTTAGGGTTCTGTATTGTATGTGGTCCAATGTGCCCTGAAATGTTGTCGTGTTGACTGAAATATTGTTGACTTTATGTGAATGTAAAACCAAATTTACCCTTGATTGTATTTGTCTTGTACAAGAAATGAGAATATTTTATGTGATATTTTCACCAAGGATTCTTTTGTAAAAGACCCTAAGTTAAAGTTAAGGTATGAAGGTGGGAATATTTATGCATTTAGTGGACAGGACAATGATTATGGTCATTTTTTTAGAGCTAGTGACCTAATTAAGGAGATGGACTCAGAGTTTAGTGTTGATGATGTGAAGTTAAGGTGGAAATACAATTTTAAAATAATTTTTAATTAACAAATGTCAAGCTGGAAATAGGTTTAAAAACATATTAAAAAAATTAATTACACATGTACAGTCAAATATTATGCGTAATGGCACGTCATACTCCGCTAGTGAAACTTAAAGTTAGAGATCAAAAGTGTGGATGAAAAATATTTAAAAGACCGTTCTTTAAAAAAATATTTTTCGAGGAATTAAAAATAAAAGTGGCTATATTTAGAGGGACCACAACAGATCTAACCCTTGATTTTATATTATAAAAAAAGATAACTACTGTTTCTTTTTTAAAATTAATAATATAAAAATAATAATAAATATCTAACTATATCTAATATTTATAAATTCAATAAACAAACTTTTATATGAAAAATAACTAGAAAATTACTGAACAAGCGAAGGTAATATAAAATAAAATACTTTTCTTAAAATAAAATAAGAAGTGAGAAATCTTATTCCAATTTTTTTAATCTCTCTCTACTTTTTTAAATTATTTTCATCCACATTTTTTGTCCTTGGCGTCAAACCCCACTAATGGAGTATGACTTGGCATTACACGTGAAATATTTGATCGTAGAAATAATTTTTTAATATGTTCTTAAACCAATTTACAGCTTGACATTTGTTAATTAAAAATAATTTTTAAAATCTTATTTTTTTATAATTTAATAAACAGCAACTTCTCTCAAATACATTAAATTTAAATCCATTCAGTGCTTTGTCTCTATCTTTCACGCATCATCAGTGTTGAAGAGGTTCATTTTTGCTTTGAAGTTCGTAGTTTTCGTTGATGTAGGTTAATCATTTTTCTTTCCGCTTCTGCTAGTGAAGAACTAGTTCGAGCTGTCTTGAAGAAATTTCAGTGTGATTTTTGAAGTTGTGGTCCCAACTGTATATGCATTTAATGTCTTTCGAATTGTTTATGGATTTCAATAGTTAATGTTTCTCCTTTTTTTTTTGTGTCCCACATTTAGGGTTCTGTATTGTATGTGGTCCAATGTGCCCTGAAATGTTGTCGTGTTGACTGAAATATTGTTGACTTTATGTGAATGTAAAACCAAATTTACCCTTGATTGTATTTGTCTTGTACAAGAAATGAGAATATTTTATGTGATATTTTCACCAAGGATTCTTTTGTAAAAGACCCTAAGTTAAAGTTAAGGTATGAAGGTGGGAATATTTATGCATTTAGTGGACAGGACAATGATTATGGTCATTTTTTTAGAGCTAGTGACCTAATTAAGGAGATGGACTCAGAGTTTAGTGTTGATGATGTGAAGTTAAGGTGGAAATACAATTTTAAAATAATTTTTAATCAACAAATGTCAAGCTGGAAATAGGTTTAAAAGCATATTAAAAAAATTAATTACACATGTACAGTCAAATATTATGCGTACTGGCACGTCATACTCCGCTAGTGAAACTTAAAATTAGAGATCAAAAGTGTGGATGAAAAATATTTAAAAGACCGTTCTTTAAAAAAATATTTTTCGAGGAATTAAAAATAAAAGTGGCTATATTTAGAGGGACCACAACAGATCTAACCCTTGATTTTATATTATAAAAAAAGATAACTACTGTTTCTTTTTTAAAATTAATAATATAAAAATAATAATAAATATCTAACTATATCTAATATTTATAAATTCAATAAACAAACTTTTATATGAAAAATAACTAGAAAATTACTGAACAAGCGAAGGTAATATAAAATAAAATACTTTTCTTAAAATAAAATAAGAAGTGAGAAATCTTATTCCAATTTTTTTAATCTCTCTCTACTTTTTTAAATTATTTTCATCCACATTTTTTGTCCTTGGCGTCAAACCCCACTAATGGAGTATGACTTGGCATTACACGTGAAATATTTGATCGTGGAAATAATTTTTTAATATGTTCTTAAACCAATTTACAGCTTGACATTTGTTAATTAAAAATAATTTTTAAAATCTTATTTATTTATAATTTAATAAAAAGCAACTTCTCTCAAATACATTAAATTTAAATCCATTCAGTGTTTTGTCTCTATCTTTCACGCATCATCAGTGTTGAAGAGGTTCATTTTTGCTTTGAAGTTCGTAGTTTTCGTTGAAGTAGGTTAATCGTTTTTCTTTCCGCTTCTGCTAGTGAAGAACTAGTTCGAGCTGTCTTGAAGAAATTTCAGTGTGATTTTTGAAGTTGTGGTCCCAACTGTATATGCATTTAATGTCTTTCGAATTGTTTATGGATTTCAATAGTTAATGTTTCTCCTTTTTTTTTATGTGTCCCACATTTAGGGTTCTGTATTGTATGTGGTCCAATGTGCCCTGAAATGTTGTCGTGTTGACTGAAATATTGTTGACTTTATGTGAATGTAAAATGAAATTTACCCTTGATTGTATTTGTCTTGTACAAGAAATGAGAATATTTTATGTGATATTTTCACCAAGGATTCTTTTGTAAAAGACCCTAAGTTAAAGTTAAGGTATGAAGGTGGGAATATTTATGCATTTAGTGGACAGGACAATGATTATGGTCATTTTTTTAGAGCTAGTGACCTAATTAAGGAGATGGACTCAGAGTTTAGTGTTGATGATGTGAAGTTAAGGTGGAAATACAATTTTAAAATAATTTTTAATTAACAAATGTCAAGCTGGAAATAGGTTTAAAAACATATTAAAAAAATTAATTACACATGTACAGTCAAATATTATGCGTAATGGCACGTCATACTCCGCTAGTGAAACTTAAAGTTAGAGATCAAAAGTGTGGATGAAAAATATTTAAAAGACCGTTCTTTAAAAAAATATTTTTCGAGGAATTAAAAATAAAAGTGGCTATATTTAGAGGGACCACAACAGATCTAACCCTTGATTTTATATTATAAACAAAGATAACTACTGTTTCTTTTTTAAAATTAATAATATAAAAATAATAATAAATATCTAACTATATCTAATATTTATGAATTCAATAAACAAACTTTTATATGAAAAATAACTAGAAAATTACTGAACAAGCGAAGGTAATATAAAATAAAATACTTTTCTTAAAATAAAATAAGAAGTGAGAAATCTTATTCCAATTTTTTTAATCTCTCTCTACTTTTTTAAATTATTTTCATCCACATTTTTTGTCCTTGGCGTCAAACCCCACTAATGGAGTATGACTTGGCATTACACGTGAAATATTTAATCGTAGAAATAATTTTTTAATATGTTCTTAAACCAATTTACAGCTTGACATTTGTTAATTAAAAATAATTTTTAAAATCTTATTTATTTATAATTTAATAAAAAGCAACTTCTCTCAAATACATTAAATTTAAATCCATTCAGTGCTTTGTCTCTATCTTTCACGCATCATCAGTGTTGAAGAGGTTCATTTTTGCTTTGAAGTTCGTAGTTTTCGTTGAAGTAGGTTAATCCTTTTTCTTTCCGCTTCTGCTAGTGAAGAACTAGTTCGAGCTGTCTTGAAGAAATTTCAGTGTGATTTTTGAAGTTGTGGTCCCAACTGTATATGCATTTAATGTCTTTCGAATTGTTTATGGATTTCAATAGTTAATGTTTCTCCTTTTTTTTATGTGTCCCACATTTAGGGTTCTGTATTGTATGTGGTCCAATGTGCCCTGAAATGTTGTCGTGTTGACTGAAATATTGTTGACTTTATATGAATGTAAAACCAAATTTACCCTTGATTGTATTTGTCTTGTACAAGAAATGAGAATATTTTATGTGATATTTTCACCAAGGATTCTTTTGTAAAAGACCCTAAGTTAAAGTTAAGGTATGGAGGTGGGAATATTTATGCATTTAGTGGACAGGACAATGATTATGGTCATTTTTTTAGAGCTAGTGACCTAATTAAGGAGATGGACTCAGAGTTTAGTGTTGATGATGTGAAGTTAAGGTGGAAATACAATTTTAAAATAATTTTTAATTAACAAATGTCAAGCTGGAAATAGGTTTAAAAACATATTAAAAAAATTAATTACACATGTACAGTCAAATATTATGCGTAATGGCACGTCATACTCCGCTAGTGAAACTTAAAGTTAGAGATCAAAAGTGTGGATGAAAAATATTTAAAAGACCGTTCTTTAAAAAAATATTTTTCGAGGAATTAAAAATAAAAGTGGCTATATTTAGAGGGACCACAACAGATCTAACCCTTGATTTTATATTATAAAAAAAGATAACTACTGTTTCTTTTTTAAAATTAATAATATAAAAATAATAATAAATATCTAACTATATCTAATATTTATAAATTCAATAAACAAACTTTTATATGAAAAATAACTAGAAAATTACTGAACAAGCGAAGGTAATATAAAATAAAATACTTTTCTTAAAATAAAATAAGAAGTGAGAAATCTTATTCCAATTTTTTTAATCTCTCTCTACTTTTTTAAATTATTTTCATCCACATTTTTTGTCCTTGGCGTCAAACCCCACTAATGGAGTATGACTTGGCATTACACGTGAAATATTTGATCGTAGAAATAATTTTTTAATATGTTCTTAAACCAATTTACAGCTTGACATTTGTTAATTAAAAATAATTTTTAAAATCTTATTTTTTTATAATTTAATAAACAGCAACTTCTCTCAAATACATTAAATTTAAATCCATTCAGTGCTTTGTCTCTATCTTTCACGCATCATCAGTGTTGAAGAGGTTCATTTTTGCTTTGAAGTTCGTAGTTTTCGTTGATGTAGGTTAATCATTTTTCTTTCCGCTTCTGCTAGTGAAGAACTAGTTCGAGCTGTCTTGAAGAAATTTCAGTGTGATTTTTGAAGTTGTGGTCCCAACTGTATATGCATTTAATGTCTTTCGAATTGTTTATGGATTTCAATAGTTAATGTTTCTCCTTTTTTTTTTGTGTCCCACATTTAGGGTTCTGTATTGTATGTGGTCCAATGTGCCCTGAAATGTTGTCGTGTTGACTGAAATATTGTTGACTTTATGTGAATGTAAAACCAAATTTACCCTTGATTGTATTTGTCTTGTACAAGAAATGAGAATATTTTATGTGATATTTTCACCAAGGATTCTTTTGTAAAAGACCCTAAGTTAAAGTTAAGGTATGAAGGTGGGAATATTTATGCATTTAGTGGACAGGACAATGATTATGGTCATTTTTTTAGAGCTAGTGACCTAATTAAGGAGATGGACTCAGAGTTTAGTGTTGATGATGTGAAGTTAAGGTGGAAATACAATTTTAAAATAATTTTTAATCAACAAATGTCAAGCTGGAAATAGGTTTAAAAGCATATTAAAAAAATTAATTACACATGTACAGTCAAATATTATGCGTACTGGCACGTCATACTCCGCTAGTGAAACTTAAAATTAGAGATCAAAAGTGTGGATGAAAAATATTTAAAAGACCGTTCTTTAAAAAAATATTTTTCGAGGAATTAAAAATAAAAGTGGCTATATTTAGAGGGACCACAACAGATCTAACCCTTGATTTTATATTATAAAAAAAGATAACTACTGTTTCTTTTTTAAAATTAATAATATAAAAATAATAATAAATATCTAACTATATCTAATATTTATAAATTCAATAAACAAACTTTTATATGAAAAATAACTAGAAAATTACTGAACAAGCGAAGGTAATATAAAATAAAATACTTTTCTTAAAATAAAATAAGAAGTGAGAAATCTTATTCCAATTTTTTTAATCTCTCTCTACTTTTTTAAATTATTTTCATCCACATTTTTTGTCCTTGGCGTCAAACCCCACTAATGGAGTATGACTTGGCATTACACGTGAAATATTTGATCGTGGAAATAATTTTTTAATATGTTCTTAAACCAATTTACAGCTTGACATTTGTTAATTAAAAATAATTTTTAAAATCTTATTTATTTATAATTTAATAAAAAGCAACTTCTCTCAAATACATTAAATTTAAATCCATTCAGTGTTTTGTCTCTATCTTTCACGCATCATCAGTGTTGAAGAGGTTCATTTTTGCTTTGAAGTTCGTAGTTTTCGTTGAAGTAGGTTAATCGTTTTTCTTTCCGCTTCTGCTAGTGAAGAACTAGTTCGAGCTGTCTTGAAGAAATTTCAGTGTGATTTTTGAAGTTGTGGTCCCAACTGTATATGCATTTAATGTCTTTCGAATTGTTTATGGATTTCAATAGTTAATGTTTCTCCTTTTTTTTTATGTGTCCCACATTTAGGGTTCTGTATTGTATGTGGTCCAATGTGCCCTGAAATGTTGTCGTGTTGACTGAAATATTGTTGACTTTATGTGAATGTAAAATGAAATTTACCCTTGATTGTATTTGTCTTGTACAAGAAATGAGAATATTTTATGTGATATTTTCACCAAGGATTCTTTTGTAAAAGACCCTAAGTTAAAGTTAAGGTATGAAGGTGGGAATATTTATGCATTTAGTGGACAGGACAATGATTATGGTCATTTTTTTAGAGCTAGTGACCTAATTAAGGAGATGGACTCAGAGTTTAGTGTTGATGATGTGAAGTTAAGGTGGAAATACAATTTTAAAATAATTTTTAATTAACAAATGTCAAGCTGGAAATAGGTTTAAAAACATATTAAAAAAATTAATTACACATGTACAGTCAAATATTATGCGTAATGGCACGTCATACTCCGCTAGTGAAACTTAAAGTTAGAGATCAAAAGTGTGGATGAAAAATATTTAAAAGACCGTTCTTTAAAAAAATATTTTTCGAGGAATTAAAAATAAAAGTGGCTATATTTAGAGGGACCACAACAGATCTAACCCTTGATTTTATATTATAAACAAAGATAACTACTGTTTCTTTTTTAAAATTAATAATATAAAAATAATAATAAATATCTAACTATATCTAATATTTATGAATTCAATAAACAAACTTTTATATGAAAAATAACTAGAAAATTACTGAACAAGCGAAGGTAATATAAAATAAAATACTTTTCTTAAAATAAAATAAGAAGTGAGAAATCTTATTCCAATTTTTTTAATCTCTCTCTACTTTTTTAAATTATTTTCATCCACATTTTTTGTCCTTGGCGTCAAACCCCACTAATGGAGTATGACTTGGCATTACACGTGAAATATTTAATCGTAGAAATAATTTTTTAATATGTTCTTAAACCAATTTACAGCTTGACATTTGTTAATTAAAAATAATTTTTAAAATCTTATTTATTTATAATTTAATAAAAAGCAACTTCTCTCAAATACATTAAATTTAAATCCATTCAGTGCTTTGTCTCTATCTTTCACGCATCATCAGTGTTGAAGAGGTTCATTTTTGCTTTGAAGTTCGTAGTTTTCGTTGAAGTAGGTTAATCCTTTTTCTTTCCGCTTCTGCTAGTGAAGAACTAGTTCGAGCTGTCTTGAAGAAATTTCAGTGTGATTTTTGAAGTTGTGGTCCCAACTGTATATGCATTTAATGTCTTTCGAATTGTTTATGGATTTCAATAGTTAATGTTTCTCCTTTTTTTTTATGTGTCCCACATTTAGGGTTCTGTATTGTATGTGGTCCAATGTGCCCTGAAATGTTGTCGTGTTGACTGAAATATTGTTGACTTTATGTGAATGTAAAATGAAATTTACCCTTGATTGTATTTGTCTTGTACAAGAAATGAGAATATTTTATGTGATATTTTCACCAAGGATTCTTTTGTAAAAGACCCTAAGTTAAAGTTAAGGTATGGAGGTGGGAATATTTATGCATTTAGTGGACAGGACAATGATTATGGTCATTTTTTTAGAGCTAGTGACCTAATTAAGGAGATGGACTCAGAGTTTAGTGTTGATGATGTGAAGTTAAGGTGGAAATACAATTTTAAAATAATTTTTAATTAACAAATGTCAAGCTGGAAATAGGTTTAAAAACATATTAAAAAAATTAATTACACATGTACAGTCAAATATTATGCGTAATGGCACGTCATACTCCGCTAGTGAAACTTAAAGTTAGAGATCAAAAGTGTGGATGAAAAATATTTAAAAGACCGTTCTTTAAAAAAATATTTTTCGAGGAATTAAAAATAAAAGTGGCTATATTTAGAGGGACCACAACAGATCTAACCCTTGATTTTATATTATAAACAAAGATAACTACTGTTTCTTTTTTAAAATTAATAATATAAAAATAATAATAAATATCTAACTATATCTAATATTTATGAATTCAATAAACAAACTTTTATATGAAAAATAACTAGAAAATTACTGAACAAGCGAAGGTAATATAAAATAAAATACTTTTCTTAAAATAAAATAAGAAGTGAGAAATCTTATTCCAATTTTTTTAATCTCTCTCTACTTTTTTAAATTATTTTCATCCACATTTTTTGTCCTTGGCGTCAAACCCCACTAATGGAGTATGACTTGGCATTACACGTGAAATATTTAATCGTAGAAATAATTTTTTAATATGTTCTTAAACCAATTTACAGCTTGACATTTGTTAATTAAAAATAATTTTTAAAATCTTATTTATTTATAATTTAATAAAAAGCAACTTCTCTCAAATACATTAAATTTAAATCCATTCAGTGCTTTGTCTCTATCTTTCACGCATCATCAGTGTTGAAGAGGTTCATTTTTGCTTTGAAGTTCGTAGTTTTCGTTGAAGTAGGTTAATCCTTTTTCTTTCCGCTTCTGCTAGTGAAGAACTAGTTCGAGCTGTCTTGAAGAAATTTCAGTGTGATTTTTGAAGTTGTGGTCCCAACTGTATATGCATTTAATGTCTTTCGAATTGTTTATGGATTTCAATAGTTAATGTTTCTCCTTTTTTTTATGTGTCCCACATTTAGGGTTCTGTATTGTATGTGGTCCAATGTGCCCTGAAATGTTGTCGTGTTGACTGAAATATTGTTGACTTTATATGAATGTAAAACCAAATTTACCCTTGATTGTATTTGTCTTGTACAAGAAATGAGAATATTTTATGTGATATTTTCACCAAGGATTCTTTTGTAAAAGACCCTAAGTTAAAGTTAAGGTATGGAGGTGGGAATATTTATGCATTTAGTGGACAGGACAATGATTATGGTCATTTTTTTAGAGCTAGTGACCTAATTAAGGAGATGGACTCAGAGTTTAGTGTTGATGATGTGAAGTTAAGGTGGAAATACAATTTTAAAATAATTTTTAATCAACAAATGTCAAGCTGGAAATAGGTTTAAAAACATATTAAAAAAATTAATTACACATGTACAGTCAAATATTATGCGTAATGGCACGTCATACTCCGCTAGTGAAACTTAAAGTTAGAGATCAAAAGTGTGGATGAAAAATATTTAAAAGACCGTTCTTTAAAAAAATATTTTTCGAGGAATTAAAAATAAAAGTGGCTATATTTAGAGGGACCACAACAGATCTAACCCTTGATTTTATATTATAAAAAAAGATAACTACTGTTTCTTTTTTAAAATTAATAATATAAAAATAATAATAAATATCTAACTATATCTAATATTTATAAATTCAATAAACAAACTTTTATATGAAAAATAACTAGAAAATTACTGAACAAGCGAAGGTAATATAAAATAAAATACTTTTCTTAAAATAAAATAAGAAGTGAGAAATCTTATTCCAATTTTTTTAATCTCTCTCTACTTTTTTAAATTATTTTCATCCACATTTTTTGTCCTTGGCGTCAAACCCCACTAATGGAGTATGACTTGGCATTACACGTGAAATATTTGATCGTAGAAATAATTTTTTAATATGTTCTTAAACCAATTTACAGCTTGACATTTGTTAATTAAAAATAATTTTTAAAATCTTATTTTTTTATAATTTAATAAACAGCAACTTCTCTCAAATACATTAAATTTAAATCCATTCAGTGCTTTGTCTCTATCTTTCACGCATCATCAGTGTTGAAGAGGTTCATTTTTGCTTTGAAGTTCGTAGTTTTCGTTGATGTAGGTTAATCGTTTTTCTTTCCGCTTCTGCTAGTGAAGAACTAGTTCGAGCTGTCTTGAAGAAATTTCAGTGTGATTTTTGAAGTTGTGGTCCCAACTGTATATGCATTTAATGTCTTTCGAATTGTTTATGGATTTCAATAGTTAATGTTTCTCCTTTTTTTTTATGTGTCCCACATTTAGGGTTCTGTATTGTATGTGGTCCAATGTGCCCTGAAATGTTGTCGTGTTGACTGAAATATTGTTGACTTTATGTGAATGTAAAACGAAATTTACCCTTGATTGTATTTGTCTTGTACAAGAAATGAGAATATTTTATGTGATATTTTCACCAAGGATTCTTTTGTAAAAGACCCTAAGTTAAAGTTAAGGTATGAAGGTGGGAATATTTATGCATTTAGTGGACAGGACAATGATTATGGTCATTTTTTTAGAGCTAGTGACCTAATTAAGGAGATGGACTCAGAGTTTAGTGTTGATGATGTGAAGTTAAGGTGGAAATACAATTTTAAAATAATTTTTAATCAACAAATGTCAAGCTGGAAATAGGTTTAAAAGCATATTAAAAAAATTAATTACACATGTACAGTCAAATATTATGCGTACTGGCACGTCATACTCCGCTAGTGAAACTTAAAATTAGAGATCAAAAGTGTGGATGAAAAATATTTAAAAGACCGTTCTTTAAAAAAATATTTTTCGAGGAATTAAAAATAAAAGTGGCTATATTTAGAGGGACCACAACAGATCTAACCCTTGATTTTATATTATAAAAAAAGATAACTACTGTTTCTTTTTTAAAATTAATAATATAAAAATAATAATAAATATCTAACTATATCTAATATTTATAAATTCAATAAACAAACTTTTATATGAAAAATAACTAGAAAATTACTGAACAAGCGAAGGTAATATAAAATAAAATACTTTTCTTAAAATAAAATAAGAAGTGAGAAATCTTATTCCAATTTTTTTAATCTCTCTCTACTTTTTTAAATTATTTTCATCCACATTTTTTGTCCTTGGCGTCAAACCCCACTAATGGAGTATGACTTGGCATTACACGTGAAATATTTGATCGTAGAAATAATTTTTTAATATGTTCTTAAACCAATTTACAGCTTGACATTTGTTAATTAAAAATAATTTTTAAAATCTTATTTTTTTATAATTTAATAAACAGCAACTTCTCTCAAATACATTAAATTTAAATCCATTCAGTGCTTTGTCTCTATCTTTCACGCATCATCAGTGTTGAAGAGGTTCATTTTTGCTTTGAAGTTCGTAGTTTTCGTTGATGTAGGTTAATCATTTTTCTTTCCGCTTCTGCTAGTGAAGAACTAGTTCGAGCTGTCTTGAAGAAATTTCAGTGTGATTTTTGAAGTTGTGGTCCCAACTGTATATGCATTTAATGTCTTTCGAATTGTTTATGGATTTCAATAGTTAATGTTTCTCCTTTTTTTTTTGTGTCCCACATTTAGGGTTCTGTATTGTATGTGGTCCAATGTGCCCTGAAATGTTGTCGTGTTGACTGAAATATTGTTGACTTTATGTGAATGTAAAACCAAATTTACCCTTGATTGTATTTGTCTTGTACAAGAAATGAGAATATTTTATGTGATATTTTCACCAAGGATTCTTTTGTAAAAGACCCTAAGTTAAAGTTAAGGTATGAAGGTGGGAATATTTATGCATTTAGTGGACAGGACAATGATTATGGTCATTTTTTTAGAGCTAGTGACCTAATTAAGGAGATGGACTCAGAGTTTAGTGTTGATGATGTGAAGTTAAGGTGGAAATACAATTTTAAAATAATTTTTAATCAACAAATGTCAAGCTGGAAATAGGTTTAAAAGCATATTAAAAAAATTAATTACACATGTACAGTCAAATATTATGCGTACTGGCACGTCATACTCCGCTAGTGAAACTTAAAATTAGAGATCAAAAGTGTGGATGAAAAATATTTAAAAGACCGTTCTTTAAAAAAATATTTTTCGAGGAATTAAAAATAAAAGTGGCTATATTTAGAGGGACCACAACAGATCTAACCCTTGATTTTATATTATAAAAAAAGATAACTACTGTTTCTTTTTTAAAATTAATAATATAAAAATAATAATAAATATCTAACTATATCTAATATTTATAAATTCAATAAACAAACTTTTATATGAAAAATAACTAGAAAATTACTGAACAAGCGAAGGTAATATAAAATAAAATACTTTTCTTAAAATAAAATAAGAAGTGAGAAATCTTATTCCAATTTTTTTAATCTCTCTCTACTTTTTTAAATTATTTTCATCCACATTTTTTGTCCTTGGCGTCAAACCCCACTAATGGAGTATGACTTGGCATTACACGTGAAATATTTGATCGTGGAAATAATTTTTTAATATGTTCTTAAACCAATTTACAGCTTGACATTTGTTAATTAAAAATAATTTTTAAAATCTTATTTATTTATAATTTAATAAAAAGCAACTTCTCTCAAATACATTAAATTTAAATCCATTCAGTGTTTTGTCTCTATCTTTCACGCATCATCAGTGTTGAAGAGGTTCATTTTTGCTTTGAAGTTCGTAGTTTTCGTTGAAGTAGGTTAATCGTTTTTCTTTCCGCTTCTGCTAGTGAAGAACTAGTTCGAGCTGTCTTGAAGAAATTTCAGTGTGATTTTTGAAGTTGTGGTCCCAACTGTATATGCATTTAATGTCTTTCGAATTGTTTATGGATTTCAATAGTTAATGTTTCTCCTTTTTTTTTATGTGTCCCACATTTAGGGTTCTGTATTGTATGTGGTCCAATGTGCCCTGAAATGTTGTCGTGTTGACTGAAATATTGTTGACTTTATGTGAATGTAAAATGAAATTTACCCTTGATTGTATTTGTCTTGTACAAGAAATGAGAATATTTTATGTGATATTTTCACCAAGGATTCTTTTGTAAAAGACCCTAAGTTAAAGTTAAGGTATGAAGGTGGGAATATTTATGCATTTAGTGGACAGGACAATGATTATGGTCATTTTTTTAGAGCTAGTGACCTAATTAAGGAGATGGACTCAGAGTTTAGTGTTGATGATGTGAAGTTAAGGTGGAAATACAATTTTAAAATAATTTTTAATTAACAAATGTCAAGCTGGAAATAGGTTTAAAAACATATTAAAAAAATTAATTACACATGTACAGTCAAATATTATGCGTAATGGCACGTCATACTCCGCTAGTGAAACTTAAAGTTAGAGATCAAAAGTGTGGATGAAAAATATTTAAAAGACCGTTCTTTAAAAAAATATTTTTCGAGGAATTAAAAATAAAAGTGGCTATATTTAGAGGGACCACAACAGATCTAACCCTTGATTTTATATTATAAACAAAGATAACTACTGTTTCTTTTTTAAAATTAATAATATAAAAATAATAATAAATATCTAACTATATCTAATATTTATGAATTCAATAAACAAACTTTTATATGAAAAATAACTAGAAAATTACTGAACAAGCGAAGGTAATATAAAATAAAATACTTTTCTTAAAATAAAATAAGAAGTGAGAAATCTTATTCCAATTTTTTTAATCTCTCTCTACTTTTTTAAATTATTTTCATCCACATTTTTTGTCCTTGGCGTCAAACCCCACTAATGGAGTATGACTTGGCATTACACGTGAAATATTTAATCGTAGAAATAATTTTTTAATATGTTCTTAAACCAATTTACAGCTTGACATTTGTTAATTAAAAATAATTTTTAAAATCTTATTTATTTATAATTTAATAAAAAGCAACTTCTCTCAAATACATTAAATTTAAATCCATTCAGTGCTTTGTCTCTATCTTTCACGCATCATCAGTGTTGAAGAGGTTCATTTTTGCTTTGAAGTTCGTAGTTTTCGTTGAAGTAGGTTAATCCTTTTTCTTTCCGCTTCTGCTAGTGAAGAACTAGTTCGAGCTGTCTTGAAGAAATTTCAGTGTGATTTTTGAAGTTGTGGTCCCAACTGTATATGCATTTAATGTCTTTCGAATTGTTTATGGATTTCAATAGTTAATGTTTCTCCTTTTTTTTATGTGTCCCACATTTAGGGTTCTGTATTGTATGTGGTCCAATGTGCCCTGAAATGTTGTCGTGTTGACTGAAATATTGTTGACTTTATATGAATGTAAAACCAAATTTACCCTTGATTGTATTTGTCTTGTACAAGAAATGAGAATATTTTATGTGATATTTTCACCAAGGATTCTTTTGTAAAAGACCCTAAGTTAAAGTTAAGGTATGGAGGTGGGAATATTTATGCATTTAGTGGACAGGACAATGATTATGGTCATTTTTTTAGAGCTAGTGACCTAATTAAGGAGATGGACTCAGAGTTTAGTGTTGATGATGTGAAGTTAAGGTGGAAATACAATTTTAAAATAATTTTTAATCAACAAATGTCAAGCTGGAAATAGGTTTAAAAACATATTAAAAAAATTAATTACACATGTACAGTCAAATATTATGCGTAATGGCACGTCATACTCCGCTAGTGAAACTTAAAGTTAGAGATCAAAAGTGTGGATGAAAAATATTTAAAAGACCGTTCTTTAAAAAAATATTTTTCGAGGAATTAAAAATAAAAGTGGCTATATTTAGAGGGACCACAACAGATCTAACCCTTGATTTTATATTATAAAAAAAGATAACTACTGTTTCTTTTTTAAAATTAATAATATAAAAATAATAATAAATATCTAACTATATCTAATATTTATAAATTCAATAAACAAACTTTTATATGAAAAATAACTAGAAAATTACTGAACAAGCGAAGGTAATATAAAATAAAATACTTTTCTTAAAATAAAATAAGAAGTGAGAAATCTTATTCCAATTTTTTTAATCTCTCTCTACTTTTTTAAATTATTTTCATCCACATTTTTTGTCCTTGGCGTCAAACCCCACTAATGGAGTATGACTTGGCATTACACGTGAAATATTTGATCGTAGAAATAATTTTTTAATATGTTCTTAAACCAATTTACAGCTTGACATTTGTTAATTAAAAATAATTTTTAAAATCTTATTTTTTTATAATTTAATAAACAGCAACTTCTCTCAAATACATTAAATTTAAATCCATTCAGTGCTTTGTCTCTATCTTTCACGCATCATCAGTGTTGAAGAGGTTCATTTTTGCTTTGAAGTTCGTAGTTTTCGTTGATGTAGGTTAATCGTTTTTCTTTCCGCTTCTGCTAGTGAAGAACTAGTTCGAGCTGTCTTGAAGAAATTTCAGTGTGATTTTTGAAGTTGTGGTCCCAACTGTATATGCATTTAATGTCTTTCGAATTGTTTATGGATTTCAATAGTTAATGTTTCTCCTTTTTTTTTATGTGTCCCACATTTAGGGTTCTGTATTGTATGTGGTCCAATGTGCCCTGAAATGTTGTCGTGTTGACTGAAATATTGTTGACTTTATGTGAATGTAAAACGAAATTTACCCTTGATTGTATTTGTCTTGTACAAGAAATGAGAATATTTTATGTGATATTTTCACCAAGGATTCTTTTGTAAAAGACCCTAAGTTAAAGTTAAGGTATGAAGGTGGGAATATTTATGCATTTAGTGGACAGGACAATGATTATGGTCATTTTTTTAGAGCTAGTGACCTAATTAAGGAGATGGACTCAGAGTTTAGTGTTGATGATGTGAAGTTAAGGTGGAAATACAATTTTAAAATAATTTTTAATCAACAAATGTCAAGCTGGAAATAGGTTTAAAAGCATATTAAAAAAATTAATTACACATGTACAGTCAAATATTATGCGTACTGGCACGTCATACTCCGCTAGTGAAACTTAAAATTAGAGATCAAAAGTGTGGATGAAAAATATTTAAAAGACCGTTCTTTAAAAAAATATTTTTCGAGGAATTAAAAATAAAAGTGGCTATATTTAGAGGGACCACAACAGATCTAACCCTTGATTTTATATTATAAAAAAAGATAACTACTGTTTCTTTTTTAAAATTAATAATATAAAAATAATAATAAATATCTAACTATATCTAATATTTATAAATTCAATAAACAAACTTTTATATGAAAAATAACTAGAAAATTACTGAACAAGCGAAGGTAATATAAAATAAAATACTTTTCTTAAAATAAAATAAGAAGTGAGAAATCTTATTCCAATTTTTTTAATCTCTCTCTACTTTTTTAAATTATTTTCATCCACATTTTTTGTCCTTGGCGTCAAACCCCACTAATGGAGTATGACTTGGCATTACACGTGAAATATTTGATCGTGGAAATAATTTTTTAATATGTTCTTAAACCAATTTACAGCTTGACATTTGTTAATTAAAAATAATTTTTAAAATCTTATTTATTTATAATTTAATAAAAAGCAACTTCTCTCAAATACATTAAATTTAAATCCATTCAGTGTTTTGTCTCTATCTTTCACGCATCATCAGTGTTGAAGAGGTTCATTTTTACTTTGAAGTTCGTAGTTTTCGTTGAAGTAGGTTAATCGTTTTTCTTTCCGCTTCTGCTAGTGAAGAACTAGTTCGAGCTGTCTTGAAGAAATTTCAGTGTGATTTTTGAAGTTGTGGTCCCAACTGTATATGCATTTAATGTCTTTCGAATTGTTTATGGATTTCAATAGTTAATGTTTCTCCTTTTTTTTTATGTGTCCCACATTTAGGGTTCTGTATTGTATGTGGTCCAATGTGCCCTGAAATGTTGTCGTGTTGACTGAAATATTGTTGACTTTATGTGAATGTAAAACCAAATTTACCCTTGATTGTATTTGTCTTGTACAAGAAATGAGAATATTTTATGTGATATTTTCACCAAGGATTCTTTTGTAAAAGACCCTAAGTTAAAGTTAAGGTATGAAGGTGGGAATATTTATGCATTTAGTGGATAGGACAATGATTATGGTCATTTTTTTAGAGCTAGTGACCTAATTAAGGAGATGGACTCAGAGTTTAGTGTTGATGATGTGAAGTTAAGGTGGAAATACAATTTTAAAATAATTTTTAATCAACAAATGTCAAGCTGGAAATAGGTTTAAAAGCATATTAAAAAAATTAATTACACATGTACAGTCAAATATTATGCGTACTGGCACGTCATACTCCGCTAGTGAAACTTAAAATTAGAGATCAAAAGTGTGGATGAAAAATATTTAAAAGACCGTTCTTTAAAAAAATATTTTTCGAGGAATTAAAAATAAAAGTGGCTATATTTAGAGGGACCACAACAGATCTAACCCTTGATTTTATATTATAAAAAAAGATAACTACTGTTTCTTTTTTAAAATTAATAATATAAAAATAATAATAAATATCTAACTATATCTAATATTTATAAATTCAATAAACAAACTTTTATATGAAAAATAACTAGAAAATTACTGAACAAGCGAAGGTAATATAAAATAAAATACTTTTCTTAAAATAAAATAAGAAGTGAGAAATCTTATTCCAATTTTTTTAATCTCTCTCTACTTTTTTAAATTATTTTCATCCACATTTTTTGTCCTTGGCGTCAAACCCCACTAATGGAGTATGACTTGGCATTACACGTGAAATATTTGATCGTGGAAATAATTTTTTAATATGTTCTTAAACCAATTTACAGCTTGACATTTGTTAATTAAAAATAATTTTTAAAATCTTATTTATTTATAATTTAATAAAAAGCAACTTCTCTCAAATACATTAAATTTAAATCCATTCAGTGTTTTGTCTCTATCTTTCACGCATCATCAGTGTTGAAGAGGTTCATTTTTGCTTTGAAGTTCGTAGTTTTCGTTGAAGTAGGTTAATCGTTTTTCTTTCCGCTTCTGCTAGTGAAGAACTAGTTCGAGCTGTCTTGAAGAAATTTCAGTGTGATTTTTGAAGTTGTGGTCCCAACTGTATATGCATTTAATGTCTTTCGAATTGTTTATGGATTTCAATAGTTAATGTTTCTCCTTTTTTTTTATGTGTCCCACATTTAGGGTTCTGTATTGTATGTGGTCCAATGTGCCCTGAAATGTTGTCGTGTTGACTGAAATATTGTTGACTTTATGTGAATGTAAAACCAAATTTACCCTTGATTGTATTTGTCTTGTACAAGAAATGAGAATATTTTATGTGATATTTTCACCAAGGATTCTTTTGTAAAAGACCCTAAGTTAAAGTTAAGGTATGAAGGTGGGAATATTTATGCATTTAGTGGACA
This sequence comes from Lathyrus tuberosus, assembly GCA_022829125.1. Taxonomy (NCBI): domain Eukaryota; kingdom Viridiplantae; phylum Streptophyta; class Magnoliopsida; order Fabales; family Fabaceae; genus Lathyrus; species Lathyrus tuberosus. Next base: position 12,214,771 of record JALAZF010000141.1, read on the forward strand.
GGACAATGATTATGGTCATTTTTTTAGAGCTAGTGACCTAATTAAGGAGATGGACTCAGAGTTTAGTGTTGATGATGTGAAGTTAAGGTGGAAATACAATTTTTAAAATAATTTTTAATCAACAAATGTCAAGCTGGAAATAGGTTTAAAAACATATTAAAAAAATTAATTACACATGTACAGTCAAATATTATGCGTAATGGCACGTCATACTCCGCTAGTGAAACTTAAAGTTAGAGATCAAAAGTGTGGATGAAAAATATTTAAAAGACCGTTCTTTAAAAAAATATTTTTCGAGGAATTAAAAATAAAAGTGGCTATATTTAGAGGGACCACAACAGATCTAACCCTTGATTTTATATTATAAAAAAAGATAACTACTGTTTCTTTTTTAAAATTAATAATATAAAAATAATAATAAATATCTAACTATATCTAATATTTATAAATTCAATAAACAAACTTTTATATGAAAAATAACTAGAAAATTACTGAACAAGCGAAGGTAATATAAAATAAAATACTTTTCTTAAAATAAAATAAGAAGTGAGAAATCTTATTCCAATTTTTTTAATCTCTCTCTACTTTTTTAAATTATTTTCATCCACATTTTTTGTCCTTGGCGTCAAACCCCACTAATGGAGTATGACTTGGCATTACACGTGAAATATTTGATCGTAGAAATAATTTTTTAATATGTTCTTAAACCAATTTACAGCTTGACATTTGCTAATTAAAAATAATTTTTAAAATCTTATTTTTTTATAATTTAATAAACAGCAACTTCTCTCAAATACATTAAATTTAAATCCATTCAGTGCTTTGTCTCTATCTTTCACGCATCATCAGTGTTGAAGAGGTTCATTTTTGCTTTGAAGTTCGTAGTTTTCGTTGATGTAGGTTAATCGTTTTTCTTTCCGCTTCTGCTAGTGAAGAACTAGTTCGAGCTGTCTTGAAGAAATTTCAGTGTGATTTTTGAAGTTGTGGTCCCAACTGTATATGCATTTAATGTCTTTCGAATTGTTTATGGATTTCAATAGTTAATGTTTCTCCTTTTTTTTTATGTGTCCCACATTTAGGGTTCTGTATTGTATGTGGTCCAATGTGCCCTGAAATGTTGTCGTGTTGACTGAAATATTGTTGACTTTATGTGAATGTAAAACGAAATTTACCCTTGATTGTATTTGTCTTGTACAAGAAATGAGAATATTTTATGTGATATTTTCACCAAGGATTCTTTTGTAAAAGACCCTAAGTTAAAGTTAAGGTATGAAGGTGGGAATATTTATGCATTTAGTGGACAGGACAATGATTATGGTCATTTTTTTAGAGCTAGTGACCTAATTAAGGAGATGGACTCAGAGTTTAGTGTTGATGATGTGAAGTTAAGGTGGAAATACAATTTTAAAATAATTTTTAATCAACAAATGTCAAGCTGGAAATAGGTTTAAAAGCATATTAAAAAAATTAATTACACATGTACAGTCAAATATTATGCGTACTGGCACGTCATACTCCGCTAGTGAAACTTAAAATTAGAGATCAAAAGTGTGGATGAAAAATATTTAAAAGACCGTTCTTTAAAAAAATATTTTTCGAGGAATTAAAAATAAAAGTGGCTATATTTAGAGGGACCACAACAGATCTAACCCTTGATTTTATATTATAAAAAAAGATAACTACTGTTTCTTTTTTAAAATTAATAATATAAAAATAATAATAAATATCTAACTATATCTAATATTTATAAATTCAATAAACAAACTTTTATATGAAAAATAACTAGAAAATTACTGAACAAGCGAAGGTAATATAAAATAAAATACTTTTCTTAAAATAAAATAAGAAGTGAGAAATCTTATTCCAATTTTTTTAATCTCTCTCTACTTTTTTAAATTATTTTCATCCACATTTTTTGTCCTTGGCGTCAAACCCCACTAATGGAGTATGACTTGGCATTACACGTGAAATATTTGATCGTGGAAATAATTTTTTAATATGTTCTTAAACCAATTTACAGCTTGACATTTGTTAATTAAAAATAATTTTTAAAATCTTATTTATTTATAATTTAATAAAAAGCAACTTCTCTCAAATACATTAAATTTAAATCCATTCAGTGTTTTGTCTCTATCTTTCACGCATCATCAGTGTTGAAGAGGTTCATTTTTGCTTTGAAGTTCGTAGTTTTCGTTGAAGTAGGTTAATCGTTTTTCTTTCCGCTTCTGCTAGTGAAGAACTAGTTCGAGCTGTCTTGAAGAAATTTCAGTGTGATTTTTGAAGTTGTGGTCCCAACTGTATATGCATTTAATGTCTTTCGAATTGTTTATGGATTTCAATAGTTAATGTTTCTCCTTTTTTTTTATGTGTCCCACATTTAGGGTTCTGTATTGTATGTGGTCCAATGTGCCCTGAAATGTTGTCGTGTTGACTGAAATATTGTTGACTTTATGTGAATGTAAAACCAAATTTACCCTTGATTGTATTTGTCTTGTACAAGAAATGAGAATATTTTATGTGATATTTTCACCAAGGATTCTTTTGTAAAAGACCCTAAGTTAAAGTTAAGGTATGAAGGTGGGAATATTTATGCATTTAGTGGACAGGACAATGATTATGGTCATTTTTTTAGAGCTAGTGACCTAATTAAGGAGATGGACTCAGAGTTTAGTGTTGATGATGTGAAGTTAAGGTGGAAATACAATTTTAAAATAATTTTTAATCAACAAATGTCAAGCTGGAAATAGGTTTAAAAACATATTAAAAAAATTAATTACACATGTACAGTCAAATATTATGCGTACTGGCACGTCATACTCCGCTAGTGAAACTTAAAATTAGAGATCAAAAGTGTGGATGAAAAATATTTAAAAGACCGTTCTTTAAAAAAATATTTTTCGAGGAATTAAAAATAAAAGTGGCTATATTTAGAGGGACCACAACAGATCTAACCCTTGATTTTATATTATAAAAAAAGATAACTACTGTTTCTTTTTTAAAATTAATAATATAAAAATAATAATAAATATCTAACTATATCTAATATTTATAAATTCAATAAACAAACTTTTATATGAAAAATAACTAGAAAATTACTGAACAAGCGAAGGTAATATAAAATAAAATACTTTTCTTAAAATAAAATAAGAAGTGAGAAATCTTATTCCAATTTTTTTAATCTCTCTCTACTTTTTTAAATTATTTTCATCCACATTTTTTGTCCTTGGCGTCAAACCCCACTAATGGAGTATGACTTGGCATTACACGTGAAATATTTGATCGTGGAAATAATTTTTTAATATGTTCTTAAACCAATTTACAGCTTGACATTTGTTAATTAAAAATAATTTTTAAAATCTTATTTATTTATAATTTAATAAAAAGCAACTTCTCTCAAATACATTAAATTTAAATCCATTCAGTGCTTTGTCTCTATCTTTCACGCATCATCAGTGTTGAAGAGGTTCATTTTTGCTTTGAAGTTCGTAGTTTTCGTTGAAGTAGGTTAATCGTTTTTCTTTCCGCTTCTGCTAGTGAAGAACTAGTTCGAGCTGTCTTGAAGAAATTTCAGTGTGATTTTTGAAGTTGTGGTCCCAACTGTATATGCATTTAATGTCTTTCGAATTGTTTATGGATTTCAATAGTTAATGTTTCTCCTTTTTTTTTTGTGTCCCACATTTAGGGTTCTGTATTGTATGTGGTCCAATGTGCCCTGAAATGTTGTCGTGTTGACTGAAATATTGTTGACTTTATGTGAATGTAAAACCAAATTTACCCTTGATTGTATTTGTCTTGTACAAGAAATGAGAATATTTTATGTGATATTTTCACCAAGGATTCTTTTGTAAAAGACCCTAAGTTAAAGTTAAGGTATGAAGGTGGGAATATTTATGCATTTAGTGGACAGGACAATGATTATGGTCATTTTTTTAGAGCTAGTGACCTAATTAAGGAGATGGACTCAGAGTTTAGTGTTGATGATGTGAAGTTAAGGTGGAAATACAATTTTAAAATAATTTTTAATCAACAAATGTCAAGCTGGAAATAGGTTTAAAAACATATTAAAAAAATTAATTACACATGTACAGTCAAATATTATGCGTACTGGCACGTCATACTCCGCTAGTGAAACTTAAAATTAGAGATCAAAAGTGTGGATGAAAAATATTTAAAAGACCGTTCTTTAAAAAAATATTTTTCGAGGAATTAAAAATAAAAGTGGCTATATTTAGAGGGACCACAACAGATCTAACCCTTGATTTTATATTATAAAAAAAGATAACTACTGTTTCTTTTTTAAAATTAATAATATAAAAATAATAATAAATATCTAACTATATCTAATATTTATAAATTCAATAAACAAACTTTTATATGAAAAATAACTAGAAAATTACTGAACAAGCGAAGGTAATATAAAATAAAATACTTTTCTTAAAATAAAATAAGAAGTGAGAAATCTTATTCCAATTTTTTTAATCTCTCTCTACTTTTTTAAATTATTTTCATCCACATTTTTTGTCCTTGGCGTCAAACCCCACTAATGGAGTATGACTTGGCATTACACGTGAAATATTTGATCGTGGAAATAATTTTTTAATATGTTCTTAAACCAATTTACAGCTTGACATTTGTTAATTAAAAATAATTTTTAAAATCTTATTTATTTATAATTTAATAAAAAGCAACTTCTCTCAAATACATTAAATTTAAATCCATTCAGTGCTTTGTCTCTATCTTTCACGCATCATCAGTGTTGAAGAGGTTCATTTTTGCTTTGAAGTTCGTAGTTTTCGTTGATGTAGGTTAATCATTTTTCTTTCCGCTTCTGCTAGTGAAGAACTAGTTCGAGCTGTCTTGAAGAAATTTCAGTGTGATTTTTGAAGTTGTGGTCCCAACTGTATATGCATTTAATGTCTTTCGAATTGTTTATGGATTTCAATAGTTAATGTTTCTCCTTTTTTTTTTGTGTCCCACATTTAGGGTTCTGTATTGTATGTGGTCCAATGTGCCCTGAAATGTTGTCGTGTTGACTGAAATATTGTTGACTTTATGTGAATGTAAAACCAAATTTACCCTTGATTGTATTTGTCTTGTACAAGAAATGAGAATATTTTATGTGATATTTTCACCAAGGATTCTTTTGTAAAAGACCCTAAGTTAAAGTTAAGGTATGAAGGTGGGAATATTTATGCATTTAGTGGACAGGACAATGATTATGGTCATTTTTTTAGAGCTAGTGACCTAATTAAGGAGATGGACTCAGAGTTTAGTGTTGATGATGTGAAGTTAAGGTGGAAATACAATTTTAAAATAATTTTTAATCAACAAATGTCAAGCTGGAAATAGGTTTAAAAGCATATTAAAAAAATTAATTACACATGTACAGTCAAATATTATGCGTACTGGCACGTCATACTCCGCTAGTGAAACTTAAAATTAGAGATCAAAAGTGTGGATGAAAAATATTTAAAAGACCGTTCTTTAAAAAAATATTTTTCGAGGAATTAAAAATAAAAGTGGCTATATTTAGAGGGACCACAACAGATCTAACCCTTGATTTTATATTATAAAAAAAGATAACTACTGTTTCTTTTTTAAAATTAATAATATAAAAATAATAATAAATATCTAACTATATCTAATATTTATAAATTCAATAAACAAACTTTTATATGAAAAATAACTAGAAAATTACTGAACAAGCGAAGGTAATATAAAATAAAATACTTTTCTTAAAATAAAATAAGAAGTGAGAAATCTTATTCCAATTTTTTTAATCTCTCTCTACTTTTTTAAATTATTTTCATCCACATTTTTTGTCCTTGGCGTCAAACCCCACTAATGGAGTATGACTTGGCATTACACGTGAAATATTTGATCGTGGAAATAATTTTTTAATATGTTCTTAAACCAATTTACAGCTTGACATTTGTTAATTAAAAATAATTTTTAAAATCTTATTTATTTATAATTTAATAAAAAGCAACTTCTCTCAAATACATTAAATTTAAATCCATTCAGTGTTTTGTCTCTATCTTTCACGCATCATCAGTGTTGAAGAGGTTCATTTTTGCTTTGAAGTTCGTAGTTTTCGTTGAAGTAGGTTAATCGTTTTTCTTTCCGCTTCTGCTAGTGAAGAACTAGTTCGAGCTGTCTTGAAGAAATTTCAGTGTGATTTTTGAAGTTGTGGTCCCAACTGTATATGCATTTAATGTCTTTCGAATTGTTTATGGATTTCAATAGTTAATGTTTCTCCTTTTTTTTTATGTGTCCCACATTTAGGGTTCTGTATTGTATGTGGTCCAATGTGCCCTGAAATGTTGTCGTGTTGACTGAAATATTGTTGACTTTATGTGAATGTAAAATGAAATTTACCCTTGATTGTATTTGTCTTGTACAAGAAATGAGAATATTTTATGTGATATTTTCACCAAGGATTCTTTTGTAAAAGACCCTAAGTTAAAGTTAAGGTATGAAGGTGGGAATATTTATGCATTTAGTGGACAGGACAATGATTATGGTCATTTTTTTAGAGCTAGTGACCTAATTAAGGAGATGGACTCAGAGTTTAGTGTTGATGATGTGAAGTTAAGGTGGAAATACAATTTTAAAATAATTTTTAATTAACAAATGTCAAGCTGGAAATAGGTTTAAAAACATATTAAAAAAATTAATTACACATGTACAGTCAAATATTATGCGTAATGGCACGTCATACTCCGCTAGTGAAACTAAAAGTTAGAGATCAAAAGTGTGGATGAAAAATATTTAAAAGACCGTTCTTTAAAAAAATATTTTTCGAGGAATTAAAAATAAAAGTGGCTATATTTAGAGGGACCACAACAGATCTAACCCTTGATTTTATATTATAAACAAAGATAACTACTGTTTCTTTTTTTAAAATTAATAATATAAAAATAATAATAAATATCTAACTATATCTAATATTTATGAATTCAATAAACAAACTTTTATATGAAAAATAACTAGAAAATTACTGAACAAGCGAAGGTAATATAAAATAAAATACTTTTCTTAAAATAAAATAAGAAGTGAGAAATCTTATTCCAATTTTTTTAATCTCTCTCTACTTTTTTAAATTATTTTCATCCACATTTTTTGTCCTTGGCGTCAAACCCCACTAATGGAGTATGACTTGGCATTACACGTGAAATATTTAATCGTAGAAATAATTTTTTAATATGTTCTTAAACCAATTTACAGCTTGACATTTGTTAATTAAAAATAATTTTTAAAATCTTATTTATTTATAATTTAATAAAAAGCAACTTCTCTCAAATACATTAAATTTAAATCCATTCAGTGCTTTGTCTCTATCTTTCACGCATCATCAGTGTTGAAGAGGTTCATTTTTGCTTTGAAGTTCGTAGTTTTCGTTGAAGTAGGTTAATCCTTTTTCTTTCCGCTTCTGCTAGTGAAGAACTAGTTCGAGCTGTCTTGAAGAAATTTCAGTGTGATTTTTGAAGTTGTGGTCCCAACTGTATATGCATTTAATGTCTTTCGAATTGTTTATGGATTTCAATAGTTAATGTTTCTCCTTTTTTTTATGTGTCCCACATTTAGGGTTCTGTATTGTATGTGGTCCAATGTGCCCTGAAATGTTGTCGTGTTGACTGAAATATTGTTGACTTTATATGAATGTAAAACCAAATTTACCCTTGATTGTATTTGTCTTGTACAAGAAATGAGAATATTTTATGTGATATTTTCACCAAGGATTCTTTTGTAAAAGACCCTAAGTTAAAGTTAAGGTATGGAGGTGGGAATATTTATGCATTTAGTGGACAGGACAATGATTATGGTCATTTTTTTAGAGCTAGTGACCTAATTAAGGAGATGGACTCAGAGTTTAGTGTTGATGATGTGAAGTTAAGGTGGAAATACAATTTTAAAATAATTTTTAATCAACAAATGTCAAGCTGGAAATAGGTTTAAAAACATATTAAAAAAATTAATTACACATGTACAGTCAAATATTATGCGTAATGGCACGTCATACTCCGCTAGTGAAACTTAAAGTTAGAGATCAAAAGTGTGGATGAAAAATATTTAAAAGACCGTTCTTTAAAAAAATATTTTTCGAGGAATTAAAAATAAAAGTGGCTATATTTAGAGGGACCACAACAGATCTAACCCTTGATTTTATATTATAAAAAAAGATAACTACTGTTTCTTTTTTAAAATTAATAATATAAAAATAATAATAAATATCTAACTATATCTAATATTTATAAATTCAATAAACAAACTTTTATATGAAAAATAACTAGAAAATTACTGAACAAGCGAAGGTAATATAAAATAAAATACTTTTCTTAAAATAAAATAAGAAGTGAGAAATCTTATTCCAATTTTTTTAATCTCTCTCTACTTTTTTAAATTATTTTCATCCACATTTTTTGTCCTTGGCGTCAAACCCCACTAATGGAGTATGACTTGGCATTACACGTGAAATATTTGATCGTAGAAATAATTTTTTAATATGTTCTTAAACCAATTTACAGCTTGACATTTGTTAATTAAAAATAATTTTTAAAATCTTATTTTTTTATAATTTAATAAACAGCAACTTCTCTCAAATACATTAAATTTAAATCCATTCAGTGCTTTGTCTCTATCTTTCACGCATCATCAGTGTTGAAGAGGTTCATTTTTGCTTTGAAGTTCGTAGTTTTCGTTGATGTAGGTTAATCGTTTTTCTTTCCGCTTCTGCTAGTGAAGAACTAGTTCGAGCTGTCTTGAAGAAATTTCAGTGTGATTTTTGAAGTTGTGGTCCCAACTGTATATGCATTTAATGTCTTTCGAATTGTTTATGGATTTCAATAGTTAATGTTTCTCCTTTTTTTTTATGTGTCCCACATTTAGGGTTCTGTATTGTATGTGGTCCAATGTGCCCTGAAATGTTGTCGTGTTGACTGAAATATTGTTGACTTTATGTGAATGTAAAACGAAATTTACCCTTGATTGTATTTGTCTTGTACAAGAAATGAGAATATTTTATGTGATATTTTCACCAAGGATTCTTTTGTAAAAGACCCTAAGTTAAAGTTAAGGTATGAAGGTGGGAATATTTATGCATTTAGTGGACAGGACAATGATTATGGTCATTTTTTTAGAGCTAGTGACCTAATTAAGGAGATGGACTCAGAGTTTAGTGTTGATGATGTGAAGTTAAGGTGGAAATACAATTTTAAAATAATTTTTAATCAACAAATGTCAAGCTGGAAATAGGTTTAAAAGCATATTAAAAAAATTAATTACACATGTACAGTCAAATATTATGCGTACTGGCACGTCATACTCCGCTAGTGAAACTTAAAATTAGAGATCAAAAGTGTGGATGAAAAATATTTAAAAGACCGTTCTTTAAAAAAATATTTTTCGAGGAATTAAAAATAAAAGTGGCTATATTTAGAGGGACCACAACAGATCTAACCCTTGATTTTATATTATAAAAAAAGATAACTACTGTTTCTTTTTTAAAATTAATAATATAAAAATAATAATAAATATCTAACTATATCTAATATTTATAAATTCAATAAACAAACTTTTATATGAAAAATAACTAGAAAATTACTGAACAAGCGAAGGTAATATAAAATAAAATACTTTTCTTAAAATAAAATAAGAAGTGAGAAATCTTATTCCAATTTTTTTAATCTCTCTCTACTTTTTTAAATTATTTTCATCCACATTTTTTGTCCTTGGCGTCAAACCCCACTAATGGAGTATGACTTGGCATTACACGTGAAATATTTGATCGTGGAAATAATTTTTTAATATGTTCTTAAACCAATTTACAGCTTGACATTTGTTAATTAAAAATAATTTTTAAAATCTTATTTATTTATAATTTAATAAAAAGCAACTTCTCTCAAATACATTAAATTTAAATCCATTCAGTGTTTTGTCTCTATCTTTCACGCATCATCAGTGTTGAAGAGGTTCATTTTTGCTTTGAAGTTCGTAGTTTTCGTTGAAGTAGGTTAATCGTTTTTCTTTCCGCTTCTGCTAGTGAAGAACTAGTTCGAGCTGTCTTGAAGAAATTTCAGTGTGATTTTTGAAGTTGTGGTCCCAACTGTATATGCATTTAATGTCTTTCGAATTGTTTATGGATTTCAATAGTTAATGTTTCTCCTTTTTTTTTATGTGTCCCACATTTAGGGTTCTGTATTGTATGTGGTCCAATGTGCCCTGAAATGTTGTCGTGTTGACTGAAATATTGTTGACTTTATGTGAATGTAAAATGAAATTTACCCTTGATTGTATTTGTCTTGTACAAGAAATGAGAATATTTTATGTGATATTTTCACCAAGGATTCTTTTGTAAAAGACCCTAAGTTAAAGTTAAGGTATGAAGGTGGGAATATTTATGCATTTAGTGGACAGGACAATGATTATGGTCATTTTTTTAGAGCTAGTGACCTAATTAAGGAGATGGACTCAGAGTTTAGTGTTGATGATGTGAAGTTAAGGTGGAAATACAATTTTAAAATAATTTTTAATTAACAAATGTCAAGCTGGAAATAGGTTTAAAAACATATTAAAAAAATTAATTACACATGTACAGTCAAATATTATGCGTAATGGCACGTCATACTCCGCTAGTGAAACTAAAAGTTAGAGATCAAAAGTGTGGATGAAAAATATTTAAAAGACCGTTCTTTAAAAAAATATTTTTCGAGGAATTAAAAATAAAAGTGGCTATATTTAGAGGGACCACAACAGATCTAACCCTTGATTTTATATTATAAACAAAGATAACTACTGTTTCTTTTTTTAAAATTAATAATATAAAAATAATAATAAATATCTAACTATATCTAATATTTATGAATTCAATAAACAAACTTTTATATGAAAAATAACTAGAAAATTACTGAACAAGCGAAGGTAATATAAAATAAAATACTTTTCTTAAAATAAAATAAGAAGTGAGAAATCTTATTCCAATTTTTTTAATCTCTCTCTACTTTTTTAAATTATTTTCATCCACATTTTTTGTCCTTGGCGTCAAACCCCACTAATGGAGTATGACTTGGCATTACACGTGAAATATTTAATCGTAGAAATAATTTTTTAATATGTTCTTAAACCAATTTACAGCTTGACATTTGTTAATTAAAAATAATTTTTAAAATCTTATTTATTTATAATTTAATAAAAAGCAACTTCTCTCAAATACATTAAATTTAAATCCATTCAGTGCTTTGTCTCTATCTTTCACGCATCATCAGTGTTGAAGAGGTTCATTTTTGCTTTGAAGTTCGTAGTTTTCGTTGAAGTAGGTTAATCCTTTTTCTTTCCGCTTCTGCTAGTGAAGAACTAGTTCGAGCTGTCTTGAAGAAATTTCAGTGTGATTTTTGAAGTTGTGGTCCCAACTGTATATGCATTTAATGTCTTTCGAATTGTTTATGGATTTCAATAGTTAATGTTTCTCCTTTTTTTTATGTGTCCCACATTTAGGGTTCTGTATTGTATGTGGTCCAATGTGCCCTGAAATGTTGTCGTGTTGACTGAAATATTGTTGACTTTATATGAATGTAAAACCAAATTTACCCTTGATTGTATTTGTCTTGTACAAGAAATGAGAATATTTTATGTGATATTTTCACCAAGGATTCTTTTGTAAAAGACCCTAAGTTAAAGTTAAGGTATGGAGGTGGGAATATTTATGCATTTAGTGGACAGGACAATGATTATGGTCATTTTTTTAGAGCTAGTGACCTAATTAAGGAGATGGACTCAGAGTTTAGTGTTGATGATGTGAAGTTAAGGTGGAAATACAATTTTAAAATAATTTTTAATCAACAAATGTCAAGCTGGAAATAGGTTTAAAAACATATTAAAAAAATTAATTACACATGTACAGTCAAATATTATGCGTAATGGCACGTCATACTCCGCTAGTGAAACTTAAAGTTAGAGATCAAAAGTGTGGATGAAAAATATTTAAAAGACCGTTCTTTAAAAAAATATTTTTCGAGGAATTAAAAATAAAAGTGGCTATATTTAGAGGGACCACAACAGATCTAACCCTTGATTTTATATTATAAAAAAAGATAACTACTGTTTCTTTTTTAAAATTAATAATATAAAAATAATAATAAATATCTAACTATATCTAATATTTATAAATTCAATAAACAAACTTTTATATGAAAAATAACTAGAAAATTACTGAACAAGCGAAGGTAATATAAAATAAAATACTTTTCTTAAAATAAAATAAGAAGTGAGAAATCTTATTCCAATTTTTTTAATCTCTCTCTACTTTTTTAAATTATTTTCATCCACATTTTTTGTCCTTGGCGTCAAACCCCACTAATGGAGTATGACTTGGCATTACACGTGAAATATTTGATCGTAGAAATAATTTTTTAATATGTTCTTAAACCAATTTACAGCTTGACATTTGTTAATTAAAAATAATTTTTAAAATCTTATTTTTTTATAATTTAATAAACAGCAACTTCTCTCAAATACATTAAATTTAAATCCATTCAGTGCTTTGTCTCTATCTTTCACGCATCATCAGTGTTGAAGAGGTTCATTTTTGCTTTGAAGTTCGTAGTTTTCGTTGATGTAGGTTAATCGTTTTTCTTTCCGCTTCTGCTAGTGAAGAACTAGTTCGAGCTGTCTTGAAGAAATTTCAGTGTGATTTTTGAAGTTGTGGTCCCAACTGTATATGCATTTAATGTCTTTCGAATTGTTTATGGATTTCAATAGTTAATGTTTCTCCTTTTTTTTTATGTGTCCCACATTTAGGGTTCTGTATTGTATGTGGTCCAATGTGCCCTGAAATGTTGTCGTGTTGACTGAAATATTGTTGACTTTATGTGAATGTAAAACGAAATTTACCCTTGATTGTATTTGTCTTGTACAAGAAATGAGAATATTTTATGTGATATTTTCACCAAGGATTCTTTTGTAAAAGACCCTAAGTTAAAGTTAAGGTATGAAGGTGGGAATATTTATGCATTTAGTGGACAGGACAATGATTATGGTCATTTTTTTAGAGCTAGTGACCTAATTAAGGAGATGGACTCAGAGTTTAGTGTTGATGATGTGAAGTTAAGGTGGAAATACAATTTTAAAATAATTTTTAATCAACAAATGTCAAGCTGGAAATAGGTTTAAAAGCATATTAAAAAAATTAATTACACATGTACAGTCAAATATTATGCGTACTGGCACGTCATACTCCGCTAGTGAAACTTAAAATTAGAGATCAAAAGTGTGGATGAAAAATATTTAAAAGACCGTTCTTTAAAAAAATATTTTTCGAGGAATTAAAAATAAAAGTGGCTATATTTAGAGGGACCACAACAGATCTAACCCTTGATTTTATATTATAAAAAAAGATAACTACTGTTTCTTTTTTAAAATTAATAATATAAAAATAATAATAAATATCTAACTATATCTAATATTTATAAATTCAATAAACAAACTTTTATATGAAAAATAACTAGAAAATTACTGAACAAGCGAAGGTAATATAAAATAAAATACTTTTCTTAAAATAAAATAAGAAGTGAGAAATCTTATTCCAATTTTTTTAATCTCTCTCTACTTTTTTAAATTATTTTCATCCACATTTTTTGTCCTTGGCGTCAAACCCCACTAATGGAGTATGACTTGGCATTACACGTGAAATATTTGATCGTGGAAATAATTTTTTAATATGTTCTTAAACCAATTTACAGCTTGACATTTGTTAATTAAAAATAATTTTTAAAATCTTATTTATTTATAATTTAATAAAAAGCAACTTCTCTCAAATACATTAAATTTAAATCCATTCAGTGTTTTGTCTCTATCTTTCACGCATCATCAGTGTTGAAGAGGTTCATTTTTACTTTGAAGTTCGTAGTTTTCGTTGAAGTAGGTTAATCGTTTTTCTTTCCGCTTCTGCTAGTGAAGAACTAGTTCGAGCTGTCTTGAAGAAATTTCAGTGTGATTTTTGAAGTTGTGGTCCCAACTGTATATGCATTTAATGTCTTTCGAATTGTTTATGGATTTCAATAGTTAATGTTTCTCCTTTTTTTTTATGTGTCCCACATTTAGGGTTCTGTATTGTATGTGGTCCAATGTGCCCTGAAATGTTGTCGTGTTGACTGAAATATTGTTGACTTTATGTGAATGTAAAACCAAATTTACCCTTGATTGTATTTGTCTTGTACAAGAAATGAGAATATTTTATGTGATATTTTCACCAAGGATTCTTTTGTAAAAGACCCTAAGTTAAAGTTAAGGTATGAAGGTGGGAATATTTATGCATTTAGTGGATAGGACAATGATTATGGTCATTTTTTTAGAGCTAGTGACCTAATTAAGGAGATGGACTCAGAGTTTAGTGTTGATGATGTGAAGTTAAGGTGGAAATACAATTTTAAAATAATTTTTAATCAACAAATGTCAAGCTGGAAATAGGTTTAAAAGCATATTAAAAAAATTAATTACACATGTACAGTCAAATATTATGCGTACTGGCACGTCATACTCCGCTAGTGAAACTTAAAATTAGAGATCAAAAGTGTGGATGAAAAATATTTAAAAGACCGTTCTTTAAAAAAATATTTTTCGAGGAATTAAAAATAAAAGTGGCTATATTTAGAGGGACCACAACAGATCTAACCCTTGATTTTATATTATAAAAAAAGATAACTACTGTTTCTTTTTTAAAATTAATAATATAAAAATAATAATAAATATCTAACTATATCTAATATTTATAAATTCAATAAACAAACTTTTATATGAAAAATAACTAGAAAATTACTGAACAAGCGAAGGTAATATAAAATAAAATACTTTTCTTAAAATAAAATAAGAAGTGAGAAATCTTATTCCAATTTTTTTAATCTCTCTCTACTTTTTTAAATTATTTTCATCCACATTTTTTGTCCTTGGCGTCAAACCCCACTAATGGAGTATGACTTGGCATTACACGTGAAATATTTGATCGTGGAAATAATTTTTTAATATGTTCTTAAACCAATTTACAGCTTGACATTTGTTAATTAAAAATAATTTTTAAAATCTTATTTATTTATAATTTAATAAAAAGCAACTTCTCTCAAATACATTAAATTTAAATCCATTCAGTGTTTTGTCTCTATCTTTCACGCATCATCAGTGTTGAAGAGGTTCATTTTTGCTTTGAAGTTCGTAGTTTTCGTTGAAGTAGGTTAATCGTTTTTCTTTCCGCTTCTGCTAGTGAAGAACTAGTTCGAGCTGTCTTGAAGAAATTTCAGTGTGATTTTTGAAGTTGTGGTCCCAACTGTATATGCATTTAATGTCTTTCGAATTGTTTATGGATTTCAATAGTTAATGTTTCTCCTTTTTTTTTATGTGTCCCACATTTAGGGTTCTGTATTGTATGTGGTCCAATGTGCCCTGAAATGTTGTCGTGTTGACTGAAATATTGTTGACTTTATGTGAATGTAAAACCAAATTTACCCTTGATTGTATTTGTCTTGTACAAGAAATGAGAATATTTTATGTGATATTTTCACCAAGGATTCTTTTGTAAAAGACCCTAAGTTAAAGTTAAGGTATGAAGGTGGGAATATTTATGCATTTAGTGGACAGGACAATGATTATGGTCATTTTTTTAGAGCTAGTGACCTAATTAAGGAGATGGACTCAGAGTTTAGTGTTGATGATGTGAAGTTAAGGTGGAAATACAATTTTAAAATAATTTTTAATCAACAAATGTCAAGCTGGAAATAGGTTTAAAAACATATTAAAAAAATTAATTACACATGTACAGTCAAATATTATGCGTAATGGCACGTCATACTCCGCTAGTGAAACTTAAAGTTAGAGATCAAAAGTGTGGATGAAAAATATTTAAAAGACCGTTCTTTAAAAAAATATTTTTCGAGGAATTAAAAATAAAAGTGGCTATATTTAGAGGGACCACAACAGATCTAACCCTTGATTTTATATTATAAAAAAAGATAACTACTGTTTCTTTTTTAAAATTAATAATATAAAAATAATAATAAATATCTAACTATATCTAATATTTATAAATTCAATAAACAAACTTTTATATGAAAAATAACTAGAAAATTACTGAACAAGCGAAGGTAATATAAAATAAAATACTTTTCTTAAAATAAAATAAGAAGTGAGAAATCTTATTCCAATTTTTTTAATCTCTCTCTACTTTTTTAAATTATTTTCATCCACATTTTTTGTCCTTGGCGTCAAACCCCACTAATGGAGTATGACTTGGCATTACACGTGAAATATTTGATCGTAGAAATAATTTTTTAATATGTTCTTAAACCAATTTACAGCTTGACATTTGTTAATTAAAAATAATTTTTAAAATCTTATTTTTTTATAATTTAATAAACAGCAACTTCTCTCAAATACATTAAATTTAAATCCATTCAGTGCTTTGTCTCTATCTTTCACGCATCATCAGTGTTGAAGAGGTTCATTTTTGCTTTGAAGTTCGTAGTTTTCGTTGATGTAGGTTAATCGTTTTTCTTTCCGCTTCTGCTAGTGAAGAACTAGTTCGAGCTGTCTTGAAGAAATTTCAGTGTGATTTTTGAAGTTGTGGTCCCAACTGTATATGCATTTAATGTCTTTCGAATTGTTTATGGATTTCAATAGTTAATGTTTCTCCTTTTTTTTTATGTGTCCCACATTTAGGGTTCTGTATTGTATGTGGTCCAATGTGCCCTGAAATGTTGTCGTGTTGACTGAAATATTGTTGACTTTATGTGAATGTAAAACGAAATTTACCCTTGATTGTATTTGTCTTGTACAAGAAATGAGAATATTTTATGTGATATTTTCACCAAGGATTCTTTTGTAAAAGACCCTAAGTTAAAGTTAAGGTATGAAGGTGGGAATATTTATGCATTTAATGGACAGGACAATGATTATGGTCATTTTTTTAGAGCTAGTGACCTAATTAAGGAGATGGACTCAGAGTTTAGTGTTGATGATGTGAAGTTAAGGTGGAAATACAATTTTAAAATAATTTTTAATCAACAAATGTCAAGCTGGAAATAGGTTTAAAAGCATATTAAAAAAATTAATTACACATGTACAGTCAAATATTATGCGTACTGGCACGTCATACTCCGCTAGTGAAACTTAAAATTAGAGATCAAAAGTGTGGATGAAAAATATTTAAAAGACCGTTCTTTAAAAAAATATTTTTCGAGGAATTAAAAATAAAAGTGGCTATATTTAGAGGGACCACAACAGATCTAACCCTTGATTTTATATTATAAAAAAAGATAACTACTGTTTCTTTTTTAAAATTAATAATATAAAAATAATAATAAATATCTAACTATATCTAATATTTATAAATTCAATAAACAAACTTTTATATGAAAAATAACTAGAAAATTACTGAACAAGCGAAGGTAATATAAAATAAAATACTTTTCTTAAAATAAAATAAGAAGTGAGAAATCTTATTCCAATTTTTTTAATCTCTCTCTACTTTTTTAAATTATTTTCATCCACATTTTTTGTCCTTGGCGTCAAACCCCACTAATGGAGTATGACTTGGCATTACACGTGAAATATTTGATCGTGGAAATAATTTTTTAATATGTTCTTAAACCAATTTACAGCTTGACATTTGTTAATTAAAAATAATTTTTAAAATCTTATTTATTTATAATTTAATAAAAAGCAACTTCTCTCAAATACATTAAATTTAAATCCATTCAGTGTTTTGTCTCTATCTTTCACGCATCATCAGTGTTGAAGAGGTTCATTTTTGCTTTGAAGTTCGTAGTTTTCGTTGAAGTAGGTTAATCGTTTTTCTTTCCGCTTCTGCTAGTGAAGAACTAGTTCGAGCTGTCTTGAAGAAATTTCAGTGTGATTTTTGAAGTTGTGGTCCCAACTGTATATGCATTTAATGTCTTTCGAATTGTTTATGGATTTCAATAGTTAATGTTTCTCCTTTTTTTTTATGTGTCCCACATTTAGGGTTCTGTATTGTATGTGGTCCAATGTGCCCTGAAATGTTGTCGTGTTGACTGAAATATTGTTGACTTTATGTGAATGTAAAACCAAATTTACCCTTGATTGTATTTGTCTTGTACAAGAAATGAGAATATTTTATGTGATATTTTCACCAAGGATTCTTTTGTAAAAGACCCTAAGTTAAAGTTAAGGTATGAAGGTGGGAATATTTATGCATTTAGTGGACAGGACAATGATTATGGTCATTTTTTTAGAGCTAGTGACCTAATTAAGGAGATGGACTCAGAGTTTAGTGTTGATGATGTGAAGTTAAGGTGGAAATACAATTTTAAAATAATTTTTAATCAACAAATGTCAAGCTGGAAATAGGTTTAAAAACATATTAAAAAAATTAATTACACATGTACAGTCAAATATTATGCGTACTGGCACGTCATACTCCGCTAGTGAAACTTAAAATTAGAGATCAAAAGTGTGGATGAAAAATATTTAAAAGACCGTTCTTTAAAAAAATATTTTTCGAGGAATTAAAAATAAAAGTGGCTATATTTAGAGGGACCACAACAGATCTAACCCTTGATTTTATATTATAAAAAAAGATAACTACTGTTTCTTTTTTAAAATTAATAATATAAAAATAATAATAAATATCTAACTATATCTAATATTTATAAATTCAATAAACAAACTTTTATATGAAAAATAACTAGAAAATTACTGAACAAGCGAAGGTAATATAAAATAAAATACTTTTCTTAAAATAAAATAAGAAGTGAGAAATCTTATTCCAATTTTTTTAATCTCTCTCTACTTTTTTAAATTATTTTCATCCACATTTTTTGTCCTTGGCGTCAAACCCCACTAATGGAGTATGACTTGGCATTACACGTGAAATATTTGATCGTGGAAATAATTTTTTAATATGTTCTTAAACCAATTTACAGCTTGACATTTGTTAATTAAAAATAATTTTTAAAATCTTATTTATTTATAATTTAATAAAAAGCAACTTCTCTCAAATACATTAAATTTAAATCCATTCAGTGCTTTGTCTCTATCTTTCACGCATCATCAGTGTTGAAGAGGTTCATTTTTGCTTTGAAGTTCGTAGTTTTCGTTGAAGTAGGTTAATCGTTTTTCTTTCCGCTTCTGCTAGTGAAGAACTAGTTCGAGCTGTCTTGAAGAAATTTCAGTGTGATTTTTGAAGTTGTGGTCCCAACTGTATATGCATTTAATGTCTTTCGAATTGTTTATGGATTTCAATAGTTAATGTTTCTCCTTTTTTTTTTGTGTCCCACATTTAGGGTTCTGTATTGTATGTGGTCCAATGTGCCCTGAAATGTTGTCGTGTTGACTGAAATATTGTTGACTTTATGTGAATGTAAAACCAAATTTACCCTTGATTGTATTTGTCTTGTACAAGAAATGAGAATATTTTATGTGATATTTTCACCAAGGATTCTTTTGTAAAAGACCCTAAGTTAAAGTTAAGGTATGAAGGTGGGAATATTTATGCATTTAGTGGACAGGACAATGATTATGGTCATTTTTTTAGAGCTAGTGACCTAATTAAGGAGATGGACTCAGAGTTTAGTGTTGATGATGTGAAGTTAAGGTGGAAATACAATTTTAAAATAATTTTTAATCAACAAATGTCAAGCTGGAAATAGGTTTAAAAACATATTAAAAAAATTAATTACACATGTACAGTCAAATATTATGCGTACTGGCACGTCATACTCCGCTAGTGAAACTTAAAATTAGAGATCAAAAGTGTGGATGAAAAATATTTAAAAGACCGTTCTTTAAAAAAATATTTTTCGAGGAATTAAAAATAAAAGTGGCTATATTTAGAGGGACCACAACAGATCTAACCCTTGATTTTATATTATAAAAAAAGATAACTACTGTTTCTTTTTTAAAATTAATAATATAAAAATAATAATAAATATCTAACTATATCTAATATTTATAAATTCAATAAACAAACTTTTATATGAAAAATAACTAGAAAATTACTGAACAAGCGAAGGTAATATAAAATAAAATACTTTTCTTAAAATAAAATAAGAAGTGAGAAATCTTATTCCAATTTTTTTAATCTCTCTCTACTTTTTTAAATTATTTTCATCCACATTTTTTGTCCTTGGCGTCAAACCCCACTAATGGAGTATGACTTGGCATTACACGTGAAATATTTGATCGTGGAAATAATTTTTTAATATGTTCTTAAACCAATTTACAGCTTGACATTTGTTAATTAAAAATAATTTTTAAAATCTTATTTATTTATAATTTAATAAAAAGCAACTTCTCTCAAATACATTAAATTTAAATCCATTCAGTGCTTTGTCTCTATCTTTCACGCATCATCAGTGTTGAAGAGGTTCATTTTTGCTTTGAAGTTCGTAGTTTTCGTTGAAGTAGGTTAATCGTTTTTCTTTCCGCTTCTGCTAGTGAAGAACTAGTTCGAGCTGTCTTGAAGAAATTTCAGTGTGATTTTTGAAGTTGTGGTCCCAACTGTATATGCATTTAATGTCTTTCGAATTGTTTATGGATTTCAATAGTTAATGTTTCTCCTTTTTTTTTTGTGTCCCACATTTAGGGTTCTGTATTGTATGTGGTCCAATGTGCCCTGAAATGTTGTCGTGTTGACTGAAATATTGTTGACTTTATGTGAATGTAAAACCAAATTTACCCTTGATTGTATTTGTCTTGTACAAGAAATGAGAATATTTTATGTGATATTTTCACCAAGGATTCTTTTGTAAAAGACCCTAAGTTAAAGTTAAGGTATGAAGGTGGGAATATTTATGCATTTAGTGGACAGGACAATGATTATGGTCATTTTTTTAGAGCTAGTGACCTAATTAAGGAGATGGACTCAGAGTTTAGTGTTGATGATGTGAAGTTAAGGTGGAAATACAATTTTAAAATAATTTTTAATCAACAAATGTCAAGCTGGAAATAGGTTTAAAAACATATTAAAAAAATTAATTACACATGTACAGTCAAATATTATGCGTACTGGCACGTCATACTCCGCTAGTGAAACTTAAAATTAGAGATCAAAAGTGTGGATGAAAAATATTTAAAAGACCGTTCTTTAAAAAAATATTTTTCGAGGAATTAAAAATAAAAGTGGCTATATTTAGAGGGACCACAACAGATCTAACCCTTGATTTTATATTATAAAAAAAGATAACTACTGTTTCTTTTTTAAAATTAATAATATAAAAATAATAATAAATATCTAACTATATCTAATATTTATAAATTCAATAAACAAACTTTTATATGAAAAATAACTAGAAAATTACTGAACAAGCGAAGGTAATATAAAATAAAATACTTTTCTTAAAATAAAATAAGAAGTGAGAAATCTTATTCCAATTTTTTTAATCTCTCTCTACTTTTTTAAATTATTTTCATCCACATTTTTTGTCCTTGGCGTCAAACCCCACTAATGGAGTATGACTTGGCATTACACGTGAAATATTTGATCGTGGAAATAATTTTTTAATATGTTCTTAAACCAATTTACAGCTTGACATTTGTTAATTAAAAATAATTTTTAAAATCTTATTTATTTATAATTTAATAAAAAGCAACTTCTCTCAAATACATTAAATTTAAATCCATTCAGTGCTTTGTCTCTATCTTTCACGCATCATCAGTGTTGAAGAGGTTCATTTTTGCTTTGAAGTTCGTAGTTTTCGTTGAAGTAGGTTAATCGTTTTTCTTTCCGCTTCTGCTAGTGAAGAACTAGTTCGAGCTGTCTTGAAGAAATTTCAGTGTGATTTTTGAAGTTGTGGTCCCAACTGTATATGCATTTAATGTCTTTCGAATTGTTTATGGATTTCAATAGTTAATGTTTCTCCTTTTTTTTTTGTGTCCCACATTTAGGGTTCTGTATTGTATGTGGTCCAATGTGCCCTGAAATGTTGTCGTGTTGACTGAAATATTGTTGACTTTATGTGAATGTAAAACCAAATTTACCCTTGATTGTATTTGTCTTGTACAAGAAATGAGAATATTTTATGTGATATTTTCACCAAGGATTCTTTTGTAAAAGACCCTAAGTTAAAGTTAAGGTATGAAGGTGGGAATATTTATGCATTTAGTGGACAGGACAATGATTATGGTCATTTTTTTAGAGCTAGTGACCTAATTAAGGAGATGGACTCAGAGTTTAGTGTTGATGATGTGAAGTTAAGGTGGAAATACAATTTTAAAATAATTTTTAATCAACAAATGTCAAGCTGGAAATAGGTTTAAAAACATATTAAAAAAATTAATTACACATGTACAGTCAAATATTATGCGTAATGGCACGTCATACTCCGCTAGTGAAACTTAAAGTTAGAGATCAAAAGTGTGGATGAAAAATATTTAAAAGACCGTTCGTTAAAAAAATATTTTTCGAGGAATTAAAAATAAAAGTGGCTATATTTAGAGGGACCACAACATATCTAACCCTTGATTTTATATTATAAAAAAAGATAACTACTGTTTCTTTTTTAAAATTAATAATATAAAAATAATAATAAATATCTAACTATATCTAATATTTATGAATTCAATAAACAAACTTTTATATGAAAAATAACTAGAAAATTACTGAACAAGCGAAGGTAATATAAAATAAAATACTTTTCTTAAAATAAAATAAGAAGTGAGAAATCTTATTCCAATTTTTTTAATCTCTCTCTACTTTTTTAAATTATTTTCATCCACATTTTTTGTCCTTGGCGTCAAACCCCACTAATGGAGTATGACTTGGCATTACACGTGAAATATTTAATCGTAGAAATAATTTTTTAATATGTTCTTAAACCAATTTACAGTTTGACATTTGTTAATTAAAAATAATTTTTAAAATCTTATTTATTTATAATTTAATAAAAAGCAACTTCTCTCAAATACATTAAATTTAAATCCATTCAGTGCTTTGTCTCTATCTTTCACGCATCATCAGTGTTGAAGAGGTTCATTTTTGCTTTGAAGTTCGTAGTTTTCGTTGAAGTAGGTTAATCGTTTTTCTTTCCGCTTCTGCTAGTGAAGAACTAGTTCGAGCTGTCTTGAAGAAATTTCAGTGTGATTTTTGAAGTTGTGGTCCCAACTGTATATGCATTTAATGTCTTTCGAATTGTTTATGGATTTCAATAGTTAATGTTTCTCCTTTTTTTTATGTGTCCCACATTTAGGGTTCTGTATTGTATGTGGTCCAATGTGCCCTGAAATGTTGTCGTGTTGACTGAAATATTGTTGACTTTATATGAATGTAAAACCAAATTTACCCTTGATTGTATTTGTCTTGTACAAGAAATGAGAATATTTTATGTAATACCCCGTAAATTTATAAACGCTCTGGTTAATATTATTATGATCAACTGGGTTCCGGGGTACTCTGAGTAATTATTTGATAAAATAATTAGAGTAAACTGACGAACTCAGAGTCGATTAAATTAATAGTATTTAACGTTGAGTTTTTATAATTTGATGTATTTGAGCTAATTTTGGACATTTAGTAGTGTTACTAAAAATGATAGTTTCTATACTATCTATTTTCTTTTCATTTTCCTTGAAAACCAAACAAAGCTAAAGAGAAAGATAGAAAGAAGGAAAAACAAAGGAAAAGGAGGAGAAAGGAAAAGTGGAAGAAGGAAAGGAGAGAAAATTTCCAAAAGCTCAAAAATCATCATCCGTTCATCTGTTCTTCGTTTAGTCGTCTCAGTATCAACCTCCTCGTCTAGTAATCCAGGTGGGTTCTAGTTAGACTCTTTAGAGTAGAATTATTGAGTTTAGAGTTAGATTGGAAATTGGGAAAAATGGGTATTTTGGTTTAAAAATCTTGAATCTAACTGTTAAAATTCAATGTTTGATTATATGTTATACTGGTTGTGATGTTATAACATGTTTTGATGCATTTCAATTGATCAAAATGTGATTTTGGGGTTGATTTTGGATCAACCCGTAGCAGAGAAATTCTGCAGGAACTTCTGCATTTTTCCTCTGCCCATACGCGTATGGAGCATGTCAATACGCGTATGGGGCTTGTCAATACGCGTATGGAAAGGGCAATACGCGTATGGATGGCCGGGCTTTTGAGCAATACGCGTATCGCTTGGGGCAATACGCGTATGGCTGGGCGAGCTTTTGGGCATACGCGTACGGGGAATGCCAATACGCGTACGGCCAGGAGAGTTACAGATTTCTGCTGTTGTGATTTATTTTTCCGATCGTTGTTTCCAATGCCGTAACTTTTTATCCGTAACTCGGATTGGAACAATTTTGGTATCGTTGGAAAGGTAATAAAATGTACTTTCTTATTACATTGGTTTTAAGATTGACGGCCGATTTAATTATATCGGGATGGTTGGAATTGTGTCGTTTTATTGATTTTGGTTGTGTAATTTTTGTTGAAAAAAAAATGTATGCACGATAAAACATAAAATAAGTAGAGGGAGGAAATTACAATAAGCAGTGTTGGACAATTTAGAATGAATAAACACTAGTATGGAACATGTGTGTTAACCGTTTGGTTATGTTAAGGCATTATGGCCTTGTGATTGTCGAATACGATCACGACTGTGTGTGATCACGTAATCGTAACCGATTTTATTTGCGAGTGCGTTTCATGGGTCTCGAGCTCCTCTGAAACTTGTGCACAACTACTTGACAGGTTTGATTCCCGTGTGCAGTACGAATGGCGCTCTGGGAGCGTATGCTTGTGACGGTTTATGGCCCGTGTGAAGCGACGGTTCATAACGGTTTATGGCCCGTAGAACCCGAATCCATTTGTATGTCAAGTAGGTTCAAGGATCCATGACTCGGGTCGTCTTCTAGACGTAAAAGCGGACGGGAAAAGGGGATGCCTTGGTGTGGTTACGGATTAGTGATATTGTGAGTTGATGAACTCATAACATGTGTCCATATAGTGTGTGTGTACTCATGGTCTTTCCCCTTTCCCCTTGGACGTGAGTTAGGACTTTGTTAGAACCTTGTAAAGCCGAGAGGACTTTAAGATAGGGAACTCACTGAGATTTGATGTATCTCACCCCACTGTTGTTGTTTACATCACAGGTTCTGCAGGTTCGGCGAAGGGTAAGGACAAGGTTATTTGACTTTCCTTACGGATCGTGGTTTTGTGATGGCATGGCTTCCGCTATGGCGTTATGTTTTGAGATCATTGTATTGATCTAGTTCTTAGTTTTTATCATTTTGGAACATCTTGTATATGTAATGCCTTAGACTTTTAGTTCTTTTGTATTAGAGGCATTTATATATATAATGTGTTAACTAGGAACTTATTATGTTTCAGTACCAAAAAGTGAAACTCATGTATAATATATGATTTGATGCATGTATTATTATAGGGTCTTTACAGTTGGTATCAGAGCAGGTCGTATCCTCGACCTAGCCATGAAATAGAATGAGTGTTTCTTTCCGTTTCATATGCGGCGTGTCGCCATGGGTCTTGTCTGTTATATTTATGGTATTGAGTCTGATCAACTTAATCCTATTGATATGGAATTCAGGAACATGGCTGATAGACGCAGAAACAATCGTGGAAGACCAAGGACTACTCCAGCTGGGACGGTTCCGCAGGGTGATGAAGGGAATGCCCCTTTGTACCAATTTATGCAACAGATGCAGCAACAGCAGAATCAGTTCATGCAAGGGATGATGCAACAAATGGCTGATGGTCTGCATCCTCCAGTGGTTGTTCCGGAAGTTACGGGAGGAACCTACAGGGAATTTGTTCGTATGAATCCTCCGGAGTTTCAAGGAGGGCTAGATCCGGTGAAGGCACACGAATGGATAACAGGAATGGAAAGGATTTTTCAGATAGTTCATTGCAGTGAGGAGAATAAGGTGGTCTTTGCTTCTCACTGGTTGAAGGGTCCTGCCATGAGGTGGTGGGAGAGCGCTTCAGCCTTGATGACAACTCAGGAAGTGCCGAAAGTGTGGGAACAGTTTAAGGTAACCTTTATGGAGAAATATTTTCCGAGTTCTTTAAGGTCTCAAAAGGAGTTTGAGTTCCAACAGTTGAGACAAGGAAATTTGTCAATGGCTTCTTATGCGGAACAATTTGAGATCATGGCTGACTATTCTAGACAGGCCATGTATGCCCCTGATGAGAGGTGGAAGATAGATCAGTTTCTGTTTGGATTAAGGGCTGAGATTTCACACAGTGTGTCTCAACGGGAATTTGCTACTTATGCTGAAATGTTAAGACAATGTTATGTGGCGGAAAATAGTTTGAAAAAGGTACAAATGGAGGTGGATTCGAATAGGGCAACTCAAAGTGACCGAGTGAGGTCGAATCAACAGTTTAGACAAAGGCAACAGTTTTCCAAAGGGAAGCAGGTCCAGAGTTCAAAAACTAGTGTACCTCCGGTGTGTAGTACTTGCGGTCGGAATCATTACGGCCGATGTGGTATTGAAAGTGTGAGGTGTTACCAGTGTCAGAAGGTGGGCCATTTGGCGAGGGATTGTCCTCAGGGTAGAAATCAGACACAAGGGAAGACTACTGGCCGAGTGTATACCTTGGATGCAAGGAAGACGAAGGGTGACAACTCCTTGATTGCGGGTACGTGTTTCGTAAATGGACATCCTTGTTTTGTTTTATTTGACTGTGGGGCTACACATTCTTTTGTGTCTTTGAGATGCGTGAAGCGACTAGGGTTGCAAACTATTCCTTTGTTTCCTCCTATGGTGGTTACTACTGCCATGGATGAAATGGTTGAAACACCACTGATGTGTGAAAATTGTGTGTTGTCGGTGAACGAAAGAGTCTTCCAGATTGATCTTATTTGTCTGCCGCTTAAGGAAGTGGATGTTGTTCTGGGAATGGACTGGCTTTCAGCTAATTCGGTTTTTATCGGTTGTGAGGAGAAGCTAATCATTATTCCATCTGCTGAGGCTACTCCGAAAGATGTATTATCAACGATTTTAGAAGGTACGGTGGGAATGGTAAATTTCTTGTTTGAGAAAGAGAAATCTGTTTTATTGGTTCTTACTAAGGAAGGAAGTAGTGAACAGCAAGTTCTGAGTATTCCAGTTGTATGTGAATTTCCTGAAGTGTTTCCAGAGGATGTTTCTTCTCTTCCTCCGGAGAGAGAAGTTGAGTTCTCTATTGACCTGATACCGGGAACGGCTCCTATATCCGTTTCTCCGTATCGGATGGCACCGCTTGAATTAAGAGAATTAAAGGACCAATTGAAGGACTTGATGTCTAAGCATTTCGTTAGGCCTAGTGTTTCACCGTGGGGAGCTCCAGTGTTATTGGTAAAGAAGAAAGATGGGGGAATGCGTTTGTGCATTGATTATCGTAAGTTGAATAAAGTTACCATTAAGAACAAGTATCCCTTACCAAGGATAGACGACTTATTAGATCAATTGAAAGGAGCCTGTGTGTTCTCGAAGATTGATTTACGGTCGGGTTATCATCAGATTCGAGTGAAGAGTTCCGATGTGCCAAAGACTGCATTTAGGACACGTTACGGTCATTACGAATTCTTAGTGATGCCTTTCGGTGTGACTAATGCTCCAGCTGTTTTCATGGATTACATGAATCGAATATTTCAGGCTTACTTGGACCAATTTGTGGTAATCTTTATTGACGACATTCTTATTTATTCTCGTACTCCACAAGAGCACGAAGAACATCTGAGGATTGTCTTATCGGTCTTGCAAGAGAAGCAATTGTTTGCTAAGTTGAGCAAGTGTGAGTTTTGGATGTCGGAAGTTAATTTTCTTGGACATGTTATATCTCGAGGTGGTGTGGCAGTGGATCCATCGAAAGTAGAAGCAGTAATTAATTGGGAGAGACCGAGAAATGTTTCAGAAGTCAGAAGTTTCTTGGGATTGGCCGGTTACTATAGAAGGTTTATCAAGGGCTTTTCTCAATTGGCCTTACCAATGACGAAACTTACTCGGAAGGATGTTACTTTTGAATGGGATTCAGGTTGCGAACAAAGTTTTATGCATTTGAAGGAAAGTTTGACGAGTGCTCCAGTATTAATTATTCCTGATCCTAACAACTCTTATGAAGTATTCTGTGATGCTTCTAAGAGGGGATTAGGGGGTGTTCTGATGCAAGGTGGTCAAGTGGTAGCTTATGCTTCTCGACAGTTAAAAGTTCATGAGAAGAATTATCCAACTCATGATTTGGAACTAGCTGCAGTGGTTTTTGCACTAAAGGTGTGGCGTCATTATTTATATGGTGTACGTTTTGAAATGTTCAGTGACCACAAAAGTTTGAAGTATTTGTTTGAACAAAAGGAGTTGAATATGCGACAAAGAAGGTGGATGGAGTACTTAAAAGATTATGACTTAGAATTGAAGTATCATCCAGGAAAGGCAAATAAAGTAGCGGATGCTTTAAGTCGGAAAATGGTTCATAGTGCGGAATTGATGATTTTGGAGTATTCATTGTTGGAAAAGTTTAGAGATCTTAATCTCCAGTTTGTGTGGACTCCGAATGGTGTGATTATGGGAAATTTGAATATCAATTCTACCTTGAGAGTTGAGATTCAACAGGCACAATTGTTAGAGGAAGAGTTACAAGAATTGTTACTTCAGCCGGGTTTTACACGAGCGACAGATGGGATTGTTCTGTTTAATCAAAGGATTTGTGTTCCGAAGGATGAGGCATTGAAAAGGAAGATCTTAGACGAAGCTCATAAAGGTACTTTTACGATACATCCTGGTTCTTCGAAGATGTATCAGGATTTAAAGAAGGATTATTGGTGGTCTGGGATGAAAAAGGATATAGCGGGATATGTGTCAGAATGTGCGGTGTGCCAACAGGTGAAGATTGAACACCAAAGACCGGGCGGTTTGTTACACCCTTTGGATATTCCAGTTTGGAAGTGGGATAGTATTTCTATGGATTTTGCAGTGGGTTTACCCCGTACCCAAGGTGGGTATGATTCTATTTGGGTGATTGTAGATCGACTAACGAAATCTGCACACTTCTTAGCCGTAAAGACTACTTATAAGGCAAGTCATCTTGCAAGGTTGTTTATTGCTGAGATTGTGAGATTGCATGGTATTCCTTCCAGTATTGTGTCCGATAGAGATCCGAAGTTTACTTCGAGATTTTGGAAAGTGTTCCAACAAGCGATGGGTACGAATTTGTGTTTGAGCACGTCGAATCATCCTCAAACGGATGGTCAGACTGAACGAACAATACAAACGATGGAGGATATGTTAAGAGCTTGTGTGTTAGAGAGTAGAGGGAATTGGAAAGAACTTTTGCCGTTAATTGAGTTTTCCTATAACAATAGCTATCATGCGAGCATCGGTATGGCTCCTTATGAAGCATTGTACGGGAGAAAGTGTAGGACACCTTTGTGTTGGGCTGAAATTGGCGAAGATAGAATTTTGGGACCCGAGATTATTCAAGAGACTACGGAAAAGATTCGAATGATCCGCGAGAAGGTTAAACAAGCACAAGATCGTCAAAAGAGTTATGCGGACAATCGTAGGAGACCTTTGGAATTTGAGGAAGGTGACCATGTATTTCTGAAAGTTACTCCGAGATTGAGATTGAAGGGACCGTTTAAGTCGCGAAAGTTAAGTCCGAGATACGTGGGACCGTATCAGATTTTAGAAAGGATTGGTGAAGTTGCTTATAGATTAGCCTTACCACCCTCTCTATCCGAGATGCATGACGTTTTTCACGTATCTCAGCTCCGTAAGTTTATTCCTGATCCTCTTCAGCCAGTTCTACCCGAATCAGTGGAAATTGAAGCGGATTTGACTTTTGAACCACAACCGAGTTGTATTGTGGGAAGGGAAACAAAAGTGTTAAGGAACAAAGATATTCCACTTGTTAAGGTGCAATGGGATATGACGCATCCGGGCGATGCTACTTGGGAACTAGAATCGGAAATGCGAGATTCTTATCCACATCTGTTCAGGTAATATTCTAAATTCGAGGACGAATTTCTATTTAAGGGGGGGGAGGATGTAATACCCCGTAAATTTATAAACGCTCTGGTTAATATTATTATGATCAACTGGGTTCCGGGGTACTCTGAGTAATTATTTGATAAAATAATTAGAGTAAACTGACGAACTCAGAGTCGATTAAATTAATAGTATTTAACGTTGAGTTTTTATAATTTGATGTATTTGAGCTAATTTTGGACATTTAGTAGTGTTACTAAAAATGATAGTTTCTATACTATCTATTTTCTTTTCATTTTCCTTGAAAACCAAACAAAGCTAAAGAGAAAGATAGAAAGAAGGAAAAACAAAGGAAAAGGAGGAGAAAGGAAAAGTGGAAGAAGGAAAGGAGAGAAAATTTCCAAAAGCTCAAAAATCATCATCCGTTCATCTGTTCTTCGTTTAGTCGTCTCAGTATCAACCTCCTCGTCTAGTAATCCAGGTGGGTTCTAGTTAGACTCTTTAGAGTAGAATTATTGAGTTTAGAGTTAGATTGGAAATTGGGAAAAATGGGTATTTTGGTTTAAAAATCTTGAATCTAACTGTTAAAATTCAATGTTTGATTATATGTTATACTGGTTGTGATGTTATAACATGTTTTGATGCATTTCAATTGATCAAAATGTGATTTTGGGGTTGATTTTGGATCAACCCGTAGCAGAGAAATTCTGCAGGAACTTCTGCATTTTTCCTCTGCCCATACGCGTATGGAGCATGTCAATACGCGTATGGGGCTTGTCAATACGCGTATGGAAAGGGCAATACGCGTATGGATGGCCGGGCTTTTGAGCAATATGCGTATCGCTTGGGGCAATACGCGTATGGCTGGGCGAGCTTTTGGGCATACGCGTACGGGGAATGCCAATACGCGTACGGCCAGGAGAGTTACAGATTTCTGCTGTTGTGATTTATTTTTCCGATCGTTGTTTCCAATGCCGTAACTTTTTATCCGTAACTCGGATTGGAACAATTTTGGTATCGTTGGAAAGGTAATAAAATGTACTTTCTTATTACATTGGTTTTAAGATTGACGGCCGATTTAATTATATCGGGATGGTTGGAATTGTGTCGTTTTATTGATTTTGGTTGTGTAATTTTTGTTGAAAAAAAAATGTATGCACGATAAAACATAAAATAAGTAGAGGGAGGAAATTACAATAAGCAGTGTTGGACAATTTAGAATGAATAAACACTAGTATGGAACATGTGTGTTAACCGTTTGGTTATGTTAAGGCATTATGGCCTTGTGATTGTCGAATACGATCACGACTGTGTGTGATCACGTAATCGTAACCGATTTTATTTGCGAGTGCGTTTCATGGGTCTCGAGCTCCTCTGAAACTTGTGCACAACTACTTGACAGGTTTGATTCCCGTGTGCAGTACGAATGGCGCTCTGGGAGCGTATGCTTGTGACGGTTTATGGCCCGTGTGAAGCGACGGTTCATAACGGTTTATGGCCCGTAGAACCCGAATCCATTTATATGTCAAGTAGGTTCAAGGATCCATGACTCGGGTCGTCTTCTAGACGTAGAAGCGGACGGGAAAAGGGGATGCCTTGGTGTGGTTACGGATTAGTGATATTGTGAGTTGATGAACTCATAACATGTGTCCATATAGTGTGTGTGTACTCATGGTCTTTCCCCTTTCCCCTTGGACGTGAGTTAGGACTTTGTTAGAACCTTGTAAAGCCGAGAGGACTTTAAGATAGGGAACTCACTGAGATTTGATGTATCTCACCCCACTGTTGTTGTTTACATCACAGGTTCTGCAGGTTCGGCGAAGGGTAAGGACAAGGTTATTTGACTTTCCTTACGGATCGTGGTTTTGTGATGGCATGGCTTCCGCTATGGCGTTATGTTTTGAGATCATTGTATTGATCTAGTTCTTAGTTTTTATCATTTTGGAACATCTTGTATATGTAATGCCTTAGACTTTTAGTTCTTTTGTATTAGAGGCATTTATATATATAATGTGTTAACTAGGAACTTATTATGTTTCAGTACCAAAAAGTGAAACTCATGTATAATATATGATTTGATGCATGTATTATTATAGGGTCTTTACATTTTATGTGATATTTTCATCAAGGATTCTTTTGTAAAAGACCCTAAGTTAAAGTTAAGGTATGAAGGTGGGAATATTTATGCATTTAGTGGACAGGACAATGATTATGGTCATTTTTTTAGAGCCAGTGACCTAATTAAGGAGATGGACTCAGAGTTTAGTGTTGATGATGTGAAGTTAAGGTGGAAATACAATTTTAAAATAATTTTTAATCAACAAATGTCAAGCTGGAAATAGGTTTAAAAACATATTAAAAAAATTAATTACACATGTACAGTCAAATATTATGCGTAATGGCACGTCATACTCCGCTAGTGAAACTTAAAATTAGAGATCAAAAGTGTGGATGAAAAATATTTAAAAGACCGTTCTTTAAAAAAATATTTTTCGAGGAATTAAAAATAAAAGTGGCTATATTTAGAGGGACCACAACAGTTCAAACCCTTGATTTTAAATTATAAAAATAGATAACTACTGTTTCTTTTTTAAAATTAATAATATAAAAATAATAATAAATATCTAACTATATCTAATATTTATAAATTCAGTAAACAAACTTTTATATGAAAAATAACTAGAAAATTACTGAACAAACGAAGGTAATATAAAATAAAATACTTTTCTTAAAATAAAATAAGAAGTGAGAAATCTTATTCCATTTTTTTTAATCTCTCTCTACTTTTTTAAATTATTTTCATCCACATTTTTTGTCCTTGGCGTCAAACCCCACTAATGGAGTATGACTTGGCATTACACGTGAAATATTTGATCGTAGAAATAATTTTTTAATATGTTCTTAAACCAATTTACAGCTTGACATTTGTTAATTAAAAATAATTTTTAAAACCTTATTTATTTATAATTTAATAAAAAGCAACTTCTCTCAAATACATTAAATTTAAATCCATTCAGTGCTTTGTCTCTATCTTTCACGCATCATCAGTGTTGAAGAGGTTCATTTTTGCTTTGAAGTTCGTAGTTTTCGTTGAAGTAGGTTAATCGTTTTTCTTTCCGCTTCTGCTAGTGAAGAACTAGTTCGAGCTGTCTTGAAGAAATTTCAGTGTGATTTTTGAAGTTGTGGTCCCAACTGTATATGCATTTAATGTCTTTCGAATTGTTTATGGATTTCAATAGTTAATGTTTCTCCTTTTTTTTGTGTGTCCCACATTTAGGGTTCTGTATTGTATGTGGTCCAATGTGCCCTGAAATGTTGTCGTGTTGACTGAAATATTGTTGACTTTATGTGAATGTAAAACCAAATTTACCCTTGATTGTATTTGTCTTGTACAAGAAATGAGAATATTTTATGTGATATTTTCACCAAGGATTCTTTTGTAAAAGACCCTAAGTTAAAGTTAAGGTATGAAGGTGGGAATATTTATGCATTTAGTGGACAGGACAATGATTATGGTCATTTTTTTAGAGCTAGTGACCTAATTAAGGAGATGGACTCAGAGTTTAGTGTTGATGATGTGAAGTTAAGGTGGAAATACAATTTTAAAATAATTTTTAATCAACAAATGTCAAGCTGGAAATAGGTTTAAAAACATATTAAAAAAATTAATTACACATGTACAGTCAAATATTATGCGTACTGGCACGTCATACTCCGCTAGTGAAACTTAAAATTAGAGATCAAAAGTGTGGATGAAAAATATTTAAAAGACCGTTCTTTAAAAAAATATTTTTCGAGGAATTAAAAATAAAAGTGGCTATATTTAGAGGGACCACAACAGATCTAACCCTTGATTTTATATTATAAAAAAAGATAACTACTGTTTCTTTTTTAAAATTAATAATATAAAAATAATAATAAATATCTAACTATATCTAATATTTATAAATTCAATAAACAAACTTTTATATGAAAAATAACTAGAAAATTACTGAACAAGCGAAGGTAATATAAAATAAAATACTTTTCTTAAAATAAAATAAGAAGTGAGAAATCTTATTCCAATTTTTTTAATCTCTCTCTACTTTTTTAAATTATTTTCATCCACATTTTTTGTCCTTGGCGTCAAACCCCACTAATGGAGTATGACTTGGCATTACACGTAATATATTTGATCGTGGAAATAATTTTTTAATATGTTCTTAAACCAATTTACAGCTTGACATTTGTTAATTAAAAATAATTTTTAAAATCTTATTTATTTATAATTTAATAAAAAGCAACTTCTCTCAAATACATTAAATTTAAATCCATTCAGTGTTTTGTCTCTATCTTTCACGCATCATCAGTGTTGAAGAGGTTCATTTTTGCTTTGAAGTTCGTAGTTTTCGTTGAAGTAGGTTAATCGTTTTTCTTTCCGCTTCTGCTAGTGAAGAACTAGTTCGAGCTGTCTTGAAGAAATTTCAGTGTGATTTTTGAAGTTGTGGTCCCAACTGTATATGCATTTAATGTCTTTCGAATTGTTTATGGATTTCAATAGTTAATGTTTCTCCTTTTTTTTGTGTGTCCCACATTTAGGGTTCTGTATTGTATGTGGTCCAATGTGCCCTGAAATGTTGTCGTGTTGACTGAAATATTGTTGACTTTATGTGAATGTAAAACCAAATTTACCCTTGATTGTATTTGTCTTGTACAAGAAATGAGAATATTTTATGTGATATTTTCACCAAGGATTCTTTTGTAAAAGACCCTAAGTTAAAGATAAGGTATGAAGGTGGGAATATTTATGCATTTA
Source organism: Lathyrus tuberosus (assembly GCA_022829125.1). Classification (NCBI taxonomy): domain Eukaryota; kingdom Viridiplantae; phylum Streptophyta; class Magnoliopsida; order Fabales; family Fabaceae; genus Lathyrus; species Lathyrus tuberosus. The sequence goes on from JALAZF010000141.1 coordinate 12,249,488, forward strand.
GTGGACAGGACAATGATTATGGTCATTTTTTTAGAGCTAGTGACCTAATTAAGGAGATGGACTCAGAGTTTAGTGTTGATGATGTGAAGTTAAGGTGGAAATACAATTTTAAAATAATTTTTAATCAACAAATGTCAAGCTGGAAATAGGTTTAAAAACATATTAAAAAAATTAATTACACATGTACAGTCAAATATTATGCGTACTGGCACGTCATACTCCGCTAGTGAAACTTAAAATTAGAGATCAAAAGTGTGGATGAAAAATATTTAAAAGACCGTTCTTTAAAAAAATATTTTTCGAGGAATTAAAAATAAAAGTGGCTATATTTAGAGGGACCACAACAGATCTAACCCTTGATTTTATATTATAAAAAAAGATAACTACTGTTTCTTTTTTAAAATTAATAATATAAAAATAATAATAAATATCTAACTATATCTAATATTTATAAATTCAATAAACAAACTTTTATATGAAAAATAACTAGAAAATTACTGAACAAGCGAAGGTAATATAAAATAAAATACTTTTCTTAAAATAAAATAAGAAGTGAGAAATCTTATTCCAATTTTTTTAATCTCTCTCTACTTTTTTAAATTATTTTCATCCACATTTTTTGTCCTTGGCGTCAAACCCCACTAATGGAGTATGACTTGGCATTACACGTAATATATTTGATCGTGGAAATAATTTTTTAATATGTTCTTAAACCAATTTACAGCTTGACATTTGTTAATTAAAAATAATTTTTAAAATCTTATTTATTTATAATTTAATAAAAAGCAATTTCTCTCAAATACATTAAATTTAAATCCATTCAGTGTTTTGTCTCTATCTTTCACGCATCATCAGTGTTGAAGAGGTTCATTTTTGCTTTGAAGTTCGTAGTTTTCGTTGAAGTAGGTTAATCGTTTTTCTTTCCGCTTCTGCTAGTGAAGAACTAGTTCGAGCTGTCTTGAAGAAATTTCAGTGTGATTTTTGAAGTTGTGGTCCCAACTGTATATGCATTTAATGTCTTTCGAATTGTTTATGGATTTCAATAGTTAATGTTTCTCCTTTTTTTTGTGTGTCCCACATTTAGGGTTCTGTATTGTATGTGGTCCAATGTGCCCTGAAATGTTGTCGTGTTGACTGAAATATTGTTGACTTTATGTGAATGTAAAACCAAATTTACCCTTGATTGTATTTGTCTTGTACAAGAAATGAGAATATTTTATGTGATATTTTCACCAAGGATTCTTTTGTAAAAGACCCTAAGTTAAAGTTAAGGTATGAAGGTGGGAATATTTATGCATTTAGTGGACAGGACAATGATTATGGTCATTTTTTTAGAGCTAGTGACCTAATTAAGGAGATGGACTCAGAGTTTAGTGTTGATGATGTGAAGTTAAGGTGGAAATACAATTTTAAAATAATTTTTAATCAACAAATGTCAAGCTGGAAATAGGTTTAAAAACATATTAAAAAAATTAATTACACATGTACAGTCAAATATTATGCGTACTGGCACGTCATACTCCGCTAGTGAAACTTAAAATTAGAGATCAAAAGTGTGGATGAAAAATATTTAAAAGACCGTTCTTTAAAAAAATATTTTTCGAGGAATTAAAAATAAAAGTGGCTATATTTAGAGGGACCACAACAGATCTAACCCTTGATTTTATATTATAAAAAAAGATAACTATTGTTTCTTTTTTAAAATTGATAATATAAAAATAATAATAAATATCTAACTATATCTAATATTTATAAATTCAATAAACAAACTTTTATATGAAAAATAACTAGAAAATTACTGAACAAGCGAAGGTAATATAAAATAAAATACTTTTCTTAAAATAAAATAAGAAGTGAGAAATCTTATTCCAATTTTTTTAATCTCTCTCTACTTTTTTAAATTATTTTCATCCACATTTTTTGTCCTTGGCGTCAAACCCCACTAATGGAGTATGACTTGGCAATACACGTGAAATATTTGATCGTGGAAATAATTTTTTAATATGTTCTTAAACCAATTTACAGCTTGACATTTGTTAATTAAAAATAATTTTTAAAATCTTATTTATTTATAATTTAATAAAAAGCAACTTCTCTCAAATACATTAAATTTAAATCCATTCAGTGCTTTGTCTCTATCTTTCACGCATCATCAGTGTTGAAGAGGTTCATTTTTGCTTTGAAGTTCGTAGTTTTCGTTGAAGTAGGTTAATCGTTTTTCTTTCCGCTTCTGCTAGTGAAGAACTAGTTCGAGCTGTCTTGAAGAAATTTCAGTGTGATTTTTGAAGTTGTGGTCCCAACTGTATATGCATTTAATGTCTTTCGAATTGTTTATGGATTTCAATAGTTAATGTTTCTCCTTTTTTTTTATGTGTTCCACATTTAGGGTTCTGTATTGTATGTGGTCCAATGTGCCCTGAAATGTTGTCGTGTTGACTGAAATATTGTTGACTTTATGTGAATGTAAAACCAAATTTACCCTTGATTGTATTTGTCTTGTACAAGAAATGAGAATATTTTATGTGATATTTTCACCAAGGATTCTTTTGTAAAAGACCCTAAGTTAAAGTTAAGGTATGAAGGTGGGAATATTTATGCATTTAGTGGACAGGACAATGATTATGGTCATTTTTTTAGAGCTAGTGACCTAATTAAGGAGATGGACTCAGAGTTTAGTGTTGATGATGTGAAGTTAAGGTGGAAATACAATTTTAAAATAATTTTTAATCAACAAATGTCAAGCTGGAAATAGGTTTAAAAACATATTAAAAAAATTAATTACACATGTACAGTCAAATATTATGCGTAATGGCACGTCATACTCCGCTAGTGAAACTTAAAGTTAGAGATCAAAAGTGTGGATGAAAAATATTTAAAAGACCATTCTTTAAAAAAATATTTTTCGAGGAATTAAAAATAAAAGTGGCTATATTTAGAGGGACCACAACAGATCTAACCCTTGATTTTATATTATAAAAAAAGATAACTACTGTTTCTTTTTTAAAATTAATAATATAAAAATAATAATAAATATCTAACTATATCTAATATTTATAAATTCAATAAACAAACTTTTATGTGAAAAATAACTAGAAAATTACTGAACAAGCGAAGGTAATATAAAATAAAATAATTTTCTTAAAATAAAATAAGAAGTGAGAAATCTTATTCCAATTTTTTTAATCTCTCTCTACTTTTTTAAATTATTTTCATCCACATTTTTTGTCCTTGGCGTCAAACCCCACTAATGGAGTATGACTTGGCATTACACGTGAAATATTTGATCGTAGAAATAATTTTTTAATATGTTCTTAAACCAATTTACAGCTTGACATTTGTTAATTAAAAATAATTTTTAAAATCTTATTTTTTTATAATTTAATAAACAGCAACTTCTCTCAAATACATTAAATTTAAATCCATTCAGTGCATTGTCTCTATCTTTCACGCATCATCAGTGTTGAAGAGGTTCATTTTTGCTTTGAAGTTCGTAGTTTTCGTTGAAGTAGGTTAATCGTTTTTCTTTCCGCTTCTGCTAGTGAAGAACTAGTTCGAGCTGTCTTGAAGAAATTTCAGTGTGATTTTTGAAGTTGTGGTCCCAACTGTATATGCATTTAATGTCTTTCGAATTGTTTATGGATTTCAATAGTTAATGTTTCTCCTTTTTTTTTTGTGTCCCACATTTAGGGTTCTGTATTGTATGTGGTCCAATGTGCCCTGAAATGTTGTCGTGTTGACTGAAATATTGTTGACTTTATGTGAATGTAAAACCAAATTTACCCTTGATTGTATTTGTCTTGTACAAGAAATGAGAATATTTTATGTGATATTTTCACCAAGGATTCTTTTGTAAAAGACCCTAAGTTAAAGTTAAGGTATGAAGGTGGGAATATTTATGCATTTAGTGGACAGGACAATGATTATGGTCATTTTTTTAGAGCTAGTGACCTAATTAAGGAGATGGACTCAGAGTTTAGTGTTGATGATGTGAAGTTAAGGTGGAAATACAATTTTAAAATAATTTTTAATCAACAAATGTCAAGCTGGAAATAGGTTTAAAAACATATTAAAAAAATTAATTACACATGTACAGTCAAATATTATGCGTACTGGCACGTCATACTCCGCTAGTGAAACTTAAAATTAGAGATCAAAAGTGTGGATGAAAAATATTTAAAAGACCGTTCTTTAAAAAAATATTTTTCGAGGAATTAAAAATAAAAGTGGCTATATTTAGAGGGACCACAACAGATCTAACCCTTGATTTTATATTATAAAAAAAGATAACTACTGTTTCTTTTTTAAAATTAATAATATAAAAATAATAATAAATATCTAACTATATCTAATATTTATAAATTCAATAAACAAACTTTTATATGAAAAATAACTAGAAAATTACTGAACAAGCGAAGGTAATATAAAATAAAATACTTTTCTTAAAATAAAATAAGAAGTGAGAAATCTTATTCCAATTTTTTTAATCTCTCTCTACTTTTTTAAATTATTTTCATCCACATTTTTTGTCCTTGGCGTCAAACCCCACTAATGGAGTATGACTTGGCATTACACGTAATATAGTTGATCGTGGAAATAATTTTTTAATATGTTCTTAAACCAATTTACAGCTTGACATTTGTTAATTAAAAATAATTTTTAAAATCTTATTTATTTATAATTTAATAAAAAGCAACTTCTCTCAAATACATTAAATTTAAATCCATTCAGTGCTTTGTCTCTATCTTTCACGCATCATCAGTGTTGAAGAGGTTCATTTTTGCTTTGAAGTTCGTAGTTTTCGTTGAAGTAGGTTAATCGTTTTTCTTTCCGCTTCTCCTAGTGAAGAACTAGTTCGAGCTGTCTTGAAGAAATTTCAGTGTGATTTTTGAAGTTGTGGTCCCAACTGTATATGCATTTAATGTCTTTCGAATTGTTTATGGATTTCAATAGTTAATGTTTCTCCTTTTTTTTGTGTGTCCCACATTTAGGGTTCTGTATTGTATGTGGTCCAATGTGCCCTGAAATGTTGTCGTGTTGACTGAAATATTGTTGACTTTATGTGAATGTAAAACCAAATTTACCCTTGATTGTATTTGTCTTGTACAAGAAATGAGAATATTTTATGTGATATTTTCACCAAGGATTCTTTTGTAAAAGACCCTAAGTTAAAGTTAAGGTATGAAGGTGGGAATATTTATGCATTTAGTGGACAGGACAATGATTATGGTCATTTTTTTAGAGCTAGTGACCTAATTAAGGAGATGGACTCAGAGTTTAGTGTTGATGATGTGAAGTTAAGGTGGAAATACAATTTTAAAATAATTTTTAATCAACAAATGTCAAGCTGGAAATAGGTTTAAAAACATATTAAAAAAATTAATTACACATGTACAGTCAAATATTATGCGTACTGGCACGTCATACTCCGCTAGTGAAACTTAAAATTAGAGATCAAAAGTGTGGATGAAAAATATTTAAAAGACCGTTCTTTAAAAAAATATTTTTCGAGGAATTAAAAATAAAAGTGGCTATATTTAGAGGGACCACAACAGATCTAACCCTTGATTTTATATTATAAAAAAAGATAACTATTGTTTCTTTTTTAAAATTAATAATATAAAAATAATAATAAATATCTAACTATATCTAATATTTATAAATTCAATAAACAAACTTTTATATGAAAAATAACTAGAAAATTACTGAACAAGCGAAGGTAATATAAAATAAAATACTTTTCTTAAAATAAAATAAGAAGTGAGAAATCTTATTCCAATTTTTTTAATCTCTCTCTACTTTTTTAAATTATTTTCATCCACATTTTTTGTCCTTGGCGTCAAACCCCACTAATGGAGTATGACTTGGCAATACACGTGAAATATTTGATCGTGGAAATAATTTTTTAATATGTTCTTAAACCAATTTACAGCTTGACATTTGTTAATTAAAAATAATTTTTAAAATCTTATTTATTTATAATTTAATAAAAAGCAACTTCTCTCAAATACATTAAATTTAAATCCATTCAGTGCTTTGTCTCTATCTTTCACGCATCATCAGTGTTGAAGAGGTTCATTTTTGCTTTGAAGTTCGTAGTTTTCGTTGAAGTAGGTTAATCGTTTTTCTTTCCGCTTCTGCTAGTGAAGAACTAGTTCGAGCTGTCTTGAAGAAATTTCAGTGTGATTTTTGAAGTTGTGGTCCCAACTGTATATGCATTTAATGTCTTTCGAATTGTTTATGGATTTCAATAGTTAATGTTTCTCCTTTTTTTTTATGTGTTCCACATTTAGGGTTCTGTATTGTATGTGGTCCAATGTGCCCTGAAATGTTGTCGTGTTGACTGAAATATTGTTGACTTTATGTGAATGTAAAACCAAATTTACCCTTGATTGTATTTGTCTTGTACAAGAAATGAGAATATTTTATGTGATATTTTCACCAAGGATTCTTTTGTAAAAGACCCTAAGTTAAAGTTAAGGTATGAAGGTGGGAATATTTATGCATTTAGTGGACAGGACAATGATTATGGTCATTTTTTTAGAGCTAGTGACCTAATTAAGGAGATGGACTCAGAGTTTAGTGTTGATGATGTGAAGTTAAGGTGGAAATACAATTTTAAAATAATTTTTAATCAACAAATGTCAAGCTGGAAATAGGTTTAAAAACATATTAAAAAAATTAATTACACATGTACAGTCAAATATTATGCGTAATGGCACGTCATACTCCGCTAGTGAAACTTAAAGTTAGAGATCAAAAGTGTGGATGAAAAATATTTAAAAGACCATTCTTTAAAAAAATATTTTTCGAGGAATTAAAAATAAAAGTGGCTATATTTAGAGGGACCACAACAGATCTAACCCTTGATTTTATATTATAAAAAAAGATAACTACTGTTTCTTTTTTAAAATTAATAATATAAAAATAATAATAAATATCTAACTATATCTAATATTTATAAATTCAATAAACAAACTTTTATGTGAAAAATAACTAGAAAATTACTGAACAAGCGAAGGTAATATAAAATAAAATAATTTTCTTAAAATAAAATAAGAAGTGAGAAATCTTATTCCAATTTTTTTAATCTCTCTCTACTTTTTTAAATTATTTTCATCCACATTTTTTGTCCTTGGCGTCAAACCCCACTAATGGAGTATGACTTGGCATTACACGTGAAATATTTGATCGTAGAAATAATTTTTTAATATGTTCTTAAACCAATTTACAGCTTGACATTTGTTAATTAAAAATAATTTTTAAAATCTTATTTTTTTATAATTTAATAAACAGCAACTTCTCTCAAATACATTAAATTTAAATCCATTCAGTGCATTGTCTCTATCTTTCACGCATCATCAGTGTTGAAGAGGTTCATTTTTGCTTTGAAGTTCGTAGTTTTCGTTGAAGTAGGTTAATCGTTTTTCTTTCCGCTTCTGCTAGTGAAGAACTAGTTCGAGCTGTCTTGAAGAAATTTCAGTGTGATTTTTGAAGTTGTGGTCCCAACTGTATATGCATTTAATGTCTTTCGAATTGTTTATGGATTTCAATAGTTAATGTTTCTCCTTTTTTTTTTGTGTCCCACATTTAGGGTTCTGTATTGTATGGGGTCCAATGTGCCCTGAAATGTTGTCGTGTTGACTGAAATATTGTTGACTTTATGTGAATGTAAAACCAAATTTACCCTTGATTGTATTTGTCTTGTACAAGAAATGAGAATATTTTATGTGATATTTTCACCAAGGATTCTTTTGTAAAAGACCCTAAGTTAAAGTTAAGGTATGAAGGTGGGAATATTTATGCATTTAGTGGACAGGACAATGATTATGGTCATTTTTTTAGAGCTAGTGACCTAATTAAGGAGATGGACTCAGAGTTTAGTGTTGATGATGTGAAGTTAAGGTGGAAATACAATTTTAAAATAATTTTTAATCAACAAATGTCAAGCTGGAAATAGGTTTAAAAACATATTAAAAAAATTAATTACACATGTACAGTCAAATATTATGCGTACTGGCACGTCATACTCCGCTAGTGAAACTTAAAATTAGAGATCAAAAGTGTGGATGAAAAATATTTAAAAGACCGTTCTTTAAAAAAATATTTTTCGAGGAATTAAAAATAAAAGTGGCTATATTTAGAGGGACCACAACAGATCTAACCCTTGATTTTATATTATAAAAAAAGATAACTACTGTTTCTTTTTTAAAATTAATAATATAAAAATAATAATAAATATCTAACTATATCTAATATTTATAAATTCAATAAACAAACTTTTATATGAAAAATAACTAGAAAATTACTGAACAAGCGAAGGTAATATAAAATAAAATACTTTTCTTAAAATAAAATAAGAAGTGAGAAATCTTATTCCAATTTTTTTAATCTCTCTCTACTTTTTTAAATTATTTTCATCCACATTTTTTGTCCTTGGCGTCAAACCCCACTAATGGAGTATGACTTGGCAATACACGTGAAATATTTGATCGTGGAAATAATTTTTTAATATGTTCTTAAACCAATTTACAGCTTGACATTTGTTAATTAAAAATAATTTTTAAAATCTTATTTATTTATAATTTAATAAAAAGCAACTTCTCTCAAATACATTAAATTTAAATCCATTCAGTGCTTTGTCTCTATCTTTCACGCATCATCAGTGTTGAAGAGGTTCATTTTTGCTTTGAAGTTCGTAGTTTTCGTTGAAGTAGGTTAATCGTTTTTCTTTCCGCTTCTGCTAGTGAAGAACTAGTTCGAGCTGTCTTGAAGAAATTTCAGTGTGATTTTTGAAGTTGTGGTCCCAACTGTATATGCATTTAATGTCTTTCGAATTGTTTATGGATTTCAATAGTTAATGTTTCTCCTTTTTTTTTATGTGTTCCACATTTAGGGTTCTGTATTGTATGTGGTCCAATGTGCCCTGAAATGTTGTCGTGTTGACTGAAATATTGTTGACTTTATGTGAATGTAAAACCAAATTTACCCTTGATTGTATTTGTCTTGTACAAGAAATGAGAATATTTTATGTGATATTTTCACCAAGGATTCTTTTGTAAAAGACCCTAAGTTAAAGTTAAGGTATGAAGGTGGGAATATTTATGCATTTAGTGGACAGGACAATGATTATGGTCATTTTTTTAGAGCTAGTGACCTAATTAAGGAGATGGACTCAGAGTTTAGTGTTGATGATGTGAAGTTAAGGTGGAAATACAATTTTAAAATAATTTTTAATCAACAAATGTCAAGCTGGAAATAGGTTTAAAAACATATTAAAAAAATTAATTACACATGTACAGTCAAATATTATGCGTAATGGCACGTCATACTCCGCTAGTGAAACTTAAAGTTAGAGATCAAAAGTGTGGATGAAAAATATTTAAAAGACCATTCTTTAAAAAAATATTTTTCGAGGAATTAAAAATAAAAGTGGCTATATTTAGAGGGACCACAACAGATCTAACCCTTGATTTTATATTATAAAAAAAGATAACTACTGTTTCTTTTTTAAAATTAATAATATAAAAATAATAATAAATATCTAACTATATCTAATATTTATAAATTCAATAAACAAACTTTTATGTGAAAAATAACTAGAAAATTACTGAACAAGCGAAGGTAATATAAAATAAAATAATTTTCTTAAAATAAAATAAGAAGTGAGAAATCTTATTCCAATTTTTTTAATCTCTCTCTACTTTTTTAAATTATTTTCATCCACATTTTTTGTCCTTGGCGTCAAACCCCACTAATGGAGTATGACTTGGCATTACACGTGAAATATTTGATCGTAGAAATAATTTTTTAATATGTTCTTAAACCAATTTACAGCTTGACATTTGTTAATTAAAAATAATTTTTAAAATCTTATTTTTTTATAATTTAATAAACAGCAACTTCTCTCAAATACATTAAATTTAAATCCATTCAGTGCATTGTCTCTATCTTTCACGCATCATCAGTGTTGAAGAGGTTCATTTTTGCTTTGAAGTTCGTAGTTTTCGTTGAAGTAGGTTAATCGTTTTTCTTTCCGCTTCTGCTAGTGAAGAACTAGTTCGAGCTGTCTTGAAGAAATTTCAGTGTGATTTTTGAAGTTGTGGTCCCAACTGTATATGCATTTAATGTCTTTCGAATTGTTTATGGATTTCAATAGTTAATGTTTCTCCTTTTTTTTTTGTGTCCCACATTTAGGGTTCTGTATTGTATGGGGTCCAATGTGCCCTGAAATGTTGTCGTGTTGACTGAAATATTGTTGACTTTATGTGAATGTAAAACCAAATTTACCCTTGATTGTATTTGTCTTGTACAAGAAATGAGAATATTTTATGTGATATTTTCACCAAGGATTCTTTTGTAAAAGACCCTAAGTTAAAGTTAAGGTATGAAGGTGGGAATATTTATGCATTTAGTGGACAGGACAATGATTATGGTCATTTTTTTAGAGCTAGTGACCTAATTAAGGAGATGGACTCAGAGTTTAGTGTTGATGATGTGAAGTTAAGGTGGAAATACAATTTTAAAATAATTTTTAATCAACAAATGTCAAGCTGGAAATAGGTTTAAAAACATATTAAAAAAATTAATTACACATGTACAGTCAAATATTATGCGTACTGGCACGTCATACTCCGCTAGTGAAACTTAAAATTAGAGATCAAAAGTGTGGATGAAAAATATTTAAAAGACCGTTCTTTAAAAAAATATTTTTCGAGGAATTAAAAATAAAAGTGGCTATATTTAGAGGGACCACAACAGATCTAACCCTTGATTTTATATTATAAAAAAAGATAACTACTGTTTCTTTTTTAAAATTAATAATATAAAAATAATAATAAATATCTAACTATATCTAATATTTATAAATTCAATAAACAAACTTTTATATGAAAAATAACTAGAAAATTACTGAACAAGCGAAGGTAATATAAAATAAAATACTTTTCTTAAAATAAAATAAGAAGTGAGAAATCTTATTCCAATTTTTTTAATCTCTCTCTACTTTTTTAAATTATTTTCATCCACATTTTTTGTCCTTGGCGTCAAACCCCACTAATGGAGTATGACTTGGCATTACACGTAATATATTTGATCGTGGAAATAATTTTTTAATATGTTCTTAAACCAATTTACAGCTTGACATTTGTTAATTAAAAATAATTTTTAAAATCTTATTTATTTATAATTTAATAAAAAGCAACTTCTCTCAAATACATTAAATTTAAATCCATTCAGTGCTTTGTCTCTATCTTTCACGCATCATCAGTGTTGAAGAGGTTCATTTTTGCTTTGAAGTTCGTAGTTTTCGTTGAAGTAGGTTAATCGTTTTTCTTTCTGCTTCTCCTAGTGAAGAACTAGTTCGAGCTGTCTTGAAGAAATTTCAGTGTGATTTTTGAAGTTGTGGTCCCAACTGTATATGCATTTAATGTCTTTCGAATTGTTTATGGATTTCAATAGTTAATGTTTCTCCTTTTTTTTGTGTGTCCCACATTTAGGGTTCTGTATTGTATGTGGTCCAATGTGCCCTGAAATGTTGTCGTGTTGACTGAAATATTGTTGACTTTATGTGAATGTAAAACCAAATTTACCCTTGATTGTATTTGTCTTGTACAAGAAATGAGAATATTTTATGTGATATTTTCATCAAGGATTCTTTTGTAAAAGACCCTAAGTTAAAGTTAAGGTATGAAGGTGGGAATATTTATGCATTTAGTGGACAGGACAATGATTATGGTCATTTTTTTAGAGCCAGTGACCTAATTAAGGAGATGGACTCAGAGTTTAGTGTTGATGATGTGAAGTTAAGGTGGAAATACAATTTTAAAATAATTTTTAATCAACAAATGTCAAGCTGGAAATAGGTTTAAAAACATATTAAAAAAATTAATTACACATGTACAGTCAAATATTATGCGTAATGGCACGTCATACTCCGCTAGTGAAACTTAAAATTAGAGATCAAAAGTGTGGATGAAAAATATTTAAAAGACCGTTCTTTAAAAAAATATTTTTCGAGGAATTAAAAATAAAAGTGGCTATATTTAGAGGGACCACAACAGTTCAAACCCTTGATTTTAAATTATAAAAATAGATAACTACTGTTTCTTTTTTAAAATTAATAATATAAAAATAATAATAAATATCTAACTATATCTAATATTTATAAATTCAGTAAACAAACTTTTATATGAAAAATAACTAGAAAATTACTGAACAAACGAAGGTAATATAAAATAAAATACTTTTCTTAAAATAAAATAAGAAGTGAGAAATCTTATTCCATTTTTTTTAATCTCTCTCTACTTTTTTAAATTATTTTCATCCACATTTTTTGTCCTTGGCGTCAAACCCCACTAATGGAGTATGACTTGGCATTACACGTGAAATATTTGATCGTAGAAATAATTTTTTAATATGTTCTTAAACCAATTTACAGCTTGACATTTGTTAATTAAAAATAATTTTTAAAACCTTATTTATTTATAATTTAATAAAAAGAAACTTCTCTCAAATACATTAAATTTAAATCCATTCAGTGCTTTGTCTCTATCTTTCACGCATCATCAGTGTTGAAGAGGTTCATTTTTGCTTTGAAGTTCGTAGTTTTCGTTGAAGTAGGTTAATCGTTTTTCTTTCCGCTTCTGCTAGTGAAGAACTAGTTCGAGCTGTCTTGAAGAAATTTCAGTGTGATTTTTGAAGTTGTGGTCCCAACTGTATATGCATTTAATGTCTTTCGAATTGTTTATGGATTTCAATAGTTAATGTTTCTCCTTTTTTTTGTGTGTCCCACATTTAGGGTTCTGTATTGTATGTGGTCCAATGTGCCCTGAAATGTTGTCGTGTTGACTGAAATATTGTTGACTTTATGTGAATGTAAAACCAAATTTACCCTTGATTGTATTTGTCTTGTACAAGAAATGAGAATATTTTATGTGATATTTTCACCAAGGATTCTTTTGTAAAAGACCCTAAGTTAAAGTTAAGGTATGAAGGTGGGAATATTTATGCATTTAGTGGACAGGACAATGATTATGGTCATTTTTTTAGAGCTAGTGACCTAATTAAGGAGATGGACTCAGAGTTTAGTGTTGATGATGTGAAGTTAAGGTGGAAATAAAATTTTAAAATAATTTTTAATCAACAAATGTCAAGCTGGAAATAGGTTTAAAAACATATTAAAAAAATTAATTACACATGTACAGTCAAATATTATGCGTAATGGCACGTCATACTCCGCTAGTGAAACTTAAAGTTAGAGATCAAAAGTGTGGATGAAAAATATTTAAAAGACCTTTCTTTAAAAAAATATTTTTCGAGGAATTAAAAATAAAAGTGGCTATATTTAGAGGGACTACAACAGATCTAACCCTTGATTTTATATTATAAAAAAAGATAACTACTGTTTCTTTTTTAAAATTAATAATATAAAAATAATAATAAATATCTAACTATATCTAATATTTATAAATTCAATAAACAAACTTTTATGTGAAAAATAACTAGAAAATTACTGAACAAGCGAAGGTAATATAAAATAAAATAATTTTCTTAAAATAAAATAAGAAGTGAGAAATCTTATTCCAATTTTTTTAATCTCTCTCTACTTTTTTAAATTATTTTCATCCACATTTTTTGTCCTTGGCGTCAAACCCCACTAATGGAGTATGACTTGGCATTACACGTGAAATATTTGATCGTAGAAATAATTTTTTAATATGTTCTTAAACCAATTTACAGCTTGACATTTGTTAATTAAAAATAATTTTTAAAATCTTATTTTTTTATAATTTAATAAACAGCAACTTCTCTCAAATACATTAAATTTAAATCCATTCAGTGCATTGTCTCTATCTTTCACGCATCATCAGTGTTGAAGAGGTTCATTTTTGCTTTGAAGTTCGTAGTTTTCGTTGAAGTAGGTTAATCGTTTTTCTTTCCGCTTCTGCTAGTGAAGAACTAGTTCGAGCTGTCTTGAAGAAATTTCAGTGTGATTTTTGAAGTTGTGGTCCCAACTGTATATGCATTTAATGTCTTTCGAATTGTTTATGGATTTCAATAGTTAATGTTTCTCCTTTTTTTTGTGTGTCCCACATTTAGGGTTCTGTATTGTATGTGGTCCAATGTGCCCTGAAATGTTGTCGTGTTGACTGAAATATTGTTGACTTTATGTGAATGTAAAACCAAATTTACCCTTGATTGTATTTGTCTTGTACAAGAAATGAGAATATTTTATGTGATATTTTCACCAAGGATTCTTTTGTAAAAGACCCTAAGTTAAAGTTAAGGTATGAAGGTGGGAATATTTATGCATTTAGTGGACAGGACAATGATTATGGTCATTTTTTTAGAGCTAGTGACCTAATTAAGGAGATGGACTCAGAGTTTAGTGTTGATGATGTGAAGTTAAGGTGGAAATACAATTTTAAAATAATTTTTAATCAACAAATGTCTAGCTGGAAATAGGTTTAAAAACATATTAAAAAAATTAATTACACATGTACAGTCAAATATTATGCGTAATGGCACGTCATACTCCGCTAGTGAAACTTAAAGTTAGAGATCAAAAGTGTGGATGAAAAATATTTAAAAGACCGTTCTTTAAAAAAATATTTTTCGAGGAATTAAAAATAAAAGTGGCTATATTTAGAGGGACCACAACAGATCTAACCCTTGATTTTATATTATAAAAAAAGATAACTACTGTTTCTTTTTTAAAATTAATAATATAAAAATAATAATAAATATCTAACTATATCTAATATTTATAAATTCAATAAACAAACTTTTATGTGAAAAATAACTAGAAAATGACTGAACAAGCGAAGGTAATATAAAATAAAATACTTTTCTTAAAATAAAATAAGAAGTGAGAAATCTTATTCCAATTTTTTTAATCTCTCTCTACTTTTTTAAATTATTTTCATCCACATTTTTTGTCCTTGGCGTCAAACCCCACTAATGGAGTATGACTTGGCATTACACGTGAAATATTTGATCGTAGAAATAATTTTTTAATATGTTCTTAAACCAATTTACAGCTTGACATTTGTTAATTAAAAATAATTTTTAAAATCTTATTTATTTATAATTTAATAAAAAGCAACTTCTCTCAAATACATTAAATTTAAATCCATTCAGTGCTTTGTCTCTATCTTTCACGCATCATCAGGGTTGAAGAGGTTCATTTCTGCTTTGAAGTTCGTAGTTTTCGTTGAAGTAGGTTAATCGTTTTTCTTTCCGCTTCTGCTAGTGAAGAACTAGTTCGAGCTGTCTTGAAGAAATTTCAGTGTGATTTTTGAAGTTGTGGTCCCAACTGTATATGCATTTAATGTCTTTCGAATTGTTTATGGATTTCAATAGTTAATGTTTCTCCTTTTTTTTTTGTGTCCCACATTTAGGGTTCTGTATTGTATGTGGTCCAATGTGCCCTGAAATGTTGTCGTGTTGACTGAAATATTGTTGACTTTATGTGAATGTAAAACCAAATTTACCCTTGATTGTATTTGTCTTGTACAAGAAATGAGAATATTTTATGTGATATTTTCACCAAGGATTCTTTTGTAAAAGACCCTAAGTTAAAGTTAAGGTATGAAGGTGGGAATATTTATGCATTTAGTGGACAGGACAATGATTATGGTCATTTTTTTAGAGCTAGTGACCTAATTAAGGAGATGGACTCAGAGTTTAGTGTTGATGATGTGAAGTTAAGGTGGAAATACAATTTTAAAATAATTTTTAATCAACAAATGTCTAGCTGGAAATAGGTTTAAAAACATATTAAAAAAATTAATTACACATGTACAGTCAAATATTATGCGTAATGGCACGTCATACTCCGCTAGTGAAACTTAAAGTTAGAGATCAAAAGTGTGGATGAAAAATATTTAAAAGACCGTTCTTTAAAAAAATATTTTTCGAGGAATTAAAAATAAAAGTGGCTATATTTAGAGGGACCACAACAGATCTAACCCTTGATTTTATATTATAAAAAAAGATAACTACTGTTTCTTTTTTAAAATTAATAATATAAAAATAATAATAAATATCTAACTATATCTAATATTTATAAATTCAATAAACAAACTTTTATATGAAAAATAACTAGAAAATTACTGAACAAACGAAGGTAATATAAAATAAAATACTTTTCTTAAAATAAAATAAGAAGTGAGAAATCTTATTCCATTTTTTTTAATCTCTCTCTACTTTTTTAAATTATTTTCATCCACATTTTTTGTCCTTGGCGTCAAACCCCACTAATGGAGTATGACTTGGCATTACACGTGAAATATTTGATCGTAGAAATAATTTTTTAATATGTTCTTAAACCAATTTACAGCTTGACATTTGTTAATTAAAAATAATTTTTAAAATCTTATTTATTTATAATTTAATAAAAAGCAACTTCTCTCAAATACATTAAATTTAAATCCATTCAGTGCTTTGTCTCTATCTTTCACGCATCATCAGTGTTGAAGAGGTTCATTTTTGCTTTGAAGTTCGTAGTTTTCGTTGAAGTAGGTTAATCGTTTTTCTTTCCGCTTCTGCTAGTGAAGAACTAGTTCGAGCTGTCTTGAAGAAATTTCAGTGTGATTTTTGAAGTTGTGGTCCCAACTGTATATGCATTTAATGTCTTTCGAATTGTTTATGGATTTCAATAGTTAATGTTTCTCCTTTTTTTTTGTGTCCCACATTTAGGGTTCTGTATTGTATGTGGTCCAATGTGCCCTGAAATGTTGTCGTGTTGACTGAAATATTGTTGACTTTATGTGAATGTAAAACCAAATTTACCCTTGATTGTATTTGTCTTGTACAAGAAATGAGAATATTTTATGTGATATTTTCACCAAGGATTCTTTTGTAAAAGACCCTAAGTTAAAGTTAAGGTATGAAGGTGGGAATATTTATGCATTTAGTGGACAGGACAATGATTATGGTCATTTTTTTAGAGCTAGTGACCTAATTAAGGAGATGGACTCAGAGTTTAGTGTTGATGATGTGAAGTTAAGGTGGAAATACAATTTTAAAATAATTTTTAATCAACAAATGTCAAGCTGGAAATAGGTTTAAAAACATATTAAAAAAATTAATTACACATGTACAGTCAAATATTATGCGTAATGGCACGTCATACTCCGCTAGTGAAACTTAAAGTTAGAGATCAAAAGTGTGGATGAAAAATATTTAAAAGACCATTCTTTAAAAAAATATTTTTCGAGGAATTAAAAATAAAAGTGGCTATATTTAGAGGGACCACAACAGATCTAACCCTTGATTTTATATTATAAAAAAAGATAACTACTGTTTCTTTTTTAAAATTAATAATATAAAAATAATAATAAATATCTAACTATATCTAATATTTATAAATTCAATAAACAAACTTTTATGTGAAAAATAACTAGAAAATTACTGAACAAGCGAAGGTAATATAAAATAAAATAATTTTCTTAAAATAAAATAAGAAGTGAGAAATCTTATTCCAATTTTTTTAATCTCTCTCTACTTTTTTAAATTATTTTCATCCACATTTTTTGTCCTTGGCGTCAAACCCCACTAATGGAGTATGACTTGGCATTACACGTGAAATATTTGATCGTAGAAATAATTTTTTAATATGTTCTTAAACCAATTTACAGCTTGACATTTGTTAATTAAAAATAATTTTTAAAATCTTATTTTTTTATAATTTAATAAACAACAACTTCTCTCAAATACATTAAATTTAAATCCATTCAGTGCATTGTCTCTATCTTTCACGCATCATCAGTGTTGAAGAGGTTCATTTTTGCTTTGAAGTTCGTAGTTTTCGTTGAAGTAGGTTAATCGTTTTTCTTTCCGCTTCTGCTAGTGAAGAACTAGTTCGAGCTGTCTTGAAGAAATTTCAGTGTGATTTTTGAAGTTGTGGTCCCAACTGTATATGCATTTAATGTCTTTCGAATTGTTTATGGATTTCAATAGTTAATGTTTCTCCTTTTTTTTTTGTGTCCCACATTTAGGGTTCTGTATTGTATGTGGTCCAATGTGCCCTGAAATGTTGTCGTGTTGACTGAAATATTGTTGACTTTATGTGAATGTAAAACCAAATTTACCCTTGATTGTATTTGTCTTGTACAAGAAATGAGAATATTTTATGTGATATTTTCACCAAGGATTCTTTTGTAAAAGACCCTAAGTTAAAGTTAAGGTATGAAGGTGGGAATATTTATGCATTTAGTGGACAGGACAATGATTATGGTCATTTTTTTAGAGCTAGTGACCTAATTAAGGAGATGGACTCAGAGTTTAGTGTTGATGATGTGAAGTTAAGGTGGAAATACAATTTTAAAATAATTTTTAATCAACAAATGTCAAGCTGGAAATAGGTTTAAAAACATATTAAAAAAATTAATTACACATGTACAGTCAAATATTATGCGTACTGGCACGTCATACTCCGCTAGTGAAACTTAAAATTAGAGATCAAAAGTGTGGATGAAAAATATTTAAAAGACCGTTCTTTAAAAAAATATTTTTCGAGGAATTAAAAATAAAAGTGGCTATATTTAGAGGGACCACAACAGATCTAACCCTTGATTTTATATTATAAAAAAAGATAACTACTGTTTCTTTTTTAAAATTAATAATATAAAAATAATAATAAATATCTAACTATATCTAATATTTATAAATTCAATAAACAAACTTTTATATGAAAAATAACTAGAAAATTACTGAACAAGCGAAGGTAATATAAAATAAAATACTTTTCTTAAAATAAAATAAGAAGTGAGAAATCTTATTCCAATTTTTTTAATCTCTCTCTACTTTTTTAAATTATTTTCATCCACATTTTTTGTCCTTGGCGTCAAACCCCACTAATGGAGTATGACTTGGCATTACACGTAATATATTTGATCGTGGAAATAATTTTTTAATATGTTCTTAAACCAATTTACAGCTTGACATTTGTTAATTAAAAATAATTTTTAAAATCTTATTTATTTATAATTTAATAAAAAGCAACTTCTCTCAAATACATTAAATTTAAATCCATTCAGTGTTTTGTCTCTATCTTTCACGCATCATCAGTGTTGAAGAGGTTCATTTTTGCTTTGAAGTTCGTAGTTTTCGTTGAAGTAGGTTAATCGTTTTTCTTTCCGCTTCTGCTAGTGAAGAACTAGTTCGAGCTGTCTTGAAGAAATTTCAGTGTGATTTTTGAAGTTGTGGTCCCAACTGTATATGCATTTAATGTCTTTCGAATTGTTTATGGATTTCAATAGTTAATGTTTCTCCTTTTTTTTGTGTGTCCCACATTTAGGGTTCTGTATTGTATGTGGTCCAATGTGCCCTGAAATGTTGTCGTGTTGACTGAAATATTGTTGACTTTATGTGAATGTAAAACCAAATTTACCCTTGATTGTATTTGTCTTGTACAAGAAATGAGAATATTTTATGTGATATTTTCACCAAGGATTCTTTTGTAAAAGACCCTAAGTTAAAGTTAAGGTATGAAGGTGGGAATATTTATGCATTTAGTGGACAGGACAATGATTATGGTCATTTTTTTAGAGCTAGTGACCTAATTAAGGAGATGGACTCAGAGTTTAGTGTTGATGATGTGAAGTTAAGGTGGAAATACAATTTTAAAATAATTTTTAATCAACAAATGTCAAGCTGGAAATAGGTTTAAAAACATATTAAAAAAATTAATTACACATGTACAGTCAAATATTATGCGTACTGGCACGTCATACTCCGCTAGTGAAACTTAAAATTAGAGATCAAAAGTGTGGATGAAAAATATTTAAAAGACCGTTCTTTAAAAAAATATTTTTCGAGGAATTAAAAATAAAAGTGGCTATATTTAGAGGGACCACAACAGATCTAACCCTTGATTTTATATTATAAAAAAAGATAACTACTGTTTCTTTTTTAAAATTAATAATATAAAAATAATAATAAATATCTAACTATATCTAATATTTATAAATTCAATAAACAAACTTTTATATGAAAAATAACTAGAAAATTACTGAACAAGCGAAGGTAATATAAAATAAAATACTTTTCTTAAAATAAAATAAGAAGTGAGAAATCTTATTCCAATTTTTTTAATCTCTCTCTACTTTTTTAAATTATTTTCATCCACATTTTTTGTCCTTGGCGTCAAACCCCACTAATGGAGTATGACTTGGCATTACACGTAATATATTTGATCGTGGAAATAATTTTTTAATATGTTCTTAAACCAATTTACAGCTTGACATTTGTTAATTAAAAATAATTTTTAAAATCTTATTTATTTATAATTTAATAAAAAGCAACTTCTCTCAAATACATTAAATTTAAATCCATTCAGTGTTTTGTCTCTATCTTTCACGCATCATCAGTGTTGAAGAGGTTCATTTTTGCTTTGAAGTTCGTAGTTTTCGTTGAAGTAGGTTAATCGTTTTTCTTTCCGCTTCTGCTAGTGAAGAACTAGTTCGAGCTGTCTTGAAGAAATTTCAGTGTGATTTTTGAAGTTGTGGTCCCAACTGTATATGCATTTAATGTCTTTCGAATTGTTTATGGATTTCAATAGTTAATGTTTCTCCTTTTTTTTGTGTGTCCCACATTTAGGGTTCTGTATTGTATGTGGTCCAATGTGCCCTGAAATGTTGTCGTGTTGACTGAAATATTGTTGACTTTATGTGAATGTAAAACCAAATTTACCCTTGATTGTATTTGTCTTGTACAAGAAATGAGAATATTTTATGTGATATTTTCACCAAGGATTCTTTTGTAAAAGACCCTAAGTTAAAGTTAAGGTATGAAGGTGGGAATATTTATGCATTTAGTGGACAGGACAATGATTATGGTCATTTTTTTAGAGCTAGTGACCTAATTAAGGAGATGGACTCAGAGTTTAGTGTTGATGATGTGAAGTTAAGGTGGAAATACAATTTTAAAATAATTTTTAATCAACAAATGTCAAGCTGGAAATAGGTTTAAAAACATATTAAAAAAATTAATTACACATGTACAGTCAAATATTATGCGTACTGGCACGTCATACTCCGCTAGTGAAACTTAAAATTAGAGATCAAAAGTGTGGATGAAAAATATTTAAAAGACCGTTCTTTAAAAAAATATTTTTCGAGGAATTAAAAATAAAAGTGGCTATATTTAGAGGGACCACAACAGATCTAACCCTTGATTTTATATTATAAAAAAAGATAACTACTGTTTCTTTTTTAAAATTAATAATATAAAAATAATAATAAATATCTAACTATATCTAATATTTATAAATTCAATAAACAAACTTTTATATGAAAAATAACTAGAAAATTACTGAACAAGCGAAGGTAATATAAAATAAAATACTTTTCTTAAAATAAAATAAGAAGTGAGAAATCTTATTCCAATTTTTTTAATCTCTCTCTACTTTTTTAAATTATTTTCATCCACATTTTTTGTCCTTGGCGTCAAACCCCACTAATGGAGTATGACTTGGCAATACACGTGAAATATTTGATCGTGGAAATAATTTTTTAATATGTTCTTAAACCAATTTACAGCTTGACATTTGTTAATTAAAAATAATTTTTAAAATCTTATTTATTTATAATTTAATAAAAAGCAACTTCTCTCAAATACATTAAATTTAAATCCATTCAGTGCTTTGTCTCTATCTTTCACGCATCATCAGTGTTGAAGAGGTTCATTTTTGCTTTGAAGTTCGTAGTTTTCGTTGAAGTAGGTTAATCGTTTTTCTTTCCGCTTCTGCTAGTGAAGAACTAGTTCGAGCTGTCTTGAAGAAATTTCAGTGTGATTTTTGAAGTTGTGGTCCCAACTGTATATGCATTTAATGTCTTTCGAATTGTTTATGGATTTCAATAGTTAATGTTTCTCCTTTTTTTTGTGTGTCCCACATTTAGGGTTCTGTATTGTATGTGGTCCAATGTGCCCTGAAATGTTGTCGTGTTGACTGAAATATTGTTGACTTTATGTGAATGTAAAACCAAATTTACCCTTGATTGTATTTGTCTTGTACAAGAAATGAGAATATTTTATGTGATATTTTCACCAAGGATTCTTTTGTAAAAGACCCTAAGTTAAAGTTAAGGTATGAAGGTGGGAATATTTATGCATTTAGTGGACAGGACAATGATTATGGTCATTTTTTTAGAGCTAGTGACCTAATTAAGGAGATGGACTCAGAGTTTAGTGTTGATGATGTGAAGTTAAGGTGGAAATACAATTTTAAAATAATTTTTAATCAACAAATGTCAAGCTGGAAATAGGTTTAAAAACATATTAAAAAAATTAATTACACATGTACAGTCAAATATTATGCGTAATGGCACGTCATACTCCGCTAGTGAAACTTAAAGTTAGAGATCAAAAGTGTGGATGAAAAATATTTAAAAGACCATTCTTTAAAAAAATATTTTTCGAGGAATTAAAAATAAAAGTGGCTATATTTAGAGGGACCACAACAGATCTAACCCTTGATTTTATATTATAAAAAAAGATAACTACTGTTTCTTTTTTAAAATTAATAATATAAAAATAATAATAAATATCTAACTATATCTAATATTTATAAATTCAATAAACAAACTTTTATGTGAAAAATAACTAGAAAATTACTGAACAAGCGAAGGTAATATAAAATAAAATAATTTTCTTAAAATAAAATAAGAAGTGAGAAATCTTATTCCAATTTTTTTAATCTCTCTCTACTTTTTTAAATTATTTTCATCCACATTTTTTGTCCTTGGCGTCAAACCCCACTAATGGAGTATGACTTGGCATTACACGTGAAATATTTGATCGTAGAAATAATTTTTTAATATGTTCTTAAACCAATTTACAGCTTGACATTTGTTAATTAAAAATAATTTTTAAAATCTTATTTTTTTATAATTTAATAAACAGCAACTTCTCTCAAATACATTAAATTTAAATCCATTCAGTGCATTGTCTCTATCTTTCACGCATCATCAGTGTTGAAGAGGTTCATTTTTGCTTTGAAGTTCGTAGTTTTCGTTGAAGTAGGTTAATCGTTTTTCTTTCCGCTTCTGCTAGTGAAGAACTAGTTCGAGCTGTCTTGAAGAAATTTCAGTGTGATTTTTGAAGTTGTGGTCCCAACTGTATATGCATTTAATGTCTTTCGAATTGTTTATGGATTTCAATAGTTAATGTTTCTCCTTTTTTTTTTGTGTCCCACATTTAGGGTTCTGTATTGTATGGGGTCCAATGTGCCCTGAAATGTTGTCGTGTTGACTGAAATATTGTTGACTTTATGTGAATGTAAAACCAAATTTACCCTTGATTGTATTTGTCTTGTACAAGAAATGAGAATATTTTATGTGATATTTTCACCAAGGATTCTTTTGTAAAAGACCCTAAGTTAAAGTTAAGGTATGAAGGTGGGAATATTTATGCATTTAGTGGACAGGACAATGATTATGGTCATTTTTTTAGAGCTAGTGACCTAATTAAGGAGATGGACTCAGAGTTTAGTGTTGATGATGTGAAGTTAAGGTGGAAATACAATTTTAAAATAATTTTTAATCAACAAATGTCAAGCTGGAAATAGGTTTAAAAACATATTAAAAAAATTAATTACACATGTACAGTCAAATATTATGCGTACTGGCACGTCATACTCCGCTAGTGAAACTTAAAATTAGAGATCAAAAGTGTGGATGAAAAATATTTAAAAGACCGTTCTTTAAAAAAATATTTTTCGAGGAATTAAAAATAAAAGTGGCTATATTTAGAGGGACCACAACAGATCTAACCCTTGATTTTATATTATAAAAAAAGATAACTACTGTTTCTTTTTTAAAATTAATAATATAAAAATAATAATAAATATCTAACTATATCTAATATTTATAAATTCAATAAACAAACTTTTATATGAAAAATAACTAGAAAATTACTGAACAAGCGAAGGTAATATAAAATAAAATACTTTTCTTAAAATAAAATAAGAAGTGAGAAATCTTATTCCAATTTTTTTAATCTCTCTCTACTTTTTTAAATTATTTTCATCCACATTTTGTAATACCCCGTAAATTTATAAACGCTCTGGTTAATATTATTATGATCAACTGGGTTCCGGAGTACTCTGAGTAATTATCGGGTAAAATAATTAGAGTAAACTGACGAACTCAGAGTCGATTAAATTAATAGTATTTAACGTTGAGTTTTTATAATTTGATGTATTTGAGCTAATTTTGGATATTTAGTAGTGTTACTAAAAGTGATAGTTTCTATACTATCTATTTTCTTTTCATTTTCCTGGGAAAAAACAAACAAAAGCTAAAGATAGTAAAGAGAAAGGGAAAAGGAAGAGAAGGAAAGGAAGGAGGAGGAAAAAGAGAGGAAAATTTCCCAAAAGCTCAAGATCATCAACAATCATCTGTTCTTCATCAATTCGTCTCAATTTCAACCTCCTCGTCTAGTAATCCAGGTGGGTTCTAGTTAGACTCTTTAGAGTAGAATTATTTTGAGTTTAGAGTTAGATTGGAAATTGGGAAAAATGGGTATTTTGGTTTAAAAATCTTGAATCTAACTGTTAAAATTCAATGTTTGATTATATGTTATACTGGTTGTGATGTTATAACATGTTTTGATGCATTTCAATTGATGAAAATGGGATTTGGGGTTGATTTTGGATCAACCCGTAGCAGGAAAATTCTGCAGGAACTTCTGCATTTTTTCTCTGCCCATACGCGTATGGAGCTTGTCAATACGCGTATGGGGCTTGTCAATACGCGTACGGCAAGGGCAATACGCGTATGGATGGCCGGGGATTTTGGGCAATACGCGTATCGCGTAGGGAAATACGCGTATGGCTGGGCGAGCATTTGGGCAATACGCGTACGGGGAATGCCAATACGCGTATGGCCAGGGGACTTGCAGAATTCTGCTGTTGTGATATTTTATTTCCGATCGTTTGTTTCCAATGCCGTAACTTTTTATCCGTAACTCGGAATGGAACAATTTTGGTATCGTTGGAAAGGTAATAAAATGTACTTTCTTATTACATGGGTTTTAAGATTGACGGCCGATTTAATTATATCGGAATTGTTGGAATTGTGTCGTTTTGTTGATTTTGGTGTGTAATGGTTGATGAAAATGTAAGCATGATTAAAATATGGAATAAGTAGAGTGAGGACAATTACCCTAAGCAGTGTCGGAAAAATATAAATGATTAAACACTAGTATGGAACATGTGTGTTAACCGTTTGGTTGTGATAAGGCATAATGGCCTTGAGATTGTGGAATACAATCAAGTCTTTGTGAGATCACGTAATCGTAACCGGTTATTATTGTTTTTGCGAGTGCGTTTCATGGGTCTCGAGCTCCTCTGAAACATGTGCACCACTACTTGGCAGGTTTGATTCCCGCATTTCATTTTAGTACGAATGGCGCCCATGGAGCGTAGGCTTGTGACGGTATAAGGCCCGTGAGAAGTGACGGTTCATAACGGTTAATGGCCCGTAGAACCCGAATCCATTCGTATGTCAAGTAGGTTGCAAGGATCCATGACCCGGGTCGACTTCTAGACGTAGAAGAGGACGGGAATAGGGGATACCTTGGCATGGTTATCGATTAGTGATATTGTGAGTTGATGAACTCATAACATGTTTCCATATAGTGTGTGTGTACTCATGGTCTTTCCCCTTTCCCCTTGGACATGAGTTAGGACTTTGTTAGAACCTTGTAAAGCCGAGAGGACTTTAAGATAGGGAACTCACTGAGATTTGATGTATCTCACCCCACTGTTGTTGTTTACATCACAGGTTCTGCAAGTTCGGCGAAGGGTAAGGACAAGGTTATTTGACTTTCCTTACGGATCGTGGTTTTGTGATGGCATGGCTTCCGCTATGGCGTTATGTTTTGAGATCATTGTATTGATCTAGTTCTTAGTTTTTATCATTTTGGAACATCTTGTATATGTAATGCCTTAGACTTTTAGTTCTTTTGTATTAGAGGCATTTATATATATAATGTGTTAACTAGGAACTTATTATATTTCAGTACCAAAAGTGAAACTCATGTATAATATATGATTTGATGCATGTATTTTTATATGGTCTTTACAGTTGGTATCAGAGCAGGTCGTATCCTCGACCTAGCCATGAAATAGGATAAGTTTTCTTTCCGTTTCATACGTGTTGTGTCGCTATGGGTCTTAAGTGTTATATTTATGGTATTGAGCCTGATCAACTTAATTCTATCTATATGACATTTAGGATCATGGTTGGCGGACGCAGAAACAATCGTGGTAGACCCACAAATCCTCCAGCTGGGACGAATCCGCCAGGCGGCGATACGAATGCTTCTTTGTATCAGTTTGTGCAACAGATGCAGCAGCAGCAAAACCAGTTCATGCAACATGTGGTGCAACGGATGAATGTAGGTCTTCATCCTCGAGTGGTTGTCCCAGAGATTGTAGGTGGGAGTTTTCGGGATTTCCTCCGCATGAATCCTCCAGAATTTCATGGCGGAATGGATCCTGTGAGAGCTCATGACTGGATTGCTGGCATGGAGAGAATTTTTCTGATAATTTGCTGTAGTGAGGAGAACAAGGTAGTGTTTGCTTCTCACTCACTGAGGGGTCCTGCTGAGAGATGGTGGGAGGTTGCTTCAGCTTTTATGACTATGCAAGGTGTACCTAAAGTGTGGGAGCAATTCAGGCCTATTTTTATTGAAAAGCATCTTCCTAGTTCTTTGAGGATTCGAAGAGAGCCTGAAACCCAGCAGTTGAGGCAATATGATAAGATAGAGGATAGCTTGAGGGAAGTTCAGACAGAAGGGGATTCGCGTAGGCCGAATCAGAACGAGTGTGGAAGGTCAGGCCAACAGTTTCGGTCTAAGCAGCAGGCTTTCAAAAGGAAACAGATCCAGAAATCTCGAACGGGTGCATCTCCTGTGTGTTGCACATGTGGTAAGATGCATTTTGGTATATGTAGCTTCAAAGGGGTGAAGTGTTATCAATGTCAGAAGGTGGGACACATTGCGAGGGATTGTCCTCAGAATAGGA
Source organism: Lathyrus tuberosus (assembly GCA_022829125.1). Taxonomy (NCBI): domain Eukaryota; kingdom Viridiplantae; phylum Streptophyta; class Magnoliopsida; order Fabales; family Fabaceae; genus Lathyrus; species Lathyrus tuberosus. The sequence goes on from JALAZF010000141.1 coordinate 12,276,519, forward strand.
ATCAGACGCAAAGGGAGGAAGCAAAAGGCGATGACTTTGGAATTTCGGGTACGTGCTTCGTTAACGGATATCCTTGTTTTGTTTTATTGGATTGCGGTGCAACATATTCTTTTGTGTCCAGGTGTGTGTGAAAATTTTGTTTTGTCTATGAATAATAGAGTTTTCCAGATCGACCTTTTTAGTATACCGCTTAAGAAAGTGGATGTTGTTCTGGGAATGGTTTGGCTTTCAGTTAATTCGGTTTTTATCGGTTGTGAAGAGAAGTTAATCATTATTCCATCTGCTGAGGCTACTTCTGAGGATGCGTTATTGACGATTTTAGGAAGTACGGTAAGAATGGTAGACTTCTTATTCGAGAAGGAGAAATCTGTTTTAATGGTTCTTCCTAGGGAAGGAGGTAGTGACCAGCAAGTTCTGAGTATTCCTATAGTGGGTGAGTTTCCGAAGTGTTTCCAGAGAATGTTACTACTCTTTCCTCCGGAGAGAGGAGTTGAGTTCTCTATTGACCTGATACTAGGAACGGCTCCTGTATCCGTTTCTTCGTATCAGATGGCGCCGCTTGGGTTAAGAGAATTAAAGGACCAGTTGGAAGACTTGATGTCTAAGCACTTTGTTAGATCTAGTGTTTCACCTTGGGGAGCTCCAGTGTTATTGGTAAAGAAGGAAAGATGGGGGAATGCGTTTATGCATCGATTATCGTAAGTTGAATAAAGTGACTATTAAGAACAAGTATCCCTTACCAAGGATAGACGACTTGTTAGATCAATTAAAAGGAGCCTGTGTGTTCTCAAAAAATTGATTTACGGTCGGGTTATCATCAGATTCGAGTGAAGAGTTTCGATGTGCCAAAAAACTGCATCTAGAACCCGTTACGGTCATTACGACTTCCTAGTGATGCCTTTCGGTGTGACTAATGCTCCAGTGGTTTTTGTGGATTGCACGAATCGAATAGTTCAAGCTTACTTGGACCAATTTATGATAATCTTTATTGATGACATTCTTATTTATTCTCGTACTCCACAAAAGTGCGAAGAACATCTGAGGATTGTCTTATCGGTATTGCAAGAGAAGCAATTGTTTTCTAAGTTAAGCAAGTGTGAGTTTTGGATGTCGGAAGTTAATTTTCTTGGACATGTTATATCTCAGGGTGGTGTGGTGGTAGATCCATCAAAAGTAGAAGTAGTGATTAATTGGGAGAGACCGAGAAATGTTACAGAAGTTAGAAGTTTCTTGGGATGGACAGGTTACTATGGAAGATTTATTAACAGCTTTTCTCAATTGGCCTTACCAATGACGAAACTTACTCGGAAGAATGTTGCTTTGGAGTGGGATTCGGGTTGTGAACAGAGTTTTATGAAATTGAAGGAGAGTTTGACGAGTGCTCCAGTATTAATCATTCCTGATCCTAATAACTCTTATGAAGTATTCTGTGATGCTTCTAAGAGGGGATTAGGGGGTGTTCTGATGCAAGGTGGTCAAGTGGTAGCTTATGCTTCTCGACAGTTAAAAGTTCATGAGAAGAATTGTCCGACTCATGATTTGGAACTAGCTGCAGTGGTTTTTGCACTAAAGGTGTGGCGTCATTATTTATATGGTGTACGTTTTGAAATGTACAGTGACCACAAAAGTTTGAAGTAATTGTTTGACCAAAAAGAGTTGAATATGCGACCAAGAAGATGGATGGAATACTTGAAAGATTATGACTTAGAATTGAAGTATCATCCGGGAAAGGTGAATAAAGTAGCGGACGCCTTAAGTCGAAAAATGGTTCATAGTGCAAAATTGATGATTTTTGGAATGTCAATTCTACTTTAAGAATGGAGATTCAACAAGAGCAAATGTTAGAGGAGGAGTTACAAGATGGGATTGTTCTGTTTAATCAAAGGAATTGTGTTCCGAAAGATGAAGCGTTAAAAAGGAAGATTCTAGACGAAGCTCATAAAGGTACTGTTACGATACATCCTGGTTCTTCGAAGGTGTATCAGGATTTAAAGAAGGATTATTGGTGGTCTGGGATGAAAAAGGATATAGCGGAATATGCGTCAGAATGTGCAGTATGTCAACAGGTGAAGATTGAACACCAAAGACCGGGCGGTCTGTTACGACCTTTGGATATTCCAGTTTGGAAGTGGAGTAGTATCTCTATGGATTTTGCAGTAGGTTTACCTCGTGCACTAGGAGGTTATGATTCTATTTGGGTGATTGTAGATCGACTAACAAAATCTGCACATTTCTTAGCCGTAAAGACTACTTATAAGGCAAGTCATCTTGCAAGGTTGTTTATTGCTGAGATTGTGAGATTGCATGGTATTCCTTCTAGTATTGTGTCCGATAGAGATCCGAAGTTTACTTCGAGATTTTGGAAAGTGTTCCAACAAGCGATGGGTACGAATTTGTGTTTGAGCACGTCGAATCATCCTCAAACGGATGGTCAGACTGAACGAACAATACAAACGATGGAGGATATGTTAAGAGCTTGTGTGTTAGAGAGTAGAGGGAATTGGAAAGAACTTTTGCCGTTAATTGAGTTTTCCTATAACAATAGTTACCATGCGAGCATCGGTATGGCTCCTTATGAAGCATTGTATGGGAGAAAGTGTAGGACACCTTTGTGTTGGGCTGAAATTGGCGAAGATAGAATTTTGGGACCAGAGATTATTCAAGAGACTACGGAAAAGATTCGAATGATCCGCGAGAAGGTTAAACAAGCGCAAGATCGTCAAAAGAGTTATGCGGACAATCGTAGGAGACCTTTGGAATTTGAGGAAGGTGACCATGTATTTCTGAAAGTTACTCCGAGATTGAGATTGAAAGGACCGTTTAAGTCGCGAAAGTTAAGTCCGAGATACGTGGGACCGTATCAGATTTTAGAAAGGATTGGTGAAGTTGCTTATAGATTAGCCTTACCACCCTCTCTATTCGAGATGCATGACGTTTTTCACGTATCTCAGCTCCGTAAGTTTATTCCTGATCCTCTTCAGCCAATTCTACCCGAATCAGTGGAAATTGAAGCGGATTTGACTTTTGGACCACAACCGAGTTGTATTGTGGGAAGGGAAACAAAAGTGTTAAGGAACAAAGATATTCCACTTGTTAAGGTGCAATGGGATATGACGCATCCGGGCGATGCTACTTGGGAACTAGAATCGGAAATGCGAGAATCTTATCCACATCTGTTCAGGTAATATTCTAAATTCGAGGACGAATTTCTATTTAAGGGGGGGAGGATGTAATACCCCGTAAATTTATAAACGCTCTGGTTAATATTATTATGATCAACTGGGTTCCGGAGTACTCTGAGTAATTATCGGGTAAAATAATTAGAGTAAACTGACGAACTCAGAGTCGATTAAATTAATAGTATTTAACGTTGAGTTTTTATAATTTGATGTATTTGAGCTAATTTTGGATATTTAGTAGTGTTACTAAAAGTGATAGTTTCTATACTATCTATTTTCTTTTCATTTTCCTGGGAAAAAACAAACAAAAGCTAAAGATAGTAAAGAGAAAGGGAAAAGGAAGAGAAGGAAAGGAAGGAGGAGGAAAAAGAGAGGAAAATTTCCCAAAAGCTCAAGATCATCAACAATCATCTGTTCTTCATCAATTCGTCTCAATTTCAACCTCCTCGTCTAGTAATCCAGGTGGGTTCTAGTTAGACTCTTTAGAGTAGAATTATTTTGAGTTTAGAGTTAGATTGGAAATTGGGAAAAATGGGTATTTTGGTTTAAAAATCTTGAATCTAACTGTTAAAATTCAATGTTTGATTATATGTTATACTGGTTGTGATGTTATAACATGTTTTGATGCATTTCAATTGATGAAAATGGGATTTGGGGTTGATTTTGGATCAACCCGTAGCAGGAAAATTCTGCAGGAACTTCTGCATTTTTTCTCTGCCCATACGCGTATGGAGCTTGTCAATACGCGTATGGGGCTTGTCAATACGCGTACGGCAAGGGCAATACGCGTATGGATGGCCGGGGATTTTGGGCAATACGCGTATCGCGTGGGGAAATACGCGTATGGCTGGGCGAGCATTTGGGCAATACGCGTACGGGGAATGCCAATACGCGTATGGCCAGGGGACTTGCAGAATTCTGCTGTTGTGATATTTTATTTCCGATCGTTTGTTTCCAATGCCGTAACTTTTTATCCGTAACTCGGAATGGAACAATTTTGGTATCGTTGGAAAGGTAATAAAATGTACTTTCTTATTACATGGGTTTTAAGATTGACGGCCGATTTAATTATATCGGAATTGTTGGAATTGTGTCGTTTTGTTGATTTTGGTGTGTAATGGTTGTTGAAAATGTAAGCATGATTAAAATATGGAATAAGTAGAGTGAGGACAATTACCCTAAGCAGTGTCGGAAAAATATAAATGATTAAACACTAGTATGGAACATGTGTGTTAACCGTTTGGTTGTGATAAGGCATAATGGCCTTGAGATTGTGGAATACAATCAAGTCTTTGTGAGATCACGTAATCGTAACCGGTTATTATTGTTTTTGCGAGTGCGTTTCATGGGTCTCGAGCTCCTCTGAAACATGTGCACCACTACTTGGCAGGTTTGATTCCCGCATTTCATTTTAGTACGAATGGCGCCCATGGAGCGTAGGCTTGTGACGGTATAAGGCCCGTGAGAAGTGACGGTTCATAACGGTTAATGGCCCGTAGAACCCGAATCCATTCGTATGTCAAGTAGGTTGCAAGGATCCATGACCCGGGTCGACTTCTAGACGTAGAAGAGGACGGGAATAGGGGATACCTTGGCATGGTTATCGATTAGTGATATTGTGAGTTGATGAACTCATAACATGTTTCCATATAGTGTGTGTGTACTCATGGTCTTTCCCCTTTCCCCTTGGACATGAGTTAGGACTTTGTTAGAACCTTGTAAAGCCGAGAGGACTTTAAGATAGGGAACTCACTGAGATTTGATGTATCTCACCCCACTGTTGTTGTTTACATCACAGGTTCTGCAAGTTCGGCGAAGGGTAAGGACAAGGTTATTTGACTTTCCTTACGGATCGTGGTTTTGTGATGGCATGGCTTCCGCTATGGCGTTATGTTTTGAGATCATTGTATTGATCTAGTTCTTAGTTTTTATCATTTTGGAACATCTTGTATATGTAATGCCTTAGACTTTTAGTTCTTTTGTATTAGAGGCATTTATATATATAATGTGTTAACTAGGAACTTATTATATTTCAGTACCAAAAGTGAAACTCATGTATAATATATGATTTGATGCATGTATTTTTATATGGTCTTTACACATTTTTTGTCCTTGGCGTCAAACCCCACTAATGGAGTATGACTTGGCATTACACGTGAAATATTTGATCGTGGAAATAATTTTTTAATATGTTCTTAAACCAATTTACAGCTTGACATTTGTTAATTAAAAATAATTTTTAAAATCTTATTTATTTATAATTTAATAAAAAGCAACTTCTCTCAAATACATTAAATTTAAATCCATTCAGTGTTTTGTCTCTATCTTTCACGCATCATCAGTGTTGAAGAGGTTCATTTTTGCTTTGAAGTTCGTAGTTTTCGTTGAAGTAGGTTAATCGTTTTTCTTTCCGCTTCTGCTAGTGAAGAACTAGTTCGAGCTGTCTTGAAGAAATTTCAGTGTGATTTTTGAAGTTGTGGTCCCAACTGTATATGCATTTAATGTCTTTCGAATTGTTTATGGATTTCAATAGTTAATGTTTCTCCTTTTTTTTTTGTGTCCCACATTTAGGGTTCTGTATTGTATGTGGTCCAATGTGCCCTGAAATGTTGTCGTGTTGACTGAAATATTGTTGACTTTATGTGAATGTAAAACCAAATTTACCCTTGATTGTATTTGTCTTGTACAAGAAATGAGAATATTTTATGTGATATTTTCACCAAGGATTCTTTTGTAAAAGACCCTAAGTTAAAGTTAAGGTATGAAGGTGGGAATATTTATGCATTTAGTGGACAGGACAATGATTATGGTCATTTTTTTAGAGCTAGTGACCTAATTAAGGAGATGGACTCAGAGTTTAGTGTTGATGATGTGAAGTTAAGGTGGAAATACAATTTTAAAATAATTTTTAATCAACAAATGTCAAGCTGGAAATAGGTTTAAAAACATATTAAAAAAATTAATTACACATGTACAGTCAAATATTATGCGTACTGGCACGTCATACTCCGCTAGTGAAACTTAAAATTAGAGATCAAAAGTGTGGATGAAAAATATTTAAAAGACCGTTCTTTAAAAAAATATTTTTCGAGGAATTAAAAATAAAAGTGGCTATATTTAGAGGGACCACAACAGATCTAACCCTTGATTTTATATTATAAAAAAAGATAACTACTGTTTCTTTTTTAAAATTAATAATATAAAAATAATAATAAATATCTAACTATATCTAATATTTATAAATTCAATAAACAAACTTTTATATGAAAAATAACTAGAAAATTACTGAACAAGCGAAGGTAATATAAAATAAAATACTTTTCTTAAAATAAAATAAGAAGTGAGAAATCTTATTCCAATTTTTTTAATCTCTCTCTACTTTTTTAAATTATTTTCATCCACATTTTTTGTCCTTGGCGTCAAACCCCACTAATGGAGTATGACTTGGCATTACACGTGAAATATTTGATCGTGGAAATAATTTTTTAATATGTTCTTAAACCAATTTACAACTTGACATTTGTTAATTAAAAATAATTTTTAAAATCTTATTTATTTATAATTTAATAAAAAGCAACTTCTCTCAAATACATTAAATTTAAATCCATTCAGTGTTTTGTCTCTATCTTTCACGCATCATCAGTGTTGAAGAGGTTCATTTTTGCTTTGAAGTTCGTAGTTTTCGTTGAAGTAGGTTAATCGTTTTTCTTTCCGCTTCTGCTAGTGAAGAACTAGTTCGAGCTGTCTTGAAGAAATTTCAGTGTGATTTTTGAAGTTGTGGTCCCAACTGTATATGCATTTAATGTCTTTCGAATTGTTTATGGATTTCAATAGTTAATGTTTCTCCTTTTTTTTGTGTGTCCCACATTTAGGGTTCTGTATTGTATGTGGTCCAATGTGCCCTGAAATGTTGTCGTGTTGACTGAAATATTGTTGACTTTATGTGAATGTAAAACCAAATTTACCCTTGATTGTATTTGTCTTGTACAAGAAATGAGAATATTTTATGTGATATTTTCACCAAGGATTCTTTTGTAAAAGACCCTAAGTTAAAGTTAAGGTATGAAGGTGGGAATATTTATGCATTTAGTGGACAGGACAATGATTATGGTCATTTTTTTAGAGCTAGTGACCTAATTAAGGAGATGGACTCAGAGTTTAGTGTTGATGATGTGAAGTTAAGGTGGAAATACAATTTTAAAATAATTTTTAATCAACAAATGTCAAGCTGGAAATAGGTTTAAAAACATATTAAAAAAATTAATTACACATGTACAGTCAAATATTATGCGTACTGGCACGTCATACTCCGCTAGTGAAACTTAAAATTAGAGATCAAAAGTGTGGATGAAAAATATTTAAAAGACCGTTCTTTAAAAAAATATTTTTCGAGGAATTAAAAATAAAAGTGGCTATATTTAGAGGGACCACAACAGATCTAACCCTTGATTTTATATTATAAAAAAAGATAACTACTGTTTCTTTTTTAAAATTAATAATATAAAAATAATAATAAATATCTAACTATATCTAATATTTATAAATTCAATAAACAAACTTTTATATGAAAAATAACTAGAAAATTACTGAACAAGCGAAGGTAATATAAAATAAAATACTTTTCTTAAAATAAAATAAGAAGTGAGAAATCTTATTCCAATTTTTTTAATCTCTCTCTACTTTTTTAAATTATTTTCATCCACATTTTTTGTCCTTGGCGTCAAACCCCACTAATGGAGTATGACTTGGCATTACACGTGAAATATTTGATCGTGGAAATAATTTTTTAATATGTTCTTAAACCAATTTACAGCTTGACATTTGTTAATTAAAAATAATTTTTAAAATCTTATTTATTTATAATTTAATAAAAAGCAACTTCTCTCAAATACATTAAATTTAAATCCATTCAGTGTTTTGTCTCTATCTTTCACGCATCATCAGTGTTGAAGAGGTTCATTTTTGCTTTGAAGTTCGTAGTTTTCGTTGAAGTAGGTTAATCGTTTTTCTTTCCGCTTCTGCTAGTGAAGAACTAGTTCGAGCTGTCTTGAAGAAATTTTAGTGTGATTTTTGAAGTTGTGGTCCCAACTGTATATGCATTTAATATCTTTCGAATTGTTTATGGATTTCAATAGTTAATGTTTCTCCTTTTTTTTGTGTGTCCCACATTTAGGGTTCTGTATTGTATGTGGTCCAATGTGCCCTGAAATGTTGTCGTGTTGACTGAAATATTGTTGACTTTATGTGAATGTAAAACCAAATTTACCCTTGATTGTATTTGTCTTGTAGAAGAAATGAGAATATTTTATGTGATATTTTCACCAAGGATTCTTTTGTAAAAGACCCTAAGTTAAAGTTAAGGTATGAAGGTGGGAATATTTATGCATTTAGTGGACAGGACAATGATTATGGTCATTTTTTTAGAGCTAGTGACCTAATTAAGGAGATGGACTCAGAGTTTAGTGTTGATGATGTGAAGTTAAGGTGGAAATACAATTTTAAAATAATTTTTAATCAACAAATGTCAAGCTGGAAATAGGTTTAAAAACATATTAAAAAAATTAATTACACATGTACAGTCAAATATTATGCGTACTGGCACGTCATACTCCGCTAGTGAAACTTAAAATTAGAGATCAAAAGTGTGGATGAAAAATATTTAAAAGACCGTTCTTTAAAAAAATATTTTTCGAGGAATTAAAAATAAAAGTGGCTATATTTAGAGGGACCACAACAGATCTAACCCTTGATTTTATATTATAAAAAAAGATAACTACTGTTTCTTTTTTAAAATTAATAATATAAAAATAATAATAAATATCTAACTATATCTAATATTTATAAATTCAATAAACAAACTTTTATATGAAAAATAACTAGAAAATTACTGAACAAGCGAAGGTAATATAAAATAAAATACTTTTCTTAAAATAAAATAAGAAGTGAGAAATCTTATTCCAATTTTTTTAATCTCTCTCTACTTTTTTAAATTATTTTCATCCACATTTTTTGTCCTTGGCGTCAAACCCCACTAATGGAGTATGACTTGGCATTACACGTGAAATATTTGATCGTGGAAATAATTTTTTAATATGTTCTTAAACCAATTTACAGCTTGACATTTGTTAATTAAAAATAATTTTTAAAATCTTATTTATTTATAATTTAATAAAAAGCAACTTCTCTCAAATACATTAAATTTAAATCCATTCAGTGTTTTGTCTCTATCTTTCACGCATCATCAGTGTTGAAGAGGTTCATTTTTGCTTTGAAGTTCGTAGTTTTCGTTGAAGTAGGTTAATCGTTTTTCTTTCCGCTTCTGCTAGTGAAGAACTAGTTCGAGCTGTCTTGAAGAAATTTCAGTGTGATTTTTGAAGTTGTGGTCCCAACTGTATATGCATTTAATGTCTTTCGAATTATTTATGGATTTCAATAGTTAATGTTTCTCCTTTTTTTTGTGTGTCCCACATTTAGGGTTCTGTATTGTATGTGGTCCAATGTGCCCTGAAATGTTGTCGTGTTGACTGAAATATTGTTGACTTTATGTGAATGTAAAACCAAATTTACCCTTGATTGTATTTGTCTTGTACAAGAAATGAGAATATTTTATGTGATATTTTCACCAAGGATTCTTTTGTAAAAGACCCTAAGTTAAAGTTAAGGTATGAAGGTGGGAATATTTATGCATTTAGTGGACAGGACAATGATTATGGTCATTTTTTTAGAGCTAGTGACCTAATTAAGGAGATGGACTCAGAGTTTAGTGTTGATGATGTGAAGTTAAGGTGGAAATACAATTTTAAAATAATTTTTAATCAACAAATGTCAAGCTGGAAATAGGTTTAAAAACATATTAAAAAAATTAATTACACATGTACAGTCAAATATTATGCGTACTGGCACGTCATACTCCGCTAGTGAAACTTAAAATTAGAGATCAAAAGTGTGGATGAAAAATATTTAAAAGACCGTTCTTTAAAAAAATATTTTTCGAGGAATTAAAAATAAAAGTGGCTATATTTAGAGGGACCACAACAGATCTAACCCTTGATTTTATATTATAAAAAAAGATAACTATTGTTTCTTTTTTAAAATTAATAATATAAAAATAATAATAAATATCTAACTATATCTAATATTTATAAATTCAATAAACAAACTTTTATATGAAAAATAACTAGAAAATTACTGAACAAGCGAAGGTAATATAAAATAAAATACTTTTCTTAAAATAAAATAAGAAGTGAGAAATCTTATTCCAATTTTTTTAATCTCTCTCTACTTTTTTAAATTATTTTCATCCACATTTTTTGTCCTTGGCGTCAAACCCCACTAATGGAGTATGACTTGGCATTACACGTGAAATATTTGATCGTGGAAATAATTTTTTAATATGTTCTTAAACCAATTTACAACTTGACATTTGTTAATTAAAAATAATTTTTAAAATCTTATTTATTTATAATTTAATAAAAAGCAACTTCTCTCAAATACATTAAATTTAAATCCATTCAGTGTTTTGTCTCTATCTTTCACGCATCATCAGTGTTGAAGAGGTTCATTTTTGCTTTGAAGTTCGTAGTTTTCGTTGAAGTAGGTTAATCGTTTTTCTTTCCGCTTCTGCTAGTGAAGAACTAGTTCGAGCTGTCTTGAAGAAATTTCAGTGTGATTTTTGAAGTTGTGGTCCCAACTGTATATGCATTTAATGTCTTTCGAATTATTTATGGATTTCAATAGTTAATGTTTCTCCTTTTTTTTGTGTGTCCCACATTTAGGGTTCTGTATTGTATGTGGTCCAATGTGCCCTGAAATGTTGTCGTGTTGACTGAAATATTGTTGACTTTATGTGAATGTAAAACCAAATTTACCCTTGATTGTATTTGTCTTGTACAAGAAATGAGAATATTTTATGTGATATTTTCACCAAGGATTCTTTTGTAAAAGACCCTAAGTTAAAGTTAAGGTATGAAGGTGGGAATATTTATGCATTTAGTGGACAGGACAATGATTATGGTCATTTTTTTAGAGCTAGTGACCTAATTAAGGAGATGGACTCAGAGTTTAGTGTTGATGATGTGAAGTTAAGGTGGAAATACAATTTTAAAATAATTTTTAATCAACAAATGTCAAGCTGGAAATAGGTTTAAAAACATATTAAAAAAATTAATTACACATGTACAGTCAAATATTATGCGTACTGGCACGTCATACTCCGCTAGTGAAACTTAAAATTAGAGATCAAAAGTGTGGATGAAAAATATTTAAAAGACCGTTCTTTAAAAAAATATTTTTCGAGGAATTAAAAATAAAAGTGGCTATATTTAGAGGGACCACAACAGATCTAACCCTTGATTTTATATTATAAAAAAAGATAACTATTGTTTCTTTTTTAAAATTAATAATATAAAAATAATAATAAATATCTAACTATATCTAATATTTATAAATTCAATAAACAAACTTTTATATGAAAAATAACTAGAAAATTACTGAACAAGCGAAGGTAATATAAAATAAAATACTTTTCTTAAAATAAAATAAGAAGTGAGAAATCTTATTCCAATTTTTTTAATCTCTCTCTACTTTTTTAAATTATTTTCATCCACATTTTTTGTCCTTGGCGTCAAACCCCACTAATGGAGTATGACTTGGCATTACACGTGAAATATTTGATCGTGGAAATAATTTTTTAATATGTTCTTAAACCAATTTACAACTTGACATTTGTTAATTAAAAATAATTTTTAAAATCTTATTTATTTATAATTTAATAAAAAGCAACTTCTCTCAAATACATTAAATTTAAATCCATTCAGTGTTTTGTCTCTATCTTTCACGCATCATCAGTGTTGAAGAGGTTCATTTTTGCTTTGAAGTTCGTAGTTTTCGTTGAAGTAGGTTAATCGTTTTTCTTTCCGCTTCTGCTAGTGAAGAACTAGTTCGAGCTGTCTTGAAGAAATTTCAGTGTGATTTTTGAAGTTGTGGTCCCAACTGTATATGCATTTAATGTCTTTCGAATTGTTTATGGATTTCAATAGTTAATGTTTCTCCTTTTTTTTGTGTGTCCCACATTTAGGGTTCTGTATTGTATGTGGTCCAATGTGCCCTGAAATGTTGTCGTGTTGACTGAAATATTGTTGACTTTATGTGAATGTAAAACCAAATTTACCCTTGATTGTATTTGTCTTGTACAAGAAATGAGAATATTTTATGTGATATTTTCACCAAGGATTCTTTTGTAAAAGACCCTAAGTTAAAGTTAAGGTATGAAGGTGGGAATATTTATGCATTTAGTGGACAGGACAATGATTATGGTCATTTTTTTAGAGCTAGTGACCTAATTAAGGAGATGGACTCAGAGTTTAGTGTTGATGATGTGAAGTTAAGGTGGAAATACAATTTTAAAATAATTTTTAATCAACAAATGTCAAGCTGGAAATAGGTTTAAAAACATATTAAAAAAATTAATTACACATGTACAGTCAAATATTATGCGTACTGGCACGTCATACTCCGCTAGTGAAACTTAAAATTAGAGATCAAAAGTGTGGATGAAAAATATTTAAAAGACCGTTCTTTAAAAAAATATTTTTCGAGGAATTAAAAATAAAAGTGGCTATATTTAGAGGGACCACAACAGATCTAACCCTTGATTTTATATTATAAAAAAAGATAACTACTGTTTCTTTTTTAAAATTAATAATATAAAAATAATAATAAATATCTAACTATATCTAATATTTATAAATTCAATAAACAAACTTTTATATGAAAAATAACTAGAAAATTACTGAACAAGCGAAGGTAATATAAAATAAAATACTTTTCTTAAAATAAAATAAGAAGTGAGAAATCTTATTCCAATTTTTTTAATCTCTCTCTACTTTTTTAAATTATTTTCATCCACATTTTTTGTCCTTGGCGTCAAACCCCACTAATGGAGTATGACTTGGCATTACACGTGAAATATTTGATCGTGGAAATAATTTTTTAATATGTTCTTAAACCAATTTACAGCTTGACATTTGTTAATTAAAAATAATTTTTAAAATCTTATTTATTTATAATTTAATAAAAAGCAACTTCTCTCAAATACATTAAATTTAAATCCATTCAGTGTTTTGTCTCTATCTTTCACGCATCATCAGTGTTGAAGAGGTTCATTTTTGCTTTGAAGTTCGTAGTTTTCGTTGAAGTAGGTTAATCGTTTTTCTTTCCGCTTCTGCTAGTGAAGAACTAGTTCGAGCTGTCTTGAAGAAATTTCAGTGTGATTTTTGAAGTTGTGGTCCCAACTGTATATGCATTTAATGTCTTTCGAATTATTTATGGATTTCAATAGTTAATGTTTCTCCTTTTTTTTGTGTGTCCCACATTTAGGGTTCTGTATTGTATGTGGTCCAATGTGCCCTGAAATGTTGTCGTGTTGACTGAAATATTGTTGACTTTATGTGAATGTAAAACCAAATTTACCCTTGATTGTATTTGTCTTGTACAAGAAATGAGAATATTTTATGTGATATTTTCACCAAGGATTCTTTTGTAAAAGACCCTAAGTTAAAGTTAAGGTATGAAGGTGGGAATATTTATGCATTTAGTGGACAGGACAATGATTATGGTCATTTTTTTAGAGCTAGTGACCTAATTAAGGAGATGGACTCAGAGTTTAGTGTTGATGATGTGAAGTTAAGGTGGAAATACAATTTTAAAATAATTTTTAATCAACAAATGTCAAGCTGGAAATAGGTTTAAAAACATATTAAAAAAATTAATTACACATGTACAGTCAAATATTATGCGTACTGGCACGTCATACTCCGCTAGTGAAACTTAAAATTAGAGATCAAAAGTGTGGATGAAAAATATTTAAAAGACCGTTCTTTAAAAAAATATTTTTCGAGGAATTAAAAATAAAAGTGGCTATATTTAGAGGGACCACAACAGATCTAACCCTTGATTTTATATTATAAAAAAAGATAACTATTGTTTCTTTTTTAAAATTAATAATATAAAAATAATAATAAATATCTAACTATATCTAATATTTATAAATTCAATAAACAAACTTTTATATGAAAAATAACTAGAAAATTACTGAACAAGCGAAGGTAATATAAAATAAAATACTTTTCTTAAAATAAAATAAGAAGTGAGAAATCTTATTCCAATTTTTTTAATCTCTCTCTACTTTTTTAAATTATTTTCATCCACATTTTTTGTCCTTGGCGTCAAACCCCACTAATGGAGTATGACTTGGCATTACACGTGAAATATTTGATCGTGGAAATAATTTTTTAATATGTTCTTAAACCAATTTACAACTTGACATTTGTTAATTAAAAATAATTTTTAAAATCTTATTTATTTATAATTTAATAAAAAGCAACTTCTCTCAAATACATTAAATTTAAATCCATTCAGTGTTTTGTCTCTATCTTTCACGCATCATCAGTGTTGAAGAGGTTCATTTTTGCTTTGAAGTTCGTAGTTTTCGTTGAAGTAGGTTAATCGTTTTTCTTTCCGCTTCTGCTAGTGAAGAACTAGTTCGAGCTGTCTTGAAGAAATTTCAGTGTGATTTTTGAAGTTGTGGTCCCAACTGTATATGCATTTAATGTCTTTCGAATTGTTTATGGATTTCAATAGTTAATGTTTCTCCTTTTTTTTGTGTGTCCCACATTTAGGGTTCTGTATTGTATGTGGTCCAATGTGCCCTGAAATGTTGTCGTGTTGACTGAAATATTGTTGACTTTATGTGAATGTAAAACCAAATTTACCCTTGATTGTATTTGTCTTGTACAAGAAATGAGAATATTTTATGTGATATTTTCACCAAGGATTCTTTTGTAAAAGACCCTAAGTTAAAGTTAAGGTATGAAGGTGGGAATATTTATGCATTTAGTGGACAGGACAATGATTATGGTCATTTTTTTAGAGCTAGTGACCTAATTAAGGAGATGGACTCAGAGTTTAGTGTTGATGATGTGAAGTTAAGGTGGAAATACAATTTTAAAATAATTTTTAATCAACAAATGTCAAGCTGGAAATAGGTTTAAAAACATATTAAAAAAATTAATTACACATGTACAGTCAAATATTATGCGTACTGGCACGTCATACTCCGCTAGTGAAACTTAAAATTAGAGATCAAAAGTGTGGATGAAAAATATTTAAAAGACCATTCTTTAAAAAAATATTTTTCGAGGAATTAAAAATAAAAGTGGCTATATTTAGAGGGACCACAACAGATCTAACCCTTGATTTTATATTATAAAAAAAGATAACTACTGTTTCTTTTTTAAAATTAATAATATAAAAATAATAATAAATATCTAACTATATCTAATATTTATAAATTCAATAAACAAACTTTTATATGAAAAATAACTAGAAAATTACTGAACAAGCGAAGGTAATATAAAATAAAATACTTTTCTTAAAATAAAATAAGAAGTGAGAAATCTTATTCCAATTTTTTTAATCTCTCTCTACTTTTTTAAATTATTTTCATCCACATTTTTTGTCCTTGGCGTCAAACCCCACTAATGGAGTATGACTTGGCATTACACGTGAAATATTTGATCGTGGAAATAATTTTTTAATATGTTCTTAAACCAATTTACAGCTTGACATTTGTTAATTAAAAATAATTTTTAAAATCTTATTTATTTATAATTTAATAAAAAGCAACTTCTCTCAAATACATTAAATTTAAATCCATTCAGTGTTTTGTCTCTATCTTTCACGCATCATCAGTGTTGAAGAGGTTCATTTTTGCTTTGAAGTTCGTAGTTTTCGTTGAAGTAGGTTAATCGTTTTTCTTTCCGCTTCTGCTAGTGAAGAACTAGTTCGAGCTGTCTTGAAGAAATTTTAGTGTGATTTTTGAAGTTGTGGTCCCAACTGTATATGCATTTAATATCTTTCGAATTGTTTATGGATTTCAATAGTTAATGTTTCTCCTTTTTTTTGTGTGTCCCACATTTAGGGTTCTGTATTGTATGTGGTCCAATGTGCCCTGAAATGTTGTCGTGTTGACTGAAATATTGTTGACTTTATGTGAATGTAAAACCAAATTTACCCTTGATTGTATTTGTCTTGTATAAGAAATGAGAATATTTTATGTGATATTTTCACCAAGGATTCTTTTGTAAAAGACCCTAAGTTAAAGTTAAGGTATGAAGGTGGGAATATTTATGCATTTAGTGGACAGGACAATGATTATGGTCATTTTTTTAGAGCTAGTGACCTAATTAAGGAGATGGACTCAGAGTTTAGTGTTGATGATGTGAAGTTAAGGTGGAAATACAATTTTAAAATAATTTTTAATCAACAAATGTCAAGCTGGAAATAGGTTTAAAAACATATTAAAAAAATTAATTACACATGTACAGTCAAATATTATGCGTACTGGCACGTCATACTCCGCTAGTGAAACTTAAAATTAGAGATCAAAAGTGTGGATGAAAAATATTTAAAAGACCGTTCTTTAAAAAAATATTTTTCGAGGAATTAAAAATAAAAGTGGCTATATTTAGAGGGACCACAACAGATCTAACCCTTGATTTTATATTATAAAAAAAGATAACTACTGTTTCTTTTTTAAAATTAATAATATAAAAATAATAATAAATATCTAACTATATCTAATATTTATAAATTCAATAAACAAACTTTTATATGAAAAATAACTAGAAAATTACTGAACAAGCGAAGGTAATATAAAATAAAATACTTTTCTTAAAATAAAATAAGAAGTGAGAAATCTTATTCCAATTTTTTTAATCTCTCTCTACTTTTTTAAATTATTTTCATCCACATTTTTTGTCCTTGGCGTCAAACCCCACTAATGGAGTATGACTTGGCATTACACGTGAAATATTTGATCGTGGAAATAATTTTTTAATATGTTCTTAAACCAATTTACAGCTTGACATTTGTTAATTAAAAATAATTTTTAAAATCTTATTTATTTATAATTTAATAAAAAGCAACTTCTCTCAAATACATTAAATTTAAATCCATTCAGTGTTTTGTCTCTATCTTTCACGCATCATCAGTGTTGAAGAGGTTCATTTTTGCTTTGAAGTTCGTAGTTTTCGTTGAAGTAGGTTAATCGTTTTTCTTTCCGCTTCTGCTAGTGAAGAACTAGTTCGAGCTGTCTTGAAGAAATTTCAGTGTGATTTTTGAAGTTGTGGTCCCAACTGTATATGCATTTAATGTCTTTCGAATTATTTATGGATTTCAATAGTTAATGTTTCTCCTTTTTTTTGTGTGTCCCACATTTAGGGTTCTGTATTGTATGTGGTCCAATGTGCCCTGAAATGTTGTCGTGTTGACTGAAATATTGTTGACTTTATGTGAATGTAAAACCAAATTTACCCTTGATTGTATTTGTCTTGTACAAGAAATGAGAATATTTTATGTGATATTTTCACCAAGGATTCTTTTGTAAAAGACCCTAAGTTAAAGTTAAGGTATGAAGGTGGGAATATTTATGCATTTAGTGGACAGGACAATGATTATGGTCATTTTTTTAGAGCTAGTGACCTAATTAAGGAGATGGACTCAGAGTTTAGTGTTGATGATGTGAAGTTAAGGTGGAAATACAATTTTAAAATAATTTTTAATCAACAAATGTCAAGCTGGAAATAGGTTTAAAAACATATTAAAAAAATTAATTACACATGTACAGTCAAATATTATGCGTACTGGCACGTCATACTCCGCTAGTGAAACTTAAAATTAGAGATCAAAAGTGTGGATGAAAAATATTTAAAAGACCGTTCTTTAAAAAAATATTTTTCGAGGAATTAAAAATAAAAGTGGCTATATTTAGAGGGACCACAACAGATCTAACCCTTGATTTTATATTATAAAAAAAGATAACTATTGTTTCTTTTTTAAAATTAATAATATAAAAATAATAATAAATATCTAACTATATCTAATATTTATAAATTCAATAAACAAACTTTTATATGAAAAATAACTAGAAAATTACTGAACAAGAGAAGGTAATATAAAATAAAATACTTTTCTTAAAATAAAATAAGAAGTGAGAAATCTTATTCCAATTTTTTTAATCTCTCTCTACTTTTTTAAATTATTTTCATCCACATTTTTTGTCCTTGGCGTCAAACCCCACTAATGGAGTATGACTTGGCATTACACGTGAAATATTTGATCGTGGAAATAATTTTTTAATATGTTCTTAAACCAATTTACAGCTTGACATTTGTTAATTAAAAATAATTTTTAAAATCTTATTTATTTATAATTTAATAAAAAGCAACTTCTCTCAAATACATTAAATTTAAATCCATTCAGTGTTTTGTCTCTATCTTTCACGCATCATCAGTGTTGAAGAGGTTCATTTTTGCTTTGAAGTTCGTAGTTTTCGTTGAAGTAGGTTAATCGTTTTTCTTTCCGCTTCTGCTAGTGAAGAACTAGTTCGAGCTGTCTTGAAGAAATTTCAGTGTGATTTTTCAAGTTGTGGTCCCAACTGTATATGCATTTAATGTCTTTCGAATTGTTTATGGATTTCAATAGTTAATGTTTCTCCTTTTTTTTGTGTGTCCCACATTTAGGGTTCTGTATTGTATGTGGTCCAATGTGCCCTGAAATGTTGTCGTGTTGACTGAAATATTGTTGACTTTATGTGAATGTAAAACCAAATTTACCCTTGATTGTATTTGTCTTGTACAAGAAATGAGAATATTTTATGTGATATTTTCACCAAGGATTCTTTTGTAAAAGACCCTAAGTTAAAGTTAAGGTATGAAGGTGGGAATATTTATGCATTTAGTGGACAGGACAATGATTATGGTCATTTTTTTAGAGCTAGTGACCTAATTAAGGAGATGGACTCAGAGTTTAGTGTTGATGATGTGAAGTTAAGGTGGAAATACAATTTTAAAATAATTTTTAATCAACAAATGTCAAGCTGGAAATAGGTTTAAAAACATATTAAAAAAATAATTACACATGTACAGTCAAATATTATGCGTAATGGCACGTCATACTCCGCTAGTGAAACTTAAAGTTAGAGATCAAAAGTGTGGATGAAAAATATTTAAAAGACCGTTCTTTAAAAAAATATTTTTCGAGGAATTAAAAATAAAAGTGGCTATATTTAGAGGGACCACAACAGATCTAACCCTTGATTTTATATTATAAAAAAAGATAACTACTGTTTATTTTTTAAAATTAATAATATAAAAATAATAATAAATATCTAACTATATCTAATATTTATAAATTCAATAAACAAACTTTTATATGAAAAATAACTAGAAAATTACTGAACAAGCGAAGGTAATATAAAATAAAAAAATTTTCTTAAAATAAAATAAGAAGTGAGAAATCTTATTCCAATTTTTTTAATCTCTCTCTACTTTTTTAAATTATTTTCATCCACATTTTTTGTCCTTGGCGTCAAACCCCACTAATGGAGTATGACTTGGCATTACACGTGAAATATTTGATCGTAGAAATAATTTTTTAATATGTTCTTAAACCAATTTACAGCCTGACATTTGTTAATTAAATATAATTTTTAAAATATTATTTTTTTATAATTTAATAAACATCAACTTCTCTCAAATACATTAAATTTAAATCCATTCAGTGCTTTGTCTCTATCTTTCACGCATCATCAGTGTTGAAGAGGTTCATTTTTGCTTTGAAGTTCGTAGTTTTCGTTGAAGTAGGTTAATCGTTTTTCTTTCCGCTTCTGCTAGTGAAGAACTAGTTCGAGCTGTCTTGAAGAAATTTCAGTGTGATTTTTGAAGTTGTGGTCCCAACTGTATATGCATTTAATGTCTTTCGAATTGTTTATGGATTTCAATAGTTAATGTTTCTCCTTTTTTTTTATGTGTCCCACATTTAGGGTTCTGTATTGTATGTGGTCCAATGTGCCCTGAAATGTTGTCGTGTTGACTGAAATATTGTTGACTTTATGTGAATGTAAAACCAAATTTACCCTTGATTGTATTTGTCTTGTACAAGAAATGAGAATATTTTATGTGATATTTTCACCAAGGATTCTTTTGTAAAAGACCCTGAGTTAAAGTTAAGGTATGAAGGTGGGAATATTTATGCATTTAGTGGACAGGACAATGATTATGGTCATTTTTTTAGAGCTAGTGACCTAATTAAGGAGATGGACTCAGAGTTTAGTGTTGATGATGTGAAGTTAAGGTGGAAATACAATTTTAAAATAATTTTTAATCAACAAATGTCAAGCTGGAAATAGGTTTAAAAACATATTAAAAAAATTAATTACACATGTACAGTCAAATATTATGCGTACTGGCACGTCATACTCCGCTAGTGAAACTTAGAATTAGAGATCAAAAGTGTGGATGAAAAATATTTAAAAGACCGTTCTTTAAAAAAATATTTTTTGAGGAATTAAAAATAAAAGTGGCTATATTTAGAGGGACCACAACAGATCTAACCCTTGATTTTATATTATAAAAAAAGATAACTACTGTTTCTTTTTTAAAATTAATAATATAAAAATAATAATAAATATCTAACTATATCTAATATTTATAAATTCAATAAACAAACTTTTATATGAAAAATAACTAGAAAATTACTGAACAAGCGAAGGTAATATAAAATAAAATACTTTTCTTAAAATAAAATAAGAAGTGAGAAATCTTATTCCAATTTTTTTAATCTCTCTCTACTTTTTTAAATTATTTTCATCCACATTTTTTGTCCTTGGCGTCAAACCCCACTAATGGAGTATGACTTGGCATTACACGTGAAATATTTGATCGTGGAAATAATTTTTTAATATGTTCTTAAACCAATTTACAGCTTGACATTTGTTAATTAAAAATAATTTTTAAAATCTTATTTATTTATAATTTAATAAAAAGCAACTTCTCTCAAATACATTAAATTTAAATCCATTCAGTGTTTTGTCTCTATCTTTCACGCATCATCAGTGTTGAAGAGGTTCATTTTTGCTTTGAAGTTCGTAGTTTTCGTTGAAGTAGGTTAATCGTTTTTCTTTCCGCTTCTGCTAGTGAAGAACTAGTTCGAGCTGTCTTGAAGAAATTTCAGTGTGATTTTTGAAGTTGTGGTCCCAACTGTATATGCATTTAATGTCTTTCGAATTGTTTATGGATTTCAATAGTTAATGTTTCTCCTTTTTTTTGTGTGTCCCACATTTAGGGTTCTGTATTGTATGTGGTCCAATGTGCCCTGAAATGTTGTCGTGTTGACTGAAATATTGTTGACTTTATGTGAATGTAAAACCAAATTTACCCTTGATTGTATTTGTCTTGTACAAGAAATGAGAATATTTTATGTGATATTTTCACCAAGGATTCTTTTGTAAAAGACCCTAAGTTAAAGTTAAGGTATGAAGGTGGGAATATTTATGCATTTAGTGGACAGGACAATGATTATGGTCATTTTTTTAGAGCTAGTGACCTAATTAAGGAGATGGACTCAGAGTTTAGTGTTGATGATGTGAAGTTAAGGTGGAAATACAATTTTAAAATAATTTTTAATCAACAAATGTCAAGCTGGAAATAGGTTTAAAAACATATTAAAAAAATTAATTACACATGTACAGTCAAATATTATGCGTACTGGCACGTCATACTCCGCTAGTGAAACTTAAAATTAGAGATCAAAAGTGTGGATGAAAAATATTTAAAAGACCGTTCTTTAAAAAAATATTTTTCGAGGAATTAAAAATAAAAGTGGCTATATTTAGAGGGACCACAACAGATCTAACCCTTGATTTTATATTATAAAAAAAGATAACTACTGTTTATTTTTTAAAATTAATAATATAAAAATAATAATAAATATCTAACTATATCTAATATTTATAAATTCAATAAACAAACTTTTATATGAAAAATAACTAGAAAATTACTGAACAAGCGAAGGTAATATAAAATAAAATACTTTTCTTAAAATAAAATAAGAAGTGAGAAATCTTATTCCAATTTTTTTAATCTCTCTCTACTTTTTTAAATTATTTTCATCCACATTTTTTGTCCTTGGCGTCAAACCCCACTAATGGAGTATGACTTGGCATTACACGTGAAATATTTGATCGTAGAAATATTTTTTTAATATGTTCTTAAACCAATTTACAGCCTGACATTTGTTAATTAAATATAATTTTTAAAATATTATTTTTTTATAATTTAATAAACATCAACTTCTCTCAAATACATTAAATTTAAATCCATTCAGTGCTTTGTCTCTATCTTTCACGCATCATCAGTGTTGAAGAGGTTCATTTTTGCTTTGAAGTTCGTAGTTTTCGTTGAAGTAGGTTAATCGTTTTTCTTTCCGCTTCTGCTAGTGAAGAACTAGTTCGAGCTGTCTTGAAGAAATTTCAGTGTGATTTTTGAAGTTGTGGTCCCAACTGTATATGCATTTAATGTCTTTCGAATTGTTTATGGATTTCAATAGTTAATGTTTCTCCTTTTTTTTGTGTGTCCCACATTTAGGGTTCTGTATTGTATGTGGTCCAATGTGCCCTGAAATGTTGTCGTGTTGACTGAAATATTGTTGACTTTATGTGAATGTAAAACCAAATTTACCCTTGATTGTATTTGTCTTGTACAAGAAATGAGAATATTTTATGTGATATTTTCACCAAGGATTCTTTTGTAAAAGACCCTAAGTTAAAGTTAAGGTATGAAGGTGGGAATATTTATGCATTTAGTGGACAGGACAATGATTATGGTCATTTTTTTAGAGCTAGTGACCTAATTAAGGAGATGGACTCAGAGTTTAGTGTTGATGATGTGAAGTTAAGGTGGAAATACAATTTTAAAATAATTTTTAATCAACAAATGTCAAGCTGGAAATAGGTTTAAAAGCATATTAAAAAAATTAATTACACATGTACAGTCAAATATTATGCGTAATGGCACGTCATACTCCGCTAGTGAAACTTAAAGTTAGAGATCAAAAGTGTGGATGAAAAATATTTAAAAGACCGTTCTTTAAAATAATATTTTTCGAGGAATTAAAAATAAAAGTGGCTATATTTAGAGGGACCACAACAGATCTAACCCTTGATTTTATATTATAAAAAAAGATAACTACTGTTTCTTTTTTAAAATTAATAATATAAAAATAATAATAAATATCTAACTATATCTAATATTTATAAATTCAATAAACAAACTTTTATATGAAAAATAACTAGAAAATTACTGAACAAGCGAAGGTAATATAAAATAATATACTTTTCTTAAAATAAAATAAGAAGTGAGAAATCTTATTCCAATTTTTTTAATCTCTCTCTACTTTTTTAAATTATTTTCATCCACTTTTTTGTCCTTGGCGTCAAACCCCACTAATGGAGTATGACTTGGCATTACACGTGAAATATTTGATCGTAGAAATAATTTTTTAATATGTTCTTAAACCAATTTACAGCTTGACATTTGTTAATTAAAAATAATTTTTAAAATCTTATTTTTTTATAATTTATTAAACAGCAACTTCTCTCAAATACATTAAATTTAAATCCATTCAGTGCTTTGTCTCTATCTTTCACGCATCATCAGTGTTGAAGAGGTTCATTTTTGCTTTGAAGTTCGTAGTTTTCGTTGAAGTAGGTTAATCGTTTTTCTTTCCGCTTCTGCTAGTGAAGAACTAGTTCGAGCTGTCTTGAAGAAATTTCAGTGTGATTTTTGAAGTTGTGGTCCCAACTGTATATGCATTTAATGTCTTTCGAATTGTTTATGGATTTCAATAGTTAATGTTTCTCCTTTTTTTTGTGTGTCCCACATTTAGGGTTCTGTATTGTATGTGGTCCAATGTGCCCTGAAATGTTGTCGTGTTGACTGAAATATTGTTGACTTTATGTGAATGTAAAACCAAATTTACCCTTGATTGCATTTGTCTTGTACAAGAAATGAGAATATTTTATGTGATATTTTCACCAAGGATTCTTTTGTAAAAGACCCTAAGTTAAAGTTAAGGTATGAAGGTGGGAATATTTATGCATTTAGTGGACAGGACAATGATTATGGTCATTTTTTTAGAGCTAGTGACCTAATTAAGGAGATGGACTCAGAGTTTAGTGTTGATGATGTGAAGTTAAGTTGGAAATACAATTTTAAAATAATTTTTAATCAACAAATGTCAAGCTGGAAATAGGTTTAAAAACATATTAAAAAAATTAATTACACATGTACAGTCAAATATTATGCGTACTGGCACGTCATACTCCGCTAGTGAAACTTAAAGTTAGAGATCAAAAGTGTGGATGAAAAATATTTAAAAGACCGTTCTTTAAAAAAATATTTTTCGAGGAATTAAAAATAAAAGTGGCTATATTTAGAGGGACCACAACAGATCTAACCCTTGATTTTATATTATAAAAAAAGATAACTACTGTTTCTTTTTTAAAATTAATAATATAAAAATAATAATAAATATCTAACTATATCTAATATTTATAAATTCAATAAACAAACTTTTATATGAAAAATAACTAGAAAATTACTGAACAAGCGAAGGTAATATAAAATAAAATACTTTTCTTAAAATAAAATAAGAAGTGAGAAATCTTATTCCAATTTTTTTAATCTCTCTCTACTTTTTAAAATTATTTTCATCCACATTTTTTGTCCTTGGCGTCAAACCCCACTAATGGAGTATGACTTGGCATTACACGTGAAATATTTGATCGTGGAAATAATTTTTTAATATGTTCTTAAACCAATTTACAGCTTGACATTTGTTAATTAAAAATAATTTTTAAAATCTTATTTATTTATAATTTAATAAAAAGCAACTTCCCTCAAATACATTAAATTTAAATCCATTCAGTGCTTTGTCTCTATCTTTCACGCATCATCAGTGTTGAAGAGGTTCATTTTTGCTTTGAAGTTCGTAGTTTTCGTTGAAGTAGGTTAATCGTTTTTCTTTCCGCTTCTGCTAGTGAAGAACTAGTTCGAGCTGTCTTGAAGAAATTTCACTGTGAGTTTTGAAGTTGTGGTCCCAACTGTATATGCATTTAATGTCTTTCGAATTGTTTATGGATTTCAATAGTTAATGTTTCTCCTTTTTTTTGTGTGTCCCACATTTAGGGTTCTGTATTGTATGTGGTCCAATGTGCCCTGAAATGTTGTCGTGTTGACTGAAATATTGTTGACTTTATGTGAATGTAAAACCAAATTTACCCTTGATTGTATTTGTCTTGTACAAGAAATGAGAATATTTTATGTGATATTTTCACCAAGGATTCTTTTGTAAAAGACCCTAAGTTAAAGTTAAGGTATGAAGGTGGGAATATTTATGCATTTAGTGGACAGGACAATGATTATGGTCATTTTTTTAGAGCTAGTGACCTAATTAAGGAGATGGACTCAGAGTTTAGTGTTGATGATGTGAAGTTAAGGTGGAAATACAATTTTAAAATAATTTTTAATCAACAAATGTCAAGCTGGAAATAGGTTTAAAAACATATTAAAAAAATTAATTACACATGTACAGTCAAATATTATGCGTAATGGCACGTCATACTCCGCTAGTGAAACTTAAAGTTAGAGATCAAAAGTGTGGATGAAAAATATTTAAAAGACCGTTCTTTAAAAAAATATTTTTCGAGGAATTAAAAATAAAAGTGGCTATATTTAGAGGGACCACAACAGATCTAACCCTTGATTTTATATTATAAAAAAAGATAACTACTGTTTCTTTTTTAAAATTAATAATATAAAAATAATAATAAATATCTAACTATATCTAATATTTATAAATTCAATAAACAAACTTTTATATGAAAAATAACTAGAAAATTACTGAACAAGCGAAGGTAATATAAAATAAAATACTTTTCTTAAAATAAAATAAGAAGTGAGAAATCTTATTCCAATTTTTTTAATCTCTCTCTACTTTTTTAAATTATTTTCATCCACATTTTTTGTCCTTGGCGTCAAACCCCACTAATGGAGTATGACTTGGCATTACACGTGAAATATTTGATCGTGGAAATAATTTTTTAATATGTTCTTAAACCAATTTACAGCTTGACATTTGTTAATTAAAAATAATTTTTAAAATCTTATTTATTTATAATTTAATAAAAAGCAACTTCTCTCAAATACATTAAATTTAAATCCATTCAGTGTTTTGTCTCTATCTTTCACGCATCATCAGTGTTGAAGAGGTTCATTTTTGCTTTGAAGTTCGTAGTTTTCGTTGAAGTAGGTTAATCGTTTTTCTTTCCGCTTCTGCTAGTGAAGAACTAGTTCGAGCTGTCTTGAAGAAATTTCAGTGTGATTTTTGAAGTTGTGGTCCCAACTGTATTTGCATTTAATGTCTTTCTAATTGTTTATGGATTTCAATAGGTAATGTTTCTCCTTTTTTTTTTGTGTCCCACATTTAGGGTTCTGTATTGTATGTGGTCCAATGTGCCCTGAAATGTTGTCGTGTTGACTGAAATATTGTTGACTTTATGTGAATGTAAAACCAAATTTACCCTTGATTGTATTTGTCTTGTACAAGAAATGAGAATATTTTATGTGATATTTTCACCAAGGATTCTTTTGTAAAAGACCCTAAGTTAAAGTTAAGGTATGAAGGTGGGAATATTTATGCATTTAGTGGACAGGACAATGATTATGGTCATTTTTTTAGAGCTAGTGACCTAATTAAGGAGATGGACTCAGAGTTTAGTGTTGATGATGTGAAGTTAAGGTGGAAATACAATTTTAAAATAATTTTTAATCAACAAATGTCAAGCTGGAAATAGGTTTAAAAACATATTAAAAAAATTAATTACACATGTACAGTCAAATATTATGCGTACTGGCACGTCATACTCCGCTAGTGAAACTTAAAATTAGAGATCAAAAGTGTGGATGAAAAATATTTAAAAGACCGTTCTTTAAAAAAATATTTTTCGAGGAATTAAAAATAAAAGTGGCTATATTTAGAGGGACCACAACAGATCTAACCCTTGATTTTATATTATAAAAAAAGATAACTACTGTTTCTTTTTTAAAATTAATAATATAAAAATAATAATAAATATCTAACTATATCTAATATTTATAAATTCAATAAACAAACTTTTATATGAAAAATAACTAGAAAATTACTGAACAAGCGAAGGTAATATAAAATAAAATACTTTTCTTAAAATAAAATAAGAAGTGAGAAATCTTATTCCAATTTTTTTAATCTCTCTCTACTTTTTAAAATTATTTTCATCCACATTTTTTGTCCTTGGCGTCAAACCCCACTAATGGAGTATGACTTGGCATTACACGTGAAATATTTGATCGTGGAAATAATTTTTTAATATGTTCTTAAACCAATTTACAGCTTGACATTTGTTAATTAAAAATAATTTTTAAAATCTTATTTATTTATAATTTAATAAAAAGCAACTTCCCTCAAATACATTAAATTTAAATCCATTCAGTGCTTTGTCTCTATCTTTCACGCATCATCAGTGTTGAAGAGGTTCATTTTTGCTTTGAAGTTCGTAGTTTTCGTTGAAGTAGGTTAATCGTTTTTCTTTCCGCTTCTGCTAGTGAAGAACTAGTTCGAGCTGTCTTGAAGAAATTTCACTGTGATTTTTGAAGTTGTGGTCCCAACTGTATATGCATTTAATGTCTTTCGAATTGTTTATGGATTTCAATAGTTAATGTTTCTCCTTTTTTTTGTGTGTCCCACATTTAGGGTTCTGTATTGTATGTGGTCCAATGTGCCCTGAAATGTTGTCGTGTTGACTGAAATATTGTTGAATTTATGTGAATGTAAAACCAAATTTACCCTTGATTGTATTTGTCTTGTACAAGAAATGAGAATATTTTATGTGATATTTTCACCAAGGATTCTTTTGTAAAAGACCCTAAGTTAAAGTTAAGGTATGAAGGTGGGAATATTTATGCATTTAGTGGACAGGACAATGATTATGGTCATTTTTTTAGAGCTAGTGACCTAATTAAGGAGATGGA
The DNA here is from genome assembly GCA_022829125.1 of Lathyrus tuberosus. Taxonomy (NCBI): domain Eukaryota; kingdom Viridiplantae; phylum Streptophyta; class Magnoliopsida; order Fabales; family Fabaceae; genus Lathyrus; species Lathyrus tuberosus. The sequence continues at coordinate 12,304,663 of JALAZF010000141.1, forward strand.
CTCAGAGTTTAGTGTTGATGATGTGAAGTTAAGGTGGAAATACAATTTTAAAATAATTTTTAATCAACAAATGTCAAGCTGGAAATAGGTTTAAAAACATATTAAAAAAATTAATTACACATGTACAGTCAAATATTATGCGTAATGGCACGTCATACTCCGCTAGTGAAACTTAAAGTTAGAGATCAAAAGTGTGGATGAAAAATATTTAAAAGACCGTTCTTTAAAAAAATATTTTTCGAGGAATTAAAAATAAAAGTGGCTATATTTAGAGGGACCACAACAGATCTAACCCTTGATTTTATATTATAAAAAAAGATAACTACTGTTTCTTTTTTAAAATTAATAATATAAAAATAATAATAAATATCTAACTATATCTAATATTTATAAATTCAATAAACAAACTTTTATATGAAAAATAACTAGAAAATTACTGAACAAGCGAAGGTAATATAAAATAAAATACTTTTCTTAAAATAAAATAAGAAGTGAGAAATCTTATTCCAATTTTTTTAATCTCTCTCTACTTTTTTAAATTATTTTCATCCACATTTTTTGTCCTTGGCGTCAAACCCCACTAATGGAGTATGACTTGGCATTACACGTGAAATATTTGATCGTGGAAATAATTTTTTAATATGTTCTTAAACCAATTTACAGCTTGACATTTGTTAATTAAAAATAATTTTTAAAATCTTATTTATTTATAATTTAATAAAAAGCAACTTCTCTCAAATACATTAAATTTAAATCCATTCAGTGTTTTGTCTCTATCTTTCACGCATCATCAGTGTTGAAGAGGTTCATTTTTGCTTTGAAGTTCGTAGTTTTCGTTGAAGTAGGTTAATCGTTTTTCTTTCCGCTTCTGCTAGTGAAGAACTAGTTCGAGCTGTCTTGAAGAAATTTCAGTGTGATTTTTGAAGTTGTGGTCCCAACTGTATTTGCATTTAATGTCTTTCGAATTGTTTATGGATTTCAATAGGTAATGTTTCTCCTTTTTTTTTTGTGTCCCACATTTAGGGTTCTGTATTGTATGTGGTCCAATGTGCCCTGAAATGTTGTCGTGTTGACTGAAATATTGTTGACTTTATGTGAATGTAAAACCAAATTTACCCTTGATTGTATTTGTCTTGTACACGAAATGAGAATATTTTATGTGATATTTTCACCAAGGATTCTTTTGTAAAAGACCCTAAGTTAAAGTTAAGGTATGAAGGTGGGAATATTTATGCATTTAGTGGACAGGACAATGATTATGGTCATTTTTTTAGAGCTAGTGACCTAATTAAGGAGATGGACTCAGAGTTTAGTGTTGATGATGTGAAGTTAAGGTGGAAATACAATTTTAAAATAATTTTTAATCAACAAATGTCAAGCTGGAAATAGGTTTAAAAACATATTAAAAAAATTAATTACACATGTACAGTCAAATATTATGCGTAATGGCACGTCATACTCCGCTAGTGAAACTTAAAGTTAGAGATCAAAAGTGTGGATGAAAAATATTTAAAAGACCGTTCTTTAAAAAAATATTTTTCGAGGAATTAAAAATAAAAGTGGCTATATTTAGAGGGACCACAACAGATCTAACCCTTGATTTTATATTATAAAAAAAGATAACTACTGTTTCTTTGTTAAAATTAATAATATAAAAATAATAGTAAATATCTAACTATATCTAATATTTATAAATTCAATAAACAAACTTTTATATGAAAAATAACTAGAAAATTACTGAACAAGCGAAGGTAATATAAAATAAAATACTTTTCTTAAAATAAAATAAGAAGTGAGAAATCTTATTCCAATTTTTTTAATCTCTCTCTACTTTTTTAAATTATTTTCATCCACATTTTTTGTCCTTGGCGTCAAACCCCACTAATGGAGTATGACTTGGCATTACACGTGAAATATTTGATCGTGGAAATAATTTTTTAATATGTTCTTAAACCAATTTACAGCTTGACATTTGTTAATTAAAAATAATTTTTAAAATCTTATTTATTTATAATTTAATAAAAAGCAACTTCTCTCAAATACATTAAATTTAAATCCATTCAGTGTTTTGTCTCTATCTTTCACGCATCATCAGTGTTGAAGAGGTTCATTTTTGCTTTGAAGTTCGTAGCTTTCGTTGAAGTAGGTTAATCGTTTTTCTTTCCGCTTCTGCTAGTGAAGAACTAGTTCGAGCTGTCTTGAAGAAATTTCAGTGTGATTTTTGAAGTTGTGGTCCCAACTGTATATGCATTTAATGTCTTTCGAATTGTTTATGGATTTCAATAGTTAATGTTTCTCCTTTTTTTTGTGTGTCCTACATTTAGGGTTCTGTATTGTATGTGGTCCAATGTGCCCTGAAATGTTGTCGTGTTGACTGAAATATTGTTGACTTTATGTGAATGTAAAACCAAATTTACCCTTGATTGTATTTGTCTTGTACAAGAAATGAGAATATTTTATGTGATATTTTCACCAAGGATTCTTTTGTAAAAGACCCTAAGTTAAAGTTAAGGTATGAAGGTGGGAATATTTATGCATTTAGTGGACAGGACAATGATTATGGTCATTTTTTTAGAGCTAGTGACCTAATTAAGGAGATGGACTCAGAGTTTAGTGTTGATGATGTGAAGTTAAGGTGGAAATACAATTTTAAAATAATTTTTAATCAACAAATGTCAAGCTGGAAATAGGTTTAAAAACATATTAAAAAAATTAATTACACATGTACAGTCAAATATTATGCGTACTGGCACGTCATACTCCGCTAGTGAAACTTAAAATTAGAGATCAAAAGTGTGGATGAAAAATATTTAAAAGACCGTTCTTTAAAAAAATATTTTTCGAGGAATTAAAAATAAAAGTGGCTATATTTAGAGGGACCACAACAGATCTAACCCTTGATTTTATATTATAAAAAAAGATAACTATTGTTTCTTTTTTAAAATTAATAATATAAAAATAATAATAAATATCTAACTATATCTAATATTTATAAATTCAATAAACAAACTTTTATATGAAAAATAACTAGAAAATTACTGAACAAGCGAAGGTAATATAAAATAAAATACTTTTCTTAAAATAAAATAAGAAGTGAGAAATCTTATTCCAATTTTTTTAATCTCTCTCTACTTTTTAAAATTATTTTCATCCACATTTTTTGTCCTTGGCGTCAAACCCCACTAATGGAGTATGACTTGGCATTACACGTGAAATATTTAATCGTAGAAATAATTTTTTAATATGTTCTTAAACCAATTTACAGCTTGACATTTGTTAATTAAAAATAATTTTTAAAAGCTTATTTATTTATAATTTAATAAAAAGCAACTTCTCTCAAATACATTAAATTTAAATCCATTCAGTGCTTTGTCTCTATCTTTCACGCATCATCAGTGTTGAAGAGGTTCATTTTTGCTTTGAAGTTCGTAGTTTTCGTTGAAGTAGGTTAATCGTTTTTCTTTCCGCTTCTGCTAGTGAAGAACTAGTTCGAGCTATCTTGAAGAAATTTCAGTGTGATTTTTGAAGTTGTGGTCCCAACTGTATATGCATTTAATGTCTTTCGAATTGTTTATGGATTTCAATAGTTAATGTTTCTCCTTTTTTTTGTGTGTCCCACATTTAGGGTTCTGTATTGTATGTGGTCCAATGTGCCCTGAAATGTTGTCGTGTTGACTGAAATATTGTTGACTTTATGTGAATGTAAAACCAAATTTACCCTTGATTGCATTTGTCTTGTACAAGAAATGAGAATATTTTATGTGATATTTTCACCAAGGATTCTTTTGTAAAAGACCCTAAGTTAAAGTTAAGGTATGAAGGTGGGAATATTTATGCATTTAGTGGACAGGACAATGATTATGGTCATTTTTTTAGAGCTAGTGACCTAATTAAGGAGATGGACTCAGAGTTTAGTGTTGATGATGTGAAGTTAAGTTGGAAATACAATTTTAAAATAATTTTTAATCAACAAATGTCAAGCTGGAAATAGGTTTAAAAACATATTAAAAAAATTAATTACACATGTACAGTCAAATATTATGCGTACTGGCACGTCATACTCCGCTAGTGAAACTTAAAATTAGAGATCAAAAGTGTGGATGAAAAATATTTAAAAGACCGTTCTTTAAAAAAATATTTTTCGAGGAATTAAAAATAAAAGTGGCTATATTTAGAGGGACCACAACAGATCTAACCCTTGATTTTATATTATAAAAAAAGATAACTACTGTTTCTTTTTTAAAATTAATAATATAAAAATAATAATAAATATCTAACTATATCTAATATTTATAAATTCAATAAACAAACTTTTATATGAAAAATAACTAGAAAATTACTGAACAAGCGAAGGTAATATAAAATAAAATACTTTTCTTAAAATAAAATAAGAAGTGAGAAATCTTATTCCAATTTTTTTAATCTCTCTCTACTTTTTAAAATTATTTTCATCCACATTTTTTGTCCTTGGCGTCAAACCCCACTAATGGAGTATGACTTGGCATTACACGTGAAATATTTGATCGTAGAAATAATTTTTTAATATGTTCTTAAACCAATTTACAGCTTGACATTTGTTAATTAAAAATAATTTTTAAAATCTTATTTATTTATAATTTAATAAAAAGCAACTTCTCTCAAATACATTAAATTTAAATCCATTCAGTGCTTTGTCTCTATCTTTCACGCATCATCAGTGTTGAAGAGGTTCATTTTTGCTTTGAAGTTCGTAGTTTTCGTTGAAGTAGGTTAATCGTTTTTCTTTCCGCTTCTGCTAGTGAAGAACTAGTTCGAGCTGTCTTGAAGAAATTTCAGTGTGATTTTTGAAGTTGTGGTCCCAACTGTATATGCATTTAATGTCTTTCGAATTGTTTATGGATTTCAATAGTTAATGTTTCTCCTTTTTTTTGTGTGTCCCACATTTAGGGTTCTGTATTGTATGTGGTCCAATGTGCCCTGAAATGTTGTCGTGTTGACTGAAATATTGTTGACTTTATGTGAATGTAAAACCAAATTTACCCTTGATTGTATTTGTCTTGTACAAGAAATGAGAATATTTTATGTGATATTTTCACCAAGGATTCTTTTGTAAAAGACCCTAAGTTAAAGTTAAGGTATGAAGGTGGGAATATTTATGCATTTAGTGGACAGGACAATGATTATGGTCATTTTTTTAGAGCTAGTGGCCTAATTAAGGAGATGGACTCAGAGTTTAGTGTTGATGATGTGAAGTTAAGGTGGAAATACAATTTTAAAATAATTTTTAATCAACAAATGTCAAGCTGGAAATAGGTTTAAAAACATATTAAAAAAATTAATTACACATGTACAGTCAAATATTATGCATACTGGCACGTCATACTCCGCTAGTGAAACTTAAAGTTAGAGATCAAAAGTGTGGATGAAAAATATTTAAAATGTAAGGACCATATAAAAATACATGCATCAAATCATATATTATACATGAGTTTCACTTTTGGTACTGAAACATAATAAGTTCCTAGTTAACACATTATATATATAAATGCCTCTAAAACAAAACACCTAAAAGTCTAAGGCATTACATATACAAGATGTTCCAAAATGATAAAAACTAAGAACTAGATCAATACAATGATCTCAAAACATAACGCCATAGCGGAAGCCATGCCATCACAAAACCACGATCCGTAAGGAAAGTCAAATAACCTTGTCCTTACCCTTCGCCAAACCTGCAGAACCTGTGATGTAAACAACAACAGTGGGGTGAGATACATCAAATCTCAGTGAGTTCCCTATCTTAAAGTCCTCTCGGCTTTACAAGGTTCTAACAAATTCCTAACTCATGTCCAAGGGGAAAGGGGAAAGACCATGAGTACACACACACAAGTAACCGTCACGGTGAGCCTGTAAACTCACACTAGTACCGAAGTACCTCTTGAGCCTGTAAACTCAAGGATTCACAAAGTACCGAAGTACGTTCTGAGTCCGTACACTCAAGAACTCACATATCAATAACCAATACCAAGGTATCCCCTTTTCCCGTACCCTTCTACGTCTAGAAGGCGATCCGAGTCATGGATCCTTGTAGCTACTTGGCATACGATTGGATTCGGGATCACCGGTCCGTACACCGTGATCCGTCACTTCTCACGGTCCGTACACCGTCACAAGTCTCTTTACCCGTAGGCTCCAACCGTACTTAACACGGGACTCAAACCTGCCAAGTAGTTGTGTATAACGTTCAGAGGAGGTGCTCGAGTCTCATGAACTACACCGCACAACTGTGGTTATTGATAAACAGAAATGCATACGCCTCGGCCTTTCATGCACGAGCGTTGCCACACATGGAACAATCACACTTCCGACACAGTTTTGGTAATAATCCTCACCCTGCCTAGTCCATATTTTAACATGCATATATTGTCAATAATAATTACACACAATTAACAGATAAAAGTCGATAAAACGACACAATTTCAGAAATCCCGACTTAATTAAATCGGCCGACGATCTTAAAACCATTTTAATAAGAAAGTACATTTTATTATCTTTCCAACGATATCAAAATTGTTCCAATCCGAGTTACGTACAAAAAGTTACGGCATTGTAAACAATCGATCGGAAAAATAAATCACAACAGCAGGATTCTGTAACTCTCCTGGCCGTACGCGTATTGGCATTCCCCGTACGCGTATGCCCAAAAGCTCGCCCAGCCATACGCGTATTGCCCCAAGCGATACGCGTATTGCTCAAAATGCCCGGCCATCCATACGCGTATTGCCCTTGCCGTACGCGTATTGACCAGCTCCATACGCGTATTGACATGCTCCATACGCGTATGGGCAGAGGAAAATGCAGAAGTTCCTGCAGAATTTTCTGCTACGGGTTGATCTAAAATCAACCCCAAATCCCATTTTCATCAATCAAAATGCATCAAAACATGTTATAACATCACAACCAGTATAACATATAATCAAACATTGAATTTTAACAGTTAGATTCACGAATTTTGTGCAAAAAGATTCAATTTTCACAATTTCTAATCTAACTCTAAACTCAAAATAATCCTACTCTAAAGAGTCTAACTAGAACCCACCTGGATTACTAGACGAGGAGGTTGATACTGAGACGATTAGACGAAGAACAGATGAATTGATGATGATTCTTGAGCTTCTTGAGAATTTCTCTTCTTCCTCTTTCTTTTCCTTTCCTTTCTTCCCTTTTTCCTTTTCTTTCTTTCTCTTTTAGCTTTTGTTTGATTTTCCAAGGGAAATGAAAAGAAAATAGATAGTATAGAAACTATCATTTTTAGTAACACTACTAAATGTCCAAAATTAGCTCAAATACATCAAATTATAAAAACTCAACATTAAATACTATTACTTTAATCGACTCTGAGTTCGTCAGTTTACTCTAATTATTTTATCAAATAATTACTCAGAGTACTCCGGAACCCAGTTGATCATAATAATATTAACTCGAGCGTTTATAAATTTACGGGGTATTACATCCTCCCCCCCTTAAATAGAAATTCGTCCTCGAATTTAGAATATTACCTGAACAGTTATGGATAAGAATCTCGCATTTCCGATTCTAGTTCCCAAGTAGCATCGCCCGGATGCGTCATATCCCATTGCACCTTAACAAGTGGAATATCTTTGTTCCTTAACACTTTTGTTTCCCTTCCCACAATACAACTCGGTTGTGGTTCAAAAGTCAAATCCGCTTCAATTTCCACTGATTCGGGTAGAATTGGCTGAAGAGGATCAGGAATAAACTTACGGAGCTGAGATACGTGAAAAACGTCATGCATCTCGAATAGAGAGGGTGGTAAGGCTAATCTATAAGCAACTTCACCAATCCTTTCTAAAATCTGATACGGTCCCACGTATCTAGGACTTAACTTACGCGACTTAAACGGTCCTTTCAATCTCAATCTCGGAGTAACTTTCAGAAATACATGGTCACCTTCCTCAAATTCCAAAGGTCTCCTACGATTGTCCGCATAACTCTTTTGACGATCTTGTGCTTGTTTAACCTTCTCGCGGATCATTCGAATCTTTTCCGTAGTCTCTTGAATAATCTCGGGTCCCAAAATTCTATCTTCGCCAATTTCAGCCCAACACAAAGGTGTTCTACACTTCCTCCCATACAATGCTTCATACGGAGCCATACCGATGCTCGCATGATAACTATTGTTATAGGAAAACTCAATTAACGGCAAAAGTTCTTTCCAATTCCCTCTACTCTCTAACACACAAGCTCTTAACATATCCTCCATCGTTTGTATTGTTCGTTCAGTCTGACCATCCGTTTGAGGATGATTCGACGTGCTCAAACACAGATTCGTACCCATCGCTTGTTGGAACACTTTCCAAAATCTCGAAGTAAACTTCGGATCTCTATCAGACACAATACTAGAAGGAATACCATGCAATCTCACAATCTCAGCAATAAACAACCTCGCAAGATGACTTGCCTTATAAGTAGTCTTTACAGCTAAGAAGTGTGCAGATTTCGTTAGTCGATCAACAATTACCCAAATAGAATCATACCCACCTTGGGTACGGGGTAAACCCACTGCAAAATCCATGGAAATACTATCCCACTTCCAAACTGGAATATCCAAAGGTTGTAACAAACCGCCCGGTCTTTGGTGTTCAATCTTCACCTGTTGACACACCGCACATTCTGACACATATCCCGCTATATCCTTTTTCATCCCAGGCCACCAATAATCCTTCTTTAAATCCTGATACATCTTTGAAGAACCAGGATGTATCGTAAAAGTACCTTTATGAGCTTCGTCTAAGATCTTCCTTTTCAATGCCTCATCCCTCGGAACACAAATCCTTTGATTAAATAGAACAATCCCATCTGTCGCTCGTATAAAACCCGGCTGAAGTAACAATTCTTGTAACTCTTCTTCTAACAATTGTGCCTGTCGAATCTCAACTCTCAAAGTAGAATTGACATTCAAATTTCCCATAATCACACCATTCGGAGTCCACACAAACTGGAGATTAAGATCTCTAAACTTTTCCAACAATGAATACTCCAAAATCATCAATTCCGCACTATGAACCATTTTCCGACTTAAAGCATCCGCTACTTTATTCGCCTTTCCTGGATGATACTTCAATTCTAAGTCATAATCCTTTAAGTACTCCATCCACCTTCTTTGTCACATATTCAACTCCTTTTGATCAAACAAATACTTCAAACTCTTGTGGTCACTGAACATTTCAAAACGTACACCATATAAATAATGACGCCACACCTTCAGTGCAAAAACCACTGCAGCTAGTTCCAAATCATGAGTTGGATAATTCTTCTCATGAACTTTTAACTGTCGAGAAGCATAAGCTACCACTTGACCACCTTGCATCAGAACACCCCCTAATCCCCTCTTAGAAGCATCACAGAATACTTCATAAGAGTTGTTAGGATCAGGAATAATTAATACTGGAGCACTCGTCAAACTTTCCTTCAAATGTATAAAACTTTGTTCGCAACCTGAATCCCATTCAAACGTAACATCCTTCCGAGTAAGTTTCGTCATTGGTAAGGCCAATTGAGAAAAGCCCTTGATAAACCTTCTATAGTAACCGGCCAATCCCAAGAAACTTCTGACTTCTGAAACATTTCTCGGTCTCTCCCAATTAATTACTGCTTCTACTTTCGATGGATCCACTGCCACACCACCTCGAGATATAACATGTCCAAGAAAATTAACTTCCGACATCCAAAACTCACACTTGCTCAACTTAGCAAACAATTGCTTCTCTTGCAAGACCGATAAGACAATCCTCAGATGTTCTCCGTGCTCTTGTGGAGTACGAGAATAAATAAGAATGTCGTCAATAAAGATTACCACAAATTGGTCCAAGTAAGCCTGAAATATTCGATTCATGTAATCCATGAAAACAGCTGGAGCATTAGTCACACCGAAAGGCATCACTAAGAATTCGTAATGACCGTAACGTGTCCTAAATGCAGTCTTTGGCACATCGGAACTCTTCACTCGAATCTGATGATAACCCGACCGTAAATCAATCTTCGAGAACACACAGGCTCCTTTCAATTGATCTAATAAGTCGTCTATCCTTGGTAAGGGATACTTATTCTTAATGGTAACTTTATTCAACTTACGATAATCAATGCACAAACGCATTCCCCCATCTTTCTTCTTTACCAATAACACTGGAGCTCCCCACGGTGAAACACTAGGCCTAACGAAATGCTTAGACATCAAGTCCTCCAATTGGTCCTTTAATTCTCTTAATTCAAGCGGTGCCATCCGATACGGAGAAACGGATATAGGAGCCGTTCCCGGTATCAGGTCAATAGAGAACTCAACTTCTCTCTCCGGAGGAAGAGAAGAAACATCCTTAGGAAACACTTCAGGAAATTCACACACTATTGGAATACTCAGAACTTGCTGTTCACTACTTCCTTCCTTAGTAAGAACCATTAAAACAGATTTCTCTTTCTCAAACAAGAAGTTTACCATTCCCACCGTACCTTCTAAAATCGTTGATAATACATCTTTCGGAGTAGTCTCAGCAGATGGAATAATAATTAGCTTCTCCTCACAACCGATAAAAACCGAATTAGCTGAAAGCCAGTCCATTCCTAGAACAACATCCACTTTCTTAAGCGGCAGACAAATAAAATCAATCTGAAAGACTCTTTCGTTCACCGACAACACACAATTTTCACACATCAGTGGTGTTTCAACCATTTCATCCATGGCAGTAGTAACCACCATAGGAGGAAACAATGGAATAGTTTGCAACCCAAGTCGCTTCACACATCTCAAAGACACGAAAGAATGTGTAGCCCCACAGTCAAATAAAACAAAACAAGGTTGACCATTAACAAAACACGTACCCGCAATCAAGGAATTATCACCCTTTGTTTTCCTTGCATCCAGAGTATATACTCGACCCGTAGTCTTCCCTTGTGCCTAATTCCTACTCTGAGGACAATCTCTCGCTACATGACCCATCTTGTTACACTGATAACACCGTATCCCATCCGAATAACACCTACCAAAATGACTCCTCCCACAAGTGCGACATACCGGAGGTACACTAGTTCTAGAGCCCTGTACTTGCTTCCCTTTGGAAGACTGTTGCCTTTGCCTAAACTGTTGATTCGACCTTCCACGGTCACCTTGAGTTACCCTGTTCGAATCCACCTCCATTTGAATCTTTTTCAAGCTATTTTCCGCCACATAACATTGTCTTAACATTTCAGCATAAGTAGCAAATTCCCGTTGAGACACGCTGTGTGAAATCTCAGCCCTTAACCTAAACAGAAACTGATCTATCTTCCACCTCTCATCAGGAGCATACATGGCCTGTCTAGAATAGTCATCCATGATCTCAAATTGTTCCGCATAAGAAGCCACTGATAAATTTCCCTGTCTCAACTGTTGGAACTCAAACTCCTTTTGAGACCTTAAAGAACTCGGAAAATATTTCTCCATAAAGATTACCTTAAACTGTTCCCACACTTTCGGCACTTCCTGAGTTGTCATCAAGGCTGAAGCGCTCTCCCACCACCTCATGGCAGGACCCTTCAACCAGTGAGAAGCAAAGACCACCTTATTCTCCTCACTGCAATGAACTATCAGAAAAATCCGTTCCATTTCTGTTATCCATTCGTGTGCCTTCACCGGATCTAGCCCTCCTTGAAACTCCAGAGGATTCATACGAACAAATTCCCTGTAGGTTCCTCCCATAACTTCCGGAACAACCACTGGAGGATGCAGACCATCAGCCATTTGCTGCATCATTCCTTGCATGAACTGATTCTGCTGTTGCTGCATCTGTTGCATAAATTGGTACAACGGGGCATTCCCTTCATCACCTTGTGGAACTGTCCCAGCTGGAGTAGTCCTTGGTCTTCCACGGTTGTTTCTGCGTCTATCAGCCATGTTCCTGAATTCCATATCAATAGGATTAAGTTGATCAGACTCAATACCATAAATATAACAGACAAGACCCATGGCGACACGCCGCATATGAAACGGAAAGAAACACTTATTCTATTTCATGGCTAGGTCGAGGATACGACCTGCTTTGATACCAACTGTAAAGACCATATAAAAATACATGCATCAAATCATATATTATACATGAGTTTCACTTTTGGTACTGAAACATAATAAGTTCCTAGTTAACACATTATATATATAAATGCCTCTAAAACAAAACACCTAAAAGTCTAAGGCATTACATATACAAGATGTTCCAAAATGATAAAAACTAAGAACTAGATCAATACAATGATCTCAAAACATAACGCCATAGCGGAAGCCATGCCATCACAAAACCACGATCCGTAAGGAAAGTCAAATAACCTTGTCCTTACCCTTCGCCAAACCTGTAGAACCTGTGATGTAAACAACAACAGTGGGGTGAGATACATCAAATCTCAGTGAGTTCCCTATCTTAAAGTCCTCTCGGCTTTACAAGGTTCTAACAAAGTCCTAACTCATGTCCAAGGGGAAAGGGGAAAGACCATGAGTACACACACACAAGTAACCGTCACGGTGAGCCTGTAAACTCACACTAGTACCGAAGTACCTCTTGAGCCTGTAAACTCAAGGATTCACAAAGTACCGAAGTACGTTCTGAGTCCGTACACTCAAGAACTCACATATCAATAACCAATACCAAGGTATCCCCTTTTCCCGTACCCTTCTACGTCTAGAAGGCGATCCGAGTCATGGATCCTTGTAGCTACTTGGCATACGATTGGATTCGGGATCACCGGTCCGTACACCGTGATCCGTCACTTCTCACGGTCCGTACACCGTCACAAGTCTCTTTACCCGTAGGCTCCAACCGTACTTAACACGGGACTCAAACCTGCCAAGTAGTTGTGTATAACGTTCAGAGGAGGTGCTCGAGTCTCATGAACTACACCGCACAACTGTGGTTATTGATAAACAGAAATGCATACGCCTCGGCCTTTCATGCACGAGCGTTGCCACACATGGAACAATCACACTTCCGACACAGTTTTGGTAATAATCCTCACCCTGCCTAGTCCATATTTTAACATGCATATATTGTCAATAATAATTACACACAATTAACAGATAAAAGTCGATAAAACGACACAATTTCAGAAATCCCAACTTAATTAAATCGGCCGATGATCTTAAAACCATTTTAATAAGAAAGTACATTTTATTATCTTTCCAACGATATCAAAATTGTTCCAATCCGAGTTACGTACAAAAAGTTACGGCATTGTAAACAATCGATCGGAAAAATAAATCACAACAGCAGGATTCTGTAACTCTCCTGGCCGTACGCGTATTGGCATTCCCCGTACGCGTATGCCCAAAAGCTCGCCCAGCCATACGCGTATTGCCCCAAGCGATACGCGTATTGCTCAAAATGCCCGGCCATCCATACGCGTATTGCCCTTGCCGTACGCGTATTGACCAGCTCCATACGCGTATTGACATGCTCCATACGCGTATGGGCAGAGGAAAATGCAGAAGTTCCTGCAGAATTTTCTGCTACGGGTTGATCCAAAATCAACCCCAAATCCCATTTTCATCAATCAAAATGCATCAAAACATGTTATAACATCACAACCAGTATAACATATAATCAAACATTGAATTTTAACAGTTAGATTCACGAATTTTGTGCAAAAAGATTCAATTTTCACAATTTCTAATCTAACTCTAAACTCAAAATAATCCTACTCTAAAGAGTCTAACTAGAACCCACCTGGATTACTAGACGAGGAGGTTGATACTGAGACGATTAGACGAAGAACAGATGAATTGATGATGATTCTTGGGCTTCTTGAGAATTTCTCTTCTTCCTCTTTCTTTTCCTTTCCTTTCTTCCCTTTTTCCTTTTCTTTCTTTCTCTTTTAGCTTTTGTTTGATTTTCCAAGGGAAATGAAAAGAAAATAGATAGTATAGAAACTATCATTTTTAGTAACACTACTAAATGTCCAAAATTAGCTCAAATACATCAAATTATAAAAACTCAACGTTAAATACTATTACTTTAATCGACTCTGAGTTCGTCAGTTTACTCTAATTATTTTATCAAATAATTACTCAGAGTACTCCGGAACCCAGTTGATCATAATAATATTAACTCGAGCGTTTATAAATTTACGGGGTATGAAGGTGGGAATATTTATGCATTTAGTGGACAGGACAATGATTATGGTCATTTTTTTAGAGCTAGTGACCTAATTAAGGAGATGGACTCAGAGTTTAGTGTTGATGATGTGAAGTTAAGGTGGAAATACAATTTTAAAATAATTTTTAATCAACAAATGTCAAGCTGGAAATAGGTTTAAAAACATATTAAAAAAATTAATTACACATGTACAGTCAAATATTATGCGTACTGGCACGTCATACTCCGCTAGTGAAACTTAAAATTAGAGATCAAAAGTGTGGATGAAAAATATTTAAAAGACCGTTCTTTAAAAAAATATTTTTCGAGGAATTAAAAATAAAAGTGGCTATATTTAGAGGGACCACAACAGATCTAACCCTTGATTTTATATTATAAAAAAAGATAACTACTGTTTCTTTTTTAAAATTAATAATATAAAAATAATAATAAATATCTAACTATATCTAATATTTATAAATTCAATAAACAAACTTTTATATGAAAAATAACTAGAAAATTACTGAACAAGCGAAGGTAATATAAAATAAAATACTTTTCTTAAAATAAAATAAGAAGTGAGAAATCTTATTCCAATTTTTTTAATCTCTCTCTACTTTTTTAAATTATTTTCATCCACATTTTTTGTCCTTGGCGTCAAACCCCACTAATGGAGTATGACTTGGCATTACACGTGAAATATTTAATCGTAGAAATAATTTTTTAATATGTTCTTAAACCAATTTACAGCTTGACATTTGTTAATTAAAAATAATTTTTAAAATCTTATTTATTTATAATTTAATAAAAAGCAACTTCTCTCAAATACATTAAATTTAAATCCATTCAGTGCTTTGTCTCTATCTTTCACGCATCATCAGTGTTGAAGAGGTTCATTTTTGCTTTGAAGTTCGTAGTTTTCGTTGAAGTAGGTTAATCGTTTTTCTTTCCGCTTCTGCTAGTGAAGAACTAGTTCGAGCTATCTTGAAGAAATTTCAGTGTGATTTTTGAAGTTGTGGTCCCAACTGTATATGCATTTAATGTCTTTCGAATTGTTTATGGATTTCAATAGTTAATGTTTCTCCTTTTTTTTTTGTGTCCCACATTTAGGGTTCTGTATTGTATGTGGTCCAATGTGCCCTGAAATGTTGTCGTGTTGACTGAAATATTGTTGACTTTATGTGAATGTAAAACCAAATTTACCCTTGATTGTATTTGTCTTGTACAAGAAATGAGAATATTTTATGTGATATTTTCACCAAGGATTCTTTTGTAAAAGACCCTAAGTTAAAGTTAAGGTATGAAGGTGGGAATATTTATGCATTTAGTGGACAGGACAATGATTATGGTCATTTTTTTAGAGCTAGTGGCCTAATTAAGGAGATGGACTCAGAGTTTAGTGTTGATGATGTGAAGTTAAGGTGGAAATACAATTTTAA
Source organism: Lathyrus tuberosus (assembly GCA_022829125.1). Classification (NCBI taxonomy): domain Eukaryota; kingdom Viridiplantae; phylum Streptophyta; class Magnoliopsida; order Fabales; family Fabaceae; genus Lathyrus; species Lathyrus tuberosus. The sequence goes on from JALAZF010000141.1 coordinate 12,320,252, forward strand.
AATAATTTTTAATCAACAAATGTCAAGCTGGAAATAGGTTTAAAAACATATTAAAAAAATTAATTACACATGTACAGTCAAATATTATGCATACTGGCACGTCATACTCCGCTAGTGAAACTTAAAGTTAGAGATCAAAAGTGTGGATGAAAAATATTTAAAAGACCGTTCTTTAAAAAAATATTTTTCGAGGAATTAAAAATAAAAGTGGCTATATTTAGAGGGACCACAACAGATCTAACCCTTGATTTTATATTATAAAAAAAGATAACTACTGTTTCTTTTTTTAAATCAATAATATAAAAATAATAATAAATAGCTAACTATATCTAATATTTATAAATTCAATAAACAAACTTTTATATGAAAAATAACTAGAAAATTACTGAACAAGCGAAGGTAATATAAAATAAAATACGTTTCTTAAAATAAAATAAGAAGTGAGAAATCTTATTCCAATTTTTTTAATCTCTCTCTACTTTTTAAAATTATTTTCATCCACATTTTTTGTCCTTGGCGTCAAACCCCACTAATGGAGTATGACTTGGCATTACACGTGAAATATTTGATCGTAGAAATAATTTTTTAATATGTTCTTAAACCAATTTACAGCTTGACATTTGTTAATTAAAAATAATTTTTAAAATCTTATTTATTTATAATTTAATAAAAAGCAACTTCTCTCAAATACATTAAATTTAAATCCATTCAGTGCTTTGTCTCTATCTTTCACGCATCATCAGTGTTGAAGAGGTTCATTTTTGCTTTGAAGTTCGTAGTTTTCGTTGAAGTAGGTTAATCGTTTTTCTTTCCGTTTCTACTAGTGAAGAACTAGTTCGAGCTGTCTTGAAGAAATTTCAGTGTGATTTTTGAAGTTGTGGTCCCAACTGTATATGCATTTAATGTCTTTCGAATTGTTTATGTATTTTAATAGTTAATGTTTCTCCTTTTTTTTGTGTGTCCCACATTTAGGGTTCTGTATTGTATGTGGTCCAATGTGCCCTGAAATGTTGTCGTGTTGACTAAAATATTGTTGACTTTATGTGAATGTAAAACCAAATTTACCCTTGATTGTATTTGTCTTGTACAAGAAATGAGAATATTTTATGTGATATTTTCACCAAGGATTCTTTTGTAAAAGACCCTAAGTTAAAGTTAAGGTATGAAGGTGGGAATATTTATGCATTTAGTGGACAGGACAATGATTATGGTCATGTTTTGAAGCTAGTGACCTAATTAAGGAGATGGACTCAGAGTTTAGTGTTGATATTGTGAAGTTAAGGTGGAAATAAAATTTTAAAATAATTTTTAATCAACAAATGTCAAGCGGGAAATAGGTTTAAAAACATATAAACAAAATTAATTACACATGTACATTCAAATATTATGTGTACTGGCACGTCATACTCCGCTAGTGAAACTTAAAGTTAGAGATCAAAAGTGTGGATGAAAAATATTTAAAAGACCGTTCTTTAAAAAAATATTTTTCGACGAATTAAAAATAAAAGTGGCTATATTTAGAGGGACCACAATAGATCTAACCCTTGATTTTATATTATAAAAAAAGATAACTATTGTTTATCTTTTAAAATTAATAATACAAAAATAATCATAAATATCTAACTATATCTAATATTTATAAATTCAATAAACAAACTTTTATATGAAAAATAACATGAAAATTACTGAGCAAGCGAAGGTAATATAAAATAAAATACTTTTCTTAAAATAAAATAAGAAGTGAGAAATCTTATTCCAATTTTTTTAATCTCTCTCTACTTTTTAAAATTATTTTCATCCACATTTTTTGTCCTTGGCATCAAACCCCACTAATGGAGTATGACTTGGCATTACACGTGAAATATTTGATCGTAGAAATAATTTTTTAATATGTTCTTAAACCAATTTACAGCTTGACATTTGTTAATTAAAAATAATTTTTAAAATCTTATTTATTTATAATTTAATAAAAAGCAACTTCTCTCAAATACATTAAATTTAAATCCATTCAGTGTTTTGTCTCTATCTTTCACGCATCATCAGTGTTGAAGAGGTTCATTTTTGCTTTGAAGTTCGTAGTTTTCGTTGAAGTAGGTTAATCGTTTTTCTTTCCGCTTCTGCTAGTGAAGAACTAGTTCGAGCTGTCTTGAAGAAATTTCAGTGTGATTTTTGAAGTTGTGGTCCCAGCTGTATATGCATTTAATGTCTTTCGAATTGTTGATGGATTTCAATAGTTAATGTTTCTCCTTTTTTTTGTGTGTCCCACATTTAGGGTTCTGTATTGTATGTGGTCCAATGTGCCCTGAAATGTTGTCGTGTTGACTGAAATATTGTTGACTTTATGTGAATGTAAAACCAAATTTACCCTTGATTGTATTTGTCTTGTACAAGAAATGAGAATATTTTATGTGATATTTTCACCAAGGATTCTTTTGTAAAAGACCCTAAGTTAAAGTTAAGGTATGAAGGTGGGAATATTTATGCATTTAGTGGACAGGACAATGATTATGGTCATTTTTTTAGAGCTAGTGACCTAATTAAGGAGATGGACTCAGAGTTTAGTGTTGATGATGTGAAGTTAAGGTGGAAATACAATTTTAAAATAATTTTTAATCAACAAATGTCAAGCTGGAAATAGGTTTAAAAACATATTAAAAAAATTAATTACACATGTACAGTCAAATATTATGCGTAATGGCACGTCATACTCCGCTAGTGAAACTTAAAGTTAGAGATCAAAAGTGTGGATGAAAAATATTTAAAAGACCGTTCTTTAAAAAAATATTTTTCGAGGAATTAAAAATAAAAGTGGCTATATTTAGAGGGACCACAACAGATCTAACCCTTGATTTTATATTATAAAAAAAGATAACTCCTGTTTCTTTGTTAAAATTAATAATATAAAAATAATAATAAATATCTAACTATATCTAATATTTATAAATTCAATAAACAAACTTTTATATGAAAAATAACTAGAAAATTACTGAACAAGCGAAGGTAATATAAAATAAAATACTTTTCTTAAAATAAAATAAGAAGTGAGAAATCTTATTCCAATTTTTTTAATCTCTCTCTACTTTTTTAAATTATTTTCATCCACATTTTTTGTCCTTGGCGTCAAACCCCACTAATGGAGTATGACTTGGCATTACACGTGAAATATTTGATCGTGGAAATAATTTTTTAATATGTTCTTAAACCAATTTACAGCTTGACATTTGTTAATTAAAAATAATTTTTAAAATCTTATTTATTTATAATTTAATAAAAAGCAACTTCTCTCAAATACATTAAATTTAAATCCATTCAGTGTTTTGTCTCTATCTTTCACGCATCATCAGTGTTGAAGAGGTTCATTTTTGCTTTGAAGTTCGTAGTTTTCGTTGAAGTAGGTTAATCGTTTTTCTTTCCGCTTCTGCTAGTGAAGAACTAGTTCGAGCTGTCTTGAAGAAATTTCAGTGTGATTTTTGAAGTTGTGGTCCCAACTGTATATGCATTTAATGTCTTTCGAATTGTTTATGGATTTCAATAGTTAATGTTTCTCCTTTTTTTTTTGTGTCCTACATTTAGGGTTCTGTATTGTATGTGGTCCAATGTGCCCTGAAATGTTGTCGTGTTGACTGAAATATTGTTGACTTTATGTGAATGTAAAACCAAATTTACCCTTGATTGTATTTGTCTTGTACAAGAAATGAGAATATTTTATGTGATATTTTCACCAAGGATTCTTTTGTAAAAGACCCTAAGTTAAAGTTAAGGTATGAAGGTGGGAATATTTATGCATTTAGTGGACAGGACAATGATTATGGTCATTTTTTTAGAGCTAGTGACCTAATTAAGGAGATGGACTCAGAGTTTAGTGTTGATGATGTGAAGTTAAGGTGGAAATACAATTTTAAAATAATTTTTAATCAACAAATGTCAAGCTGGAAATAGGTTTAAAAACATATTAAAAAAATTAATTACACATGTACAGTCAAATATTATGCGTACTGGCACGTCATACTCCGCTAGTGAAACTTAAAATTAGAGATCAAAAGTGTGGATGAAAAATATTTAAAAGACCGTTCTTTAAAAAAATATTTTTCGAGGAATTAAAAATAAAAGTGGCTATATTTAGAGGGACCACAACAGATCTAACCCTTGATTTTATATTATAAAAAAAGATAACTACTGTTTCTTTTTTAAAATTAATAATATAAAAATAATAATAAATATCTAACTATATCTAATATTTATAAATTCAATAAACAAACTTTTATATGAAAAATAACTAGAAAATTACTGAACAAGCGAAGGTAATATAAAATAAAATACTTTTCTTAAAATAAAATAAGAAGTGAGAAATCTTATTCCAATTTTTTTAATCTCTCTCTACTTTTTAAAATTATTTTCATCCACATTTTTTGTCCTTGGCGTCAAACCCCACTAATGGAGTATGACTTGGCATTACACGTGAAATATTTAATCGTAGAAATAATTTTTTAATATGTTCTTAAACCAATTTACAGCTTGACATTTGTTAATTAAAAATAATTTTTAAAATCTTATTTATTTATAATTTAATTAAAAGCAACTTCTCTCAAATACATTAAATTTAAATCCATTCAGTGCTTTGTCTCTATCTTTCACGCATCATCAGTGTTGAAGAGGTTCATTTTTGCTTTGAAGTTCGTAGTTTTCGTTGAAGTAGGTTAATCGTTTTTCTTTCCGCTTCTGCTAGTGAAGAACTAGTTCGAGCTATCTTGAAGAAATTTCAGTGTGATTTTTGAAGTTGTGGTCCCAACTGTATATGCATTTAATGTCTTTCGAATTGTTTATGGATTTCAATAGTTAATGTTTCTCCTTTTTTTTGTGTGTCCCACATTTAGGGTTCTGTATTGTATGTGGTCCAATGTGCCCTAAAATGTTGTCGTGTTGACTGAAATATTGTTGACTTTATGTGAATGTAAAACCAAATTTACCCTTGATTGTATTTGTCTTGTACAAGAAATGAGAATATTTTATGTGATATTTTCACCAAGGATTCTTTTGTAAAAGACCCTAAGTTAAAGTTAAGGTATGAAGGTGGGAATATTTATGCATTTAGTGGACAGGACAATGATTATGGTCATTTTTTTAGAGCTAGTGGCCTAATTAAGGAGATGGACTCAGAGTTTAGTGTTGATGATGTGAAGTTAAGGTGGAAATACAATTTTAAAATAATTTTTAATCAACAAATGTCAAGCTGGAAATAGGTTTAAAAACATATTAAAAAAATTAATTACACATGTACAGTCAAATATTATGCATACTGGCACGTCATACCCCGCTAGTGAAACTTAAAGTTAGAGATCAAAAGTGTGGATGAAAAATATTTAAAAGACCGTTCTTTAAAAAAATATTTTTCGAGGAATTAAAAATAAAAGTGGCTATATTTAGAGGAGCCACAACAGATCTAACCCTTGATTTTATATTATAAAAAAAGATAACTACTGTTTCTTTTTTTAAATTAATAATATAAAAATAATAATAAATAGCTAACTATATCTAATATTTATAAATTCAATAAACAAACTTTTATATGAAAAATAACTAGAAAATTACTGAACAAGCGAAGGTAATATAAAATAAAATACTTTTCTTAAAATAAAATAAGAAGTGAGAAATCTTATTCCAATTTTTTTAATCTCTCTCTACTTTTTAAAATTATTTTCATCCACATTTTTTGTCCTTGGCGTCAAACCCCACTAATGGAGTATGACTTGGCATTACACGTGAAATATTTGATCGTAGAAATAATTTTTTAATATGTTCTTAAACCAATTTACAGCTTGACATTTGTTAATTAAAAATAATTTTTAAAATCTTATTTATTTATAATTTAATAAAAAGCAACTTCTCTCAAATACATTAAATTTAAATCCATTCAGTGCTTTGTCTCTATCTTTCACGCATCATCAGTGTTGAAGAGGTTCATTTTTGCTTTGAAGTTCGTAGTTTTCGTTGAAGTAGGTTAATCGTTTTTCTTTCCGTTTCTACTAGTGAAGAACTAGTTCGAGCTGTCTTGAAGAAATTTCAGTGTGATTTTTGAAGTTGTGGTCCCAACTGTATATGCATTTAATGTCTTTCGAATTGTTTATGTATTTTAATAGTTAATGTTTCTCCTTTTTTGTTTGTGTCCCACATTTAGGGTTCTGTATTGTATGTGGTCCAATGTGCCCTGAAATGTTGTCGTGTTGACTGAAATATTGTTGACTTTATGTGAATGTAAAACCAAATTTACCCTTGATTGTATTTGTCTTGTACAAGAAATGAGAATATTTTATGTGATATTTTCACCAAGGATTCTTTTGTAAAAGACCCGAAGTTAAAGTTAAGGTATGAAGGTGGGAATATTTATGCATTTAGTGGACAGGACAATGATTATGGTCATTTGTTTAGAGCTAGTGACCTAATTAAGGAGATGGACTCAGAGTTTAGTGTTGATGATGTGAAGTTAAGTTGGAAATACAATTTTAAAATAATTTTTAATCAACAAATGTCAAGCTGGAAATAGGTTTAAAAACATATTAAAAAAATTAATTACACATGTACAGTCAAATATTATGCATACTGGCACGTCATACTCCGCTAGTGAAACTTAAAGTTAGAGATCAAAAGTGTGGATGAAAAATATTTAAAAGACCGTTCTTTAAAAAAATATTTTTCGAGGAATTAAAAATAAAAGTGGCTATATTTAGAGGAGCCACAACAGATCTAACCCTTGATTTTATATTATAAAAAAAGATAACTACTGTTTCTTTTTTTAAATTAATAATATAAAAATAATAATAAATAGCTAACTATATCTAATATTTATAAATTCAATAAACAAACTTTTATATGAAAAATAACTAGAAAATTACTGAACAAGCGAAGGTAATATAAAATAAAATACTTTTCTTAAAATAAAATAAGAAGTGAGAAATCTTATTCCAATTTTTTTAATCTCTCTCTACTTTTTAAAATTATTTTCATCCACATTTTTTGTCCTTGGCGTCAAACCCCACTAATGGAGTATGACTTGGCATTACACGTGAAATATTTGATCGTAGAAATAATTTTTTAATATGTTCTTAAACCAATTTACAGCTTGACATTTGTTAATTAAAAATAATTTTTAAAATCTTATTTATTTATAATTTAATAAAAAGCAACTTCTCTCAAATACATTAAATTTAAATCCATTCAGTGCTTTGTCTCTATCTTTCACGCATCATCAGTGTTGAAGAGGTTCATTTTTGCTTTGAAGTTCGTAGTTTTCGTTGAAGTAGGTTAATCGTTTTTCTTTCCGTTTCTACTAGTGAAGAACTAGTTCGAGCTGTCTTGAAGAAATTTCAGTGTGATTTTTGAAGTTGTGGTCCCAACTGTATATGCATTTAATGTCTTTCGAATTGTTTATGTATTTTAATAGTTAATGTTTCTCCTTTTTTTTTTGTGTCCCACATTTAGGGTTCTGTATTGTATGTGGTCCAATGTGCCCTGAAATGTTGTCGTGTTGACTGAAATATTGTTGACTTTATGTGAATGTAAAACCAAATTTACCCTTGATTGTATTTGTCTTGTACAAGAAATGAGAATATTTTATGTGATATTTTCACCAAGGATTCTTTTGTAAAAGACCCGAAGTTAAAGTTAAGGTATGAAGGTGGGAATATTTATGCATTTAGTGGACAGGACAATGATTATGGTCATTTTTTTAGAGCTAGTGACCTAATTAAGGAGATGGACTCAGAGTTTAGTGTTGATGATGTGAAGTTAAGTTGGAAATACAATTTTAAAATAATTTTTAATCAACAAATGTCAAGCTGGAAATAGGTTTAAAAACATATTAAAAAAATTAATTACACATGTACAGTCAAATATTATGCATACTGGCACGTCATACTCCGCTAGTGAAACTTAAAGTTAGAGATCAAAAGTGTGGATGAAAAATATTTAAAAGACCGTTCTTTAAAAAAATATTTTTCGAGGAATTAAAAATAAAAGTGGCTATATTTAGAGGGACCACAACAGATCTAACCCTTGATTTTATATTATAAAAAAAGATAACTACTGTTTCTTTTTTTAAATTAATAATATAAAAATAATAATAAATAGCTAACTATATCTAATATTTATAAATTCAATAAACAAACTTTTATATGAAAAATAACTAGAAAATTACTGAACAAGCGAAGGTAATATAAAATAAAATACTTTTCTTAAAATAAAATAAGAAGTGAGAAATCTTATTCCAATTTTTTTAATCTCTCTCTACTTTTTAAAATTATTTTCATCCACATTTTTTGTCCTTGGCGTCAAACCCCACTAATGGAGTATGACTTGGCATTACACGTGAAATATTTAATCGTAGAAATAATTTTTTAATATGTTCTTAAACCAATTTACAGCTTGACATTTGTTAATTAAAAATAATTTTTAAAATCTTATTTATTTATAATTTAATTAAAAGCAACTTCTCTCAAATACATTAAATTTAAATCCATTCAGTGCTTTGTCTCTATCTTTCACGCATCATCAGTGTTGAAGAGGTTCATTTTTGCTTTGAAGTTCGTAGTTTTCGTTGAAGTAGGTTAATCGTTTTTCTTTCCGCTTCTGCTAGTGAAGAACTAGTTCGAGCTATCTTGAAGAAATTTCAGTGTGATTTTTGAAGTTGTGGTCCCAACTGTATATGCATTTAATGTCTTTCGAATTGTTTATGGATTTCAATAGTTAATGTTTCTCCTTTTTTTTGTGTGTCCCACATTTAGGGTTCTGTATTGTATGTGGTCCAATGTGCCCTAAAATGTTGTCGTGTTGACTGAAATATTGTTGACTTTATGTGAATGTAAAACCAAATTTACCCTTGATTGTATTTGTCTTGTACAAGAAATGAGAATATTTTATGTGATATTTTCACCAAGGATTCTTTTGTAAAAGACCCTAAGTTAAAGTTAAGGTATGAAGGTGGGAATATTTATGCATTTAGTGGACAGGACAATGATTATGGTCATTTTTTTAGAGCTAGTGGCCTAATTAAGGAGATGGACTCAGAGTTTAGTGTTGATGATGTGAAGTTAAGGTGGAAATACAATTTTAAAATAATTTTTAATCAACAAATGTCAAGCTGGAAATAGGTTTAAAAACATATTAAAAAAATTAATTACACATGTACAGTCAAATATTATGCATACTGGCACGTCATACCCCGCTAGTGAAACTTAAAGTTAGAGATCAAAAGTGTGGATGAAAAATATTTAAAAGACCGTTCTTTAAAAAAATATTTTTCGAGGAATTAAAAATAAAAGTGGCTATATTTAGAGGAGCCACAACAGATCTAACCCTTGATTTTATATTATAAAAAAAGATAACTACTGTTTCTTTTTTTAAATTAATAATATAAAAATAATAATAAATAGCTAACTATATCTAATATTTATAAATTCAATAAACAAACTTTTATATGAAAAATAACTAGAAAATTACTGAACAAGCGAAGGTAATATAAAATAAAATACTTTTCTTAAAATAAAATAAGAAGTGAGAAATCTTATTCCAATTTTTTTAATCTCTCTCTACTTTTTAAAATTATTTTCATCCACATTTTTTGTCCTTGGCGTCAAACCCCACTAATGGAGTATGACTTGGCATTACACGTGAAATATTTGATCGTAGAAATAATTTTTTAATATGTTCTTAAACCAATTTACAGCTTGACATTTGTTAATTAAAAATAATTTTTAAAATCTTATTTATTTATAATTTAATAAAAAGCAACTTCTCTCAAATACATTAAATTTAAATCCATTCAGTGCTTTGTCTCTATCTTTCACGCATCATCAGTGTTGAAGAGGTTCATTTTTGCTTTGAAGTTCGTAGTTTTCGTTGAAGTAGGTTAATCGTTTTTCTTTCCGTTTCTACTAGTGAAGAACTAGTTCGAGCTGTCTTGAAGAAATTTCAGTGTGATTTTTGAAGTTGTGGTCCCAACTGTATATGCATTTAATGTCTTTCGAATTGTTTATGTATTTTAATAGTTAATGTTTCTCCTTTTTTGTTTGTGTCCCACATTTAGGGTTCTGTATTGTATGTGGTCCAATGTGCCCTGAAATGTTGTCGTGTTGACTGAAATATTGTTGACTTTATGTGAATGTAAAACCAAATTTACCCTTGATTGTATTTGTCTTGTACAAGAAATGAGAATATTTTATGTGATATTTTCACCAAGGATTCTTTTGTAAAAGACCCGAAGTTAAAGTTAAGGTATGAAGGTGGGAATATTTATGCATTTAGTGGACAGGACAATGATTATGGTCATTTGTTTAGAGCTAGTGACCTAATTAAGGAGATGGACTCAGAGTTTAGTGTTGATGATGTGAAGTTAAGTTGGAAATACAATTTTAAAATAATTTTTAATCAACAAATGTCAAGCTGGAAATAGGTTTAAAAACATATTAAAAAAATTAATTACACATGTACAGTCAAATATTATGCATACTGGCACGTCATACTCCGCTAGTGAAACTTAAAGTTAGAGATCAAAAGTGTGGATGAAAAATATTTAAAAGACCGTTCTTTAAAAAAATATTTTTCGAGGAATTAAAAATAAAAGTGGCTATATTTAGAGGAGCCACAACAGATCTAACCCTTGATTTTATATTATAAAAAAAGATAACTACTGTTTCTTTTTTTAAATTAATAATATAAAAATAATAATAAATAGCTAACTATATCTAATATTTATAAATTCAATAAACAAACTTTTATATGAAAAATAACTAGAAAATTACTGAACAAGCGAAGGTAATATAAAATAAAATACTTTTCTTAAAATAAAATAAGAAGTGAGAAATCTTATTCCAATTTTTTTAATCTCTCTCTACTTTTTAAAATTATTTTCATCCACATTTTTTGTCCTTGGCGTCAAACCCCACTAATGGAGTATGACTTGGCATTACACGTGAAATATTTGATCGTAGAAATAATTTTTTAATATGTTCTTAAACCAATTTACAGCTTGACATTTGTTAATTAAAAATAATTTTTAAAATCTTATTTATTTATAATTTAATAAAAAGCAACTTCTCTCAAATACATTAAATTTAAATCCATTCAGTGCTTTGTCTCTATCTTTCACGCATCATCAGTGTTGAAGAGGTTCATTTTTGCTTTGAAGTTCGTAGTTTTCGTTGAAGTAGGTTAATCGTTTTTCTTTCCGTTTCTACTAGTGAAGAACTAGTTCGAGCTGTCTTGAAGAAATTTCAGTGTGATTTTTGAAGTTGTGGTCCCAACTGTATATGCATTTAATGTCTTTCGAATTGTTTATGTATTTTAATAGTTAATGTTTCTCCTTTTTTTTTTGTGTCCCACATTTAGGGTTCTGTATTGTATGTGGTCCAATGTGCCCTGAAATGTTGTCGTGTTGACTGAAATATTGTTGACTTTATGTGAATGTAAAACCAAATTTACCCTTGATTGTATTTGTCTTGTACAAGAAATGAGAATATTTTATGTGATATTTTCACCAAGGATTCTTTTGTAAAAGACCCGAAGTTAAAGTTAAGGTATGAAGGTGGGAATATTTATGCATTTAGTGGACAGGACAATGATTATGGTCATTTTTTTAGAGCTAGTGACCTAATTAAGGAGATGGACTCAGAGTTTAGTGTTGATGATGTGAAGTTAAGTTGGAAATACAATTTTAAAATAATTTTTAATCAACAAATGTCAAGCTGGAAATAGGTTTAAAAACATATTAAAAAAATTAATTACACATGTACAGTCAAATATTATGCATACTGGCACGTCATACTCCGCTAGTGAAACTTAAAGTTAGAGATCAAAAGTGTGGATGAAAAATATTTAAAAGACCGTTCTTTAAAAAAATATTTTTCGAGGAATTAAAAATAAAAGTGGCTATATTTAGAGGGACCACAACAGATCTAACCCTTGATTTTATATTATAAAAAAAGATAACTACTGTTTCTTTTTTTAAATTAATAATATAAAAATAATAATAAATAGCTAACTATATCTAATATTTATAAATTCAATAAACAAACTTTTATATGAAAAATAACTAGAAAATTACTGAACAAGTGAAGGTAATATAAAATAAAATACTTTTCTTAAAATAAAATAAGAAGTGAGAAATCTTATTCCAATTTTTTTAATCTCTCTCTACTTTTTAAAATTATTTTCATCCACATTTTTTGTCCTTGGCGTCAAACCCCACTAATGGAGTATGACTTGGCATTACACGTGAAATATTTGATCGTAGAAATAATTTTTTAATATGTTCTTAAACCAATTTACAGCTTGACATTTGTTAATTAAAAATAATTTTTAAAATCTTATTTATTTATAATTTAATAAAAAGCAACTTCTCTCAAATACATTAAATTTAAATCCATTCAGTGCTTTGTCTCTATCTTTCACGCATCATCAGTGTTGAAGAGGTTCATTTTTGCTTTGAAGTTCGTAGTTTTCGTTGAAGTAGGTTAATCGTTTTTCTTTCCGTTTCTACTAGTGAAGAACTAGTTCGAGCTGTCTTGAAGAAATTTCAGTGTGATTTTTGAAGTTGTGGTCCCAACTGTATATGCATTTAATGTCTTTCGAATTGTTTATGTATTTTAATAGTTAATGTTTCTCCTTTTTTTTTTGTGTCCCACATTTAGGGTTCTGTATTGTATGTGGTCCAATGTGCCCTGAAATGTTGTCGTGTTGACTGAAATATTGTTGACTTTATGTGAATGTAAAACCAAATTTACCCTTGATTGTATTTGTCTTGTACAAGAAATGAGAATATTTTATGTGATATTTTCACCAAGGATTCTTTTGTAAAAGACCCTAAGTTAAAGTTAAGGTATGAAGGTAGGAATATTTATGCATTTAGTGGACAGGACAATGATTATGGTCATTTTTTTAGAGCTAGTGGCCTAATTAAGGAGATGGACTCAGAGTTTAGTGTTGATGATGTGAAGTTAAGGTGGAAATACAATTTTAAAATAATTTTTAATCAACAAATGTCAAGCTGGAAATAGGTTTAAAAACATATTAAAAAAATTAATTACACATGTACAGTCAAATATTATGCATACTGGCACGTCATACTCCGCTAGTGAAACTTAAAGTTAGAGATCAAAAGTGTGGATGAAAAATATTTAAAAGACCGTTCTTTAAAAAAATATTTTTCGAGGAATTAAAAATAAAAGTGGCTATATTTAGAGGGACCACAACAGATCTAACCCTTGATTTTATATTATAAAAAAAGATAACTACTGTTTCTTTTTTTAAATTAATAATATAAAAATAATAATAAATAGCTAACTATATCTAATATTTATAAATTCAATAAACAAACTTTTATATGAAAAATAACTAGAAAATTACTGAACAAGCGAAGGTAATATAAAATAAAATACTTTTCTTAAAATAAAATAAGAAGTGAGAAGTCTTATTCCAATTTTTTTAATCTCTCTCTACTTTTTAAAATTATTTTCATCCACATTTTTTGTCCTTGGCGTCAAACCCCACTAATGGAGTATGACTTGGCATTACACGTGAAATATTTGATCGTAGAAATAATTTTTTAATATGTTCTTAAACCAATTTACAGCTTGACATTTGTTAATTAAAAATAATTTTTAAAATCTTATTTATTTATAATTTAATAAAAAGCAACTTCTCTCAAATACATTAAATTTAAATCCATTCAGTGCTTTGTCTCTATCTTTCACGCATCATCAGTGTTGAAGAGGTTCATTTTTGCTTTGAAGTTCGTAGTTTTCGTTGAAGTAGGTTAATCGTTTTTCTTTCCGTTTCTACTAGTGAAGAACTAGTTCGAGCTGTCTTGAAGAAATTTCAGTGTGATTTTTGAAGTTGTGGTCCCAACTGTATATGCATTTAATGTCTTTCGAATTGTTTATGTATTTTAATAGTTAATGTTTCTCCTTTTTTTTTTGTGTCCCACATTTAGGGTTCTGTATTGTATGTGGTCCAATGTGCCCTGAAATGTTGTCGTGTTGACTGAAATATTGTTGACTTTATGTGAATGTAAAACCAAATTTACCCTTGATTGTATTTGTCTTGTACAAGAAATGAGAATATTTTATGTGATATTTTCACCAAGGATTCTTTTGTAAAAGACCCTAAGTTAAAGTTAAGGTATGAAGGTGGGAATATTTATGCATTTAGTGGACAGGACAATGATTATGGTCATTTTTTAAGAGCTAGTGACCTAATTAAGGAGATGGACTCAGAGTTTAGTGTTGATGATGTGAAGTTAAGGTGGAAATACAATTTTAAAATAATTTTTAATCAACAAATGTCAAGCTGGAAATAGGTTTAAAAACATATTAAAAAAATTAATTACACATGTACAGTCAAATATTATGCGTACTGGCACGTCATACTCCGCTAGTGAAACTTAAAATTAGAGATCAAAAGTGTGGATGAAAAATATTTAAAAGACCGTTCTTTAAAAAAATATTTTTCGAGGAATTAAAAATAAAAGTGGCTATATTTAGAGGGACCACAACAGATCTAACCCTTGATTTTATATTATAAAAAAAGATAACTACTGTTTCTTTTTTAAAATTAATAATATAAAAATAATAATAAATATCTAACTATATCTAATATTTATAAATTCAATAAACAAACTTTTATATGAAAAATAACTAGAAAATTACTGAACAAGCGAAGGTAATATAAAATAAAATACTTTTCTTAAAATAAAATAAGAAGTGAGAAATCTTATTCCAATTTTTTTAATCTCTCTCTACTTTTTAAAATTATTTTCATCCACATTTTTTGTCCTTGGCGTCAAACCCCACTAATGGAGTATGACTTGGCATTACACGTGAAATATTTAATCGTAGAAATAATTTTTTAATATGTTCTTAAACCAATTTACAGCTTGACATTTGTTAATTAAAAATAATTTTTAAAATCTTATTTATTTATAATTTAATTAAAAGCAACTTCTCTCAAATACATTAAATTTAAATCCATTCAGTGCTTTGTCTCTATCTTTCACGCATCATCAGTGTTGAAGAGGTTCATTTTTGCTTTGAAGTTCGTAGTTTTCGTTGAAGTAGGTTAATCGTTTTTCTTTCCGCTTCTGCTAGTGAAGAACTAGTTCGAGCTATCTTGAAGAAATTTCAGTGTGATTTTTGAAGTTGTGGTCCCAACTGTATATGCATTTAATGTCTTTCGAATTGTTTATGGATTTCAATAGTTAATGTTTCTCCTTTTTTTTGTGTGTCCCACATTTAGGGTTCTGTATTGTATGTGGTCCAATGTGCCCTGAAATGTTGTCGTGTTGACTGAAATATTGTTGACTTTATGTGAATGTAAAACCAAATTTACCCTTGATTGTATTTGTCTTGTACAAGAAATGAGAATATTTTATGTGATATTTTCACCAAGGATTCTTTTGTAAAAGACCCTAAGTTAAAGTTAAGGTATGAAGGTGGGAATATTTATGCATTTAGTGGACAGGACAATGATTATGGTCATTTTTTTAGAGCTAGTGGCCTAATTAAGGAGATGGACTCAGAGTTTAGTGTTGATGATGTGAAGTTAAGGTGGAAATACAATTTTAAAATAATTTTTAATCAACAAATGTCAAGCTGGAAATAGGTTTAAAAACATATTAAAAAAATTAATTACACATGTACAGTCAAATATTATGCATACTGGCACGTCATACTCCGCTAGTGAAACTTAAAGTTAGAGATCAAAAGTGTGGATGAAAAATATTTAAAAGACCGTTCTTTAAAAAAATATTTTTCGAGGAATTAAAAATAAAAGTGGCTATATTTAGAGGAGCCACAACAGATCTAACCCTTGATTTTATATTATAAAAAAAGATAACTACTGTTTCTTTTTTTAAATTAATAATATAAAAATAATAATAAATAGCTAACTATATCTAATATTTATAAATTCAATAAACAAACTTTTATATGAAAAATAACTAGAAAATTACTGAACAAGCGAAGGTAATATAAAATAAAATACTTTTCTTAAAATAAAATAAGAAGTGAGAAATCTTATTCCAATTTTTTTAATCTCTCTCTACTTTTTAAAATTATTTTCATCCACATTTTTTGTCCTTGGCGTCAAACCCCACTAATGGAGTATGACTTGGCATTACACGTGAAATATTTGATCGTAGAAATAATTTTTTAATATGTTCTTAAACCAATTTACAGCTTGACATTTGTTAATTAAAAATAATTTTTAAAATCTTATTTATTTATAATTTAATAAAAAGCAACTTCTCTCAAATACATTAAATTTAAATCCATTCAGTGCTTTGTCTCTATCTTTCACGCATCATCAGTGTTGAAGAGGTTCATTTTTGCTTTGAAGTTCGTAGTTTTCGTTGAAGTAGGTTAATCGTTTTTCTTTCCGTTTCTACTAGTGAAGAACTAGTTCGAGCTGTCTTGAAGAAATTTCAGTGTGATTTTTGAAGTTGTGGTCCCAACTGTATATGCATTTAATGTCTTTCGAATTGTTTATGTATTTTAATAGTTAATGTTTCTCCTTTTTTTTGTGTGTCCCACATTTAGGGTTCTGTATTGTATGTGGTCCAATGTGCCCTGAAATGTTGTCGTGTTGACTGAAATATTGTTGACTTTATGTGAATGTAAAACCAAATTTACCCTTGATTGTATTTGTCTTGTACAAGAAATGAGAATATTTTATGTGATATTTTCACCAAGGATTCTTTTGTAAAAGACCCTAAGTTAAAGTTAAGGTATGAAGGTAGGAATATTTATGCATTTAGTGGACAGGACAATGATTATGGTCATTTTTTTAGAGCTAGTGGCCTAATTAAGGAGATGGACTCAGAGTTTAGTGTTGATGATGTGAAGTTAAGGTGGAAATACAATTTTAAAATAATTTTTAATCAACAAATGTCAAGCTGGAAATAGGTTTAAAAACATATTAAAAAAATTAATTACACATGTACAGTCAAATATTATGCATACTGGCACGTCATACTCCGCTAGTGAAACTTAAAGTTAGAGATCAAAAGTGTGGATGAAAAATATTTAAAAGACCGTTCTTTAAAAAAATATTTTTCGAGGAATTAAAAATAAAAGTGGCTATATTTAGAGGGACCACAACAGATCTAACCCTTGATTTTATATTATAAAAAAAGATAACTACTGTTTCTTTTTTTAAATTAATAATATAAAAATAATAATAAATAGCTAACTATATCTAATATTTATAAATTCAATAAACAAACTTTTATATGAAAAATAACTAGAAAATTACTGAACAAGCGAAGGTAATATAAAATAAAATACTTTTCTTAAAATAAAATAAGAAGTGAGAAGTCTTATTCCAATTTTTTTAATCTCTCTCTACTTTTTAAAATTATTTTCATCCACATTTTTTGTCCTTGGCGTCAAACCCCACTAATGGAGTATGACTTGGCATTACACGTGAAATATTTGATCGTAGAAATAATTTTTTAATATGTTCTTAAACCAATTTACAGCTTGACATTTGTTAATTAAAAATAATTTTTAAAATCTTATTTATTTATAATTTAATAAAAAGCAACTTCTCTCAAATACATTAAATTTAAATCCATTCAGTGCTTTGTCTCTATCTTTCACGCATCATCAGTGTTGAAGAGGTTCATTTTTGCTTTGAAGTTCGTAGTTTTCGTTGAAGTAGGTTAATCGTTTTTCTTTCCGTTTCTACTAGTGAAGAACTAGTTCGAGCTGTCTTGAAGAAATTTCAGTGTGATTTTTGAAGTTGTGGTCCCAACTGTATATGCATTTAATGTCTTTCGAATTGTTTATGTATTTTAATAGTTAATGTTTCTCCTTTTTTTTTTGTGTCCCACATTTAGGGTTCTGTATTGTATGTGGTCCAATGTGCCCTGAAATGTTGTCGTGTTGACTGAAATATTGTTGACTTTATGTGAATGTAAAACCAAATTTACCCTTGATTGTATTTGTCTTGTACAAGAAATGAGAATATTTTATGTGATATTTTCACCAAGGATTCTTTTGTAAAAGACCCTAAGTTAAAGTTAAGGTATGAAGGTGGGAATATTTATGCATTTAGTGGACAGGACAATGATTATGGTCATTTTTTAAGAGCTAGTGACCTAATTAAGGAGATGGACTCAGAGTTTAGTGTTGATGATGTGAAGTTAAGGTGGAAATACAATTTTAAAATAATTTTTAATCAACAAATGTCAAGCTGGAAATAGGTTTAAAAACATATTAAAAAAATTAATTACACATGTACAGTCAAATATTATGCGTACTGGCACGTCATACTCCGCTAGTGAAACTTAAAATTAGAGATCAAAAGTGTGGATGAAAAATATTTAAAAGACCGTTCTTTAAAAAAATATTTTTCGAGGAATTAAAAATAAAAGTGGCTATATTTAGAGGGACCACAACAGATCTAACCCTTGATTTTATATTATAAAAAAAGATAACTACTGTTTCTTTTTTAAAATTAATAATATAAAAATAATAATAAATATCTAACTATATCTAATATTTATAAATTCAATAAACAAACTTTTATATGAAAAATAACTAGAAAATTACTGAACAAGCGAAGGTAATATAAAATAAAATACTTTTCTTAAAATAAAATAAGAAGTGAGAAATCTTATTCCAATTTTTTTAATCTCTCTCTACTTTTTAAAATTATTTTCATCCACATTTTTTGTCCTTGGCGTCAAACCCCACTAATGGAGTATGACTTGGCATTACACGTGAAATATTTAATCGTAGAAATAATTTTTTAATATGTTCTTAAACCAATTTACAGCTTGACATTTGTTAATTAAAAATAATTTTTAAAATCTTATTTATTTATAATTTAATTAAAAGCAACTTCTCTCAAATACATTAAATTTAAATCCATTCAGTGCTTTGTCTATATCTTTCACGCATCATCAGTGTTGAAGAGGTTCATTTTTGCTTTGAAGTTCGTAGTTTTCGTTGAAGTAGGTTAATCGTTTTTCTTTCCGCTTCTGCTAGTGAAGAACTAGTTCGAGCTATCTTGAAGAAATTTCAGTGTGATTTTTGAAGTTGTGGTCCCAACTGTATATGCATTTAATGTCTTTCGAATTGTTTATGGATTTCAATAGTTAATGTTTCTCCTTTTTTTTGTGTGTCCCACATTTAGGGTTCTGTATTGTATGTGGTCCAATGTGCCCTGAAATGTTGTCGTGTTGACTGAAATATTGTTGACTTTATGTGAATGTAAAACCAAATTTACCCTTGATTGTATTTGTCTTGTACAAGAAATGAGAATATTTTATGTGATATTTTCACCAAGGATTCTTTTGTAAAAGACCCTAAGTTAAAGTTAAGGTATGAAGGTGGGAATATTTATGCATTTAGTGGACAGGACAATGATTATGGTCATTTTTTTAGAGCTAGTGGCCTAATTAAGGAGATGGACTCAGAGTTTAGTGTTGATGATGTGAAGTTAAGGTGGAAATACAATTTTAAAATAATTTTTAATCAACAAATGTCAAGCTGGAAATAGGTTTAAAAACATATTAAAAAAATTAATTACACATGTACAGTCAAATATTATGCATACTGGCACGTCATACTCCGCTAGTGAAACTTAAAGTTAGAGATTAAAAGTGTGGATGAAAAATATTTAAAAGACCGTTCTTTAAAAAAATATTTTTCGAGGAATTAAAAATAAAAGTGGCTATATTTAGAGGAGCCACAACAGATCTAACCCTTGATTTTATATTATAAAAAAAGATAACTACTGTTTCTTTTTTTAAATTAATAATATAAAAATAATAATAAATAGCTAACTATATCTAATATTTATAAATTCAATAAACAAACTTTTATATGAAAAATAACTAGAAAATTACTGAACAAGCGAAGGTAATATAAAATAAAATACTTTTCTTAAAATAAAATAAGAAGTGAGAAATCTTATTCCAATTTTTTTAATCTCTCTCTACTTTTTAAAATTATTTTCATCCACATTTTTTGTCCTTGGCGTCAAACCCCACTAATGGAGTATGACTTGGCATTACACGTGAAATATTTGATCGTAGAAATAATTTTTTAATATGTTCTTAAACCAATTTACAGCTTGACATTTGTTAATTAAAAATAATTTTTAAAATCTTATTTATTTATAATTTAATAAAAAGCAACTTCTCTCAAATACATTAAATTTAAATCCATTCAGTGCTTTGTCTCTATCTTTCACGCATCATCAGTGTTGAAGAGGTTCATTTTTGCTTTGAAGTTCGTAGTTTTCGTTGAAGTAGGTTAATCGTTTTTCTTTCCGTTTCTACTAGTGAAGAACTAGTTCGAGCTGTCTTGAAGAAATTTCAGTGTGATTTTTGAAGTTGTGGTCCCAACTGTATATGCATTTAATGTCTTTCGAATTGTTTATGTATTTTAATAGTTAATGTTTCTCCTTTTTTTTTTGTGTCCCACATTTAGGGTTCTGTATTGTATGTGGTCCAATGTGCCCTGAAATGTTGTCGTGTTGACTGAAATATTGTTGACTTTATGTGAATGTAAAACCAAATTTACCCTTGATTGTATTTGTCTTGTACAAGAAATGAGAATATTTTATGTGATATTTTCACCAAGGATTCTTTTGTAAAAGACCCGAAGTTAAAGTTAAGGTATGAAGGTGGGAATATTTATGCATTTAGTGGACAGGACAATGATTATGGTCATTTGTTTAGAGCTAGTGACCTAATTAAGGAGATGGACTCAGAGTTTAGTGTTGATGATGTGAAGTTAAGTTGGAAATACAATTTTAAAATAATTTTTAATCAACAAATGTCAAGCTGGAAATAGGTTTAAAAACATATTAAAAAAATTAATTACACATGTACAGTCAAATATTATGCATACTGGCACGTCATACTCCGCTAGTGAAACTTAAAGTTAGAGATCAAAAGTGTGGATGAAAAATATTTAAAAGACCGTTCTTTAAAAAAATATTTTTCGAGGAATTAAAAATAAAAGTGGCTATATTTAGAGGAGCCACAACAGATCTAACCCTTGATTTTATATTATAAAAAAAGATAACTACTGTTTCTTTTTTTAAATTAATAATATAAAAATAATAATAAATAGCTAACTATATCTAATATTTATAAATTCAATAAACAAACTTTTATATGAAAAATAACTAGAAAATTACTGAACAAGCGAAGGTAATATAAAATAAAATACTTTTCTTAAAATAAAATAAGAAGTGAGAAATCTTATTCCAATTTTTTTAATCTCTCTCTACTTTTTAAAATTATTTTCATCCACATTTTTTGTCCTTGGCGTCAAACCCCACTAATGGAGTATGACTTGGCATTACACGTGAAATATTTGATCGTAGAAATAATTTTTTAATTTGTTCTTAAACCAATTTACAGCTTGACATTTGTTAATTAAAAATAATTTTTAAAATCTTATTTATTTATAATTTAATAAAAAGCAACTTCTCTCAAATACATTAAATTTAAATCCATTCAGTGCTTTGTCTCTATCTTTCACGCATCATCAGTGTTGAAGAGGTTCATTTTTGCTTTGAAGTTCGTAGTTTTCGTTGAAGTAGGTTAATCGTTTTTCTTTCCGTTTCTACTAGTGAAGAACTAGTTCGAGCTGTCTTGAAGAAATTTCAGTGTGATTTTTGAAGTTGTGGTCCCAACTGTATATGCATTTAATGTCTTTCGAATTGTTTATGTATTTTAATAGTTAATGTTTCTCCTTTTTTTTTTGTGTCCCACATTTAGGGTTCTGTATTGTATGTGGTCCAATGTGCCCTGAAATGTTGTCGTGTTGACTGAAATATTGTTGACTTTATGTGAATGTAAAACCAAATTTACCCTTGATTGTATTTGTCTTGTACAAGAAATGAGAATATTTTATGTGATATTTTCACCAAGGATTCTTTTGTAAAAGACCCGAAGTTAAAGTTAAGGTATGAAGGTGGGAATATTTATGCATTTAGTGGACAGGACAATGATTATGGTCATTTTTTTAGAGCTAGTGACCTAATTAAGGAGATGGACTCAGAGTTTAGTGTTGATGATGTGAAGTTAAGTTGGAAATACAATTTTAAAATAATTTTTAATCAACAAATGTCAAGCTGGAAATAGGTTTAAAAACATATTAAAAAAATTAATTACACATGTACAGTCAAATATTATGCATACTGGCACGTCATACTCCGCTAGTGAAACTTAAAGTTAGAGATCAAAAGTGTGGATGAAAAATATTTAAAAGACCGTTCTTTAAAAAAATATTTTTCGAGGAATTAAAAATAAAAGTGGCTATATTTAGAGGAGCCACAACAGATCTAACCCTTGATTTTATATTATAAAAAAAGATAACTACTGTTTCTTTTTTTAAATTAATACTATAAAAATAATAATAAATAGCTAACTATATCTAATATTTATAAATTCAATAAACAAACTTTTATATGAAAAATAACTAGAAAATTACTGAACAAGCGAAGGTAATATAAAATAAAATACTTTTCTTAAAATAAAATAAGAAGTGAGAAATCTTATTCCAATTTTTTTAATCTCTCTCTACTTTTTAAAATTATTTTCATCCACATTTTTTGTCCTTGGCGTCAAACCCCACTAATGGAGTATGACTTGGCATTACACGTGAAATATTTGATCGTAGAAATAATTTTTTAATATGTTCTTAAACCAATTTACAGCTTGACATTTGTTAATTAAAAATAATTTTTAAAATCTTATTTATTTATAATTTAATAAAAAACAACTTCTCTCAAATACATTAAATTTAAATCCATTCAGTGCTTTGTCTCTATCTTTCACGCATCATCAGTGTTGAAGAGGTTCATTTTTGCTTTGAAGTTCGTAGTTTTCGTTGAAGTAGGTTAATCGTTTTTCTTTCCGTTTCTACTAGTGAAGAACTA
This sequence comes from Lathyrus tuberosus, assembly GCA_022829125.1. Lineage (NCBI taxonomy): Eukaryota > Viridiplantae > Streptophyta > Magnoliopsida > Fabales > Fabaceae > Lathyrus > Lathyrus tuberosus. Next base: position 12,343,202 of record JALAZF010000141.1, read on the forward strand.
GTTCGAGCTGTCTTGAAGAAATTTCAGTGTGATTTTTGAAGTTGTGGTCCCAACTGTATATGCATTTAATGTCTTTCGAATTGTTTATGTATTTTAATAGTTAATGTTTCTCCTTTTTTTTTTGTGTCCCACATTTAGGGTTCTGTATTGTATGTGGTCCAATGTGCCCTGAAATGTTGTCGTGTTGACTGAAATATTGTTGACTTTATGTGAATGTAAAACCAAATTTACCCTTGATCGTATTTGTCTTGTACAAGAAATGAGAATATTTTATGTGATATTTTCCCCAAGGATTCTTTTGTAAAAGACCCGAAGTTAAAGTTAAGGTATGAAGGTGGGAATATTTATGCATTTAGTGGACAGGACAATGATTATGGTCATTTGTTTAGAGCTAGTGGCCTAATTAAGGAGATGGACTCAGAGTTTAGTGTTGATGATGTGAAGTTAAGTTGGAAATACAATTTTAAAATAATTTTTAATCAACAAATGTCAAGCTGGAAATAGGTTTAAAAACATATTAAAAAAATTAATTACACATGTACAGTCAAATATTATGCATACTGGCACGTCATACTCCGCTAGTGAAACTTAAAGTTAGAGATCAAAAGTGTGGATGAAAAATATTTAAAAGACCGTTCTTTAAAAAAATATTTTTCGAGGAATTAAAAATAAAAGTGGCTATATTTAGAGGAGCCACAACAGATCTAACCCTTGATTTTATATTATAAAAAAAGATAACTACTGTTTCTTTTTTTAAATTAATAATATAAAAATAATAATAAATAGCTAACTATATCTAATATTTATAAATTCAATAAACAAACTTTTATATGAAAAATAACTAGAAAATTACTGAACAAGCGAAGGTAATATAAAATAAAATACTTTTCTTAAAATAAAATAAGAAGTGAGAAATCTTATTCCAATTTTTTTAATCTCTCTCTACTTTTTAAAATTATTTTCATCCACATTTTTTGTCCTTGGCGTCAAACCCCACTAATGGAGTATGACTTGGCATTACACGTGAAATATTTGATCGTAGAAATAATTTTTTAATATGTTCTTAAACCAATTTACAGCTTGACATTTGTTAATTAAAAATAATTTTTAAAATCTTATTTATTTATAATTTAATAAAAAGCAACTTCTCTCAAATACATTAAATTTAAATCCATTCAGTGCTTTGTCTCTATCTTTCACGCATCATCAGTGTTGAAGAGGTTCATTTTTGCTTTGAAGTTCGTAGTTTTCGTTGAAGTAGGTTAATCGTTTTTCTTTCCGTTTCTACTAGTGAAGAACTAGTTCGAGCTGTCTTGAAGAAATTTCAGTGTGATTTTTGAAGTTGTGGTCCCAACTGTATATGCATTTAATGTCTTTCGAATTGTTTATGTATTTTAATAGTTAATGTTTCTCCTTTTTTTTTTGTGTCCCACATTTAGGGTTCTGTATTGTATGTGGTCCAATGTGCCCTGAAATGTTGTCGTGTTGACTGAAATATTGTTGACTTTATGTGAATGTAAAACCAAATTTACCCTTGATTGTATTTGTCTTGTACAAGAAATGAGAATATTTTATGTGATATTTTCACCAAGGACTCTTTTGTAAAAGACCCGAAGTTAAAGTTAAGGTATGAAGGTGGGAATATTTATGCATTTAGTGGACAGGACAATGATTATGGTCATTTTTTTAGAGCTAGTGACCTAATTAAGGAGATGGACTCAGAGTTTAGTGTTGATGATGTGAAGTTAAGTTGGAAATACAATTTTAAAATAATTTTTAATCAACAAATGTCAAGCTGGAAATAGGTTTAAAAACATATTAAAAAAATTAATTACACATGTACAGTCAAATATTATGCATACTGGCACGTCATACTCCGCTAGTGAAACTTAAAGTTAGAGATCAAAAGTGTGGATGAAAAATATTTAAAAGACCGTTCTTTAAAAAAATATTTTTCGAGGAATTAAAAATAAAAGTGGCTATATTTAGAGGGACCACAACAGATCTAACCCTTGATTTTATATTATAAAAAAAGATAACTACTGTTTCTTTTTTTAAATTAATAATATAAAAATAATAATAAATAGCTAACTATATCTAATATTTATAAATTCAATAAACAAACTTTTATATGAAAAATAACTAGAAAATTACTGAACAAGTGAAGGTAATATAAAATAAAATACTTTTCTTAAAATAAAATAAGAAGTGAGAAATCTTATTCCAATTTTTTTAATCTCTCTCTACTTTTTAAAATTATTTTCATCCACATTTTTTGTCCTTGGCGTCAAACCCCACTAATGGAGTATGACTTGGCATTACACGTGAAATATTTGATCGTAGAAATAATTTTTTAATATGTTCTTAAACCAATTTACAGCTTGACATTTGTTAATTAAAAATAATTTTTAAAATCTTATTTATTTATAATTTAATAAAAAGCAACTTCTCTCAAATACATTAAATTTAAATCCATTCAGTGCTTTGTCTCTATCTTTCACGCATCATCAGTGTTGAAGAGGTTCATTTTTGCTTTGAAGTTCGTAGTTTTCGTTGAAGTAGGTTAATCGTTTTTCTTTCCGTTTCTACTAGTGAAGAACTAGTTCGAGCTGTCTTGAAGAAATTTCAGTGTGATTTTTGAAGTTGTGGTCCCAACTGTATATGCATTTAATGTCTTTCGAATTGTTTATGTATTTTAATAGTTAATGTTTCTCCTTTTTTTTGTGTGTCCCACATTTAGGGTTCTGTATTGTATGTGGTCCAATGTGCCCTGAAATGTTGTCGTGTTGACTGAAATATTGTTGACTTTATGTGAATGTAAAACCAAATTTACCCTTGATTGTATTTGTCTTGTACAAGAAATGAGAATATTTTATGTGATATTTTCACCAAGGATTCTTTTGTAAAAGACCCTAAGTTAAAGTTAAGGTATGAAGGTAGGAATATTTATGCATTTAGTGGACAGGACAATGATTATGGTCATTTTTTTAGAGCTAGTGGCCTAATTAAGGAGATGGACTCAGAGTTTAGTGTTGATGATGTGAAGTTAAGGTGGAAATACAATTTTAAAATAATTTTTAATCAACAAATGTCAAGCTGGAAATAGGTTTAAAAACATATTAAAAAAATTAATTACACATGTACAGTCAAATATTATGCATACTGGCACGTCATACTCCGCTAGTGAAACTTAAAGTTAGAGATCAAAAGTGTGGATGAAAAATATTTAAAAGACCGTTCTTTAAAAAAATATTTTTCGAGGAATTAAAAATAAAAGTGGCTATATTTAGAGGGACCACAACAGATCTAACCCTTGATTTTATATTATAAAAAAAGATAACTACTGTTTCTTTTTTTAAATTAATAATATAAAAATAATAATAAATAGCTAACTATATCTAATATTTATAAATTCAATAAACAAACTTTTATATGAAAAATAACTAGAAAATTACTGAACAAGCGAAGGTAATATAAAATAAAATACTTTTCTTAAAATAAAATAAGAAGTGAGAAGTCTTATTCCAATTTTTTTAATCTCTCTCTACTTTTTAAAATTATTTTCATCCACATTTTTTGTCCTTGGCGTCAAACCCCACTAATGGAGTATGACTTGGCATTACACGTGAAATATTTGATCGTAGAAATAATTTTTTAATATGTTCTTAAACCAATTTACAGCTTGACATTTGTTAATTAAAAATAATTTTTAAAATCTTATTTATTTATAATTTAATAAAAAGCAACTTCTCTCAAATACATTAAATTTAAATCCATTCAGTGCTTTGTCTCTATCTTTCACGCATCATCAGTGTTGAAGAGGTTCATTTTTGCTTTGAAGTTCGTAGTTTTCGTTGAAGTAGGTTAATCGTTTTTCTTTCCGTTTCTACTAGTGAAGAACTAGTTCGAGCTGTCTTGAAGAAATTTCAGTGTGATTTTTGAAGTTGTGGTCCCAACTGTATATGCATTTAATGTCTTTCGAATTGTTTATGTATTTTAATAGTTAATGTTTCTCCTTTTTTTTTTGTGTCCCACATTTAGGGTTCTGTATTGTATGTGGTCCAATGTGCCCTGAAATGTTGTCGTGTTGACTGAAATATTGTTGACTTTATGTGAATGTAAAACCAAATTTACCCTTGATTGTATTTGTCTTGTACAAGAAATGAGAATATTTTATGTGATATTTTCACCAAGGATTCTTTTGTAAAAGACCCTAAGTTAAAGTTAAGGTATGAAGGTGGGAATATTTATGCATTTAGTGGACAGGACAATGATTATGGTCATGTTTTGAAGCTAGTGACTTAATTAAGGAGATGGACTCAGAGTTTAGTGTTGATATTGTGAAGTTAAGGTGGAAATAAAATTTTAAAATAATTTTTAATCAACAAATGTCAAGCGGGAAATAGGTTTAAAAACATATAAACAAAATTAATTACACATGTACATTCAAATATTATGTGTACTGGCACGTCATACTCCGCTAGTGAAACTTAAAGTTAGAGATCAAAAGTGTGGATGAAAAATATTTAAAAGACCGTTCTTTAAAAAAATATTTTTCGACGAATTAAAAATAAAAGTGGCTATATTTAGAGGGACCACAACAGATCTAACCCTTGATTTTATATTATAAAAAAAGATAACTATTGTTTATCTTTTAAAATTAATAATATAAAAATAATCATAAATATCTAACTATATCTAATATTTATAAATTCAATAAACAAACTTTTATATGAAAAATAACATGAAAATTACTGAGCAAGCGAAGGTAATATAAAATAAAATACTTTTCTTAAAATAAAATAAGAAGTGAGAAATCTTATTCCAATTTTTTTAATCTCTCTCTACTTTTTTAAATTATTTTCATCCATATTTTTTGTCCTTGGCATCAAACCCCACTAATGGAGTATGACTTGGCATTACACGTGAAATATTTGATCGTAGAAATAATTTTTTAATATGTTCTTAAACCAATTTACAGCTTGACATTTGTTAATTAAAAATAATTTTTAAAACCTTATTTATTTATAATTTAATAAAAAGCAACTTCTCTCAAATACATTAAATTTAAATCCATTCAGTGCTTTGTCTCTATCTTTCACGCATCATCAGTGTTGAAGACGTTCATTTTTGCTTTGAAGTTCGTAGTTTTCGTTGAAGTAGGTTAGTCGTTTTTCTTTCCGTTTCTACTAGTGAAGAACTAGTTTGAGCTGTCTTGAAGAAATTTCAGTGTGATTTTTGAAGTTGTGGTCCCAACTGTATATGCATTTAATGTCTTTCGAATTGTTTATGGATTTCAATAGTTAATGTTTCTCCTTTTTTTTTTTGTGTCCCACATTTAGGGTTCTGTATTGTATGTGTTCCAATGTGCCCTGAAATGTTGTCGTGTTGACTGAAATATTGTTGACTTTATGTGAATGTAAAACCAAATTTACCCTTGATTGTATTTGTCTTGTACAAGAAATGAGAATATTTTATGTGATATTTTCACCAAGGATTCTTTTGTAAAAAACCCTAAGTTAAATTACGGTATGAAGGTGGGAATATTTATGCATTTAGTGGACAGGACAATGATTATGGTCTTGTTTTGAAGCTAGTGACCTAATTAAGGAGATGGACTCAGAGTTTAGTGTTGATGATGTGAAGTTAAGGTGGAAATACAATTTTAAAATAATTTTTAATCAACAAATGTCAAGCGGGAAATAGGTTTAAAAACATATTAAAAAAATTAATTACACATGTACAGTCAAATATTATGTGTACTGGCACGTCATACTCCGCTAGTGAAACTTAAAGTTAGAGATCAAAAGTGTGCATGAAAAATATTTAAAAGAGCATTCTTTAAAAAAATATTTTTCAAGGAATTAAAAATAAAAGTGGCTATATTTAGAGGGACCACAACAGATCTAACCCTTGATTTTATATTATAAAAAAAGATAACTACTGTTTATTTTTTTAAATTAATAATATAAAAATAATCATAAATATCTAACTATATCTAATATTTATAAATTCAATAAACAAACTTTTATATGAAAAATAACTAGAAAATTACTGAGCAAGCGAAGGTAATATAAAATAAAATACTTTTCTTAAAATAAAATAAGAAGTGAGAAATCTTATTCCAATTTTTTTAATCTCTCTCTACTTTTTAAAATTATTTTCATTCATATTTTTTGTCCTTGGCGTCAAATCCCACTAATGGAGTATGACTTGGCATTACACGTGAATATTTGATCGTAGAAATAATTTTTTAATATGTTCTTAAACCAATTTACAGCTTGACATTTGTTAATTAAAAATAATTTTTAAAATCTTATTTATTTATAATTTAATAAAAAGCAACTTCTCTCAAATACGTTAAATTTAAATCCATTCAGTGCTTTGTCTCTATCTTTCACGCATCATCAGTGTTGAAGAGGTTCATTTTTCCTTTGAAGTTCGTAGTTTTCGTTGAAGTAGGTTAATCGTTTTTCATTCCGTTTCTACTAGTGAAGAACTAGTTCGAGCTGTCTTGAAGAAATTTCAGTGTGATTTTTGAAGTTGTGGTCCCAACTGTATATGCATTTAATGTCTTTCGAATTGTTTATGGATTTCAATAGTTAATGTTTCTCCTTTTTTTTTTTGTGTCCCACATTTAGGGTTTTGTATTGTATGTAGTCCAATGTGCCCTGAAATGTTGTCGTGTTGACTGAAATATTGTCGACTTTATGTGAATATTTTATGTGATATTTTCACCAAGGATTCTTTTGTAAAAGACCCTATGTTAAAGTTACGGTATGAAGGTGGGAATATTTATGCATTTAGTGGACAGGACAATGATTATGGTCTTGTTTTGAAGCTAGTGACCTAATTAAGGAGATGGACTCAGAGTTTAGTGTTGATGATGTGAAGTTAAGGTGGAAATACAATTTTAAAATAATTTTTAATCAACAAATGCCAAGCTGGAAATAGGTTTAAAAACATATTAAAAAAATTAATTACACATGTACAGTCAAATATTATGTGTACTGGCACGTCATACTCCGCTAGTGAAACTTAAAGTTAGAGATCAAAAGTGTGGATGAAAAATATTTAAAAGAGCGTTCTTTAAAAAAATATTTTTCGAGGAATTAAAAATAAAAGTGGCTATATTTAGAGGGACCACAACAGATTTAACCCTTGATTTTATATTATAAAAAAAAATAACTACTGTTTATTTTTTAAAATTAATAATATAAAAATAATCATAAATATCTAACTATATCTAATATTTATAAATTCAATAAACAAACTTTTATATGAAAAATAACTAGAAAATTACTGAGCAAGCGAAGGTAATATAAAATAAAATACTTTTCTTAAAATAAAATAAGAAGTGAGAAATCTTATTCCAATTTTTTTAATCTCTCTCTACTTTTTAAAATTATTTTCAATCATATTTTTTGTCCTTTGCGTCAAACCCCACTAATGGAGTATGACTTGGCATTACACGTGAAATATTTGATCGTAGAAATAATTTTTTAATATGTTCTTAAACCAATTTACAGCTTGACATTTGTTAATTAAAAATAATTTTTAAAACCTTATTTATTTATAATTTAATAAAAATCAACTTCTCTCAAATACATTAAATTTAAATCCATTCAGTGCTTTGTCTCTATCTTTCACGCATCATCGGTGTTGAAGAGGTTCATTTTTGCTTTGAAGTTCGTAGTTTTCGTTGAAGTAGGTTAATCGTTTTTCTTTCCGTTTCTACTAGTGAAGAACTAGTTCGAGCTATCTTGAAGAAATTTCAGTGTGATTTTTGAAGTTGTGGTCCCAACTGTATATGCATTTAATGTCTTTCGAATTGTTTATGGATTTCAATAGTTAATGTTTCTCCTTTTTTTTTGTGTCCCACATTTAGGGTTCTGTATTGTATGTGGTCCAATGTGCCCTGTAATGTTGTCGTGTTGACTGAAATATTGTTGACTTTATGTGAATGTAAAACCAAATTTACCCTTGATTGTATTTGTCTTGTACAAGAAATGAGAATATTTTATGTGATATTTTCACCAAGGATTCTTTTGTAAAAGACCCTATGTTAAAGTTACGGTATGAAGGTGGGAATATTTATGCATTTAGTGGACAGGACAATGATTATGGTCATGTTTTGAAGCTAGTGACCTAATTAAGGAGATGGACTCAGAGTTTAGTGTTGATGATGTGAAGTTAAGGTGGAAATACAATTTTAAAATAATTTTTAATCAACAAATGTCAAGCGGGAAATAGTTTAAAAACATATTAAAAAAATTAATTACACATGTACAATCAAATATTATGTGTACTGGCACGTCATACTCCGCTAGTGAAACTTAAAGTTAGAGATCAAAAGTGTGCATGAAAAATATTTAAAAGACCGTTCTTTAAAAAAATATTTTTCAAGGAATTAAAAATAAAAGTGGCTATATTTAGAGGGACCACAACAGATCTAACCCTTGATTTTATATTATAAAAAAAGATAACTACTGTTTATTTTTTAAAATTAATAATATAAAAATAATCATAAATATCTAACTATATCTAATATTTATAAATTCAATAAACAAACTTTTATATGAAAAATAACTAGAAAATTACTGAGCAAGCGAAGGTAATATAAAATAAAATACTTTTCTTAAAATAAAATAAGAAGTGAGAAATCTTATTACAATTTTTTTAATCTCTCTCTACTTTTTTAAATTATTTTCATTCATATTTTTTGTCCTTGGCGTCAAATCCCACTAATGGAGTATGACTTGGTATTACACGTGAAATATTTGATCGTAGAAATAATTTTTTAATATGTTCTTAAACCAATTTACAGCTTGACATTTGTTAATTAAAAATAATTTTTAAAATCTTATTTATTTATAATTTAATAAAAAGCAACTTCTCTCAAATACATTAAATTTAAATCCATTCAGTGCTTTGTCTCTATCTTTCACGCATCATCAGTGTTGAAGAGGTTCATTTTTGCTTTGAAGTTCGTAGTTTTCGTTGAAGTAGGTTAATCGTTTTTCTTTCCGTTTCTGCTAGTGACGAACTAGTTCGAGCTGTCTTGAAGAAATTTCAGTGTGATTTTTGAAGTTGTGGTCCCAACTGTATATGCATTTAATGTCTTTCGAATTGTTTATGGATTTCAATAGTTAATGTTTCTCCTTTTTTTTTCTGTGTCCCACATTTAGGGTTCTGTATTGTATGTGGTCCAATGTGCCCTGAAATGTTGTCGTGTTGACTGAAATATTGTTGACTTTATGTGAATGTAAAACCAAATTTACCCTTGATTGTATTTGTCTTGTACAAGAAATGAGAATATTTTATGTGATATTTTCACCAAGGATTCTTTTGTAAAAGACCCTAAGTTAAAGTTAAGGTATGAAGGTGGGAATATTTATGCATTTAGTGGACAGGACAATGATTATGGTTATGTTTTGAAGCTAGTGACCTAATTAAGGAGATGGGATGATGTGAAGTTAAGGTGGAAATACAATTTTAAAAAAATAATTTTTAATCAACAAATGTCAAGCTGGAAATAGGTTTAAAAACATATTAAAAAAATTAATTTAATTTCTCGATGTATTGAACACAATTTAATGAATGATATGCGTTAAATTTATTATTTTTTATTTATTTTAAAAAACACATAAATAGCATGTACGCTAAGCTTAAGTAATGAAGAGGAGGCAACCATAATTAAAATTATTTTACCATAGAAAACAAATGTATAATTATTGAATTTTTTAAAGTGAAGTAATTGAGAAGTTAATTAAATAATTAAATGATAAAATAAAACAATTTTTCATATTCAATATAGTTGGTTAATTAAATAAAAAAGATTTTAAAAAATTGAATTTGACATTAGAGAGAAATTCTGCTTATAATTAAGTGATGTGTTACAAAAATATGTAAAATAATTAAAGTTAACCTGTTGAAAATAAAACAATATAAATGAAAAAAATTGAGAGAGCTCAAAGGCGTCTTTTTCATCCAAATGTTCAGGATGCGTGTGATGTTACCGAACACCACTAAGTTTAATCATCATCGCTCTCTCCAAAGCTGCACCAGCCGGGAATCGAACCCGGGTCTGTACCGTGGCAGGGTACTATTCTACCACTAGACCACTGGTGCTTGATGCTTCACCTTCTCAAATTATAAGGGTTCTTTTATAAAGCTACCTCATCAATGAGGTTTGTTCTCTTATGTGGCTTATATATCTCACTTCCAATTGCAAATTATAATTTTACAATTCATTCACTAAACAATTTCTAAAAAGACATCTCTAATTGTGTTCTCTCGAAGAAACAGAAAAATATTATCCTCTTTTTGGAAACACAAAATATTATCTTTAATTTGTCATCCAAGCATGTGTTGATTTTTTTTATATAAAGTGATAGAATTAAAAAATAAATTTATATATTTTTCATCATTTATTTATTTTTCCTTATTATTATTATTATTATTATTATACATTTTTAAATAGTGAACGTTAGTCTTTTTCAATATATCCAAAATCTTTATCTATCATATATTTTATTTAAAAAAATTATATGTCATTCATTCACATTTTTCTTTACCATTTTCACCATTATTTAATTACTCTTGATCGTCTTTTTGTTTCTATTTGAGTGAACAAGTAATTCGTAACTCTTTAAAGTCATATATTTTTAGAGATGTACCTGGATTGATTTGAGATCTTGTCTGATTGTGACTTTTTAAAAGTCTAGAATAAATAATAAAAATGATCACTAATAAATAATACATTAAAAAAATGAGCATCTTTGTATTCGTCAAATAAAAAGTTGTTATTGTACGGAAAAGGATCCTCTCCTTCTTTTCTCTTCAGCCATCTCTCATGCTCATGATCCAATGGATATGAAATTTTAAAAAATAAATAAATAAATAAAATAAATTTTGAAGAGATAGAAAAAAGACAGATGAAAGATTGTTATTGCACTGACTTCTCTACCAAATCCTTGGATTCTTCAACATTGACATTAGCTATAACTACTTCCTCCTTCGACTTGAATATCGCAACAACCTTTTTATAAGTCTAATTAGTAAAATCAGTATTAGGATCAACCTTGATATAATTAATCATAAGTAAAAATTACAAAATTAAGATTATAAGCTAGCTATGATAAAAGTCTTAGACAAGAGAGTATTCTTACATAAGCAAGAGCCTTGCAATCTCCACACCTAAAAACAATAATAAATTTGTCAAGAAAATAAGATTCAAAAATATTAAAATTGAAAAAAAATCAACTTATCATAAAGTTACGTTTTCTCTGGATTTGATGTCACTAATCACTGTTGGCGGGCAACGGGTTTTCTCGCACGGATTTATTGAAGTAATATAAAAGATTGTCGAACCCATAGAGACCAATGTCAACCTACCGTTATCTATTGCTGCGATGTAAAGCTAAGGCTAATGATTACTTGGTTTAAACGGAATTAAAATAAAAACTAAAATGAAACTTAGAAAATATAACAATAAGGAGATGCCGAAATATGGATTCCGTGTTCCTAAGGGACTCTGTAGATTTTAGGCACTAATTATAATTAAACTATGTTCAGTAGAAAATATCAATTTAAAGACCCTGTCTCACACTCTCACACTATTGACTAAAATCGCACTCCCTAACCACAAGATTTTTCTCTCGCTCGCCCGTTTTAATTAGAAAGCATATTTTGAAAACCAATTAGATTCTTATCGATACCTAAAGCGCTTTCGCTGTTTTTAGGATCGATGCCTAGTTTCCACTATCCGGTTCAATCCTCTCAAGCTATCGGCTCGAACCTTAGTTTCTTCCTCACTCTCGTGTCGAAACAACAAGACTTACAATTAGAAACTAAAACCAAAACAAAATTTATTATAATTTCGCACCTATTATTTTCTACTGAGTCCCGTCGGTAACGACGATCCTCATACATCGGTCTCAAGACAATTTACCCAAACATGGTTGTGGAAATAAATAAACAGTTGTGGGTTTTTGAATTAACTAAAGACATAATAAGTGGTTTAAAATAAATTAAAGCAGTGATTGAAGAAAAAGGGTAAAAGCTTGAAATGATAACAATGGCAGAAAGATAAAGCGTAAATGTAAATTGCAGAAAATAAAAGTAGGAAAATAGATTTCGGTAAAAGTAAATAAACCTGAGATAAAAAACAGAAATTAAATTGAAGGAAAAATTGTTGATCCAAGTATTACATAGATTGTAGGCCTAAACATTAATGGTGTGGCAGTTCCTCGATGTGAGAAAACTACCACTTGTACAATGATAATTTCTGCCTAAAACTATGAACGGAATGTCGGCAGCGTTTCTGCGCAACTTGGCTGTCTCGGAAAGTGTCCAAGAGGTCCTATATATAGATAAATATCCCCTTGTAACTTCCCTTGATCGTGTCAGCAAGTGGAGGGAATAGCGGTTGAAAAACTGCTTGAAAATTGCCCATTTTTGCATAATTGTTGTCTGCAGCGTCATGGCGAACGCCGTGGGGTAATGGCGAACGCCATGGCATGGGTGACGACGAACGCCATCTGGGGACGGCGAATGCCATTTTCTCACGGCGAACACTGTTTGCCCATGGCGAACATCGTGTCAGTAAAATGGCAGAATTTGCTTTTTTTCTTCATTTTCTTGCTCTTTTCCCGGTTTTCTCGTACGAATGCTCTTATTCGACAAATACCTGAAACACAAACATAACACGACATAATAATACGAAAAACAAGTAAAACGACATTAAATTGCATGCGAATCGAGTCGAAATAAACAATATATTTTCACGTTATCAAGCCTGTAACCTTCTGGTGTCCTCCTGATGAAGGGAATGTGAAGTGCAACGTAGATGCGGGTTTTAACATCAATCGTGGAACTACGAATAAAGCTTGGTGCGTGAGAGTGAACCAAATTATTTGGTCCAGTACCAGTTGTATTTCTGAGTTTAGTTTAATTATTCTGTCCATCCAAAATTTGTTGCAATTTTATCCTAACTTTGAGGTAAACTTTGTTAAACGCTAAGCGAATATGGTTGTCCACTCCTCAACGAAGGTGACCGATTCTTAGTTTAGACGTAATATTATTAATTTAGTTTCTCGTTGTATTGAACACAATTTAATGAATGATATGCGTTAAATTCATTTTTTTAATTTATTTTAAAAAAACACATAAATAGCATGTACGCTAAGCTTAAGTAATGAAGAGGAGGTAACCATAATTAAAATTATTTTACCATAGAAAACCAAAGTATAATTATTGAATTTTTTAAAGTGAAGTAATTGAGAAGTTAATTAAATAATTAAATGATAAAATAAAACAATTTTTCATATTCAATATAGTTGGTTAATTAAATAAAAAAGATTTTAAAAAATTGAATTTGACATTAGAGAGAAATTCTGCTTATAATTAAGTGATGTGTTACAAAAATATGTAAAATAATTAAAGTTAACCTGTTGAAAATAAAACAATATAAATGAAAAAAATTGAGAGAGCTCAAAGGCATCTTTTTCATCCAAATGTTCAGGATGTGTGTGATGTTTCCGTACACCACTAAGTTTTATCATCATCGCTCTCTCCAAAGCTGCACCAGCCGGGAATCGAACCCGGGTCTGTACCGTGGCAGGGTACTATTCTACCACTAGACCACTGGTGCTTGATGCTTCACCTTCTCAAATTATAAGGGTTCTTTTATAAAGCTACCTCATCAATGAGGTTTGTTCTCTTATGTGGCTTATATATCTCACTTCCAATTGCAAATTATAATTTTACAATTCATTCACTAAACAATTTCTAAAAAGACATCTCTAATTGTGTTCTCTCGAAGAAACAGAAAAATATAGTATCTTTGATTATATTTAATTTGTCATCCAAGCATTTGTTGATTTTTTATATATAAATTTATATATTTTTCATCATTTATTTATTTTTCCTGCTGATTCGTATTTATTATTATTATTATTATTATACATTTTAAATGGTGAACGTTATTCTTTTCAATATATCCAAAGTCTTTATCTATTATATATTTTATTTAAAAAATTTATATCTCATTCATTCACATTCTTCTTTACCATATTTACCATTATTTAATTACTTTTTATGGTCTTTTTGTTTCTATTCGAGTGAACAAGTAATTTGTAACTCTTTAAAATCATATATTTTTAGAGATGTACATAGATTGATTTGAGATCTTGTCTGATTGTGACTTTTTAGAAGTCTAGAATAAATAATAAAAATGATCCCTAATAAATAATACATTAAAAAAAAACATCTTTGTATTCGTCAAATAAAAAGATGTTATTGCACTGACTTCTCTACCAAATCCTTGTATTCTTCAACATTGACATTAGCTATAACTACTTCCTCCTTCGACTTGAGTATCATATATTTTTGAGATTAGAGGCCATGACATGATGAGATATCCCTTATGAACCAATGGTTGACCACACTTTGACTTGAAGATCTGAAACCCTAGCTGAGGATGCAATCACTTTATGCTCTTGATTTCAAACCCTACTTTGCAAAAAAAAAACAAAAGGGACAAGGCATATATTTTTGATATTTTAATTAGTGATTAGTGAAATATATAAAGCATATAAACACAAAGGAAAAAGATACAAAGAAAATGTGTTTGGTGATCTCTCTATAAGCAAGTCCTAGGATGAGAGGGCTAGAGGAGAACCAAGTTTGTGATCTTGATGCATTGCAAATATGAAAATGAGGTGGGATCTTAAGGTTAAAAATTAGTGTATGACACTCAGGAAGATCTTTGTCAAAAGCAGGGAAATAAGTAATGATAAAATCAGTCATACAATTTATCCTGAATTATATTATAAGCATCTTTATCATCCCTGATGGGGTGGTAAACTACATAGAAAAGATGCTTAATTCTTTCTGGTGGGGTGGGCAAATAACAATAGGGGAATTAGATGGTTGTCGTGGGAGAAGTTGACATGTACAAAGAACTATGGGGGTTTTGGCTTCCGAGACCTCAGAGCTTTTAATTTGGCTATGGTGGCTAAACAGGGGAGGCATATGTTGACAAAACCTTAATCCCTTGTATCCATAGTTCTTAAAGCAAGGTACTATCTTAGATCATCTTTCTTTGAAGCTAATTTGGGTAATAACCTGAGTTGTGTTTGGAGGAGCCTTTGGCAAGCTAGGGAAATTTTAACTCTTGGTTGCAGGTGGGTATTGAAGATGGAAGTAACATTATGGTGATGAATGAACCTTGGTTTAAAGGAAAAGTAGAAGGTTGCCTGAGTGGTCCTCAAGTTCAAGGGGCGTATGCAATTACTGTTCAAGATCTTTTATTGCCTAATGTTAAACATTGGGATGCCCATGTGATAAGAGAGTTGTTTGATCATGTAGTGGCTAAGGACATCTTACAGGTCCCTTGAGTTGAGGAAGTGGTAAAAGATATATGGACTTGGAAAGAAGAGCAAAATGGTTGTTCTAGTGTGAGAACTAGTTATAGACTGTGGAGGAAGATCCAAAAGAATTTGAGGTACATAAGGGAGGATGGGGATTGAAGTAGCATTTGGAATATTAAGGCATCTCATAGAGTCAAACATATTATGTGGAGAATCTGTAGGGGCTGCCTATCGACTTGTTTGAGACTCCGTCAGCATTATGTCCAGTGCCCGTCAGGATGTCAACTTCGTGGGAATGTGGTGGAATATGACTGGTATGTTTTCTTTGGATTTGATGTCACTAATCACTGTTGGCGAGCAACGAATTTTCTCACACAGATTTATAGAAGTAATATAAAAGATTGTCGAACCCACAGAGACCAATATCAACCTACCGTTATCTATTGCTGCGATGTAAAGCTAAGGCTAATGATTACTTGGTTTAAACAGAATTAAAATAAAAACTAAAATGAAACTTAGAAAATATAACAATAAGGAGATGCCGGAATATGGATTCCGTGTTCCTAAGGGACTCTGTAGATTTTAGGCACTAATTATAATTAAACTATGTTCAGTAGAAAATATCAATTTAAAGACTCTGTCTCACACTCTCGTACTATTGACTAAATTCGCACTCCCTAACCACAAGATTTTTCTCTCGCTCACCCGTTTTAATTAGAAAGAATATTTTGAAAACCAATTAGATTCTTATCGACACCTAAAGCGCTCTCGCTATTTTTAGGATCGATGCCTAGTTTCCACTATCCGGTTCAATCCTCACACTCTCAAGCTATCGACTCGAACCTTAGTTTATTCCTCACTCTCGTGTCGAAACAAAAGGACTTACAATTAGAAACTAAAACCAAAACAGAATTTATTATAATTTCGCGCCTATTATTTTCTACCGAGTCCCGTCGGTAACGACGATCCTCATACATCGGTCTCAAGACAATTTACCCAAACATGGTTGTGGAAATAAATAAACAATTGCAGGTTTTTGAATTAACTAAAGACATAATAAGTGGTTTAAAATAAATTAAAGCAGTGATTGAAGAAAAAAGGTAAAAGCTTGAAATGATAACAATGGCAGAAAGATAAAGCGTAAATGTAAATTGCAGAAAATAAAAGTAGGAAAATAGATTTCGGTAAAAGTAAACAAACCTGAGATAAAAAACTGAATTTAAATTGAAGGAAAGATTGTTGATCAAAGTATTACATAGATTGTAGGCCTAAATATTAATGGTGTGGTAGTTCCTCAATGTGAGAAAACTACCACTTTTACAATGATAATTTCTGCCTAAAACTATGAACGGAATGTCGGCAGCGTTTTCGCGCGACTTGGATGCCTCGGAAAGTGTCCAAGAGGTCCTATATATAGATAAATATCCCCTTGTAACTTCCCTTGATTGTGTCAAAAAAGTGGAGGGAATAACGGTTGAAAAACTGCTTGAAAACTGCCCACTTTCGCATAATTGTTGTCTGCAGCGTCATGGCGAACGCCTTGGGGTAATGGCGAACGCCATGGCATGGGTGACGGCGAATGCCATTTGGTCACGGTGAACACCATTTGCCCACGGCGAACACCGTGTCAGTAAAATGGCAGAATTTGCTATTTTTCTTCATTTTCTTGCTCTTTTCCCGGTTTTCTCGCACGGATGCTCTTATTCGACAAATACCTGAAACACAAACATAACACGACATAATAATACGAAAAACAAGTAAAACGACATTAAATTGCATGCGAATCAAGTTGAAATAAATGATATATTTTCACGTTATCAAGCCTCTAACCTTCTGGTGTCCTCCTGATGAAGGGAATGTGAAGTGCAACGTAGATGCAGGTTTTAACATCAATCGTCGAAATACGAATAAAGCTTGGTGCGTGAGAGATAACTTGGGTAGATTTGTTTATGCAGGCGTAACTTGGGATTTCAGTATCCACTCCATGCTAGAAGCGGAAGCCTTGGCCCTCAAAGAGGCAATTCACAGAAATATAGCAATGCAATTGGATAATGTTATCTTCGAAAGTACCTCCCAAAGAGTGATACTAGTTATTCGGTCCAGTACCAGTTGTATTTCTGAGTTTAGTTTAATTATTTTGTCCATCTAAAACTTGTTGCAATTTTATCCTAACTTTGAGGTAAAGTTTGTTAAGCGCTAAGTGAATATGGTTGCCCACTCCTCAACAAAGGTGGCCGATTCTTGGTTTAAACGTAATATTATTACTTTAGTTTCTCGTTGTATTGAACACAATTTAATGAATAAAATGCATTAAATTTGTTTTTTTTAAACACATAAATAGCATGTACACTAAGCTAAGTAATGAAGAGGAGGTAACCATAATTTAAATTATTTTACCATAGAACCCCAAGTATAATAATTGAATTTTTTAAAGTGAAGTAATTGAGAAGTTAATTAAATAATTAAATGATAAAATAAAACAATTTTTTCATATTCACTATAGTTAGTTAATTAAATAAAAAAGATTTTGAAAAATTGAATTTGACATTAGAGAGAAATTCTGCTTATAATTAAGAGATGTGTTACAAAAATATGTAAAATAATTAAAGTTAACCTGTTGAAAATAAAACAAAATAAATGAAAAAAATTGAGAGAGCTCAAAGGCATCTTTTTCATCCAAACTAGTAAAACACTCGTGCTCCCGCACGGGTAAATTTATCTTCATATTGTAGAAATAATATATTGAGATACAATTGTAAAAAAAACTCATTTATTCTAAATGGAAAATGTGTAATGAATAATTTTGATATGAAAATTTTTCAACTATAAATTTGTAATATGGTTATACAAAATTTGCAAGAAAAAAAATTCTTCGATACGAATGCAATTTGCAGCACATGGCATATAATGAAAGTGTCCCGTGAATCAACGACAACAAACTCTGTTTCTGCTATTAAAAATGGTTATGTAAAATCAAACCAAGTTGTGATTAGCAGAATCCATATCAATTCAACGGCATTAAACAACAAATAAGCAGCAACATGTTAAGAGTTCATGAAATTAGAAACTAAAATTAAAAACTAAATTTTAGTCATAATTAATGTAATTTGAGATAAGGTCAAACATAATTGCTTACAGTCTAAGTTTTTACTCTCCACACCATTCCATTTTGTTTTTACTTAACTACATCTTTTTTCATAGCAAATGCTTTTTCTTATTATATAAAAAAATTTGTTGTAAAAAAAATAGAAGTACTCACTTTTCTATGGGAAGGAGTATAACAGAATCATCATCAATTTCCTTGGTGCTTTCTAGCACCTGATTATAATCAAATATTATGGTCCAATACAATGATTTTTAATCACACGAAAAATAATTTAAGTAAAAGGGATATTATTGGGAAGCTTCTGCAAAATAAAATTATAAATGTAGCTATACATCCATAAATTTCAGTAGAATAAAATTAGAAAAACCTAACTCAAGTCATCTAATACCTTAATAAACAGTTCATCTAAGTTACAATGCATTTTCTTCTTCCTATGACTAAAGTGAAATTTTCTTCTGCTTCTATTGGTTTTTCTTGAACTGCATATTGACTGCTTTTCCTGGGCATTGATTACAAACTGCAAGGTTAAACAATGAGGATAATATGCAAACATGTAGAATAATATGCTCACAAACTACCTTTACTTGCAAGGTGGAATGCTTGACACAAAAAGCAAACTCTTTCTTCAAAAGACTATCAAGATATATAGGATAGATTTGTGGGTAATCATGTCAATAACTATGATCAATGAGTTTAGACAGTATATTTGAAAAGGCAAAACTTTCTTCATAAGACATAAGTAACTTACTTCTTTCATGATATCTCTCAACTTGGCAGCAGTCATTCCAACAACTGGGACAGAGTCTTTGTCCCAAACACATGAATATACAAACATAATTGTCGTGTTCAACATGAATATCAATTTTATATCTGCAATAATGAATAGTGAAAATTAGTATGAAGCAAATAAAGTTGAGACCATAGTCATAAACTAAGACATGAGGACTTACTTGGTGACTTCGACGACACTATGACCATCACAGTTGCATTGAAAAGGAAAATCATGATTTATGTTTGCACGATTACATCCTGAGAAGCAATTATAGTATCAGTGAGAAGGTGTGGATTTGAACCTCATGGTTGTTCCAATGGTTGTGCAGAAGCAGTCCTTGTTTACAGACATGTAAAAGCTAAGTAATGGATAGGAAAATACAAATGCAAGCAAACTAAGATGAAAAAGAATTCTAGTTACCTGATGTTGTCCAATGATTTCAGACAAAATGACTTTCTTAACAGCAGCAGGATGAGGACTGAAAATGAAATTCAAAGCAGAAAATCTATTTTTTTTAGCGTCTCACCTGTCATAGGACTGAAAATCAAACCAAGTTGTTATTAGCAAAATGCATATCAATTCAACGGTATTAAACAACAAATAAGCGCAAGATGCTAAGAGTTCAGGATATTGGGTTTCAGACTGGAATTTATTCCTACTCATCATCAACCACCAACAAATGGCAGATCGAGACGTTTGTTCCAATTCAATGCCATGAGATGTAAAAGGGACACTATATCAGAAGGAACAACAGGAATGAGAGGAATTTCGCAGCAACATTCAAGGCTCAGAAGATTTTTTTTCGTCACAGCCAACCAACAAATAGTGAAACTGTCCCGTGCAACAACGACAACAAACTCTGTTCCTGCTATAACAAATGGTTAGGTAAAGTCAAACCAAGTTGTTATTAGCAAAATGCATATCAATTCAACGGCATTAAACAACAAATAAGCGGCAAGATGCTAAGAGTTCAGGATATTGGGTTTTAGACTGGAATTTATTCCTACTCATCATCAACCACCAACAAATGGCAGATCGAGACGTTTGTCCCAATTCAATGCCATGAGATGTAAAAGGGACACTATATCAGAAGGAACAACAGGAATGAGAGGAATTTCGCAGCAACATTCAAGGCTCAGAAGAATTTTTTTCATCACAGCCAACCAACAAATAGTGAAACTGTCCCGTGCAACAACGACAACAAACTCTGTTCCTTCTATAACAAATGGTTAGGTAAAGTCAAACCAAGTTGTTATTAGCAAAATGCATATCAATTCAATGGCATTAAACAACAAATAAGCGGCAAGATGCTAAGAGTTCAGGATATTAGGTTTCAGACTGGAATTTATTCCAACTCATAATCAACCACCAACAAATGGCAGATCGGGACGTTTGTCCCAATTCCATGCCATGAGATGTAAAAGGGACACTATATCAGAAGGAACAACAGGAATGAGAGGAATATCGCAGCAATATTAAAGGGTCAGAAGAATTTTTTTCGTCACAGGTAACCAACAAATAGTGAAACTGTCCCGTGCAACAACGACAACAAACTCTGTTCCTGCTATAACTAATGGTTAGGTAAAGTCAAACCAAGTTGTTATTAGCAAAATGCATATCAATTCAACGGCATTAAACAACAAATAAGCGGCAAGATGCTAAGAGTTCAGGATATTAGGTTTCAGACTGGAATTTATTCTAACTCATAATCAACCACCAACAAATGGCAGATCGAGACGTTTGTCCCAATTTAATGCCATGAGATGTAAAAGGGACACTATATCAGAAGGAACAACAGGAATGAGAGGAATTTCGCAGCAACATTCAGGCCTCAGAAGAATTTCTTTCGCCACAGCCAACCAACAAATAGTGAAATTGTCCCGTGCAACAACGACAACAAACTCTGATTTGCATTGGAATTTAAAACTTTTTAAATGCATAGTAATTAAAAAGACAAACCTGCATAACTGTGAGCCTAATTCAATGCAACCTGCAACCTGATTTTTTCACAAGACTGGTGATCATGTACAGAAGATAACATATAAATTACTTATCATATTGATACCAAGTCATTTGCTAAAATTAGAATGTCAATAACTATAATCAGTAAACCAAATACACAAAATCAAAATGAACTATGGAGATTACAGAGAAAATACCATCCAATCTTCAAAAGCCAATGTCAGTCATGAAATTTTGATGGTGAAGCCTATAAAAGTTAACAGAGCCTTACCAGAGTTTCCAAATCATCATCTTCCGGAGCATGCATTGAATACTAATTTCTCAGGGTTCGCATGAATATCATCAACATACACTTAAAAGCCCCTTCGATAATGATGAAAAGAAACAGAAAATGATATCAACCGGAGAGAAAAAGGCAGAGGAAACAGGGCGGCGTGCGATTCTGTAGAGAAAGAGGGTGGCGATCGGTTGTGTGGAGAAAAAGGGTGGCGGCCGAGAAGGGCGTGGGTTAGGGTTTGGTGGCGGGAGAGAGGGAGAGATAGAAATGTTGAGATTAGTGAAACTATATCAGAAGGAACAACAGGAATGAGACGAATTTCGCAGCAACATTCAGGGCTCAGAAGAATTTTTTCCGTCATAGCCAACCACCAAATACTGAAAGTGGCCCGTGCAACAACGACAACAAACTCTGTTTCTGCTATAAGAAATGGTTAAGTAAAATCAAACCAAGTTGTTATTAGCAAAATGCATATCAATTCAACGACATTAAACAACAATTAAGCGGCAAGATACTAAGAGTTCAGGATATTAGGTTTCAGACTGGAATTTATTCCAACTCATCATCAACCACCAACAAATGGCAGATCGAGACGTTTGTCCCAATTCAATGCCAATGAGATGTAAAAGGGACACTATATCAGAAGGAACAACAGGAATGAGAGGAAATTCGCAGCAACATTCAGGGCTCAGAAGAATTTTTTTCGTCACAGCCAACCACCAAATACTGAAACTGTCCCGTGCAACAACGACAACAAACTCTGTTTCTGCTATAACAAATGGTTAGGTAAAATCAAACCAAGTTGTTATTAGCAAAATGCATATCAATTCAACGGCATTAAACAACAATTAAGCGGCAAGATACTCAGAGTTCAGGATATTAGGTTTCAGACTGGAATTTATTCCAACTCATCATCAACCACCAACAAATGGTAGATTGAGACGTTTGTCCCAATTCATTGCCAATGAGATGTAAAAGGGACACTATATCAGAAGGAACAACAGGAATGAGAGGAAATTCGCAGCAACATTCAGGGCTCAGAAGAATTTTTTTCGTCACAGCCAACCACCAAATACTGAAAATGGCCCGTGCAACAACAACAACAAACTCTGTTTCTGCTATAACAAATGGTTAGGTAAAATCAAACCAAGCTGTTATTAGCAAAATGAATATCAATTCAACGGCATTAAACAACAATTAAGCGGCAAGATACTCAGAGTTCAGGATATTAGGTTTCAGACTGGAATTTATTCCAACTCATCATCAACCACCAACAAATGGCAGATCGATACGTTTGTCCCAATTCAATGCCAATGAGATGTAAAAGGGACACTATATCAGAAGGAACAACAGGAATGAAAGGAAATTCACAGCAACATTCAGGGCTCAGAAGAATTTTTTTCGTCACAGCCAACCAACAAATACTGAAACTGTCCCGTGCAACAACGACAACAAACTCTGTTTCTGCTATAACAAATGGTTAGGTCAAATCAAACCAAGTTGTGATTAGCATAATGCATATCAATTCAACGGCATTAAACAACAAATAAGCGGCAAGATACTAAGAGTTCAGGATATTAGGTTTCAGACTGGAATTTATTCTAACTCATAATCAACCACCAACAAATGGCAGATCCAGACGTTTGTCCCAATTCAAATCCATGAGATGTAAAAGGGACACTATATCAGAAGGAACAACAGGAGTGAGAGGAAATTCGCAGCAACATTCAGGGCTGAGAAGAATTTTTTTCGTCACAGCCAACCAACATATAACATCTGCAGCATCATAAAATTGATAGCATCATAGCAAGGTTCATATTAGTGACAAGGTTCCCTAATGTATGTACCAAAGCCAATTTAAATGTTGCTAAAACCTGCAAAAAGGAACAGAGCCATAAATATATTAAATAATAATAGAAAACAGCAACAGAACATATATAGAACAGCATTCTAACAACACATGTATGATAATAAATAACAGTACCTGTGAAGAAGTGAGTTTTCGACTTTTTTAAAGATTAAGACCCCAAATGAACTATAACATACAAGTCATATTAAAATGCTAAATTCAATCAAAATAACAAAATGCATAAAATGTAGTAAAATGGTTCCAAAAAACACATAACGTGAAGTCGATCCTGACGATAATTAAATAGTTGATCCTAATTTCATTACAGCCCTAGATGAAAATGTAAAATATTAAAGATCAAATCTAAAACCCCTAGCCCTCATAAAGTTACTCCAGGTAAAAGGTGCCTCATCCTCATCATCTGAATCTAAAAAATGCATCCTGGCCTGTCTTCTTCGCAACGCCTTTCATCTTGCCCTTCTTAATCGTCTCCTGGCTTGTCTTCTACGCAGTGCAGCAGTTTCTTGTGCCTCCTCAGCTTCCTCGGCCTGGAAGAGTACTTCTTCTTGAACATGTTGTATTTGTTGGACCTCGTCAACCACAGGTATTACCTGGGGAACTTGTTGGACGTCTTGAGGTTGTTGTTCATATGCCTCAGATTCATGCAGGACAACGTTATTTGAATTCATTGTTTTTCCCCTGTCCTATGGTGATGGTTGTGTGATACAACAAATACATAGCAGGACTTTATAATGTGTAATTTGACTATTGTTATTCTCATTACATTGGTAATCTACAACTATTTAGTGGAGTTGGGTCATTAATTGTTTGGTTAATTCAAAAGGCAATGTCAGTAATAATTTGGCATTGAAACCTATCAATGACGTTTTATTAAATTGTCATTGAAACCTAAAGGTCACAGTAATGATTTGCATTGAAATTTAAAACTTTTTAAAAGCACAGTAATTAAAAGACAAACCTGCTTAATTGTGAGCCTAATTCAATGCAACCTGCAACCGGATTTTTTCACAAGACTGGTAATCATGTACAGAAGATAACATATAAATTATTTATCATATTGATACCAAGTCATTTGCTAAAATTAGAATGTCAATAACTATAATCAGTAAACCAAATACATAAAATCAAAATGAACTATAGAGATTACAGAGAAAATACCATCCAATCTTCAAAAGCCAATGTCAGTCATGAAATTTTGATGGTCAAGCCTATAATAGTTAACAGAGCCTTACCAGAGTTTCCAAATCATCATCTTCCGGAGCATGCGTTGAATACTAATTTCTCAGGGTTCGCATGAATATCATCAACATACACTTAAAAGCCCCTTCGATAATGATGAAAAGAAACAGAAAATGATATCAACCGGAGAGAAAAAGGCAGAGGAAACAGGGACTCGTGCAATTCTGTAGAGAATTTCCGAATCATCATCTTCCAGAGCATGCATTGCATACGAATTTCTCAGGGTTCACGGCAATATCATCAACATACCCTTAAAACACCCTTCGATAATGATGAAAAGAAACAGAAAATGATATCAATCGGAGAGAAAAAAGCAGAGGAAACAGGGCGGCGTGCGATTCTGTAGAGAAAGAGGGTGGCGATCGGTTGTGTGGAGAAAGAGGGTGACGGCCGAGAAGGGCGTGGGTTAGGGTTTGGTGGCGGGAGAGAGAGAGAGAGAGATAGAAATGTTGAGATTTGTGTGGATTAGGGTTTGTTTGGATGAAATTGGTATTTTGAAAATGTGGACCAATGACAGTCCAACAAATGGCAAAATATGTGAGAAAGTAAGTTAGTAAGGGTGATGAATTCCATAGTTACAATAATGCCCTTTGTGTAGTATAAATATTTTGAAGTGAAAGGGCACAATTGGAAAGTCATTGGTAATTGCTTTATAGTAGATATGTTCAGGATGTGTGATGTTACCGAACACCACTAAGTTTTATCATCATCGCTCTCTCCAAAGCTGCACCAGCCGGGAATCGAACCCGAGTCTGTACCGTGGCAGGGTACTATTCTACCACTACAACTTATAATTTTACAATTCATTCACTACACAATTTCTAAAAAGACATCTCTAATTATGTTCTCTCGAAGAAACAGAAAAATATAGTATCTTCGATTATATTTAATTTGTCATCCAAGCATTTGTTGATTTTTTATATATAAAGTGATAGAATTAAAAAATAAATTTATATATTTTTCATCATTAATTTATTTTTCCTGCTGATTCGTATTTATTATTATTATTATTATTATTATTATTATTATTATTATTATTATACATTTTAAATGGTTAACGTTATTTTTTTCAATATATCCAAAATCTTTATCTATCATATATTTTATTTAAAAAATTTATATGTCATTCATTCACATTTTCTTTACCATTTTCACCATTATTTGATTACTCTTTATCGTTTTTTTGTTTCTATTTGAGTGAACAAGTAATTCGTAACTCTTTAAAATCATATATTTTTAGAGATGTACATGGATTGATTTGAGATCTTGTCTGATCGTGACCTTTTAGAAGTCTAGAATAAATAATAAAAATGATCCCTAATAAATAATACATATAAAAAAAAAGAACATCTTTGTATTCGTCAAATAAAACGATGTTATTGCACTTATTTCTCTACCAAATCCTTGTATTTTTCAGCATTGACATTAGCTATAACTACTTTCTCCTTCGACTTGAATATCACGACAACCTTTTTATAAGTCTAAATAAATAGTACAAACAATATTAGGATCAACTTTGATATAGTTAATCATAAGTAAAAATTACCAAATTAAAATTATAAGCTAGCTATGATAAAAGTCTTAGACAAGAGAGTATTCTTACATAAGTAAGAGCCTTGCAATGTCCGCACCTAAAAACGATAATAAATTTGTCAAGAAAATAAGATTCAGAAATATTAAAAATGAAAAAAAATCAACTTATCATAAAGTTACATAAGATTGCGTTAATTTATACATATTATGGTGCATAGAACTCAACTAGAACATCTTTTGTTTCATCTAAGATAATCTTATCAAAGTTATCAGGAAAGAGAACTAACACACTAGATGGAAGAGAAAGTATCTTCTTGTTGTTACCTACTTTAACAATTTATTTTATACTAATGATAACATTTCAAATATCTGTGTTAACTGAATGAAGTTTAAAAATATTCAAAATGTTATGAAGAACATAATAGATGACTAGCTACCAAGGCAATATATACTATAATAGTAACAATCAATAAGACATGAATAAAATTGAAAAACAACATGGGGTGGTTAAATTATACTGCTAAGTATTCATCATTAACTCAAAATGTGAAAACGCAAGTAATTGCTAAAAAAGTGCATGGAATGATTAAATTAACCAAAAAAAACGATCTTATGCTAAAGATCCTTGAAAAAACATACAAGAAGCTTTTATACAGTTCACATAAATACCTCCTTTCATGTTTACAAAATCAAGAAGAGCTTCAGTTGTATGTGCGCCTTCAACATCGTGCATGACACCAACATCGTACACGACATCGACACGTCAATAATAATAATAATTGTAAAAAAATAAATAAATTAAATGTAATTACACATGTCACTATCTAAGAAAGACCCAATCAATCTGAAGACCCTGTCCTAATTTAAAAATAATTCTAAATTTAAAATAAATATAATTTAATAATTAAAAATAATGTATAATAAAAACAATTATATATTAACAAAATGAAGGAAAAAAAACTCAAATGTATTGTTTAAACTATAAAAAAAACATTTCATATAACTTAAAATTTCTAATTACTTAAAAAGAGTATTTCTCTAAATATTTTTTTAAAGCAAATTCATCAACTAAGTCTTTATATTTTAGTGTCTTCAAAAGATCATTAAATAATCAATAAATTAAATTACAAATTAAAAGTTAACAACTACAAAATAAAAAGAATCAATAATTAAAAAATGAAAGAAAAACATTAAATCTTCAATTTCATTTTACTTTTTATATTTTCTATTCATTTAAATAGTTTAAATCATTAACGTTTATCACAATAATCAAAGCAAACTTCTGAAATCTTAACCAAATCTTCAAAGAAACGTTATATTCAATTACTTAATATCCTAAACAATCAC
Organism: Lathyrus tuberosus; assembly: GCA_022829125.1. NCBI lineage: Eukaryota > Viridiplantae > Streptophyta > Magnoliopsida > Fabales > Fabaceae > Lathyrus > Lathyrus tuberosus. The sequence goes on from JALAZF010000141.1 coordinate 12,370,682, forward strand.
TAATCTTCAAAGATGAGATTCGAATCCATGCAATAATGGAAAAAGAATAAGGTAGAAGATAAAAGAAAACGTTTGCAATTGTTCGCGAAAGATTCAAAACTCTTTTGAAAATATGAGAGAATGTAACGCCCTGTATAATATATATCTAGAATAATACCATACAAGTGTTTTATTTGGTACTGACACATCAAAAGTGTCTAATGACATAGTTCACATACTTGTCCATTTCTAAAACATAAATACAACACAGGGCACAAGTCATGGAAACTAGCCAAAATAATAAAAACTAAGAATAATATACAATATCCTCAATTGTATACAACAAATACACAGCGGAAATAAGCTCAACTAAGCTTCTCTTGAAACAACCAAGCATAGCTCCTCTTGTAAATCAAACCTGTACTCAATACCTGAAAATAATCAACAATAGTGGGGTGAGATACATCAAATCTTAGTGAGTTCCCTATCTTATGGATTCTCTCGGCTTTACAGGGTTCTAGCCAAATCCTAACTCAAGTCAAGGGGAAGGGAAATGACCTTGAGTACACAAATTTACACTATATGGAAACACGTTATTGAGCTCGTTACTCAAAATATTCACTTATTGATAATCTTGTCAAGGCATCCTCTTTCTCCCTCCCTCTTCTACGTCTAGAAGTAGGAACGAGACATGGACCCTCGTAGATTTCTTGGCATACGAAATAGATTCGGAAATAAGGGACACATTATCACCTTAAATCGTCACTTCACACGGCCCGTACACCGTCACAAGTCTCTTTACCCATAGGCTTCATTCGTACTATAACATTGGGAATCAAACCTACCAAGAAATTGTGCATTCATTACAGAGGAGATCGTTACTCATGAAATGGCACATAATAGAATAATGGTTACGATTTCGTGATTTCACATATAACCATAATTGTATTCAACATTTCTAGGCCACATTAGCCTTTAGGCCTCTTTTGCCTTTATCAATATAACATAATAAATACACGTATTCCATACTAGCATTCACTCTCTCCTAGACCAATACTCGTCACGGATGCACCTTTCTACACCAAGTGCCTGAGCATCGCTATCTAGGTTATCTACTCTAGGCCAGAACTCGTCACGGATGCACCTTTCTACATCGAATGCACGAGTGTCGCCATACAGAGTTTCTATTAATTCCTAGCCATTACTAGGTTCCACTATCTTAAACTATGCCATTTGTTTTGGGGTAAAGTTTACTCACTCTTCTTAATTCATATTTTAAGCATGCATATTCTTTTAATCAAGTTTAACGTCAATTAGGCAAAGCATATTATAATTGCAAATTTGAAATACATATAATAATTTCATCACAAGTTATACAAAAGCATGTTACAATTGTATAATAGAATCACATATAATGATTCATCACATAAAAACAATACTTTTGGGTTCCCTCCGATTCATTTAATCGGGTATCGAAATCAATACTTTCCGCTTTTATCCCGTAGGATATTTTCACAGCTTTGCATCGGCTATCATTATGCCTCGATCGGATTTACGATCCAAAAGATATGGATTTCAACATATCACATAACATTGTTATCATTAAATGCCACTAATTAATTAATCCCACCTCATACCCAATAATGTCTTTCTAACGGTACCAAGAATGTCTCGATCCGAGTTACGGATCAAAAGTTATGGATTTCAGAAAAAACAGTTTTTATTTTTGTTCCAGGTCGCGCTAAGCGGGCTCCACCCTGCGCTAAGCGCGCTCCTCACTGCCTGGAGAGGTTGCAAATTCTTCAGACCGCGCTAAGTGCACAACACCGCGCTAAGCGCGCTCTGCGTTATGCAGAAAAATATTCCTTTTGACAACAGAAAATCCAATCCCCCAATTCCTTCTCCACTCCATACCCACAACCAACAGAGATATATTTTCATGTTTCCTCCATCAAACTTCATAAAACAACAATGTATAATTTCTACACCAAAACCCTAAGAATTTCTAATCAACACAACCAATCCAAAACTTCATAACAATATCAATAGATGATTCTACACATGTTATAATCATACTACGCAATTTATAGCTCATTTTATCCGTTAGATTTCATTGATTTGCAAAATAAGCATTTTCTCACAAAACCTAACTTAAGCTAAAAATCATCTCTAACTCTAGAACTTAAAGCTTCTATCTAGAACCCACCTGGTAATCGAAGAGGAGTTTGAAGAAGATGATGAATCGATGAAGAGATGATGAAGATCCAAGCTCTTCTTCTTCCACTTTCTCCATTTTCTCTCTTTTTCTTCCTTTTTCTCTTCTTCTTCTTACTATCTTCTTTTTCTTTCTCTTTATTTTCTCTTTCCAAATATATATATATATATATATATATATATATATATATATATAAACCAATATTATATAATATAATCCAACAGGGTAAAATATCTCCAATTGATATTTTGTCATCTCAACCCAATGGATCAATTATTATAATTACCTTTAAATACTCCCTTAAACTAATAAATATCACTATGACTTTTTAATAAAATAATTGATCTCTTCTGATATCCAATTGAGCACTTAATTAATACGGGGTATTACAGAGAATAAGTGGTTTGTGAGTTTTCAAATCAGTATTGAAAGTGCATGTTTTCTAACTTTGTGAAGGTTTTTTTTTAGAGAAAATGATATTTATATGTGCTGAAGATCTATCACAAAAATGAGAGAAAATGGTGTATGATTTAAGTCAAAATAGAGTTATGATTGGAATTAGAAAACCAAGTTATTTGAATCAAGAAGCAAAAACTATATGAAACCCATTTGTGCGATTCGAGTCACTTGATTTGACTCAAATAATCTGCTGATTTCGACAAGAGTTCTAGAAGCCACTAGAAATACTTTTATTTCAGTATGATTCGAATCAGGAAAGTATGTGATTTGAGTCAGACTGCTTTGATTCAAATCATACCTTCCTTTAATTCGAATCAGGAGATCTGAAAATACATTCCCGATCTCACAGTGTGTCTAATTCGAGTCAGATTAACTATGTGACTCGAGTCACACAAGCACAATCTCTTTTTCACTAATTTTCATAGGATTTTTGATATTCTACAATGGTCATGACTTGAATCACTCTCAAGCATAGTTCTTGACAAAACTCAATAGACTGATTTCAGTCATATTGTTAAGATATAATCAAACACTTTAATTTATGCATGCTAAAATACAGATTTAAAACTCAATCCAGAAATTCAAAATTGATAAGGAGACTCAATGACATAAAACTAAAACCAAAAGCTTAAAAGACAAGCAACAAAACCATAACCATTAATGTATCAGAGACATGTAACTTCAATAGTATGTCATTTGTTCAAGAATATAGATTAATAATATGAATGAGTTGTTGGATTTGGCTAGTGATTAGACAGTGAAGGATGATCAGAGTAACAATATTTACAAATTATAGCATCATGACTTGTTTTGAAACAAATATGACATTGAACACAAAATATGCCACCATTCCTGCCACCACGACTCTAAAATGATGGATCGTCCTCCACTAGTTCCACGAGATCCATAGAATTGTTGTTGTGATTTTTGACTATATATTTGAGAATGAGATTCGTGAGGCATTGTTAAATCATAATTTGTTTGTGCTGATAAGTTGTGTAAGATTCACTCATAGGGGTTCAATAAGTGGTGTCAGGTTGACTCGGTCCAACCTAGCTTCATGTGAGAGAAGCATCGTTTCAATAATGATCATATGAAATGGAGATCACGATAATAAATTATTGAGGTTAAGGATTAATACGCAATAGAAAGACATTTGAGAATTAATTTAAATTGATTGTGATGTGAAATCATATCATCAATCGATTAAATTATATAAGCAATTTTCCGACTCTAACCTAGAAATTGTGAAATTGTATGATCTTATTTATTGATGCACTTTAGTTCATAGTTCAACTGGCATGATTTCACATTGATCATCATTTTCTATAATTAATCAATTGTTGTCCATACTTCATGTGCTTGGACATTGTGAACTACATGAGAAAGATTCAAATTTGAGAGAGTCTTGACAATCCACGTGAGTGAAAGTGAATCTTCTTTCTGCCGTGTCGAATACATTGGAATTTAAGTGTTAGATTTTCAAACCTCAATATCGAGGTATCTTGGAGAAATAACTAGATTTGAAAATTGGCGATGAAGTTTGTGGATTCAAATGATTCTTTCAACTTGTTGTTTCCAAGAGAAAAAATCGGAATCATCAAGCTCGATATTGATGTATTAAGCAGAGGTTTAGAAAATATTCTTCGTTGTTGATACATCTTTCAATGGAGAGGATTATCCAATTTCATTGAAAGTCATTGATTGGATATGCTCATGATACTATATTAGAAAATTAGAGATAGTGCATATTTGTTCGTATTGAAGAATATTCTAGAAGAGAGAACTGTGTTTTGTAAGTTTGTCATGAATTAATAGGAAATTAAATTATGAATACAATGAATAGAATATTGCTATTTATATGGAGATTTTTCTGAAATGAGTTAGTTACAACTCAGTTATAGCTCAACACACGGTTGTTATAAAAATATTTTACCACCCAATTAGGATGAAGATTTTTATAAAAGATTTTTCCTAATTGTAAATATATTTTGCTAATGTATTCATAATAGTTACAAATAGAAATGTTATTCTAACACACTCTAATACGACCCAACTTCCCTTCTGACCCAACTTCACCTTCGACACGATCCTCCTTTACCACCCGGACCAATATCTAACTCCTTAAAATTCCTCCCAATTTGTGAACCTTGTTGTTTCTGTTACTTGAAGTTACGTGGAAGTCTGTCTCAATATCACAAACCATTTTCATGGTCTGGATTTGTGAATGAAGGTTAAGAGTTCTCACCCCTCAGGCATATTTCTGGTTGGATACTTCCCAAAAATAATCTAGATACTAATCTTCAAGGAGTCAAACATCTTGTGAGGATGTTTACTCAAAGTTGGTAGTATACTCTTATATGTCACCATTCTGCAGCAAGTCTTTTAATTCTTCAAGCGAATTATCGCTCTTTCAACCTCTATATCGTTCAATCAAAGCTTTATTCAATTTTGATTCTGTTAGTTCTTCTTCAATTTCTAGGAGCATATTGTACATGAATATGGTCGTACTCTCTATACACACATTCCCTAATTGCATCTTCACGTCCTCCAACGAACTTTGCACCTCAAAATAAGTCTCCACCCAAATAACCCATCCAGTTGGGTCATCATTGTAAAATGATGGTAGTTCAACATTTTTCACCATCATCTTTAACTCAAACATCGTCTCGTCTAAAAAAAGAATAAGAAATATCTAGAGATGGTCGATCCTACAATTTCACAAATTTTGTCATTATCATCTTCTAAAATTCCTCCATTTCGAGGTGAAGAGATTTCTCCAATGACTTAAACCATCCTTCCAACGCATCAACTCAAGCTGACATGTACGTATAATTCAATATCTTGATAGCTAGTACTTATGATCCAGTAGGTCGGGACAATGATCTAAACCAGAAAAATGAACCAATGCATATAACAAGTAAAATCTAACAATAGAGAAATTGAGGTATGAATGGTTATTTGTATCAATAGAATTGATAATATAGTATCCTAGTACAAATAGATAAGGAATAACCAAGAATGTATTTTCTTCTTCTAACCGTTTTTAGCAAGTCTCATAATGATCGCCTCTATATTCTGTACCTAGTTATATATTCTTCTAACTGAATTATATGGGATCTCATAACATGTTACTAACAATCTCTTTCTCTCTTTCTCTCTCTCTCTCTCTCTCTCTCTCTCTCTCTCCCTCTCTCTCTCTCTCTCTCCCTCTCTTTTAGTCTTTCTCTTAGTCAATCCCTCTCTCTCTCTCTCTCAATCTCATTCTCTCTCTTTCACTCTCTCCCTTTTCATCTTTCCCTCTTTATCTCTCCCTCTCTCTCCTCTCTCTCTCTCTCTCTCCCTCTCTCCCTCTCTCTTATTCATGCCCTGCAGGGACAAGGGGTAAGGCCCACATCAACTTTGGACCCACATGTCTTATAAGTTCTCTTCAACAAAAGGTTATCACATCGTTTCAACTAGAATAAAAGAAATTCACGTCTATTTTGATAAAAAAAATATGATAAAAGAGACAAAACAAATATGTTACAAAGTCATTCCTCCAATGATAATTTTCAATAAACTAGTACAAATAATGATCATCATCATCCCTGATAACTATATGTGTGAGAGACACACACGCCCACGTACGCGTGCAAACACAGTTTTTTGCCTTCATCATGATTTTGTCCTATTGAATTTTTCTGGTAAAAATTTTAGCAAGTCATTTCTCTCACTATATGTGAAAAATATTGTACTATTTTTTCATTTGTTAGAATTTGTTTCTAATGGATTTTTTTACTAAGTTTTTAATGAGAAATATCTTTGATAGACATCCAAGGGGATAATTATAAATGAAATAATGATGAATGTTAAATCATGATTAACTTTATCTTGATTATCCACTTATAGGGGTGGAAATAGGTTGGGCCGAGTTGGGCTTTACCAAGCCTGAGCCTGGCCTACTAAAAAATTCAAAGCCTAAGCTTGAGGTAACTTGTTGCTGAAGGCATGGAAATAAACACATGAACCTTTGACTTTTCTTGAGAAACAAGCAACAAAACTTTGAGGTATCGTTGATCAAAATGAGACTGAGTGATGCTTGAGACCTAACATTTTGAGATTAGAGGCCATGACTTGATGAGATATCCCTTGTGAACCAATGGTTGACCACACTTTGACTTGAAGATCTCAAACCATAGCTAAGGATGCAATCACTTGATACTCTTGATTCCAAACCCTACTTTGCAAAAGAAACAAAAGGGACAAGGCATATGAAATTCTGGCACAGATATCAGATGTCCTACACAGATGTTGAGACACTGATATCCAACACAATGAACAAGATAACAATAAAAATAACAGTGCCGAAAGTAAAGAACACAGTGATATGTTTACCCAGTTCGGATCAACAATCCTACTCTGGGGGCTACCAAGCCAGGGAAGAAATCAATATACGATAGTATCAATTCACAGATCATACAGCAACCACACCCGGTTATAATCCGCTCACTTAATCACTACCCTTCCTATGACTTCTACCTAAGACTCACCTAGGTATGAGGCCCTCCTCAAATCCCTCTTCAATCACAAACCGTGACTGGTTCCTTTCAACACAAGTAACAAAACGAAAGACACACTTTCAAAAACACACAATTCTCAATACTTCAAAGCTTATGAGAACTGACACACAAGAAACTCAATGCTTAAAAGCTTATGAGTAACTGACAGAACTTACAACACAAAATCAGTCCTTATACTGTTATCAGAATGATACCAGTTAGGCTCACAATTAACAGTAAAAAACCCTAACAAAAACACACGTAAGTTCCACATCTAAACTAGGTTTACACCAGTCAATATATAGCATTAAATCTGGACTGGGTTGGGCTTCAAAACGCAGCAGAGAGACTGCACATAATTCTGTAAAATAAACTCCAAGAAAATAGGTCTTTAATCTAAAGTTTCCTAATATGTCTCCATATTTAGAAAGTAGTGAAAATCCGAAAACCAACACAAAATCTCAACTCAATTACTTTGGACGCCACATAGGATAACTAAATATTCACAGAATATTCAGTAACAAATAACAACAAACAAAATCTTCCTTTTAAACCAATAACAGACGCGATGTCCTATGATCCAGGATGGGACATCTTTATCCGACATGACATCTTTATCCGATATGTTGAATGCAGAAAATTAGAACATCTTGTTTCAACATCTTGCTGCTAGAATAGTTTTTGCAAAATAAATGCCAACCACATAATCAAAGAAATAACATCATATATTTTTGATATTTTGATTAGTGATTAGTGAAATTATGGCATTGCAGACAGCAGATGTCTATCATACAACAAATTTGTCCTACCTGTGTATCAATCCACTAACCATATTTAAAAAAAAAATCCACTAACTATCATCTGTATATCAATCCACTAACCATATTAAAAAAAAATATATGTTGCTTCATCCACACCAGTTGAGCACAACTACTTCCAGCTGCTATGTACTCAGCTTCAGCAGTAGAAAGAGATACATAATTTTGCTTCTTACTAAACCATGAAATAAGATTATTTCCCAAAAAGAAACAACCTCCAGAGGTACTCTTCCTATCATCAGCACTTCCAGTCCAATCAGCATTACAGTATCCTACTAAAATGGAACTTGAATCATGGGAATATAACAACCCATAATCACACGTACCACTCACATACTTAAGAATTCTTTTAACTTGATTGATGTGACTGACCTTGGGTTCTGCTTGGTATCTTGCACATACACCCACTGCAAAGGTTATGTCTGGCCTACTTGCTGTAAGATACAGGAGACTATCAATCATGCTTCTGTATAAACTCTGTTCAACATTCACTCCCTTTTCATCTTTGGATAACTTCAAGTGAGTAGGAGCAGGAGTTCTCTTGTGCTTGGCATTATCCAATCCAAATTTCTTCACAATATTCCTAGCATATTTGCTCTGACAAATAAAAATGGAATCTTCCATCTGCTTGACTTGCAATCCAAGGAAGTAAGTCAATTCACCTACCAAGCTCATTTCAAATTCAGATTGCATTTGTTTGACAAAATGTTGAACCATTTCATCCGACATCCCCCTAAACACAATATCATCTACATAAATCTGAGCAATCAACAATTTCCCATCTTTCTCCTTGACAAAGAGTGTTTTATCAATACCACCCTTCCTGTATCCATGTTTGACTAAGAACTCAGTCAGCCTTTCATACCAAGCTCTTGGAGCTTGTTTTAAACCATACAAAGCCTTCTTTAACTTGAAGACATGATCAGGAAAATTTGGATCCATAAACCCTTTAGGCTGCTCAACATAGACTTCTTCATTAAGATAGCCATTCAGAAAGGCACTCTTAACATCCATTTCTCGTTGAATCCTTTGACACAATTCTTTGAAAGCTGCAAATACTTCAGACTTTTCTCTGATAAAGCTTATCCAGGTGAATCTGGAGTAATCATCAATGACAACATAGGCATACTTCTTCCCTCCAAGACTTTCAACCTGCATAGGTCCCATTAAGTCCATGTGAAGCAGCTCCAGAACTCTAGAAGTTGTGGTAAGATGTTGAAGCTTTTTGTGTGACATCCTTGTTTGCTTCCCAACTTGACATTCACCACATATTGTATCCTCATCAATCTTCAACATGGGAATACCTCTAACAGCCTCACTTGACAGAACTTTCTTCATCCCTTTCAGATGTACGTGGCCCAATTTCTGATGCCACAGTTTGGTTTCATCTTCCTTTGATATCAAATAGGTAGACAAACTTTCTAATTCTTGAGGATTCCACAGATAGCAGTTATCCTTAGACCTGGTTCCCTTCATGACAACTTCATTTTCTTCATTGGTTACTAGGCATTCAGATTTTGTGAAATTTACGTTAAGCCCTAGATCACACAGTTGGCTTATACTAATCAAATTTACAGTCAGGCCTTTGACAAATAGAACACGATCCAGATTTGGTTGTCCTTTGTAGTCCAGCTTTCCAACACCTTTTATTTCACCTTTTGATCCATCCCCAAAAGTGACATAATTGGTAGAGTGAGACTTGATATCTGATAAAAATTTCTTCACACCAGTCATGTGTCTTGAACAACCACTGTCAAAGTACCAATCTTCCCTTGCAGATGCTCTGAGAGAGGTATGCGCTATGAGACCAGCCACCATATTTATAGGAGTCCATCTTTTCTTTACTTTAGCCCAAATATGTTCTTTATTTGGTTGATGAACAATTTTGGGATAACCATGCAAATTGTAGCAAAAGGACTTTAAGTGACCAAACTTTCCACAATAATGACATCTCCATGGTTTATACTTTGAACTATATACTATTTTCTGATGTTTCAGCTAATGTTGAAACATGTGATTTGACATATTCTCCTCTTGCTTTATTTTCTGAGGAACAAACTTTACTACAGACTGCTTGTAGTTCTCCGCTTGATTGTTAAAACCAAGACCTTGTACATTTCCAGTATTTCTCCCAGTCTGAAGAATCTCATCTAACACTGTGGAACCATTGTTCAACATTCTTATAGATTTGGTCATATTGTCAAGTTTTGACTTTTGTAATACAACCTCCTCTTTAAGATCAGCAATGATCGATATATGTTCTTCCTTCTCAGCTTCTAGTTGAGCTATTAGAACCTTCTGTTCTAATATTATCTGGCACCTCTCTTCATTCTTGATACACAACTCTGAGAACCCAGTGATAACTTCCTGTTTAGTAAGTTCTCCAATGTAAGATTCTTTGTCAGAATCACAACTTGTTCCTTCATCAGACTCATAAGTTGTTTCTCCATTAGATTTACAGATTCCAGTCAAGGTTGTCACCAATTTTGCTGATTCTTCTTCAAGATCACTCTCAGACTCTCCTTCTGACCAAGACACAGATAAGCCCTTCTTCTGCCTTTTGAGATACGTGGGACACTCAGTTTTTATGTGCCCAAATCCCTCGCATTCAAAACACTGAACTCTCTTCCCTTGATTGGAGTCTTCTTCAGTTCTGGACCTTCTGCCTCCATCCTGGTTTTTACTGATGTTGAGTGACTTGTTCTGAACATTAGCTCTTGACTTCCAGTCCATCCTTTTCAACACTTTGTTAAATTGTTTTCCAAGCAATACCAGATCTTTAGACACCCCTTCATCTCTGACCAGGTTACCTTCATCTTCTGAATCACCAGCATTTGACACAAAAGCTATACTCTTCTTCTTTTCAGACTTTTCACTGATCCCCAATTCAAATGTTTGAAGTGATCCCACAAGTTCATCCACTTTCATCTTATCTATGTCCTGAGCTTCCTCTATAGCAGTCACTTTCATGTCAAATCTCTTAGGTAGAGATCTGAGGATTTTTTTGACCAGTTTGCTATCAGACATCTTTTCACCTAGGGCACTTGAAGCATTAGCTATCTCAATAATGTTCATGTGAAAATCATGAATGCTCTCATCTTCCTTCATCTTCAAATTCTCAAACTTGGTAGTGAGAAGCTGAAGTTTTGACATCTTCACCTTTGAAGTTCCTTCATAAGCAACCTTCAAGACCTGCCAAGCCTCTTTTGCAATGGTGCAATGTTCAATCAACCTGAAAATATTTTTGTTAACACCATTAAACAAGGCATTCATGGCTTTGGAATTTCCCAAAGACCCTTTGTAGTCTGCATCATCCCAGTCTTCCTCTTCCTTCACCACATCAGTAGGATTACCTTCGCCATTTCTAACCTTTGGGGGTTCCCATCCTTTGATAATAGCTTTCCATGCTTGATCATCCATGGATTTGATGAATGCTATCATCCTTGGTTTCCAATAGTCATAGTTGGAACCATCAAGCAGAGGTGGTTTGTTCAAAAATCCTCCATCCTTGTCCATTGCACCAGAAAGTACCTTCCCTGAATCTCACCCAGAAACAAACTAGGGTGTAACCAGGCTTTGATACCAATTGAAATTCTGGCACAGATATCAGATGTCCTACACAGATGTTGAGACACGGATATCCAACACAATGAACAAGATAACAATAAAAATAACAGTGTAGAAAGTAAAGAACACAGTGATATGTTTACCCAGTTCGGATCAACAATCCTACTCTAGGGGCTACCAAGCCAGGGACGAAATCAATATAAGATAGTATCAATTCACAGATCATACAGCAACCACACCCGGTTATAATCCGCTCACTTAATCACTACCCTTCCTATGACTTCTACCTAAGACTCACCTAGGTATGAGGCCCTCCTCAAATCCCTCTTCAATCACAAACCGTGACTGGTTCCTTTCAACACAAGTAACAAAACGAAAGACACACTTTCAAAAACACACAATTCTCAATACTTCAAAGCTTATGAGAACTGGCACACAAGAAACTCAATGCTTAAAAGCTTATGAGTAACTGACAGAACTTACAACACAAAACCAGTCCTTATACTGTTATCAGAATGATACCAGTTAGGCTCACAATTAACAATCAAAAACCCTAACAAAAACACACGTAAGTTCCACACCTAAACTAGGTTTACACCAGTCAATATATAGCATTAAATCTGGACTGGGTTGGGCTTCAAAACGCAGCAGAGAGACTGCATATAATTCTGCAAAATAAACTCCAAGAAAATAGGTCTTCAATCTAAAGTTTCCTAATATGTCTCCATATTTAGAAAGTAGTGAAAATCCAAAAACCAACACAAAATCTCAACTCAATTACTTTGGACGCCACATAGGATAACTAAATATTCACAGAATATTCAGTAACAAATAACAACAAATAAAATATTCCTTTTAAACCAATAACAGAAGCCATGTCCTATGATCCAGGATGGGACATCTTTATCCGACATGTTGAATGCAGAAAATTAGAACATCTTGTTTCAACATCTTGCTGCTAGAATAGTTTTACCAAAATAAATGCCAACCACATAATCAAAGAAATAACATAATATATTTTTGATATTTTGATTAGTGATTAGTGAAATTATGGCATTGCAGACAGTAGATGTCTGTCATACAACAAATTTGTCCTACCTGTGTATCAATCCACTAACCATATTCAAAAACCATATTAAAAAAAAAAATCCACTAACTGTCATCTGTATATCAATCCACTAACCATATTCAAAAAAAAAATATATGTTGCTTTCCTGTTGCCTAAGTCTGTGATTTATTTGAGGATATCAAGTCAGGTGTGTCAAGTGTTGATAAAGGTTCAATGGTTTTCATTTAGTCTGTCAGTCAGACAAGGGTCTATTTCAAGGTGCCTGGGTGCGATTGATTCAAGTGGTTCTGTCTGAGGACTTAAGTAAGGTTTGTGCCAATCCAAACCATGTGTGTGGGTCAAGTCATCAGGATTTTGGCAAGGTCGTTGGACTTATGATTGGAGATTATCAAGATCCGATACATTTATCATATAGGGTTTTGGACAAGGAGCTGAGGCTCATATTTCAAAATCTGATTCTCTGGTTTTCAAGGCATGATTCATCAGGTCCAAATTATTATCCAAGAGGGTTCACAGTGGAATTCATCAAGAATGATTTTCGTTGCAAATTTCAGAGGCTAAGATTGATAATTTCTCAAGGGGCAATTCATGACCATGCACATTTTTATCCATTCAATATCCAATTCACATTTCATTTCAAACCATTATCCACATATCCACTTTCATATCCATTTTTTCAAGATCCATTTCATTATCCATTTTATACATTTCAAAACCATTATCCATATTTTTGTTATTCATTATCCATATATTTCCAAACCCATATTCCGTATCTAATTATCTATCATGTCCATTCTTTAATAGTCATAATCCATTTCCAAGTTTTTTTAAGCCCACTAATGGAGTATGACTTGGCATTACACGTGAAATATTTGATCGTAGAAATAATTTTTTAATATGTTCTTAAACCAATTTACAGCTTGACATTTGTTAATTAAAAATAATTTTTAAAATCTTATTTATTTATAATTTAATAAAAAGCAACTTCTCTCAAATACATTAAATTTAAATCCATTCAGTGTTTTGTCTCTATCTTTCACGCATCATCAGTGTTGAAGAGGTTCATTTTTGCTTTGAAGTTCGTAGTTTTCGTTGAAGTAGGTTAATCGTTTTTCTTTCCGCTTCTGCTAGTGAAGAACTAGTTCGAGCTGTCTTGAAGAAATTTCAGTGTGATTTTTGAAGTTGTGGTCCCAACTGTATATGCATTTAATGTCTTTCGAATTGTTTATGGATTTCAATAGTTAATGTTTCTCCTTTTTTTTGTGTGTCCCACATTTAGGGTTCTGTATTGTATGTGGTCCAATGTGCCCTGAAATGTTGTCGTGTTGACTGAAATATTGTTGACTTTATGTGAATGTAAAACCAAATTTACCCTTGATTGTATTTGTCTTGTACAAGAAATGAGAATATTTTATGTGATATTTTCACCAAGGATTCTTTTGTAAAAGACCCTAAGTTAAAGTTAAGGTATGAAGGTGGGAATATTTATGCTTTTAGTGGACAGGACAATGATTATGGTCATTTTTTTAGAGCTAGTGACCTAATTAAGGAGATGGACTCAGAGTTTAGTGTTGATGATGTGAAGTTAAGGTGGAAATACAATTTTAAAATAATTTTTAATCAACAAATGTCAAGCTGGAAATAGGTTTAAAAACATATTAAAAAAATTAATTACACATGTACAGTCAAATATTATGCGTACTGGCACGTCATACTCCGCTAGTGAAACTTAAAATTAGAGATCAAAAGTGTGGATGAAAAATATTTAAAAGACCGTTCTTTAAAAAAATATTTTTCGAGGAATTAAAAATAAAAGTGGCTATATTTTGAGGGACCACAACAGATCTAACCCTTGATTTTATATTATAAAAAAAGATAACTACTGTTTCTTTTTTAAAATTAATAATATAAAAATAATAATAAATATCTAACTATATCTAATATTTATAAATTCAATAAACAAACTTTTATATGAAAAATAACTAGAAAATTACTGAACAAGCGAAGGTAATATAAAATAAAATACTTTTCTTAAAATAAAATAAGAAGTGAGAAATCTTATTCCAATTTTTTTAATCTCTCTCTACTTTTTTAAATTATTTTCATCCACATTTTTTGTCCTTGGCGTCAAACCCCACTAATGGAGTATGACTTGGCATTACACGTGAAATATTTGATCGTAGAAATAATTTTTTAATATGTTCTTAAACCAATTTACAGCTTGACATTTGTTAATTAAAAATAATTTTTAAAATCATATTTTTTTATAATTTAATAAACAACAACTTCTCTCAAATACATTAAATTTAAATCCATTCAGTGCTTTGTCTCTATCTTTCACGCATCATCAGTGTTGAAGAGGTTCATTTTTGCTTTGAAGTTCGTAGTTTTCGTTGAAGTAGGTTAATCGTTTTTCTTTCCGCTTCTGCTAGTGAAGAACTAGTTCGAGCTGTCTTGAAGAAATTTCAGTGTGATTTTTGAAGTTGTGGTCCCAACTGTATATGCATTTAATGTCTTTCGAATTGTTTATGGATTTCAATAGTTAATGTTTCTCCTTTTTTTTTATGTGTCCCACATTTAGGGTTCTGTATTGTATGTGGTCCAATGTGCCCTGAAATGTTGTCGTGTTGACTGAAATATTGTTGACTTTATGTGAATGTAAAACCAAATTTACCCTTGATTGTATTTGTCTTGTACAAGAAATGAGAATATTTTATGTGATATTTTCACCAAGGATTCTTTTGTAAAAGACCCTAAGTTAAAGTTAACGTATGAAGGTGGGAATATTTATGCATTTAGTGGACAGGACAATGATTATGGTCATTTTTTTAGAGCTAGTGACCTAATTAAGGAGATGGACTCAGAGTTTAGTGTTGATGATGTGAAGTTAAGGCGGAAATACAATTTTAAAATAATTTTTAATCAACAAATGTCAAGCTGGAAATAGGTTTAAAAACATATTAAAAAAATTAATTACACATATACAGTCAAATATTATGCGTACTGGCACGTCATACTCCGCTAGTGAAACTTAAAATTAGAGATCAAAAGTGTGGATGAAAAATATTTAAAAGACCGTTCTTTAAAAAAATATTTTTCGAGGAATTAAAAATAAAAGTGGCTATATTTTGAGGGACCACAACAGATCTAACCCTTGATTTTATATTATAAAAAAAGATAACTACTGTTTCTTTTTTAAAATTAATAATATAAAAATAATAATAAATATCTAACTATATCTAATATTTATGAATTCAATAAACAAACTTTTATATGAAAAATAACTAGAAAATTACTGAACAAGCGAAGGTAATATAAAATAAAATACTTTTCTTAAAATAAAATAAGAAGTGAGAAATCTTATTCCAATTTTTTTAATCTCTCTCTACTTTTTTAAATTATTTTCATCCACATTTTTTGTCCTTGGCGTCAAACCCCACTAATGGAGTATGACTTGGCATTACACGTGAAATATTTGATCGTAGAAATAATTTTTTAATATGTTCTTAAACCAATTTACAGCCTGACATTTGTTAATTAAATATAATTTTTAAAATATAATTTTTTTATAATTTAATAAACAGAAACTTCTCTCAAATACATTAAATTTAAATCCATTCAGTGCTTTGTCTCTATCTTTCACGCATCATCAGTGTTGAAGAGGTTCATTTTTGCTTTGAAGTTCGTAGTTTTCGTTGAAGTAGGTTAATCGTTTTTCTTTCCGCTTCTGCTAGTGAAGAACTAGTTCGAGCTGTCTTGAAGAAATTTCAGTGTGATTTTTGAAGTTGTGGTCCCAACTGTATATGCATTTAATGTCTTTCGAATTGTTTATGGATTTCAATAGTTAATGTTTCTCCTTTTTTTTTATGTGTCCCACATTTAGGGTTCTGTATTGTATGTGGTCCAATGTGACCTGAAATGTTGTCGTGTTGACTGAAATATTGTTGACTTTATGTGAATGTAAAACCAAATTTACCCTTGATTGTATTTGTCTTGTACAAGAAATGAGAATATTTTATGTGATATTTTCACCAAGGATTCTTTTGTAAAAGACCCTGAGTTAAAGTTAAGGTATGAAGGTGGGAATATTTATGCATTTAGTGGACAGGACAATGATTATGGTCATTTTTTTAGAGCTAGTGACCTAATTAAGGAGATGGACTCAGAGTTTAGTGTTGATGATGTGAAGTTAAGGTGGAAATACAATTTTAAAATAATTTTTAATCAACAAATGTCAAGCTGGAAATAGGTTTAAAAACATATTAAAAAAATTAATTACACATGTACAGTCAAATATTATGCGTACTGGCACGTCATACTCCGCTAGTGAAACTTAAAATTAGAGATCAAAAGTGTGGATGAAAAATATTTAAAAGACCGTTCTTTAAAAAAATATTTTTCGAGGAATTAAAAATAAAAGTGGCTATATTTAGAGGGACCACAACAGATCTAACCCTTGATTTTTTATTATAAAAAAAGATAACTACTGTTTCTTTTTTAAAATTAATAATATAAAAATAATAATAAATATCTAACTATATCTAATATTTATAAATTCAATAAACAAACTTTTATATGAAAAATAACTAGAAAATTACTGAACAAGCGAAGGTAATATAAAATAAAATACTTTTCTTAAAATAAAATAAGAAGTGAGAAATCTTATTCCAATTTTTTTAATCTCTCTCTACTTTTTTAAATTATTTTCATCCACATTTTTTGTCCTTGGCGTCAAACCCCACTAATGGAGTATGACTTGGCATTACACGTGAAATATTTGATCGTGGAAATAATTTTTTAATATGTTCTTAAACCAATTTACAGCTTGACATTTGTTAATTAAAAATAATTTTTAAAATCTTATTTATTTATAATTTAATAAAAAGCAACTTCTCTCAAATACATTAAATTTAAATCCATTCAGTGTTTTGTCTCTATCTTTCACGCATCATCAGTGTTGAAGAGGTTCATTTTTGCTTTGAAGTTCGTAGTTTTCGTTGAAGTAGGTTAATCGTTTTTCTTTCCGCTTCTGCTAGTGAAGAACTAGTTCGAGCTGTCTTGAAGAAATTTCAGTGTGATTTTTGAAGTTGTGGTCCCAACTGTATATGCATTTAATGTCTTTCGAATTGTTTATGGATTTCAATAGTTAATGTTTCTCCTTTTTTTTTATGTGTCCCACATTTCGGGTTCTGTATTGTATGTGGTCCAATGTGCCCTGAAATGTTGTCGTGTTGACTGAAATATTGTTGACTTTATGTGAATGTAAAACCAAATTTACCCTTGATTGTATTTGTCTTGTACAAGAAATGAGAATATTTTATGTGATATTTTCACCAAGGATTCTTTTGTAAAAGACCCTGAGTTAAAGTTAAGGTATGAAGGTGGGAATATTTATGCATTTAGTGGACAGGACAATGATTATGGTCATTTTTTTAGAGCTAGTGACCTAATTAAGGAGATGGACTCAGAGTTTAGTGTTGATGATGTGAAGTTAAGGTGGAAATACAATTTTAAAATAATTTTTAATCAACAAATGTCAAGCTGGAAATAGGTTTAAAAACATATTAAAAAAATTAATTACACATGTACAGTCAAATATTATGCGTACTGGCACGTCATACTCCGCTAGTGAAACTTAAAATTAGAGATCAAAAGTGTGGATGAAAAATATTTAAAAGACCGTTCTTTAAAAAAATATTTTTCGAGGAATTAAAAATAAAAGTGGCTATATTTAGAGGGACCACAACAGATCTAACCCTTGATTTTATATTATAAAAAAAGATAACTACTGTTTCTTTTTTAAAATTAATAATATAAAAATAATAATAAATATCTAACTATATCTAATATTTATAAATTCAATAAACAAACTTTTATATGAAAAATAACTAGAAAATTACTGAACAAGCGAAGGTAATATAAAATAAAATACTTTTCTTAAAATAAAATAAGAAGTGAGAAATCTTATTCCAATTTTTTTAATCTCTCTCTACTTTTTTAAATTATTTTCATCCACATTTTTTGTCCTTGGCGTCAAACCCCACTAATGGAGTATGACTTGGCATTACACGTGAAATATTTGATCGTGGAAATAATTTTTTAATATGTTCTTAAACCAATTTACAGCTTGACATTTGTTAATTAAAAATAATTTTTAAAATCTTATTTATTTATAATTTAATAAAAAGCAACTTCTCTCAAATACATTAAATTTAAATCCATTCAGTGTTTTGTCTCTATCTTTCACGCATCATCAGTGTTGAAGAGGTTCATTTTTGCTTTGAAGTTCGTAGTTTTCGTTGAAGTAGGTTAATCGTTTTTCTTTCCGCTTCTGCTAGTGAAGAACTAGTTCGAGCTGTCTTGAAGAAATTTCAGTGTGATTTTTGAAGTTGTGGTCCCAACTGTATATGCATTTAATGTCTTTCGAATTGTTTATGGATTTCAATAGTTAATGTTTCTCCTTTTTTTTTATGTGTCCCACATTTAGGGTTCTGTATTGTATGTGGTCCAATGTGCCCTGAAATGTTGTCGTGTTGACTGAAATATTGTTGACTTTAT
Organism: Lathyrus tuberosus; assembly: GCA_022829125.1. Lineage (NCBI taxonomy): Eukaryota > Viridiplantae > Streptophyta > Magnoliopsida > Fabales > Fabaceae > Lathyrus > Lathyrus tuberosus. Next base: position 12,389,888 of record JALAZF010000141.1, read on the forward strand.
GTGAATGTAAAACCAAATTTACCCTTGATTGTATTTGTCTTGTACAAGAAATGAGAATATTTTATGTGATATTTTCACCAAGGATTCTTTTGTAAAAGACCCTAAGTTAAAGTTAACGTATGAAGGTGGGAATATTTATGCATTTAGTGGACAGGACAATGATTATGGTCATTTTTTTAGAGCTAGTGACCTAATTAAGGAGATGGACTCAGAGTTTAGTGTTGATGATGTGAAGTTAAGGCGGAAATACAATTTTAAAATAATTTTTAATCAACAAATGTCAAGCTGGAAATAGGTTTAAAAACATATTAAAAAAATTAATTACACATATACAGTCAAATATTATGCGTACTGGCACGTCATACTCCGCTAGTGAAACTTAAAATTAGAGATCAAAAGTGTGGATGAAAAATATTTAAAAGACCGTTCTTTAAAAAAATATTTTTCGAGGAATTAAAAATAAAAGTGGCTATATTTTGAGGGACCACAACAGATCTAACCCTTGATTTTATATTATAAAAAAAGATAACTACTGTTTCTTTTTTAAAATTAATAATATAAAAATAATAATAAATATCTAACTATATCTAATATTTATGAATTCAATAAACAAACTTTTATATGAAAAATAACTAGAAAATTACTGAACAAGCGAAGGTAATATAAAATAAAATACTTTTCTTAAAATAAAATAAGAAGTGAGAAATCTTATTCCAATTTTTTTAATCTCTCTCTACTTTTTTAAATTATTTTCATCCACATTTTTTGTCCTTGGCGTCAAACCCCACTAATGGAGTATGACTTGGCATTACACGTGAAATATTTGATCGTAGAAATAATTTTTTAATATGTTCTTAAACCAATTTACAGCCTGACATTTGTTAATTAAATATAATTTTTAAAATATAATTTTTTTATAATTTAATAAACAGAAACTTCTCTCAAATACATTAAATTTAAATCCATTCAGTGCTTTGTCTCTATCTTTCACGCATCATCAGTGTTGAAGAGGTTCATTTTTGCTTTGAAGTTCGTAGTTTTCGTTGAAGTAGGTTAATCGTTTTTCTTTCCGCTTCTGCTAGTGAAGAACTAGTTCGAGCTGTCTTGAAGAAATTTCAGTGTGATTTTTGAAGTTGTGGTCCCAACTGTATATGCATTTAATGTCTTTCGAATTGTTTATGGATTTCAATAGTTAATGTTTCTCCTTTTTTTTTATGTGTCCCACATTTAGGGTTCTGTATTGTATGTGGTCCAATGTGACCTGAAATGTTGTCGTGTTGACTGAAATATTGTTACCTTTATGTGAATGTAAAACCAAATTTACCCTTGATTGTATTTGTCTTGTACAAGAAATGAGAATATTTTATGTGATATTTTCACCAAGGATTCTTTTGTAAAAGACCCTGAGTTAAAGCTAAGGTATGAAGGTGGGAATATTTATGCATTTAGTGGACAGGACAATGATTATGGTCATTTTTTTAGAGCTAGTGACCTAATTAAGGAGATGGACTCAGAGTTTAGTGTTGATGATGTGAAGTTAAGGTGGAAATACAATTTTAAAATAATTTTTAATCAACAAATGTCAAGCTGGAAATAGGTTTAAAAACATATTAAAAAAATTAATTACACATGTACAGTCAAATATTATGCGTACTGGCACGTCATACTCCGCTAGTGAAACTTAAAATTAGAGATCAAAAGTGTGGATGAAAAATATTTAAAAGACCGTTCTTTAAAAAAATATTTTTCGAGGAATTAAAAATAAAAGTGGCTATATTTAGAGGGACCACAACAGATCTAACCCTTGATTTTATATTATAAAAAAAGATAACTACTGTTTCTTTTTTAAAATTAATAATATAAAAATAATAATAAATATCTAACTATATCTAATATTTATAAATTCAATAAACAAACTTTTATATGAAAAATAACTAGAAAATTACTGAACAAGCGAAGGTAATATAAAATAAAATACTTTTCTTAAAATAAAATAAGAAGTGAGAAATCTTATTCCAATTTTTTTAATCTCTCTCTACTTTTTTAAATTATTTTCATCCACATTTTTTGTCCTTGGCGTCAAACCCCACTAATGGAGTATGACTTGGCATTACACGTGAAATATTTGATCGTGGAAATAATTTTTTAATATGTTCTTAAACCAATTTACAGTCCGACATTTGTTAATTAAAAATAATTTTTAAAATCTTATTTTTTTATAATTTAATAAACAGCAACTTCTCTCAAATACATTAAATTTAAATCCATTCAGTGCTTTGTCTCTATCTTTCACGCATCATCAGTGTTGAAGAGGTTCATTTTTGCTTTGAAGTTCGTAGTTTTCGTTGAAGTAGGTTAATCGTTTTTCTTTCCGCTTCTGCTAGTGAAGAACTAGTTCGAGCTGTCTTGAAGAAATTTCAGTGTGATTTTTGAAGTTGTGGTCCCAACTGTATATGCATTTAATGTCTTTCGAATTGTTTATGGATTTCAATAGTTAATGTTTCTTCTTTTTTTTGTGTGTCCCACATTTAGGGTTCTGTATTGTATGTGGTCCAATGTGCCCTGAAATGTTGTCGTGTTGACTGAAATATCGTTGACTTTATGTGAATGTAAAACCAAATTTACCCTTGATTGTATTTGTCTTGTACAAGAAATGAGAATATTTTATGTGATATTTTCACCAAGGATTCTTTTGTAAAAGACCCTAAGTTAAAGTTAAGGTATGAAGGTGGGAATATTTATGCATTTAGTGGACAGGACAATGATTATGGTCATTTTTTTAGAGCTAGTGACCTAATTAAGGAGATGGACTCAGAGTTTAGTGTTGATGATGTGAAGTTAAGGTGGAAATACAATTTTAAAATAATTTTTAATCAACAAATGTCAAGCTGGAAATAGGTTTAAAAACATATTAAAAAAATTAATTACACATGTACAGTCAAATATTATGCGTAATGGCACGTCATACTCCGCTAGTGAAACTTAAAGTTAGAGATCAAAAGTGTGGATGAAAAATATTTAAAAGACCGTTCTTTAAAAAAATATTTTTCGAGGAATTAAAAATAAAAGTGGCTATATTTAGAGGGACCACAACAGATCTAACCCTTGATTTTATATTATAAAAAAAGATAACTACTCTTTCTTTTTTAAAATTAATAATATAAAAATAATAATAAATATCTAACTATATCTAATATTTATAAATTCAATAAACAAACTTTTATATGAAAAATAACTAGAAAATTACTGAACATGCGAAGGTAATATAAAATAAAATACTTTTCTTAAAATAAAATAAGAAGTGAGAAATCTTATTCCAATTTTTTTAATCTCTCTCTACTTTTTTAAATTATTTTCATCCACATTTTTTGTCCTTGGCGTCAAACCCCACTAATGGAGTATGACTTGGCATTACACGTGAAATATTTGATCGTAGAAATAATTTTTTAATATGTTCTTAAACCAATTTACAGCCTGACATTTGTTAATTAAATATAATTTTTAAAATATAATTTTTTTATAATTTAATAAACAGCAACTTCTCTCAAATACATTAAATTTAAATCCATTAAGTGCTTTGTCTCTATCTTTCACGCATCATCAGTGTTGAAGAGGTTCATTTTTGCTTTGAAGTTCGTAGTTTTCGTTGAAGTAGGTTAATCGTTTTTCTTTCCGCTTCTGCTAGTGAAGAACTAGTTCGAGCTGTCTTGAAGAAATTTCAGTGTGATTTTTGAAGTTGTGGTCCCAACTGTATATGCATTTAATGTCTTTCGAATTGTTTATGGATTTCAATAGTTAATGTTTCTCCTTTTTTTTTATGTGTCCCACATTTAGGGTTCTGTATTGTATGTGGTCCAATGTGCCCTGAAATGTTGTCGTGTTGACTGAAATATTGTTGACTTTATGTGAATGTAAAACCAAATTTACCCTTGATTGTATTTGTCTTGTACAAGAAATGAGAATATTTTATGTGATATTTTCACCAAGGATTCTTTTGTAAAAGACCCTGAGTTAAAGTTAAGGTATGAAGGTGGGAATATTTATGCATTTAGTGGACAGGACAATGATTATGGTCATTTTTTTAGAGCTAGTGACCTAATTAAGGAGATGGACTCAGAGTTTAGTGTTGATGATGTGAAGTTAAGGTGGAAATACAATTTTAAAATAATTTTTAATCAACAAACGTCAAGCTGGAAATAGGTTTAAAAACATATTAAAAAAATTAATTACACATGTACAGTCAAATATTATGCGTAATGGCACGTCATACTCCGCTAGTGAAACTTAAAATTAGAGATCAAAAGTGTGGATGAAAAATATTTAAAAGACCGTTCTTTAAAAAAATATTTTTCGAGGAATTAAAAATAAAAGTGGCTATATTTAGAGGGACCACAACAGATCTAACCCTTGATTTTATATTATAAAAAAAGATAACTACTCTTTCTTTTTTAAAATTAATAATATAAAAATAATAATAAATATCTAACTATATCTAATATTTATAAATTCAATAAACAAACTTTTATATGAAAAATAACTAGAAAATTACTGAACAAGCGAAGGTAATATAAAATAAAATACTTTTCTTAAAATAAAATAAGAAGTGAGAAATCTTATTCCAATTTTTTTAATCTCTCTCTACTTTTTTAAATTATTTTCATCCACATTTTTTGTCCTTGGCGTCAAACCCCACTAATGGAGTATGACTTGGCATTACACGTGAAATATTTGATCGTGGAAATAATTTTTTAATATGTTCTTAAACCAATTTACAGTCCGACATTTGTTAATTAAAAATAATTTTTAAAATCTTATTTTTTTATAATTTAATAAACAGCAACTTCTCTCAAATACATTAAATTTAAATCCATTCAGTGCTTTGTCTCTATCTTTCACGCATCATCAGTGTTGAAGAGGTTCATTTTTGCTTTGAAGTTCGTAGTTTTCGTTGAAGTAGGTTAATCGTTTTTCTTTCCGCTTCTGCTAGTGAAGAACTAGTTCGAGCTGTCTTGAAGAAATTTCAGTGTGATTTTTGAAGTTGTGGTCCCAACTGTATATGCATTTAATGTCTTTCAAATTGTTTATGGATTTCAATAGTTAATGTTTCTCCTTTTTTTTTATGTGTCCCACATTTAGGGTTCTGTATTGTATGTGGTCCAATGTGCCCTGAAATGTTGTCGTGTTGACTGAAATATTGTTGACTTTATGTGAATGTAAAACCAAATTTACCCTTGATTGTATTTGTCTTGTACAAGAAATGAGAATATTTTATGTGATATTTTCACCAAGGATTCTTTTGTAAAAGACCCTAAGTTAAAGTTAAGGTATGAAGGTGGGAATATTTATGCATTTAGTGGACAGGACAATGATTATGGTCATTTTTTTAGAGCTAGTGACCTAATTAAGGAGATGGACTCAGAGTTTAGTGTTGATGATGTGAAGTTAAGGTGGAAATACAATTTTAAAATAATTTTTAATCAACAAATGTCAAGCTGGAAATAGGTTTAAAAACATATTAAAAAAATTAATTACACATGTACAGTCAAATATTATGCGTACTGGCACGTCATACTCCGCTAGTGAAACTTAAAGTTAGAGATCAAAAGTGTGGATGAAAAATATTTAAAAGACCGTTCTTTAAAAAAATATTTTTCGAGGAATTAAAAATAAAAGTGGCTATATTTAGAGGGACCACAACAGATCTAACCCTTGATTTTATATTATAAAAAAAGATAACTACTCTTTCTTTTTTAAAATTAATAATATAAAAATAATAATAAATATCTAACTATATCTAATATTTATAAATTCAATAAACAAACTTTTATATGAAAAATAACTAGAAAATTACTGAACAAGCGAAGGTAATATAAAATAAAATACTTTTCTTAAAATAAAATAAGAAGTGAGAAATCTTATTCCAATTTTTTTAATCTCTCTCTACTTTTTTAAATTATTTTCATCCACATTTTTTGTCCTTGGCGTCAAACCCCACTAATGGAGTATGACTTGGCATTACACGTGAAATATTTGATCGTGGAAATAATTTTTTAATATGTTCTTAAACCAATTTACAGCCTGACATTTGTTAATTAAATATTATTTTTAAAATATTATTTTTTTATAATTTAATAAACAACAACTTCTCTCAAATACATTAAATTTAAATCCATTCAGTGCTTTGTCTCTATCTTTCACGCATCATCAGTGTTGAAGAGGTTCATTTTTGCTTTGAAGTTCGTAGTTTTCGTTGAAGTAGGTTAATCGTTTTTCTTTCCGCTTCTGCTAGTGAAGAACTAGTTCGAGCTGTCTTGAAGAAATTTCAGTGTGATTTTTGAAGTTGTGGTCCCAACTGTATATGCATTTAATGTCTTTCGAATTGTTTATGGATTTCAATAGTTAATGTTTCTCCTTTTTTTTTATGTGTCCCACATTTAGGGTTCTGTATTGTATGTGGTCCAATGTGCCCTGAAATGTTGTCGTGTTGACTGAAATATTGTTGACTTTATGTGAATGTAAAACCAAATTTACCCTTGATTGTATTTGTCTTGTACAAGAAATGAGAATATTTTATGTGATATTTTCACCAAGGATTCTTTTGTAAAAGACCCTAAGTTAAAGTTAAGGTATGAAGGTGGGAATATTTATGCATTTAGTGGACAGGACAATGATTATGGTCATTTTTTTAGAGCTAGTGACCTAATTAAGGAGATGGACTCAGAGTTTAGTGTTGATGATGTGAAGTTAAGGCGGAAATACAATTTTAAAATAATTTTTAATCAACAAATGTCAAGCTGGAAATAGGTTTAAAAACATATTAAAAAAATTAATTACACATATACAGTCAAATATTATGCGTACTGGCACGTCATACTCCGCTAGTGAAACTTAAAATTAGAGATCAAAAGTGTGGATGAAAAATATTTAAAAGACCGTTCTTTAAAAAAATATTTTTCGAGGAATTAAAAATAAAAGTGGCTATATTTTGAGGGACCACAACAGATCTAACCCTTGATTTTATATTATAAAAAAAGATAACTACTGTTTCTTTTTTAAAATTAATAATATAAAAATAATAATAAATATCTAACTATATCTAATATTTATGAATTCAATAAACAAACTTTTATATGAAAAATAACTAGAAAATTACTGAACAAGCGAAGGTAATATAAAATAAAATACTTTTCTTAAAATAAAATAAGAAGTGAGAAATCTTATTCCAATTTTTTTAATCTCTCTCTACTTTTTTAAATTATTTTCATCCACATTTTTTGTCCTTGGCGTCAAACCCCACTAATGGAGTATGACTTGGCATTACACGTGAAATATTTGATCGTAGAAATAATTTTTTAATATGTTCTTAAACCAATTTACAGCCTGACATTTGTTAATTAAATATAATTTTTAAAATATAATTTTTTTATAATTTAATAAACAGAAACTTCTCTCAAATACATTAAATTTAAATCCATTCAGTGCTTTGTCTCTATCTTTCACGCATCATCAGTGTTGAAGAGGTTCATTTTTGCTTTGAAGTTCGTAGTTTTCGTTGAAGTAGGTTAATCGTTTTTCTTTCCGCTTCTGCTAGTGAAGAACTAGTTCGAGCTGTCTTGAAGAAATTTCAGTGTGATTTTTGAAGTTGTGGTCCCAACTGTATATGCATTTAATGTCTTTCGAATTGTTTATGGATTTCAATAGTTAATGTTTCTCCTTTTTTTTTATGTGTCCCACATTTAGGGTTCTGTATTGTATGTGGTCCAATGTGACCTGAAATGTTGTCGTGTTGACTGAAATATTGTTGACTTTATGTGAATGTAAAACCAAATTTACCCTTGATTGTATTTGTCTTGTACAAGAAATGAGAATATTTTATGTGATATTTTCACCAAGGATTCTTTTGTAAAAGACCCTGAGTTAAAGTTAAGGTATGAAGGTGGGAATATTTATGCATTTAGTGGACAGGACAATGATTATGGTCATTTTTTTAGAGCTAGTGACCTAATTAAGGAGATGGACTCAGAGTTTAGTGTTGATGATGTGAAGTTAAGGTGGAAATACAATTTTAAAATAATTTTTAATCAACAAATGTCAAGCTGGAAATAGGTTTAAAAACATATTAAAAAAATTAATTACACATGTACAGTCAAATATTATGCGTACTGGCACGTCATACTCCGCTAGTGAAACTTAAAATTAGAGATCAAAAGTGTGGATGAAAAATATTTAAAAGGCCGTTCTTTAAAAAAATATTTTTCGAGGAATTAAAAATAAAAGTGGCTATATTTAGAGGGACCACAACAGATCTAACCCTTGATTTTATATTATAAAAAAAGATAACTACTGTTTCTTTTTTAAAATTAATAATATAAAAATAATAATAAATATCTAACTATATCTAATATTTATAAATTCAATAAACAAACTTTTATATGAAAAATAACTAGAAAATTACTGAACAAGCGAAGGTAATATAAAATAAAATACTTTTCTTAAAATAAAATAAGAAGTGAGAAATCTTATTCCAATTTTTTTAATTTCTCTCTACTTTTTTAAATTATTTTCATTCACATGTTTTGTCCTTGGCGTCAAACCCCACTAATGGAGTATGACTTGGCATTACACGTGAAATATTTGATCGTGGAAATAATTTTTTAATATGTTCTTAAACCAATTTACAGTCCGACATTTGTTAATTAAAAATAATTTTTAAAATCTTATTTTTTTATAATTTAATAAACAGCAACTTCTCTCAAATACATTAAATTTAAATCCATTCAGTGCTTTGTCTCTATCTTTCACGCATCATCAGTGTTGAAGAGGTTCATTTTTGCTTTGAAGTTCGTAGTTTTCGTTGAAGTAGGTTAATCGTTTTTCTTTCCGCTTCTGCTAGTGAAGAACTAGTTCGAGCTGTCTTGAAGAAATTTCAGTGTGATTTTTGAAGTTGTGGTCCCAACTGTATATGCATTTAATGTCTTTCGAATTGTTTATGGATTTCAATAGTTAATGTTTCTTCTTTTTTTTGTGTGTCCCACATTTAGGGTTCTGTATTGTATGTGGTCCAATGTGCCCTGAAATGTTGTCGTGTTGACTGAAATATCGTTGACTTTATGTGAATGTAAAACCAAATTTACCCTTGATTGTATTTGTCTTGTACAAGAAATGAGAATATTTTATGTGATATTTTCACCAAGGATTCTTTTGTAAAAGACCCTAAGTTAAAGTTAAGGTATGAAGGTGGGAATATTTATGCATTTAGTGGACAGGACAATGATTATGGTCATTTTTTTAGAGCTAGTGACCTAATTAAGGAGATGGACTCAGAGTTTAGTGTTGATGATGTGAAGTTAAGGTGGAAATACAATTTTAAAATAATTTTTAATCAACAAATGTCAAGCTGGAAATAGGTTTAAAAACATATTAAAAAAATTAATTACACATGTACAGTCAAATATTATGCGTAATGGCACGTCATACTCCGCTAGTGAAACTTAAAATTAGAGATCAAAAGTGTGGATGAAAAATATTTAAAAGACCGTTCTTTAAAAAAATATTTTTCGAGGAATTAAAAATAAAAGTGGCTATATTTAGAGGGACCACAACTGATCTAACCCTTGATTTTATATTATAAAAAAAGATAACTACTGTTTCTTTTTTAAAATTAATAATATAAAAATAATAATAAATATCTAACTATATCTAATATTTATAAATTCAATAAACAAACTTTTATATGAAAAATAACTAGAAAATTACTGAACAAGCGAAGGTAATATAAAATAAAATACTTTTCTTAAAATAAAATAAGAAGTGAGAAATCTTATTCCAATTTTTTTAATCTCTCTCTACTTTTTTAAATTATTTTTATCCACATTTTTTGTCCTTGGCGTCAAACCCCACTAATGGAGTATGACTTGGCATTACACGTGAAATATTTGGTCGTAGAAATAATTTTTTAATATGTTCTTAAACCAATTTACAGCTTGACATTTGTTAATTAAAAATAATTTTTAAAATCTTATTTATTTATAATTTAATAAAAAGCAACTTCTCTCAAATACATTAAATTTAAATCCATTCAGTGTTTTGTCTCTATCTTTCACGCATCATCAG